>CM038349.1:41213588-43654172 GCA_021464625.1 Proterorhinus semilunaris | reverse complement strand
AACACCCCAAAATGTAACTTTTTCAACTGATCTGTCCATACCCCACACTGACTGTGCATATGGGATGTTTTTTAGCAGTGAGAATACAAATATCAACTACTTTCCAAAATAGGTGTTTGCTCTTTGAGATAATGCGTTTGCCACAATAAAAAAATGAATTGCCCATTTCTTCAAAACCATAAAGGCTAGAAGGCTAATTTTCCAGTATGTTATACAGGGCCCCACGTTGTGTTAGGTGAGCAAGAATTGGCCATGTAGCTCTCATAGTTTTGGCACAAATTCGTTTTTGAGTTTTGTGAAAGCTGCAACTTTTGTCCAGTAGCACCCATTAAAACACCCCAAAATGTAACTTTTTCAACTGATCTGTCCATACCCCACACTGACTGTGCATATGGGATGGTTTTTAGCAGTGAGAATACAAATATCAACTACTTTCCAAAATAGGTGTTTGCTCTTTGAGATAATGCGTTTGCCACAATAAAAAAATGAATTGCCCATTTCTTCAAAACCATAAAGGCTAGAAGGCTAATTTTCCAGTATGTTATACAGGGCCCCACGTTGTGTTAGGTGAGCAAGAATTGGCCATGTAGCTCTCATAGTTTTGGCACAACTTCGTTTTTGAGTTTTGTGAAAGCTGCAACTTTTGTCCAATAGCACCCATTAAAACACCCCAAAATGTAACTTTTTCAACTGATCTGTCCATACCCCACACTGACTGTGCATATGGGATCGTTTTTAGCAGTGAGAATACAAATATCAACTACTTTCCAAAATAGGTGTTTGCTCTTTGAGATAATGCGTTTGCCACAATAAAAAAATGAATTGCCCATTTCTTCAAAACCATAAAGGCTAGAAGGCTAATTTTCCAGTATGTTATACAGGGCCCCACGTTGTGTTAGGTGAGCAAGAATTGGCCATGTAGCTCTCATAGTTTTGGCACAACTTCGTTTTTGAGTTTTGTGAAAGCTGCAACTTTTGTCCAGTAGCACCCATTAAAACACCCCAAAATGTAACTTTTTCAACTGATCTGTCCATACCCCACACTGACTGTGCATATGGGATGGTTTTTAGCAGTGAGAATACAAATATCAACTACTTTCCAAAACAGGTGTTTGCTCTTTGAGATAATGCGTTTGCCACAATAAAAAAATGAATTGCCCATTTCTTCAAAACCATAAAGGCTAGAAGGCTAATTTTCCAGTATGTTATACAGGGCCCCACGTTGTGTTAGGTGAGCAAGAATTGGCCATGTAGCTCTCATAGTTTTGGCACAAATTCGTTTTTGAGTTTTGTGAAAGCTGCAACTTTTGTCCAATAGCACCCATTAAAACACCCCAAAATGTAACTTTTTCAACTGATCTGTCCATACCCCACACTGACTGTGCATATGGGATCGTTTTTAGCAGTGAGAATACAAATATCAACTACTTTCCAAAATAGGTGTTTGCTCTTTGAGATAATGCGTTTGCCACAATAAAAAAATGAATTGCCCATTTCTTCAAAACCATAAAGGCTAGAAGGCTAATTTTCCAGTATGTTATACAGGGCCCCACGTTGTGTTAGGTGAGCAAGAATTGGCCATGTAGCTCTCATAGTTTTGGCACAACTTCGTTTTTGAGTTTTGTGAAAGCTGCAACTTTTGCCCAATAGCACCCATTAAAACACCCCAAAATGTAACTTTTTCAACTGATCTGTCCATACCCCACACTGACTGTGCATATGGGATGGTTTTTAGCAGTGAGAATACAAATATCAACTACTTTCCAAAATAGGTGTTTGCTCTTTGAGATAATGCGTTTGCCACAATAAAAAAATGAATTGCCCATTTCTTCAAAACCATAAAGGCTAGAAGGCTAATTTTCCAGTATGTTATACAGGGCCCCACGTTGTGTTAGGTGAGCAAGAATTGGCCATGTAGCTCTCATAGTTTTGGCACAACTTCGTTTTTGAGTTTTGTGAAAGCTGCAACTTTTGTCCAGTAGCACCCATTAAAACACCCCAAAATGTAACTTTTTCAACTGATCTGTCCATACCCCACACTGACTGTGCATATGGGATGGTTTTTAGCAGTGAGAATACAAATATCAACTACTTTCCAAAACAGGTGTTTGCTCTTTGAGATAATGCGTTTGCCACAATAAAAAAATGAATTGCCCATTTCTTCAAAACCATAAAGGCTAGAAGGCTAATTTTCCAGTATGTTATACAGGGCCCCACGTTGTGTTAGGTGAGCAAGAATTGGCCATGTAGCTCTCATAGTTTTGGCACAAATTCGTTTTTGAGTTTTGTGAAAGCTGCAACTTTTGTCCAATAGCACCCATTAAAACACCCCAAAATGTAACTTTTTCAACTGATCTGTCCATACCCCACACTGACTGTGCATATGGGATGGTTTTTAGCAGTGAGAATACAAATATCAACTACTTTCCAAAACAGGTGTTTGCTCTTTGAGATAATGCGTTTGCCACAATAAAAAAATGAATTGCCCATTTCTTCAAAACCATAAAGGCTAGAAGGCTAATTTTCGAGTATGTTATACAGGGCCCCACGTTGTGTTAGGTGAGCAAGAATTGGCCATGTAGCTCTCATAGTTTTGGCACAACTTCGTTTTTGAGTTTTGTGAAAGCTGCAACTTTTGTCCAATAGCACCCATTAAAACACCCCAAAATGTACCTTTTTCAACTGATCTGTCCATACCCCACACTGACTGTGCATATGGGATGGTTTTTAGCAGTGAGAATACAAATATCAACTACTTTCCAAAATAGGTGTTTGCTCTTTGAGATAATGCGTTTGCCACAATAAAAAAATGAATTGCCCATTTCTTCAAAACCATAAAGGCTAGAAGGCTAATTTTCCAGTATGTTATACAGGGCCCCACGTTGTGTTAGGTGAGCAAGAATTGGCCATGTAGCTCTCATAGTTTTGGCAAAAATTCGTTTTTGAGTTTTGTGAAAGCTGCAACTTTTGTCCAGTAGCACCCATTAAAACACCCCAAAATGTAACTTTTTCAACTGATCTGTCCATACCCCACACTGACTGTGCATATGGGATGGTTTTTAGCAGTGAGAATACAAATATCAACTACTTTCCAAAACAGGTGTTTGCTCTTTGAGATAATGCGTTTGCCACAATAAAAAAATGAATTGCCCATTTCTTCAAAACCATAAAGGCTAGAAGGCTAATTTTCCAGTATGTTATACAGGGCCCCACGTTGTGTTAGGTGAGCAAGAATTGGCCATGTAGCTCTCATAGTTTTGGCACAACTTCGTTTTTGAGTTTTGTGAAAGCTGCAACTTTTGTCCAGTAGCACCCATTAAAACACCCCAAAATGTAACTTTTTCAACTGATCTGTCCATACCCCACACTGACTGTGCATATGGGATGGTTTTTAGCAGTGAGAATACAAATATCAACTACTTTCCAAAACAGGTGTTTGCTCTTTGAGATAATGCGTTTGCCACAATAAAAAAATGAATTGCCCATTTCTTCAAAACCATAAAGGCTAGAAGGCTAATTTTCCAGTATGTTATACAGGGCCCCACGTTGTGTTAGGTGAGCAAGAATTGGCCATGTAGCTCTCATAGTTTTGGCACAAATTCGTTTTTGAGTTTTGTGAAAGCTGCAACTTTTGTCCAATAGCACCCATTAAAACACCCCAAAATGTAACTTTTTCAACTGATCTGTCCATACCCCACACTGACTGTGCATATGGGATGGTTTTTAGCAGTGAGAATACAAATATCAACTACTTTCCAAAACAGGTGTTTGCTCTTTGAGATAATGCGTTTGCCACAATAAAAAAATGAATTGCCCATTTCTTCAAAACCATAAAGGCTAGAAGGCTAATTTTCCAGTATGTTATACAGGGCCCCACGTTGTGTTAGGTGAGCAAGAATTGGCCATGTAGCTCTCATAGTTTTGGCACAACTTCGTTTTTGAGTTTTGTGAAAGCTGCAACTTTTGTCCAATAGCACCCATTAAAACACCCCAAAATGTACCTTTTTCAACTGATCTGTCCATACCCCACACTGACTGTGCATATGGGATGGTTTTTAGCAGTGAGAATACAAATATCAACTACTTTCCAAAATAGGTGTTTGCTCTTTGAGATAATGCGTTTGCCACAATAAAAAAATGAATTGCCCATTTCTTCAAAACCATAAAGGCTAGAAGGCTAATTTTCCAGTATGTTATACAGGGCCCCACGTTGTGTTAGGTGAGCAAGAATTGGCCATGTAGCTCTCATAGTTTTGGCAAAAATTCGTTTTTGAGTTTTGTGAAAGCTGCAACTTTTGTCCAGTAGCACCCATTAAAACACCCCAAAATGTAACTTTTTCAACTGATCTGTCCATACCCCACACTGACTGTGCATATGGGATGGTTTTTAGCAGTGAGAATACAAATATCAACTACTTTCCAAAACAGGTGTTTGCTCTTTGAGATAATGCGTTTGCCACAATAAAAAAATGAATTGCCCATTTCTTCAAAACCATAAAGGCTAGAAGGCTAATTTTCCAGTATGTTATACAGGGCCCCACGTTGTGTTAGGTGAGCAAGAATTGGCCATGTAGCTCTCATAGTTTTGGCACAACTTCGTTTTTGAGTTTTGTGAAAGCTGCAACTTTTGTCCAGTAGCACCCATTAAAACACCCCAAAATGTAACTTTTTCAACTGATCTGTCCATACCCCACACTGACTGTGCATATGGGATGGTTTTTAGCAGTGAGAATACAAATATCAACTACTTTCCAAAACAGGTGTTTGCTCTTTGAGATAATGCGTTTGCCACAATAAAAAAATGAATTGCCCATTTCTTCAAAACCATAAAGGCTAGAAGGCTAATTTTCCAGTATGTTATACAGGGCCCCACGTTGTGTTAGGTGAGCAAGAATTGGCCATGTAGCTCTCATAGTTTTGGCACAACTTCGTTTTTGAGTTTTGTGAAAGCTGCAACTTTTGTCCAATAGCACCCATTAAAACACCCCAAAATGTAACTTTTTCAACTGATCTGTCCATACCCCACACTGACTGTGCATATGGGATCGTTTTTAGCAGTGAGAATACAAATATCAACTACTTTCCAAAATAGGTGTTTGCTCTTTGAGATAATGCGTTTGCCACAATAAAAAAATGAATTGCCCATTTCTTCAAAACCATAAAGGCTAGAAGGCTAATTTTCCAGTATGTTATACAGGGCCCCACGTTGTGTTAGGTGAGCAAGAATTGGCCATGTAGCTCTCATAGTTTTGGCACAACTTCGTTTTTGAGTTTTGTGAAAGCTGCAACTTTTGTCCAATAGCACCCATTAAAACACCCCAAAATTTAACTTTTTCAACTGATCTGTCCATACCCCACACTGACTGTGCATATGGGATGGTTTTTAGCAGTGAGAATACAAATATCAACTACTTTCCAAAATAGGTGTTTGCTCTTTGAGATAATGCGTTTGCCACAATAAAAAAATGAATTGCCCATTTCTTCAAAACCATAAAGGCTAGAAGGCTAATTTTCCAGTATGTTATACAGGGCCCCACGTTGTGTTAGGTGAGCAAGAATTGGCCATGTAGCTCTCATAGTTTTGGCACAAATTCGTTTTTGAGTTTTGTGAAAGCTGCAACTTTTGTCCAATAGCACCCATTAAAACACCCCAAAATGTAACTTTTTCAACTGATCTGTCCATACCCCACACTGACTGTGGATATGGGATCGTTTTGAGCAGTGAGAATACAAATATCAACTACTTTCCAAAATAGGTGTTTGCTCTTTGAGATAATGCGTTTGCCACAATAAAAAAATGAATTGCCCATTTCTTCAAAACCATAAAGGCTAGAAGGCTAATTTTCCAGTATGTTATACAGGGCCCCACGTTGTGTTAGGTGAGCAAGAATTGGCCATGTAGCTCTCATAGTTTTGGCACAACTTCGTTTTTGAGTTTTGTGAAAGCTGCAACTTTTGTCCAATAGCACCCATTAAAACACCCCAAAATGTAACTTTTTCAACTGATCTGTCCATACCCCACACTGACTGTGCATATGGGATGTTTTTTAGCAGTGAGAATACAAATATCAACTACTTTCCAAAATAGGTGTTTGCTCTTTGAGATAATGCGTTTGCCACAATAAAAAAATGAATTGCCCATTTCTTCAAAACCATAAAGGCTAGAAGGCTAATTTTCCAGTATGTTATACAGGGCCCCACGTTGTGTTAGGTGAGCAAGAATTGGCCATGTAGCTCTCATAGTTTTGGCACAAATTCGTTTTTGAGTTTTGTGAAAGCTGCAACTTTTGTCCAGTAGCACCCATTAAAACACCCCAAAATGTAACTTTTTCAACTGATCTGTCCATACCCCACACTGACTGTGCATATGGGATGGTTTTTAGCAGTGAGAATACAAATATCAACTACTTTCCAAAATAGGTGTTTGCTCTTTGAGATAATGCGTTTGCCACAATAAAAAAATGAATTGCCCATTTCTTCAAAACCATAAAGGCTAGAAGGCTAATTTTCCAGTATGTTATACAGGGCCCCACGTTGTGTTAGGTGAGCAAGAATTGGCCATGTAGCTCTCATAGTTTTGGCACAACTTCGTTTTTGAGTTTTGTGAAAGCTGCAACTTTTGTCCAATAGCACCCATTAAAACACCCCAAAATGTAACTTTTTCAACTGATCTGTCCATACCCCACACTGACTGTGCATATGGGATCGTTTTTAGCAGTGAGAATACAAATATCAACTACTTTCCAAAATAGGTGTTTGCTCTTTGAGATAATGCGTTTGCCACAATAAAAAAATGAATTGCCCATTTCTTCAAAACCATAAAGGCTAGAAGGCTAATTTTCCAGTATGTTATACAGGGCCCCACGTTGTGTTAGGTGAGCAAGAATTGGCCATGTAGCTCTCATAGTTTTGGCACAACTTCGTTTTTGAGTTTTGTGAAAGCTGCAACTTTTGTCCAGTAGCACCCATTAAAACACCCCAAAATGTAACTTTTTCAACTGATCTGTCCATACCCCACACTGACTGTGCATATGGGATGGTTTTTAGCAGTGAGAATACAAATATCAACTACTTTCCAAAACAGGTGTTTGCTCTTTGAGATAATGCGTTTGCCACAATAAAAAAATGAATTGCCCATTTCTTCAAAACCATAAAGGCTAGAAGGCTAATTTTCCAGTATGTTATACAGGGCCCCACGTTGTGTTAGGTGAGCAAGAATTGGCCATGTAGCTCTCATAGTTTTGGCACAAATTCGTTTTTGAGTTTTGTGAAAGCTGCAACTTTTGTCCAATAGCACCCATTAAAACACCCCAAAATGTAACTTTTTCAACTGATCTGTCCATACCCCACACTGACTGTGCATATGGGATCGTTTTTAGCAGTGAGAATACAAATATCAACTACTTTCCAAAATAGGTGTTTGCTCTTTGAGATAATGCGTTTGCCACAATAAAAAAATGAATTGCCCATTTCTTCAAAACCATAAAGGCTAGAAGGCTAATTTTCCAGTATGTTATACAGGGCCCCACGTTGTGTTAGGTGAGCAAGAATTGGCCATGTAGCTCTCATAGTTTTGGCACAACTTCGTTTTTGAGTTTTGTGAAAGCTGCAACTTTTGCCCAATAGCACCCATTAAAACACCCCAAAATGTAACTTTTTCAACTGATCTGTCCATACCCCACACTGACTGTGCATATGGGATGGTTTTTAGCAGTGAGAATACAAATATCAACTACTTTCCAAAATAGGTGTTTGCTCTTTGAGATAATGCGTTTGCCACAATAAAAAAATGAATTGCCCATTTCTTCAAAACCATAAAGGCTAGAAGGCTAATTTTCCAGTATGTTATACAGGGCCCCACGTTGTGTTAGGTGAGCAAGAATTGGCCATGTAGCTCTCATAGTTTTGGCACAACTTCGTTTTTGAGTTTTGTGAAAGCTGCAACTTTTGTCCAGTAGCACCCATTAAAACACCCCAAAATGTAACTTTTTCAACTGATCTGTCCATACCCCACACTGACTGTGCATATGGGATGGTTTTTAGCAGTGAGAATACAAATATCAACTACTTTCCAAAACAGGTGTTTGCTCTTTGAGATAATGCGTTTGCCACAATAAAAAAATGAATTGCCCATTTCTTCAAAACCATAAAGGCTAGAAGGCTAATTTTCCAGTATGTTATACAGGGCCCCACGTTGTGTTAGGTGAGCAAGAATTGGCCATGTAGCTCTCATAGTTTTGGCACAAATTCGTTTTTGAGTTTTGTGAAAGCTGCAACTTTTGTCCAATAGCACCCATTAAAACACCCCAAAATGTAACTTTTTCAACTGATCTGTCCATACCCCACACTGACTGTGCATATGGGATGGTTTTTAGCAGTGAGAATACAAATATCAACTACTTTCCAAAATAGGTGTTTGCTCTTTGAGATAATGCGTTTGCCACAATAAAAAAATGAATTGCCCATTTCTTCAAAACCATAAAGGCTAAAAGGCTAATTTTCCAGTATGTTATACAGGGCCTCACGTTGTGTTAGGTGAGCAATAATTGGCCATGTAGCTCTCATAGTTTTGGCACAACTTCGTTTTTGAGTTTTGTGAAAGCTGCAACTTTTGTCCAATAGCACCCATTAAAACACCCCAAAATGTAACTTGTTCAACTGATCTGTCCATACCCCACACTGACTGTGCATATGGGATGGTTTTTAGCAGTGAGAATACAAATATCAACTACTTTCCAAAATAGGTGTTTGCTCTTTGAGATAATGCGTTTGCCACAATAAAAAAATGAATTGCCCATTTCTTCAAAACCATAAAGGCTAGAAGGCTAATTTTCCAGTATGTTATACAGGGCCCCACGTTGTGTTAGGTGAGCAAGAATTGGCCATTTAGCTCTCATAGTTTTGGCACAAATTCGTTTTTGAGTTTTGTGAAAGCTGCAACTTTTGTCCAGTAGCACCCATTAAAACACCCCAAAATGTAACTTTTTCAACTGATCTGTCCATACCCCACACTGACTGTGCATATGGGATGGTTTTTAGCAGTGAGAATACAAATATCAACTACTTTCCAAAATAGGTGTTTGCTCTTTGAGATAATGCGTTTGCCACAATAAAAAAATGAATTGCCCATTTCTTCAAAACCATAAAGGCTAGAAGGCTAATTTTCCAGTATGTTATACAGGGCCCCACGTTGTGTTAGGTGAGCAAGAATTGGCCATGTAGCTCTCATAGTTTTGGCACAACTTCGTTTTTGAGTTTTGTGAAAGCTGCAACTTTTGTCCAATAGCACCCATTAAAACACCCCAAAATGTAACTTGTTCAACTGATCTGTCCTTACCCCACACTGACTGTGCATATGGGATGGTTTTTAGCAGTGAGAATACAAATATCAACTACTTTCCAAAATAGGTGTTTGCTCTTTGAGATAATGCGTTTGCCACAATAAAAAAATGAATTGCCCATTTCTTCAAAACCATAAAGGCTAGAAGGCTAATTTTCCAGTATGTTATACAGGGCCCCACGTTGTGTTAGGTGAGCAAGAATTGGCCATGTAGCTCTCATAGTTTTGGCACAAATTCGTTTTTGAGTTTTGTGAAAGCTGCAACTTTTGTCCAGTAGCACCCATTAAAACACCCCAAAATGTAACTTTTTCAACTGATCTGTCCATACCCCACACTGACTGTGCATATGGGATGGTTTTTAGCAGTGAGAATACAAATATCAACTACTTTCCAAAACAGGTGTTTGCTCTTTGAGATAATGCGTTTGCCACAATAAAAAAATGAATTGCCCATTTCTTCAAAACCATAAAGGCTAGAAGGCTAATTTTCCAGTATGTTATACAGGGCCCCACGTTGTGTTAGGTGAGCAAGAATTGGCCATGTAGCTCTCATAGTTTTGGCACAACTTCGTTTTTGAGTTTTGTGAAAGCTGCAACTTTTGTCCAGTAGCACCCATTAAAACACCCCAAAATGTAACTTTTTCAACTGATCTGTCCATACCCCACACTGACTGTGCATATGGGATGGTTTTTAGCAGTGAGAATACAAATATCCACTACTTTCCAAAATAGGTGTTTGCTCTTTGAGATAATGCGTTTGCCACAATAATAAAATGAATTGCCCATTTCTTCAAAACCATAAAGGCTAGAAGGCTAATTTTCCAGTATGTTATACAGGGCCCCACGTTGTGTTAGGTGAGCAAGAATTGGCCATGTAGCTCTCATAGTTTTGGCACAACTTCGTTTTTGAGTTTTGTGAAAGCTGCAACTTTTGTCCAGTAGCACCCATTAAAACACCCCAAAATGTAACTTTTTCCACTGATCTGTCCATACCCCACACTGACTGTGCATATGGGATGGTTTTTAGCAGTGAGAATACAAATATCAACTACTTTCCAAAACAGGTGTTTGCTCTTTGAGATAATGCGTTTGCCACAATAAAAAAATGAATTGCCCATTTCTTCAAAACCATAAAGGCTAGAAGGCTAATTTTCCAGTATGTTATACAGGGCCCCACGTTGTGTTAGGTGAGCAAGAATTGGCCATGTAGCTCTCATAGTTTTGGCACAAATTCGTTTTTGAGTTTTGTGAAAGCTGCAACTTTTGTCCAGTAGCACCCATTAAAACACCCCAAAATGTAACTTTTTCAACTGATCTGTCCATACCCCACACTGACTGTGCATATGGGATGGTTTTTAGCAGTGAGAATACAAATATCAACTACTTTCCAAAATAGGTGTTTGCTCTTTGAGATAATGCGTTTGCCACAATAAAAAAATGAATTGCCCATTTCTTCAAAACCATAAAGGCTAGAAGGCTAATTTTCCAGTATGTTATACAGGGCCCCACGTTGTGTTAGGTGAGCAAGAATTGGCCATGTAGCTCTCATAGTTTTGGCACAACTTCGTTTTTGAGTTTTGTGAAAGCTGCAACTTTTGTCCAATAGCACCCATTAAAACACCCCAAAATGTAACTTGTTCAACTGATCTGTCCTTACCCCACACTGACTGTGCATATGGGATGGTTTTTAGCAGTGAGAATACAAATATCAACTACTTTCCAAAATAGGTGTTTGCTCTTTGAGATAATGCGTTTGCCACAATAAAAAAATGAATTGCCCATTTCTTCAAAACCATAAAGGCTAGAAGGCTAATTTTCCAGTATGTTATACAGGGCCCCACGTTGTGTTAGGTGAGCAAGAATTGGCCATGTAGCTCTCATAGTTTTGGCACAAATTCGTTTTTGAGTTTTGTGAAAGCTGCAACTTTTGTCCAGTAGCACCCATTAAAACACCCCAAAATGTAACTTTTTCAACTGATCTGTCCATACCCCACACTGACTGTGCATATGGGATGGTTTTTAGCAGTGAGAATACAAATATCAACTACTTTCCAAAACAGGTGTTTGCTCTTTGAGATAATGCGTTTGCCACAATAAAAAAATGAATTGCCCATTTCTTCAAAACCATAAAGGCTAGAAGGCTAATTTTCCAGTATGTTATACAGGGCCCCACGTTGTGTTAGGTGAGCAAGAATTGGCCATGTAGCTCTCATAGTTTTGGCACAACTTCGTTTTTGAGTTTTGTGAAAGCTGCAACTTTTGTCCAGTAGCACCCATTAAAACACCCCAAAATGTAACTTTTTCAACTGATCTGTCCATACCCCACACTGACTGTGCATATGGGATGGTTTTTAGCAGTGAGAATACAAATATCCACTACTTTCCAAAATAGGTGTTTGCTCTTTGAGATAATGCGTTTGCCACAATAATAAAATGAATTGCCCATTTCTTCAAAACCATAAAGGCTAGAAGGCTAATTTTCCAGTATGTTATACAGGGCCCCACGTTGTGTTAGGTGAGCAAGAATTGGCCATGTAGCTCTCATAGTTTTGGCACAACTTCGTTTTTGAGTTTTGTGAAAGCTGCAACTTTTGTCCAGTAGCACCCATTAAAACACCCCAAAATGTAACTTTTTCCACTGATCTGTCCATACCCCACACTGACTGTGCATATGGGATGGTTTTTAGCAGTGAGAATACAAATATCAACTACTTTCCAAAACAGGTGTTTGCTCTTTGAGATAATGCGTTTGCCACAATAAAAAAATGAATTGCCCATTTCTTCAAAACCATAAAGGCTAGAAGGCTAATTTTCCAGTATGTTATACAGGGCCCCACGTTGTGTTAGGTGAGCAAGAATTGGCCATGTAGCTCTCATAGTTTTGGCACAAATTCGTTTTTGAGTTTTGTGAAAGCTGCAACTTTTGTCCAGTAGCACCCATTAAAACACCCCAAAATGTAACTTTTTCAACTGATCTGTCCATACCCCACACTGACTGTGCATATGGGATGGTTTTTAGCAGTGAGAATACAAATATCAACTACTTTCCAAAACAGGTGTTTGCTCTTTGAGATAATGCGTTTGCCACAATAAAAAAATGAATTGCCCATTTCTTCAAAACCATAAAGGCTAGAAGGCTAATTTTCCAGTATGTTATACAGGGCCCCACGTTGTGTTAGGTGAGCAAGAATTGGCCATGTAGCTCTCATAGTTTTGGCACAACTTCGTTTTTGAGTTTTGTGAAAGCTGCAACTTTTGTCCAATAGCACCCATTAAAACACCCCAAAATGTACCTTTTTCAACTGATCTGTCCATACCCCACACTGACTGTGCATATGGGATGGTTTTTAGCAGTGAGAATACAAATATCAACTACTTTCCAAAATAGGTGTTTGCTCTTTGAGATAATGCGTTTGCCACAATAAAAAAATGAATTGCCCATTTCTTCAAAACCATAAAGGCTAGAAGGCTAATTTTCCAGTATGTTATACAGGGCCCCACGTTGTGTTAGGTGAGCAAGAATTGGCCATGTAGCTCTCATAGTTTTGGCAAAAATTTGTTTTTGAGTTTTGTGAAAGCTGCAACTTTTGTCCAGTAGCACCCATTAAAACACCCCAAAATGTAACTTTTTCAACTGATCTGTCCATACCCCACACTGACTGTGCATATGGGATGGTTTTTAGCAGTGAGAATACAAATATCAACTACTTTCCAAAACAGGTGTTTGCTCTTTGAGATAATGCGTTTGCCACAATAAAAAAATGAATTGCCCATTTCTTCAAAACCATAAAGGCTAGAAGGCTAATTTTCCAGTATGTTATACAGGGCCCCACGTTGTGTTAGGTGAGCAAGAATTGGCCATGTAGCTCTCATAGTTTTGGCACAACTTCGTTTTTGAGTTTTGTGAAAGCTGCAACTTTTGTCCAGTAGCACCCATTAAAACACCCTAAAATGTAACTTTTTCAACTGATCTGTCCATACCCCACACTGACTGTGCATATGGGATGGTTTTTAGCAGTGAGAATACAAATATCAACTACTTTCCAAAACAGGTGTTTGCTCTTTGAGATAATGCGTTTGCCACAATAAAAAAATGAATTGCCCATTTCTTCAAAACCATAAAGGCTAGAAGGCTAATTTTCCAGTATGTTATACAGGGCCCCACGTTGTGTTAGGTGAGCAAGAATTGGCCATGTAGCTCTCATAGTTTTGGCACAACTTCGTTTTTGAGTTTTGTGAAAGCTGCAACTTTTGTCCAATAGCACCCATTAAAACACCCCAAAATGTAACTTTTTCAACTGATCTGTCCATACCCCACACTGACTGTGCATATGGGATCGTTTTTAGCAGTGAGAATACAAATATCAACTACTTTCCAAAATAGGTGTTTGCTCTTTGAGATAATGCGTTTGCCACAATAAAAAAATGAATTGCCCATTTCTTCAAAACCATAAAGGCTAGAAGGCTAATTTTCCAGTATGTTATACAGGGCCCCACGTTGTGTTAGGTGAGCAAGAATTGGCCATGTAGCTCTCATAGTTTTGGCACAACTTCGTTTTTGAGTTTTGTGAAAGCTGCAACTTTTGTCCAATAGCACCCATTAAAACACCCCAAAATTTAACTTTTTCAACTGATCTGTCCATACCCCACACTGACTGTGCATATGGGATGGTTTTTAGCAGTGAGAATACAAATATCAACTACTTTCCAAAATAGGTGTTTGCTCTTTGAGATAATGCGTTTGCCACAATAAAAAAATGAATTGCCCATTTCTTCAAAACCATAAAGGCTAGAAGGCTAATTTTCCAGTATGTTATACAGGGCCCCACGTTGTGTTAGGTGAGCAAGAATTGGCCATGTAGCTCTCATAGTTTTGGCACAAATTCGTTTTTGAGTTTTGTGAAAGCTGCAACTTTTGTCCAATAGCACCCATTAAAACACCCCAAAATGTAACTTTTTCAACTGATCTGTCCATACCCCACACTGACTGTGGATATGGGATCGTTTTGAGCAGTGAGAATACAAATATCAACTACTTTCCAAAATAGGTGTTTGCTCTTTGAGATAATGCGTTTGCCACAATAAAAAAATGAATTGCCCATTTCTTCAAAACCATAAAGGCTAGAAGGCTAATTTTCCAGTATGTTATACAGGGCCCCACGTTGTGTTAGGTGAGCAAGAATTGGCCATGTAGCTCTCATAGTTTTGGCACAACTTCGTTTTTGAGTTTTGTGAAAGCTGCAACTTTTGTCCAATAGCACCCATTAAAACACCCCAAAATGTAACTTTTTCAACTGATCTGTCCATACCCCACACTGACTGTGCATATGGGATGTTTTTTAGCAGTGAGAATACAAATATCAACTACTTTCCAAAATAGGTGTTTGCTCTTTGAGATAATGCGTTTGCCACAATAAAAAAATGAATTGCCCATTTCTTCAAAACCATAAAGGCTAGAAGGCTAATTTTCCAGTATGTTATACAGGGCCCCACGTTGTGTTAGGTGAGCAAGAATTGGCCATGTAGCTCTCATAGTTTTGGCACAAATTCGTTTTTGAGTTTTGTGAAAGCTGCAACTTTTGTCCAGTAGCACCCATTAAAACACCCCAAAATGTAACTTTTTCAACTGATCTGTCCATACCCCACACTGACTGTGCATATGGGATGGTTTTTAGCAGTGAGAATACAAATATCAACTACTTTCCAAAATAGGTGTTTGCTCTTTGAGATAATGCGTTTGCCACAATAAAAAAATGAATTGCCCATTTCTTCAAAACCATAAAGGCTAGAAGGCTAATTTTCCAGTATGTTATACAGGGCCCCACGTTGTGTTAGGTGAGCAAGAATTGGCCATGTAGCTCTCATAGTTTTGGCACAACTTCGTTTTTGAGTTTTGTGAAAGCTGCAACTTTTGTCCAATAGCACCCATTAAAACACCCCAAAATGTAACTTTTTCAACTGATCTGTCCATACCCCACACTGACTGTGCATATGGGATCGTTTTTAGCAGTGAGAATACAAATATCAACTACTTTCCAAAATAGGTGTTTGCTCTTTGAGATAATGCGTTTGCCACAATAAAAAAATGAATTGCCCATTTCTTCAAAACCATAAAGGCTAGAAGGCTAATTTTCCAGTATGTTATACAGGGCCCCACGTTGTGTTAGGTGAGCAAGAATTGGCCATGTAGCTCTCATAGTTTTGGCACAACTTCGTTTTTGAGTTTTGTGAAAGCTGCAACTTTTGTCCAGTAGCACCCATTAAAACACCCCAAAATGTAACTTTTTCAACTGATCTGTCCATACCCCACACTGACTGTGCATATGGGATGGTTTTTAGCAGTGAGAATACAAATATCAACTACTTTCCAAAACAGGTGTTTGCTCTTTGAGATAATGCGTTTGCCACAATAAAAAAATGAATTGCCCATTTCTTCAAAACCATAAAGGCTAGAAGGCTAATTTTCCAGTATGTTATACAGGGCCCCACGTTGTGTTAGGTGAGCAAGAATTGGCCATGTAGCTCTCATAGTTTTGGCACAAATTCGTTTTTGAGTTTTGTGAAAGCTGCAACTTTTGTCCAATAGCACCCATTAAAACACCCCAAAATGTAACTTTTTCAACTGATCTGTCCATACCCCACACTGACTGTGCATATGGGATCGTTTTTAGCAGTGAGAATACAAATATCAACTACTTTCCAAAATAGGTGTTTGCTCTTTGAGATAATGCGTTTGCCACAATAAAAAAATGAATTGCCCATTTCTTCAAAACCATAAAGGCTAGAAGGCTAATTTTCCAGTATGTTATACAGGGCCCCACGTTGTGTTAGGTGAGCAAGAATTGGCCATGTAGCTCTCATAGTTTTGGCACAACTTCGTTTTTGAGTTTTGTGAAAGCTGCAACTTTTGCCCAATAGCACCCATTAAAACACCCCAAAATGTAACTTTTTCAACTGATCTGTCCATACCCCACACTGACTGTGCATATGGGATGGTTTTTAGCAGTGAGAATACAAATATCAACTACTTTCCAAAATAGGTGTTTGCTCTTTGAGATAATGCGTTTGCCACAATAAAAAAATGAATTGCCCATTTCTTCAAAACCATAAAGGCTAGAAGGCTAATTTTCCAGTATGTTATACAGGGCCCCACGTTGTGTTAGGTGAGCAAGAATTGGCCATGTAGCTCTCATAGTTTTGGCACAACTTCGTTTTTGAGTTTTGTGAAAGCTGCAACTTTTGTCCAGTAGCACCCATTAAAACACCCCAAAATGTAACTTTTTCAACTGATCTGTCCATACCCCACACTGACTGTGCATATGGGATGGTTTTTAGCAGTGAGAATACAAATATCAACTACTTTCCAAAACAGGTGTTTGCTCTTTGAGATAATGCGTTTGCCACAATAAAAAAATGAATTGCCCATTTCTTCAAAACCATAAAGGCTAGAAGGCTAATTTTCCAGTATGTTATACAGGGCCCCACGTTGTGTTAGGTGAGCAAGAATTGGCCATGTAGCTCTCATAGTTTTGGCACAAATTCGTTTTTGAGTTTTGTGAAAGCTGCAACTTTTGTCCAATAGCACCCATTAAAACACCCCAAAATGTAACTTTTTCAACTGATCTGTCCATACCCCACACTGACTGTGCATATGGGATGGTTTTTAGCAGTGAGAATACAAATATCAACTACTTTCCAAAACAGGTGTTTGCTCTTTGAGATAATGCGTTTGCCACAATAAAAAAATGAATTGCCCATTTCTTCAAAACCATAAAGGCTAGAAGGCTAATTTTCCAGTATGTTATACAGGGCCCCACGTTGTGTTAGGTGAGCAAGAATTGGCCATGTAGCTCTCATAGTTTTGGCACAACTTCGTTTTTGAGTTTTGTGAAAGCTGCAACTTTTGTCCAATAGCACCCATTAAAACACCCCAAAATGTACCTTTTTCAACTGATCTGTCCATACCCCACACTGACTGTGCATATGGGATGGTTTTTAGCAGTGAGAATACAAATATCAACTACTTTCCAAAATAGGTGTTTGCTCTTTGAGATAATGCGTTTGCCACAATAAAAAAATGAATTGCCCATTTCTTCAAAACCATAAAGGCTAGAAGGCTAATTTTCCAGTATGTTATACAGGGCCCCACGTTGTGTTAGGTGAGCAAGAATTGGCCATGTAGCTCTCATAGTTTTGGCAAAAATTCGTTTTTGAGTTTTGTGAAAGCTGCAACTTTTGTCCAGTAGCACCCATTAAAACACCCCAAAATGTAACTTTTTCAACTGATCTGTCCATACCCCACACTGACTGTGCATATGGGATGGTTTTTAGCAGTGAGAATACAAATATCAACTACTTTCCAAAACAGGTGTTTGCTCTTTGAGATAATGCGTTTGCCACAATAAAAAAATGAATTGCCCATTTCTTCAAAACCATAAAGGCTAGAAGGCTAATTTTCCAGTATGTTATACAGGGCCCCACGTTGTGTTAGGTGAGCAAGAATTGGCCATGTAGCTCTCATAGTTTTGGCACAACTTCGTTTTTGAGTTTTGTGAAAGCTGCAACTTTTGTCCAGTAGCACCCATTAAAACACCCCAAAATGTAACTTTTTCAACTGATCTGTCCATACCCCACACTGACTGTGCATATGGGATGGTTTTTAGCAGTGAGAATACAAATATCAACTACTTTCCAAAACAGGTGTTTGCTCTTTGAGATAATGCGTTTGCCACAATAAAAAAATGAATTGCCCATTTCTTCAAAACCATAAAGGCTAGAAGGCTAATTTTCCAGTATGTTATACAGGGCCCCACGTTGTGTTAGGTGAGCAAGAATTGGCCATGTAGCTCTCATAGTTTTGGCACAACTTCGTTTTTGAGTTTTGTGAAAGCTGCAACTTTTGTCCAATAGCACCCATTAAAACACCCCAAAATGTAACTTTTTCAACTGATCTGTCCATACCCCACACTGACTGTGCATATGGGATCGTTTTTAGCAGTGAGAATACAAATATCAACTACTTTCCAAAATAGGTGTTTGCTCTTTGAGATAATGCGTTTGCCACAATAAAAAAATGAATTGCCCATTTCTTCAAAACCATAAAGGCTAGAAGGCTAATTTTCCAGTATGTTATACAGGGCCCCACGTTGTGTTAGGTGAGCAAGAATTGGCCATGTAGCTCTCATAGTTTTGGCACAACTTCGTTTTTGAGTTTTGTGAAAGCTGCAACTTTTGTCCAATAGCACCCATTAAAACACCCCAAAATTTAACTTTTTCAACTGATCTGTCCATACCCCACACTGACTGTGCATATGGGATGGTTTTTAGCAGTGAGAATACAAATATCAACTACTTTCCAAAATAGGTGTTTGCTCTTTGAGATAATGCGTTTGCCACAATAAAAAAATGAATTGCCCATTTCTTCAAAACCATAAAGGCTAGAAGGCTAATTTTCCAGTATGTTATACAGGGCCCCACGTTGTGTTAGGTGAGCAAGAATTGGCCATGTAGCTCTCATAGTTTTGGCACAAATTCGTTTTTGAGTTTTGTGAAAGCTGCAACTTTTGTCCAATAGCACCCATTAAAACACCCCAAAATGTAACTTTTTCAACTGATCTGTCCATACCCCACACTGACTGTGGATATGGGATCGTTTTGAGCAGTGAGAATACAAATATCAACTACTTTCCAAAATAGGTGTTTGCTCTTTGAGATAATGCGTTTGCCACAATAAAAAAATGAATTGCCCATTTCTTCAAAACCATAAAGGCTAGAAGGCTAATTTTCCAGTATGTTATACAGGGCCCCACGTTGTGTTAGGTGAGCAAGAATTGGCCATGTAGCTCTCATAGTTTTGGCACAACTTCGTTTTTGAGTTTTGTGAAAGCTGCAACTTTTGTCCAATAGCACCCATTAAAACACCCCAAAATGTAACTTTTTCAACTGATCTGTCCATACCCCACACTGACTGTGCATATGGGATGTTTTTTAGCAGTGAGAATACAAATATCAACTACTTTCCAAAATAGGTGTTTGCTCTTTGAGATAATGCGTTTGCCACAATAAAAAAATGAATTGCCCATTTCTTCAAAACCATAAAGGCTAGAAGGCTAATTTTCCAGTATGTTATACAGGGCCCCACGTTGTGTTAGGTGAGCAAGAATTGGCCATGTAGCTCTCATAGTTTTGGCACAAATTCGTTTTTGAGTTTTGTGAAAGCTGCAACTTTTGTCCAGTAGCACCCATTAAAACACCCCAAAATGTAACTTTTTCAACTGATCTGTCCATACCCCACACTGACTGTGCATATGGGATGGTTTTTAGCAGTGAGAATACAAATATCAACTACTTTCCAAAATAGGTGTTTGCTCTTTGAGATAATGCGTTTGCCACAATAAAAAAATGAATTGCCCATTTCTTCAAAACCATAAAGGCTAGAAGGCTAATTTTCCAGTATGTTATACAGGGCCCCACGTTGTGTTAGGTGAGCAAGAATTGGCCATGTAGCTCTCATAGTTTTGGCACAACTTCGTTTTTGAGTTTTGTGAAAGCTGCAACTTTTGTCCAATAGCACCCATTAAAACACCCCAAAATGTAACTTTTTCAACTGATCTGTCCATACCCCACACTGACTGTGCATATGGGATCGTTTTTAGCAGTGAGAATACAAATATCAACTACTTTCCAAAATAGGTGTTTGCTCTTTGAGATAATGCGTTTGCCACAATAAAAAAATGAATTGCCCATTTCTTCAAAACCATAAAGGCTAGAAGGCTAATTTTCCAGTATGTTATACAGGGCCCCACGTTGTGTTAGGTGAGCAAGAATTGGCCATGTAGCTCTCATAGTTTTGGCACAACTTCGTTTTTGAGTTTTGTGAAAGCTGCAACTTTTGTCCAGTAGCACCCATTAAAACACCCCAAAATGTAACTTTTTCAACTGATCTGTCCATACCCCACACTGACTGTGCATATGGGATGGTTTTTAGCAGTGAGAATACAAATATCAACTACTTTCCAAAACAGGTGTTTGCTCTTTGAGATAATGCGTTTGCCACAATAAAAAAATGAATTGCCCATTTCTTCAAAACCATAAAGGCTAGAAGGCTAATTTTCCAGTATGTTATACAGGGCCCCACGTTGTGTTAGGTGAGCAAGAATTGGCCATGTAGCTCTCATAGTTTTGGCACAAATTCGTTTTTGAGTTTTGTGAAAGCTGCAACTTTTGTCCAATAGCACCCATTAAAACACCCCAAAATGTAACTTTTTCAACTGATCTGTCCATACCCCACACTGACTGTGCATATGGGATCGTTTTTAGCAGTGAGAATACAAATATCAACTACTTTCCAAAATAGGTGTTTGCTCTTTGAGATAATGCGTTTGCCACAATAAAAAAATGAATTGCCCATTTCTTCAAAACCATAAAGGCTAGAAGGCTAATTTTCCAGTATGTTATACAGGGCCCCACGTTGTGTTAGGTGAGCAAGAATTGGCCATGTAGCTCTCATAGTTTTGGCACAACTTCGTTTTTGAGTTTTGTGAAAGCTGCAACTTTTGCCCAATAGCACCCATTAAAACACCCCAAAATGTAACTTTTTCAACTGATCTGTCCATACCCCACACTGACTGTGCATATGGGATGGTTTTTAGCAGTGAGAATACAAATATCAACTACTTTCCAAAATAGGTGTTTGCTCTTTGAGATAATGCGTTTGCCACAATAAAAAAATGAATTGCCCATTTCTTCAAAACCATAAAGGCTAGAAGGCTAATTTTCCAGTATGTTATACAGGGCCCCACGTTGTGTTAGGTGAGCAAGAATTGGCCATGTAGCTCTCATAGTTTTGGCACAACTTCGTTTTTGAGTTTTGTGAAAGCTGCAACTTTTGTCCAGTAGCACCCATTAAAACACCCCAAAATGTAACTTTTTCAACTGATCTGTCCATACCCCACACTGACTGTGCATATGGGATGGTTTTTAGCAGTGAGAATACAAATATCAACTACTTTCCAAAACAGGTGTTTGCTCTTTGAGATAATGCGTTTGCCACAATAAAAAAATGAATTGCCCATTTCTTCAAAACCATAAAGGCTAGAAGGCTAATTTTCCAGTATGTTATACAGGGCCCCACGTTGTGTTAGGTGAGCAAGAATTGGCCATGTAGCTCTCATAGTTTTGGCACAAATTCGTTTTTGAGTTTTGTGAAAGCTGCAACTTTTGTCCAATAGCACCCATTAAAACACCCCAAAATGTAACTTTTTCAACTGATCTGTCCATACCCCACACTGACTGTGCATATGGGATCGTTTTTAGCAGTGAGAATACAAATATCAACTACTTTCCAAAATAGGTGTTTGCTCTTTGAGATAATGCGTTTGCCACAATAAAAAAATGAATTGCCCATTTCTTCAAAACCATAAAGGCTAGAAGGCTAATTTTCCAGTATGTTATACAGGGCCCCACGTTGTGTTAGGTGAGCAAGAATTGGCCATGTAGCTCTCATAGTTTTGGCACAAATTCGTTTTTGAGTTTTGTGAAAGCTGCAACTTTTGTCCAGTAGCACCCATTAAAACACCCCAAAATGTAACTTTTTCAACTGATCTGTCCATACCCCACACTGACTGTGCATATGGGATGGTTTTTAGCAGTGAGAATACAAATATCAACTACTTTC
Organism: Proterorhinus semilunaris; assembly: GCA_021464625.1. NCBI lineage: Eukaryota > Metazoa > Chordata > Actinopteri > Gobiiformes > Gobiidae > Proterorhinus > Proterorhinus semilunaris. The sequence continues at coordinate 43,632,156 of CM038349.1, read as the reverse complement.
CAAAACAGGTGTTTGCTCTTTGAGATAATGCGTTTGCCACAATAAAAAAAATGAATTGCCCATTTCTTCAAAACCATAAAGGCTAGAAGGCTAATTTTCCAGTATGTTATACAGGGCCCCACGTTGTGTTAGGTGAGCAAGAATTGGCCATTTAGCTCTCATAGTTTTGGCACAAATTCGTTTTTGAGTTTTGTGAAAGCTGCAACTTTTGTCCAGTAGCACCCATTAAAACACCCCAAAAATGTAACTTTTTCAACTGATCTGTCCATACCCCACACTGACTGTGCATATGGGATGGTTTTTAGCAGTGAGAATACAAATATCAACTACTTTCCAAAATAGGTGTTTGCTCTTTGAGATAATGCGTTTGCCACAATAAAAAAATGAATTGCCCATTTCTTCAAAACCATAAAGGCTAGAAGGCTAATTTTCCAGTATGTTATACAGGGCCCCACGTTGTGTTAGGTGAGCAAGAATTGGCCATGTAGCTCTCATAGTTTTGGCACAACTTCGTTTTTGAGTTTTGTGAAAGCTGCAACTTTTGTCCAATAGCACCCATTAAAACACCCCAAAATGTAACTTTTTCAACTGATCTGTCCATACCCCACACTGACTGTGCATATGGGATGGTTTTTAGCAGTGAGAATACAAATATCAACTACTTTCCAAAATAGGTGTTTGCTCTTTGAGATAATGCGTTTGCCACAATAAAAAAATGAATTGCCCATTTCTTCAAAACCATAAAGGCTAGAAGGCTAATTTTCCAGTATGTTATACAGGGCCCCACGTTGTGTTAGGTGAGCAAGAATTGGCCATGTAGCTCTCATAGTTTTGGCACAACTTCGTTTTTGAGTTTTGTGAAAGCTGCAACTTTTGTCCAGTAGCACCCATTAAAACACCCCAAAATGTAACTTTTTCAACTGATCTGTCCATACCCCACACTGACTGTGCATATGGGATGGTTTTTAGCAGTGAGAATACAAATATCAACTACTTTCCAAAACAGGTGTTTGCTCTTTGAGATAATGCGTTTGCCACAATAAAAAAATGAATTGCCCATTTCTTCAAAACCATAAAGGCTAGAAGGCTAATTTTCCAGTATGTTATACAGGGCCCCACGTTGTGTTAGGTGAGAAAGAATTGGCCATGTAGCTCTCATAGTTTTGGCACAAATTCGTTTTTGAGTTTTGTGAAAGCTGCAACTTTTGTCCAATAGCACCCATTAAAACACCCCAAAATGTAACTTTTTCAACTGATCTGTCCATACCCCACACTGACTGTGCATATGGGATCGTTTTTAGCAGTGAGAATACAAATATCAACTACTTTCCAAAATAGGTGTTTGCTCTTTGAGATAATGCGTTTGCCACAATAAAAAAATGAATTGCCCATTTCTTCAAAACCATAAAGGCTAGAAGGCTAATTTTCCAGTATGTTATACAGGGCCCCACGTTGTGTTAGGTGAGCAAGAATTGGCCATGTAGCTCTCATAGTTTTGGCACAACTTCGTTTTTGAGTTTTGTGAAAGCTGCAACTTTTGCCCAATAGCACCCATTAAAACACCCCAAAATGTAACTTTTTCAACTGATCTGTCCATACCCCACACTGACTGTGCATATGGGATGGTTTTTAGCAGTGAGAATACAAATATCAACTACTTTCCAAAATAGGTGTTTGCTCTTTGAGATAATGCGTTTGCCACAATAAAAAAATGAATTGCCCATTTCTTCAAAACCATAAAGGCTAGAAGGCTAATTTTCCAGTATGTTATACAGGGCCCCACGTTGTGTTAGGTGAGCAAGAATTGGCCATGTAGCTCTCATAGTTTTGGCACAACTTCGTTTTTGAGTTTTGTGAAAGCTGCAACTTTTGCCCAATAGCACCCATTAAAACACCCCAAAATGTAACTTTTTCAACTGATCTGTCCATACCCCACACTGACTGTGCATATGGGATGGTTTTTAGCAGTGAGAATACAAATATCAACTACTTTCCAAAATAGGTGTTTGCTCTTTGAGATAATGCGTTTGCCACAATAAAAAAATGAATTGCCCATTTCTTCAAAACCATAAAGGCTAGAAGGCTAATTTTCCAGTATGTTATACAGGGCCCCACGTTGTGTTAGGTGAGCAAGAATTGGCCATGTAGCTCTCATAGTTTTGGCACAACTTCGTTTTTGAGTTTTGTGAAAGCTGCAACTTTTGTCCAGTAGCACCCATTAAAACACCCCAAAATGTAACTTTTTCAACTGATCTGTCCATACCCCACACTGACTGTGCATATGGGATGGTTTTTAGCAGTGAGAATACAAATATCAACTACTTTCCAAAACAGGTGTTTGCTCTTTGAGATAATGCGTTTGCCACAATAAAAAAATGAATTGCCCATTTCTTCAAAACCATAAAGGCTAGAAGGCTAATTTTCCAGTATGTTATACAGGGCCCCACGTTGTGTTAGGTGAGCAAGAATTGGCCATGTAGCTCTCATAGTTTTGGCACAAATTCGTTTTTGAGTTTTGTGAAAGCTGCAACTTTTGTCCAATAGCACCCATTAAAACACCCCAAAATGTAACTTTTTCAACTGATCTGTCCATACCCCACACTGACTGTGCATATGGGATCGTTTTTAGCAGTGAGAATACAAATATCAACTACTTTCCAAAATAGGTGTTTGCTCTTTGAGATAATGCGTTTGCCACAATAAAAAAATGAATTGCCCATTTCTTCAAAACCATAAAGGCTAGAAGGCTAATTTTCCAGTATGTTATACAGGGCCCCACGTTGTGTTAGGTGAGCAAGAATTGGCCATGTAGCTCTCATAGTTTTGGCACAACTTCGTTTTTGAGTTTTGTGAAAGCTGCAACTTTTGCCCAATAGCACCCATTAAAACACCCCAAAATGTAACTTTTTCAACTGATCTGTCCATACCCCACACTGACTGTGCATATGGGATGGTTTTTAGCAGTGAGAATACAAATATCAACTACTTTCCAAAATAGGTGTTTGCTCTTTGAGATAATGCGTTTGCCACAATAAAAAAATGAATTGCCCATTTCTTCAAAACCATAAAGGCTAGAAGGCTAATTTTCCAGTATGTTATACAGGGCCCCACGTTGTGTTAGGTGAGCAAGAATTGGCCATGTAGCTCTCATAGTTTTGGCACAAATTCGTTTTTGAGTTTTGTGAAAGCTGCAACTTTTGTCCAGTAGCACCCATTAAAACACCCCAAAATGTAACTTTTTCAACTGATCTGTCCATACCCCACACTGACTGTGCATATGGGATGGTTTTTAGCAGTGAGAATACAAATATCAACTACTTTCCAAAACAGGTGTTTGCTCTTTGAGATAATGCGTTTGCCACAATAAAAAAATGAATTGCCCATTTCTTCAAAACCATAAAGGCTAGAAGGCTAATTTTCCAGTATGTTATACAGGGCCCCACGTTGTGTTAGGTGAGCAAGAATTGGCCATGTAGCTCTCATAGTTTTGGCACAACTTCGTTTTTGAGTTTTGTGAAAGCTGCAACTTTTGTTCAATAGCACCCATTAAAACACCCCAAAATGTAACTTTTTCAACTGATCTGTCCATACCCCACACTGACTGTGCATATGGGATCGTTTTTAGCAGTGAGAATACAAATATCAACTACTTTCCAAAATAGGTGTTTGCTCTTTGAGATAATGCGTTTGCCACAATAAAAAAATGAATTGCCCATTTCTTCAAAACCATAAAGGCTAGAAGGCTAATTTTCCAGTATGTTATACAGGGCCCCACGTTGTGTTAGGTGAGCAAGAATTGGCCATGTAGCTCTCATAGTTTTGGCACAACTTCGTTTTTGAGTTTTGTGAAAGCTGCAACTTTTGCCCAATAGCACCCATTAAAACACCCCAAAATGTAACTTTTTCAACTGATCTGTCCATACCCCACACTGACTGTGCATATGGGATGGTTTTTAGCAGTGAGAATACAAATATCAACTACTTTCCAAAATAGGTGTTTGCTCTTTGAGATAATGCGTTTGCCACAATAAAAAAAATGAATTGCCCATTTCTTCAAAACCATAAAGGCTAGAAGGCTAATTTTCCAGTATGTTATACAGGGCCCCACGTTGTGTTAGGTGAGCAAGAATTGGCCATGTAGCTCTCATAGTTTTGGCACAACTTCGTTTTTGAGTTTTGTGAAAGCTGCAACTTTTGTCCAATAGCACCCATTAAAACACCCCAAAATGTAACTTTTTCAACTGATCTGTCCATACCCCACACTGACTGTGCATATGGGATCGTTTTTAGCAGTGAGAATACAAATATCAACTACTTTCCAAAATAGGTGTTTGCTCTTTGAGATAATGCGTTTGCCACAATAAAAAAATGAATTGCCCATTTCTTCAAAACCATAAAGGCTAGAAGGCTAATTTTCCAGTATGTTATACAGGGCCCCACGTTGTGTTAGGTGAGCAAGAATTGGCCATGTAGCTCTCATAGTTTTGGCACAACTTCGTTTTTGAGTTTTGTGAAAGCTGCAACTTTTGCCCAATAGCACCCATTAAAACACCCCAAAATGTAACTTTTTCAACTGATCTGTCCATACCCCACACTGACTGTGCATATGGGATGGTTTTTAGCAGTGAGAATACAAATATCAACTACTTTCCAAAATAGGTGTTTGCTCTTTGAGATAATGCGTTTGCCACAATAAAAAAAATGAATTGCCCATTTCTTCAAAACCATAAAGGCTAGAAGGCTAATTTTCCAGTATGTTATACAGGGCCCCACGTTGTGTTAGGTGAGCAAGAATTGGCCATGTAGCTCTCATAGTTTTGGCACAACTTCGTTTTTGAGTTTTGTGAAAGCTGCAACTTTTGTCCAATAGCACCCATTAAAACACCCCAAAATGTAACTTTTTCAACTGATCTGTCCATACCCCACACTGACTGTGCATATGGGATCGTTTTTAGCAGTGAGAATACAAATATCAACTACTTTCCAAAATAGGTGTTTGCTCTTTGAGATAATGCGTTTGCCACAATAAAAAAATGAATTGCCCATTTCTTCAAAACCATAAAGGCTAGAAGGCTAATTTTCCAGTATGTTATACAGGGCCCCACGTTGTGTTAGGTGAGCAAGAATTGGCCATGTAGCTCTCATAGTTTTGGCACAACTTCGTTTTTGAGTTTTGTGAAAGCTGCAACTTTTGTCCAGTAGCACCCATTAAAACACCCCAAAATGTAACTTTTTCAACTGATCTGTCCATACCCCACACTGACTGTGCATATGGGATGGTTTTTAGCAGTGAGAATACAAATATCAACTACTTTCCAAAACAGGTGTTTGCTCTTTGAGATAATGCGTTTGCCACAATAAAAAAATGAATTGCCCATTTCTTCAAAACCATAAAGGCTAGAAGGCTAATTTTCCAGTATGTTATACAGGGCCCCACGTTGTGTTAGGTGAGCAAGAATTGGCCATGTAGCTCTCATAGTTTTGGCACAAATTCGTTTTTGAGTTTTGTGAAAGCTGCAACTTTTGTCCAATAGCACCCATTAAAACACCCCAAAATGTAACTTTTTCAACTGATCTGTCCATACCCCACACTGACTGTGCATATGGGATGGTTTTTAGCAGTGAGAATACAAATATCAACTACTTTCCAAAATAGGTGTTTGCTCTTTGAGATAATGCGTTTGCCACAATAAAAAAATGAATTGCCCATTTCTTCAAAACCATAAAGGCTAGAAGGCTAATTTTCCAGTATGTTATACAGGGCCCCACGTTGTGTTAGGTGAGCAAGAATTGGCCATGTAGCTCTCATAGTTTTGGCACAAATTCGTTTTGGAGTTTTGTGAAAGCTGCAACTTTTGTCCAGTAGCACCCATTAAAACACCCCAAAATGTAACTTTTTCAACTGATCTGTCCATACCCCACACTGACTGTGCATATGGGATGGTTTTTAGCAGTGAGAATACAAATATCAACTACTTTCCAAAACAGGTGTTTGCTCTTTGAGATAATGCGTTTGCCACAATAAAAAAATGAATTGCCCATTTCTTCAAAACCATAAAGGCTAGAAGGCTAATTTTCCAGTATGTTATACAGGGCCCCACGTTGTGTTAGGTGAGCAAGAATTGGCCATTTAGCTCTCATAGTTTTGGCACAAATTCGTTTTTGAGTTTTGTGAAAGCTGCAACTTTTGTCCAGTAGCACCCATTAAAACACCCCAAAATGTAACTTTTTCAACTGATCTGTCCATACCCCACACTGACTGTGCATATGGGATGGTTTTTAGCAGTGAGAATACAAATATCAACTACTTTCCAAAATAGGTGTTTGCTCTTTGAGATAATGCGTTTGCCACAATAAAAAAATGAATTGCCCATTTCTTCAAAACCATAAAGGCTAGAAGGCTAATTTTCCAGTATGTTATACAGGGCCCCACGTTGTGTTAGGTGAGCAAGAATTGGCCATGTAGCTCTCATAGTTTTGGCACAACTTCGTTTTTGAGTTTTGTGAAAGCTGCAACTTTTGTCCAATAGCACCCATTAAAACACCCCAAAATGTAACTTTTTCAACTGATCTGTCCATACCCCACACTGACTGTGCATATGGGATGGTTTTTAGCAGTGAGAATACAAATATCAACTACTTTCCAAAATAGGTGTTTGCTCTTTGAGATAATGCGTTTGCCACAATAAAAAAATGAATTGCCCATTTCTTCAAAACCATAAAGGCTAGAAGGCTAATTTTCCAGTATGTTATACAGGGCCCCACGTTGTGTTAGGTGAGCAAGAATTGGCCATGTAGCTCTCATAGTTTTGGCACAACTTCGTTTTTGAGTTTTGTGAAAGCTGCAACTTTTGTCCAATAGCACCCATTAAAACACCCCAAAATGTAACTTTTTCAACTGATCTGTCCATACCCCACACTGACTGTGCATATGGGATGTTTTTTAGCAGTGAGAATACAAATATCAACTACTTTCCAAAACAGGTGTTTGCTCTTTGAGATAATGCGTTTGCCACAATAAAAAAATGAATTGCCCATTTCTTCAAAACCATAAAGGCTAGAAGGCTAATTTTCCAGTATGTTATACAGGGCCCCACGTTGTGTTAGGTGAGCAAGAATTGGCCATTTAGCTCTCATAGTTTTGGCACAAATTCGTTTTTGAGTTTTGTGAAAGCTGCAACTTTTGTCCAGTAGCACCCATTAAAACACCCCAAAATGTAACTTTTTCAACTGATCTGTCCATACCCCACACTGACTGTGCATATGGGATGGTTTTTAGCAGTGAGAATACAAATATCAACTACTTTCCAAAATAGGTGTTTGCTCTTTGAGATAATGCGTTTGCCACAATAAAAAAATGAATTGCCCATTTCTTCAAAACCATAAAGGCTAGAAGGCTAATTTTCCAGTATGTTATACAGGGCCCCACGTTGTGTTAGGTGAGCAAGAATTGGCCATGTAGCTCTCATAGTTTTGGCACAACTTCGTTTTTGAGTTTTGTGAAAGCTGCAACTTTTGTCCAATAGCACCCATTAAAACACCCCAAAATGTAACTTTTTCAACTGATCTGTCCATACCCCACACTGACTGTGCATATGGGATGGTTTTTAGCAGTGAGAATACAAATATAAACTACTTTCCAAAATAGGTGTTTGCTCTTTGAGATAATGCGTTTGCCACAATAAAAAAATGAATTGCCCATTTCTTCAAAACCATAAAGGCTAGAAGGCTAATTTTCCAGTATGTTATACAGGGCCCCACGTTGTGTTAGGTGAGCAAGAATTGGCCATGTAGCTCTCATAGTTTTGGCACAACTTCGTTTTTGAGTTTTGTGAAAGCTGCAACTTTTGTCCAATAGCACCCATTAAAACACCCCAAAATGTAACTTTTTCAACTGATCTGTCCATACCCCACACTGACTGTGCATATGGGATGGTTTTTAGCAGTGAGAATACAAATATCAACTACTTTCCAAAACAGGTGTTTGCTCTTTGAGATAATGCGTTTGCCACAATAAAAAAATGAATTGCCCATTTCTTCAAAACCATAAAGGCTAGAAGGCTAATTTTCCAGTATGTTATACAGGGCCCCACGTTGTGTTAGGTGAGCAAGAATTGGCCATTTAGCTCTCATAGTTTTGGCACAAATTCGTTTTTGAGTTTTGTGAAAGCTGCAACTTTTGTCCAGTAGCACCCATTAAAACACCCCAAAATGTAACTTTTTCAACTGATCTGTCCATACCCCACACTGACTGTGCATATGGGATGGTTTTTAGCAGTGAGAATACAAATATCAACTACTTTCCAAAATAGGTGTTTGCTCTTTGAGATAATGCGTTTGCCACAATAAAAAAATGAATTGCCCATTTCTTCAAAACCATAAAGGCTAGAAGGCTAATTTTCCAGTATGTTATACAGGGCCCCACGTTGTGTTAGGTGAGCAAGAATTGGCCATGTAGCTCTCATAGTTTTGGCACAACTTCGTTTTTGAGTTTTGTGAAAGCTGCAACTTTTGTCCAATAGCACCCATTAAAACACCCCAAAATGTAACTTTTTCAACTGATCTGTCCATACCCCACACTGACTGTGCATATGGGATGGTTTTTAGCAGTGAGAATACAAATATCAACTACTTTCCAAAATAGGTGTTTGCTCTTTGAGATAATGCGTTTGCCACAATAAAAAAATGAATTGCCCATTTCTTCAAAACCATAAAGGCTAGAAGGCTAATTTTCCAGTATGTTATACAGGGCCCCACGTTGTGTTAGGTGAGCAAGAATTGGCCATGTAGCTCTCATAGTTTTGGCACAACTTCGTTTTTGAGTTTTGTGAAAGCTGCAACTTTTGTCCAATAGCACCCATTAAAACACCCCAAAATGTAACTTTTTCAACTGATCTGTCCATACCCCACACTGACTGTGCATATGGGATGTTTTTTAGCAGTGAGAATACAAATATCAACTACTTTCCAAAACAGGTGTTTGCTCTTTGAGATAATGCGTTTGCCACAATAAAAAAATGAATTGCCCATTTCTTCAAAACCATAAAGGCTAGAAGGCTAATTTTCCAGTATGTTATACAGGGCCCCACGTTGTGTTAGGTGAGCAAGAATTGGCCATTTAGCTCTCATAGTTTTGGCACAAATTCGTTTTTGAGTTTTGTGAAAGCTGCAACTTTTGTCCAGTAGCACCCATTAAAACACCCCAAAATGTAACTTTTTCAACTGATCTGTCCATACCCCACACTGACTGTGCATATGGGATGGTTTTTAGCAGTGAGAATACAAATATCAACTACTTTCCAAAATAGGTGTTTGCTCTTTGAGATAATGCGTTTGCCACAATAAAAAAATGAATTGCCCATTTCTTCAAAACCATAAAGGCTAGAAGGCTAATTTTCCAGTATGTTATACAGGGCCCCACGTTGTGTTAGGTGAGCAAGAATTGGCCATGTAGCTCTCATAGTTTTGGCACAACTTCGTTTTTGAGTTTTGTGAAAGCTGCAACTTTTGTCCAATAGCACCCATTAAAACACCCCAAAATGTAACTTTTTCAACTGATCTGTCCATACCCCACACTGACTGTGCATATGGGATGGTTTTTAGCAGTGAGAATACAAATATAAACTACTTTCCAAAATAGGTGTTTGCTCTTTGAGATAATGCGTTTGCCACAATAAAAAAATGAATTGCCCATTTCTTCAAAACCATAAAGGCTAGAAGGCTAATTTTCCAGTATGTTATACAGGGCCCCACGTTGTGTTAGGTGAGCAAGAATTGGCCATGTAGCTCTCATAGTTTTGGCACAACTTCGTTTTTGAGTTTTGTGAAAGCTGCAACTTTTGTCCAATAGCACCCATTAAAACACCCCAAAATGTAACTTTTTCAACTGATCTGTCCATACCCCACACTGACTGTGCATATGTGATGGTTTTTAGCAGTGAGAATACAAATATCAACTACTTTCCAAAACAGGTGTTTGCTCTTTGAGATAATGCGTTTGCCACAATAAAAAAATGAATTGCCCATTTCTTCAAAACGATAAAGGCTAGAAGGCTAATTTTCCAGTATGTTATACAGGGCCCCACGTTGTGTTAGGTGAGCAAGAATTGGCCATGTAGCTCTCATAGTTTTGGCACAAATTCGTTTTTGAGTTTTGTGAAAGCTGCAACTTTTGTCCAGTAGCACCCATTAAAACACCCCAAAATGTAACTTTTTCAACTGATCTGTCCATACCCCACACTGACTGTGCATATGGGATGGTTTTTAGCAGTGAGAATACAAATATCAACTACTTTCCAAAATAGGTGTTTGCTCTTTGAGATAATGCGTTTGCCACAATAAAAAAATGAATTGCCCATTTCTTCAAAACCATAAAGGCTAGAAGGCTAATTTTCCAGTATGTTATACAGGGCCCCACGTTGTGTTAGGTGAGCAAGAATTGGCCATGTAGCTCTCATAGTTTTGGCACAACTTCGTTTTTGAGTTTTGTGAAAGCTGCAACTTTTGTCCAATAGCACCCATTAAAACACCCCAAAATCTAACTTTTTCAACTGATCTGTCCATACCCCACACTGACTGTGCATATGGGATGGTTTTAGCAGGGAGAATACAAATATCAACTACTTTCCAAAATAGGTGTTTGCTCTTTGAGATAATGCGTTTGCCACAATAAAAAAATGAATTGCCCATTTCTTCAAAACCATAAAGGCTAGAAGGCTAATTTTCCAGTATGTTATACAGGGCCCCACGTTGTGTTAGGTGAGCAAGAATTGGCCATGTAGCTCTCATAGTTTTGGCACAACTTCGTTTTTGAGTTTTGTGAAAGCTGCAACTTTTGTCCAATAGCACCCATTAAAACACCCCAAAATGTAACTTTTTCAACTGATCTGTCCATACCCCACACTGACTGTGCATATGGGATGGTTTTTAGCAGTGAGAATACAAATATCAACTACTTTCCAAAATAGGTGTTTGCTCTTTGAGATAATGCGTTTGCCACAATAAAAAAATGAATTGCCCATTTCTTCAAAACCATAAAGGCTAGAAGGCTAATTTTCCAGTATGTTATACAGGGCCCCACGTTGTGTTAGGTGAGCAAGAATTGGCCATGTAGCTCTCATAGTTTTGGCACAACTTCGTTTTTGAGTTTTGTGAAAGCTGCAACTTTTGTCCAATAGCACCCATTAAAACACCCCAAAATGTAACTTTTTCAACTGATCTGTCCATACCCCACACTGACTGTGCATATGGGCATAAGAATTGGCTAATTTTCCAGTATGTTATACAGGGCCCCACGTTGTGTTAGGTGAGCAAGAATTGGCCATGGTAGCTCTCATAGTTTTGGCACAACTTCGTTTTTGAGTTTTGTGAAAGCTGCAACTTTTGTCCAATAGCACCCATTAAAACACCCCAAAATGTAACTTTTTCAACTGATCTGTCCATACCCCACACTGACTGTGCATATGGGATGGTTTTTAGCAGTGAGAATACAAATATCAACTACTTTCCAAAATAGGTGTTTGCTCTTTGAGATAATGCGTTTGCCACAATAAAAAATGAATTGCCCATTTCTTCAAAACCATAAAGGCTAGAAGGCTAATTTTCCAGTATGTTATACAGGGCCCCACGTTGTGTTAGGTGAGCAAGAATTGGCCATGTAGCTCTCATAGTTTTGGCACAACTTCGTTTTTGAGTTTTGTGAAAGCTGCAACTTTTGTCCAATAGCACCCATTAAAACACCCCAAAATGTAACTTTTTCAACTGATCTGTCCATACCCCACACTGACTGTGCATATGGGATGGTTTTTAGCAGTGAGAATACAAATATCAACTACTTTCCAAAATAATAAAAACTAATTTTCCAGTATGTTATACAGGGCCCCACGTTGTGTTAGGTGAGCAAGAATTGGCCATGGTAGCTCTCATAGTTTTGGCACAACTTCGTTTTTGAGTTTTGTGAAAGCTGCAACTTTTGTCCAATAGCACCCATTAAAACACCCCAAAATGTAACTTTTTCAACTGATCTGTCCATACCCCACACTGACTGTGCATATGGGAGGTTTTTTAGCAGTGAGAATACAAATATCAACTACTTTCCAAAATAATAAAAACTAATTTTCCAGTATGTTATACAGGGCCCCACGTTGTGTTAGGTGAGCAAGAATTGGCCATGTAGCTCTCATAGTTTTGGCACAACTTCGTTTTTGAGTTTTGTGAAAGCTGCAACTTTTGTCCAATAGCACCCATTAAAACACCCCAAAATGTAACTTTTTCAACTGATCTGTCCATACCCCACACTGACTGTGCATATGGGATGGTTTTTAGCAGTGAGAATACAAATATCAACTACTTTCCAAAACAGGTGTTTGCTCTTTGAGATAATGCGTTTGCCACAATAAAAAAATGAATTGCCCATTTCTTCAAAACCATAAAGGCTAGAAGGCTAATTTTCCAGTATGTTATACAGGGCCCCACGTTGTGTTAGGTGAGCAAGAATTGGCCATGTAGCTCTCATAGTTTTGGCACAACTTCGTTTTTGAGTTTTGTGAAAGCTGCAACTTTTGTCCAATAGCACCCATTAAAACACCCCAAAATGTAACTTTTTCAACTGATCTGTCCATACCCCACACTGACTGTGCATATGGGATGGTTTTTAGCAGTGAGAATACAAATATCAACTACTTTCCAAAATAGGTGTTTGCTCTTTGAGATAATGCGTTTGCCACAATAAAAAAATGAATTGCCCATTTCTTCAAAACCATAAAGGCTAGAAGGCTAATTTTCCAGTATGTTATACAGGGCCCCACGTTGTGTTAGGTGAGCAAGAATTGGCCATGTAGCTCTCATAGTTTTGGCACAACTTCGTTTTTGAGTTTTGTGAAAGCTGCAACTTTTGTCCAATAGCACCCATTAAAACACCCCAAAATGTAACTTTTTCAACTGATCTGTCCATACCCCACACTGACTGTGCATATGGGCATAAGAATTGGCTAATTTTCCAGTATGTTATACAGGGCCCCACGTTGTGTTAGGTGAGCAAGAATTGGCCATGGTAGCTCTCATAGTTTTGGCACAACTTCGTTTTTGAGTTTTGTGAAAGCTGCAACTTTTGTCCAATAGCACCCATTAAAACACCCCAAAATGTAACTTTTTCAACTGATCTGTCCATACCCCACACTGACTGTGCATATGGGATGGTTTTTAGCAGTGAGAATACAAATATCAACTACTTTCCAAAATAGGTGTTTGCTCTTTGAGATAATGCGTTTGCCACAATAAAAAAATGAATTGCCCATTTCTTCAAAACCATAAAGGCTAGAAGGCTAATTTTCCAGTATGTTATACAGGGCCCCACGTTGTGTTAGGTGAGCAAGAATTGGCCATGTAGCTCTCATAGTTTTGGCACAACTTCGTTTTTGAGTTTTGTGAAAGCTGCAACTTTTGTCCAATAGCACCCATTAAAACACCCCAAAATGTAACTTTTTCAACTGATCTGTCCATACCCCACACTGACTGTGCATATGGGATGGTTTTTAGCAGTGAGAATACAAATATCAACTACTTTCCAAAATAATAAAAACTAATTTTCCAGTATGTTATACAGGGCCCCACGTTGTGTTAGGTGAGCAAGAATTGGCCATGGTAGCTCTCATAGTTTTGGCACAACTTCGTTTTTGAGTTTTGTGAAAGCTGCAACTTTTGTCCAATAGCACCCATTAAAACACCCCAAAATGTAACTTTTTCAACTGATCTGTCCATACCCCACACTGACTGTGCATATGGGATGGTTTTTAGCAGTGAGAATACAAATATCAACTACTTTCCAAAATAATAAAAACTAATTTTCCAGTATGTTATACAGGGCCCCACGTTGTGTTAGGTGAGCAAGAATTGGCCATGTAGCTCTCATAGTTTTGGCACAACTTCGTTTTTGAGTTTTGTGAAAGCTGCAACTTTTGTCCAATAGCACCCATTAAAACACCCCAAAATGTAACTTTTTCAACTGATCTGTCCATACCCCACACTGACTGTGCATATGGGATGGTTTTTAGCAGTGAGAATACAAATATCAACTACTTTCCAAAACAGGTGTTTGCTCTTTGAGATAATGCGTTTGCCACAATAAAAAAATGAATTGCCCATTTCTTCAAAACCATAAAGGCTAGAAGGCTAATTTTCCAGTATGTTATACAGGGCCCCACGTTGTGTTAGGTGAGCAAGAATTGGCCATGTAGCTCTCATAGTTTTGGCACAACTTCGTTTTTGAGTTTTGTGAAAGCTGCAACTTTTGTCCAATAGCACCCATTAAAACACCCCAAAATCTAACTTTTTCAACTGATCTGTCCATACCCCACACTGACTGTGCATATGGGATGGTTTTTAGCAGTGAGAATACAAATATCAACTACTTTCCAAAATAGGTGTTTGCTCTTTGAGATAATGCGTTTGCCACAATAAAAAAATGAATTGCCCATTTCTTCAAAACCATAAAGGCTAGAAGGCTAATTTTCCAGTATGTTATACAGGGCCCCACGTTGTGTTAGGTGAGCAAGAATTGGCCATGTAGCTCTCATAGTTTTGGCACAACTTCGTTTTTGAGTTTTGTGAAAGCTGCAACTTTTGTCCAATAGCACCCATTAAAACACCCCAAAATGTAACTTTTTCAACTGATCTGTCCATACCCCACACTGGCTGTGCATATGGGATGGTTTTTAGCAGTGAGAATACAAATATCAACTACTTTCCAAAATAGGTGTTTGCTCTTTGAGATAATGCGTTTGCCACAATAAAAAAATGAATTGCCCATTTCTTCAAAACGATAAAGGCTAGAAGGCTAATTTTCCAGTATGTTATACAGGGCCCCACGTTGTGTTAGGTGAGCAAGAATTGGCCATGTAGCTCTCATAGTTTTGGCACAACTTCGTTTTTGAGTTTTGTGAAAGCTGCAACTTTTGTCCAATAGCACCCATTAAAACACCCCAAAATGTAACTTTTTCAACTGATCTGTCCATACCCCACACTGACTGTGCATATGGGATGGTTTTTAGCAGTGAGAATACAAATATCAACTACTTTCCAAAATAGGTGTTTGCTCTTTGAGATAATGCGTTTGCCACAATAAAAAAATGAATTGCCCATTTCTTCAAAACCATAAAGGCTAGAAGGCTAATTTTCCAGTATGTTATACAGGGCCCCACGTTGTGTTAGGTGAGCAAGAATTGGCCATGTAGCTCTCATAGTTTTGGCACAACTTCGTTTTTGAGTTTTGTGAAAGCTGCAACTTTTGTCCAATAGCACCCATTAAAACACCCCAAAATCTAACTTTTTCAACTGATCTGTCCATACCCCACACTGACTGTGCATATGGGATGGTTTTAGCAGGGAGAATACAAATATCAACTACTTTCCAAAATAGGTGTTTGCTCTTTGAGATAATGCGTTTGCCACAATAAAAAAATGAATTGCCCATTTCTTCAAAACCATAAAGGCTAGAAGGCTAATTTTCCAGTATGTTATACAGGGCCCCACGTTGTGTTAGGTGAGCAAGAATTGGCCATGTAGCTCTCATAGTTTTGGCACAACTTCGTTTTTGAGTTTTGTGAAAGCTGCAACTTTTGTCCAATAGCACCCATTAAAACACCCCAAAATGTAACTTTTTCAACTGATCTGTCCATACCCCACACTGACTGTGCATATGGGATGGTTTTTAGCAGTGAGAATACAAATATCAACTACTTTCCAAAATAGGTGTTTGCTCTTTGAGATAATGCGTTTGCCACAATAAAAAAATGAATTGCCCATTTCTTCAAAACCATAAAGGCTAGAAGGCTAATTTTCCAGTATGTTATACAGGGCCCCACGTTGTGTTAGGTGAGCAAGAATTGGCCATGTAGCTCTCATAGTTTTGGCACAACTTCGTTTTTGAGTTTTGTGAAAGCTGCAACTTTTGTCCAATAGCACCCATTAAAACACCCCAAAATGTAACTTTTTCAACTGATCTGTCCATACCCCACACTGACTGTGCATATGGGCATAAGAATTGGCTAATTTTCCAGTATGTTATACAGGGCCCCACGTTGTGTTAGGTGAGCAAGAATTGGCCATGGTAGCTCTCATAGTTTTGGCACAACTTCGTTTTTGAGTTTTGTGAAAGCTGCAACTTTTGTCCAATAGCACCCATTAAAACACCCCAAAATGTAACTTTTTCAACTGATCTGTCCATACCCCACACTGACTGTGCATATGGGATGGTTTTTAGCAGTGAGAATACAAATATCAACTACTTTCCAAAATAGGTGTTTGCTCTTTGAGATAATGCGTTTGCCACAATAAAAAATGAATTGCCCATTTCTTCAAAACCATAAAGGCTAGAAGGCTAATTTTCCAGTATGTTATACAGGGCCCCACGTTGTGTTAGGTGAGCAAGAATTGGCCATGTAGCTCTCATAGTTTTGGCACAACTTCGTTTTTGAGTTTTGTGAAAGCTGCAACTTTTGTCCAATAGCACCCATTAAAACACCCCAAAATGTAACTTTTTCAACTGATCTGTCCATACCCCACACTGACTGTGCATATGGGATGGTTTTTAGCAGTGAGAATACAAATATCAACTACTTTCCAAAATAATAAAAACTAATTTTCCAGTATGTTATACAGGGCCCCACGTTGTGTTAGGTGAGCAAGAATTGGCCATGGTAGCTCTCATAGTTTTGGCACAACTTCGTTTTTGAGTTTTGTGAAAGCTGCAACTTTTGTCCAATAGCACCCATTAAAACACCCCAAAATGTAACTTTTTCAACTGATCTGTCCATACCCCACACTGACTGTGCATATGTGAGGTTTTTTAGCAGTGAGAATACAAATATCAACTACTTTCCAAAATAATAAAAACTAATTTTCCAGTATGTTATACAGGGCCCCACGTTGTGTTAGGTGAGCAAGAATTGGCCATGTAGCTCTCATAGTTTTGGCACAACTTCGTTTTTGAGTTTTGTGAAAGCTGCAACTTTTGTCCAATAGCACCCATTAAAACACCCCAAAATGTAACTTTTTCAACTGATCTGTCCATACCCCACACTGACTGTGCATATGGGATGGTTTTTAGCAGTGAGAATACAAATATCAACTACTTTCCAAAACAGGTGTTTGCTCTTTGAGATAATGCGTTTGCCACAATAAAAAAATGAATTGCCCATTTCTTCAAAACCATAAAGGCTAGAAGGCTAATTTTCCAGTATGTTATACAGGGCCCCACGTTGTGTTAGGTGAGCAAGAATTGGCCATGTAGCTCTCATAGTTTTGGCACAACTTCGTTTTTGAGTTTTGTGAAAGCTGCAACTTTTGTCCAATAGCACCCATTAAAACACCCCAAAATGTAACTTTTTCAACTGATCTGTCCATACCCCACACTGACTGTGCATATGGGATGGTTTTTAGCAGTGAGAATACAAATATCAACTACTTTCCAAAATAGGTGTTTGCTCTTTGAGATAATGCGTTTGCCACAATAAAAAAATGAATTGCCCATTTCTTCAAAACCATAAAGGCTAGAAGGCTAATTTTCCAGTATGTTATACAGGGCCCCACGTTGTGTTAGGTGAGCAAGAATTGGCCATGTAGCTCTCATAGTTTTGGCACAACTTCGTTTTTGAGTTTTGTGAAAGCTGCAACTTTTGTCCAATAGCACCCATTAAAACACCCCAAAATGTAACTTTTTCAACTGATCTGTCCATACCCCACACTGACTGTGCATATGGGCATAAGAATTGGCTAATTTTCCAGTATGTTATACAGGGCCCCACGTTGTGTTAGGTGAGCAAGAATTGGCCATGGTAGCTCTCATAGTTTTGGCACAACTTCGTTTTTGAGTTTTGTGAAAGCTGCAACTTTTGTCCAATAGCACCCATTAAAACACCCCAAAATGTAACTTTTTCAACTGATCTGTCCATACCCCACACTGACTGTGCATATGGGATGGTTTTTAGCAGTGAGAATACAAATATCAACTACTTTCCAAAATAGGTGTTTGCTCTTTGAGATAATGCGTTTGCCACAATAAAAAAATGAATTGCCCATTTCTTCAAAACCATAAAGGCTAGAAGGCTAATTTTCCAGTATGTTATACAGGGCCCCACGTTGTGTTAGGTGAGCAAGAATTGGCCATGTAGCTCTCATAGTTTTGGCACAACTTCGTTTTTGAGTTTTGTGAAAGCTGCAACTTTTGTCCAATAGCACCCATTAAAACACCCCAAAATGTAACTTTTTCAACTGATCTGTCCATACCCCACACTGACTGTGCATATGGGATGGTTTTTAGCAGTGAGAATACAAATATCAACTACTTTCCAAAATAATAAAAACTAATTTTCCAGTATGTTATACAGGGCCCCACGTTGTGTTAGGTGAGCAAGAATTGGCCATGGTAGCTCTCATAGTTTTGGCACAACTTCGTTTTTGAGTTTTGTGAAAGCTGCAACTTTTGTCCAATAGCACCCATTAAAACACCCCAAAATGTAACTTTTTCAACTGATCTGTCCATACCCCACACTGACTGTGCATATGGGATGGTTTTTAGCAGTGAGAATACAAATATCAACTACTTTCCAAAATAATAAAAACTAATTTTCCAGTATGTTATACAGGGCCCCACGTTGTGTTAGGTGAGCAAGAATTGGCCATGTAGCTCTCATAGTTTTGGCACAACTTCGTTTTTGAGTTTTGTGAAAGCTGCAACTTTTGTCCAATAGCACCCATTAAAACACCCCAAAATGTAACTTTTTCAACTGATCTGTCCATACCCCACACTGACTGTGCATATGGGATGGTTTTTAGCAGTGAGAATACAAATATCAACTACTTTCCAAAACAGGTGTTTGCTCTTTGAGATAATGCGTTTGCCACAATAAAAAAATGAATTGCCCATTTCTTCAAAACCATAAAGGCTAGAAGGCTAATTTTCCAGTATGTTATACAGGGCCCCACGTTGTGTTAGGTGAGCAAGAATTGGCCATGTAGCTCTCATAGTTTTGGCACAACTTCGTTTTTGAGTTTTGTGAAAGCTGCAACTTTTGTCCAATAGCACCCATTAAAACACCCCAAAATGTAACTTTTTCAACTGATCTGTCCATACCCCACACTGACTGTGCATATGGGATGGTTTTTAGCAGTGAGAACACAAATATCAACTACTTTCCAAAATAGGTGTTTGCTCTTTGAGATAATGCGTTTGCCACAATAAAAAAATGAATTGCCCATTTCTTCAAAACCATAAAGGCTAGAAGGCTAATTTTCCAGTATGTTATACAGGGCCCCACGTTGTGTTAGGTGAGCAAGAATTGGCCATGTAGCTCTCATAGTTTTGGCACAACTTCGTTTTTGAGTTTTGTGAAAGCTGCAACTTTTGTCCAATAGCACCCATTAAAACACCCCAAAATGTAACTTTTTCAACTGATCTGTCCATACCCCACACTGACTGTGCATATGGGATGGTTTTTAGCAGTGAGAATACAAATATCAACTACTTTCCAAAATAGGTGTTTGCTCTTTGAGATAATGCGTTTGCCACAATAAAAAAATGAATTGCCCATTTCTTCAAAACCATAAAGGCTAGAAGGCTAATTTTCCAGTATGTTATACAGGGCCCCACGTTGTGTTAGGTGAGCAAGAATTGGCCATGTAGCTCTCATAGTTTTGGCACAACTTCGTTTTTGAGTTTTGTGAAAGCTGCAACTTTTGTCCAATAGCACCCATTAAAACACCCCAAAATGTAACTTTTTCAACTGATCTGTCCATACCCCACACTGACTGTGCATATGGGATGGTTTTTAGCAGTGAGAATACAAATATCAACTACTTTCCAAAATAGGTGTTTGCTCTTTGAGATAATGCGTTTGCCACAGTAAAAAAATGAATTGCCCATTTCTTCAAAACCATAAAGGCTAGAAGGCTAATTTTCCAGTATGTTATACAGGGCCCCACGTTGTGTTAGGTGAGCAAGAATTGGCCATGTAGCTCTCATAGTTTTGGCACAACTTCGTTTTTGAGTTTTGTGAAAGCTGCAACTTTTGTCATATAGCACCCATTAAAACACCCCAAAATGTAACTTTTTCAACTGATCTGTCCATACCCCACACTGACTGTGCATATGGGATGGTTTTAGCAGTGAGAATACAAATATCAACTACTTTCCAAAATAGGTGTTTGCTCTTTGAGATAATGCGTTTGCCACAATAAAAAAATGAGTTGCCCATTTCTTCAAAACCATAAAGGCTAGAAGGCTAATTTTCCAGTATGTTATACAGGGCCCCACGTTGTGTTAGGTGAGCAAGAATTGGCCATGTAGCTCTCATAGTTTTGGCACAACTTCGTTTTTGAGTTTTGTGAAAGCTGCAACTTTTGTCCAATAGCACCCATTAAAACACCCCAAAATGTAACTTTTTCAACTGATCTGTCCATACCCCACACTGACTGTGCATATGGGATGGTTTTTAGCAGTGAGAATACAAATATCAACTACTTTCCAAAATAGGTGTTTGCTCTTTGAGATAATGCGTTTGCCACAATAAAAAAATGAATTGCCCATTTCTTCAAAACCATAAAGGCTAGAAGGCTAATTTTCCAGTATGTTATACAGGGCCCCACGTTGTGTTAGGTGAGCAAGAATTGGCCATGTAGCTCTCATAGTTTTGGCACAACTTCGTTTTTGAGTTTTGTGAAAGCTGCAACTTTTCTCATATAGCACCCATTAAAACACCCCAAAATGTAACTTTTTCAACTGATCTGTCCATACCCCACACTGACTGTGCAAATGGGATGGTTTTTAGCAGTGAGAATACAAATATCAACTACTTTCCAAAATAGGTGTTTGCTCTTTGAGATAATGCGTTTGCCACAATAAAAAAATGAATTGCCTATTTCTTCAAAACCATAAAGGCTAGAAGGCTAATTTTCCAGTATGTTATACAGGGCCCCACGTTGTGTTAGGTGAGCAAGAATTGGCCATGTAGCTCTCATAGTTTTGGCACAACTTCGTTTTTGAGTTTTGTGAAAGCTGCAACTTTTGTCATATAGCACCCATTAAAACACCCCAAAATGTAACTTTTTCAACTGATCTGTCCATACCCCACACTGACTGTGCATATGGGATGGTTTTAGCAGTGAGAATACAAATATCAACTACTTTCCAAAATAGGTGTTTGCTCTTTGAGATAATGCGTTTGCCACAATAAAAAAATGAATTGCCCATTTCTTCAAAACCATAAAGGCTAGAAGGCTAATTTTCCAGTATGTTATACAGGGTCCCACGTTGTGTTAGGTGAGCAAGAATTGGCCATGTAGCTCTCATAGTTTTGGCACAACTTCGTTTTTGAGTTTTGTGAAAGCTGCAACTTTTGTCCAATAGCACCCATTAAAACACCCCAAAATCTAACTTTTTCAACTGATCTGTCCATACCCCACACTGACTGTGCATATGGGATGGTTTTTAGCAGTGAGAATACAAATATCAACTACTTTCCAAAATAGGTGTTTGCTCTTTGAGATAATGCGTTTGCCACAATAAAAAAATGAATTGCCCATTTCTTCAAAACCATAAAGGCTAGAAGGCTAATTTTCCAGTATGTTATACAGGGCCCCACGTTGTGTTAGGTGAGCAAGAATTGGCCATGTAGCTCTCATAGTTTTGGCACAACTTCGTTTTTGAGTTTTGTGAAAGCTGCAACTTTTGTCATATAGCACCCATTAAAACACCCCAAAATGTAACTTTTTCAACTGATCTGTCCATACCCCACACTGACTGTGCATATGGGATGGTTTTTAGCAGTGAGAATACAAATATCAACTACTTTCCAAAATAGGTGTTTGCTCTTTGAGATAATGCGTTTGCCACAATAAAAAAATGAATTGCCCATTTCTTCAAAACCATAAAGGCTAGAAGGCTAATTTTCCAGTATGTTATACAGGGCCCCACGTTGTGTTAGGTGAGCAAGAATTGGCCATGTAGCTCTCATAGTTTTGGCACAACTTCGTTTTTGAGTTTTGTGAAAGCTGCAACTTTTGTCCAATAGCACCTATTAAAACACCCCAAAATGTAACTTTTTCAACTGATCTGTCCATACCCCACACTGGCTGTGCATATGGGATGGTTTTTAGCAGTGAGAATACAAATATCAACTACTTTCCAAAATAGGTGTTTGCTCTTTGAGATAATGCGTTTGCCACAATAAAAAAATGAATTGCCCATTTCTTCAAAACCATAAAGGCTAGAAGGCTAATTTTCCAGTATGTTATACAGGGCCCCACGTTGTGTTAGGTGAGCAAGAATTGGCCATGTAGCTCTCATAGTTTTGGCACAACTTCGTTTTTGAGTTTTGTGAAAGCTGCAACTTTTGTCATATAGCACCCATTAAAACACCCCAAAATGTAACTTTTTCAACTGATCTGTCCATACCCCACACTGACTGTGCATATGGGATGGTTTTAGCAGTGAGAATACAAATATCAACTACTTTCCAAAATAGGTGTTTGCTCTTTGAGATAATGCGTTTGCCACAATAAAAAAATGAATTGCCCATTTCTTCAAAACCATAAAGGCTAGAAGGCTAATTTTCCAGTATGTTATACAGGGCCCCACGTTGTGTTAGGTGAGCAAGAATTGGCCATGTAGCTCTCATAGTTTTGGCACAACTTCGTTTTTGAGTTTTGTGAAAGCTGCAACTTTTGTCCAATAGCACCCATTAAAACACCCCAAAATGTAACTTTTTCAACTGATCTGTCCATACCCCACACTGACTGTGCATATGGGATGGTTTTTAGCAGTGAGAATACAAATATCAACTACTTTCCAAAATAGGTGTTTGCTCTTTGAGATAATGCGTTTGCCACAATAAAAAAATGAATTGCCCATTTCTTCAAAACCATAAAGGCTAGAAGGCTAATTTTCCAGTATGTTATACAGGGCCCCACGTTGTGTTAGGTGAGCAAGAATTGGCCATGTAGCTCTCATAGTTTTGGCACAACTTCGTTTTTGAGTTTTGTGAAAGCTGCAACTTTTGTCATATAGCACCCATTAAAACACCCCAAAATGTAACTTTTTCAAATGATCTGTCCATACCCCACACTGACTGTGCATATGGGATGGTTTTTAGCAGTGAGAATACAAATATCAACTACTTTCCAAAATAGGTGTTTGCTCTTTGAGATAATGCGTTTGCCACAATAAAAAAATGAATTGCCCATTTCTTCAAAACCATAAAGGCTAGAAGGCTAATTTTCCAGTATGTTATACAGGGCCCCACGTTGTGTTAGGTGAGCAAGAATTGGCCATGTAGCTCTCATAGTTTTGGCACAACTTCGTTTTTGAGTTTTGTGAAAGCTGCAACTTTTGTCCAATAGCACCTATTAAAACACCCCAAAATGTAACTTTTTCAACTGATCTGTCCATACCCCACACTGGCTGTGCATATGGGATGGTTTTTAGCAGTGAGAATACAAATATCAACTACTTTCCAAAATAGGTGTTTGCTCTTTGAGATAATGCGTTTGCCACAATAAAAAAATGAATTGCCCATTTCTTCAAAACCATAAAGGCTAGAAGGCTAATTTTCCAGTATGTTATACAGGGCCCCACGTTGTGTTAGGTGAGCAAGAATTGGCCATGTAGCTCTCATAGTTTTGGCACAACTTCGTTTTTGAGTTTTGTGAAAGCTGCAACTTTTGTCCAATAGCACCCATTAAAACACCCCAAAATGTAACTTTTTCAACTGATCTGTCCATACCCCACACTGACTGTGCATATGGGATGGTTTTTAGCAGTGAGAATACAAATATCAACTACTTTCCAAAATAGGTGTTTGCTCTTTGAGATAATGCGTTTGCCACAATAAAAAAATGAATTGCCCATTTCTTCAAAACCATAAAGGCTAGAAGGCTAATTTTCCAGTATGTTATACAGGGCCACACGTTGTGTTAGGTGAGCAAGAATTGGCCATGTAGCTCTCATAGTTTTGGCACAACTTCGTTTTTGAGTTTTGTAAAAGCTGCAACTTTTGTCATATAGCACCCATTAAAACACCCCAAAATGTAACTTTTTCAACTGATCTGTCCATACCCCACACTGACTGTGCATATGGGATGGTTTTTAGCAGTGAGAATACAAATATCAACTACTTTCCAAAATAGGTGTTTGCTCTTTGAGATAATGCGTTTGCCACAATAAAAAAATGAATTGCCCATTTCTTCAAAACCATAAAGGCTAGAAGGCTAATTTTCCAGTATGTTATACAGGGCCCCACGTTGTGTTAGGTGAGCAAGAATTGGCCATGTAGCTCTCATAGTTTTGGCACAACTTCGTTTTTGAGTTTTGTGAAAGCTGCAACTTTTGTCCAATAGCACCCATTAAAACACCCCAAAATGTAACTTTTTCAACTGATCTGTCCATACCCCACACTGACTGTGCATATGGGATGGTTTTAGCAGTGAGAATACAAATATCAACTACTTTCCAAAATAGGTGTTTGCTCTTTGAGATAATGCGTTTGCCACAATAAAAAAATGAATTGCCCATTTCTTCAAAACCATAAAGGCTAGAAGGCTAATTTTCCAGTATGTTATACAGGGCCCCACGTTGTGTTAGATGAGCAAGAATTGGCCATGTAGCTCTCATAGTTTTGGCACAACTTCGTTTTTGAGTTTTGTGAAAGCTGCAACTTTTGTCCAATAGCACCTATTAAAACACCCCAAAATGTAACTTTTTCAACTGATCTGTCCATACCCCACACTGGCTGTGCATATGGGATGGTTTTTAGCAGTGAGAATACAAATATCAACTACTTTCCAAAATAGGTGTTTGCTCTTTGAGATAATGCGTTTGCCACAATAAAAAAATGAATTGCCCATTTCTTCAAAACCATAAAGGCTAGAAGGCTAATTTTCCAGTATGTTATACAGGGCCCCACGTTGTGTTAGGTGAGCAAGAATTAGCCATGTAGCTCTCATAGTTTTGGCACAACTTCGTTTTTGAGTTTTGTGAAAGCTGCAACTTTTGTCCAATAGCACCCATTAAAACACCCCAAAATGTAACTTTTTCAACTGATCTGTCCATACCCCACACTGGCTGTGCATATGGGATGGTTTTTAGCAGTGAGAATACAAATATCAACTACTTTCCAAAATAGGTGTTTGCTCTTTGAGATAATGCGTTTGCCACAATAAAAAAATGAATTGCCCATTTCTTCAAAACCATAAAGGCTAGAAGGCTAATTTTCCAGTATGTTATACAGGGCCCCACGTTGTGTTAGGTGAGCAAGAATTGGCCATGTAGCTCTCATAGTTTTGGCACAACTTCGTTTTTGAGTTTTGTGAAAGCTGCAACTTTTGTCCAATAGCACCCATTAAAACACCCCAAAATGTAACTTTTTCAACTGATCTGTCCATACCCCACACTGACTGTGCATATGGGATGGTTTTTAGCAGTGAGAATACAAATATCAACTACTTTCCAAAATAATAAAAACTAATTTTCCAGTATGTTATACAGGGCCCCACGTTGTGTTAGGTGAGCAAGAATTGGCCATGGTAGCTCTCATAGTTTTGGCACAACTTCGTTTTTGAGTTTTGTGAAAGCTGCAACTTTTGTCCAATAGCACCCATTAAAACACCCCAAAATGTAACTTTTTCAACTGATCTGTCCATACCCCACACTGACTGTGCATATGGGATGGTTTTTAGCAGTGAGAATACAAATATCAACTACTTTCCAAAATAATAAAAACTAATTTTCCAGTATGTTATACAGGGCCCCACGTTGTGTTAGGTGAGCAAGAATTGGCCATGTAGCTCTCATAGTTTTGGCACAACTTCGTTTTTGAGTTTTGTGAAAGCTGCAACTTTTGTCCAATAGCACCCATTAAAACACCCCAAAATGTAACTTTTTCAACTGATCTGTCCATACCCCACACTGACTGTGCATATGGGATGGTTTTTAGCAGTGAGAATACAAATATCAACTACTTTCCAAAACAGGTGTTTGCTCTTTGAGATAATGCGTTTGCCACAATAAAAAAATGAATTGCCCATTTCTTCAAAACCATAAAGGCTAGAAGGCTAATTTTCCAGTATGTTATACAGGGCCCCACGTTGTGTTAGGTGAGCAAGAATTGGCCATGTAGCTCTCATAGTTTTGGCACAACTTCGTTTTTGAGTTTTGTGAAAGCTGCAACTTTTGTCCAATAGCACCCATTAAAACACCCCAAAATGTAACTTTTTCAACTGATCTGTCCATACCCCACACTGACTGTGCATATGGGATGGTTTTTAGCAGTGAGAACACAAATATCAACTACTTTCCAAAATAGGTGTTTGCTCTTTGAGATAATGCGTTTGCCACAATAAAAAAATGAATTGCCCATTTCTTCAAAACCATAAAGGCTAGAAGGCTAATTTTCCAGTATGTTATACAGGGCCCCACGTTGTGTTAGGTGAGCAAGAATTGGCCATGTAGCTCTCATAGTTTTGGCACAACTTCGTTTTTGAGTTTTGTGAAAGCTGCAACTTTTGTCCAATAGCACCCATTAAAACACCCCAAAATGTAACTTTTTCAACTGATCTGTCCATACCCCACACTGACTGTGCATATGGGATGGTTTTTAGCAGTGAGAATACAAATATCAACTACTTTCCAAAATAGGTGTTTGCTCTTTGAGATAATGCGTTTGCCACAATAAAAAAATGAATTGCCCATTTCTTCAAAACCATAAAGGCTAGAAGGCTAATTTTCCAGTATGTTATACAGGGCCCCACGTTGTGTTAGGTGAGCAAGAATTGGCCATGTAGCTCTCATAGTTTTGGCACAACTTCGTTTTTGAGTTTTGTGAAAGCTGCAACTTTTGTCCAATAGCACCCATTAAAACACCCCAAAATGTAACTTTTTCAACTGATCTGTCCATACCCCACACTGACTGTGCATATGGGATGGTTTTTAGCAGTGAGAATACAAATATCAACTACTTTCCAAAATAGGTGTTTGCTCTTTGAGATAATGCGTTTGCCACAGTAAAAAAATGAATTGCCCATTTCTTCAAAACCATAAAGGCTAGAAGGCTAATTTTCCAGTATGTTATACAGGGCCCCACGTTGTGTTAGGTGAGCAAGAATTGGCCATGTAGCTCTCATAGTTTTGGCACAACTTCGTTTTTGAGTTTTGTGAAAGCTGCAACTTTTGTCATATAGCACCCATTAAAACACCCCAAAATGTAACTTTTTCAACTGATCTGTCCATACCCCACACTGACTGTGCATATGGGATGGTTTTAGCAGTGAGAATACAAATATCAACTACTTTCCAAAATAGGTGTTTGCTCTTTGAGATAATGCGTTTGCCACAATAAAAAAATGAATTGCCCATTTCTTCAAAACCATAAAGGCTAGAAGGCTAATTTTCCAGTATGTTATACAGGGCCCCACGTTGTGTTAGGTGAGCAAGAATTGGCCATGTAGCTCTCATAGTTTTGGCACAACTTCGTTTTTGAGTTTTGTGAAAGCTGCAACTTTTGTCCAATAGCACCCATTAAAACACCCCAAAATGTAACTTTTTCAACTGATCTGTCCATACCCCACACTGACTGTGCATATGGGATGGTTTTTAGCAGTGAGAATACAAATATCAACTACTTTCCAAAATAGGTGTTTGCTCTTTGAGATAATGCGTTTGCCACAATAAAAAAATGAATTGCCCATTTCTTCAAAACCATAAAGGCTAGAAGGCTAATTTTCCAGTATGTTATACAGGGCCCCACGTTGTGTTAGGTGAGCAAGAATTGGCCATGTAGCTCTCATAGTTGTGGCACAACTTCGTTTTTGAGTTTTGTGAAAGCTGCAACTTTTCTCATATAGCACCCATTAAAACACCCCAAAATGTAACTTTTTCAACTGATCTGTCCATACCCCACACTGGCTGTGCATATGGGATGGTTTTTAGCAGTGAGAATACAAATATCAACTACTTTCCAAAATAGGTGTTTGCTCTTTGAGATAATGCGTTTGCCACAATAAAAAAATGAATTGCCCATTTCTTCAAAACCATAAAGGCTAGAAGGCTAATTTTCCAGTATGTTATACAGGGCCCCACGTTGTGTTAGGTGAGCAAGAATTGGCCATGTAGCTCTCATAGTTTTGGCACAACTTCGTTTTTGAGTTTTGTGAAAGCTGCAACTTTTGTCCAATAGCACCCATTAAAACACCCCAAAATGTAACTTTTTCAACTGATCTGTCCATACCCCACACTGGCTGTGCATATGGGATGGTTTTTAGCAGTGAGAATACAAATATCAACTACTTTCCAAAATAGGTGTTTGCTCTTTGAGATAATGCGTTTGCCACAATAAAAAAATGAATTGCCCATTTCTTCAAAACCATAAAGGCTAGAAGGCTAATTTTCCAGTATGTTATACAGGGCCCCACGTTGTGTTAGATGAGCAAGAATTGACCATGTAGCTCTCATAGTTTTGGCACAACTTCGTTTTTGAGTTTTGTGAAAGCTGCAACTTTTGTCATATAGCACCCATTAAAACACCCCAAAATGTAACTTTTTCAACTGATCTGTCCATACCCCACACTGACTGTGCATATGGGATGGTTTTTAGCAGTGAGAATACAAATATCAACTACTTTCCAAAATAGGTGTTTGCTCTTTGAGATAATGCGTTTGCCACAATAAAAAAATGAATTGCCCATTTCTTCAAAACCATAAAGGCTAGAAGGCTAATTTTCCAGTATGTTATACAGGGCCCCACGTTGTGTTAGGTGAGCAAGAATTGGCCATGTAGCTCTCATAGTTTTGGCACAACTTCGTTTTTGAGTTTTGTGAAAGCTGCAACTTTTGTCCAATAGCACCCATTAAAACACCCCAAAATGTAACTTTTTCAACTGATCTGTCCATACCCCACACTGACTGTGCATATGGGATGGTTTTTAGCAGTGAGAATACAAATATCAACTACTTTCCAAAATAGGTGTTTGCTCTTTGAGATAATGCGTTTGCCACAATAAAAAAATGAATTGCCCATTTCTTCAAAACCATAAAGGCTAGAAGGCTAATTTTCCAGTATGTTATACAGGGCCCCACGTTGTGTTAGGTGAGCAAGAATTGGCCATGTAGCTCTCATAGTTTTGGCACAACTTCGTTTTTGAGTTTTGTGAAAGCTGCAACTTTTGTCCAATAGCACCCATTAAAACACCCCAAAATGTAACTTTTTCAACTGATCTGTCCATACCCCACACCGACTGTGCATATGGGATGGTTTTTAGCAGTGAGAATACAAATATCAACTACTTTCCAAAATAGGTGTTTGCTCTTTGAGATAATGCGTTTGCCACAATAAAAAAATGAATTGCCCATTTCTTCAAAACCATAAAGGCTAGAAGGCTAATTTTCCAGTATGTTATACAGGGCCCCACGTTGTGTTAGGTGAGCAAGAATTGGCCATGGTAGCTCTCATAGTTTTGGCACAACTTCGTTTTTGAGTTTTGTGAAAGCTGCAACTTTTGTCCAATAGCACCCATTAAAACACCCCAAAATGTAACTTTTTCAACTGATCTGTCCATACCCCACACTGGCTGTGCATATGGGATGGTTTTTAGCAGTGAGAATACAAATATCAACTACTTTCCAAAATAGGTGTTTGCTCTTTGAGATAATGCGTTTGCCACAATAAAAAAATGAATTGCCCATTTCTTCAAAACCATAAAGGCTAGAAGGCTAATTTTCCAGTATGTTATACAGGGCCCCACGTTGTGTTAGGTGAGCAAGAATTGGCCATGTAGCTCTCATAGTTTTGGCACAACTTCGTTTTTGAGTTTTGTGAAAGCTGCAACTTTTGTCCAATAGCACCCATTAAAACACCCCAAAATGTAACTTTTTCAACTGATCTGTCCATACCCCACACTGGCTGTGCATATGGGATGGTTTTTAGCAGTGAGAATACAAATATCAACTACTTTCCAAAATAGGTGTTTGCTCTTTGAGATAATGCGTTTGCCACAATAAAAAAATGAATTGCCCATTTCTTCAAAACCATAAAGGCTAGAAGGCTAATTTTCCAGTATGTTATACAGGGCCCCACGTTGTGTTAGGTGAGCAAGAATTGGCCATGTAGCTCTCATAGTTTTGGCACAACTTCGTTTTTGAGTTTTGTGAAAGCTGCAACTTTTGTCCAATAGCACCCATTAAAACACCCCAAAATGTAACTTTTTCAACTGATCTGTCCATACCCCACACTGACTGTGCATATGGGATGGTTTTTAGCAGTGAGAATACAAATATCAACTACTTTCCAAAATAGGTGTTTGCTCTTTGAGATAATGCGTTTGCCACAATAAAAAAATGAATTGCCCATTTCTTCAAAACCATAAAGGCTAGAAGGCTAATTTTCCAGTATGTTATACAGGGCCCCACGTTGTGTTAGGTGAGCAAGAATTGGCCATGTAGCTCTCATAGTTTTGGCACAACTTCGTTTTTGAGTTTTGTGAAAGCTGCAACTTTTGTCCAATAGCACCCATTAAAACACCCCAAAATGTAACTTTTTCAACTGATCTGTCCATACCCCACACCGACTGTGCATATGGGATGGTTTTTAGCAGTGAGAATACAAATATCAACTACTTTCCAAAATAGGTGTTTGCTCTTTGAGATAATGCGTTTGCCACAATAAAAAAATGAATTGCCCATTTCTTCAAAACCATAAAGGCTAGAAGGCTAATTTTCCAGTATGTTATACAGGGCCCCACGTTGTGTTAGATGAGCAAGAATTGGCCATGTAGCTCTCATAGTTTTGGCACAACTTCGTTTTTGAGTTTTGTGAAAGCTGCAACTTTTGTCCAATAGCACCTATTAAAACACCCCAAAATGTAACTTTTTCAACTGATCTGTCCATACCCCACACTGGCTGTGCATATGGGATGGTTTTTAGCAGTGAGAATACAAATATCAACTACTTTCCAAAATAGGTGTTTGCTCTTTGAGATAATGCGTTTGCCACAATAAAAAAATGAATTGCCCATTTCTTCAAAACCATAAAGGCTAGAAGGCTAATTTTCCAGTATGTTATACAGGGCCCCACGTTGTGTTAGGTGAGCAAGAATTGGCCATGTAGCTCTCATAGTTTTGGCACAACTTCGTTTTTGAGTTTTGTGAAAGCTGCAACTTTTGTCCAATAGCACCCATTAAAACACCCCAAAATGTAACTTTTTCAACTGATCTGTCCATACCCCACACTGACTGTGCATATGGGATGGTTTTTAGCAGTGAGAATACAAATATCAACTACTTTCCAAAATAGGTGTTTGCTCTTTGAGATAATGCGTTTGCCACAATAAAAAAATGAATTGCCCATTTCTTCAAAACCATAAAGGCTAGAAGGCTAATTTTCCAGTATGTTATACAGGGCCCCACGTTGTGTTAGGTGAGCAAGAATTGGCCATGTAGCTCTCATAGTTTTGGCACAACTTCGTTTTTGAGTTTTGTGAAAGCTGCAACTTTTGTCCAATAGCACCCATTAAAACACCCCAAAATGTAACTTTTTCAACTGATCTGTCCATACCCCACACTGGCTGTGCATATGGGATGGTTTTTAGCAGTGAGAATACAAATATCAACTACTTTCCAAAATAGGTGTTTGCTCTTTGAGATAATGCGTTTGCCACAATAAAAAAATGAATTGCCCATTTCTTCAAAACCATAAAGGCTAGAAGGCTAATTTTCCAGTATGTTATACAGGGCCCCACGTTGTGTTAGGTGAGCAAGAATTGGCCATGTAGCTCTCATAGTTTTGGCACAACTTCGTTTTTGAGTTTTGTGAAAGCTGCAACTTTTGTCCAATAGCACCCATTAAAACACCCCAAAATGTAACTTTTTCAACTGATCTGTCCATACCCCACACCGACTGTGCATATGGGATGGTTTTTAGCAGTGAGAATACAAATATCAACTACTTTCCAAAATAGGTGTTTGCTCTTTGAGATAATGCGTTTGCCACAATAAAAAAATGAATTGCCCATTTCGTCAAAACCATAAAGGCTAGAAGGCTAATTTTCCAGTATGTTATACAGGGCCCCACGTTGTGTTAGGTGAGCAAGAATTGGCCATGTAGCTCTCATAGTTTTGGCACAACTTCGTTTTTGAGTTTTGTGAAAGCTGCAACTTTTGTCCAATAGCACCCATTAAAACACCCCAAAAT
Source organism: Proterorhinus semilunaris (assembly GCA_021464625.1). NCBI lineage: Eukaryota > Metazoa > Chordata > Actinopteri > Gobiiformes > Gobiidae > Proterorhinus > Proterorhinus semilunaris. The sequence continues at coordinate 43,599,928 of CM038349.1, read as the reverse complement.
GTAACTTTTTCAACTGATCTGTCCATACCCCACACTGACTGTGCATATGGGATGGTTTTTAGCAGTGAGAATACAAATATCAACTACTTTCCAAAATAGGTGTTTGCTCTTTGAGATAATGCGTTTGCCACAATAAAAAAATGAATTGCCCATTTCTTCAAAACCATAAAGGCTAGAAGGCTAATTTTCCAGTATGTTATACAGGGCCCCACGTTGTGTTAGGTGAGCAAGAATTGGCCATGTAGCTCTCATAGTTTTGGCACAACTTTGTTTTTGAGTTTTGTGAAAGCTGCAACTTTTGTCCAATAGCACCCATTAAAACACCCCAAAATGTAACTTTTTCAACTGATCTGTCCATACCCCACACTGACTGTGCATATGGGATGGTTTTTAGCAGTGAGAATACAAATATCAACTACTTTCCAAAATAGGTGTTTGCTCTTTGAGATAATGCGTTTGCCACAATAAAAAAATGAATTGCCCATTCCTTCAAAACCATAAAGGCTAGAAGGCTAATTTTCCAGTATGTTATACAGGGCCCCACGTTGTGTTAGGTGAGCAAGAATTGGCCATGTAGCTCTCATAGTTTTGGCACAACTTCGTTTTTGAGTTTTGTGAAAGCTGCAACTTTTGTCCAATAGCACCCATTAAAACACCCCAAAATGTAACTTTTTCAACTGATCTGTCCATACCCCACACTGACTGTGCATATGGGATGGTTTTTAGCAGTGAGAATACAAATATCAACTACTTTCCAAAATAGGTGTTTGCTCTTTGAGATAATGCGTTTGCCACAATAAAAAAATGAATTGCCCATTTCTTCAAAACCATAAAGGCTAGAAGGCTAATTTTCCAGTATGTTATACAGGGCCCCACGTTGTGTTAGGTGAGCAAGAATTGGCCATGTAGCTCTTATAGTTTTGGCACAACTTCGTTTTTGAGTTTTGTGAAAGCTGCAACTTTTGTCATATAGCACCCATTAAAACACCCCAAAATGTAACTTTTTCAACTGATCTGTCCATACCCCACACTGACTGTGCATATGGGATGGTTTTTAGCAGTGAGAATACAAATATCAACTACTTTCCAAAATAGGTGTTTGCTCTTTGAGATAATGCGTTTGCCACAATAAAAAAATGAATTGCCCATTTCTTCAAAACCATAAAGGCTAGAAGGCTAATTTTCCAGTATGTTATACAGGGCCCCACGTTGTGTTAGGTGAGCAAGAATTGGCCATGTAACTCTCATAGTTTTGGCACAACTTCGTTTTTGAGTTTTGTGAAAGCTGCAACTTTTGTCCAATAGCACCCATTAAAACACCCCAAAATGTAACTTTTTCAACTGATCTGTCCATACCCCACACTGACTGTGCATATGGGATGGTTTTTAGCAGTGAGAATACAAATATCAACTACTTTCCAAAATAGGTGTTTGCTCTTTGAGATAATGCGTTTGCCACAATAAAAAAATGAATTGCCCATTTATTCAAAACCATAAAGGCTAGAAGGCTAATTTTCCAGTATGTTATACAGGGCCCCACGTTGTGTTAGGTGAGCAAGAATTGGCCATGTAGCTCTCATAGTTTTGGCACAACTTCGTTTTTGAGTTTTGTGAAAGCTGCAACTTTTGTCCAATAGCACCCATTAAAACACCCCAAAATGTAACTTTTTCAACTGATCTGTCCATACCCCACACTGACTGTGCATATGGGATGGTTTTTAGCAGTGAGAATACAAATATCAACTACTTTCCAAAATAGGTGTTTGCTCTTTGAGATAATGCGTTTGCCACAATAAAAAAATGAATTGCCCATTTCTTCAAAACCATAAAGGCTAGAAGGCTAATTTTCCAGTATGTTATACAGGGCCCCACGTTGTGTTAGGTGAGCAAGAATTGGCCATGTAGCTCTCATAGTTTTGGCACAACTTCGTTTTTGAGTTTTGTGAAAGCTGCAACTTTTGTCCAATAGCACCCATTAAAACACCCCAAAATGTAACTTTTTCAACTGATCTGTCCATACCCCACACTGACTGTGCATATGGGATGGTTTTTAGCAGTGAGAATACAAATATCAACTACTTTCCAAAATAGGTGTTTGCTCTTTGAGATAATGCGTTTGCCACAATAAAAAAATGAATTGCCCATTTCTTCAAAACCATAAAGGCTAGAAGGCTAATTTTCCAGTATGTTATACAGGGCCCCACGTTGTGTTAGGTGAGCAAGAATTGGCCATGTAGCTCTCATAGTTTTGGCACAACTTCGTTTTTGAGTTTTGTAAAAGCTGCAACTTTTGTCATATAGCACCCATTAAAACACCCCAAAATGTAACTTTTTCAACTGATCTGTCCATACCCCACACTGACTGTGCATATGGGATGGTTTTTAGCAGTGAGAATACAAATATCAACTACTTTCCAAAATAGGTGTTTGCTCTTTGAGATAATGCGTTTGCCACAATAAAAAAATGAATTGCCAATTTCTTCAAAACCATAAAGGCTAGAAGGCTAATTTTCCAGTATGTTATACAGGGCCCCACGTTGTGTTAGGTGAGCAAGAATTGGCCATGTAGCTCTCATAGTTTTGGCACAACTTCGTTTTTGAGTTTTGTGAAAGCTGCAACTTTTGTCATATAGCACCCATTAAAACACCCCAAAATGTAACTTTTTCAACTGATCTGTCCATACCCCACACTGACTGTGCATATGGGATGGTTTTTAGCAGTGAGAATACAAATATCAACTACTTTCCAAAATAGGTGTTTGCTCTTTGAGATAATGCGTTTGCCACAATAAAAAATGAATTGCCCATTTCTTCAAAACCATAAAGGCTAGAAGGCTAATTTTCCAGTATGTTATACAGGGCCCCACGTTGTGTTAGGTGAGCAAGAATTGGCCATGTAGCTCTCATAGTTTTGGCACAACTTCGTTTTTGAGTTTTGTGAAAGCTGCAACTTTTGTCCAATAGCACCTATTAAAACACCCCAAAATGTAACTTTTTCAACTGATCTGTCCATACCCCACACTGGCTGTGCATATGGGATGGTTTTTAGCAGTGAGAATACAAATATCAACTACTTTCCAAAATAGGTGTTTGCTCTTTGAGATAATGCGTTTGCCACAATAAAAAAATGAATTGCCCATTTCTTCAAAACCATAAAGGCTAGAAGGCTAATTTTCCAGTATGTTATACAGGGCCCCACGTTGTGTTAGGTGAGCAAGAATTGGCCATGTAGCTCTCATAGTTTTGGCACAACTTCGTTTTTGAGTTTTGTGAAAGCTACAACTTTTGTCCAATAGCACCCATTAAAACACCCCAAAATGTAACTTTTTCAACTGATCTGTCCATACCCCACACTGACTGTGCATATGGGATGGTTTTTAGCAGTGAGAATACAAATATCAACTACTTTCCAAAATAGGTGTTTGCTCTTTGAGATAATGCGTTTGCCACAATAAAAAAATGAATTGCCCATTTCTTCAAAACCATAAAGGCTAGAAGGCTAATTTTCCAGTATGTTATACAGGGCCCCACGTTGTGTTAGGTGAGCAAGAATTGGCCATGTAGCTCTCATAGTTTTGGCACAACTTTGTTTTTGAGTTTTGTGAAAGCTGCAACTTTTGTCCAATAGCACCCATTAAAACACCCCAAAATGTAACTTTTTCAACTGATCTGTCCATACCCCACACTGACTGTGCATATGGGATGGTTTTTAGCAGTGAGAATACAAATATCAACTACTTTCCAAAATAGGTGTTTGCTCTTTGAGATAATGCGTTTGCCACAATAAAAAAATGAATTGCCCATTTCTTCAAAACCATAAAGGCTAGAAGGCTAATTTTCCAGTATGTTATACAGGGCCCCACGTTGTGTTAGGTGAGCAAGAATTGGCCATGTAGCTCTCATAGTTTTGGCACAACTTCGTTTTTGAGTTTTGTGAAAGCTGCAACTTTTGTCCAATAGCACCTATTAAAACACCCCAAAATGTAACTTTTTCAACTGATCTGTCCATACCCCACACTGGCTGTGCATATGGGATGGTTTTTAGCAGTGAGAATACAAATATCAACTACTTTCCAAAATAGGTGTTTGCTCTTTGAGATAATGCGTTTGCCACAATAAAAAAATGAATTGCCCATTTCTTCAAAACCATAAAGGCTAGAAGGCTAATTTTCCAGTATGTTATACAGGGCCCCACGTTGTGTTAGGTGAGCAAGAATTGGCCATGTAGCTCTCATAGTTTTGGCACAACTTCGTTTTTGAGTTTTGTGAAAGCTACAACTTTTGTCCAATAGCACCCATTAAAACACCCCAAAATGTAACTTTTTCAACTGATCTGTCCATACCCCACACTGACTGTGCATATGGGATGGTTTTTAGCAGTGAGAATACAAATATCAACTACTTTCCAAAATAGGTGTTTGCTCTTTGAGATAATGCGTTTGCCACAATAAAAAAATGAATTGCCCATTTCTTCAAAACCATAAAGGCTAGAAGGCTAATTTTCCAGTATGTTATACAGGGCCCCACGTTGTGTTAGGTGAGCAAGAATTGGCCATGTAGCTCTCATAGTTTTGGCACAACTTTGTTTTTGAGTTTTGTGAAAGCTGCAACTTTTGTCCAATAGCACCCATTAAAACACCCCAAAATGTAACTTTTTCAACTGATCTGTCCATACCCCACACTGACTGTGCATATGGGATGGTTTTTAGCAGTGAGAATACAAATATCAACTACTTTCCAAAATAGGTGTTTGCTCTTTGAGATAATGCGTTTGCCACAATAAAAAAATGAATTGCCCATTTCTTCAAAACCATAAAGGCTAGAAGGCTAATTTTCCAGTATGTTATACAGGGCCCCACGTTGTGTTAGGTGAGCAAGAATTGGCCATGTAGCTCTCATAGTTTTGGCACAACTTCGTTTTTGAGTTTTGTGAAAGCTGCAACTTTTGTCCAATAGCACCCATTAAAACACCCCAAAATGTAACTTTTTCAACTGATCTGTCCATACCCCACACTGACTGTGCATATGGGATGGTTTTTAGCAGTGAGAATACAAATATCAACTACTTTCCAAAATAGGTGTTTGCTCTTTGAGATAATGCGTTTGCCACAATAAAAAAATGAATTGCCCATTTCTTCAAAACCATAAAGGCTAGAAGGCTAATTTTCCAGTATGTTATACAGGGCCCCACGTTGTGTTAGGTGAGCAAGAATTGGCCATGTAGCTCTTATAGTTTTGGCACAACTTCGTTTTTGAGTTTTGTGAAAGCTGCAACTTTTGTCATATAGCACCCATTAAAACACCCCAAAATGTAACTTTTTCAACTGATCTGTCCATACCCCACACTGACTGTGCATATGGGATGGTTTTAGCAGTGAGAATACAAATATCAACTACTTTCCAAAATAGGTGTTTGCTCTTTGAGATAATGCGTTTGCCACAATAAAAAAATGAATTGCCCATTTCTTCAAAACCATAAAGGCTAGAAGGCTAATTTTCCAGTATGTTATACAGGGCCCCACGTTGTGTTAGGTGAGCAAGAATTGGCCATGTAACTCTCATAGTTTTGGCACAACTTCGTTTTTGAGTTTTGTGAAAGCTGCAACTTTTGTCCAATAGCACCCATTAAAACACCCCAAAATGTAACTTTTTCAACTGATCTGTCCATACCCCACACTGACTGTGCATATGGGATGGTTTTTAGCAGTGAGAATACAAATATCAACTACTTTCCAAAATAGGTGTTTGCTCTTTGAGATAATGCGTTTGCCACAATAAAAAAATGAATTGCCCATTTCTTCAAAACCATAAAGGCTAGAAGGCTAATTTTCCAGTATGTTATACAGGGCCCCACGTTGTGTTAGGTGAGCAAGAATTGGCCATGTAGCTCTCATAGTTTTGGCACAACTTCGTTTTTGAGTTTTGTGAAAGCTGCAACTTTTGTCCAATAGCACCCATTAAAACACCCCAAAATGTAACTTTTTCAACTGATCTGTCCATACCCCACACTGACTGTGCATATGGGATGGTTTTTAGCAGTGAGAATACAAATATCAACTACTTTCCAAAATAGGTGTTTGCTCTTTGAGATAATGCGTTTGCCACAATAAAAAAATGAATTGCCCATTTCTTCAAAACCATAAAGGCTAGAAGGCTAATTTTCCAGTATGTTATACAGGGCCCCACGTTGTGTTAGGTGAGCAAGAATTGGCCATGTAGCTCTCATAGTTTTGGCACAACTTCGTTTTTGAGTTTTGTGAAAGCTGCAACTTTTGTCCAATAGCACCCATTAAAACACCCCAAAATGTAACTTTTTCAACTGATCTGTCCATACCCCACACTGACTGTGCATATGGGATGGTTTTTAGCAGTGAGAATACAAATATCAACTACTTTCCAAAATAGGTGTTTGCTCTTTGAGATAATGCGTTTGCCACAATAAAAAAATGAATTGCCCATTTCTTCAAAACCATAAAGGCTAGAAGGCTAATTTTCCAGTATGTTATACAGGGCCCCACGTTGTGTTAGGTGAGCAAGAATTGGCCATGTAGCTCTCATAGTTTTGGCACAACTTCGTTTTTGAGTTTTGTAAAAGCTGCAACTTTTGTCATATAGCACCCATTAAAACACCCCAAAATGTAACTTTTTCAACTGATCTGTCCATACCCCACACTGACTGTGCATATGGGATGGTTTTTAGCAGTGAGAATACAAATATCAACTACTTTCCAAAATAGGTGTTTGCTCTTTGAGATAATGCGTTTGCCACAATAAAAAAATGAATTGCCAATTTCTTCAAAACCATAAAGGCTAGAAGGCTAATTTTCCAGTATGTTATACAGGGCCCCACGTTGTGTTAGGTGAGCAAGAATTGGCCATGTAGCTCTCATAGTTTTGGCACAACTTCGTTTTTGAGTTTTGTGAAAGCTGCAACTTTTGTCATATAGCACCCATTAAAACACCCCAAAATGTAACTTTTTCAACTGATCTGTCCATACCCCACACTGACTGTGCATATGGGATGGTTTTTAGCAGTGAGAATACAAATATCAACTACTTTCCAAAATAGGTGTTTGCTCTTTGAGATAATGCGTTTGCCACAATAAAAAATGAATTGCCCATTTCTTCAAAACCATAAAGGCTAGAAGGCTAATTTTCCAGTATGTTATACAGGGCCCCACGTTGTGTTAGGTGAGCAAGAATTGGCCATGTAGCTCTCATAGTTTTGGCACAACTTCGTTTTTGAGTTTTGTGAAAGCTGCAACTTTTGTCCAATAGCACCTATTAAAACACCCCAAAATGTAACTTTTTCAACTGATCTGTCCATACCCCACACTGGCTGTGCATATGGGATGGTTTTTAGCAGTGAGAATACAAATATCAACTACTTTCCAAAATAGGTGTTTGCTCTTTGAGATAATGCGTTTGCCACAATAAAAAAATGAATTGCCCATTTCTTCAAAACCATAAAGGCTAGAAGGCTAATTTTCCAGTATGTTATACAGGGCCCCACGTTGTGTTAGGTGAGCAAGAATTGGCCATGTAGCTCTCATAGTTTTGGCACAACTTCGTTTTTGAGTTTTGTGAAAGCTGCAACTTTTGTCCAATAGCACCCATTAAAACACCCCAAAATGTAACTTTTTCAACTGATCTGTCCATACCCCACACTGGCTGTGCATATGGGATGGTTTTTAGCAGTGAGAATACAAATATCAACTACTTTCCAAAATAGGTGTTTGCTCTTTGAGATAATGCGTTTGCCACAATAAAAAAATGAATTGCCCATTTCTTCAAAACCATAAAGGCTAGAAGGCTAATTTTCCAGTATGTTATACAGGGCCCCACGTTGTGTTAGGTGAGCAAGAATTGGCCATGTAGCTCTCATAGTTTTGGCACAACTTCGTTTTTGAGTTTTGTGAAAGCTGCAACTTTTGTCATATAGCACCCATTAAAACACCCCAAAATGTAACTTTTTCAACTGATCTGTCCATACCCCACACTGACTGTGCATATGGGATGGTTTTTAGCAGTGAGAATACAAATATCAACTACTTTCCAAAATAGGTGTTTGCTCTTTGAGATAATGCGTTTGCCACAATAAAAAAATGAATTGCCCATTTCTTCAAAACCATAAAGGCTAGAAGGCTAATTATTTTCCAGTATGTTATACAGGGCCCCACGTTGTGTTAGGTGAGCAAGAATTGGCCATGTAGCTCTCATAGTTTTGGCACAACTTCGTTTTAGAGTTTTGTGAAGGCTGCAACTTTTGTCCAATAGCACCCATTAAAACACCCCAAAATGTAACTTTTTCAACTGATCTGTCCATACCCCACACTGACTGTGCATATGGGATGGTTTTTAGCAGTGAGAATACAAATATCAACTACTTTCCAAAATAGGTGTTTGCTCTTTGAGATAATGCGTTTGCCACAATAAAAAAATGAATTGCCCATTTCTTCAAAACCATAAAGGCTAGAAGGCTAATTTTCCAGTATGTTATACAGGGCCCCACGTTGTGTTAGGTGAGCAAGAATTGGCCATGTAGCTCTCATAGTTTTGGCACAACTTCGTTTTTGAGTTTGTGAAAGCTGCAACTTTTGTCCAATAGCACCCATTAAAACACCCCAAAATGTAACTTTTTCAACTGATATGTCCATACCCCACACCGACTGTGCATATGGGATGGTTTTTTAGCAGTGAGAATACAAATATCAACTACTTTCCAAAATAGGTGTTTGCTCTTTGAGATAATGCGTTTGCCACAATAAAAAAATGAATTGCCCATTTCTTCAAAACCATAAAGGCTAGAAGGCTAATTTTCCAGTATGTTATACAGGGCCCCACGTTGTGTTAGGTGAGCAAGAATTGGCCATGGTAGCCTCTCATAGTTTTGGCACAACTTCGTTTTGAGTTTTGTGAAAGCTGCAACTTTTGTCCAATAGCACCCATTAAAACACCCCAAAATGTAACTTTTTCAACTGATCTGTCCATACCCCACACTGGCTGTGCATATGGGATGGTTTTTAGCAGTGAGAATACAAATATCAACTACTTTCCAAATAGGTGTTTGCTCTTTGAGATAATGCGTTTGCCACAATAAAAAAATGAATTGCCCATTTCTTCAAAACATAAAGGCTAGAAGGCTAATTTTCCAGTATGTTATACAGGGCCCCACGTTGTGTTAGGTGAGCAAGAATTGGCCATGTAGCTCTCATAGTTTTTGGCACAACTTCGTTTTGAGTTTTGTGAAAGCTGCAACTTTTGTCCAATAGCACCCATTAAAACACCCCAAAATGTAACTTTTTCAACTGATCTGTCCATACCCCACACTGACTGTGCATATGGGATGGTTTTTAGCAGTGAGAATACAAATATCAACTACTTTCCAAAATAGGTGTTTGCTCTTTGAGATAATGCGTTTGCCACAATAAAAAAATGAATTGCCCATTTCTTCAAAACCATAAAGGCTAGAAGGCTAATTTTCCAGTATGTTATACAGGGCCCCACGTTGTGTTAGGTGAGCAAGAATTGGCCATGTAGCTCTCATAGTTTTGGCACAACTTCGTTTTTGAGTTTTGTGAAAGCTACAACTTTTGTCCAATAGCACCCATTAAAACACCCCAAAATGTAACTTTTTCAACTGATCTGTCCATACCCCACACTGACTGTGCATATGGGATGGTTTTTAGCAGTGAGAATACAAATATCAACTACTTTCCAAAATAGGTGTTTGCTCTTTGAGATAATGCGTTTGCCACAATAAAAAAATGAATTGCCCATTTCTTCAAAACCATAAAGGCTAGAAGGCTAATTTTCCAGTATGTTATACAGGGCCCCACGTTGTGTTAGGTGAGCAAGAATTGGCCATGGTAGCTCTCATAGTTTTGGCACAACTTCGTTTTTGAGTTTTGTGAAAGCTGCAACTTTTGTCCAATAGCACCCATTAAAACACCCCAAAATGTAACTTTTTCAACTGATCTGTCCATACCCCACACTGGCTGTGCATATGGGATGGTTTTTAGCAGTGAGAATACAAATATCAACTACTTTCCAAAATAGGTGTTTGCTCTTTGAGATAATGCGTTTGCCACAATAAAAAAATGAATTGCCCATTTCTTCAAAACCATAAAGGCTAGAAGGCTAATTTTCCAGTATGTTATACAGGGCCCCACGTTGTGTTAGGTGAGCAAGAATTGGCCATGTAGCTCTCATAGTTTTGGCACAACTTCGTTTTTGAGTTTTGTGAAAGCTGCAACTTTTGTCCAATAGCACCCATTAAAACACCCCAAAATGTAACTTTTTCAACTGATCTGTCCATACCCCACACTGGCTGTGCATATGGGATGGTTTTTAGCAGTGAGAATACAAATATCAACTACTTTCCAAAATAGGTGTTTGCTCTTTGAGATAATGCGTTTGCCACAATAAAAAAATGAATTGCCCATTTCTTCAAAACCATAAAGGCTAGAAGGCTAATTTTCCAGTATGTTATACAGGGCCCCACGTTGTGTTAGGTGAGCAAGAATTGGCCATGTAGCTCTCATAGTTTTGGCACAACTTCGTTTTTGAGTTTTGTGAAAGCTGCAACTTTTGTCCAATAGCACCCATTAAAACACCCCAAAATGTAACTTTTTCAACTGATCTGTCCATACCCCACACTGACTGTGCATATGGGATGGTTTTTAGCAGTGAGAATACAAATATCAACTACTTTCCAAAATAGGTGTTTGCTCTTTGAGATAATGCGTTTGCGACAATAAAAAAATGAATTGCCCATTTCTTCAAAACCATAAAGGCTAGAAGGCTAATTTTCCAGTATGTTATACAGGGCCCCACGTTGTGTTAGGTGAGCAAGAATTGGCCATGTAGCTCTTATAGTTTTGGCACAACTTCGTTTTGAGTTTTGTGAAAGCTGCACCTTTTGTCCAATAGCACCCATTAAAACATCCCAAAATGTAACTTTTTCAACTGATCTGTCCATACCCCACACTGACTGTGCATATGGGATGGTTTTTAGCAGTGAGAATACAAATATCAACTACTTTCCAAAATAGGTGTTTGCTCTTTGAGATAATGCGTTTGCCACAATAAAAAAAGGAATTGCCCATTTCTTCAAAACCATAAAGGCTAGAAGGCTAATTTTCCAGTATGTTATACAGGGCCCCACGTTGCGTTAGGTGAGCAAGAAGTGGCCATGTATCTCTCATAGTTTTGGCACAACTTCGTTTTTGAGTTTTGTGAAAGCTGCAACTTTTGTCCAATAGCACCCATTAAAACACCCCAAAATCTAACTTTTTCAACTGATCTGTCCATACCCCACACTGACTGTGCATATGGGATGGTTTTTAGCAGTGAGAATACAAATATCAACTACTTTCCAAAATAGGTGTTTGCTCTTTGAGATAATGCGTTTGCCACAATAAAAAAATGAATTGCCCATTTCTTCAAAACCATAAAGGCTAGAAGGCTAATTTTCCAGTATGTTATACAGGGCCCCACGTTGTGTTAGGTGAGCAAGAATTGGCCATGTAGCTCTTATAGTTTTGGCACAACTTCGTTTTTGAGTTTTGTGAAAGCTGCAACTTTTGTCCAATAGCACCCATTAAAACACCCCAAAATGTAACTTTTTCAACTGATCTGTCCATACCCCACACTGACTGTGCATATGGGATGGTTTTTAGCAGTGAGAATACAAATATCAACTACTTTCCAAAATAGGTGTTTGCTCTTTGAGATAATGCGTTTGCCACAATAAAAAAATGAATTGCCCATTTCTTCAAAACCATAAAGGCTAGAAGGCTAAATTTCCAGTAAGTTATACAGGGCCCCACGTTGTGTTAGGTGAGCAAGAATTGGCCATGTAGCTCTCATAGTTTTGGCACAACTTCGTTTTTGAGTTTTGTGAAAGCTGCAACTTTTGTGCAATAGCACCCATTAAAACACCCCAAAATGTAACTTTTTCAACTGATCTGTCCATACCCCACACTGACTGTGCATATGGGATGGTTTTTAGCAGTAAGAATACAAATATCAACTACTTTCCAAAATAGGTGTTTGCTCTTTGAGATAATGCGTTTGCGACAATAAAAAAATGAATTGCCCATTTCTTCAAAACCATAAAGGCTAGAAGGCTAATTTTCCAGTATGTTATACAGGGCCCCCACGTTGCGTTAGGTGAGCAAGAAGTGGCCATGTATCTCTCATAGTTTTGGCACAACTTCGTTTTTGAGTTTTGTGAAAGCTGCAACTTTTGTCCAATAGCACCCATTAAAACACCCCAAAATGTAACTTTTTCAAACTGATCTGTCCATACCCCACACTGACTGTGCATATGGGATGGTTTTTAGCAGTGAGAATACAAATATCAACTACTTTCCAAAATAGGTGTTTGCTCTTTGAGATAATGCGTTTGCCACAATAAAAAAATGAATTGCCCATTTCTTCAAACCATAAAGGCTAGAAGGCTAAATTTCCAGTATGTTATACAGGGCCCCACGTTGTGTTAGGTGAGCAAGAATTGGCCATGTAGCTCTCATAGTTTTGGCACAACTTCGTTTTTGAGTTTTGTGAAAGCTGCAACTTTTGTGCAATAGCACCCATTAAAACACCCCAAAATGTAACTTTTTCAACTGATCTGTCCATACCCCACACTGACTGTGCATATGGGATGGTTTTTAGCAGTAAGAATACAAATATCAACTACTTTCCAAAATAGGTGTTTGCTCTTTGAGATAATGCGTTTGCGACAATAAAAAAATGAATTGCCCATTTCTTCAAAACTATAAAGGCTAGAAGGCTAATTTTCCAGTATGTTATACAGGGCCCCACGTTGTGTTAGGTGAGCAAGAATTGGCCATGTAGCTCTTATAGTTTTGGCACAACTTCGTTTTTGAGTTTTGTGAAAGCTGGAACTTTTGTCCAATAGCACCCATTAAAACATCCCAAAATGTAACTTTTTCAACTGATCTGTCCATACCCCACACTGACTGTGCATATGGGATGGTTTTTAGCAGTGAGAAAACAAATATCAACTACTTTCCAAATAGGTGTTTGCTCTTTGAGATAATGCGTTTGCCACAATAAAAAAATGAATTGCCCATTTCTTCAAAACCATAAAGGCTAGAAGGCTAAATTTCCAGTATGTTATACAGGGCCCCACGTTGTGTTAGGTGAGCAAGAATTGGCCATGTAGCTCTCATAGTTTTGGCACAACTTCGTTTTTGAGTTTTGTGAAAGCTGCAACTTTTGTGCAATAGCACCCATTAAAACACCCCAAAATGTAACTTTTTCAACTGATCTGTCCATACCCCACACTGACTGTGCATATGGGATGGTTTTTAGCAGTAAGAATACAAATATCAACTACTTTCCAAAATAGGTGTTTGCTCTTTGAGATAATGCGTTTGCGACAATAAAAAATGAATTGCCCATTTCTTCAAAACCATAAAGGCTAGAAGGCTAATTTTCCAGTATGTTATACAGGGCCCCACGTTGCGTTAGGTGAGCAAGAAGTGGCCATGTATCTCTCATAGTTTTGGCACAACTTCGTTTTTGAGTTTTGTGAAAGCTGCAACTTTTGTCCAATAGCACCCATTAAAACACCCCAAAATGTAACTTTTTCAACTGATCTGTCCATACCCCACACTGACTGTGCATATGGGATGGTTTTTAGCAGTGAGAATACAAATATCAACTACTTTCCAAAATAGGTGTTTGCTCTTTGAGATAATGCGTTTGCGACAATAAAAAAATGAATTGCCCATTTCTTCAAAACCATAAAGGCTAGAAGGCTAATTTTCCAGTATGTTATACAGGGCCCCACGTTGTGTTAGGTGAGCAAGAATTGGCCATGTAGCTCTTATAGTTTTGGCACAACTTCGTTTTTGAGTTTTGTGAAAGCTGCAACTTTTGTCAATAGCACCCATTAAAACATCCCAAAATGTAACTTTTTCATTTGATCTGTCCATACCCCACACTGACTGTGCATATGGGATGGTTTTTAGCAGTGAGAATACAAATATCAACTACTTTCCAAAATAGGTGTTTGCTCTTTGAGATAATGCGTTTGCCACAATAAAAAAAGGAATTGCCCATTTCTTCAAAACCATAAAGGCTAGAAGGCTAATATTCCAGTATGTTATACAGGGCCCCACGTTGTGTTAGGTGAGCAAGAATTGGCCATGTAGCTCTTATAGTTTTGGCACAACTTCGTTTTTGAGTTTTGTGAAAGCTGGAACTTTTGTCCAATAGCACCCATTAAAACATCCCAAAATGTAACTTTTTCAACTGATCTGTCCATACCCCACACTGACTGTGCATATGGGATGGTTTTTAGCAGTGAGAAAACAAATATCAACTACTTTCCAAAATAGGTGTTTGCTCTTTGAGATAATGCGTTTGCCACAATAAAAAAATGAATTGCCCATTTCTTCAAAACCATAAAGGCTAGAAGGCTAAATTTCCAGTATGTTATACAGGGCCCCACGTTGTGTTAGGTGAGCAAGAATTGGCCATGTAGCTCTCATAGTTTTGGCACAACTTCGTTTTTGAGTTTTGTGAAAGCTGCAACTTTTGTGCAATAGCACCCATTAAAACACCCCAAAATGTAACTTTTTCAACTGATCTGTCCATACCCCACACTGACTGTGCATATGGGATGGTTTTTAGCAGTAAGAATACAAATATCAACTACTTTCCAAAATAGGTGTTTGCTCTTTGAGATAATGCGTTTGCGACAATAAAAAAATGAATTGCCCATTTCTTCAAAACCATAAAGGCTAGAAGGCTAATTTTCCAGTATGTTATACAGGGCCCCACGTTGCGTTAGGTGAGCAAGAAGTGGCCATGTATCTCTCATAGTTTTGGCACAACTTCGTTTTTGAGTTTTGTGAAAGCTGCAACTTTTGTCCAATAGCACCCATTAAAACACCCCAAAATGTAACTTTTTCAACTGATCTGTCCATACCCCACACTGACTGTGCATATGGGATGTTTTTTAGCAGTGAGAATACAAATATCAACTACTTTCCAAAATAGGTGTTTGCTCTTTGAGATAATGCGTTTGCCACAATAAAAAAATGAATTGCCCATTTCTTCAAAACCATAAAGGCTAGAAGGCTAAATTTCCAGTATGTTATACAGGGCCCCACGTTGTGTTAGGTGAGCAAGAATTGGCCATGTAGCTCTCATAGTTTTGGCACAACTTCGTTTTTGAGTTTTGTGAAAGCTGCAACTTTTGTCCAATAGCACCCATTAAAACATCCCAAAATGTAACTTTTTCAACTGATCTGTCCATACCCCACACTGACTGTGCATATGGGATGGTTTTTAGCAGTGAGAATACAAATATCAACTACTTTCCAAAATAGGTGTTTGTTCTTTGAGATAATGCGTTTGCCACAATAAAAAAAGGAATTGCCCATTTCTTCAAAACCATAAAGGCTAGAAGGCTAATATTCCAGTATGTTATACAGGGCCCCACGTTGTGTTAGGTGAGCAAGAATTGGCCATGTAGCTCTTATAGTTTTGGCACAACTTCGTTTTTGAGTTTTGTGAAAGCTGGAACTTTTGTCCAATAGCACCCATTAAAACATCCCAAAATGTAACTTTTTCAACTGATCTGTCCATACCCCACACTGACTGTGCATATGGGATGGTTTTTAGCAGTGAGAAAACAAATATCAACTACTTTCCAAAATAGGTGTTTGCTCTTTGAGATAATGCGTTTGCCACAATAAAAAAATGAATTGCCCATTTCTTCAAAACCATAAAGGCTAGAAGGCTAAATTTCCAGTATGTTATACAGGGCCCCACGTTGTGTTAGGTGAGCAAGAATTGGCCATGTAGCTCTCATAGTTTTGGCACAACTTCGTTTTTGAGTTTTGTGAAAGCTGCAACTTTTGTGCAATAGCACCCATTAAAACACCCCAAAATGTAACTTTTTCAACTGATCTGTCCATACCCCACACTGACTGTGCATATGGGATGGTTTTTAGCAGTAAGAATACAAATATCAACTACTTTCCAAAATAGGTGTTTGCTCTTTGAGATAATGCGTTTGCGACAATAAAAAAATGAATTGCCCATTTCTTCAAAACCATAAAGGCTAGAAGGCTAATTTTCCAGTATGTTATACAGGGCCCCACGTTGCGTTAGGTGAGCAAGAAGTGGCCATGTATCTCTCATAGTTTTGGCACAACTTCGTTTTTGAGTTTTGTGAAAGCTGCAACTTTTGTCCAATAGCACCCATTAAAACACCCCCAAAATGTAACTTTTTCAACTGATCTGTCCATACCCCACACTGACTGTGCATATGGGATGGTTTTTAGCAGTGAGAATACAAATATCAACTACTTTCCAAAATAGGTGTTTGCTCTTTGAGATAATGCGTTTGCGACAATAAAAAAATGAATTGCCCATTTCTTCAAAACCATAAAGGCTAGAAGGCTAATTTTCCAGTATGTTATACAGGGCCCCACGTTGTGTTAGGTGAGCAAGAATTGGCCATGTAGCTCTTATAGTTTTGGGCACAACTTCGTTTTTGAGTTTTGTGAAAGCTGCAACTTTTGTCCAATAGCACCCATTAAAACATCCCAAAATGTAACTTTTTCAACTGATCTGTCCATACCCCACACTGACTGTGCATATGGGATGGTTTTTAGCAGTGAGAATACAAATATCAACTACTTTCCAAAATAGGTGTTCTCTTTGAGATAATGCGTTTGCCACAATAAAAAAAGGAATTGCCCATTTCTTCAAAACCATAAAGGCTAGAAGGCTAATATTCCAGTATGTTATACAGGGCCCCACGTTGTGTTAGGTGAGCAAGAATTGGCCATGTAGCTCTCATAGTTTTGGCACAACTTCGTTTTTGAGTTTTGTGAAAGCTGCAACTTTTGTCCAATAGCACCCATTAAAACACCCCAAAATGTAACTTTTTCAACTGATCTGTCCATACCCCACACTGACTGTGCATATGGGATGGTTTTTAGCAGTGAGAATACAAATATCAACTAGTTTCCAAAATAGGTGTTTGCTCTTTGAGATAATGCGTTTGCCACAATAAAAAAATGAATTGCCCATTTCTTCAAAACCATAAAGGCTAGAAGGCTAATTTTCCAGTATGTTATACAGGGCCCCACGTTGCGTTAGGTGAGCAAGAAGTGGCCATGTATCTCTCATAGTTTTGGCACAACTTCGTTTTTGAGTTTTGTGAAAGCTGCAACTTTTGTCCAATAGCACCCATTAAAACACCCCAAAATCTAACTTTTTCAACTGATCTGTCCATACCCCACACTGACTGTGCATATGGGATGGTTTTTAGCAGTGAGAATACAAATATCAACTACTTTCCAAAATAGGTGTTTGCTGTTTGAGATAATGCGTTTGCCACAATAAAAAAATGAATTGCCCATTTCTTCAAAACCATAAAGGCTAGAAGGCTAATTTTCCAGTATGTTATACAGGGCCCCACGTTGCGTTAGGTGAGCAAGAATTGGCCATGTAGCTCTCATAGTTTTGGCACAACTTCGTTTTTGAGTTTTGTGAAAGCTGCAACTTTTGTCCAATAGCACCCATTAAAACACCCCAAAATGTAACTTTTTCAACTGATCTGTCCATACCCCACACTGACTGTGCATATGGGATGGTATTTAGCAGTGAGAATACAAATATCAACTACTTTCCAAAATAGGTGTTTGCTCTTTGAGATAATGCGTTTGCAACAATAAAAAAATGAATTGCCCATTTCTTCAAAACCATAAAGGCTAGAAGGCTAATTTTCCAGTATGTTATACAGGGCCCCACGTTGTGTTAGGTGAGCAAGAATTGGCCATGTAGCTCTCATAGTTTTGGCACAACTTCGTTTTTGAGTTTTGTGAAAGCTGCAACTTTTGTCCAATAGCACCCATTAAAACACCCCAAAATGTAACTTTTTCAACTGATCTGTCCATACCCCACACTGACTGTGCATATGGGATGTTTTTTAGCAGTGAGAATACAAATATCAACTACTTTCCAAAATAGGTGTTTGCTCTTTGAGATAATGCGTTTGCAACAATAAAAAAATGAATTACCCATTTCTTCAAAACCATAAAGGCTAGAAGGCTAATTTTCCAGTATGTTATACAGGGCCCCACGTTGTGTTAGGTGAGCAAGAATTGGCCATGTAGCTCTCATAGTTTTGGCACAACTTCGTTTTTGAGTTTTGTGAAAGCTGCAACTTTTGTCCAATAGCACCCATTAAAACACCCCAAAATGTAACTTTTTCAACTGATCTGTCCATACCCCACACTGACTGTGCATATGGGATGTTTTTTAGCAGTGAGAATACAAATATCAACTACTTTCCAAAATAGGTGTTTGCTCTTTGAGATAATGCGTTTGCCACAATAAAAAAATGAATTGCCCATTTCTTCAAAACCATAAAGGCTAGAAGGCTAAATTTCCAGTATGTTATACAGGGCCCCACGTTGTGTTAGGTGAGCAAGAATTGGCCATGTAGCTCTCATAGTTTTGGCACAACTTCGTTTTTGAGTTTTGTGAAAGCTGCAACTTTTGTCCAATAGCACCCATTAAAACACCCCAAAATGTAACTTTTTCAACTGATCTGTCCATACCCCACACTGACTGTGCATATGGGATGGTTTTTAGCAGTGAGAATACAAATATCAACTACTTTCCAAAATAGGTGTTTGCTCTTTGAGATAATGCGTTTGCGACAATAAAAAAATGAATTGCCCATTTCTTCAAAACCATAAAGGCTAGAAGGCTAATTTTCCAGTATGTTATACAGGGCCCCACGTTCTGTTAGGTGAGCAAGAATTGGCCATGTAGCTCTCATAGTTTTGGCACAACTTCGTTTTTGAGTTTTGTGAAAGCTGCAACTTTTGTCCAATAGCACCCATTAAAACACCCCAAAATGTAACTTTTTCAACTGATCTGTCCATACCCCACACTGACTGTGCATATGGGATGGTTTTTAGCAGTGAGAATACAAATATCAACTACTTTCCAAAATAGGTGTTTGCTCTTTGAGATAATGCGTTTGCCACAATAAAAAAATGAATTGCCCATTTCTTCAAAACCATAAAGGCTAGAAGGCTAATTTTCCAGTATGTTATACAGGGCCCCACGTTGTGTTAGGTGAGCAAGAATTGGCCATGTAGCTCTTATAGTTTTGGCACAACTTCGTTTTTGAGTTTTGTGAAAGCTGCAACTTTTGTCCAATAGCACCCATTAAAACATCCCAAAATGTAACTTTTTCAACTGATCTGTCCATACCCCACACTGACTGTGCATATGGGATGGTTTTTAGCAGTGAGAAAACAAATATCAACTACTTTCCAAAATAGGTGTTTGCTCTTTGAGATAATGCGTTTGCCACAATAAAAAAATGAATTGCCCATTTCTTCAAAACCATAAAGGCTAGAAGGCTAATATTCCAGTATGTTATACAGGGCCCCACGTTGTGTTAGGTGAGCAAGAATTGGCCATGTAGCTCTCATAGTTTTGGCACAACTTCGTTTTTGAGTTTTGTGAAAGCTGCAACTTTTGTCCAATAGCACCCATTAAAACACCCCAAAATGTAACTTTTTCAACTGATCTGTCCATACCCCACACTGACTGTGCATATGGGATGGTTTTTAGCAGTGAGAATACAAATATCAACTACTTTCCAAAATAGGTGTTTGCTCTTTGAGATAATGCGTTTGCCACAATAAAAAAATGAATTGCCCATTTCTCCAAAACCATAAAGGCTAGAAGGCTAATTTTCCAGTATGTTATACAGGGCCCCACGTTGCGTTAGGTGAGCAAGAAGTGGCCATGTATCTCTCATAGTTTTGGCACAACTTCGTTTTTGAGTTTTGTGAAAGCTGCAACTTTTGTCCAATAGCACCCATTAAAACACCCCAAAATGTAACTTTTTCAACTGATCTGTCCATACCCCACACTGACTGTGCATATGGGATGGTTTTTAGCAGTGAGAATACAAATATCAACTAGTTTCCAAAATAGGTGTTTGCTCTTTGAGATAATGCGTTTGCCACAATAAAAAAATGAATTGCCCATTTCTTCAAAACCATAAAGGCTAGAAGGCTAAATTTCCAGTATGTTATACAGGGCCCCACGTTGTGTTAGGTGAGCAAGAATTGGCCGTGTAGCTCTCATAGTTTTGGCACAACTTCGTTTTTGAGTTTTGTGAAAGCTGCAACTTTTGTGCAATAGCACCCATTAAAACACCCCAAAATGTAACTTTTTCAACTGATCTGTCCATACCCCACACCGACTGTGCATATGGGATGGTTTTTAGCAGTGAGAATACAAATATCAACTACTTTCCAAAATAGGTGTTTGCTCTTTGAGATAATGCGTTTGCCACAATAAAAAAAGGAATTGCCCATTTCTTCAAAACCATAAAGGCTAGAAGGCTAATTTTCCAGTATGTTATACAGGGCCCCACGTTGCGTTAGGTGAGCAAGAAGTGGCCATGTATCTCTCATAGTTTTGGCACAACTTCGTTTTTGAGTTTTGTGAAAGCTGCAACTTTTGTCCAATAGCACCCATTAAAACACCCCAAAATCTAACTTTTTCAACTGAAAGGCTAGAAGGCTAAATTTCCAGTATGTTATAGGCTAGAAGGCTAAATTTCCAGTATGTTATACAGGGCCCCACGTTGTGTTAGGTGAGCAAGAATTGGCCATGTAGCTCTCATAGTTTTGGCACAACTTCGTTTTTGAGTTTTGTGAAAGCTGCAACTTTTGTGCAATAGCACCCATTTAAACACCCCAAAATGTAACTTTTTCAACTGATCTGTCCATACCCCACACTGACTGTGCATATGGGATGGTTTTTAGCAGTAAGAATACAAATATCAACTACTTTCCAAAATAGGTGTTTGCTCTTTGAGATAATGCGTTTGCGACAATAAAAAAATGAATTGCCCATTTCTTCAAAACCATAAAGGCTAGAAGGCTAATTTTCCAGTATGTTATACAGGGCCCCACGTTGTGTTAGGTGAGCAAGAATTGGCCATGTAGCTCTCATAGTTTTGGCACAACTTCGTTTTTGAGTTTTGTGAAAGCTGCAACTTTTGTCCAATAGCACCCATTAAAACACCCCAAAATGTAACTTTTTCAACTGATCTGTCCATACCCCACACTGACTGTGCATATGGGATGTTTTTTAGCAGTGAGAATACAAATATCAACTACTTTCCAAAATAGGTGTTTGCTCTTTGAGATAATGCGTTTGCCACAATAAAAAAATGAATTGCCCATTTCTTCAAAACCATAAAGGCTAGAAGGCTAAATTTCCAGTATGTTATACAGGGCCCCACGTTGTGTTAGGTGAGCAAGAATTGGCCATGTAGCTCTCATAGTTTTGGCACAACTTCGTTTTTGAGTTTTGTGAAAGC
This sequence comes from Proterorhinus semilunaris, assembly GCA_021464625.1. Lineage (NCBI taxonomy): Eukaryota > Metazoa > Chordata > Actinopteri > Gobiiformes > Gobiidae > Proterorhinus > Proterorhinus semilunaris. Next base: position 43,578,513 of record CM038349.1, on the reverse strand, counting down.
TGCAACTTTTGTCCAATAGCACCCATTAAAACACCCCAAAATGTAACTTTTTCAACTGATCTGTCCATACCCCACACTGACTGTGCATATGGGATGGTTTTTAGCAGTGAGAATACAAATATCAACTACTTTCCAAAATAGGTGTTTGCTCTTTGAGATAATGAGTTTGCGACAATAAAAAAATGAATTGCCCATTTCTTCAAAACCATAAAGGCTAGAAGGCTAATTTTCCAGTATGTTATACAGGGCCCCACGTTCTGTTAGGTGAGCAAGAATTGGCCATGTAGCTCTCATAGTTTTGGCACAACTTCGTTTTTGAGTTTTGTGAAAGCTGCAACTTTTGTCCAATAGCACCCATTAAAACACCCCAAAATGTAACTTTTTCAACTGATCTGTCCATACCCCACACTGACTGTGCATATGGGATGGTTTTTAGCAGTGAGAATACAAATATCAACTACTTTCCAAAATAGGTGTTTGCTCTTTGAGATAATGCGTTTGCCACAATAAAAAAATGAATTGCCCATTTCTTCAAAACCATAAAGGCTAGAAGGCTAAATTTCCAGTATGTTATACAGGGCCCCACGTTGTGTTAGGTGAGCAAGAATTGGCCATGTAGCTCTCATAGTTTTGGCACAACTTCGTTTTTGAGTTTTGTGAAAGCTGCAACTTTTGTGCAATAGCACCCATTAAAACACCCCAAAATGTAACTTTTTCAACTGATCTGTCCATACCCCACACTGACTGTGCATATGGGATGGTTTTTAGCAGTAAGAATACAAATATCAACTACTTTCCAAAATAGGTGTTTGCTCTTTGAGATAATGCGTTTGCGACAATAAAAAATTGAATTGCCCATTTCTTCAAAACCATAAAGGCTAGAAGGCTAATTTTCCAGTATGTTATACAGGGCCCCACGTTGTGTTAGGTGAGCAAGAATTGGCCATGTAGCTCTTATAGTTTTGGCACAACTTCGTTTTTGAGTTTTGTGAAAGCTGCAACTTTTGTCCAATAGCACCCATTAAAACATCCCAAAATGTAACTTTTTCAACTGATCTGTCCATACCCCACACTGACTGTGCATATGGGATGGTTTTTAGCAGTGAGAAAACAAATATCAACTACTTTCCAAAATAGGTGTTTGCTCTTTGAGATAATGCGTTTGCCACAATAAAAAAATGAATTGCCCATTTCTTCAAAACCATAAAGGCTAGAAGGCTAATATTCCAGTATGTTATACAGGGCCCACGTTGTGTTAGGTGAGCAAGAATTGGCCATGTAGCTCTCATAGTTTTGGCACAACTTCGTTTTTGAGTTTTGTGAAAGCTGCAACTTTTGTCCAATAGCACCCATTAAAACACCCCAAAATGTAACTTTTTCAACTGATCTGTCCATACCCCACACTGACTGTGCATATGGGATGGTTTTTAGCAGTGAGAATACAAATATCAACTACTTTCCAAAATAGGTGTTTGCTCTTTGAGATAATGCGTTTGCCACAATAAAAAAATGAATTGCCCATTTCTCCAAAACCATAAAGGCTAGAAGGCTAATTTTCCAGTATGTTATACAGGGCCCCACGTTGCGTTAGGTGAGCAAGAAGTGGCCATGTATCTCTCATAGTTTTGGCACAACTTCGTTTTTGAGTTTTGTGAAAGCTGCAACTTTTGTCCAATAGCACCCATTAAAACACCCCAAAATGTAACTTTTTCAACTGATCTGTCCATACCCCACACTGACTGTGCATATGGGATGGTTTTTAGCAGTGAGAATACAAATATCAACTAGTTTCCAAAATAGGTGTTTGCTCTTTGAGATAATGCGTTTGCCACAATAAAAAAATGAATTGCCCATTTCTTCAAAACCATAAAGGCTAGAAGGCTAAATTTCCAGTATGTTATACAGGGCCCCACGTTGTGTTAGGTGAGCAAGAATTGGCCGTGTAGCTCTCATAGTTTTGGCACAACTTCGTTTTTGAGTTTTGTGAAAGCTGCAACTTTTGTGCAATAGCACCCATTAAAACACCCCAAAATGTAACTTTTTCAACTGATCTGTCCATACCCCACACCGACTGTGCATATGGGATGGTTTTTAGCAGTGAGAATACAAATATCAACTACTTTCCAAAATAGGTGTTTGCTCTTTGAGATAATGCGTTTGCCACAATAAAAAAAGGAATTGCCCATTTCTTCAAAACCATAAAGGCTAGAAGGCTAATTTTCCAGTATGTTATACAGGGCCCCACGTTGCGTTAGGTGAGCAAGAAGTGGCCATGTATCTCTCATAGTTTTGGCACAACTTCGTTTTTGAGTTTTGTGAAAGCTGCAACTTTTGTCCAATAGCACCCATTAAAACACCCCAAAATCTAACTTTTTCAACTGAAAGGCTAGAAGGCTAAATTTCCAGTATGTTATAGGCTAGAAGGCTAAATTTCCAGTATGTTATACAGGGCCCCACGTTGTGTTAGGTGAGCAAGAATTGGCCATGTAGCTCTCATAGTTTTGGCACAACTTCGTTTTTGAGTTTTGTGAAAGCTGCAACTTTTGTGCAATAGCACCCATTTAAACACCCCAAAATGTAACTTTTTCAACTGATCTGTCCATACCCCACACTGACTGTGCAAATGGGATGGTTTTTAGCAGTAAGAATACAAATATCAACTACTTTCCAAAATAGGTGTTTGCTCTTTGAGATAATGCGTTTGCGACAATAAAAAAATGAATTGCCCATTTCTTCAAAACTATAAAGGCTAGAAGGCTAATTTTCCAGTATGTTATACAGGGCCCCACGTTGTGTTAGGTGAGCAAGAATTGGCCATGTAGCTCTTATAGTTTTGGCACAACTTCGTTTTTGAGTTTTGTGAAAGCTGCAACTTTTGTCCAATAGCACCCATTAAAACATCCCAAAATGTAACTTTTTCAACTGATCTGTCCATACCCCACACTGACTGTGCATATGGGATGGTTTTTAGCAGTGAGAAAACAAATATCAACTACTTTCCAAAATAGGTGTTTGCTCTTTGAGATAATGCGTTTGCCACAATAAAAAAATGAATTGCCCATTTCTTCAAAACCATAAAGGCTAGAAGGCTAAATTTCCAGTATGTTATACAGGGCCCCACGTTGTGTTAGGTGAGCAAGAATTGGCCATGTAGCTCTCATAGTTTTGGCACAACTTCGTTTTTGAGTTTTGTGAAAGCTGCAACTTTTGTCCAATAGCACCCATTAAAACACCCCAAAATGTAACTTTTTCAACTGATCTGTCCATACCCCACACTGACTGTGCATATGGGATGGTTTTTAGCAGTGAGAAAACAAATATCAACTACTTTCCAAAATAGGTGTTTGCTCTTTGAGATAATGCGTTTGCCACAATAAAAAAATGAATTGCCCATTTCTTCAAAACCATAAAGGCTAGAAGGCTAATATTCCAGTATGTTATACAGGGCCCCACGTTGTGTTAGGTGAGCAAGAATTGGCCATGTAGCTCTCATAGTTTTGGCACAACTTCGTTTTTGAGTTTTGTGAAAGCTGCAACTTTTGTCCAATAGCACCCATTAAAACACCCCAAAATGTAACTTTTTCAACTGATCTGTCCATACCCCACACTGACTGTGCATATGGGATGGTTTTTAGCAGTGAGAATACAAATATCAACTACTTTCCAAAATAGGTGTTTGCTCTTTGAGATAATGCGTTTGCCACAATAAAAAAATGAATTGCCCATTTCTCCAAAACCATAAAGGCTAGAAGGCTAATTTTCCAGTATGTTATACAGGGCCCCACGTTGCGTTAGGTGAGCAAGAAGTGGCCATGTATCTCTCATAGTTTTGGCACAACTTCGTTTTTGAGTTTTGTGAAAGCTGCAACTTTTGTCCAATAGCACCCATTAAAACACCCCAAAATGTAACTTTTTCAACTGATCTGTCCATACCCCACACTGACTGTGCATATGGGATGGTTTTTAGCAGTGAGAATACAAATATCAACTAGTTTCCAAAATAGGTGTTTGCTCTTTGAGATAATGCGTTTGCCACAATAAAAAAATGAATTGCCCATTTCTTCAAAACCATAAAGGCTAGAAGGCTAAATTTCCAGTATGTTATACAGGGCCCCACGTTGTGTTAGGTGAGCAAGAATTGGCCGTGTAGCTCTCATAGTTTTGGCACAACTTCGTTTTTGAGTTTTGTGAAAGCTGCAACTTTTGTGCAATAGCACCCATTAAAACACCCCAAAATGTAACTTTTTCAACTGATCTGTCCATACCCCACACTGACTGTGCATATGGGATGGTTTTTAGCAGTAAGAATACAAATATCAACTACTTTCCAAAATAGGTGTTTGCTCTTTGAGATAATGCGTTTGCAACAATAAAAAAATGAATTGCCCATTTCTTCAAAACCATAAAGGCTAGAAGGCTAATTTTCCAGTATGTAATACAGGGCCCCACGTTGCGTTAGGTGAGCAAGAAGTGGCCATGTATCTCTCATAGTTTTGGCACAACTTCGTTTTTGAGTTTTGTGAAAGCTGCAACTTTTGTCCAATAGCACCCATTAAAACACCCCAAAATGTAACTTTTTCAACTGATCTGTCCATACCCCACACTGACTGTGCATATGGGATGGTTTTTAGCAGTGAGAATACAAATATCAACTACTTTCCAAAATAGGTGTTTGCTCTTTGAGATAATGCGTTTGCCACAATAAAAAAATGAATTGCCCATTTCTCCAAAACCATAAAGGCTAGAAGGCTAAATTTCCAGTATGTTATACAGGGCCCCACGTTGTGTTAGGTGAGCAAGAATTGGCCATGTAGCTCTCATAGTTTTGGCACAACTTCGTTTTTGAGTTTTGTGAAAGCTGCAACTTTTGTGCAATAGCACCCATTAAAACACCCCAAAATGTAACTTTTTCAACTGATCTGTCCATACCCCACACTGACTGTGCATATGGGATGGTTTTTAGCAGTAAGAATACAAATATCAACTACTTTCCAAAATAGGTGTTTGCTCTTTGAGATAATGCGTTTGCGACAATAAAAAAATGAATTGCCCATTTCTTCAAAACCATAAAGGCTAGAAGGCTAATTTTCCAGTATGTTATACAGGGCCCCACGTTGCGTTAGGTGAGCAAGAAGTGGCCATGTATCTCTCATAGTTTTGGCACAACTTCGTTTTTGAGTTTTGTGAAAGCTGCAACTTTTGTCCAATAGCACCCATTAAAACACCCCAAAATGTAACTTTTTCAACTGATCTGTCCATACCCCACACTGACTGTGCATATGGGATGGTTTTTAGCAGTGAGAATACAAATATCAACTACTTTCCAAAATAGGTGTTTGCTCTTTGAGATAATGCGTTTGCGACAATAAAAAAATGAATTGCCCATTTCTTCAAAACCATAAAGGCTAGAAGGCTAATTTTCCAGTATGTTATACAGGGCCCCACGTTGCGTTAGGTGAGCAAGAATTGGCCATGTAGCTCTCATAGTTTTGGCACAACTTCGTTTTTGAGTTTTGTGAAAGCTGCAACTTTTGTCCAATAGCACCCATTAAAACACCCCAAAATTTAACTTTTTCAACTGATCTGTCCATACCCCACACTGACTGTGCATATGGGATGGTTTTTAGCAGTGAGAATACAAATATCAACTACTTTCCAAAATAGGTGTTTGCTCTTTGAGATAATGCGTTTGCAACAATAAAAAAATGAATTGCCCATTTCTTCAAAACCATAAAGGCTAGAAGGCTAATTTTCCAGTATGTTATACAGGGCCCCACGTTGTGTTAGGTGAGCAAGAATTGGCCATGTAGCTCTCATAGTTTTGGCACAACTTCGTTTTTGAGTTTTGTGAAAGCTGCAACTTTTGTCCAATAGCACCCATTAAAACACCCCAAAATCTAACTTTTTCAACTGATCTGTCCATACCCCACACTGACTGTGCATATGGGATGGTTTTTAGCAGTGAGAATACAAATATCAACTACTTTCCAAAATAGGTGTTTGCTCTTTGAGATAATGCGTTTGCGACAATAAAAAAATGAATTGCCCATTTCTTCAAAACCATAAAGGCTAGAAGGCTAATTTTCCAGTATGTTATACAGGGCCCCACGTTGTGTTAGGTGAGCAAGAATTGGCCATGTAGCTCTCATAGTTTTGGCACAACTTCGTTTTTGAGTTTTGTGAAAGCTGCAACTTTTGTCCAATAGCACCCATTAAAACACCCCAAAATCTAACTTTTTCAACTGATCTGTCCATACCCCACACTGACTGTGCATATGGGATGGTTTTTAGCAGTGAGAATACAAATATCAACTAGTTTCCAAAATAGGTGTTTGCTCTTTGAGATAATGCGTTTGCCACAATAAAAAAATGAATTGCCCATTTCTTCAAAACCATAAAGGCTAGAAGGCTAATATTCCAGTATGTTATACAGGGCCCCACGTTGTGTTAGGTGAGCAAGAATTGGCCATGTAGCTCTCATAGTTTTGGCACAACTTCGTTTTTGAGTTTTGTGAAAGCTGCAACTTTTGTCCAATAGCACCCATTAAAACACCCCAAAATGTAACTTTTTCAACTGATCTGTCCATACCCCACACTGACTGTGCATATGGGATGGTTTTTAGCAGTGAGAATACAAATATCAACTACTTTCCAAAATAGGTGTTTGCTCTTTGAGATAATGCGTTTGCGACAATAAAAAAATGAATTGCCCATTTCTTCAAAACCATAAAGGCTAGAAGGCTAATTTTCCAGTATGTTATACAGGGCCCCACGTTGCGTTAGGTGAGCAAGAATTGGCCATGTAGCTCTCATAGTTTTGGCACAACTTCGTTTTTGAGTTTTGTGAAAGCTGCAACTTTTGTCCAATAGCACCCATTAAAACACCCCAAAATTTAACTTTTTCAACTGATCTGTCCATACCCCACACTGACTGTGCATATGGGATGGTTTTTAGCAGTGAGAATACAAATATCAACTACTTTCCAAAATAGGTGTTTGCTCTTTGAGATAATGCGTTTGCAACAATAAAAAAATGAATTGCCCATTTCTTCAAAACCATAAAGGCTAGAAGGCTAATTTTCCAGTATGTTATACAGGGCCCCACGTTGTGTTAGGTGAGCAAGAATTGGCCATGTAGCTCTCATAGTTTTGGCACAACTTCGTTTTTGAGTTTTGTGAAAGCTGCAACTTTTGTCCAATAGCACCCATTAAAACACCCCAAAATCTAACTTTTTCAACTGATCTGTCCATACCCCACACTGACTGTGCATATGGGATGGTTTTTAGCAGTGAGAATACAAATATCAACTACTTTCCAAAATAGGTGTTTGCTCTTTGAGATAATGCGTTTGCGACAATAAAAAAATGAATTGCCCATTTCTTCAAAACCATAAAGGCTAGAAGGCTAATTTTCCAGTATGTTATACAGGGCCCCACGTTGTGTTAGGTGAGCAAGAATTGGCCATGTAGCTCTCATAGTTTTGGCACAACTTCGTTTTTGAGTTTTGTGAAAGCTGCAACTTTTGTCCAATAGCACCCATTAAAACACCCCAAAATCTAACTTTTTCAACTGATCTGTCCATACCCCACACTGACTGTGCATATGGGATGGTTTTTAGCAGTGAGAATACAAATATCAACTAGTTTCCAAAATAGGTGTTTGCTCTTTGAGATAATGCGTTTGCCACAATAAAAAAATGAATTGCCCATTTCTTCAAAACCATAAAGGCTAGAAGGCTAATATTCCAGTATGTTATACAGGGCCCCACGTTGTGTTAGGTGAGCAAGAATTGGCCATGTAGCTCTCATAGTTTTGGCACAACTTCGTTTTTGAGTTTTGTGAAAGCTGCAACTTTTGTCCAATAGCACCCATTAAAACACCCCAAAATGTAACTTTTTCAACTGATCTGTCCATACCCCACACTGACTGTGCATATGGGATGGTTTTTAGCAGTGAGAATACAAATATCAACTAGTTTCCAAAATAGGTGTTTGCTCTTTGAGATAATGCGTTTGCCACAATAAAAAAATGAATTGCCCATTTCTTCAAAACCATAAAGGCTAGAAGGCTAATTTTCCAGTATGTTATACAGGGCCCCACGTTGCGTTAGGTGAGCAAAAAGTGGCCATGTATCTCTCATAGTTTTGGCACAACTTCGTTTTTGAGTTTTGTGAAAGCTGCAACTTTTGTCCAATAGCACCCATTAAAAAATCCCAAAATGTAACTTTTTCAACTGATCTGTCCATACCCCACACTGACTGTGCATATGGGATGGTTTTTAGCAGTGAGAATACAAATATCAACTACTTTCCAAAATAGGTGTTTGCTCTTTGAGATAATGCGTTTGCCACAATAAAAAAATGAATTGCCCATTTCTTCAAAACCATAAAGGCTAGAAGGCTAATATTCCAGTATGTTATACAGGGCCCCACGTTGTGTTAGGTGAGCAAGAATTGGCCATGTAGCTCTCATAGTTTTGGCACAACTTCGTTTTTGAGTTTTGTGAAAGCTGCAACTTTTGTGCAATAGCACCCATTAAAACACCCCAAAATGTAACTTTTTCAACTGATCTGTCCATACCCCACACTGACTGTGCATATGGGATGGTTTTTAGCAGTAAGAATACAAATATCAACTACTTTCCAAAATAGGTGTTTGCTCTTTGAGATAATGCGTTTGCGACAATAAAAAAATGAATTGCCCATTTCTTCAAAACCATAAAGGCTAGAAGGCTAATTTTCCAGTATGTTATACAGGGCCCCACGTTGTGTTAGGTGAGCAAGAATTGGCCATGTAGCTCTTATAGTTTTGGCACAACTTCGTTTTTGAGTTTTGTGAAAGCTGCAACTTTTGTGCAATAGCACCCATTAAAACACCCCAAAATGTAACTTTTTCAACTGATCTGTCCATACCCCACACTGACTGTGCATATGGGATGGTTTTTAGCAGTAAGAATACAAATATCAACTACTTTCCAAAATAGGTGTTTGCTCTTTGAGATAATGCGTTTGCGACAATAAAAAAAATGAATTGCCCATTTCTTCAAAACCATAAAGGCTAGAAGGCTAATTTTCCAGTATGTTATACAGGGCCCCACGTTGCGTTAGGTGAGCAAGGATTGGCCATGTAGCTCTCATAGTTTTGGCACAACTTCGTTTTTGAGTTTTGTGAAAGCTGCAACTTTTGTCCAATAGCACCCATTAAAACACCCCAAAATGTAAATTTTTCAACTGATCTGTCCATACCCCACACTGACTGTGCATATGGGATGCTTTTTAGCAGTGAGAATACAAATATCAACTACTTTCCAAAATAGGTGTTTGCTCTTTGAGATAATGCGTTTGCGACAATAAAAAAATGAATTGCCCATTTCTTCAAAACCATAAAGGCTAGAAGGCTAATTTTCCAGTATGTTATACAGGGCCCCACGTTGCGTTAGGTGAGCAAGAATTGGCCATGTAGCTCTCATAGTTTTGGCACAACTTCGTTTTTGAGTTTTGTGAAAGCTGCAACTTTTGTCCAATAGCACCCATTGAAACACCCCAAAATGTAACTTTTTCAACTGATCTGTCCATACCCCACACTGACTGTGCATATGGGATGGTTTTTAGCAGTGAGAATACAAATATCAACTACTTTCCAAAATAGGTGTTTGCTCTTTGAGATAATGCGTTTGCGACAATAAAAAAATGAATAGCCCATTTCTTCAAAACCATAAAGGCTAGAAGGCTAATGTTCCAGTATGTTATACAGGGCCCCACGTTGCGTTAGGTGAGCAAGAATTGGCCATGTAGCTCTCATAGTTTTGGCACAACTTCGTTTTTGAGTTTTGTGAAAGCTGCAACTTTTGTCCAATAGCACCCATTGAAACACCCCAAAATGTAACTTTTTCAACTGATCTGTCCATACCCCACACTGACTGTGCATATGGGATGGTTTTTAGCAGTGAGAATACAAATATCAACTACTTTCCAAAATAGGTGTTTGCTCTTTGAGATAATGCGTTTGCGACAATAAAAAAATGAATAGCCCATTTCTTCAAAACCATAAAGGCTAGAAGGCTAATTTTCCAGTATGTTATACAGGGCCCCACGTTGCGTTAGGTGAGCAAGAATTGGCCATGTAGCTCTCATAGTTTTGGCACAACTTCGTTTTTGAGTTTTGTGAAAGCTGCAACTTTTGTCCAATAGCACCCATTAAAACACCCCAAAATGTAACTTTTTCAACTGATCTGTCCATACCTCACACTGACTGTGCATATGGGATGGTTTTTAGCAGTGAGAATACAAATATCAACTACTTTCCAAAATAGGTGTTTGCTCTTTGAGATAATGCGTTTGCGACAATAAAAAAATGAATAGCCCATTTCTTCAAAACCATAAAGGCTAGAAGGCTAATTTTCCAGTATGTTATACAGGGCCCCACGTTGCGTTAGGTGAGCAAGAATTGGCCATGTAGCTCTCATAGTTTTGGCACAACTTCGTTTTTGAGTTTTGTGAAAGCTGCAACTTTTGTCCAATAGCACCCATTAAAACACCCCAAAATGTAACTTTTTCAACTGATCTGTCCATACCCCACACTGACTGTGCATATGGGATGGTTTTTAGCAGTGACAATACAAATATCAACTACTTTCCAAAATAGGTGTTTGCTCTTTGAGATAATGCGTTTGCGACAATAAAAAAATGAATTGCCCATTTCTTCAAAACCATAAAGGCTAGAAGGCTAATTTTCCAGTATGTTATACAGGGCCCCACGTTGCGATAGGTGAGCAAGAATTGGCCATGTAGCTCTCATAGTTTTGGCACAACTTCGTTTTTGAGTTTTGTGAAAGCTGCAACTTTTGTCCAATAGCACCCATTAAAACACCCCAAAATGTAAATTTTTCAACTGATCTGTCCATACCCCACACTGACTGTGCATATGGGATGCTTTTTAGCAGTGAGAATACAAATATCAACTACTTTCCAAAATAGGTGTTTGCTCTTTGAGATAATGCGTTTGCGACAATAAAAAAATGAATTGCCCATTTCTTCAAAACCATAAAGGCTAGAAGGCTAATTTTCCAGTATGTTATACAGGGCCCCACGTTGCGTTAGGTGAGCAAGAATTGGCCATGTAGCTCTCATAGTTTTGGCACAACTTCGTTTTTGAGTTTTGTGAAAGCTGCAACTTTTGTCCAATAGCACCCATTGAAACACCCCAAAATGTAACTTTTTCAACTGATCTGTCCATACCCCACACTGACTGTGCATATGGGATGGTTTTTAGCAGTGAGAATACAAATATCAACTACTTTCCAAAATAGGTGTTTGCTCTTTGAGATAATGCGTTTGCGACAATAAAAAAATGAATAGCCCATTTCTTCAAAACCATAAAGGCTAGAAGGCTAATTTTCCAGTATGTTATACAGGGCCCCACGTTGCGTTAGGTGAGCAAGAATTGGCCATGTAGCTCTCATAGTTTTGGCACAACTTCGTTTTTGAGTTTTGTGAAAGCTGCAACTTTTGTCCAATAGCACCCATTGAAACACCCCAAAATGTAACTTTTTCAACTGATCTGTCCATACCCCACACTGACTGTGCATATGGGATGGTTTTTAGCAGTGAGAATACAAATATCAACTACTTTCCAAAATAGGTGTTTGCTCTTTGAGATAATGCGTTTGCGACAATAAAAAAATGAATAGCCCATTTCTTCAAAACCATAAAGGCTAGAAGGCTAATTTTCCAGTATGTTATACAGGGCCCCACGTTGCGTTAGGTGAGCAAGAATTGGCCATGTAGCTCTCATAGTTTTGGCACAACTTCGTTTTTGAGTTTTGTGAAAGCTGCAACTTTTGTCCAATAGCACCCATTAAAACACCCCAAAATGTAACGTTTTCAACTGATCTGTCCATACCCCACACTGACTGTGCATATGGGATGGTTTTTAGCAGTGAGAATACAAATATCAACTCCTTTCCAAAATAGGTGTTTGCTCTTTGAGATAATGCGTTTGCCACAATAAAAAAATGAATTGCCCATTTCTTCAAAACCATAAAGGCTAGAAGGCTAATTTTCCAGTATGTTATACAGGGCCCCACGTTGCGTTAGGTGAGCAAGAATTGGCCATGTAGCTCTCATAGTTTTGGCACAACTTCGTTTTTGAGTTTTGTGAAAGCTGCAACTTTTGTCCAATAGCACCCATTGAAACACCCCAAAATGTAACTTTTTCAACTGATCTGTCCATACCCCACACTGACTGTGCATATGGGATGGTTTTTAGCAGTGAGAATACAAATATCAACTACTTTCCAAAATAGGTGTTTGCTCTTTGAGATAATGCGTTTGCGACAATAAAAAAATGAATAGCCCATTTCTTCAAAACCATAAAGGCTAGAAGGCTAATTTTCCAGTATGTTATACAGGGCCCCACGTTGCGTTAGGTGAGCAAGAATTGGCCATGTAGCTCTCATAGTTTTGGCACAACTTCGTTTTTGAGTTTTGTGAAAGCTGCAACTTTTGTCCAATAGCACCCATTAAAACACCCCAAAATGTAACGTTTTCAACTGATCTGTCCATACCCCACACTGACTGTGCATATGGGATGGTTTTTAGCAGTGAGAATACAAATATCAACTACTTTCCAAAATAGGTGTTTGCTCTTTGAGATAATGCGTTTGCCACAATAAAAAAATGAATTGCCCATTTCTTCAAAACCATAAAGGCTAGAAGGCTAAATTTCCAGTATGTTATACAGGGCCCCACGTTGTGTTAGGTGAGCAAGAATTGGCCATGTAGCTCTCATAGTTTTGGCACAACTTCGTTTTTGAGTTTTGTGAAAGCTGCAACTTTTGTGCAATAGCACCCATTAAAACACCCCAAAATGTAACTTTTTCAACTGATCTGTCCATACCCCACACTGACTGTGCATATGGGATGGTTTTTAGCAGTAAGAATACAAATATCAACTACTTTCCAAAATAGGTGTTTGCTCTTTGAGATAATGCGTTTGCGACAATAAAAAAATGAATTGCCCATTTCTTCAAAACCATAAAGGCTAGAAGGCTAATTTTCCAGTATGTTATACAGGGCCCCACGTTGCGTTAGGTGAGCAAGAAGTGGCCATGTATCTCTCATAGTTTTGGCACAACTTCGTTTTTGAGTTTTGTGAAAGCTGCAACTTTTGTCCAATAGCACCCATTAAAACACCCCAAAATGTAACTTTTTCAACTGATCTGTCCATACCCCACACTGACTGTGCATATGGGATGGTTTTTAGCAGTGAGAATACAAATATCAACTACTTTCCAAAATAGGTGTTTGCTCTTTGAGATAATGCGTTTGCGACAATAAAAAAATGAATTGCCCATTTCTTCAAAACCATAAAGGCTAGAAGGCTAATTTTCCAGTATGTTATACAGGGCCCCACGTTGCGTTAGGTGAGCAAGAATTGGCCATGTAGCTCTCATAGTTTTGGCACAACTTCGTTTTTGAGTTTTGTGAAAGCTGCAACTTTTGTCCAATAGCACCCATTAAAACACCCCAAAATTTAACTTTTTCAACTGATCTGTCCATACCCCACACTGACTGTGCATATGGGATGGTTTTTAGCAGTGAGAATACAAATATCAACTACTTTCCAAAATAGGTGTTTGCTCTTTGAGATAATGCGTTTGCAACAATAAAAAAATGAATTGCCCATTTCTTCAAAACCATAAAGGCTAGAAGGCTAATTTTCCAGTATGTTATACAGGGCCCCACGTTGTGTTAGGTGAGCAAGAATTGGCCATGTAGCTCTCATAGTTTTGGCACAACTTCGTTTTTGAGTTTTGTGAAAGCTGCAACTTTTGTCCAATAGCACCCATTAAAACACCCCAAAATCTAACTTTTTCAACTGATCTGTCCATACCCCACACTGACTGTGCATATGGGATGGTTTTTAGCAGTGAGAATACAAATATCAACTACTTTCCAAAATAGGTGTTTGCTCTTTGAGATAATGCGTTTGCGACAATAAAAAAATGAATTGCCCATTTCTTCAAAACCATAAAGGCTAGAAGGCTAATTTTCCAGTATGTTATACAGGGCCCCACGTTGTGTTAGGTGAGCAAGAATTGGCCATGTAGCTCTCATAGTTTTGGCACAACTTCGTTTTTGAGTTTTGTGAAAGCTGCAACTTTTGTCCAATAGCACCCATTAAAACACCCCAAAATCTAACTTTTTCAACTGATCTGTCCATACCCCACACTGACTGTGCATATGGGATGGTTTTTAGCAGTGAGAATACAAATATCAACTACTTTCCAAAATAGGTGTTTGCTCTTTGAGATAATGCGTTTGCCACAATAAAAAAATGAATTGCCCATTTCTTCAAAACCATAAAGGCTAGAAGGCTAATTTTCCAGTATGTTATACAGGGCCCCACGTTGTGTTAGGTGAGCAAGAATTGGCCATGTAGCTCTCATAGTTTTGGCACAACTTCGTTTTTGAGTTTTGTGAAAGCTGCAACTTTTGTCCAATAGCACCCATTAAAACACCCCAAAATGTAAATTTTTCAACTGATCTGTCCATACCCCACACTGACTGTGCATATGGGATGCTTTTTAGCAGTGAGAATACAAATATCAACTACTTTCCAAAATAGGTGTTTGCTCTTTGAGATAATGCGTTTGCGACAATAAAAAAATGAATTGCCCATTTCTTCAAAACCATAAAGGCTAGAAGGCTAATTTTCCAGTATGTTATACAGGGCCCCACGTTGCGTTAGGTGAGCAAGAATTGGCCATGTAGCTCTCATAGTTTTGGCACAACTTCGTTTTTGAGTTTTGTGAAAGCTGCAACTTTTGTCCAATAGCACCCATTGAAACACCCCAAAATGTAACTTTTTCAACTGATCTGTCCATACCCCACACTGACTGTGCATATGGGATGGTTTTTAGCAGTGAGAATACAAATATCAACTACTTTCCAAAATAGGTGTTTGCTCTTTGAGATAATGCGTTTGCGACAATAAAAAAATGAATAGCCCATTTCTTCAAAACCATAAAGGCTAGAAGGCTAATTTTCCAGTATGTTATACAGGGCCCCACGTTGCGTTAGGTGAGCAAGAATTGGCCATGTAGCTCTCATAGTTTTGGCACAACTTCGTTTTTGAGTTTTGTGAAAGCTGCAACTTTTGTCCAATAGCACCCATTGAAACACCCCAAAATGTAACTTTTTCAACTGATCTGTCCATACCCCACACTGACTGTGCATATGGGATGGTTTTTAGCAGTGAGAATACAAATATCAACTACTTTCCAAAATAGGTGTTTGCTCTTTGAGATAATGCGTTTGCGACAATAAAAAAATGAATAGCCCATTTCTTCAAAACCATAAAGGCTAGAAGGCTAATTTTCCAGTATGTTATACAGGGCCCCACGTTGCGTTAGGTGAGCAAGAATTGGCCATGTAGCTCTCATAGTTTTGGCACAACTTCGTTTTTGAGTTTTGTGAAAGCTGCAACTTTTGTCCAATAGCACCCATTAAAACACCCCAAAATGTAACGTTTTCAACTGATCTGTCCATACCCCACACTGACTGTGCATATGGGATGGTTTTTAGCAGTGAGAATACAAATATCAACTACTTTCCAAAATAGGTGTTTGCTCTTTGAGATAATGCGTTTGCCACAATAAAAAAATGAATTGCCCATTTCTTCAAAACCATAAAGGCTAGAAGGCTAAATTTCCAGTATGTTATACAGGGCCCCACGTTGTGTTAGGTGAGCAAGAATTGGCCATGTAGCTCTCATAGTTTTGGCACAACTTCGTTTTTGAGTTTTGTGAAAGCTGCAACTTTTGTGCAATAGCACCCATTAAAACACCCCAAAATGTAACTTTTTCAACTGATCTGTCCATACCCCACACTGACTGTGCATATGGGATGGTTTTTAGCAGTAAGAATACAAATATCAACTACTTTCCAAAATAGGTGTTTGCTCTTTGAGATAATGCGTTTGCGACAATAAAAAAATGAATTGCCCATTTCTTCAAAACCATAAAGGCTAGAAGGCTAATTTTCCAGTATGTTATACAGGGCCCCACGTTGCGTTAGGTGAGCAAGAAGTGGCCATGTATCTCTCATAGTTTTGGCACAACTTCGTTTTTGAGTTTTGTGAAAGCTGCAACTTTTGTCCAATAGCACCCATTAAAACACCCCAAAATGTAACTTTTTCAACTGATCTGTCCATACCCCACACTGACTGTGCATATGGGATGGTTTTTAGCAGTGAGAATACAAATATCAACTACTTTCCAAAATAGGTGTTTGCTCTTTGAGATAATGCGTTTGCGACAATAAAAAAATGAATTGCCCATTTCTTCAAAACCATAAAGGCTAGAAGGCTAATTTTCCAGTATGTTATACAGGGCCCCACGTTGCGTTAGGTGAGCAAGAATTGGCCATGTAGCTCTCATAGTTTTGGCACAACTTCGTTTTTGAGTTTTGTGAAAGCTGCAACTTTTGTCCAATAGCACCCATTAAAACACCCCAAAATTTAACTTTTTCAACTGATCTGTCCATACCCCACACTGACTGTGCATATGGGATGGTTTTTAGCAGTGAGAATACAAATATCAACTACTTTCCAAAATAGGTGTTTGCTCTTTGAGATAATGCGTTTGCAACAATAAAAAAATGAATTGCCCATTTCTTCAAAACCATAAAGGCTAGAAGGCTAATTTTCCAGTATGTTATACAGGGCCCCACGTTGTGTTAGGTGAGCAAGAATTGGCCATGTAGCTCTCATAGTTTTGGCACAACTTCGTTTTTGAGTTTTGTGAAAGCTGCAACTTTTGTCCAATAGCACCCATTAAAACACCCCAAAATCTAACTTTTTCAACTGATCTGTCCATACCCCACACTGACTGTGCATATGGGATGGTTTTTAGCAGTGAGAATACAAATATCAACTACTTTCCAAAATAGGTGTTTGCTCTTTGAGATAATGCGTTTGCGACAATAAAAAAATGAATTGCCCATTTCTTCAAAACCATAAAGGCTAGAAGGCTAATTTTCCAGTATGTTATACAGGGCCCCACGTTGTGTTAGGTGAGCAAGAATTGGCCATGTAGCTCTCATAGTTTTGGCACAACTTCGTTTTTGAGTTTTGTGAAAGCTGCAACTTTTGTCCAATAGCACCCATTAAAACACCCCAAAATCTAACTTTTTCAACTGATCTGTCCATACCCCACACTGACTGTGCATATGGGATGGTTTTTAGCAGTGAGAATACAAATATCAACTACTTTCCAAAATAGGTGTTTGCTCTTTGAGATAATGCGTTTGCCACAATAAAAAAATGAATTGCCCATTTCTTCAAAACCATAAAGGCTAGAAGGCTAATTTTCCAGTATGTTATACAGGGCCCCACGTTGTGTTAGGTGAGCAAGAATTGGCCATGTAGCTCTCATAGTTTTGGCACAACTTCGTTTTTGAGTTTTGTGAAAGCTGCAACTTTTGTCCAATAGCACCCATTAAAACACCCCAAAATGTAAATTTTTCAACTGATCTGTCCATACCCCACACTGACTGTGCATATGGGATGCTTTTTAGCAGTGAGAATACAAATATCAACTACTTTCCAAAATAGGTGTTTGCTCTTTGAGATAATGCGTTTGCGACAATAAAAAAATGAATAGCCCATTTCTTCAAAACCATAAAGGCTAGAAGGCTAATTTTCCAGTATGTTATACAGGGCCCCACGTTGCGTTAGGTGAGCAAGAATTGGCCATGTAGCTCTCATAGTTTTGGCACAACTTCGTTTTTGAGTTTTGTGAAAGCTGCAACTTTTGTCCAATAGCACCCATTGAAACACCCCAAAATGTAACTTTTTCAACTGATCTGTCCATACCCCACACTGACTGTGCATATGGGATGGTTTTTAGCAGTGAGAATACAAATATCAACTACTTTCCAAAATAGGTGTTTGCTCTTTGAGATAATGCGTTTGCGACAATAAAAAAATGAATAGCCCATTTCTTCAAAACCATAAAGGCTAGAAGGCTAATTTTCCAGTATGTTATACAGGGCCCCACGTTGCGTTAGGTGAGCAAGACTTGGCCATGTAGCTCTCATAGTTTTGGCACAACTTCGTTTTTGAGTTTTGTGAAAGCTGCAACTTTTGTCCAATAGCACCCATTAAAACACCCCAAAATGTAACGTTTTCAACTGATCTGTCCATACCCCACACTGACTGTGCATATGGGATGGTTTTTAGCAGTGAGAATACAAATATCAACTACTTTCCAAAATAGGTGTTTGCTCTTTGAGATAATGCGTTTGCCACAATAAAAAAATGAATTGCCCATTTCTTCAAAACCATAAAGGCTAGAAGGCTAAATTTCCAGTATGTTATACAGGGCCCCACGTTGTGTTAGGTGAGCAAGAATTGGCCATGTAGCTCTCATAGTTTTGGCACAACTTCGTTTTTGAGTTTTGTGAAAGCTGCAACTTTTGTGCAATAGCACCCATTAAAACACCCCAAAATGTAACTTTTTCAACTGATCTGTCCATACCCCACACTGACTGTGCATATGGGATGGTTTTTAGCAGTAAGAATACAAATATCAACTACTTTCCAAAATAGGTGTTTGCTCTTTGAGATAATGCGTTTGCGACAATAAAAAAATGAATTGCCCATTTCTTCAAAACCATAAAGGCTAGAAGGCTAATTTTCCAGTATGTTATACAGGGCCCCACGTTGCGTTAGGTGAGCAAGAAGTGGCCATGTATCTCTCATAGTTTTGGCACAACTTCGTTTTTGAGTTTTGTGAAAGCTGCAACTTTTGTCCAATAGCACCCATTAAAACACCCCAAAATGTAACTT
The DNA here is from genome assembly GCA_021464625.1 of Proterorhinus semilunaris. Lineage (NCBI taxonomy): Eukaryota > Metazoa > Chordata > Actinopteri > Gobiiformes > Gobiidae > Proterorhinus > Proterorhinus semilunaris. The sequence continues at coordinate 43,559,660 of CM038349.1, read as the reverse complement.
TTTCAACTGATCTGTCCATACCCCACACTGACTGTGCATATGGGATGGTTTTTAGCAGTGAGAAAGAAATATCAACTACTTTCCAAAATAGGTGTTTGCTCTTTGAGATAATGCGTTTGCGACAATAAAAAAATGAATTGCCCATTTCTTCAAAACCATAAAGGCTAGAATGCTAATTTTCCAGTATGTTATACAGGGCCCCACGTTGCGTTAGGTGAGCAAGAATTGGCCATGTAGCTCTCATAGTTTTGGCACAACTTCGTTTTTGAGTTTTGTGAAAGCTGCAACTTTTGTCCAATAGCACCCATTAAAACACCCCAAAATTTAACTTTTTCAACTGATCTGTCCATACCCCACACTGACTGTGCATATGGGATGGTTTTTAGCAGTGAGAATACAAATATCAACTACTTTCCAAAATAGGTGTTTGCTCTTTGAGATAATGCGTTTGCAACAATAAAAAAATGAATTGCCCATTTCTTCAAAACCATAAAGGCTAGAAGGCTAATTTTCCAGTATGTTATACAGGGCCCCACGTTGTGTTAGGTGAGCAAGAATTGGCCATGTAGCTCTCATAGTTTTGGCACAACTTCGTTTTTGAGTTTTGTGAAAGCTGCAACTTTTGTCCAATAGCACCCATTAAAACACCCCAAAATGTAAATTTTTCAACTGATCTGTCCATACCCCACACTGACTGTGCATATGGGATGCTTTTTAGCAGTGAGAATACAAATATCAACTACTTTCCAAAATAGGTGTTTGCTCTTTGAGATAATGCGTTTGCGACAATAAAAAAATGAATAGCCCATTTCTTCAAAACCATAAAGGCTAGAAGGCTAATTTTCCAGTATGTTATACAGGGCCCCACGTTGCGTTAGGTGAGCAAGAATTGGCCATGTAGCTCTCATAGTTTTGGCACAACTTCGTTTTTGAGTTTTGTGAAAGCTGCAACTTTTGTCCAATAGCACCCATTGAAACACCCCAAAATGTAACTTTTTCAACTGATCTGTCCATACCCCACACTGACTGTGCATATGGGATGGTTTTTAGCAGTGAGAATACAAATATCAACTACTTTCCAAAATAGGTGTTTGCTCTTTGAGATAATGCGTTTGCGACAATAAAAAAATGAATAGCCCATTTCTTCAAAACCATAAAGGCTAGAAGGCTAATTTTCCAGTATGTTATACAGGGCCCCACGTTGCGTTAGGTGAGCAAGACTTGGCCATGTAGCTCTCATAGTTTTGGCACAACTTCGTTTTTGAGTTTTGTGAAAGCTGCAACTTTTGTCCAATAGCACCCATTAAAACACCCCAAAATGTAACGTTTTCAACTGATCTGTCCATACCCCACACTGACTGTGCATATGGGATGGTTTTTAGCAGTGAGAATACAAATATCAACTACTTTCCAAAATAGGTGTTTGCTCTTTGAGATAATGCGTTTGCCACAATAAAAAAATGAATTGCCCATTTCTTCAAAACCATAAAGGCTAGAAGGCTAAATTTCCAGTATGTTATACAGGGCCCCACGTTGTGTTAGGTGAGCAAGAATTGGCCATGTAGCTCTCATAGTTTTGGCACAACTTCGTTTTTGAGTTTTGTGAAAGCTGCAACTTTTGTGCAATAGCACCCATTAAAACACCCCAAAATGTAACTTTTTCAACTGATCTGTCCATACCCCACACTGACTGTGCATATGGGATGGTTTTTAGCAGTAAGAATACAAATATCAACTACTTTCCAAAATAGGTGTTTGCTCTTTGAGATAATGCGTTTGCGACAATAAAAAAATGAATTGCCCATTTCTTCAAAACCATAAAGGCTAGAAGGCTAATTTTCCAGTATGTTATACAGGGCCCCACGTTGCGTTAGGTGAGCAAGAAGTGGCCATGTATCTCTCATAGTTTTGGCACAACTTCGTTTTTGAGTTTTGTGAAAGCTGCAACTTTTGTCCAATAGCACCCATTAAAACACCCCAAAATGTAACTTTTTCAACTGATCTGTCCATACCCCACACTGACTGTGCATATGGGATGGTTTTTAGCAGTGAGAAAGAAATATCAACTACTTTCCAAAATAGGTGTTTGCTCTTTGAGATAATGCGTTTGCGACAATAAAAAAATGAATTGCCCATTTCTTCAAAACCATAAAGGCTAGAATGCTAATTTTCCAGTATGTTATACAGGGCCCCACGTTGCGTTAGGTGAGCAAGAATTGGCCATGTAGCTCTCATAGTTTTGGCACAACTTCGTTTTTGAGTTTTGTGAAAGCTGCAACTTTTGTCCAATAGCACCCATTAAAACACCCCAAAATTTAACTTTTTCAACTGATCTGTCCATACCCCACACTGACTGTGCATATGGGATGGTTTTTAGCAGTGAGAATACAAATATCAACTACTTTCCAAAATAGGTGTTTGCTCTTTGAGATAATGCGTTTGCAGCAATAAAAAAATGAATTGCCCATTTCTTCAAAACCATAAAGGCTAGAAGGCTAATTTTCCAGTATGTTATACAGGGCCCCACGTTGTGTTAGGTGAGCAAGAATTGGCCATGTAGCTCTCATAGTTTTGGCACAACTTCGTTTTTGAGTTTTGTGAAAGCTGCAACTTTTGTCCAATAGCACCCATTAAAACACCCCAAAATCTAACTTTTTCAACTGATCTGTCCATACCCCACACTGACTGTGCATATGGGATGGTTTTTAGCAGTGAGAATACAAATATCAACTACTTTCCAAAATAGGTGTTTGCTCTTTGAGATAATGCGTTTGCGACAATAAAAAAATGAATTGCCCATTTCTTCAAAACCATAAAGGCTAGAAGGCTAATTTTCCAGTATGTTATACAGGGCCCCACGTTGTGTTAGGTGAGCAAGAATTGGCCATGTAGCTCTCATAGTTTTGGCACAACTTCGTTTTTGAGTTTTGTGAAAGCTGCAACTTTTGTCCAATAGCACCCATTAAAACACCCCAAAATCTAACTTTTTCAACTGATCTGTCCATACCCCACACTGACTGTGCATATGGGATGGTTTTTAGCAGTGAGAATACAAATATCAACTACTTTCCAAAATAGGTGTTTGCTCTTTGAGATAATGCGTTTGCCACAATAAAAAAATGAATTGCCCATTTCTTCAAAACCATAAAGGCTAGAAGGCTAATTTTCCAGTATGTTATACAGGGCCCCACGTTGTGTTAGGTGAGCAAGAATTGGCCATGTAGCTCTCATAGTTTTGGCACAACTTCGTTTTTGAGTTTTGTGAAAGCTGCAACTTTTGTCCAATAGCACCCATTAAAACACCCCAAAATGTAACTTTTTCAACTGATCTGTCCATACCCCACACTGACTGTGCATATGGGATGGTTTTTAGCAGTGAGAATACAAATATCAACTACTTTCCAAAATAGGTGTTTGCTCTTTGAGATAATGCGTTTGCGACAATAAAAAAATGAATTGCCCATTTCTTCAAAACCATAAAGGCTAGAAGGCTAATTTTCCAGTATGTTATACAGGGCCCCACGTTGCGTTAGGTGAGCAAGAATTGGCCATGTAGCTCTCATAGTTTTGGCACAACTTCGTTTTTGAGTTTTGTGAAAGCTGCAACTTTTGTCCAATAGCACCCATTGAAACACCCCAAAATGTAACTTTTTCAACTGATCTGTCCATACCCCACACTGACTGTGCATATGGGATGGTTTTTAGCAGTGAGAATACAAATATCAACTACTTTCCAAAATAGGTGTTTGCTCTTTGAGATAATGCGTTTGCGACAATAAAAAAATGAATAGCCCATTTCTTCAAAACCATAAAGGCTAGAAGGCTAATTTTCCAGTATGTTATACAGGGCCCCACGTTGCGTTAGGTGAGCAAGAATTGGCCATGTAGCTCTCATAGTTTTGGCACAACTTCGTTTTTGAGTTTTGTGAAAGCTGCAACTTTTGTCCAATAGCACCCATTGAAACACCCCAAAATGTAACTTTTTCAACTGATCTGTCCATACCCCACACTGACTGTGCATATGGGATGGTTTTTAGCAGTGAGAATACAAATATCAACTACTTTCCAAAATAGGTGTTTGCTCTTTGAGATAATGCGTTTGCGACAATAAAAAAATGAATAGCCCATTTCTTCAAAACCATAAAGGCTAGAAGGCTAATTTTCCAGTATGTTATACAGGGCCCCACGTTGCGTTAGGTGAGCAAGAATTGGCCATGTAGCTCTCATAGTTTTGGCACAACTTCGTTTTTGAGTTTTGTGAAAGCTGCAACTTTTGTCCAATAGCACCCATTGAAACACCCCAAAATGTAACGTTTTCAACTGATCTGTCCATACCCCACACTGACTGTGCATATGGGATGGTTTTTAGCAGTGAGAATACAAATATCAACTACTTTCCTAAATAGGTGTTTGCTCTTTGAGATAATGCGTTTGCCACAATAAAAAAATGAATTGCCCATTTCTTCAAAACCATAAAGGCTAGAAGGCTAAATTTCCAGTATGTTATACAGGGCCCCACGTTGTGTTAGGTGAGCAAGAATTGGCCATGTAGCTCTCATAGTTTTGGCACAACTTCGTTTTTGAGTTTTGTGAAAGCTGCAACTTTTGTGCAATAGCACCCATTAAAACACCCCAAAATGTAACTTTTTCAACTGATCTGTCCATACCCCACACTGACTGTGCATATGGGATGGTTTTTAGCAGTAAGAATACAAATATCAACTACTTTCCAAAATAGGTGTTTGCTCTTTGAGATAATGCGTTTGCGACAATAAAAAAATGAATAGCCCATTTCTTCAAAACCATAAAGGCTAGAAGGCTAATTTTCCAGTATGTTATACAGGGCCCCACGTTGCGTTAGGTGAGCAAGAATTGGCCATGTAGCTCTCATAGTTTTGGCACAACTTCGTTTTTGAGTTTTGTGAAAGCTGCAACTTTTGTGCAATAGCACCCATTAAAACACCCCAAAATGTAACTTTTTCAACTGATCTGTCCATACCCCACACTGACTGTGCATATGGGATGGTTTTTAGCAGTAAGAATACAAATATCAACTACTTTCCAAAATAGGTGTTTGCTCTTTGAGATAATGCGTTTGCGACAATAAAAAAATGAATTGCCCATTTCTTCAAAACCATAAAGGCTAGAAGGCTAATTTTCCAGTATGTTATACAGGGCCCCACGTTGCGTTAGGTGAGCAAGAATTGGCCATGTAGCTCTCATAGTTTTGGCACAACTTCGTTTTTGAGTTTTGTGAAAGCTGCAACTTTTGTCCAATAGCACCCATTAAAACACCCCAAAATTTAACTTTTTCAACTGATCTGTCCATACCCCACACTGACTGTGCATATGGGATGGTTGTTAGCAGTGAGAATACAAATATCAACTACTTTCCAAAATAGGTGTTTGCTCTTTGAGATAATGCGTTTGCAACAATAAAAAAATGAATTGCCCATTTCTTCAAAACCATAAAGGCTAGAAGGCTAATTTTCCAGTATGTTATACAGGGCCCCACGTTGTGTTAGGTGAGCAAGAATTGGCCATGTAGCTCTCATAGTTTTGGCACAACTTCGTTTTTGAGTTTTGTGAAAGCTGCAACTTTTGTCCAATAGCACCCATTAAAACACCCCAAAATCTAACTTTTTCAACTGATCTGTCCATACCCCACACTGACTGTGCATATGGGATGGTTTTTAGCAGTGAGAATACAAATATCAACTACTTTCCAAAATAGGTGTTTGCTCTTTGAGATAATGCGTTTGCGACAATAAAAAAATGAATAGCCCATTTCTTCAAAACCATAAAGGCTAGAAGGCTAATTTTCCAGTATGTTATACAGGGCCCCACGTTGCGTTAGGTGAGCAAGAATTGGCCATGTAGCTCTCATAGTTTTGGCACAACTTCGTTTTTGAGTTTTGTGAAAGCTGCAACTTTTGTCCAATAGCACCCATTGAAACACCCCAAAATGTAACGTTTTCAACTGATCTGTCCATACCCCACACTGACTGTGCATATGGGATGGTTTTTAGCAGTGAGAATACAAATATCAACTACTTTCCAAAATAGGTGTTTGCTCTTTGAGATAATGCGTTTGCCACAATAAAAAAATGAATTGCCCATTTCTTCAAAACCATAAAGGCTAGAAGGCTAAATTTCCAGTATGTTATACAGGGCCCCACGTTGTGTTAGGTGAGCAAGAATTGGCCATGTAGCTCTCATAGTTTTGGCACAACTTCGTTTTTGAGTTTTGTGAAAGCTGCAACTTTTGTGCAATAGCACCCATTAAAACACCCCAAAATGTAACTTTTTCAACTGATCTGTCCATACCCCACACTGACTGTGCATATGGGATGGTTTTTAGCAGTAAGAATACAAATATCAACTACTTTCCAAAATAGGTGTTTGCTCTTTGAGATAATGCGTTTGCGACAATAAAAAAATGAATAGCCCATTTCTTCAAAACCATAAAGGCTAGAAGGCTAATTTTCCAGTATGTTATACAGGGCCCCACGTTGCGTTAGGTGAGCAAGAATTGGCCATGTAGCTCTCATAGTTTTGGCACAACTTCGTTTTTGAGTTTTGTGAAAGCTGCAACTTTTGTGCAATAGCACCCATTAAAACACCCCAAAATGTAACTTTTTCAACTGATCTGTCCATACCCCACACTGACTGTGCATATGGGATGGTTTTTAGCAGTAAGAATACAAATATCAACTACTTTCCAAAATAGGTGTTTGCTCTTTGAGATAATGCGTTTGCGACAATAAAAAAATGAATTGCCCATTTCTTCAAAACCATAAAGGCTAGAAGGCTAATTTTCCAGTATGTTATACAGGGCCCCACGTTGCGTTAGGTGAGCAAGAAGTGGCCATGTATCTCTCATAGTTTTGGCACAACTTCGTTTTTGAGTTTTGTGAAAGCTGCAACTTTTGTCCAATAGCACCCATTAAAACACCCCAAAATGTAACTTTTTCAACTGATCTGTCCATACCCCACACTGACTGTGCATATGGGATGGTTTTTAGCAGTGAGAATACAAATATCAACTACTTTCCAAAATAGGTGTTTGCTCTTTGAGATAATGCGTTTGCGACAATAAAAAAATGAATTGCCCATTTCTTCAAAACCATAAAGGCTAGAAGGCTAATTTTCCAGTATGTTATACAGGGCCCCACGTTGCGTTAGGTGAGCAAGAATTGGCCATGTAGCTCTCATAGTTTTGGCACAACTTCGTTTTTGAGTTTTGTGAAAGCTGCAACTTTTGTCCAATAGCACCCATTAAAACACCCCAAAATTTAACTTTTTCAACTGATCTGTCCATACCCCACACTGACTGTGCATATGGGATGGTTTTTAGCAGTGAGAATACAAATATCAACTACTTTCCAAAATAGGTGTTTGCTCTTTGAGATAATGCGTTTGCAACAATAAAAAAATGAATTGCCCATTTCTTCAAAACCATAAAGGCTAGAAGGCTAATTTTCCAGTATGTTATACAGGGCCCCACGTTGTGTTAGGTGAGCAAGAATTGGCCATGTAGCTCTCATAGTTTTGGCACAACTTCGTTTTTGAGTTTTGTGAAAGCTGCAACTTTTGTCCAATAGCACCCATTAAAACACCCCAAAATCTAACTTTTTCAACTGATCTGTCCATACCCCACACTGACTGTGCATATGGGATGGTTTTTAGCAGTGAGAATACAAATATCAACTACTTTCCAAAATAGGTGTTTGCTCTTTGAGATAATGCGTTTGCGACAATAAAAAAATGAATTGCCCATTTCTTCAAAACCATAAAGGCTAGAAGGCTAATTTTCCAGTATGTTATACAGGGCCCCACGTTGTGTTAGGTGAGCAAGAATTGGCCATGTAGCTCTCATAGTTTTGGCACAACTTCGTTTTTGAGTTTTGTGAAAGCTGCAACTTTTGTCCAATAGCACCCATTAAAACACCCCAAAATTTAACTTTTTCAACTGATCTGTCCATACCCCACACTGACTGTGCATATGGGATGGTTTTTAGCAGTGAGAATACAAATATCAACTACTTTCCAAAATAGGTGTTTGCTCTTTGAGATAATGCGTTTGCCACAATAAAAAAATGAATTGCCCATTTCTTCAAAACCATAAAGGCTAGAAGGCTAATTTTCCAGTATGTTATACAGGGCCCCACGTTGTGTTAGGTGAGCAAGAATTGGCCATGTGCTCTCATAGTTTTGGCACAACTTCGTTTTTGAGTTTTGTGAAAGCTGCAACTTTTGTCCAATAGCACCCATTAAAACACCCCAAAATGTAACTTTTTCAACTGATCTGTCCATACCCCACACTGACTGTGCATATGGGATGTTTTTTAGCAGTGAGAATACAAATATCAACTACTTTCCAAAATAGGTGTTTGCTCTTTGAGATAATGCGTTTGCCACAATAAAAAAATGAATTGCCCATTTCTTCAAAACCATAAAGGCTAGAAGGCTAATTTTCCAGTATGTTATACAGGGCCCCACGTTGCGTTAGGTGAGCAAGAATTGGCCATGTAGCTCTCATAGTTTTGGCACAACTTCGTTTTTGAGTTTTGTGAAAGCTGCAACTTTTGTCCAATAGCACCCATTAAAACACCCCAAAATTTAACTTTTTCAACTGATCTGTCCATACCCCACACTGACTGTGCATATGGGATGGTTTTTAGCAGTGAGAATACAAATATCAACTACTTTCCAAAATAGGTGTTTGCTCTTTGAGATAATGCGTTTGCCACAATAAAAAAATGAATTGCCCATTTCTTCAAAACCATAAAGGCTAGAAGGCTAATTTTCCAGTATGTTATACAGGGCCCCACGTTGTGTTAGGTGAGCAAGAATTGGCCATGTGCTCTCATAGTTTTGGCACAACTTCGTTTTTGAGTTTTGTGAAAGCTGCAACTTTTGTCCAATAGCACCCATTAAAACACCCCAAAATGTAACTTTTTCAACTGATCTGTCCATACCCCACACTGACTGTGCATATGGGATGTTTTTTAGCAGTGAGAATACAAATATCAACTACTTTCCAAAATAGGTGTTTGCTCTTTGAGATAATGCGTTTGCCACAATAAAAAAATGAATTGCCCATTTCTTCAAAACCATAAAGGCTAGAAGGCTAATTTTCCAGTATGTTATACAGGGCCCCACGTTGCGTTAGGTGAGCAAGAATTGGCCATGTAGCTCTCATAGTTTTGGCACAACTTCGTTTTTGAGTTTTGTGAAAGCTGCAACTTTTGTCCAATAGCACCCATTAAAACACCCCAAAATTTAACTTTTTCAACTGATCTGTCCATACCCCACACTGACTGTGCATATGGGATGGTTTTTAGCAGTGAGAATACAAATATCAACTACTTTCCAAAATAGGTGTTTGCTCTTTGAGATAATGCGTTTGCAACAATAAAAAAATGAATTGCCCATTTCTTCAAAACCATAAAGGCTAGAAGGCTAATTTTCCAGTATGTTATACAGGGCCCCACGTTGTGTTAGGTGAGCAAGAATTGGCCATGTAGCTCTCATAGTTTTGGCACAACTTCGTTTTTGAGTTTTGTGAAAGCTGCAACTTTTGTCCAATAGCACCCATTAAAACACCCCAAAATGTAACTTTTTCAACTGATCTGTCCATACCCCACACTGACTGTGCATATGGGATGGTTTTTAGCAGTGAGAATACAAATATCAACTACTTTCCAAAATAGGTGTTTGCTCTTTGAGATAATGCGTTTGCGACAATAAAAAAATGAATTGCCCATTTCTTCAAAACCATAAAGGCTAGAAGGCTAATTTTCCAGTATGTTATACAGGGCCCCACGTTGTGTTAGGTGAGCAAGAATTGGCCATGTAGCTCTCATAGTTTTGGCACAACTTCGTTTTTGAGTTTTGTGAAAGCTGCAACTTTTGTCCAATAGCACCCATTAAAACACCCCAAAATCTAACTTTTTCAACTGATCTGTCCATACCCCACACTGACTGTGCATATGGGATGGTTTTTAGCAGTGAGAATACAAATATCAACTACTTTCCAAAATAGGTGTTTGCTCTTTGAGATAATGCGTTTGCCACAATAAAAAAATGAATTGCCCATTTCTTCAAAACCATAAAGGCTAGAAGGCTAATTTTCCAGTATGTTATACAGGGCCCCACGTTGTGTTAGGTGAGCAAGAATTGGCCATGTGCTCTCATAGTTTTGGCACAACTTCGTTTTTGAGTTTTGTGAAAGCTGCAACTTTTGTCCAATAGCACCCATTAAAACACCCCAAAATGTAACTTTTTCAACTGATCTGTCCATACCCCACACTGACTGTGCATATGGGATGTTTTTTAGCAGTGAGAATACAAATATCAACTACTTTCCAAAATAGGTGTTTGCTCTTTGAGATAATGCGTTTGCCACAATAAAAAAATGAATTGCCCATTTCTTCAAAACCATAAAGGCTAGAAGGCTAATTTTCCAGTATGTTATACAGGGCCCCACGTTGTGTTAGGTGAGCAAGAATTGGCCATGTAGCTCTCATAGTTTTGGCACAACTTCGTTTTTGAGTTTTGTGAAAGCTGCAACTTTTGTCCAATAGCACCCATTAAAACACCCCAAAATCTAACTTTTTCAACTGATCTGTCCATACCCCACACTGACTGTGCATATGGGATGGTTTTTAGCAGTGAGAATACAAATATCAACTACTTTCCAAAATAGGTGTTTGCTCTTTGAGATAATGCGTTTGCCACAATAAAAAAATGAATTGCCCATTTCTTCAAAACCATAAAGGCTAGAAGGCTAATTTTCCAGTATGTTATACAGGGCCCCACGTTGTGTTAGGTGAGCAAGAATTGGCCATGTAGCTCTTATAGTTTTGGCACAACTTCGTTTTTGAGTTTTGTGAAAGCTGCAACTTTTGTCCAATAGCACCCATTAAAACATCCCAAAATGTAACTTTTTCAACTGATCTGTCCATACCCCACACTGACTGTGCATATGGGATGGTTTTTAGCAGTGAGAATACAAATATCAACTACTTTCCAAAATAGCTGTTTGCTCTTTGAGATAATGCGTTTGCCACAATAAAAAAATGAATTGCCCATTTCTTCAAAACCATAAAGGCTAGAAGGCTAATATTCCAGTATGTTATACAGGGCCCCACGTTGTGTTAGGTGAGCAAGAATTGGCCACGTAGCTCTCATAGTTTTGGCACAACTTCGTTTTTGAGTTTTGTGAAAGCTGCAACTTTTGTCCAATAGCACCCATTAAAACACCCCAAAATGTAACTTTTTCAACTGATCTGTCCATACCCCACACTGACTGTGCATATGGGATGGTTTTTAGCAGTGAGAATACAAATATCAACTAGTTTCCAAAATAGGTGTTTGCTCTTTGAGATAATGCGTTTGCCACAATAAAAAAATGAATTGCCCATTTCTTCAAAACCATAAAGGCTAGAAGGCTAATTTTCCAGTATGTTATACAGGGCCCCACGTTGCGTTAGGTGAGCAAAAAGTGGCCATGTATCTCTCATAGTTTTGGCACAACTTCGTTTTTGAGTTTTGTGAAAGCTGCAACTTTTGTCCAATAGCACCCATTAAAACACCCCAAAATCTAACTTTTTCAACTGATCTGTCCATACCCCACACTGACTGTGCATATGGGATGTTTTTTAGCAGTGAGAATACAAATATCAACTACTTTCCAAAATAGGTGTTTGCTCTTTGAGATAATGCGTTTGCGACAATAAAAAAATGAATTGCCCATTTCTTCAAAACCATAAAGGCTAGAAGGCTAATTTTCCAGTATGTTATACAGGGCCCCACGTTGTGTTAGGTGAGCAAGAATTGGCCATGTAGCTCTTATAGTTTTGGCACAACTTCGTTTTTGAGTTTTGTGAAAGCTGCAACTTTTGTCCAATAGCACCCATTAAAAAATCCCAAAATGTAACTTTTTCAACTGATCTGTCCATACCCCACACTGACTGTGCATATGGGATGGTTTTTAGCAGTGAGAATACAAATATCAACTACTTTCCAAAATAGGTGTTTGCTCTTTGAGATAATGCGTTTGCCACAATAAAAAAATGAATTGCCCATTTCTTCAAAACCATAAAGGCTAGAAGGCTAATATTCCAGTATGTTATACAGGGCCCCACGTTGTGTTAGGTGAGCAAGAATTGGCCATGTAGCTCTCATAGTTTTGGCACAACTTCGTTTTTGAGTTTTGTGAAAGCTGCAACTTTTGTCCAATAGCACCCATTAAAACACCCCAAAATGTAACTTTTTCAACTGATCTGTCCATACCCCACACTGACTGTGCATATGGGATGGTTTTTAGCAGTGAGAATACAAATATCAACTAGTTTCCAAAATAGGTGTTTGCTCTTTGAGATAATGCGTTTGCCACAATAAAAAAATGAATTGCCCATTTCTTCAAAACCATAAAGGCTAGAAGGCTAATTTTCCAGTATGTTATACAGGGCCCCACGTTGCGTTAGGTGAGCAAAAAGTGGCCATGTATCTCTCATAGTTTTGGCACAACTTCGTTTTTGAGTTTTGTGAAAGCTGCAACTTTTGTCCAATAGCACCCATTAAAACACCCCAAAATCTAACTTTTTCAACTGATCTGTCCATACCCCACACTGACTGTGCATATGGGATGTTTTTTAGCAGTGAGAATACAAATATCAACTACTTTCCAAAATAGGTGTTTGCTCTTTGAGATAATGCGTTTGCGACAATAAAAAAATGAATTGCCCATTTCTTCAAAACCATAAAGGCTAGAAGGCTAATTTTCCAGTATGTTATACAGGGCCCCACGTTGTGTTAGGTGAGCAAGAATTGGCCATGTAGCTCTTATAGTTTTGGCACAACTTCGTTTTTGAGTTTTGTGAAAGCTGCAACTTTTGTCCAATAGCACCCATTAAAAAATCCCAAAATGTAACTTTTTCAACTGATCTGTCCATACCCCACACTGACTGTGCATATGGGATGGTTTTTAGCAGTGAGAATACAAATATCAACTACTTTCCAAAATAGGTGTTTGCTCTTTGAGATAATGCGTTTGCCACAATAAAAAAATGAATTGCCCATTTCTTCAAAACCATAAAGGCTAGAAGGCTAATATTCCAGTATGTTATACAGGGCCCCACGTTGTGTTAGGTGAGCAAGAATTGGCCATGTAGCTCTCATAGTTTTGGCACAACTTCGTTTTTGAGTTTTGTGAAAGCTGCAACTTTTGTCCAATAGCACCCATTAAAACATCCCAAAATGTAACTTTTTCAACTGATCTGTCCATACCCCACACTGACTGTGCATATGGGATGGTTTTTAGCAGTGAGAATACAAATATCAACTACTTTCCAAAATAGCTGTTTGCTCTTTGAGATAATGCGTTTGCCACAATAAAAAAATGAATTGCCCATTTCTTCAAAACCATAAAGGCTAGAAGGCTAATATTCCAGTATGTTATACAGGGCCCCACGTTGTGTTAGGTGAGCAAGAATTGGCCATGTAGCTCTCATAGTTTTGGCACAACTTCGTTTTTGAGTTTTGTGAAAGCTGCAACTTTTGTCCAATAGCACCCATTAAAACACCCCAAAATGTAACTTTTTCAACTGATCTGTCCATACCCCACACTGACTGTGCATATAGGATGGTTTTTAGCAGTGAGAATACAAATATCAACTAGTTTCCAAAATAGGTGTTTGCTCTTTGAGATAATGCGTTTGCCACAATAAAAAAATGAATTGCCCATTTCTTCAAAAACCATAAAGGTTAGAAGGCTAATTTTCCAGTATGTTATACAGGGCCCCACGTTGCGTTAGGTGAGCAAAAAGTGGCCATGTATCTCTCATAGTTTTGGCACAACTTCGTTTTTGAGTTTTGTGAAAGCTGCAACTTTTGTCCAATAGCACCCATTAAAACACCCCAAAATCTAACTTTTTCAACTGATCTGTCCATACCCCACACTGACTGTGCATATGGGATGTTTTTTAGCAGTGAGAATACAAATATCAACTACTTTCCAAAATAGGTGTTTGCTCTTTGAGATAATGCGTTTGCGACAATAAAAAAATGAATTGCCCATTTCTTCAAAACCATAAAGGCTAGAAGGCTAATTTTCCAGTATGTTATACAGGGCCCCACGTTGTGTTAGGTGAGCAAGAATTGGCCATGTAGCTCTCATAGTTTTGGCACAACTTCGTTTTTGAGTTTTGTAAAAGCTGCAACTTTTGTCCAATAGCACCCATTAAAACACCCCAAAATGTAACTTTTTCAACTGATCTGTCCATACCCCACACTGACTGTGCATATGGGATGGTTTTTAGCAGTGAGAATACAAATATCAACTACTTTCCAAAATAGGTGTTTGCTCTTTGAGATAATGCGTTTGCCACAATAAAAAAATGAATTGCCCATTTCTTCAAAACCATAAAGGCTAGAAGGCTAATTTTCCAGTATGTTATACAGGGCCCCACGTTGTGTTAGGTGAGCAAGAATTGGCCATGTAGCTCTTATAGTTTTGGCACAACTTCGTTTTTGAGTTTTGTGAAAGCTGCAACTTTTGTCCAATAGCACCCATTAAAACACCCCAAAATATAACTTTTTCAACTGATCTGTCCATACCCCACACTGACTGTGCATATAGGATGGTTTTTAGCAGTGAGAATACAAATATCAACTAGTTTCCAAAATAGGTGTTTGCTCTTTGAGATAATGCGTTTGCCACAATAAAAAAATGAATTGCCCATTTCTTCAAAACCATAAAGGCTAGAAGGCTAATTTTCCAGTTAGTTATACAGGGCCCCACGTTGCGTTAGGTGAGCAAAAAGTGGCCATGTATCTCTCATAGTTTTGGCACAACTTCGTTTTTGAGTTTTGTGAAAGCTGCAACTTTTGTCCAATAGCACCCATTAAAACACCCCAAAATCTAACTTTTTCAACTGATCTGTCCATACCCCACACTGACTGTGCATATGGGATGTTTTTTAGCAGTGAGAATACAAATATCAACTACTTTCCAAAATAGGTGTTTGCTCTTTGAGATAATGCGTTTGCGACAATAAAAAAATGAATTGCCCATTTCTTCAAAACCATAAAGGCTAGAAGGCTAATTTTCCAGTATGTTATACAGGGCCCCACGTTGTGTTAGGTGAGCAAGAATTGGCCATGTAGCTCTCATAGTTTTGGCACAACTTCGTTTTTGAGTTTTGTAAAAGCTGCAACTTTTGTCCAATAGCACCCATTAAAACACCCCAAAATGTAACTTTTTCAACTGATCTGTCCATACCCCACACTGACTGTGCATATGGGATGGTTTTTAGCAGTGAGAATACAAATATCAACTACTTTCCAAAATAGGTGTTTGCTCTTTGAGATAATGCGTTTGCCACAATAAAAAAATGAATTGCCCATTTCTTCAAAACCATAAAGGCTAGAATGCTAATTTTCCAGTATGTTATACAGGGCCCCACGTTGTGTTAGGTGAGCAAGAATTGGCCATGTAGCTCTTATAGTTTTGGCACAACTTCGTTTTTGAGTTTTGTGAAAGCTGCAACTTTTGTCCAATAGCACCCATTAAAAAATCCCAAAATGTAACTTTTTCAACTGATCTGTACATACCCCACACTGACTGTGCATATGGGATGGTTTTTAGCAGTGAGAATACAAATATCAACTACTTTCCAAAATAGGTGTTTGCTCTTTGAGATAATGCGTTTGCCACAATAAAAAAATGAATTGCCCATTTCTTCAAAACCATAAAGGCTAGAAGGCTAATATTCCAGTATGTTATACAGGGCCCCACGTTGTGTTAGGTGAGCAAGAATTGGCCATGTAGCTCTCATAGTTTTGGCACAACTTCGTTTTTGAGTTTTGTGAAAGCTGCAACTTTTGTCCAATAGCACCCATTAAAACACCCCAAAATGTAACTTTTTCAACTGATCTGTCCATACCCCACACTGACTGTGCATATGGGATGGTTTTTAGCAGTGAGAATACAAATATCAACTAGTTTCCAAAATAGGTGTTTGCTCTTTGAGATAATGCGTTTGCCACAATAAAAAAATGAATTGCCCATTTCTTCAAAACCATAAAGGCTAGAAGGCTAATTTTCCAGTATGTTATACAGGGCCCCACGTTGCGTTAGGTGAGCAAGAAGTGGCCATGTATCTCTCATAGTTTTGGCACAACTTCGTTTTTGAGTTTTGTGAAAGCTGCAACTTTTGTCCAATAGCACCCATTAAAACACCCCAAAATCTAACTTTTTCAACTGATCTGTCCATACCCCACACTGACTGTGCATATGGGATGGTTTTTAGCAGTGAGAATACAAATATCAACTACTTTCCAAAATAGGTGTTTGCTCTTTGAGATAATGCGTTTGCGACAATAAAAAAATGAATTGCCCATTTCTTCAAAACCATAAAGGCTAGAAGGCTAATTTTCCAGTATGTTATACAGGGCCCCACGTTGTGTTAGGTGAGCAAGAATTGGCCATGTAGCTCTCATAGTTTTGGCACAACTTTGTTTTTGACTTTTGTAAAAGCTGCAACTTTTGTCCAATAGCACCCATTAAAACACCCCAAAATGTAACTTTTTCAACTGATCTGTCCATACCCCACACTGACTGTGCATATGGGATGGTTTTTAGCAGTGAGAATACAAATATCAACTACTTTCCAAAATAGGTGTTTGCTCTTTGAGATAATGCGTTTGCCACAATAAAAAAATGAATTGCCCATTTCTTCAAAACCATAAAGGCTAGAAGGCTAATTTTCCAGTATGTTATACAGGGCCCCACGTTGTGTTAGGTGAGCAAGAATTGGCCATGTAGCTCTTATAGTTTTGGCACAACTTCGTTTTTGAGTTTTGTGAAAGCTGCAACTTTTGTCCAATAGCACCCATTAAAAAATCCCAAAATGTAACTTTTTCAACTGATCTGTCCATACCCCACACTGACTGTGCATATGGGATGGTTTTTAGCAGTGAGAAAACAAATATCAACTACTTTCCAAAATAGGTGTTTGCTCTTTGAGATAATGCGTTTGCCACAATAAAAAAATGAATTGCCCATTTCTTCAAAACCATAAAGGCTAGAAGGCTAATTTTCCAGTATGTTATACAGGGCCCCACGTTGTGTTAAGTGAGCAAGAATTGGCCATGTAGCTCTTATAGTTTTGGCACAACTTCGTTTTTGAGTTTTGTGAAAGCTGCAACTTTTGTCCAATAGCACCCATTAAAACATCCCAAAATGTAACTTTTTCAACTGATCTGTCCATACCCCACACTGACTGTGCATATGGGATGGTTTTTAGCAGTGAGAATACAAATATCAACTACTTTCCAAAATAGGTGTTTGCTCTTTGAGATAATGCGTTTGCCACAATAAAAAAATGAATTGCCCATTTCTTCAAAACCATAAAGGCTAGAAGGCTAATATTCCAGTATGTTATACAGGGCCCCACGTTGTGTTAGGTGAGCAAGAATTGGCCATGTAGCTCTCATAGTTTTGGCACAACTTCGTTTTTGAGTTTTGTGAAAGCTGCAACTTTTGTCCAATAGCACCCATTAAAACACCCCAAAATGTAACTTTTTCAACTGATCTGTCCATACCCCACACTGACTGTGCATATGGGATGGTTTTTAGCAGTGAGAATACAAATATCAACTAGTTTCCAAAATAGGTGTTTGCTCTTTGAGATAATGCGTTTGCCACAATAAAAAAATGAATTGCCCATTTCTTCAAAACCATAAAGGCTAGAAGGCTAATTTTCCAGTATGTTATACAGGGCCCCACGTTGCGTTAGGTGAGCAAGAAGTGGCCATGTATCTCTCATAGTTTTGGCACAACTTCGTTTTTGAGTTTTGTGAAAGCTGCAACTTTTGTCCAATAGCACCCATTAAAACACCCCAAAATCTAACTTTTTCAACTGATCTGTCCATACCCCACACTGACTGTGCATATGGGATGGTTTTTAGCAGTGAGAATACAAATATCAACTACTTTCCAAAATAGGTGTTTGCTCTTTGAGATAATGCGTTTGCCACAATAAAAAAAATGAATTGCCCATTTCTTCAAAACCATAAAGGCTAGAAGGCTAATTTTCCAGTATGTTATACAGGGCCCCACGTTGTGTTAGGTGAGCAAGAATTGGCCATGTAGCTCTCATAGTTTTGGCACAACTTCGTTTTTGAGTTTTGTGAAAGCTGCAACTTTTGTGCAATAGCACCCATTAAAACACCCCAAAATGTAACTTTTTCAACTGATCTGTCCATACCCCACACTGACTGTGCATATGGGATGGTTTTTAGCAGTGAGAATACAAATATCAACTACTATAGCACCCATTAAAACACCCCAAAATCTAACTTTTTCAACTGATCTGTCCATACCCCACACTGACTGTGCATATGGGATGGTTTTTAGCAGTGAGAATACAAATATCAACTACTTTCCAAAATAGGTGTTTGCTCTTTGAGATAATGCGTTTGCAACAATAAAAAAATGAATTGCCCATTTCTTCAAAACCATAAAGGCTAGAAGGCTAATTTTCCAGTATGTTATACAGGGCCCCACGTTGCGTTAGGTGAGCAAGAATTGGCCATGTAGCTCTCATAGTTTTGGCACAACTTCGTTTTTGAGTTTTGTGAAAGCTGCAACTTTTGTCCAATAGCACCCATTAAAACACCCCAAAATGTAACTTTTTCAACTGATCTGTCCATACCTCACACTGACTGTGCATATGGGATGGTTTTTAGCAGTGAAAATACAAATATCAACTACTTTCCAAAATAGGTGTTTGCTCTTTGAGATAATGCGTTTGCCACAATAAAAAAATGAATTGCCCATTTCTTCAAAGCCATAGAGGCTAGAAGGCTAATTTTCCAGTATGTTATACAGGGCCCCACGTTGTGTTAGGTGAGCAAGAATTGGCCATGTAGCTCTCATAGTTTTGGCACAACTTCGTTTTTGAGTTTTGTGAAAGCTGCAACTTTTGTCCAATAGCACCCATTAAAACACCCCAAAATCTAACCTTTTCAACTGATCTGTCCATACCCCACACTGACTGTGCATATGGGATGGTTTTTAGCAGTGAGAATACAAATATCAACTACTTTCCAAAATAGGTGTTTGCTCTTTGAGATAATGCGTTTGAGACAATAAAAAAATGAATTGCCCATTTCTTCAAAACCATAAAGGCTAGAAGGCTAATTTTCCAGTATGTTATACAGGGCCCCACGTTGTGTTAGGTGAGCAAGAATTGGCCATGTAGCTCTTATAGTTTTGGCACAACTTCGTTTTTGAGTTTTGTGAAAGCTGCAACTTTTGTCCAATAGCACCCATTAAAACACCCCAAAATGTAACTTTTTCAACTGATCTGTCCATACCCCACACTGACTGTGCATATGGGATGGTTTTTAGCAGTGAGAATAGAAATATCAACTACTTTCCAAAATAGGTGTTTGCTCTTTGAGATAATGCGTTTGCCACAATAAAAAAAATGAATTGCCCATTTCTTCAAAACCATAAAGGCTAGAAGGCTAATTTTCCAGTATGTTATACAGGGCCCCACGTTGTGTTAGGTGAGCAAGAATTGGCCATGTAGCTCTTATAGTTTTGGCACAACTTCGTTTTTGAGTTTTGTGAAAGCTGCAACTTTTGTCCAATAGCACCCATTAAAACATCCCAAAATGTAACTTTTTCAACTGATCTGTCCATACCCCACACTGACTGTGCATATGGGATGGTTTTTAGCAGTGAGAAAACAAATATCAACTACTTTCCAAAATAGGTGTTTGCTCTTTGAGATAATGCGTTTGCCACAATAAAAAAATGAATTGCCCATTTCTTCAAAACCATAAAGGCTAGAAGGCTAATATTCCAGTATGTTATACAGGGCCCCACGTTGTGTTAGGTGAGCAAGAATTGGCCATGTAGCTCTCATAGTTTTGGCACAACTTCGTTTTTGAGTTTTGTGAAAGCTGCAACTTTTGTCCAATAGCACCCATTAAAACACCCCAAAATCTAACTTTTTCAACTGATCTGTCCATACCCCACACTGACTGTGCATATGGGATGGTTTTTAGCAGTGAGAATACAAATATCAACTAGTTTCCAAAATAGGTGTTTGCTCTTTGAGATAATGCGTTTGCCACAATAAAAAAATGAATTGCCCATTTCTTCAAAACCATAAAGGCTAGAAGGCTAATTTTCCAGTATGTTATACAGGGCCCCACGTTGCGTTAGGTGAGCAAGAAGTGGCCATGTATCTCTCATAGTTTTGGCACAACTTCGTTTTTGAGTTTTGTGAAAGCTGCAACTTTTGTCCAATAGCACCCATTAAAACACCCCAAAATGTAACTTTTTCAACTGATCTGTCCATACCCCACACTGACTGTGCATATGGGATGGTTTTTAGCAGTGAGAATACAAATATCAACTACTTTCCAAAATAGGTGTTTGCTCTTTGAGATAATGCGTTTGCCACAATAAAAAAATGAATTGCCCATTTCTTCAAAACCATAAAGGCTAGAAGGCTAATTTTCCAGTATGTTATACAGGGCCCCACGTTGTGTTAGGTGAGCAAGAATTGGCCATGTAGCTCTTATAGTTTTGGCACAACTTCGTTTTTGAGTTTTGTGAAAGCTGCAACTTTTGTCCAATAGCACCCATTAAAACACCCCAAAATGTAACTTTTTCAACTGATCTGTCCATACCCCACACTGACTGTGCATATGGGATGGTTTTTAGCAGTGAGAATACAAATATCAACTACTTTCCAAAATAGGTGTTTGCTCTTTGAGATAATGCGTTTGCCACAATAAAAAAATGAATTGCCCATTTCTTCAAAACCATAAAGGCTAGAAGGCTAATTTTCCAGTATGTTATACAGGGCCCCACGTTGTGTTAGGTGAGCAAGAATTGGCCATGTAGCTCTCATAGTTTTGGCACAACTTCGTTTTTGAGTTTTGTGAAAGCTGCAACTTTTGTGCAATAGCACCCATTAAAACACCCCAAAATGTAACTTTTTCAACTGATCTGTCCATACCCCACACTGACTGTGCATATGGGATGGTTTTTAGCAGTGAGAATACAAATATCAACTACTTTCCAAAATAGGTGTTTGCTCTTTGAGATAATGCGTTTGCGACAATAAAAAAATGAATTGCCCATTTCTTCAAAACCATAAAGGCTAGAAGGCTAATTTTCCAGTATGTTATACAGGGCCCCACGTTGCGTTAGGTGAGCAAGAAGTGGCCATGTATCTCTCATAGTTTTGGCACAACTTCGTTTTTGAGTTTTGTGAAAGCTGCAACTTTTGTCCAATAGCACCCATTAAAACACCCCAAAATGTAACTTTTTCAACTGATCTGTCCATACCCCACACTGACTGTGCATATGGGATGGTTTTTAGCAGTGAGAATACAAATATCAACTACTTTCCAAAATAGGTGTTTGCTCTTTGAGATAATGCGTTTGCCACAATAAAAAAATGAATTGCCCATTTCTTCAAAACCATAAAGGCTAGAAGGCTAATTTTCCAGTATGTTATACAGGGCCCCACGTTGTGTTAGGTGAGCAAGAATTGGCCATGTAGCTCTCATAGTTTTGGCACAACTTCGTTTTTGAGTTTTGTGAAAGCTGCAACTTTTGTCCAATAGCACCCATTAAAACACCCCAAAATGTAACTTTTTCAACTGATCTGTCCATACCCCACACTGACTGTGCATATGGGATGGTTTTTAGCAGTGAGAATACAAATATCAACTACTTTCCAAAATAGGTGTTTGCTCTTTGAGATAATGCGTTTGCGACAATAAAAAAATGAATTGCCCATTTCTTCAAAACCATAAAGGCTAGAAGGCTAATTTTCCAGTATGTTATACAGGGCCCCACGTTGCGTTAGGTGAGCAAGAATTGGCCATGTAGCTCTCATAGTTTTGGCACAACTTCGTTTTTGAGTTTTGTGAAAGCTGCAATTTTTGTCCAATAGCACCCATTAAAACACCCCAAAATTTAACTTTTTCAACTGATCTGTCCATACCCCACACTGACTGTGCATATGGGATGGTTTTTAGCAGTGAGAATACAAATATCAACTACTTTCCAAAATAGGTGTTTGCTCTTTGAGATAATGCGTTTGCAACAATAAAAAAATGAATTGCCCATTTCTTCAAAACCATAAAGGCTAGAAGGCTAATTTTCCAGTATGTTATACAGGGCCCCACGTTGTGTTAGGTGAGCAAGAATTGGCCATGTAGCTCTCATAGTTTTGGCACAACTTCGTTTTTGAGTTTTGTGAAAGCTGCAACTTTTGTCCAATAGCACCCATTAAAACACCCCAAAATCTAACTTTTTCAACTGATCTGTCCATACCCCACACTGACTGTGCATATGGGATGGTTTTTAGCAGTGAGAATACAAATATCAACTACTTTCCAAAATAGGTGTTTGCTCTTTGAGATAATGCGTTTGCCACAATAAAAAAATGAATTGCCCATTTCTTCAAAACCATAAAGGCTAGAAGGCTAATTTTCCAGTATGTTATACAGGGCCCCACGTTGTGTTAGGTGAGCAAGAATTGGCCATGTAGCTCTCATAGTTTTGGCACAACTTCGTTTTTGAGTTTTGTGAAAGCTGCAACTTTTGTCCAATAGCACCCATTAAAACACCCCAAAATCTAACTTTTTCAACTGATCTGTCCATACCCCACACTGACTGTGCATATGGGATTGTTTTTAGCAGTGAGAATACAAATATCAACTAGTTTCCAAAATAGGTGTTTGCTCTTTGAGATAATGCGTTTGCCACAATAAAAAAATGAATTGCCCATTTCTTCAAAACCACGAAGGCTAGAAGGCTAATTTTCCAGTATGTTATACAGGGCCCCACGTTGTGTTAGGTGAGCAAGAATTGGCCATGTAGCTCTTATAGTTTTGGCACAACTTTGTTTTTGAGTTTTGTGAAAGCTGCAACTTTTGTCCAATAGCACCCATTAAAACACCCCAAAATGTAACTTTTTCAACTGATCTGTCCATACCCCACACTGACTGTGCATATGGGATGGTTTTTAGCAGTGAGAATACAAATATCAACTACTTTCCAAAATAGGTGTTTGCTCTTTGAGATAATGCGTTTGCCACAATAAAAAAATGAATTGCCCATTTCTTCAAAACCATAAAGGCTAGAAGGCTAATTTTCCAGTATGTTATACAGGGCCCCACGTTGTGTTAGGTGAGCAAGAATTGGCCTTGTAGCTCTCATAGTTTTGGGTTAGGGTTGGGGTTAGGGTTAGGGTTTAGGGTTAAGGTTAGGGTTAGGGTTAGAGGGTTAGGGTTAAGGTTAGGGTTAGGGTTAGGTATGTGGATAGAAGCGACTGTGGCCCGCAAGTGATGGCCCTCATGTGAATATGTGCAGTGTCACGTTTCAGCCAGTGGAGGCATGCAGGAAAACAGGTCAGGGTATGAAGGATTTGAAGTCATTTTGTAGCCATGATGGTCCTGATTTAAAAAAAGTGGGCAGATCATCTTTTTATGAAAAAAGGTTGCAAGAGCTAAAGCATAGTGAAATGAGAACGTCGTCTTATTAGCAAAACACAGACACACACACACAAACAAGTAAAATAAAACAAAAGTGGAAATATGGAATAATAAACAACACACGTGTCGACTTTAATAGAACACAAGCGTATTCAGAAAAAGGCTTCTAAAAGTCTTTTAGTATTATTATTTTTTATTTGAGCAACAGATGCATACAGGTATGATACACATGTTAAATACAGACATTTTTAACAACATAAGGATCCTCAGTCAACACCTCAAGTTTTAAGGTATATATGTATATCGTGCATTACGTTCAATGTGTCATTTCTCAACGTGTCTGTGTGTGTGTGCGTGTGAACTTTCGTCCCTCTGCTGAAGCGCAGTGAATGAGAGACAAACACGTTCTTTCATCAGCGCAGTGATGAGAAGTTTTTATGTATTTATTTATTTATTTTATTTGTTCCTTGAATAGACTTGTTACCCAGTGTAATAATTTCCCCCAAAATAAATGCAGGGTAATTGCATTAAAAACGTGTGGTTTTAATTTCATACAACGTGGTTATTGCTGTGACTTAATTACGAAAGTCACGTCACGGATTAGGGTTAACCCTAAACACGGGGCCCCCAACAATTACTATTCAAAAGTCTTTTATTTCTATCGTATAAGAGATAGAATGTGTTACATTTTGCAAAGGGGTAAATATCGACACTGATATGAAGCCGACATGTAAAGAATGACTTTCATGATGAAATGCTTTGATTTGACAAAGACACTTTCCAAACACTCTAAATATACTGTAATAGTGCTATAGAACAAACGCTATGACGCAGGAACAATTATGTCAAGCGTATTAGGCGCTTGGTGGAAAGTGACAAAGTAAAAAGTAGAATTACAAGTACATTTTGAGGTATTTTGACTTAAAATCAGTGTCATGATGTGTACTCTTGTCTTCACTACAATTGTCATTGGGTTACGAGAAAAAGCATTTCATTTCAAAAGGGACCTCCTCCTACCAACTGGTAAAGTCCCAGTTTACACCTCGTTTGGTCCCAGTTGAGTCCGGGTGTAGACCCGGGCGTGTAATACCTGGAGTATGTGTCAATAACCACCCGTGTTTTTTTACATTACAGACATGGAGTGCACAGCAGACGAGCGTGTCAGCTTGAGCCCCGTGGATGAGCTCCAGCTTTTTGAGGAGATCGCAGTGGATAAAATTAAGGCGGAGACAGATGCAATGAAACGAGGCATGTCCGAGCTCCAAAGTGTGGTGCAAAATGGCCTTGACGGGTGGAGGAGAGAAGAGCAAGGCTTCTTGGCCGGGTTCTATGACGAGTGTTCCCAAAAATTATCTGCAGAGGTAGACAGCGCCATGGGCCGACATTCTCGCCGCCTGGATGCCCTTGAGAGGCGACTGCAAGATCTGGAACAAAACATCACCGGGCGCCTGTCCAAACTGGAACAGATGAACGTTTCCTTTACTGAGTCCACCCACTCCTCTCCGTCGGGTTAGGGTTTAGGGTTAGGGTTAGGGGTTAGGGTTTAGGGTTAGGGTTAGGGTTTAGGGTTAGGTTTAGGGTTTGGGGTTAGGTATAAGGAAAGAACTGCACGTGGCCCTCGCTGCTATTGGCCCTCATTTGCATAGGAGCATTTCACGTAGCAGCCAGTAGAGGGAGGCAGGCGGGGAGACAGGACGGGTTATAAATAGTTATATTTTAAAGTCACTTTTAAGTCATAAAGTAGCACAAATATTAGTTGAGTGAATTTGTTCAAATGATATCTAATTTAACTGCATTCAGAGCCAAAAACACCACACAGACGGATCCTGGACATGAGCTTCAAAGGTCATAGTCCTCTTGTTGAAGCATAGTGGTCTTCCACAACTCCTCAGCAGTGCCAGACCGCATTAAGGCAGTAATTGAAGCAAAGGGGGCCAAAACTAAGTACTAAGTACACATGCATAATTATAGTTTTCAGAGGATCCACATTTCTTTGTTTAAAATCTAATTTTCAAAATTAAAACAAACAAAGGCTTGACATATGTCACTTTGCATGCCATGAATCTATATCATGTATTAGTTTCACATTTCAAGTTGTATTACAGAAATAAATGAACTGTTTCACGATATTCAAACTTTCTGAGTTTCACCCATATACCCCAAAAATGATCCACGCCTTCAAAGCCCTCAAATCAATACAATGGCATTTATTAGAAATATACTGCCTTACATAACATTGCAACGGTAACAATGCAACTTTAGCATATATTGCATCAAAGCTCTGTATGATATTTACATCAAGACAAAAAAGTGCATGAAATGACCTGTATTTAAATGTAGTTATTTGAGTATTGGCCAACTCCTTTAGACAGAGCTTATTTAACATTGGGAATTTTGAGACAACCGAATGATTAGCTATTCCTATTTTGACAAATGGCATCCAAGTAACCCGAGTCACTGAAACAACCCGTGTGAAATGCAATCAAATGTGCCAACATTTCAGAGTAAGCTGTCAAAATTCTCAGTCGGTAAGCAAAGAATGCGTTTGGAAATACTCATATGTTGCTGCTTTTGTCCACAACACCATGGAGAAGAAATGGAGACATCCCTGCTCCCAGAGTTGAGCTGAGATTTTTGAACAATAACAATATATAAAGATTAAATCTAATAAAAAGAGCAACATCTACACTGAAGCGACACAAACCCGAGACCGATAGCCACACAAGTAAGCATGATGCCTGTAGCATGCGTCTTTCTGCATGTTGTAAACAAAATGCCTCAGTCCCCGTTGGACGCTCTTTGGTTGTCGTCTCTGGCCCCGTGAATTGTTTTCTCAGAGGGTCCAGTCGAAGTTTGTCTGTAGCCAATGGTGGTGTCCCCCCGCAGTCAGCCAAAAGCTGCTCAACCACTCCAGACTGGAGATGATTGCGTTGAAAGGGCCTTTAGATGTTCCCAGGTCCGAAGAAATCAGCAAGAAGGGGATGATCAGCCACATTCGGTTCACCATGTTGCTGCAAAATAAAAATGTTGTCATTAAGACTGGAGCAAGAAACTATGCAATACCTGAAGAAAATAATAATGCAAGCACAGGACAGCCAGAAACATATACACAGACCCGACTACAGAATACTAAATTATCATATAAATCATTTGATTAATGTGTGCATTGAACAATATAAAACAAACAAAAAGGCTAAATTCAGATCACTGGCCACTATGGAAGACACCATGGAAGCTGTCTTCCAGGGCACTGTGTATCTTCTGCCCTCGTGTGGAGAACATGAGAATTACATTGGGTGTATAAACATAAAACCTATTCTGATTCTTAAACATCCACTACAACTTTGCAAAAGGCTGCGTGTTGTGTTTTAGGCAGTGCTTAATTGAAATAAAATGAAGGATTATATTATATTTGGCCAAATGGCCCAGCTCTTAATCCTGAGCCTTTATACTTCCACAAACATGCTCTGAGATGCATGTGATTCCTGTGTCTGTTCAACAGTTCATATTTCAGTGATGTTTCAGTGACATTTCATTTGCTCGAGGTATGAAGTCCCACCAAAAGTATTTACAAAGCACAAAAATATACTTACATTGCAGCATTCTGAGTAATCTGTATTGTCCTCCTTCTTCGCAAAGGCTTCCTTTTGTTATCCTCCTAATAACAAAAGAGAAAATATGAATCATAAAGCCAGACAGAATAATACAATCAGATTTGTAAGCTTTCTAAAGTGTGCATTGTGCATATACTTTTCTTAAAGCTACACAACCTACTACGCCAAGGGCATAGTCTAACAAAGGAGTTTAGTTTTGTAAAGTAACGAGTGACGTATTGTGATAGTAGTTACTTTTTCAACATAGTCCCTCATTCAGGTCATCTACGCTGGCAGTCTTAGGATTTCCCCGTCCCAGTGCGGCCAAAGCAGGTTCGAGAAGCCGACTGCATCTACAAATACACAAACATGTATTACAGTGATGATACATAACCAAACATAAAGGACATGTGTTACCTGTGACTCAAGCTTCAGGGAGAGGATAGAGGAGATCCTCTATCAGATGTTCTACATTCTCTAGTAGTCTCACGTTCTTTCTATGAATGTGGCTCGACTGGCCAGGTTTGGTGCCAATGTTGACAGCCACCCCAGCAGAGGCAGAAATCCATATTGTGGTACAGTCGTTTCAAATCTTGTGCTTCATGCTTCTTTGCTTTTCTTCCTCAAGCTGCAAGACAGAAATTAGCATGCATTTAAAAAACCAGCACCAAAATCATGTCATGTGTTGTGCTCACCTAAAATCACACACAGGATAACACAAATATGATAGCAACATATTCCAATGTGATGGAAATCATGATTGAGGTAATTGTTACTTTCACCTCTTAACCCCCACCTGAACTGAGCACATTTTCTCCAGTGTTGCTTTACCCACATGTAAAAGCTTCTGGGAAGAAACAGTGACAAAATAGAGGATGAAAAAGTGGGAAAAAAGCAACAGAAGAGCGACAAAAACACAATAAAAAAGTGATGAAAAAGCCAAAAAAGAGCCACTTACAGATTGAACAAAAACATGTGGCTAAAGCAACAATAATGGTCTCAACTTATACAGCACTTTTCCACCTACATTAGGCACTCAAAGCACTTTTGTAGCAAGGATCCACTCACCCAGTCATACACCAACGTACGCAGACACTGGAGGCAAGGTGGGTGAAGTGTCTTGCCCAAGGACACAACGACAGCATGCACCTTCAGGAGGCGGGATTTCAACCCCCAACCTTCCGATCATGTGACGACACGTTCTACCATCTGCGCCACCGTTGCCTTGACAATGCAATAATAAGAGACAAAAACGTGAGTAAAGAAAATGAGAAAAACGTGATGAAACCACGACAAAAAAAGCGTCAAAACAACAACTGAAAAACAAACCAAAAAAAACAGACAAGACAAAGACAACAACACGAGAAAAATTCGATCCGTTTTGTAGGTCTTGGCTTTCAAATGAGGCGTTACACTGGCCTGATGCTCCAGTGGAGAAGCTTTTAAATTTGGGTAAAGCTGAACTGGAGAAAATGCACTCGGTTCAGGTGGGGGTTAAGAAGTTAAAGCCTATTTTCTATGTCCTCAAAGTGCTAATCTTCACTGTAAATGAAACTAAATTAAAAAGTAAACACTAAGCAGAAGAATTGTTCAATGGATTTACTGACCAAATTAGATGAGAAAGGGTCGCTTTAGCGAGAGCAGTGACAATCACGGTGTCTCCTTGTAACATCCGTGGAGATGTAGTTAGCCTTAAACTTGCAATGCTAGTTCGAAAGCACGGAGCCTCCAGACACGGCTTAGTTTGACTCTCATTTAAACTTACTGTTATTATAGTCCGAAGGAAAACATCGCTTGGCTAATTTTAAGTCAAAGACACGTTTAAATGTAGTCCATTTCTCTAATGTTTGAGAGTGGTTCCTCTCCGCCGCGGGCCGCCATCTTGGTTTGGTGACGTCATGACGTTGAATGGAAATCCGTCTGTATTTTATTATTATTATTATTATTATTTTTTTTGTAACCCGTCTGTATTCAAGCTAAATCTCAATTAGTCACATTTTAATTACTCATAAGATTAATATTCAGTCAACACATTTTCTGTTATGACTCAGGTGCCTCAAAAAAATATGAGTTTGTATGGCTGTTGGGTTTTTATATTAACGTTTTTTGAACTGAAGTTAATTGAATTGGATTGAATTGAAAGTCAAAGTAAAGCATGTGCGCCACTGCTGTACACACTACAATAGTTATTATATGGAAAAGCAGTCAAATCTTTGTGTAATCCATGTGTTGTCATTCAGCCTGTAACAGCATCTGACCTGCAAAATCAGCCCCTGCCACTAGGGGCAGTTCCTCACGTTTTTGGGGTTAAGGGTTTGAGTTAGCCCCAACTTGGTTTATGCACGTGCTATACATTAGTTACTCATCCCTTGAGCTAGACTCCAATGAGTTTGACACACGAAAATAAGAAACTAAGGTAATTCCAAATGCAAAACTGATAATATGTCAAACTGAAATTGTCCTTCCAAAAAATTAGGTTTAGGCATTAGTCCACTGACCTTAAGGTTAGGCGCCAATGGTTGGATATGGCTGTCTAATCCAGAACACAACTTGGTTTAATGGAGAAATTAATAGAACAAATATATAATATTAAGTGAAATGAAATGTCAAATTGAGTGAAAACTTGGCTAAATAGATACTGCTGTACACACTACAATAGTTAATATATGGAAAAGCAGTCAAATCTTTGTCTAATGCATGTGTTGTCGATCAGCCTGTAACAGGATCTGACCTGCAAAATCAGCCCCTGCCACTAGGGGCAGTTCCTCAGGGTTAGGGTTAGGGTATAAGGAAAGAACTGCACGTGGCCCTCGCTGCTATTGGCCCTCATTTGCATAGGAGCATTTCACGTAGCAGCCAGTAGAGGGAGGCAGGCGGGGAGACAGGACGGGTTATAAATAGTTATATTTTAAAGTCACTTTTAAGTCATGAAGTAGCACAAATATTAGTTGAGTGAATTTGTTCAAATGATATCTAATTTAACTGCATTCAGAGCCAAAAACACCACACAGACGGATCCTGGACATGAGCTTCAAAGGTCATAGTCCTCTTGTTGAAGCATAGTGGTCTTCCACAACTCCTCAGCAGTGCCAGACCGCATTAAGGCAGTAATTGAAGCAAAGGGGGCCAAAACTAAGTACTAAGTACACATGCATAATTATAGTTTTCAGAGGATCCACATTTCTTTGTTTAAAATCTAATTTTCAAAATTAAAACAAACAAAGGCTTGACATATGTCACTTTGCATGCCATGAATCTATATCATGTATTAGTTTCACATTTCAAGTTGTATTACAGAAATAAATGAACTGTTTCACGATATTCAAACTTTCTGAGTTTCACCCATATACCCCAAAAATGATCCACGCCTTCAAAGCCCTCAAATCAATACAATGGCATTTATTAGAAATATACTGCCTTACATAACATTTCAACGGTAACAATGCAACTTTAGCATATATTGCATCAAAGCTCTGTATTATATTTACATCAAGACAAAAAAGTGCATGAAATAACCTGTATTTAAATGTAGTTATTTGAGTATTGGCCAACTCCTTTAGACAGAGCTTATTTAACATTGGGAATTTTGAGACAACCGAATGATTAGCTATTCCTATTTTGACAAATGGCATCCAAGTAACCCGAGTCACTGAAACAACCCGTGTGAAATGCAATCAAATGTGCCAACATTTCAGAGTAAGCTGTCAAAATTCTCAGTCGGTAAGCAAAGAATGCGTTTGGAAATACTCATATGTTGCTGCTTTTGTCCACAACACCATGGAGAAGAAATGGAGACATCCCTGCTCCCAGAGTTGAGCTGAGATTTTTGAACAATAACAATATATAAAGATTAAATCTAATAAAAAGAGCAACATCCACACTGAAGCGACACAAACCCGAGACCGATAGCCACACAAGTAAGCATGATGCCTGTAGCATGCGTCTTTCTGCATGTTGTAAACAAAATGCCTCAGTCCCCGTTGGACGCTCTTTGGTTGTCGTCTCTGGCCCCGTGAATTGTTTTCTCAGAGGGTCCAGTCGAAGTTTGTCTGTAGCCAATGGTGGTGTCCCCCCGCAGTCAGCCAAAAGCTGCTCAACCACTCCAGACTGGAGATGATTGCGTTGAAAGGGCCTTTAGATGTTCCCAGGTCCGAAGAAATCAGCAAGAAGGGGATGATCAGCCACATTCGGTTCACCATGTTGCTGCAAAATAAAAATGTTGTCATTAAGACTGGAGCAAGAAACTATGCAATACCTCAAGAAAATAATAATGCAAGCACAGGACAGCAAGAAACATATACACAGACCCGACTACAGAATACTAAATTATCATATAAATCATTTGATTAACGTGTGCATTGAACAATATAAAACAAACAAAAAGGCTAAATTCAGATCACTGGCCACTATGGAAGACACCATGGAAGCTGTCTTCCAGGGCACTGTGTATCTTCTGCCCTCGTGTGGAGAACATGAGAATTACATTGGGTGTATAAACATAAAACCTATTCTGATTCTTAAAAATCCACTACAACTTTGCAAAAGGCTGCGTATTGTGTTTTAGGCAGTGCTTAATTGAAATAAAATGAAGGATTATATTATATTTGGCCAAATGGCCCAGCTCTTAATCCTGAGCCTTTATACTTCCACAAACATGCTCTGAAATGCATGTGATTCCTGTGTCTGTTCAACAGTTCATATTTCAGTGATGTTTCAGTGACATTTCATTTGCTCGAGGTATGAAGCCCCACCAAAAGTATTTACAAAGCACAAAAATATACTTACATTGCAGCATTCTGAGTAATCTGTATTGTCCTCCTTCTTCGCAACGGCTTCCTTTTGTTATCCTCCTAATAACAAAAGAGAAAATATGAATCATAAAGCCAGACAGAATAATACAATCAGATTTGTAAGCTTTCTAAAGTGTGCATTGTGCATATACTTTTCTTAAAGCTACACAACCTACTACGCCAAGGGCATAGTCTAACAAAGGAGTTTAGTTTTGTAAAGTAACGAGTGACGTATTGTGATAGTAGTTACTTTTTCAACATAGTCCCTCATTCAGGTCATCTACGCTGGCAGTCTTAGGATTTCCCCGTCCCAGTGCGGCCAAAGCAGGTTCGAGAAGCCGACTGCATCTACAAATACACAAACATGTATTACAGTGATGATACATAACCAAACATAAAGGACATGTGTTACCTGTGACTCAAGCTTCAGGGAGAGGATAGAGGAGATCCTCTATCAGATGTTCTACATTCTCTAGTAGTCTCACGTTCTTTCTATGAATGTGGCTCGACTGGCCAGGTTTGGTGCCAATGTTGACAGCCACCCCAGCAGAGGCAGAAATCCATATTGTGGTACAGTCGTTTCAAATCTTGTGCTTCATGCTTCTTTGCTTTTCTTCCTCAAGCTGCAAGACAGAAATTAGCATGCATTTAAAAAACCAGCACCAAAATCATGTCATGTGTTGTGCTCACCTAAAATCACACACAGGATAACACAAATATGATAGCAACATATTCCAATGTGATGGAAATCATGATTGAGGTAATTGTTACTTTCACCTCTTAACCCCCACCTGAACTGAGCACATTTTCTCCAGTGTTGCTTTACCCACATGTAAAAGCTTCTGGGAAGAAACAGTGACAAAATAGAGGATGAAAAAGTGGGAAAAAAGCAACAGAAGAGCGACAAAAACACAATAAAAAAGTGATGAAAAAGCCAAAAAAGAGCCACTTACAGATTGAACAAAAACATGTGGCTAAAGCAACAATACTGGTCTCAACTTATACAGCACTTTTCCACCTACATTAGGCACTCAAAGCACTTTTGTAGCAAGGATCCACTCACCCAGTCATACAGCAACGTACGCAGACACTGGAGGCAAGGTGTGTGAAGTGTCTTGCCCAAGGACACAACGACAGCATGCACCTTCAGGAGGCGGGATTTCAACCCCCAACCTTCCGATCATGTGACGACACGCTCTACCATCTGCGCCACCGTTGCCTTGACAATGCAATAATAAGAGACAAAAACGTGAGTAAAGAAAATGAGAAAAACGTGATGAAACCACGACAAAAAAAGCGTCAAAACAACAACTGAAAAACAAACCAAAAAAAACAGACAAGACAAAGACAACAACCCGAGAAAAATTCGATCCGTTTTGTAGGTCTTGGCTTTCAAATGAGGCGTTACACTGGCCTGATGCTCCAGTGGAGAAGCTTTTAAATTTGGGTAAAGCTGAACTGGAGAAAATGCACTCGGTTCAGGTGGGGGTTAAGAAGTTAAAGCCTATTTTCTATGTCCTCAAAGTGCTAATCTTCACTGTAAATGAAACTAAATTAAAAAGTAAACACTAAGCAGAAGAATTGTTCAATGGATTTACTGACCAAATTAGATGAGAAAGGGTCGCTTTAGCGAGAGCAGTGACAATCACGGTGTCTCCTTGTAACATCCGTGGAGATGTAGTTAGCCTTAAACTTGCAATGCTAGTTCGAAAGCACGGAGCCTCCAGACACGGCTTAGTTTGACTCTCATTTAAACTTACTGTTATTATAGTCCGAAGGAAAACATCGCTTGGCTAATTTTAAGTCAAAGACACGTTTAAATGTAGTCCATTTCTCTAATGTTTGAGAGTGGTTCCTCTCCGCCGCGGGCCGCCATCTTGGTTTGGTGACGTCATGACGTTGAATGGAAATCCGTCTGTATTTTATTATTATTATTATTATTATTTTTTTTGTAACCCGTCTGTATTCAAGCTAAATCTCAATTAGTCACATTTTAATTACTCATAAGATTAATATTCAGTCAACACATTTTCTGTTATGACTCAGGTGCCTCAAAAAAATATGAGTTTGTATGGCTGTTGGGTTTTTATATTAACGTTTTTTGAACTGAAGTTAATTGAATTGGATTGAATTGAAAGTCAAAGTAAAGCATGTGCGCCACTGCTGTACACACTACAATAGTTATTATATGGAAAAGCAGTCAAATCTTTGTGTAATCCATGTGTTGTCATTCAGCCTGTAACAGCATCTGACCTGCAAAATCAGCCCCTGCCACTAGGGGCAGTTCCTCACGTTTTTGGGGTTAAGGGTTTGAGTTAGCCCCAACTTGGTTTATGCACGTGCTATACATTAGTTACTCATCCCTTGAGCTAGACTCCAATGAGTTTGACACACGAAAATAAGAAACTAAGGTAATTCCAAATGCAAAACTGATAATATGTCAAACTGAAATTGTCCTTCCAAAAAATTAGGTTTAGGCATTAGTCCACTGACCTTAAGGTTAGGCGCCAATGGTTGGATATGGCTGTCTAATCCAGAACACAACTTGGTTTAATGGAGAAATTAATAGAACAAATATATAATATTAAGTGAAATGAAATGTCAAATTGAGTGAAAACTTGGCTAAATAGATACTGCTGTACACACTACAATAGTTAATATATGGAAAAGCAGTCAAATCTTTGTCTAATGCATGTGTTGTCGATCAGCCTGTAACAGGATCTGACCTGCAAAATCAGCCCCTGCCACTAGGGGCAGTTCCTCAGGGTTAGGGTTAGGGTATAAGGAAAGAACTGCACGTGGCCCTCGCTGCTATTGGCCCTCATTTGCATAGGAGCATTTCACGTAGCAGCCAGTAGAGGGAGGCAGGCGGGGAGACAGGACGGGTTATAAATAGTTATATTTTAAAGTCACTTTTAAGTCATGAAGTAGCACAAATATTAGTTGAGTGAATTTGTTCAAATGATATCTAATTTAACTGCATTCAGAGCCAAAAACACCACACAGACGGATCCTGGACATGAGCTTCAAAGGTCATAGTCCTCTTGTTGAAGCATAGTGGTCTTCCACAACTCCTCAGCAGTGCCAGACCGCATTAAGGCAGTAATTGAAGCAAAGGGGGCCAAAACTAAGTACTAAGTACACATGCATAATTATAGTTTTCAGAGGATCCACATTTCTTTGTTTAAAATCTAATTTTCAAAATTAAAACAAACAAAGGCTTGACATATGTCACTTTGCATGCCATGAATCTATATCATGTATTAGTTTCACATTTCAAGTTGTATTACAGAAATAAATGAACTGTTTCACGATATTCAAACTTTCTGAGTTTCACCCATATACCCCAAAAATGA
Organism: Proterorhinus semilunaris; assembly: GCA_021464625.1. Lineage (NCBI taxonomy): Eukaryota > Metazoa > Chordata > Actinopteri > Gobiiformes > Gobiidae > Proterorhinus > Proterorhinus semilunaris. The sequence goes on along the minus strand of CM038349.1, from coordinate 43,524,380 downwards.
TCCACGCCTTCAAAGCCCTCAAATCAATACAATGGCATTTATTAGAAATATACTGCCTTACATAACATTTCAACGGTAACAATGCAACTTTAGCATATATTGCATCAAAGCTCTGTATGATATTTACATCAAGACAAAAAAGTGCATGAAATAACCTGTATTTAAATGTAGTTATTTGAGTATTGGCCAACTCCTTTAGACAGAGCTTATTTAACATTGGGAATTTTGAGACAACCGAATGATTAGCTATTCCTATTTTGACAAATGGCATCCAAGTAACCCGAGTCACTGAAACAACCCGTGTGAAATGCAATCAAATGTGCCAACATTTCAGAGTAAGCTGTCAAAATTCTCAGTCGGTAAGCAAAGAATGCGTTTGGAAATACTCATATGTTGCTGCTTTTGTCCACAACACCATGGAGAAGAAATGGAGACATCCCTGCTCCCAGAGTTGAGCTGAGATTTTTGAACAATAACAATATATAAAGATTAAATCTAATAAAAAGAGCAACATCTACACTGAAGCGACACAAACCCGAGACCGATAGCCACACAAGTAAGCATGATGCCTGTAGCATGCGTCTTTCTGCATGTTGTAAACAAAATGCCTCAGTCCCCGTTGGACGCTCTTTGGTTGTCGTCTCTGGCCCCGTGAATTGTTTTCTCAGAGGGTCCAGTCGAAGTTTGTCTGTAGCCAATGGTGGTGTCCCCCCGCAGTCAGCCAAAAGCTGCTCAACCACTCCAGACTGGAGATGATTGCGTTGAAAGGGCCTTTAGATGTTCCCAGGTCCGAAGAAATCAGCAAGAAGGGGATGATCAGCCACATTCGGTTCACCATGTTGCTGCAAAATAAAAATGTTGTCATTAAGACTGGAGCAAGAAACTATGCAATACCTCAAGAAAATAATAATGCAAGCACAGGACAGCAAGAAACATATACACAGACCCGACTACAGAATACTAAATTATCATATAAATCATTTGATTAACGTGTGCATTGAACAATATAAAACAAACAAAAAGGCTAAATTCAGATCACTGGCCACTATGGAAGACACCATGGAAGCTGTCTTCCAGGGCACTGTGTATCTTCTGCCCTCGTGTGGAGAACATGAGAATTACATTGGGTGTATAAACATAAAACCTATTCTGATTCTTAAAAATCCACTACAACTTTGCAAAAGGCTGCGTATTGTGTTTTAGGCAGTGCTTAATTGAAATAAAATGAAGGATTATATTATATTTGGCCAAATGGCCCAGCTCTTAATCCTGAGCCTTTATACTTCCACAAACATGCTCTGAAATGCATGTGATTCCTGTGTCTGTTCAACAGTTCATATTTCAGTGATGTTTCAGTGACATTTCATTTGCTCGAGGTATGAAGCCCCACCAAAAGTATTTACAAAGCACAAAAATATACTTACATTGCAGCATTCTGAGTAATCTGTATTGTCCTCCTTCTTCGCAAAGGCTTCCTTTTGTTATCCTCCTAATAACAAAAGAGAAAATATGAATCATAAAGCCAGACAGAATAATACAATCAGATTTGTAAGCTTTCTAAAGTGTGCATTGTGCATATACTTTTCTTAAAGCTACACAACCTACTACGCCAAGGGCATAGTCTAACAAAGGAGTTTAGTTTTGTAAAGTAACGAGTGACGTATTGTGATAGTAGTTACTTTTTCAACATAGTCCCTCATTCAGGTCATCTACGCTGGCAGTCTTAGGATTTCCCCGTCCCAGTGCGGCCAAAGCAGGTTCGAGAAGCCGACTGCATCTACAAATACACAAACATGTATTACAGTGATGATACATAACCAAACATAAAGGACATGTGTTACCTGTGACTCAAGCTTCAGGGAGAGGATAGAGGAGATCCTCTATCAGATGTTCTACATTCTCTAGTAGTCTCACGTTCTTTCTATGAATGTGGCTCGACTGGCCAGGTTTGGTGCCAATGTTGACAGCCACCCCAGCAGAGGCAGAAATCCATATTGTGGTACAGTCGTTTCAAATCTTGTGCTTCATGCTTCTTTGCTTTTCTTCCTCAAGCTGCAAGACAGAAATTAGCATGCATTTAAAAAAACAGCACCAAAATCATGTCATGTGTTGTGCTCACCTAAAATCACACACAGGATAACACAAATATGATAGCAACATATTCCAATGTGATGGAAATCATGATTGAGGTAATTGTTACTTTCACCTCTTAACCCCCACCTGAACTGAGCACATTTTCTCCAGTGTTGCTTTACCCACATGTAAAAGCTTCTGGGAAGAAACAGTGACAAAATAGAGGATGAAAAAGTGGGAAAAAAGCAACAGAAGAGCGACAAAAACACAATAAAAAAGTGATGAAAAAGCCAAAAAAGAGCCACTTACAGATTGAACAAAAACATGTGGCTAAAGCAACAATAATGGTCTCAACTTATACAGCACTTTTCCACCTACATTAGGCACTCAAAGCACTTTTGTAGCAAGGATCCACTCACCCAGTCATACACCAACGTACGCAGACACTGGAGGCAAGGTGGGTGAAGTGTCTTGCCCAAGGACACAACGACAGCATGCACCTTCAGGAGGCGGGATTTCAACCCCCAACCTTCCGATCATGTGACGACACGCTCTACCATCTGCGCCACCGTTGCCTTGACAATGCAATAATAAGAGACAAAAACGTGAGTAAAGAAAATGAGAAAAACGTGATGAAACCACGACAAAAAAAGCGTCAAAACAACAACTGAAAAACAAACCAAAAAAAACAGACAAGACAAAGACAACAACACGAGAAAAATTCGATCCGTTTTGTAGGTCTTGGCTTTCAAATGAGGCGTTACACTGGCCTGATGCTCCAGTGGAGAAGCTTTTAAATTTGGGTAAAGCTGAACTGGAGAAAATGCACTCGGTTCAGGTGGGGGTTAAGAAGTTAAAGCCTATTTCTATGTCCTCAAAGTGCTAATCTTCACTGTAAATGAAACTAAATTAAAAAGTAAACACTAAGCAGAAGAATTGTTCAATGGATTTACTGACCAAATTAGATGAGAAAGGGTCGCTTTAGCGAGAGCAGTGACAATCACGGTGTCTCCTTGTAACATCCGTGGAGATGTAGTTAGCCTTAAACTTGCAATGCTAGTTCGAAAGCACGGAGCCTCCAGACACGGCTTAGTTTGACTCTCATTTAAACGTACTGTTATTATAGTCCGAAGGAAAACATCGCTTGGCTAATTTTAAGTCAAAGACACGTTTAAATGTAGTCCATTTCTCTAATGTTTGAGAGTGGTTCCTCTCCACCGCGGGCCGCCATCTTGGTTTGGTGACGTCATGACGTTGAATGGAAATCCGTCTGTATTTTATTAATTTTTTTTTTTTTTTTTTTTTGTAACCCGTCTGTATTCAAGCTAAATCTCAATTAGTCACATTTTAACTACTCATAAGATTAATATTCAGTCAACACATTTTCTGTTATGACTCAGGTGCCTAAAAAAAATATGAGTTTGTATGGCTGTTGGGTTTTTATATTAACGTTTTTTGAACTGAAGTTAATTGAATTGGATTGAATTAAAAGTCAAAGTAAAGCATGTGCGCCACTGCTGTACACACTACAATAGTTATTATATGGAAAAGCAGTCAAATCTTTGTGTAATCCATGTGTTGTCATTCAGCCTGTAACAGCATCTGACCTGCAAAATCAGCCCCTGCCACTAGGGGCAGTTCCTCACGTTTTTGGGGTTAAGGGTTTGAGTTAGCCCCAACTTGGTTTATGCACGTGCTATACATTAGTTACTCATCCCTTGAGCTAGACTCCAATGAGTTTGACACACGAAAATAAGAAACTAAGGTAATTCCAAATGCAAAACTGATAATATGTCAAACTGAAATTGTCCTTCCAAAAAATTAGGTTTAGGCATTAGTCCACTGACCTTAAGGTTAGGCGCCAATGGTTGGATATGGCTGTCTAATCCAGAACACAACTTGGTTTAATGGAGAAATTAATAGAACAAATATATAATATTAAGTGAAATGAAATGTCAAATTGAGTGAAAACTTGGCTAAATAGATACTGCTGTACACACTACAATAGTTAATATATGGAAAAGCAGTCAAATCTTTGTCTAATGCATGTGTTGTCGATCAGCCTGTAACAGGATCTGACCTGCAAAATCAGCCCCTGCCACTAGGGGCAGTTCCTCAGGGTTAGGGTTAGGGTATAAGGAAAGAACTGCACGTGGCCCTCGCTGCTATTGGCCCTCATTTGCATAGGAGCATTTCACGTAGCAGCCAGTAGAGGGAGGCAGGCGGGGAGACAGGACGGGTTATAAATAGTTATATTTTAAAGTCACTTTTAAGTCATGAAGTAGCACAAATATTAGTTGAGTGAATTTGTTCAAATGATATCTAATTTAACTGCATTCAGAGCCAAAAACACCACACAGACGGATCCTGGACATGAGCTTCAAAGGTCATAGTCCTCTTGTTGAAGCATAGTGGTCTTCCACAACTCCTCAGCAGTGCCAGACCGCATTAAGGCAGTAATTGAAGCAATTACAATGTTCTGGTTTTATCAATTGTAATATTATGGTTTCCTCAGTACAATGTATTAAAATTACAACCGTTTTTGACCATCTGATACTAGCATAGACTGACAAAAAAGGTAATTTGCTGACTGTATAGATTTCGGTCCTCTGGGTCGTTTTGCATCGGTGCCAAAACGACCCAATGTTCCGTTTGCGCCGTCTTGTGGTAAAAGTACGAAATTGCAGTGGAACAGGGTCTTGACATTGCGGGATTTATGTTTGATATACACTTCATTTAGATTAAACAAATATTAGGTTCTGACATATATTAGCACAGCAATTCTAATGTTTGTTATTTACAACTCACATTTGCATTTAGTCCTGGCTTACACCTACAGTACCTCAGTATCATTTAATTGCATTACATTTATTTTTATTTTTTGCAATGGCTGTAATTACAGGATGAACAAAAGTGAAATCATGTATTTAGAAATGTTACTCATGAGCCTACATAGTAAATGGTCACAACTTATATAGCGCTTTTCCACCTTCATTAGGCACTCAAAGCGTTTTACAGCAAGGATCCACTCACCCATTCACACTCTCATTCATACACCAGTGTACGCAGACACTGGAGGCAAGGAGGGTGAAGTGTCTTGCCCAAGGACACAACGACAATGTGCAGCTTCGGGAGGCGGGATTCGAACCCCCGACCTTCCGATCATGAGACAACCCTACCATCGCACAGTCGCCCTACATGTACTGCTTGAAATGAATTAAGTGTACTTCCTAAGAGTAGTTTTATCATACAGTACTTTTTACTGCTGGTTGAGTAATATTACAATTATGTATTTGTTCTTTAATCTAAAAAGCTAATCATATTAGCTCGGGTGTACTGGCCACGCCTTTTGATGACATTGCTAACTATTCATTGGTTATCCCATTACAAGACACACTTTTCAGATTCAGACTACTTTATTTATCCCTCATGAGGTAATTCCTTCAGAGCAGAAAATAACATGCAAACAATTTATTAAATGAAAAATATAAAAAAAGCCACACAAACCACAAACAAGCAAGTGGCACTCACTCATAGATTACAATTTCCTGAATAACAGGCAAGAGACCTCAAATTAAAGAGAGTTCATATAGAGGTTCTTTTTCCCCGAATGGCAAGGCTTAACGACATGCTAAAGGCAACAAGGAAAATTCACTATATGGGACATGCTCAGGTGAAGCTACAACTGTCTTGGCTTTCCAAGAGATTTACTGGTTGCTTATTGCACAGTTATACATTAAACTTTAGTGACTACGTTGCTTCTAAATAAGCCAAAAACATTGCACAGATTCTGTTGATTTATGACATTTACGATAGGTTTGTATTTTGCTAATAAAAGATGAGGCCACTCTTGTTTGGAAAGAAGGAATGCTGAGTGATCCTCTCAAAAATAATAATAATAACAATAGCTTTTTATCTTTTGAAATAAAAAAGGTATAGGCTAGAATACATTTATTTTTTCATTCTTAAATTTAACAATTTCTTATCTCCAGTAGTTTTTATTCCAAGACATCAATGGCAGGATTCATCGCGCTCACATTGTGAAAGAGTGGTTCATGGAAAAATAACGAAGCCCTGGATGGAAATAAATCTTTGGATATAACTCAACCCTTGAAGCACTTTTGGTATTGTGTTCCTGCTTCTTGGTCAGGTTGTCATTGAAAATGGGAATGCCCCTACCTGGTTAAAAAAAATAATAATAATAACATTTAAAGAAATGTATACTCTGGTCACTGACAAACTGTAACTTTGATGCAAGTTGTGCATGTTATTAGTCTGTTAGCAACAGCGATGAATTTCTCTGTTTTCCAAAGTCAGTTAATTCCAAATGTAGTTCAGGGTCCAGTGCATGCATCCCAGTAGTAAATAATGATGATGCGTCGGCCTTTAGAAGTCTTCCTTGAAGCCTTTGGTGGTGCTGGAGATGAGGTGGGATGCATTGATGAGAAGCTGATGAGGACCAGAAGTACAGATACAGTATGTACATGAGTCTTCTATACAGCAGGTGTAAGTGAAGCCGCAGTTGAAGTCGTCCAGACTTATAAGTTTCTTTTTCTTCACCCTATTTATGTACAAAATAACAAAAAATTCACAGAAGTTTAGGCCCAATCCCAATTCTCCCCCTTAGCCCTCCGCTTAGCCCTTTCCCTTCGTTTTGCGCGTTCACGAGAGACGAAGGGGTGTCCCAATTGTATTTTGCGGTGAGGGGTAGGGGTGAGGGAGAGGGCCACATAGCCCTTCAAGCGAGGGTTTTTCAGATGCACACTACAGACGAAGGGGTAGGAGGAGTTTGACAAAACACGGAAATAAGCTGCGAAATGAATTCACGAACATCATCAATAAGCACTCTTACAACATTTATAAAGTTTCAGAACGCTTCGTTCATGACTTTATTCGCTTTGTGCAACAATTAGTACAGTCCATTGCTTTATACGTGTCAGTTCTACGTTTTCGCTTTGCTGCTGCAAATGCTCCGTGTATTTGTGCTGTTTGGACTGACTTTTGGCATTTCTTTCCAAACTTTCGATACGTCGCTAATGTCATAACACACGGGGTTCATCGCTGCTGCACCCGCGGTCTGTCTCCCCGCGCCGCTGTGCTCTGAGCCCGGGTCCGAGGCTGACTGTCCCCGTTCTGAGCGCAGCCTCCGCTCAGGCCCGGGGCTCAGAGCGGAGGCTGCGGGCGCCTGTCCCCGCCCTGTGCGCACTGCGAGCGGGTCTAACCTCTGCCCGTCCCCGCTGAGTGGCTACAAGAACTTTGTGATACCTTTCAGTATGAAAAGTGCTTTATAAATGAAGTTTGATAGATTGACGAGCGGATCGGCTGATCTCTGGCAGCTCTGGCTGCAGCCACAGCGACAGGGGGAAGGAGAATGTAGCGCCGAATGAAGCAGAAATTGATGACAATCTGTGGGGTTTGGGCTGAGTTTAGGTGCTTGTTTAGGTGTTACAAAACAGCATCAACCAAGTGATGAACTGGTTTTGTAGAAACATGCTATAGAGACAAGTAGGCTTGCTTTTTATTTACATAACCTGATTCATCTGTGTTAATAGTAAATGCAGTCAAATGGAGGGCTGTCCCATTTCTTAGGGCGGTCTTTTCAACCCTCGCCCTTAGCCCTTGGTTTCAGGGTGTAGGGAAAGGGCAAGGGCTAGGGCTAGGGGAAGGGCTAGGGGTAGAAAAGAGAATTGGGATTGGGCCTTAGTCATTATAAGGTGGTGCAAAATATTCAAACAATATTCATCTTTATTGCTATCAAGTTATGACAAACAAAATAAATAACAGGACGTGTTGCTGTTTAATATCAAATTGTTTACTGCACTAGCAATTAACGCGACACAGCAATGTGATCACTGTGTCAGACTTCAAACTACAAAGCACACATACATTATTGCAATAATATGAAATAGGATTGAATAGCTATGAAATGATGTTTAGGCTGTATTAGTTGGATTTGTGAGTGACAGTCAAGGGCAGGAGGCTATGAGCCCATGTTGAGCAGGGGGTTGTGTGTGTGGTAGGGATGGGAATCTTAGGCCTCTGTCCGATACGATTCGCATCTCGATACACCTGCCACGATCCAATTCATTTAAGATACATCTTGCGACACCAGAGCTGCGATGCGATTCGATTTAGGACAATTATCACGATGCATCTCGATCCACACATCTGTGACCACCACCAGCCCGATACGATTCGATTTAGGACAATTATCACGATGCATCTCGATGTTTCGCCATCCACTCTATGCTTGATGCAATGACTCAATAGAACCACCTCAAATAAATTAAGATTTGACAAATAGTCACAATTATTGAGGCCTTGAATTGATACCTTTTTTAAATGTTTTGTATCCTATATATTCTATGAGTTTATCCACCTTAATGTTGAAATTAGTTTTTTCAACATTTTTGGAGGGACAATTATTATTAATCTATGAACAGTCTTGTTAAAATTAAAAAGGCGATTGTGTGAATTATTTCCACATTAATAACACACACAGAAAAGCTCACATGGTTATGCTAATGAATGGGCGGGGCTTCCTTTGCCTCAGCGCAGTCGCACGTGTACTCCCACCTGACTCAAATGCAGTGCAGTAAAGTGGATTTTTTAACTCTTTCTGGACTCTTTACGCTTGTAAGTGGACACAATGACGTGGGCAGTCAGATCATGGCGATGTTTGGAATATTTATCTGGGTTTGGCTTCCTGCTACTTTTCATCGCGTTCTGCACACAAGACGTCCTTGATTCACCACAGCGCTGCGGCCAACCCAACTCCACCGCCGCGGAAGTGTTTCTGTCGCTCTCAGCCTGAAGTTACCGGTAAAACACACGCGCTCCTCGTAGGAGGAGCGTCACACACGCACGCAAATGACGCGCGCAGTGGCAAGATGGGCTTTGCAGCCGTAACGTATCTAGATTAAATCGATATGAGTGCGTAAAATCCGATGCATCTTGTGTTTATGCTCTGAACTGCATCGATCTGTGGCTTCTCTGCCGATGCACTCGCATCTCTCGTGTGCAAATAAGTGTATCGATACAAATCGGTTATTTGTCCCATCCCTAGTGTGTGGGGATCTGAGGCACAGTGTGGGAGCCACTACACAGGGCTGGGGACCAGAGAGATGGTGTCAGGGAGGTCATCTCCAAATGTCCGGCAGAGGCAGGAGGGTTGGAATCTATGCAAGCTTTGCGTAAAGTGTTGGAGGAGGGTAGTAAAACTATTCTACTGTCATCAAAGCACAATAAAGGAATCAGCTAACATTTTGTCATTCACAACTTTGGGTTCATGAACAGCGCATGGGAAAAACCCAGAGGTTTTCTCAGATTCGCGCCGTAGACTTTGCTCCTCCTGAAACTAACAGAAGCGCCCCATACAAGCGACTGATTGCAACTGTTTCAAGCGACCAATTAGAAGCTCGTAACGCAATATGACGTGTTAGGTGTGTACGTATAATACCTATAAGTTGTTTAATGATTCTGTCCCAGGTACAGCTGTATCCTTCCATGATGTGATGCTGCGCTGGACACAACTAGTCTTGAATACGGGCAGAATCATGATTTAAAATGTAGGAATCTCTTGATTGTTGGAAAAAGGAAAGGGAAAGAAAAGTTAGGGGTATAACAAAAAATCAATATGCAAAGATATATCAATATCAAAAATTGTGCTTACAATATTATCAAATTATTCTATTATTATTATTATTATTATTATTAAAGTATTATAGCAAAGCATGATAACGAGGGGCATAGTTCAGAGTGCAGCCATCTGTATTGTGGATTGCGTCACAACACATTTTCTAAGATCACAAAAAAGCATTTTGCGGGTCAGATGAGATTATTCCATAAAAAGATAATTACAGAATCTAACCCATACAAGGTGCTTCTGGTTTCCAGAATTTCCAGATACAGATCTTATTCTGGAGCTCTTCATCTCGCAATTAACAATATAATTTCTAAAATCAGTATGTCGTAATTCAAAGATACAGTGGGGTCATTGAAGTCTAAACATTTTACAGATAAAAAAATAAATAATAACACTTATATTATAGTACACGGCTTCTACAAAGGACAAATATAACTATATATAGGTCGGATGAATAATAAACAGTAGCTTAATGCAATTTATTTTCAAGAAATTACACCATTGTATTCGCATTTGATTTACCCTAAACGCGTGTTTTTGGTGCTGCTGTTATGTGTGCTAGCTTACGTTAAGAAGGGACGTCTTTAGATGGCTTTTCAAAGGTCAGAAAGTCGCAAATATAGCGTTTAACAGTTGAGCTTTTTGTTAGCATTAGCAAAATTCTACCATTTGTTTGAACCAGTTTTGCGCTAAATTGCTTCCTTTTTTCCTTCCTTCCTTCCAAATTTTGCGATGCGATAGCTTCCATTGTCTTATCGTTGCGTTATTGTTTCTGGTAAATATATAATCTGTTCTTAAAAATATGCTATAACGAAACATTTAGGTAACGGTACAAATGTATTTACCTCAGTAGAAACAACAACTTCCTTGTTTACCACTTGATGGACGTACGTAAGGAAACGTCATGCGTCACACGTGTGCTCCACCCAAGATTAGGCCGACAGCTTTTCAATACAAACCACTAGGAGTCGCATACGTTAAATAAAGTCGTTTTTGGGGACTGTAGAATCGACCTCTGTGGTCGTTTTTCCCAGGAGGACGGTCTGAAAATAAAACAGATACACATAATGATACGGATAAACTTTGGTTTATTGTGGAAGCAATAAACTACTCAAGTCATAAGTGTTGGAATGAAGGGCTCATAACTGGGATCGTTGTGTAACATTGGGATTGTTTATCACAGATTCTTGACCAGAAAATTAACTACATCAGGACTAAATGAAGTTTGTGTGGCCTCTCAATCCTCCATGAATTTTCCATCGTAGCACAGACTTTAAAATATCGTTTGTAAACAGGTAATATTATTATCTTTTGTCCATTAGTCCATCCTGAAACTAAATGAGGAGCTTAAGTCATAGAATCAAAGTGTATTATGGCGAGCGGACAATTGTTTATAATGTCTCTGTGAATTGTCTCATATCTCTGTGTCTTGTCTGTATTTTGTTACGGAGCTGCTGAACTGCAAAACAAATTTCAGATCCTGACAATAAAGCATTTATCTATGAATCCATCTATTACCTGTTTGCAAACCTATTTCCCTGACCTTCCCGACACTACACTTTCTCTGTAAGTAGCTCAAAATGCCCCACAGCCGACTTGTGTCACTACTTTCCATGTCTGGTCACAAATGCATGTAAGAAAAACGGATTGTGGTAAAGTGAACCCTTGTCCTCTTTAGGTATGTGCCAAGAGTCGTTGCTGGGACACGTGCACAATCCAAGACGGATGTTGGTCTTGTTACGGCTAGCGATGATGTGAACGGCACTGTCCAGATGAAGAAGCCCAGTGACTCAGTTCCTGGATTTGATGTCAGCAGAGGCCGTCAACGCCAAGAGAGGTGTACCTGTCAGACACATTTACAAAATAAAAATATATCAATCAAAAAACAATCCGGGTGTAATATGTCACAATAAGGACAATTTCATGAACATTATTACTATTACTATTACTAGTATTTATCATAAACACAAGGGTTTTTGTGAGGTCCTTGTCCAGAACGACACACACTTTTCTAGCTGGACGTCTGTGAGGGGTTCGTCAACTTCAATCATGGTGGTATGGTATGGTCTCACAGCATTGCCCAGTGTGATACATTGAGATGGTGTGGTTCTGTGAGTTCAACAAAGATATGGCTCTCTCTGTCTCATTGTTCTTGGTGACTGTTCCTAACACCGGCTTGATTTGTACAATAACTTCTGTCCGGCACATCTGCAGGTCCTCGCTCCAACAACGTTTTCTTTAGTTGATTTCGGTGCTGCCTCCTGTTGTGCAGGAGCTTTTCGTGTGGCAGAGGACTCGACGATAAGAGCGGATATGTTGGAGTTTAAACATGAGTTCAGCGTCAGGCGGCTCAGGCCTGAAGCTGCTCGGATCGTTTCCCACTGTCACCTGAGCCCGTGCCGATCCCTGAAACACACGAACTATGAACGTTTTACTCTTCTGACTCATCACCTCATGAGGAAGACACTCGTGAGAGACACAACTCTTTATGGCTCTTTATCATCACTAAAATGCAAACCGCTGTAGGGTTTCATTTTGCTTATTTGGTCATGTTATCAATATACATTTCAACATCAAGAAAGCAAGCTCCATAGGGCGGAGACTCTCAAACTTTGCAGGCCGTGCCCCCTAAAACCACTCCACAAACAACTTGGGACCCACTTCTGTAAAACAGCATTTATAATAATTTAAGGTGCAAAACATTTAAAATCTGGGTTAATGATGATATTGTATTTGGATATTTGGATTAATTTCACTAAACTATGGTTTGTTTGTTTTTTCAATCAAAAATACATCAAATTTAATGTCGGAAATGTATAAAATAATATTTTATACATTTCCGACATGATACAGGCCCATGTTCACCTGTATCAGTGACAGAGAGTATCTACAGGCCCCTGTTCACCTGTATCAATGACAGAGAGTATCTACAGGCCCATGTTCACCTGTATCAGTGACAGAGAGTATCTACAGGCCCGTGTTCACCTGTATCAGTGACAGAGAGTATCTACAGGCCCCTGTTCACCTGTATCAGTGACAGAGAGTATCTACAGGCCCCTGTTCACCTGTATCAGTGACAGAGAGTATCTACAGACCCATGTTCACCTGTATCAGTGACAGAGAGTATCTACAGACCCCTGTTCACCTGTATCAGTGACAGAGAGTATCTACAGGCTCATGTTCATCAGTGACAGAGAGTATCTACAGACCCCTGTTCACCTGTATCAGTGACAGAGAGTATCTACAGGCCCATGTTCACCTGTATCAGTGACAGAGAGTATCTACAGGCCCCTGTTCACCTGTATCAGTGACAGAGAGTGTCTACAGGCCCATGTTCACCTGTATCAGTGACAGAGAGTATCTACAGGCCCATGTTCACCTGTATCAGTGACAGAGAGTATCTACAGGCTCATGTTCACCTGTATCAGTGACAGAGAGTATCTACAGGCCCCTGTTCACCTGTATCAGTGACAGAGAGTATCTACAGGCCCATGTTCACCTGAATCAGTGACAGAGAGTATCTACAGACCCCTGTTCACCTGTATCAGTGACAGAGAGTATCTACAGGCTCATGCTCACCTGTATCAGTGACAGAGAGTATATACAGGCCCGTGTTCACCTGTATCAGTGACAGAGAGTATCTACAGGCCCCTGTTCACCAGTATCAGTGACAGAGAGTATCTACAGGCCCGTGTTCACCTGTATCAGTGACAGAGAGTATCTACAGACCCCTGTTCACCTGTATTAGTGACAGAGAGTATCTACAGGCTCATGCTCACCTGTATCAGTGACAGAGAGTATCTACAGGCTCATGCTCACCTGTATCAGTGACAGAGAGTATCTACAGGCTCATGCTCACCTGTATCAGTGACAGAGAGTATCTACAGGCCCCTGTTCACCTGTATCAGTGACAGAGAGTATCTACAGGCCCCTGTTCACCTGCATCAGTGACAGAGAGTATCTACAGGCCCCTGTTCACCTGCATCAGTGACAGAGAGTATCTACAGACCCATGCTCACCTGTATCAGTGACAGAGAGTATCTACAGGCCCCTGTTCACCTGTATCAGTGACAGAGAGTATCTACAGGCCCCTGTTCACCTGTATCAGTGACAGAGAGTATCTACAGGCCCCTGTTCACCTGTATCAGTGACAGAGAGTATCTACAGGCCCATGTTCACCTGTATCAGTGACAGAGAGTATCTACAGGCCCATGTTCACCTGTATCAGTGACAGAGAGTATCTACAGGCCCATGTTCACCTGCCGTCAGTGACAGAGAGTATCTACAGGCCCATGTTCACCTGTATCAGTGACAGAGAGTATCTACAGGCCCATGTTCACCTGCCGTCAGTGACACGTAGATCTGAGTGTCATCTGCGTAGTTGTGGTACGACACATTGTTGCTGTTTATTAGCTGACCCAATGGAAGCATGTACAAGTTGAATAAGAGGGGTCCCAAGATTGACCCCTGGGGGACTCCACAGGTCATGGAAATTTTGTCTGAGACACAGTTGCCAATTTCGACAAAGTACGTCCTATCCTCCAGATAGGACTTGAACCAGTTTAGCGCAGTACCAGAGATTCCCACCCAGTTTTCTAACCTGTGAAGTAAGATCCCGTGGTCCACTGTGTCAAAGGCAGCGCTCAGGTCCAGCAGAACTAAAACTGAGACCTTACCTGCGTTGGTGTTCATACGGATATCATTGGTCACCTTGATCAGAGCTGTCTCAGTGCTGTGGCAGGGCCTAAATCCTGACTGGAAAGTATCAAACACATTGTTAGATAGGAGAAAGTAAGTGAGCTGTTGATATATTACTTTCTCCAGGACTTTTCCTAAGAATGGCAGGTTTGATATGGGCCGGTAGTTGTTCAGTATCTTGGGATCAAGGCTGCTCTTCTTTAGAAGAGGCTTAATGACCGCGGTTTTCAAAGCCTTTGGAAATGCTCCCGTCTCAAATGAGATGTTGACTAACTGAACAAGTTGTGGTAACAAGCTGGTCAGCACAGACTTCAGAAATCTAGTGGGCAATTCATCAAGGCAGCATGTGCATGAACTCAGACCGGAGATAACCTCTTCCATTGTTTTGTCAGTAACACGTGTGAAATGTGTCATCTTAAGGTGTTTATCTGGTGGCAGGGTTGCTATTTGTGTTGTGGAAATTATGGCATTTTTAATGCCTTGGACTTTGTCATAAAATTTTTTTGCAAACTCATTGCACTTAGATGTAGAGATTAGTTCTCAGGGCAGTGAAACTGGAGGGTTAGTTAATCTGTTCACTGTGGAAAACAGAACACGAGAATTGTTTCTGCAGTTTGTGATGATTTTACAGAAGTACTTCTCCCTTTCTCCACGCAAAATCTGGTTGAACTCACAAAGCACTTCTTTGTATTTCTCAAAATGAACCTGGAGCTTTGACTTGCGCCATTTCCGTTGGGCTTTTCGGCACTCCCTTTTCTGTGCCCTGACCGAATCTTCACTTCTCCAAGGTGCCTTTTGCCTATTGTTAACCATTTTAACCTTGACAGGAGCAATAGTATCCAAAACATTTAAGACGCTTGATGTGTAAGAGTCCAACAGATTATCAACATTAGAACATGGAGGATTTTCAAATCTGATCATTTCCATAAACTGTGTCCTTGTTGTATCATTTATGTGTCTTCTTTGAATAACTCCAGGCCCATGCCTCTGGTTTGGGTGTAACAGACAGGTCAAAGAAGACACAAACATGATCAGATAAAGCAACATCACATTTGATATATTAACACACTTTGTAATAGCTGGATCTAGAGTGTGACCTTTGTCGCCTCATTGATTAAACGTGGTTTCGGTTAATACAGAGATGAATTGGTCTTAAATGTTTCAGACGATTAAAAAGCTTTAGATGTGTATTTTACACCAGTGGAGGAAAAACATAAAAACATATCATTGCGGCTCAAACACATGGTGGTCCCCTACTCCAGCCGCGCTACAACGATCACACTATTCCTTAGTCTTTGTCGCCATCTGGTGGAACAAGTTAAGAGTTCACTCAAGCAGATATATCTCCGTTTTGAATTATTTTAAAAATCGTTTTGGATATTTTCTTCACTGTACTCTGCAGATGCCATTGACAAAGCTAAAGTTGTGTGAATTTAGTTTTTAATTTTTATGGCACTGAAACAAATCTGGTAATGAAAAACACTGCTATGTAAAGAGAAATGTTCAAGCATGAGTTGAGTTTTTCCAATGGCACTCATCTGTTTTTGCAAATGAACTCTTCAAGTGTCAACTTTACATTTGTATTTAACTCCACACAGAAGCAACAGGTGTGTTTAAGAATATCCTTTGACCCTCGTTCATAAAAATAGAGGAAGGGAGAAAAATAAAAGGTAAGAAAATCACTCACGTCCTGATAATGTGAAGCTCCTCCTCTGCGCAGCATGGTTACCTTTAACATCAAAAGAGCCATATCGGATCATTTCAAACCACACAAAAGTCTCAAAGAGCCACAATAGAACAGTCGATTTTAAAATGTTTTTGATTCTTTTTGGGCTTTGCGAGGACTGGCACACACATACGTCTCAGAACTCAACTCGTGTTTATTATTTGTGAAGTATTTACAGTTTCGGATTATCTTCATATGAAGGCGGAGGTAACCCATCTCCTAGACACACAGTATTAAGACATGGAGCAAAACACTTTCAGTGAAGTAATGGTGCTTTCAGAGTTTATAAAGCACGATTGACAAAATATTTGGCAAATTCAGCTTTAGCTAACAGCAGGGATGCAACAGTACATAATGACATTTCAGTTCCACTGAACTATTTGGAGAGCATGGTTTAGTATTTTATGGTACAAAACAAACAGGGAAAATGCATTGTTTAAAAACCTACATACATACATACATACATACATACATGTATAAATATATATATATATATATTTTTAAAGAGACAATACATTATAAATGACAACAATTTCTGGAGATTTCCTCACATTATTAGGTTATTTTTTACTATTGCAGGTGACGTCACAGTAGCACAGCGGTTAGCGCACGTGCTTCACAGCAAAAAGGTCCTGAGTTCGATTCCCACCAGACTTCCTGTGTGGAGTTTGCATGTTCTCCCTGTGTCTGCTTAGGTTTCCATCGGGTACTCAATAGACCAGGATGAATGAGAGTGTGTTTGAGAGTGTGCATGGGGACGACGGATCCGCCCAAGGCTACAATCTGAAGTGGCTTGCTCATTAACATGCACCGGCCCTGCCAAATAAAGCAATCAATACATTCATATTTTCTGCAAATACAAATGCCTTTTCCTTCCTCCTTCTGCATACAAGCAGCACTTATTTCATGACAACATTTTGTCCACCAGTCTTACTTTTATGATTTTATTATGAAATTCCAAGTTTGAGTTTCCCAGTGGATTGATACTTCTTGCTCCACAAACAGCAGCTAATTTTAGCTGGATATTAAACCATGATTATGAAGCCGATTGTAATCAGATAAAGAGTGACTAAGAGCCTCGGAGGGGTTCATAATTCTGTTATTGAGGAGGCTTGTTACTGAATAAATCTGCCTTCATATACATCACGCTTAGTTTTAGATAGACATGCTGTTTTGCTTCCGATACCAATACTGAGTATCTGCCGAGACTTTATTAAAAGTGTCTGTTGTAAGTGAATGGTCATCTTTTCTCCAGTTTCAGATCCATGAAGTTCTTGCAAAAGAGAGATTATCAATTATATCAGTAAAGTAATTGGTTTGGTTTATTTGTTCGGGACAGTGCATGTTAATGAACATACACGGGTCTCATGCATGTAAACAAGCCACACCGGATTGTAGCCTTGGGCTAATTTGCATCCGTCGTCCCCCATGCACTCTCAAACACACTCTCATTCATCCTGGCCTATTGTACATGTTTTTAGTGGTAGGGGAAACCGGAGTACCCGGAGGAAACCTACGCAGACACGGGGAGAACATGCAAACTCCACACAGAAAGGCCCCGTCCAGGTGGGAATCGAACCCGGGACCTTCTAGCTGTGAAGCACGGAAATGTAATGGAAAAACATTCACAAGGATCACTGGACTTTCCTACTAATTATCCTTTGGAATATCCCAGGCTTTTAGGTTACATTAACACATAGCATAAAGTGATCAGGTACAACTTGTGCAAATATAAATATTTCATAAAGTAAAATCTACTCCACTCCAGCAGTTGCTATTTTATTCAATGAGGTGATCCAATCACACTTTCTGCCATAGCCTTGATTAGTTGCCGCAGCATTGCCAGCGCCTCCTTGAAAAAGAGGTTTTTAATCTCAATGGGACTTTCCTGGTTAAATAAAAAAAAGCTAATTAGCAAGCTAACGCTAGCATTAGCATAGTGCTGCTAACCGTGGCATTTTGTGTGGCGATCACATTTGTGGAGGTTAAAACTACCTCAGTGAGCCATTGAATTCTCCAGGTTCTGAGCTTCGAAATACTCAGTGAGATTTAGAGAGCCAAAACAGGTATCGGTTCAGTATTGGACATTTGTAGCCCATTATATAACCGATATATTTTTTACAGTATCAGATTAGTGCGTCCCTAGTTTTAGACATGAATCAAAGCTTGTTCTTAAAGTGACGTCTCCGCTTTTGGGGCCAGTGGGGTCTGGCCACCACCAGATGGCGCTGTGGGGCGCTATGCTGGCAAAAAAATAATTGTGAATAGAATTGGTCTTCTATATAGAGTAATAATCTATAAATAATATTTTATCAAGAATAATATTCAATGAAGACTAATTAGGTTACCAAGACAATGTCGTTTCAATTTCTCTCAACGTGCCTGAAACGGGACCGGCCCGTCAGCGCCTGTTTAAGAGATGAACCACTAAAACCATAGTGCACATGTCCAGAACTGCTCTCAGTAGACAGCTTTGGGGCACAGTTATCGTGACCCCAAGCCCGCCTCCAACACACACACACACACACACAGACACACAGACACACAGACACATATACGTACAGACAGCCAGCAGTTAAAAGTCTTAAATAAAAATGGACATAGAGTTGAGTACGTAAGGCTGGGTACAGATGGACCGAAAGAGGAAACATCATCCAAGGAGCCGTCTGCACCAGGAGCAGCCCATCGGCCACAGCCACAGAGCGCCAACCCAGGGGGCCCGGAGGAGGTGCAGGAGAGACATCCTGCTTCCATCCAGGCACCCCCAGGAGAGCGCCCGCACGGCCACAGCCAACCAGCACTCCCGGGGCAGAGGGCTCCCTCAGAGTAACCACTAGGAGAACATAAAAAATAAATGAATAAAATAAATAAAAAATAAATAAATAAATATTTAATAAGAGATACATTAAAAACAGCTACAACTGTGCGTGAAATAGCACAGGATAAAAAGAGGGAAACTAAAGAAATAATAGAACTAAAACCGGTAAATAAGGTTAATATAAGTAAATATTAGTTAAAAGCTAAACTAAAAAGGTGGGTCTTGAGCCTGCTCTTAAAAACATGAACGTTCTCTGCGGTCCTGAGCTCCTCTGGCAGGTCGTTCCAGAGGCGAGGGCCATAGTATTGGAAAGACGCCTCGCCGTGAGTCTTTCTGTTGACTTTAGGAATAACTAGGAGACCCCTGCCGGAGGAGCGAAGGGACCGCGAAGGCTCATATGGTATGAGGTGAAGTGATGCTCCTCAAAGCTACGGGTGAGTCCATGTTTACACCACGGTTCACATCTGTCCGGGTCCAGCTGTTGTTAACTTTAGCAGGACATAAACGACTCCTTTATGCTCCATATCATTGTGTAAATGCATTTGTTAGGTAATAGTCTGCTGTTTAAATGACGTTATGTAACTGAATGCAAACGTTTGCCTTGTTGTTGCTGCTCTGGGAAGAAGAGTTGTCTGTAAATGCTAGTTCTGTGAGTATACGTGGGTACATGCTTCTTTTTAGTTTGACATGCAGCAGTAAATACTTTGTACATTTAGTAAAAAAAAAAACACACAAAACACGGTGAGTAACAGAGTTTACATCACCAGCCGCCAATGGGTTGTACTGAATGTACGCATCACAGAAGTATCAGATGAAGTGCTCACTCCATAGACTGTATAAAGAATAGACAGCTCCTCCTCACTCCTCCCCGTTTACCAAAATGACCACGTTCGTGGGGGAAATCATGGCGGATTTACAGACTCCTCCTCTCCAGCTCTGACGAAGCATGTTCCTAAAAAGGGCATAAGGGAGGGATCTTCACTGTAGACCCGGCCCTGCTTGGCCCTCGCGGGGCGTGTAATGGGCGTGTATTTCTGTTGTAATCGCGCCCATGGCCAGGCAGCAACGTAAACGGCCTGTCAATCAAAGTCAGGCCCTGATTAATTATGCACGATTTCTAAAATGTTTATCTACGATAAAAACCCTGGTGCTCCATATTGTTTTTAACCCAGCGTAATCACAGAAGGAATATCTAGCTCTAGCCACTTCTAAACCATTAGGCACCGGGCATTAAAGTTGTTTTTAACGGGTCTAAAGTCCCATAAATTCCAATGGGGGCATAGCGGTCATATGGAGGAACTACAGCAAAGGTGGAGCAATGGCGGCCTCCAGTGTCGTAGTCAAAAAGCAGAGCAGTCAGCGGCCATTGGCTCACTTTTGTGCCCCACTCAACTTGTCATGCCAGAGACCCCGCTGGCAGGGTGCAACTACATAAGTGGACCCAAATTTAATCGAAACCGTTCGCAAGAGGACCGAACCCAACGGGCTTTATAAAGATGGGTGCTAAATAACGAGTACAAACTGGAAAATAGAATATAGCCGTTTTGGGCATGGTAAATGGTCTCAACTTATATAGCGCTTTTCCACCTACATTAGGCACTCAAAGCGCTTTACAGCAAGGAACCTCTCACCCATTCATACACCAGTGTACGCAGACACTGGAGGCAAGGTGGGTGAAGTGTCTTGCCCAAGGACACAACGACAGCATGCACCTTCAGGAGGCGGGATTCGAACCCCCGACCTTCCGATCATGAGACGACCCGCTCTACCATCTGCGCCACCGTCGCCCCATGGCATCCATCCATCCATCCATCCGGTTTCCGCTTTATCCGGGGCCGGGTCGCGGGGGCAGCAGTCTCAGCAGAGATGCCCAGACTTCCTGATCCACGCACACCTCCTCCAGCTGTTCTGGGGGGACCCCGAGGCGACACCAGGTCAGCTCGGAGACATAGTCCCACCAGCGTGTCCTGGGCATTTTTTGGGCGTGTTGCCCCTAATTGCCATGCTATTTGAAATGGCATGTTTTATAGAATTATGGCTCCAGATCAGATATGTCAATGTGAGAATGCTGCATTAGTACAAACTTGCAAATGACTCTGCTGCTGTGCCACTTTTGCACGTGCTACTCGTTTTGACCCCCATGTGTACACCTGAAAGCGTTTAAGGATACATTTTAAAATCACTAGAAAATTCCCATATGGACAGATCATTGCCCCTCGTCCTCAGTACTGTAAAGATTCCTGTCCAGTGCCGCAGACAGATGATCGTATTGGGTCTGTGTCTGTCCTGGATTAGCCCTGCTCTGAAGGTCATTGGAAGGAGAGGCATCTGAGCAGGATCTTGGGGATGTGCAGCTGTCTGATCGCCTTTGGAGCGTTTGTTCCCAGGTGGTTCCTGACGGCCAGTTGGCTCAGCTGCTGGAGGGTCAGCAGTGTGCCTACAGAGGGACAGAACCCCAGTCAAACAGGACACTGATCTGAATAAGGTCCAAAGCAGAATTCGTACAATGTCCTTTTGAGCTTTTCCATGACTTTCCGTGAACATAAAACCCACATTAAATTCAGCCCACATTTACTAAGTATGTAGGCAAGGCAAGGTGTAGGCTATTTATATGAGAGCCAACCTTTGACAGTGGGATTTTTCCTAGTGTTGTAGTGCAGGAATATATGAGGCTACTGTGTACACAGACTAGAGGCAGGCGATATATAATCTACATGTTGATGTTTGGAAGATATGAAAATGTATAATATCGATATAATATCTAATGTCAAGGAAAGTTGCAAAAACTGATGCTAAACAATAAAAAATTAAATATACTTGTATGTAATCTCTCCATAAAGTGTGTGAAGTGTTCGCTATATTATCGTTATTGAGAAATCCCCCCAAAGAATTGAGATTTTTTTTTTGTCAAGATCGCCCACCCCTAACCAAGACAAATGCAGCCACTTTGCACACTTTTATTAAACTAAACTACACCTACGGTGTCCCTCAGTTCTCTACTGGGACACACTGGCTTCAGTTTATGTGCAGGTTTTTGTAATTAGCGGACTCACCGACGTACATGCACCACACACTGAGTGCTCCGTCTGTCCCAGTGTATATTTCATTTCGCTGGCTCATTTTGATTGTAGAAAGTTGTGGAACTCATTACCTACTGAACTTAAAACCATGACCGAGTTTAAAAAGTTCACTTCGAGTTAAGTCTTGGCTATAATCAAAAACAAGAACGTACACCCATTTGTACATTTGTAAACAGAGTTTGTGTGTGTAAATCAAATATACGGTGTACATAGGTACGTTTTAAAGATGAAATCAAGTGTAGAAAGGCCTTTATTAGCACTAGCTATAAACTCTTTTTGCATCGCATCAGTTACAAGCTTGTTTATGCTATGTTGAACTGCAATGTCCCTGTCAAATAAATGAAATCAAATAAATGTACTCATTTTCATTCATTTATTTTTGGAAATCTGAAAATGTCCAAACTTTTTCAGCACTGTGAGAATCCTGCCAATCGGAATAGCAGAAATATTTATTTAGTTATTTATTTTTATCTTTATTCATTCATGTTAATATTTGTCTTTACATTAAAGTGATAGTCTGTCATAAATTGCGTCTAATTGACCGACTTGTGCCTGCAATTTAAAGTAATACAAGTGACATAAAATAATATTACTTTTCAAAAGTCCCTCCCTTTGCTGCTCTGTGACACTAATCCAAATCCCCGTGCCATCACTTTGACCAATGAGACGAGCTTTTGTACAGCAATTCTTTTGTGCCCTTTGCCATCAAGGAGCTGAATAAGTTGTAATGTCTGTTTAGTTCCTTTCCTTTCCTTCCAGACTGTCACTTTAATATAAACATAACAAAATGTAAATAGAGAAGTTTGATGCGGGAAGAATGCCTTGGTTTCTCCTGTCTTTTAGAAGATGTTTTGCGCCCCAGACAACAACCACCTTCACCACTGAAGGATCTGACCAAAAAAACCTTCCGGGCACTTTGAAATGTGACTTCTGCCCCCGGTGGTGACTCACCCTCGTAGCGCAGGAGGCAGTCTGCAGGGGGGGACCCAGCTGTGGTGTAGTCCACTGGTTTTCTCTCATGTTGGTCCCTGGCATAAACATTGGCCCCGAACTCCACCAGGACATGGATCATGTCAGTCCTCATGTTCTTGGCGGCGTGGTGGAGCGGCGTCTCGTGAAGCCGCGTCGCGTTCACCTTGGCTCCTGAAGGCAACAACAATGCTGCAGAACTACGACAGAAGGCAGTGGTAAAAAAGTACCAGGTAATACACATCTTGATTGCTATTTTGGCTTTTCACATAGTTTTATATCATCACGATGCTAAAATCCATTAAAAACTTAATTTCTATACCAAAGAAACCCTCAATACTGAATTGTTGGACTGAAAATGAAAATCAGGTAAGACGCTGCAGGTGACTAGGCAAGAAAAAATAAATGGGAGAAAGTTGAACCCTTTACTGACAGAAATGTGCCGGTGGCTCTACTCGATTCCAGACTGCAGCGTAACTAAACCAAACAACCACGGAGCAAGAGCTTTAAGACAAAAGCATAATGAAGGTTCATGACCATAAAGCATCCACGTATGGAACTTCCATGAAACCTGTCCCGTCTTATTACGCTGACAAAATGTGCATTAAATGTTTAAATGTCTGAAAAACAGATGACGACATAAATAAACAAAGTCTGAAATGGAATATATCGCGATATTTTGCGGGACGATACCAATACGTTTTTTTCCAATATCGATACGTTTGATGACGTCATGCATATTAATGAGCCACGTCATGCATACTAATGAGGCAGCAGTGCTCCACTGTTTTCAGTCAATAGAGACCAACAATGATCAAGAATTCAGACCCATTTTCAGTGTGTAAGTCAGGGATCATTTATAAATGTGGTACAAAGCACATGAAAAGAAATGTAAATGATGAATAATATGTAGTATGTTAAAAGTAGCATTTTTTTATTTTTATCGTGTTGTATCGTAGCTTATTTTTGTGCAATATATCAATTATCGCAGTATCGGCGTATCATGAGATAATCGTTATCGTGAGCCATATATCGCGTATCGTATCAAATCGTGAGGTACCCAGAGGTTCCCACCCCTGTTGACCACTGCATTGACCATCAACAGTGGTGCTACAATTGTAAGTGCAGCAAGGTGTTGTTTTATGGTCACGCTGCTCCAAAAATATGTTTCCGCCTCTCTCTGCTCTGTGGAAGGCCAAGCTGGGCCAACCTTTGGCTGAAAGCTGCCCGGTTACATGGGACTGTGGGTGTGACGATGCTGAAAATGGGCAGGGCCATGTGGGCCCAACTGGGGTAGGCATCATGGCACTTCAAAATCTTCAAATATGTTTTTGATGAGTGAACATTATAAGATTAGATCATAATACCCCACTTCAAAAACAAAAAACATGGACAAAGCATATACCACAATTTATCATTAACAAACAATGAAATGCTTAAATGAAAACTGACCGGCGTTCAGTAGCACTTTGACGCACTCGATGTGGTCATTGACACAGGCCACGTGCAGCGGAGTGCCGTAGTACAGGTCATAGGCCTCCAGACTTGCTCCCTGAGAGATCAGCAGCTTCACACAGTCGTTGTTACCTAAAGCACACCGGACAAGGAAAACTATGAGCAGAAACAAAAATCCAAATGCCAACATGCTTCAGTACTTACAAAAGATAAACTAGTTTCATCAGTATGCACGTTTCATGATGCACATGTTCTGATTGTTTTAATGAATAGATAAACATAATACAAGTGAAACTCAGAAAATTAGAATATTGTGAAAAAGTTAATTTTTTTCTTTAATTCAACTTAAATGTGAAACTAATATATGATATAGACTCATTGTATGCAAAATGAGATATGTCAAGCCTTTTGTTTGTTTTAATTTGAATTATTTTGGTTTACAGCAAAAAAACACCAAATTCAAAATCCCAGAAGATTAGAATATTACATGAAATCAATAAAAAAATGATTTTAAACTGAGAAATGTGGGTCCTCTGAAAACTATAATCATGCATATGTACTCAGTACTTGGTTTGGGCCTTTTGCTTGAATGACTGCCTTAATGCGGTTGCGTGGCATGGATGCTCTCAGCCTGAACCACTGAGACCATTTAAAGTCTCAGGGACCCTTTGCAGGTGTTTTGGATTCATTAACTGGAAAGGGAGACACTTTGAGCCACAATATAGTCCCTTTACACACTATTCTAATCTTCTGAGATTTTGAATTTGGGTTTTTTACAAGCTGTAAGCCAAAATAATCATGCAAAGTGAGATATATCAATCCTTTATTTGTTATAATGTTGATAATTATGGCTCACAGCTTGTATAAACCCCAAATAAAACATCTCAGAAAATATATTAATATATTATATAATATTTTGAAAATGGACTGTAAACCATAATCATCAAAACAAAGGCTTGACATATGTCACTTTGCATGTCATGAGTCTATATCATATATAAATTTCACATTTTCAGTTGCATTACAGAAATCAACTTTTTCAGGATATTCTAATTTTCCCGAGTTTGCTGGTTGCTGCAGAAAAGTCTAAAACTCCTCGTCGGGAGCAGATATCACAAACACAGCTCAAAGCAAACTCCTATTATTTCATGCCGTTGTGATGATTATTTCTGTTCCCTTTGCATTTCACGTGCTAATGGTAAATGCTTTGGTCTGCCATAAACAGACAGTGCTGTGTGATGATGTCATCAGGCCAGGCGGCTCTGTTTGTTTGGGCAGGTGTGAGGGCTGGGCAGCAGGGGACGGTTTATCCGGGGCCGGGTCGCGGGGGCAGCAGTCTCAGCAGAGATGCCCAGACTTCCCGATCCATGCACACCTCCTCCAGCTGTTCTGGGGGGACCCCGAGACGACACCAGTCCAGCTCGGAGACATAGTCCCACCAGCGTGTCCTGGTGGGCCTTCCACGAGGCCTCCTCCCAATAGGACATGCCTGGAGCACCTCCCGAGAGAGGCGACCAGGAGGCATCCGAAACAGATGCCCTAGCCACCTCAGCTGGCTCCTTTCGACGTGGAGGAGTAGCCGCTCGAGTCCGAGCTCCTCCCGGGTAACTGAGCTCCTCACCCGAACTCGGAGGGTGCGCCCAGCCTCCAGTGTCTGCGTACACTGGTGTATGAATGAGAGTGTGAATGGGCCCCCTATGAGAGACCAACAGGCCCGTTTGGAACCGTTTGGAACCATGAGGCCGTCCTCCCGTGGACCCACCACCTGCAGGAGGAGCCATAGGGGCTGGTGCTATGTGACTTGGGCAGCTCCAACAGCTGCCCCCACGACCCGGCAACGGACAAGTGGGAGAAAATGGATGGATGGATGGAATCAATTTCTTTTGACAACCCTACTGAGTACACTGTTCTTGTCCAGCCGTCACCTGAGCTCCTGCCTCCAGCAGCATCCTCACGCACTGTGCCTGGCCCCTGGAACACGCCTCGTGGAGCGGAGTGATGGAATCCACAGCCACGACGTTCACCGAGGCCCCACCGTCGATCAGCCGCTTCAGGACAGACGCCTCGCCCTGGGATGCCGCTTTGTGCACCTCAGTCCGCTCCGACCAGCAACCTATGAGGACATAACGATTAGAAAATATTCCTTCATTTAGCGTTGGCAGCAGTACTCACCATAACTCTCAAAACTAACCATGACTAACGAGCACATTTGAAACATTATTTATTGAGGTGGGATGTGGGTGTGTTCGGGTTCGTGGAGTATTTTGGAGTATTTGTATGGGGTGTGTGAAGGAGGCTGTTCAATTACAGCTCAAGCTGTAAACAAGTTTATAAATAATGGCATATACATTCCCTCTACCTAGTGACCCCAACAAACCTATGCCCCACCCCAAATTAGCATATCCCTACACGATCCACTATCTCATCAAAACACAATCACCGCAATACAGTCCAACCACAGGCAATGTAAAGTGTAAAAGGTACCATTTTGGTAAGAATTAAATAAACACATCTATACATCAAATAGGGATTTAAGGGATTAGAATGATATAAGCAAAAAAATTGAATTACCATAATAAGCATCTTGGGCATTGCAATAACACAACATACATACATATATACACATACATCAGAATCAGAATCGTTTTTTATTGCCATGGTTTGAGAACAGTTTCACAAACTAGGAATTTTTCTCGGTGCTAACGTGCAACATAAAACATATAACACAGAGTCTAGATAAAAATAAGATATACAACTTTAAACTATAAGGCTGTAGGGAGCATGCATAAGAATATTAACTATCCATCCATCCATCCATTTTCTCCCACTTGTCCGTTGCCGGGTCGTGGGGGCAGCTGCCCAAGTCACATAGCACCAGTCCCCTATGGCTCCTCCTGCAGGTGGTGGGTCCACGGGAGGACGGCCTCATGGTTCCAAACGGTTCCAAACGGGCCTGTTGGTCTCTCATAGGGGGCCCATTCACTCTCTCATTCATACACCAGTGTACGCAGACACTGGAGGCAAGGAGGGTGAAGTGTCTTGCCCAAGGACACAACGACAATGTGCACCTTCAGGAGGCGGGATTCAAACCCCTGACCTTCCGATCATGAGACGACCCGCTCTACCATCTGCGCCACCGTCGCACTAAATAAGATAAATAATAAAAGGTAAAATATGGTACGACCACAACAGTAAACATAGAACAACAGCGTTTACAGATGTGTAGGTATATAAAGTACCTACATACGTACATACATACGTACATAGTACTACATTTCAACACATTCCATTAAATTTCATTAGTTTTTTCTTCACTTCCATACATTGTCACATTGTTTATGAACATATCACCCAATGCTGTCAATATGGATGATCATTTGACGATTGCAGCCGAACCTCTTTTGAACACAACAAACTAAAGTGAAGAATTTATGACATAGCAGTGCTGGTGCAAAATATGAAACCCTGACCCATCACAAAAATAGGATCAATACAAATATCAACCCTTACACTTTGTCGTGTAGACACACTTGTACACATCTATGTCAGTACATTTACAGTTAGCTGTACAATGGGTGTCATGTAACAGTGTGAACAGTGTGCGCTCATCTTGAATGAGGGAAATAGACAGTATGAAACTAGGTAGCAGTTACTGATTAGCCTGGTTACATAGAGCACACAGAAATGACGCGAATACTGCTATGCTATGCTAACTATCTGCGCAAAGGCGACAGGTATTGTAGCTCAAAGTAGGCACAGTGTGCCTGTGTGCGTCATCTCGCGCTCACCTATGTCTCCGAAGAAATACGGCTGTGGTTTTTCGCCCTCCATGTCGTTATGGTTGGGCGCTAGCACACGGAGCTAGCAGCTCATCTGATTGAGCAACACGCTCCGCTGTTTGTAAACAGAGGCGGAGACACGTGGGCCGGACGTTACAAATGCTTCACGTCGACCAAAAAAGAATGTAGTTTGTGTTTCAGAAATATTTACTGCATTTTATTTTTTTGAAATATTAAGATATTCACATTATTACACATTAGTTTTGTTTATTATTATTATTATTATTATTATTATTATTATTATTATTATTATTATTATTATTATTATTATATTAATAATAATGCATTTAATTTGTAAAGCACTTTACATTTGAACACAAATCTCAAAGTGCTACAAAGAATCAGAAGAGTGCAATTTAAAATCCCACAAACAACAATAAATAGAGTAAAACAATTCTCAAACAGTTACACAGTACTCACAGTGCTCAAGTAACATTTTTACTTAAGTATTTATTTAGGTCACTACATTTTTACTTGTACTTGAGTGTAATGATTTCAAAGTAACGTAATATTTTGGCTACTCTACCCATCTCTGACCTTAACCTACCTTAAAAATGCCTTTATTAATGCTACCCTTCAGTCAAACAACTCTATTCGGAAAAAGTAAACATAGAAAAGGTAGACTTGATAAATGTTTTGGTTTATGGTTAATATCTCGTTCTTTACAAGAACAATCCCACATGGTCACAAAAAGTTCAAAGTCTTCTCTGTCCGCAAATGCAAACTATATTCAAAAATGCATGCGTTATGCGAGCCAGTAGAAATAACTTTGCCATAAGAAGAAGATGGCAAGTTTTGGAGCCTAATTACTTATCAATAGTGATCAGGAACATTTGTAAATTCTATTTCTGGACATATTTTTTCAAAAACAGTTTCTCTTTAATAGTGTTATATTGACCCCTGCCAATATAACTCTGATATCAGGACTCCCTGATAGAATTGGATGACATCACAATGTCAGATGGAGAGCAGGGCACAATACAACTCTTGGGAAAGACAGTTTTGTAAAGAATTCTCCACAAAGAACCTGTTGTAAGGGATTAGGTCTCCAAACCTGTCATATTTACAGTGCCTTGCGAAAGTACTAATACACCTTGAACCTTTGCACATTTTGT
Organism: Proterorhinus semilunaris; assembly: GCA_021464625.1. Taxonomy (NCBI): domain Eukaryota; kingdom Metazoa; phylum Chordata; class Actinopteri; order Gobiiformes; family Gobiidae; genus Proterorhinus; species Proterorhinus semilunaris. The sequence continues at coordinate 43,494,962 of CM038349.1, read as the reverse complement.
CATGTTTACAACCTTAAATGTAAAGATTTTATTTTGAATTTTTTACTGAAAGTTCACACACAAGTAACAGACAACTGTGAAGTGAAAGCAAAATGATACATGATTCTGTTTTGTTTTTTTTAAATAGAAAAGTGAAAAGTGGGGCGTGCATAAGTATTCATACAGCATTTTCTGAGTTCATTAAATTGCCTTTATAACATTCCTAATGACTGCAGAAAGTTCACACCTTGCCCTAACCATTAAATAGAGGCCACCTGTGTGTAATCTACTCTCAGTATAATTCCAGCTGTTCTGTGAGGGCCTCAGAGCTATGGTCAGAGTGTATTGGTCACTAAACAACATCATGAAGGCCAAGGAGCTCACCAGAGAGGTCAGGGATAAAGCTGTGGAGAAGTTTAAAGCAGCGTTAAGTTATACAAAGATTTCCCAAGATTTGAACATCTCACGGAGCACTGTTCAATCCATCATTCGGAAATGGAAAGAGTATAGCACCACTGCGAACTTACCAAGACACGGCCGTCCACCTAAACTAACAGACCGAACAAGGAGAACACTGGTCAGAAATGCAACCAAGTGCCCCAAGATAACTCTGGAGGAGCTGCGACGTCCTGCCGCTGAGCTGGGGGAATCTGTACATGGGACAACTATAAGTCGTACTCTACACAAATCTGGCCTTCATGGACGAGTGGCAAGAAGAAAGCCATTATTGAAAGGAGCCCATAAGAAATCCCGTTTGAAGTTTGCTAGAAGTCATATGGAGGACACAGCTACCATGTGGAAGAAGGTGCTTTGGTCAGATGAGACAAAAATTGAACTTTTTGGCCCAAATGCAAAACGTTATGTATGGAGCAAACCTAACACTGCTCATCGTCCTGAGTGCACCATCCCCAGTGTCAAATATGGTGGGGGGAGCATCATGCTATGGGGCTGCTTTTCCTCATCGGGGACTGGGAAGATTGTAAGAATAGTTGGGAAGATGGATGGAGCCAAATACAGAGACATTTTGGAGGAAAACCTGCTGGAGTCAGCAAGAGAATTGAGGCTGGGGCGGAGATTCACCTTCCAGCAGGACAATGACCCTAAACACAAAGCTACATCTACAATGGAATGGTTTAAAAACAAACATATTAATGTGTTAGAATGGCCCAGTCAAAGTCCTGACCTAAATCCTATTGAACATCTGTGGAAAGACCTGAAAACGCTCTCCTTCTAATGTGACAGAGCTTGAGTTGTTTTGTAAAGAGGAATGGGCTAAAATGTCAGTCTCTACATGTGCAAACCTTGTAGAGTCAAACCCCAGAAGACTTGCAGCAAAAGGGGGTTCCACAAAGTATTCAGTCATGCTGTATGAATACTTATGCACGCCCCACTTTTCACTTTTCTATTTTTTGTAAAATAACAGAATCATGTATCATTTTGCTTTCACTTCACAGTTGTCTGTTACTTGTGTGTGAACTTTCAGTAAAAAAAATCAAAATCAATTTTTTACGTTTAGGGTTGTAAACATGACAAAATGTGCAAAAGTTCAAGGTGTATTTGTACTTTCGCAAGGCACTTTTGGCCGCAAGTCCTTCAACTGACCAGCACCACTCAGGTTTCTGAATACTGTACTATTCTTTATGAATGTTTTTACTGATGACATTTTTTTTGGTAAATTCTTGCTCGACTGCAAAAAAATGTTTAAATAAACTCAAATTATTATTTTTTATTACAATTTTATTTTCTAGTAATGGGACAAAATAAGTTTTGTCCTCTTTTGGTATTTTGTTAACTCAGACATTTGTGGTAAAATCACTGTGTATCTCATTATAAAGCATTTATTTCATGAACTTGTAGGAGAGTTTTCTTGCATGCACCTGTACATTGAACTGTTGTTCTATGTCAAATTGTTGTTGTCCTTATCATATTTTATTTTAATCTTCTTTATGCATAGTCTTATAGTTTGAAAGTTTTTATATTTTATTTATCTAAGTTATGTGTTATATGTTTAATGTTTCATAAAAAAATCCTAGTTGTGAACCTGTTCACTAACAATGGCCAGTAAAAACAATTCTAATTCTGTTGTGAGATGTGCGTATAAACTCGTCCCTGTGAAGCATTGGGGAGTAAGGTATGAGTTTGGGCACAACTAACATTGTAATTTCATTGTTTCACATTAAAGGTTATTGTTTTTATTTTGGGGGTGGGCGCTTATAAGCCTTTTGCTTCGGCCCACTCCTTTTGAGCAGACCAACTGCTCAAATAAACAAATAAACTAAAAAAAAAATAAATACAAATCAGGTACAGGGCCTTCAAGCCCTGGCAGGATGGGTCAAATTCACAAAATAAACTTCTGCTAAATCGAATGAACCTCACAATATGTGAGGGAATGTGGTCGATTGTAAATAACAGCATAAATAAAAACACACCATAACAATGAATAAATAAATGTATGTTTACATACATTTATTGAACTGCTACCTTAACGTGGTGGGGTTGTTTGAGTGCCCGAATGATCCGAGGAGCTATGTTGTCTGGGGCTTCATGCCCCTGGTAGGGTCTCCCATGGCAAACAGGTCTTAGGTGACGGGTCAGACGAAGAGCAGTTCAAAGACTTCTATGGACAATATTACAACAAGGACCGTGACGTCGCCCGGTATGGCGCAGCCGGGGCCCCACCCTGGAGCCAGGCCTGGGGTTGGGGCTCGAATGCGAGCGCCTGGTGGTCGGGCCTCTGCCCACGGGGCTCGGCCGGGCACAGCCCGAACGGACGACGTGGGCCCGCCTTCCTGTGGACCCACCACCCGCAGAGGGATCCGTAAGGGTCGGGTGCAGAGAGGACTGGGTGGCAGTCGAAGGCAGGTGCCTCGACGACCTGGTCCGCGTGCGCAGCTTCTGGCGTTCGGGACATGGAATGTCACTTCGCTGGGGGGGAAGGAGCCTGAGCTCGTGCGGGAGGTAGAGAGATACCGGCTAGATATAGTCGGGCTCACCTCCACGCACAGCCTGGGTTCCGGATCCCAACTCCTGGAGAGGGGCTGGACGCTCCATTTTTCTGGAGTTGCCCGCGGGGAGAGGCGGCGGGCTGGGGTGGGTTTGCTCATAGCCCCCCAGCTCAGCCGTCACGTGTTGGAGTTCACCCCGGTGAACGAGAGGGTCGCGTCCCTACGCCTTCGGGTCGGGGACAGGTCTCTCACCGTTGTCTCGGCCTACAGGCCCAACATCGGTGCAGAGTACCCAGCCTTCTTGGAGTCCCTGGGGGGGGTGCTAGATAGTGCTCCGGCTGGGGACTCCATTGTTCTACTGGGGGACTTCAACGCCCACGTGGGTAACGACAGTGAGACCTGGGTGGGGGTGATGGGGAAGAACGGCCTCCCCGATCGGAACCCGAGTGGTGTTCTGTTATTGGACTTCTGTGCTAGTTACGGTTTGTCCATAACGAACACCATGTTCGAGCACAAGGATGTCCATAAGTGCACGTGGCACCAGGACACCCTAGGCAGGAGGTCGATGATCGACTTTGTAGTTGTGTCATCTGATCTCCGGCCGCGTGTCTCGGACACTCGGGTGAAGAGAGAGGCTGAGCTGTCAACCGATCACCACCTGGTGGTGAGCTGGATCCGCTGGCAGGGGAAGAAGCCGGTCAGACCTGGCAGGCCCAAACGTGTTGTGAGGGTCTGTTGGGAACGTCTGGTGGATCCCTCTGTCAGTAGGGTCTTTAACTCCCACCTCCGGAAGAGCTTTACCCAGATTCCGAGGGAGGTAGGGGACATGGAGTCCGAGTGGACCATGTTCTCCTCCTCCATTGTCGATGCGGCTGCTCGTAGTTGTGGCCGTAAGGTCTCTGGTGCCTGTCGCGGCGGCAACCCCCGAACCCGGTGGTGGCGCCCGGAAGTAAGGGATGCCGTCAAGCTGAAGAAGGAGTCCTATCTGGCCTTGTTGGCTTGTGGGACTCCGGAGGCAGCTGAGAGGTACCGGCAGGCCAAGCATGCTGCAGCTCGTGTGGTCAAAGAGGCAAAAACTCGGGTCTGGGAGGAGTTCGGAGAAGCCATGGAGGAGGACTATCGGTCGGCCTCGAAGAGATTTTGGCAAACCATCCGGCGCCTCAGGAGGGGGAAGCAGTGCTTCACCAACACTGTTTACAGTGCGGGTGGGGGGCTGCTGACCTCGACTGGGGATGTGGTCGGGCGGTGGAAGGAGTACTTCGAGGATCTCCTCAATCCCACTGTCACGTCTTCCGATGAGGAGGCAGAGGCTGGGGACTCGGAGGGGGGCTCGTCCATCACCCAGGCTGAAGTCACCGAGGTGGTTAGAAAGCTCCTCGGTGGCAAGGCCCCGGGGGTGGATGAGATTCGTCCCGAGTACCTTAAGTCTCTGGATGTTGTAGGGCTGTCTTGGCTGACACGTCTCTGCAACATCGCGTGGCGGTTGGGGACAGTGCCTCTGGATTGGCAGACCGGGGTGGTGGTCCCCCTCTTCAAGAAGGGGGATCGGAGAGTGTGCTCCAATTACAGAGGGATCACACTTCTCAGCCTCCCTGGTAAGGTCTATTCCAGGGTGCTGGAGAGGAGGATCCGGCCAATAGTCGAACCTCGGATTCAGGAGGAACAATGCGGTCTTCGTCCTGGTCGTGGAACACTGGACCAGCTCTATACCCTTCATCGGGTGCTCAAGGGTTTGTGGGAGTTCGCCCAACCAGTCCACATGTGCTTTGTGGACCTGGAGAAAGCGTTCGACCGTGTCCCTCGTGGTGCCTAGTGGGGGGTGCTCCGGGAGTATGGGGTACGGGGCCCTCTACTAAGGGCTGTCCGTTCCCTGTATGACCGTAGCAGGAGCTTGGTTCGCATTGCCGGCAGTAAGTCAGACCTGTTCCCGGTGCGTGTTGGGCTCCGCCAGGGCTGCCCTTTGTCACCGGTTCTGTTCATTACTTTTATGGACAGAATTTCTAGGCGCAGCCAGGGGCCGGAGGGTGTCCGGTTTGGGAACCTCAGAATCTCATCTCTGCTGTTTGCAGACGATGTTGTTCTGTTGGCTTCCTCAAATCAGGACCTCCAGCGCGCACTGGGGCGGTTTGCAGCCGAGTGTGAAGCGGCCGGGATGAGGATCAGCACCTCCAAATCTGTGGCCATGGTTCTCAACCGGAAAAAGGTGGCTTCCCCGCTTCAGGTCGGTGGGGTGTCCTTGCCTCAAGTGGAGGAGTTCAAGTATCTCGGGGTCGTGTTCACGAGTGAGGGACGGATGGAGCGTGAGATCGGTAGACGGATCGGTGCGGCGTCAGCAGTGATGCGGTCGCTGTATCGGACTGTTGTGGTGAAGAGGGAGCTGAGCCAAGCGGCAAAACTCTCGATTTACCGATCGATCTACGTTCCCACCCTCACCTATGGTCATGAGATTTGGGTAATGACCGAAAGGACAAGATCGCGAATACAAGCGGCCGAAATGAGTTTCCTTCGCAGGGTGGCTGGGCGCACCCTCCGAGATCGGGTGAGGAGCTCAGTTACCCGGGAGGAGCTCGGACTCGAGTCGCTACTCCTCCACGTCGAAAGGAGCCAGCTGAGGTGGCTAGGGCATCTGTACCGGATGCCTCCTGGTCGCCTCCCTCGGGAGGTGTTCCAGGCATGTCCTATTGGGAGGAGGCCTCGTGGAAGGCCCAGGACACGGTGGTGGGACTATGTCTCCGAGCTGGCCTGGTGTCGCCTCGGGGTCCCCCCAGAACAGCTGGAAGAGGTGTGCGTGGATCGGGAAGTCTGGGCATCTCTGCTGAGACTGCTGCCCCCGCGACCCGGCCCCGGATAAAGCGGAAGAATGGATGGATGGATGGATGTTTTATATTATTATCAATGACCCCGTGTTTCACGTTTCTGTCTGTGATGGACGGTGATCTGAGAACAGCAGAAAGCTCTTCAGAACAGGAGAGGTGTGCAGGTCAGGAATGACGCGCTGCGCTCTGGGACCAAGACTCCCCCACAGCCTGATCCTGCAGATCTGCTGCAGACTCAGGGGGTGACCTGCAACACCAAACACACGGGGGCTAGCTGTGCACAACGCCCCTGCTCTGACACACTACCTATGCCTTTAAGCGACTGACTCTCATACGAGGAGAGCCCGAGCCCACGGTGGTACTCACACTGTAAAGAGCAATAGCACACATGACCCCCCCGGCTGCCCCTATTGCTCCATGCCCCTGAAGTGCCCTTTTCCCTGCATACCTTTTATTTATTTGTATTATATTTTCTTTCGGTCCTTATCATTGGTTTTGCTCCAATAAGCCTTATAGCTTATATAATTAAATAAAATCAGAAATGAACACGCCCCTCGTTAGTTCATCCTGTTCTCAATGCCCCGCCCACCGGCCCTGCAGCAGAGGGCGGCGCTCAGAGAGAGGAGGCCTCTTCTGCACAGAACAACGATCTCCACACCTTGTGCTTCAGATTGCTCTTTATTTATCAGTCGGCCTCAAAATCGTGGACCAATGAGGTCAACAAGCCGACAGTTTTGTATGTGATCTAAAAATAAACCTTGTGTCAGACGTGAGCGCCTCATCCTCGCCACATACTTTTGTCACAATATTACAGCTCTATGTTCTCTTAAAACAATGTTAAACTGTGGCCCCTCCTCTCACTGCTGTGGCCCCTCCCCTCACTGCTGCGGCCCCTCCCCTCACTGCTGTTGCCCCTCCCTTCACTGCTGTGGCCTCTACCCTCACTGCTGTTGCCCCTCCCTTCACTGCTGGGGCCCCTCCCCTCACTGCTGTGGCCCCTCCCCTCACTGCTGCGGCCCCTCCCCTCTCTGCTGCGGCCCTCCCCTCACTGTTGGGGCCCCTCTCCTCACTGCGGTTGCCCCTCCCCTCACTGCTGTTGCCCCTGCCCTCACTGCTGTTGCCCCTGCCCTCACTGCTGCGGCCCCTCCCCTCACTGCTGTTGCCCCTCCTCTCACTGCTGTTGCCCCTGCCCTCACTGCTGCGGCCCCTCCCCTCACTGCTGTTGCCCCTCCCCTCACTGCTGGGGCCCCTCTCCTTACTGCTGGGGCCCAACCCCTTTACTGCTGCAGCCCCTCCCCTCACTGCTGTGGCCCCTCCCCTCACTGCTGCGGCCCCTCCCCTCACTGCTGCGGCCCCTCCCCTCACTGCTGTTGCCCCTCCCCTCACTGCTGTTGCCCCTCCCTTCACTGCTGTGGCCTCTACCCTCACTGCTGTTGCCCCTCCCTTCACTGCTGGGGCCCCTCCCCTCACTGCTGTGGCCCCTCCCCTCACTGCTGCGGCCCCTCCCCTCACTGCTGGGGCCCATCTCCTTACTGCTGTTGCCCCTCCCCTCACTGCTGTTGCCCCTGCCCTCACTGCTGTTGCCCCTGCCCTCACTGCTGCGGCCCCTCCCCTCACTGCTGTTGCCCCTCCCCTCACTGCTGTTGCCCCTGCCCTCACTGCTGCGGCCCCTCCCCTCACTGCTGTTGCCCCTCCCCTCACTGCTGGGGCCCCTCTCCTTACTGCTGGGGCCCAACCCCTTTACTGCTGCGGCCCCAGTTATGGAAAGAGCACAAAACAAAAAGTGTTTTTAAGCTGACCACTCTCCAAGCCTAAAGTACCCACATCTGAGGTCTCTGTGAAAGATCACGCAATGAGAAAATATCCACAAGGATTTGGTGGGGACCACTTGGCCATCCTGGAATGGGTCAGAAAACCCGGCAACGGTGCCATGTTTTTGTGGTTAGTGTATCGTGAGCAGCTAATCGCGGCTAGTGTTCCCACATAGTTTACGCCTCTAAAGCTGATGAAAAGTGGATTAGAGCCAATGCTTTACATGCAAACAAACGGCGGTTCCAGGTCATTCTAGAACTCCCACCTATAATACACGCAACGGTTAATGGGGACTACTTTAAACACCTGGACCAAACACTGTGGCACAAATACATGTCTTTTAATAGTGTTGCATATAGTGATATAATGTGGGTTAATAGGTGCACTACATTGATAATGGCATAGTGTATCATCACAATATAATATATATAATATTCTATCCAACGACAGTAGACATACACTCATGGTAGCAGAGGCAGTGGTAGCAGGGCGTCCCCTCCTGGGTGTGGTCACGTGGGCTGTTCCCGGAGTTATCGCTGGAGAAAACATTGGCCCCAAACTCCACCAGAGTGTCCACCAACTCCACACTGTCCCCGCGGGCCGCCAGATGTAACGCCGTCTCGTGGAACTTCACCGAGTTCACCCGGGCTCCTGCAGAAGTGATAAAAAACAGGGATATAGAATTGCTTATTGTGGCTTTAAGCTCAAGCAAAAGCCGTTTTTCCGTACTGGGATATGTTCTGACCTGAGCTTGGACGAGTTGATGTGTACCTGTCTGGTCTTTACACGTGCCCTCAGTTATGCAAAAAGACCAAAGATGTTGTTAGCATGTTGTTACCAGCTTGCGACTAAACTGGAAGAGCTCGGTCGCTTCTAACTTCACTCCCGTTTGGGTCCATGAGGAGAGGAGGACAGGCTATATGCTAACCGCATCTTTGGTCTTTTTGCGTGGCCGAGGGCAGTGTTAAATCTTTCAGACTGAGATAAAAAATAAAACGATGCAAGGCAAGAACATGTGAATTGCTCCATCGGGCAGTTTTCTTAAACGCACAATCCCAGCGGCTAATTTCAAGCCAGTTAGAATCACCCGCTTTAATCTTGGATGTGGCGCCTGTCTTTGTTTTGTTCGTATCATGAAGTTAAGGATAAACTCGGTAAGGTAGTAGTAAGTACAGCCCCTGCGCTGCTATTCCTGTGCAGTGTGAACTCGATCAGTTTAGTCCAAAAAAAAACTATTATCTCTTATTTCCCATGGGCTCTTTGGTAAGACTGCAGCAAAATCAAAATTGTTGATGTTAATTTACTTGTCGATGTGAGGCGACCTTGAGTGTCTAGAAAGGCGCCTAAGAAATAAAATGTATTAATAATAATAATAATAATAATAACATTATTATTATTATTAATAAACAAGTACTGTGATGTGTAAGAAGTATATATTTTACAGTTCAGGCTCAAGAGCATGGCAAATAAAACACAACCTAATAATACATTTGTAAACAAACCACAATCTCAATATCTATCAGAAAAAAAGTATTTTTTTGGCAAAATCGTGTAGTGTATATATTGTGCATACTGTAAATATGCAGGAAAAGCCCAACTCGAAATTTGCACTTCCAAGAATTAACGGTGGATAATTCTTGTATCTCGAGGTTTCAAGTGAGGGACGAATGGAGCAATTGGATGGGCATGTCCTGCTGCCTCCACTAACCTGTTGGAGTGGAAACCACATTATTATCTTATATTATCAAAATATTGTTGATGAAACAGTTATTAGTTGTGTCTCTTGCTGACCTGCCTGCAGTAGTGCCCTCACACAGGCGACATGTCCTTTGGCAGCGGCGATGTGGAGCGGGAGCCCAACGTGAACGTCAAAGGCCTCCAGCTCAGCTCCTCTGGAGATCAGCAGCTTCACTATGTCCACGGCATCTGGTCAAAGGCAATAGTGTAGACAAAGGACAACAGAGTTACTGCCCCGGGACAAACTGGCAGTCTAAGGGTACTGGTGGTCCCTTGTACCTTGTATACAGGCTTCATGCAGCGGGGAAGCGGTCAGAGCCGTCAGAGAAGGGTTCACGTTCGCCCCGTGATCCAGTAAAAGCTGAACACACTCCAGGTTCCCAGAAGCACAGGCGTTACAGAGAGGAGTACTGCCATGAACTGTTCTCACGTCTACCTATTATAGAATATCAGAAATATAAAGTAAAGGTATACATTTGGAATAATGTATAACGGGGCAGGACAGTTTGTTTGGAGGTAGGCTGACTTTTTTTCCTTTTGGTAAAGGTTGGAGGCCAAACTTCCTCAACTCAATAACTATGTCCCGTATTGATTAATTAGGGAGGTTTGGTGGCTCTCCTTCAAGTTTATCGTCATGTTCACAGTAAAACATAAGTTGAAATAATGCAATGACATTCTTACTTGCTAATTCCCTTCACACAAGTGTACAGAGCATTCATTATAGACGTGCACTATGCCCACAGTCAGTGTCAATGTATGTTGGGCTTGTATAAAAGTCTGTTATGGTTATATCTATCTATTATTCAACCTCACCCCTCTGCCCTCAGGACGGAGATACAGGATGCTTAAATACGGGAAGGTTCGTTTTTAAAGAAGCCTGATCCCGTCAGGCTCTGTTGTTCTGTCTGTCCTTGGTCTATATATTCAGCTGCGTGCAGATTGTGACCTCTGTCGCTGCTAACCTGTAAGCCAAGGTAAGACTTGTGTCCATCTGTCTTGTTATTTGCCAAGAGTTTCACGAGCTGTCGTTGCTGGACATTGTCACAAACAAACGGTTTCTGCCGCTGGAATATCTTTCTAAGTGCTACAAGAATCGTTCAGTTGCTCTGAGCAGAGCTTTAGTATTTCAGCCGCGGGTGGATTAGTTGACAAACAGTTTTGCCATGGGAGACCCTACCAGGGGCACGAAGCCCCCGACAACAGAGCCCCCAGGATCCTTCAGGCGCTCAAACCCCTCCACCACGTTAAGATGGCGGTTCCAGGAGGGAAAGCGTACACAGTAGTTGATGCTTATAAATGTCTTTTTCGTCCAAATCACCTACAGTATGTGTTCTGGTGTGACTGACGTCGCCTAGTTCAGTGTGGTGTCCCTGACCTGCGCCCCGGCCCTCAGCAGCAGCCTCACGCTGGGACAGTGTCCTCTCAGACTGGCCTCGTGGAGGGGAGTAATGTTATCCACCGTCACCGTGTTCACACAGGCCCCGGAGTCGATCAGCTGTTTGAGCTGCAAAGCCCTGCCCTGAGACGCAGCTTCATGGAGGGCAGTGCGGTCGGCCCAGAACCCTGAGCACACACAGGGCAAGATCTGTTTTACACACTCACTGAAACAAATAATAGAGGTCTTTACTTGAACGAATCCAGGAAACCGATTGCCTTGAATAAGTCAAGTTAATGAGGCCGATTATCTTCAAGTGTTGGTAACTCACGAATTTCCAGTAAAGTTAATTCCCATACCAGTAGTGTTCAATTAAACATTTGTATTGATGAATACTTGCGTATTTCAATTATATTTCACTTTCTCTGTTCAAGTTTTCACTCAAGTCATGGAGATTGTGCATTAGGCTTGCACTGGATGGATGAATTAAATATTACAAAATCAAGCAATTGCTAGTTTTATTTTATTTTAATTTTTTTATCCACTATAAAACTCATTGAGATTAAGGTCGCATTCACAACCCCCTCTTGATTCGAATCCTGGTGTGAATGCGAGTTAAACATCTATTTTTCAAGAGAGTCCTGGCCAAGAAGATGCAGGTGGTAACAAGTAAAAAAAATTAAAACTGAAACTACTCTTACTTCATTAAATAAATAAAACTAAAAAACAGAACGTTGTTCTTCGACGTAGGGTTCATGTTTGTCCCAGTTCCTCTGAGTCATGGTGCAGCTTTACAGTCTTTGATGTGGACAGATGTTACAGAAGACGCTCATGAGGTTCATTGCTTCAACACAGTTACGAGAGTAACAATTTTCTTCAATATAAAAGTACATTTACCACAGTCCTGTCCACATCTGTCATGGTCCACCATGACCCACCATGACTCAGAAGAACCGGGACAAACATGACTCTACATCAGATTGTCATGTTCTGTTTTTTTTTTTTTTTTTGTAAAAATGAGAGTAATTCATAATAAATAAATTAATATTTTTTTAATGACATAATTTCAGGATTTTCACATTTGTATATTTACTTTATTTTTTTACTATATTTTTGAGTTTCAGAATATGATATAACTCTCATACCCAGCAGAACTCTAAAGTTCTGTCTAAAGCAGAATCTCCATGACCTCCTTCTTCACTTCCCAGTCTGTGACTAAAGAGCAACGAGGGCTCAGCTTTTTTACAGACAATAAAGAGCTCACCATTTAGCGTCATGTTACTGTCACTCATGGTGTCGGACCTAAAGTCTAACTCTGAAGAAATTCAATTCACATGTACACTGAGAAGGTTGGAAGGGCGTTCCCTTGTGTCCAAGTGCGTCCAACTGCCTGGACCAAAACTTCCCCTGATCAGGGGACTCTGGAGTTTAAGTAGTTAAGTTGTCTAAATGCAATATAATTGAATTATGCAAGTATTCAGCAATACATTTTGTCAATTGAACACTACTGGTATGGAAGTTAACATTACTGGAAATGAGTGAGTTACCAACAGTTGAAAATAATCGGCCTCATTAACTTGACTTATTCAAGGCAATCGGTTTCCTGGATCCTTTCAAGTAAAGGCCATTTCAATACTTACTTTACACTAGTGAAGGTAGCTGATTGAAGAGAAACAAGTAAACAACAATGAATACATTCAAGGAAGCACAACTATTACTTTTCTCAGTGCTCTGACTGCAATAAGCATTCTGTAAAAAGGGATTATTCTTTTTTTGCCATATCACCAAAGTCAGATGGTCGCAGATCCATTGCCAGAGGGTCTTTGCCAAAAATAACTGATGGTGAATATTTTTATATGTTACAGCCATTTCTAAACTTTTATTTCTCATAATAAAAGTCTGACCCTCCGCGTCGCAAGACTTGTCTCACTTTCACTACTATTTGAGGTGGTCACCCTTAGTATGCAGCCTATGCCTATGCCTATATTTGGAGCTTGCTACAAACTAAATGGAGTGTTGAATGTTATTTTTGCGCTTGCCAAGCATGGATCTATTATAATAAGAGTGTATGTGTAAGCACAGTGGCTGTAACAGGAGCACGTAAGGCCATTGCACAGGCTGTTTCTCCCGCGGGGCAGACTGACTCACCGATGTCGCAGAGAAAGGACCTCCGCGCGGCCGTCACTTCCATGGCCCCGGTCCTCCGTCAACAACAGCTGAATTCACGAGGCTAAAGGTGTAGGAGACGAACACAACCAATAGGGGGCAGCAACGGCTCAGGCGTCGTTCTCAACGCGGTGCATGGCGGGAGTTTGAGTCCAATGACATTTCTTATTTGGTCCTGCGGCGTGTAAAAGCAGATCATTGAGAGGAAAAAAAAAAAAAAAACAAACGTACTGGGAATAACAAAATAATTACACATGTTAGTACTGGTAGTTACATTTCAAATAGCTTATGTTTGATTTCTAATTATATATATTATAATATTTAAATAACCAAAATATAAAAAAGTTGACAAATATAATAGTCTTTACTAATCTTAAAAAAACACAACAAAAAAAACAACACAAAACGGTTGAAGCAACCGTTTTGTGTTGTGAAAAAACGTACTTCCTGGTTCACGTATGTCCAATCAAAAAAGACTCGCTGCATCGCAATTTTTTTTTTTTTCATGAAATTTGGCAACCATGAGTTAGGACAGCGTCCCAAAGAGCCGGGTTCGGCATTAGCAACGTGCCTATTAAGCATCTTTCGAGGACTAATGCAACGGTAAGTATGTGTACAAGAAAAACTTAGCTTATGCTGGGGATGAGACCTGTACTCTGTGCGGAGCATGGAAGGTTAAGTCGACCCAGGTGCCCTCACCTTCAGAGAGGCTACCTTGACAGACAGTGCGTTGACACGGCTGATCAAGGGCAGTTTCTATGTCGGTGAGAGGCGGAGGCAAGGCTGACAACATTTGGTTGCAGCTGCTTCATAGTCCTGAGGCAGGCATTACTGGCCTGGGTCGCTAAACGCCAGTTAGGCATTATATGTTATGTATTAGGGAGTCGGGGCGGAAGTCTCGTACCTCCGGTCCTTTGGCTGAATAGTGCAAAATGCGGTGACATGGCGCCAGCTGCACATGACCAACACCAGAACATATAAGGCACGTAGGTCGGTTGTTGATAAAATAGTTTTCAGAGGAGAATGTACTTAATGCAGAATGGAAACGACAGAATGAAAAATGAATTATACTTTATACACGGACCAATATGGCCTGCACTTCCCTTGTTGCAGACGAATAAATGATAATTGATGACTGGTGTGTATGATTCGTTCGCTCATTCTTCAAATTTAAATTAAAAACGAAATTACCAAGAAATATTTTTTTGTTTTATGTAATGAAACAAAATCAAACTCTAAATTTAAGCCATTTAGCATTTTCAATCTAATGACAAAATAGAAAAACAATATTTGAAAGTAAAGTGAGTATGGGGTCCATGTATAAAGTATAATTCATTTTTCGTTTCCACGTTTCAGAATGAAAGTGTTCGTGCATATTTCCTTTTATCGATTTTCAAATTAAAATCCAAAACAAATTAACCAAAACACAACGTTTCTCATTTTTGGTAATGAAACGAAATCAGTCCAAATGGCTTCAATTTGGATTTTTGTATATGATGCATACAACGAAAAATGGCATTTTAAATGACTAACGAAGCCTTATTTGATTTTGTTATATTGTTTTATTTGTTTGTGGTCAACCGGAAGCTGAGTTGACTGTACGTCGCATATTATGGTCCGCCTTGACACACCTGAAGAACTTGTCTTCTTTAGCCTATTCTGAGCGAGACTTACTTGGCCCGCACACATTTGACTCACTTTTTCAGGAGTTGGCGCTCAGTGCTGCTTTTATGTTTAACTGGGATTTCACTATCAGATACGCACGAGGCAGAGACAGCCCGCCTGCATTAGCAGGTTGAGCCACAGCCCACTAGATGGCGCACTGGAATTTGCGGTCACGGTGACACGCTGTTGAACTAAATAACTCTACTCATTAAATACATAGTGGATTAACTTGAACTGAATTACAGGTATTCACTTCATATGTGCTTGTTTTTTCTTTAGCTGACATGTCATTTGATCTGTTTAATACCCAACGATGGCATCAGGTGAAGAGAAAACCCATCATATGATACATCTTTGATGCCTCATCAATGTCTAAAGAGCGATGAAAAGCAACAAAAAATAGCAAAAGCATGAGGGGGGGAAAAAGATTAAAAAGACTAAAACACAACAAAAACACTTCCAAAATGGGGAAAAAGAGTGACAAACATGTTGGAATTGTTTATTGTTGGAAAAGCAACAATAACACAACAAAAAAGGTGACAAAAACACATGACTAAAGAGTGATAAAGCAACAAGAAAGCCACGAAAGAGCAACAAAAAGGTGACCAATACAAAAATGCAACACAAGTTTTGTATGTCTTATGCCTCATTCTAAAGCGGCTGCAAGCTCCAGTAAAGAGGCTTTAAGATTTGTGTAAAGCAAAACTGGAGAAAATGTGATCGATTAAGGTAAGAGGTTAAAAGGTGTTCTTGGTTACAAAGAATCAATCTTGAGACTTTCTTTTTGATTTTATTTTGATGATGGAACTACCATAAGCATAGAGCTGTTGGTTCACAAAAGGTTGGTTGTATCACATAATGTTCCACAATGGCCTCAGTGCCAAGTGAGAGGTGTAGGACTGTTATGTTTACCTACAAGTGTTTTAATAAAGCAATTTATTACATAATTGTTTTTTTGCCAGCCATGTTTTTACGCACATACATGAGACATTGATGAGGCATCAAAGATGTATCATATGATGGGTTTTCTCTTCACCTGATGCCATCGTTGGGTATTAAACAGATCAAATGACATGTCAGCTAAAGAAAAAACAAGCACATATGAAGTGAATACCTGTAATTCAGTTCAAGTTAATCCACTATGTATTTAATGAGTAGAGTTATTTAGTTCAACAGCGTGTCACCGTGACCGCAAATTCCAGTGCGCCATCTAGTGGGCTGTGGCTCAACCTGCTAATGCAGGCGGGCTGTCTCTGCCTCGTGCGTATCTGATAGTGAAATCCCAGTTAAACATAAAAGCAGCACTGAGCGCCAACTCCTGAAAAAGTGAGTCAAATGTGTGCGGGCCAAGTAAGTCTCGCTCAGAATAGGCTAAAGAAGACAAGTTCTTCAGGTGTGTCAAGGCGGACCATAATATGCGACGTACAGTCAACTCAGCTTCCGGTTGACCACAAACAAATAAAACAATATAACAAAATCAAATAAGGCTTCGTTAGTCATTTAAAATGCCATTTTTCGTTGTATGCATCATATACAAAAATCCAAATTGAAGCCATTTGGACTGATTTCGTTTCATTACCAAAAATGAGAAACGTTGTGTTTTGGTTAATTTGTTTTGGATTTTAATTTGAAAATCGATAAAAGGAAATATGCACGAACACTTTCATTCTGAAACGTGGAAACGAAAAATGAATTATACTTTATACACGGACCGAATATGTCATCAATTATCATTTATTCGTCTGCAACAGCGGAAGTATGGGGGCCATTATTTTTGTTCGGCTGCAACACTGACTGCATCGATGAAACTGGTCATTCTATTCAAGGAGGACCGGGTCACGTGACCCGACATCAGCTGGAGCCGCTGCAATGAACAGGCCACAGGATGGTGGTGTTTTCACTTCGAGTTTAGTCTGTTTGCATGGGTTTGGTGTGATATGATTTTTATAGCACATCCCAGTTTCCACCTTAACCTCTGTTACGTGACTGTGCCAAACCCCGGTGAGGCGCATTCAGCCCACCTGCTCTTGGAGCAGTATGAGGACAAAAAGTGGAAGCACGGAGGGGGTGGAAGAGAGACCCCAACCCGGAGAAAGGGGCTGTTGCGGGCAGCAGGTGATGGAGGCGCAGCAGAGGGACACATGGACCGGGAGTGTAGGGGAAGGTGCGGGTCAGAGCAGCGCAGTGGAACATAAGGGCATGGATGAAACGGCGGGTAGCCACGGGACCGGAGCTTAAGCAGCGGCCATGGAAAGGTGCTTGTGATGAGGCCAAACTCACTCGCGAGGTATCGCACGGCGCTTAGGAACGCGTCTTGTGCGTCGCCCCTGGTGCGCGTTACGCACAGCTCATAGTGGCCGCTCTTCAAAAAGGCACGCAGGAAACGTGGCCACTGTGTCTGGGTCACAAGCACCGTCTCCTGGGCACTGCTTAACCCTTGTGCCCTGTTAAGGAAAAACTGCGTATCGGAGGGCAGGGGCGCAACTACCAACTTTCTGGGGGGTATGCAGACACACAGCCGGCACAAAAAACAATCTCACGGCTTCTGTTGCTCATTCATGTAACCTTTGCTCTGCCCTCTCTCTCTCTCTCGCGCAAGAGGGGAGAAAAAAACGCAAGTGAAAGAGGAGTTTTGCTTCAACGCGATCTCCTTTGTAATGGTCACTTTGAGCTCCTCGTGCTCAGCAGCAGCAGCGGTGGAGATGACCGGGACGGGCTGAGGAGGAGACCGTGTGCAGTGATGTAGCTGCCGTTCGGGGGAGGCCACAAGCGGAGTGGAGCTGAGTGAACAGGTGGAAGATGTGAGTGACGGGGCTCCTGTAGCCGCCTCGTCACTCACGGACTCTCCTATGGCCTGGGACAGCGCTGGGAGCGTTTCCCCAGAGCTGCACTCTGAAACCATTTGCCCGCAGGCCGCACTCACGTCCCGCGGTCGTGCGTTCACAAACTGTCCCTCTGTCAATCCTACACTCCTCTCTCCGCCCCACTCCAGCAGTAACTTTTGTTACGTAAAATAAGCATGTTGACGCTATGGGGCGCCAATGTCAAATGCTATGAGGAAATGGCCTATGGGGCGCCGCATTGACTTCCATTATCATTTCAGATTTGGACCTCCCCTCTATATATCAAGGTTAAAATAATTTCCCCTGCAATTTCCAGTTTTTATGCTACCAACCCCTTACTGTAATGTAAAACATTATGTGATTATTAGTTGTGGCCATTTTTAACCCCTTCCCTCCCGTGCCCTATATTATAGCCCTATACCAGAACCAGGCAGTATTGGTTTATTCATGTCTAGAAACCAGACCTTTTATTTTCTCTCCTAAAATGGTTTGGATGTGTTGTCAGTGAGTCCCTCTGTGAGTCTGAATGATTGGAATGAACAAATATGTCCCAGGATCCACTCTCCTCATTATGTTAGTAAACAAAACTGTAAACCTGGAGCTGAACGCCCAGAAGACAGTGGAGATGATCGTGGACTTTAGGAAAGACACAGCCCCACCGTCCCACCTCGCCCTGACAGACTCTTCCACCCCCATTTCCATCGTGGACTCCTTCCGTTTCCTGGGCACCACCATCACCCAGGACCTCAGATGGGAGCCAACCATCAGCTCCCTCATCAAAAAGGCCCAGCAGAGGATGTTCTTCCTGCGGCAGCTGAGGAAACTCAAGCTGCCAACCAAGATGCTGGTGCAGTTCTACACGGCCATCATCGAGTCCATCCTCACCTCCTCCATCACCGTGTGGTCCATCCTCACCTCCTCCATCACCGTGTGGTCCATCCTCACCTCCTCCATCACCGTGTGGTTCCCCGGCGCTACAGAACGGGACAAGCATCGACTGCAGCGCATTGTGCGTGCTGCAGAGAAGGTGATTGGCTGTGAGCTCCATCCCTCCAGGACCTGTTCACCTCCAGGACCCGGAGGCGTGTGGGTCGGATCACAGCTGACCCTTCTCACCCTGGACACGGACTATTCACCCCTCTCCCCTCAGGCAGGAGGCTACGGTCTATCCAGACCCATACCTCCCGCCACTTGAACAGTTTTTTTCCCTCCGCCATCAGACTCATGAACAAAAACAAGTCTCTGTAGCTCAGTCACAGACTCATGGATGTATCTGCACTTGCAGTGTGCGGTGTGTCCACACTTAGACCCGCTGCTATCACTTTATAACACTTAATATCACTTTATACGCCTACACATCTGTATATACAATCCTGCTGTTGTTCATTGTCAAATTGTTGTTGTCTTACCATATGCCACTTTATTTTATCTTATTTATTTAATATTTTTTATTTTATGCATGCCCTTATAGCCTTATAGTTTAACGTTCTTAGCTTATTTTTTATCTTAATTCTGTGTTATATGTTCTATGTCGCACGTTTGCACCAAGTAAAATTCCTAGTTTGTAAACCTTGTTCACAAACCTTGGCAATAAACAAATTCTGATTCTGATTCTGAAAAAACTGCACAAAACAACAAATTTTATTCCTCTTGTAAGGAATTATAACAAGTGCAGGCATTCATTTTAAAGGTAAGAGTTAAACCCAGCTTGTGTTGATTTAGAGGGTTTTTAATCATTTTGCTGAAAAGAAACAACAAGGCCATGTGGGAATGTGTGAGAATCTCAAATAGTGGTCAAAAATATGCTTTCAAGGACAATGTTTGGGGTGGGAAAAAATATGTTCATTTTGAAAAAATATTGCCAAGCTCTGGAATCCTGGGGGCTATTTCATAAAACTCGCTCAGTAAAGCTCGGTTTAGGCTCCCCATCCTGACATAAGTTAGGCACAACAATTCAAGATGCGATTACAGGGTTTCGCCAAAGGGACACCGAGCTTGGCTAATCTCACTAATTCAAGACAGGTTCAACTAATTATCACTCACCGTGTACAAATTCAGACCACACTAATGATCACAGAGTTCACTGAGAAATCATGGCCGAGCGTGAACGCGCAGCATACTTCACAGGCCTAGCTTTGTTCCGCTACGTTAGCTCTATAGGTAGAGTGCAGGACTCCCATCCACAAGGATCCCAGCCTCGACCTTTTTTTTTTTGGACTGGGCAAATTGGCGTCTATCAATTTAAACACTTTTCTTTTTTTATTGGATAAGCTTTTTGATGACACATAATGTCATTAATATGTCACACAACTTTGTATTTCACAGATGAAAGACAAAGACAATGTTGGTGTATATTTATAATTTATTGCATAAAGTAATTGATTTCCATAGTAACTGAGCCAGACTCAGAGTGAGCCTGGTTTATGAAACCGAAAAGACAACAAAATAAGCCAAACTTGGCCAAATAAGCCTAGTTTACAAAGCCACTCAAATATGTTTTCTTGTTGCCGATATTAATCCTGGGTGTTTAGGTAAATGAAACACGGATGTGTGTCTTTGTAAAAGTCCCGGAGCTGCTGTAGCTCCAGTTCACAACACGATGAAGCTAACCTCCGTGGGGTGCACACCTATGTTCCCTGGGTCCTATGTTCCCCGGGTCCTATGTTCCCCCAGGTGCGATTTTTTTTTTTTCCATAGGTGAGTCGTTACTTCAACCAATCACAAGTCATGAGAGTGAAATGTCATACATATGTCAACCCTGACCCTGCCCTCGCCACTAACCTTAAGGATAGTGGGCTGGTGCCTAATCTTAATCAATAGAAGTGGGGGAACATAGGTACCGGGGAACATAGGGCTGACCCCCCTCCGTGACTCTGACTTGTTTACCTCTGCGGGCCGGCATAGGATCTGCCCCGGTGGCTCAGCTCCGACGCACGTCACTGTTGGGGAAAGCTCCTGATTGGTCGACGCTCGTGAATTTCTCCAAAAAGTTCAACAATTCCAACTCTAGCTCCGGCTGCTCGACGCACGAAAAGCTTCAAAACGCGCTGCACAGGAGGCGCGGGACACACTGCGGGATCTCTTGACACTCCCCGAGGCGCGTCCCTCATGTATTTTTAATGTAAACCTGGCCACGTTTGGTCTGAACCCGGCATTACTAGTTACTTTTATAACAATGTACCCATTGGATAGCCTGTACTAGATGTTTCATTTCATGTTCTTTTGTTATTTTCTGAACCATGGCTAAATAAATAACATGTGCATGTTCAAATGAAAGCATTTGTTCATTCTCGAATTGAGAGGTGAGTATTAACCAGGCTGTTTTATTTGGATGTTGTTTTGTCCTGCACCTGTCTACATGTAAGTGCACAATATGCTGTATGTAGTGCACAACACATTAGTACAGGTGTAAAATGTCTCTCATACATTTCTATATTCGGTATTTGATATCTAAACAGTTATTTAATTAATGTAAACAATCATCGCCTACCCAAAAAAGTCATTACACGCTACTGACTTGCTCTACGGGGCCCAGAACAAGTTGCAGTCCCGGGGCCCATTTTACTTAAATCCGGCCTTGCCCCCAGCAATTATAAATTCTACCATTGTGTGCTGGATAAGTTAGTGACAAATGTCTCTTAATATTTCTGACGTAAAACTGGACCAACCACAGAATCCAAGCATCCAATAACTAACTAATGCTAACTGTATCACTAATTGAATTTGGTTTAAGATGTGGTAGCAACAACACTCGCAAAACATGGACTGGATTCCCTAATAACCACGGACTGAATTAGGAAGGCAAAGTATGAAAAAAAACATTGCACATAATCAAATGGTAGAGGAAACACTGCCCCTAATATTCTTCTTCATGCAGCTCCCCTGAGTGGGGTGGCCCAGGAGAATCCAGGGGTGGCCCAGGGGAATCCAGGCCACCCCCTAGAAACGCCCCTGGCTGCACCACTCCTCCGTTTGGGTCATTTACCCAGGATGCACCAGACGATCCTTCAGTCCCTGGGTGAGCTGAATAATGCACTGCAACTTTATTTTGCACTGAAATCACCCTGAATCATCATTTATCTGTCCATACACAATAATGTAATGATATTCCTCCTTCGTTCCACATTTGTGCAAGTCAATTCCTTACTTCTGAAATATGTGCTCGGTCAATGTTGATTCAAGCTGTACGTGTGCGAACAAGACAGAACAACAGCTAGTTGGGACATAAACATTTACATACGCTATTTATTTATTATGGAATCAAAGTTCCCCTCCTGGAACTGCCACCTTAACAGTAAGAGACTCAACCTAAACCAGTTTATAATCAGCCTCTTTTTTCTCATAAAAAAGTTGTTTTGGTATGTATAGTCCCGTCTGTAAAAACCTCCACAGTGATGGGAAGGAGTCCGAGTGAGTTGAATCATGTCTGGACCTCTGTCTGAAGTCTGCTAATGCTGTTAATGCTGTCACTGCAGACTGTTAAAAAAGTACACGAAGAAACTGGCTTGAACTCATGTTTCTGCCTGGTCAAGAGAGAAGAAAGCCTCTCTTTTCTGGGCCAGTTTTCTCAAACAGCCCTCAGATGGGAGGTCAGTCAAAACAAATACATGGGAAAGGTACAGACATGATGTTTGTAAAGTCTATTAGACAAAGGGATTGTAATCGAGTCAAGAAAACATTCAGTAAAAAAAAAGCCAAGCCAATCCTCATGCATTATTCAGGCTTTTCACAACATGACTTTTAACTTTAGACATAGAAATACAAATGTTGTCTAATTTTATTTAATACTTTACTTCATAAAATGTACTAGAGTAAAGTGAAAAAACAAAAGCAAACAAAAAATCGTAACATTTTTCCTTACTTCCTTACTTTGTTACTTTCCACAATTATTAACTCACTCTCATTCATCCTGGGCCTATTGTACATGTTTTTAGTGGTAGGGGAACCCTACGTAGACACATGCTAACTCCACAGAAAGGCTCAGCCTGGTGTTCCAGGAAATGTCGTGAACCCCCATTTAAACAAAAATGCAATGTCGGTACTCAAACTACTAATTGTTACATTTAAAAAGATGTTCTTTATGTAACCCTAGTTGACTTAGTCTGTCTATGTACGGCCCCAATTAGCTCCGTTCACCCAGCCTCAGGACTCTGCGTTGTGATTGAGTGATGTATAAGTGGCCAGGTGAGGTGCAAAGAGAAGGAGCACAGCAGACACGGTGGTTCTTTGGATTGTAGAACGTGCAGCAGGAGGCAAATTTAATTTGTTGTTCACAGGTGTTTCACAGTTGCTTGGCTCATGGAACCTTACGAAGTAAGAGCAGAGCAAGAGGACTGTTAGTTATCTAATACAATTCTCATCATGCATATTAAACAACAATCTCAAATAGTGCAAACAGTAGATTGCTACCACAAAAGCAGCACAGCCACGCAACTGGACCTCATTCGTAATTAGCATAGTATTGAACACAAATAAAAGTAACATATCCAACTTGTTAATTGCCAGGAAACAGGACAATAACCGATTAGGATGTCTCAGGCTAAATATGTTGTACAAATAACCTGTAGATGGTCATAAAAGCATAGATATTTATGGATGGCATTAAGAACAAGTCAGTGTGTACCTTACGAAGTAAGAGCAGAGCAAGAGGACTGATCGCGTACTGCGCAGCCTCTTGGCAGTGCCGCTACGGTGGCCGATCTTGGACTAAAGGCCAAAAATAGAAAGCAGCGGTCTCTAAACGATAACGAAGCACAAGGGCACCACCTAGTGGTCAGTACCCTACATCTACATTGAAGACGCCATAGAATTAAGTGCTAACATTTATTTATTACAAATTTTGCATGTTGCATTATAAACATGTTCACAATGCACGAAGAATCAAAGAGATCATGAGTTTCACACAAAAAATGGGTGTACAATGCTTTAAATGTGCAAGTTTAAGTCATCAATAAGTTCCTGTAACTGCTGTGAGGCACGAGGATTCCTCAAACATGCAGGTCATCTTAGGAGACAGTTGTGGGCATAATATGCATAATATTATTGTTGAAATTAGGTTTTGTTCTTGTCCCCGGGTCAGGTGTTTCCCACTTGAAAATGACAACTTCTCTACTCAGAGCACTAATGCTGAAGAGACTCGTATGTAAACAAAATGGCTAATGCTTTACAGTTAGCTGATAAGATGCTAACATGTTAACATATCATTCAAAACATTCTAAATAGCAGTATATTGAAGGCTATGACCAAAAGTAACGTTCATTTCACCGGGTGCAGTGGTTTTGTTAAAGTTTTATAGCTGCACATGTCCACTGGGGGCTGCCATTACTGTCTTCATCTCACATCTGAACTCGGAACAGTAGGGACATCTCCGAGTTTGGGTTACAAGTTCAACATTTTAAGGTATTTTTCCATGTGGCAGGTTGGACATTTGCCAGTTACCAGTTGCCTGGAAGGCACCCTTAGGGTCGGGCGAGGTCAACGGTGAGATTCTGTAACAGCTCAGTGTCGGGAACATGACGGAGTTACATCAAAAACCAACAAAGCTCCAACTCGCACATCATCGCTGAGGTCTCTGAGAGGAAATAACAGGTCAATGCTAAGGCAGAGCTGCAAACCAAAATTGGCAAGACAAGTGGTTAGCAGATATTAAAACGGAGAAGAATTCAATTCTAACATATGCGGATAGTTAGCAAGCTGGCTACTCCGGGACTCTATGTAAAAATAAAACCTCCACAGACAGTGATGGACTAGACTGACAATTATTAAAAGAACTATTGACTGCATTGTTAAACCACTTGTTATCTGTCCAAACAAATGGGTGTTTTTCCTGATGTAGAATTATAATATTTTTATACGATGTTTTGTTCCTTTGGCTATTTAGCAAACTAACCAAAAGTTTCCATGGAGTTTGTATAAGGTGTGGTTTCCCCAGTCCTTTGTTTCAGGGAAGATTAGGACTCAGCAACCCCCACCCAGTCCGCTGGCCACTTGGTCAAAAAGGGTCAAATTACATAGGAGACCAAGGCGGAGCTGAATGGATAGCTTTGGGAACCAATGGAAACGATGGAAACGACATGTGGTCTTAGACTCATAAATCTTGTAAACATTGGAATGTGTAAAATACTGTGTTTCCCCAGGATGAACCCAGTCTGCCCATTGGGAACGGCTGCTGGCAGGCACATTGGATAGGGAACTGGGGAAGGCAGAATTCTGTATTAAGATGACATGTTAGGGAAATAAAACTTCTAATTTGAATTCCTTGATTTGTCATCAATCCTGGTATGTATTTTTATTAGTTTTACGTAGAGTAGATTTTGACGACTCTCAACTCCTCTTCCAGTTTGAATGCGCGGTGTTGTCAATTAAAGGACAACACAGGAAACCGGTTGTTTTCTTTCATATGGTGACCCCGAGAGAACTGCAGGGGGTGCTGAAGAGCCGTCAAACGGAGACGCGACGAGGATCGGTCTTCGAGAAAAAAAACAACAATCAATCGGCGGCAGTACATACCAGGTCCTTTTCTTCCACGATCACGCAACAGCAATTTCATGGACGTCCATCTAGATTAAGGTAAGACTACTTTTGACCCCTACTATTGTGTGAGTCTCAAAGTACGTCTATTGGCATATTTTTCCTAATTTTAGATTACTTTTTAACGGAGTTGTCTGTTGTGTGGTGTAATCTGTGAATTGATGGTGGAACTAAGGAGAGGAACGTTATAATTGATATCTAAGATACCACAAAAAAAAAAAGTGGGATAAACTGAAATTACGAGTAATTAACGGGCTGCGCGTTGGGGTTTACCCCTGTAAAAGCTGAAAGGCACGTAGGTAGGACCGCCCAGGGCCGTGGACGCACGGTCTGAACTACAGCGTTGAAATATGGTCGTGACACACTTGGGATCTGTCTAAAATAAATAGGTTTGAGGCCTTTGGAATCGAGGATTCTAAAAATTCTACATATAAACAGGTTGGAGGCCTTAGAACGGGGATTCTAAAATTCTAAAAAAAAACGGGATTAAGTGGTATAAAAAAATAAATGAATAAATAAATAATTGATAAAAAAAAAAAAAAAAAACGGAACGAAGCTAAAAATGCAATGACACTTGACTGGATTGTTTCGTGTTTAGACCGTACGCATTGCAGATCTTTAAGGTGCTTTTTAAGGCATGTAAGTAGATGTTTTTATTGAAGTTAGACAAGTTATGGCCGCCTGCTATTAAAGGCCTTACTGGAAATGCGTTTGTTTTGATAAAATAACATATAATAAAGTTGTTGATTGGTTTCCCATTTTTGCTGTTGGCATGTTCTGTGAATCTTTAACTATATCCCCATTGTCTATGCAAAAGAATTTCCTAAATATTTTGGTCAATTTCAGCTAAATGTTGTGTTGTTAGCTTTTGTTAGCTTCGTTGGCTTGGTGCGCTAGCATACCGCATGGTTAGCTTAGTGCGTTAGCATACAGCATATTGTTGATAAACGTGTAATAAACCCACAAATGTGTTAAACCCAGCTCAGTGTGTGGACACTGAAGGCTGTTCTGTGTAGTAGTATAGGATTTTATTGAAGTGTGGTGCATGGTTTGTTTTCAATATGATCTGTTTGCTGTTGGTATGCGAGGTTGCTAGGTTAGCTCTGAGAACAAAGGATTTAGCCTTAGCATTTAGCTTTTTCCATGTGGTACTGTATTAGGACATTTAAAACATTTCCAGTGTAGATTCAGTCGCTGCAATGTTTTGTTTATCAACACTTTTAATTCTGGTTGTTTAGATTAAAGAACATTGATGTCACTTTTCCTTTTGGCTGCATTGAAGTAAATATATTTGGCTGTTATATTGTAATGCCGGAGTTTATGGCCGCCATTGCTGTGGTGCAACCGTATGGCCACTAGATTTTCATTGAAAGGCATCGGACTTTAGACACATTAAACTATTTAACGCCTGTTTTCTATTTTTAAACACTTATCTGATTTTGTTGATCGGAGGGGGAGAACAGAATTGTCTTGTTTGTTCTTGTTTGACTGTTTGGTTTTTTGTTAACTGTTGTTTTGTTTGTTTTTGTTTGTTGAAATTATTGTGTCTTGTTGTCTTGTTGTCTCTTTGTGTAATGTTCTTTTTATTGTAGAGTGACTGAGTGTGTCCAGAGTGACGAGTGTGTCCAGAGTGACCAGTGTGATGGACGAGTGGAGAAGGACAAACAAAAGTGATATTTTTGTATCGCTGAAAGAGCAGACTGTGAGTGGCGAAGAAGTGAACGGAGAGAAAGACTTGGAAAGTATTGGAGTGAATGCATCTGATCATTTAAAGGTGATAGATGGTTCTCTGAGGAGACTGGATGCCGACATGGCATTAAATGCGAAGTGTGATGGAAAGGTGATTGAAAGTGAGAGGGACGGTTGAAATTGTGTGGACGTAGGAAATGATCGAACAGGAAGTCATGGTTACATTGGAGGGGTGGCCATTCTCCTTTGTACCCAGACATCCGTGTAGGAGGGGAAGTGGAGAAATTGCTCCGCCCCTGATTGAAAAAAATGAAGAAAAAAAAGAACATTTTTGACCAAAGTTATTGTTTTAAAAGTAATTTTTTTTTGTTTTTTATAGAGAAACATTTCTGCTGGTGGTAGAGTTATGTCTCCACAGCATAAATTTGAAGAACGAGTATCCAAAATTACTGTGTGACAAATGCTATTATTTTTGAGCCTGTGATTAATGGAGCATTTAGGGCTCTGAGAGATGTTGCTGAACGAATTAGAACCTCTCTCCATGCGATGGCGCCGTGGAATGACAACAAAGCAGGGGAGACCTGTCGTAGGTTTGAATACATTGATTGAAAGTACAGACTACTATTGATTTAAAGTTTAAGTTGATCTTTATGCGCCATTTTGGACACATTACCTACAGTTATGAAGGTGCAATTATGCAAAATTTGAATGATTGTTAAAGAAAACCGAATAAACTAATGAATATATTTTGTGAATATGGAGAACGCCCTTGAACAGAAGCGAGAGCAAAATTGAACTGAAAGAAATGAGTGCAACTTTTAAAGATGCAGCTTAAAGGAGCGAGTAATGAAAGTAATAATGAAAAAGACTAAAAGAGTAATAATGAGTTTACTTAAATGTGCAGTGACTTATGGGTGTGGTTTTGGTAACTGTGGCCAAGGATTGTTTCAGACAAGAGGATCAACAACGTTTGAGGAGATCGAGGCGTTTACAACAACGCTGATGGGAACAATGCTACTCTGATCACTGGCTGCTGCTGAGTCCGGAGGCATGGGACGGCAGAACTCATGTTACCTGTGAAGGTGAACGGACAGACTCTTGACGTGCTGGTGGATAAAGGTGAACAACACTCATCTGTGAACTATGAGACTGGGATCATTAACGGACACCATCTACTGGGTGGATACAGGAAAACCACATGTTCTGCCTTTCGAACCACTGCCTAGTCATCTCACAGGACTGAATCTGACACACCAACTCAGACTCCTGTTTCTCTCCTCGGATGTGGTTTGCTGATGAAAGAGAGCAACAGTTTTGTGCTCTCTGAATGGACTAACAGTGACTTTTCCCTGATCGGACAAACACCTTGCTGTCTTGAATCATTCACAGGACAGTGGTTGCTGAATGCAGATATCTCCTGGGAAGAGCTGAAGGACTGTACAACTGACATTTGACCTTGGATCAAACATTCCCTTTGCCAAGGCCACCCACCCATTGATCACTGTACTTTATTATGATATAGAGAAGCTTTTAAGACTAACCTTAGTGGACATGAATGGTCCTTTTAAAATAACAAACTTAATTAGGCAAACGAGGTGTGACTGTGAATTGTTTGCACCTTATGAGATAATGTGTTTATAACTCATTTGCTCTCTCTCCTGGACAATAGGCTAAAGAATTTGTTCCATGACCAAAGCGTGAGTGAAACAAAAGATTGGTAAGAAATTGAAGTTTCTAAAATGGCCTGTACTCTCCATCAGTGTCTGATACTTATGTCCGTTTTGGAACATCATTCCACGACACCATGATAGAGAATTATGTGTTTATGAACTGACTGAAAATATCTTAATGCACCAGATAAAGATGGTCTTTAGGACCTGATGATGCTGGTTTATTTACTAAATTGAATCAATAATCTTTAAGTTACAACTAAATGCATTTGTCTGAATATCTCAATACATAATTTAAACGAAGCCTTAGAGGGCATTGATATGTTGATAGAACTGTGAAATGCTATAGCTATAAATTGGAATATATAAAACTAAATTGTCTGAAATTATGTCTAGAAGCTGAAGTGAATTGGGTTTCGGCCCTTTCTCTTGCTCTGCTCCTGGCGTCAATCCGTGAGCAGATCGAGAGGAAACTCGAACTTGAAACAGGCCATTTTGATGCCTGAGATCAGGCTCCTCTTTGATTCCACGGGAATCCAGTGGACACTGATCTTAAGATTGTATGTTATGATCCCTATTGAAACCATCTACACTCATTAGTTTATGTACTCAGGTTGGAGGTGACTGCTGTTCTCATTATGGGAGCTGCTGAGAGTTCCTTTCCCAGCCTGTCTGACGGTCCTCTGCCACGATTGGACTGAACCAGTGCTGGTCTGATCCTTTTGAGGCCACTCCCAAGACCTCACATGCTGTCCAGGTCGCAAACCAGACGAGTGATGTCACACCTCACACTCGCCCTGTCGACCCAATTATACCCACCTTCAACCTCCCTGGACTGACCCTGACATTTGTTATTTTGCTATTGTTTTCTTTGTGTTATGTGGGTGCCGAAGGTATTAATCTCCAGTGAACGTTGAGTTGGTTGGTTGTGTTTTCTGTACAAGTATAGAGGTCTCACTTCTTTATGCATGTTTACAAGACTCTTTATTGGACTGTGTTGTCCTCAGTCCAAGAGGGGGTGTTGATTATGTGGGAAAATTATTATAATTTGG
The DNA here is from genome assembly GCA_021464625.1 of Proterorhinus semilunaris. NCBI lineage: Eukaryota > Metazoa > Chordata > Actinopteri > Gobiiformes > Gobiidae > Proterorhinus > Proterorhinus semilunaris. Next base: position 43,465,683 of record CM038349.1, on the reverse strand, counting down.
TTTATTTTGGCATGGGAAAGAACTGATACAAATATATATAAAAGATAAACAAACGAAAACATAAAGTGACAAATTGACAAATGTTATGGCCAACTAAGATAGGTTTCAGATAGGTAAATCAATTTATAATACTCTGTTTTTGACGTTTGCTGTGATTCTGAAGTGCACACAGAATCTGTGGTAAATGTGGGGAACAGAAGCTAAAAAGAGAGTTTTTCTCTGTAGTATAATGAAACCTGAATTCCTGAATTTTCCAGATAAAATTGACCCTAGCATTCCAACAGATAAATTAAGTTAAATAGGTTTTTGAGTCCAGCCATAATTTGCAAGATTAGCTGGCATGGTCGTTCTCACGGTGAGCGGCCCTGATGAGAATTTATTTTGTAATTTTGGTCTGTTCTTTTGTGTTTCTGTTACAGATCTCTGTTGGTTCCTTGTCTCTGTGGGTGCTTGTGAGTGGTCGTCATTGTGAGAGTTTTTGACCCAAATTAATCAGTCAAATTTTATTTCTAAAGCGCCTTACAATAATCAAAGTTGACCAAAACATAATGATGTAGAAAATAAACAATAAAAAACCACCCTTAGTGGTGAGTATATGTTTTTATAGCGGACGCCGAGGGAGAATGAACCGAGACAACGACCTGACAGAATCAATACGGGGAGGGATTCGAGAGCCCCTCCCGAGCGGAGGAGCTCCCGCTTTGGCCCCATCGGCCCCTCCTCCATATGTACAGAGCGGGGCGTCCGGCTCCACTCTTTACCCCCAGTTAATAACCCTTCATGGACTGGTGGATGTGGACGTGGCGGCTGCGAACTTGTTATCAGCGGAAGAGCATAAAAATGGCCATGCCCGGGTGCCTGCCTAAGTCTAACTCAGCGACCTTGCCTGAGCGGACTTACCATCGAGGGTCTACATTACAAACCACACCAGGACCTGTTGGAACGCTCCCAGATACTTAGGACCTTTTGAAGTGACTCAAAGGACTGCCACCGCAGTTAAGGTCGAGGGGCGTGACAACTGGTACCACTGGTCACACTTGAAGCCCTGTTCTGAGAAAACAGGCTTACACTGGACTCATACGCATCCCAGACGGTTGACACATCCTGACGAATATGGTAGTGGGTCTAACAGCCCCACTGAAGGGGGTGGGGGACACCAACCCCAACCCAGACGGTCACAAAGACATAAAAAAGACTAACAAATATGGACTTAAGGCCTGGGTTTTAAGACCAGGACCTTTAAGGTGCCCATACGGGGTGTGGGGCCTGACACTTGCTCTTTGCTTGCTCATCATACCAACAGTAATAAAAATAGACGATCCACATAGTTGTGAGGGACGGGTCAGAGGACACCCTATCAAAGAATTGAAATTGGCCCTCTACAAGGTATGCAAAGACGTAGGTAAAACACCTGGAGAAAATCTGGTCATCTACTGCAACAATGCAGGTACAATGTTGGTGAAAATGAGAGAAGCAGTGTCGGACCAACACACCCTAGACTGGATCACCCATTGTACAGAAAAAAATGATAAAAACATGGGAAAACAAAGAAGGAACAAATTACGCTGTTTTGAAACCTGTGATTTATGATGTATCTAACATGTCTGTTTCCACAGAGGGAGATGGATCTAGGAAGCGACGGTCTTTCAATACGGGGGGTCATAAACCAGGAGAGAATAAATGGGTAAAATAAGCTAAGCACATGGCCATGATTACCAACTCAACCCCGCCATGTTGGGTGTGCTCCCTCAGGCCCCATCATGCTGCAGACGTGCCGTCCACTGTCCCAGTCCCGATTTCGGTAAGGGCCTCGGTTTGTCTATTGTGGCTCTACCATTGGTGGAGGTGGACTGATAGGGTCCTACCGGGGTGCGAGCCATACAGAATATAGACACCATAACCTACATAAGCACGGCATGAGAAAAAGGGACACCCTGCAGGTGGGAGACCGTACCCTCGGTCAATCATACGTACCTTTCTCTGATAACGGCGGCCGTAAGCCCCTGTTCGGAGATGGGAAAGGATTTATCGCCACGCTGATCCCTATGATCGGTGTGGCGGCCTCCATGCAGCGTCTAAATGAGGTATGGTGGATCCTGGAGGACCTAACTGAGGTAATAGGCGACATCTTGGACCAAATGGAACGGAGTCCAGAACTTAAGGCAGTGGCTGCTGTGGCTATGCAAAGTAGAGTGGCGTTAGACGCCCTGTACGCTGAACAGGGTGGTATGTGCGCAGCAGTGGGCCTTGACCACTGCTGTACATATATTCCCGACGACACTGGCAATTGGACAGCCATTAAAAAAATAAAGTAAAGGAACTCAAAGACTTCCTCGCATCTCAAGAAGACCAGGGTCCTCAGTGGACCTGGCTAAATTGGTTGAATTCCGGTTCCTGGATCCATATCCTTCAAAAGGTGGGTATTCTTATAGGTATAATACTCTTGTTTTGTTGTGTTTTGTTTTGTTGTGTTGTGCCTCTCATTCGCAGCATGGTCTCCAGGGCTCTGGGTTCCACTGGGGGCATCTATACGATGGGTGATGCGTCCCAGGGGGACACGGAGCTCGGGACAAGGGAAACGCCAGAAGGGGGTGGTCCCAGCCTGTACTTGGAAAGAGTACGGCAGGCTTTGAAATATGAATGGAACGACCCCCGACAAGGCTGTGATGGAGAAAATTGTGGTGGAGATAATATCTAAACAACACTGTTCGGTGTTGTTGTGCTAGCTGTGTTTTGTGTGCAGGAATGTTTATTTTTGTGTCAATCAGAGACGGTCCCAGGGGGACGTAAAAGGTGAAATGTACCGTTGACACGGGATAAAAACCAGCCAAGTTCCGCCTGGGAAGACTAGTAAGCGGAAGTTACACATGGGAAGAGAGAGATGATTTTGAAACCACTCAGCGGCTGGTTGAGTATGCCCTACATAAAGTGAACATGTTCTTTTGGTATTATAATATGGGAAATTGTACTGTGATTATTGATACAGGCTGTACTTTTGTGAACTAGAAAATATTATGGGTTTGATGATCTCCTTTTAGGGGAGGTCAGAAGGGGGTATGTAGAATTATAATATTTTTATACGATGTTTTGTTCCTTTGGCTATTTAGCAAACTAACCAAAAGTTTCCATGGAGTTTGTATAAGGTGTGGTTTCCCCAGTCCTTTGTTTCAGGGAAGATTAGGACTCAGCAACCCCCACCCAGTCCGCTGGCCACTTGGTCAAAAAGGGTCAAATTACATAGGAGACCAAGGCGGAGCTGAATGGATAGCTTTGGGAACCAATGGAAACGATGGAAACAACGACATGTGGTCTTAGACTCATAAATCTTGTAAACATTGGAATGTGTAAAATACTGTGTTTCCCCAGGATGAACCCAGTCTGCCCATTGGGAACGGCTGCTGGCAGGCACATTGGATAGGGAACTGGGGAAAAGCAGAATTCTGTATTAAGATGACATGTTAGGGAAATAAAACTTCTAATTTGAATTCCTTGATTTGTCATCAATCCTGGTATGTATTTTTATTAGTTTTACGTAGAGTAGATTTTGACGACTCTCAACTCCTCTTCCAGTTTGAATGCGCGGTGTTGTCAATTAAAGGACAACACAGGAAACCGGTTGTTTTCTTTCACTGAACAAAGACCAGTGTCGCTGCTCTCACAGTTTTCTAAAGTGCTTGAGAAATGGTTTGCTCAAAAACGAACAAACCTTTTAGATAAACGTACATTAATCACTGAGAAACAGTACGGATTCCGTTCATAAAGATCGACAAGCCTGGTGCTCTCTGCATTAATAGAAAATACAACAGACAACAAATAACAACAAATTGATAATGTGAAAAATTGATAGAGCTAGTATAAAAAGAGTCAAGTTTGTAGGTGTGGTTTTAGACGAAAAATGAAATTGGAAAGCTCATATTGATTATTTAAAAGGAAAGATCAGCAAAAGTATTGCCGTTTTAAATAAAGTTAGAGATTTGTTTGATTGTAACTTGTTGAGAATGCTTTATTCCTCTGCGATTCTCCCATATTTCAGTTATTGTGCTGAAGTCTTGGTTACTTCAGACGGGTGAGTGAAAGTTTTTTTATCGCTGGTGGCTGCTGTGCAAATGGTTTTTTGATGAGGCTATTCTGCTGTTTTTTTTATTATTATTTGTTTATTTGAGCAGTATACATTCTGCTCAAAAGGAGTGGGCTGAAGCAAAAAGCTTATGAGCGCCCACCCCCAAGTGCAATAAATAAAAAAAGAACATTTCAAAACATTTCAAGCAGCTACATTAGCACAGACCAACTTACAAACGTAAAAAAAAAAATTAACTGTTTATATAAATAATTAAAACAAAGCACAACTACAACAACGATCTCGTTTAATGTACGATGTCTAGCACAAAGCAAATAAAAAAATGTGATCCTTAATATATTTCTTTCAGTTTTTTACCCGTATTACCGAGAGTTACTTTTATGTTATAAAGGTACATTAATAGATATTATACTCCGAGATCTTGATACTTCCCAGTTGTCATTACCATCCTCAGTATAATTTTAATTTGGGTTTAATTATCATAATCATTATTATTATTATATATTTATTTCATTGAGTTTTATGTGAAGTATGATATCGCCCTGCACAGTGTGGTGCATTAAAAAGCCAGAGTGTAGAGCGGGCCAGTTGAAGAGGGCAGTAGCTCCCCCCACACAGCTGCTTTGGTAGATGATGTTCTTATGCTGAGTGGTGCATTAAAGGACAAGGTTTCAAGCAGCAACACTCTTCCTTGATTATAGAGGAAAAAATACACATAATTGATCCTACTGCTCCCCCTAGTGGCAACGCATTTCTTCTTGTCTGTATATTTCAAAAGTCTTTTGTTTGTATTTATATTTGAACAGGTTGATGTTTGGACATCGTTTCAAATCCATCTCCAGTTTATTCCACAATTGTTCACCATTAACTGTTGGACTAAAACTTTTCAAAGTTGTGCTATGTTTCAGAATCCTAAAGTTTAATTCATCACGTAATTCATAACAACCAGTACGTTCTTGGAACCTTCTTTGTATTTGGCTTGGTAACAATTTATACTTTGCTTTGAACAACATCTGTACAGTTTGGAACTCAACAATGTCACAAAACGTCATGATCTTTGATTTGAAAAATAATGAGTTTGTGTGGTCCAAAAACCCAACTTTATGAATTACTCGGATAGCTCTTTCTTGTAACAATACTATTGGTTTAACTGTGTTTTTATAAGTACTACCCCAAACCACAGTGCAGTAATATAAATAGGGCAAAATCAGAGAACAGTATAAGGAATGTAGAGCTTTGATGTTTAAAATGTGCTTTGCTTTTGCTATTACTGAAATGCTTCTAGAAATGTTCGTAGATATATATTTAATATGAGATTTCCAAGTAATTCTGTCATCACTAATCACACTAAGGAATTTGATTTCATGCACTCGCTCGATAACAACACCCTCTATCTGAATTACTTCCTGAGCATTGGAATTACAGTTGCCAAATATCATCATTTTACTTTTACTCAGATTTAAAGATAGTTTATTTTGTTTGAACCACTTATTGACACTTTTGAGTTCCCAGTTAACAATCCGACACAGCTGCTGTAAGTCGTCTCCTGATGCAAAAATATTTGTATTGTCAGCAAACAAGATACATTTAAGTACTTGAGACGTTTTACAAATGTCGTTAATATACATATTAAACAATTTTGGGCCCAGAATGGAACCTTGAGGTAAACCACAGACAATTTGTCGACAACTCAACTGGTAATCACAGATTTTCACACATTGTTTTCTATTTTTTAGTAACTGGTGACCCACTGTAGAGCTACCCCCCTAATTCCATAATCCATCCATTTTCTTCCATTTGTCCGTTGCCGGGTCGTGGGGGCAGCTGTTGGAGCTGCACCAGCCCCTATGACTCCTCCTGCAGGTGGTGGGTCCACAGAAGGATGGCCTCATGGTTCCAAACGGGCCTGTTGGTCTCTCATAAGGGGCTTCACCCATTCACACTCTCATTCATACACCAGTGTGCACAGACACGCAAGGAGGGTGAAGTGTCTTGCCCAAGGACAAAACAACAATGTGTAACTTCAGGAGGCAGGATTCGAACCCCCGACCTTCCGATCATGAGACGACCCGCTCTACCATCTGCGCCACCGTCACCCCCATTATTTCCATAATGTTCTAGTTTATTAATTAATATATCATAGTTTATTGTATCAAACGCTTTACTCAGGTCAATAAATAACCCTATTGCATATTTCTTGTTATCTACAGGATTAGTTATTTCTTCAGTTATATCAAAGAGCGCGTGTGAGGTTGAGTGATTGTTCCTAAAACCAAACTGATTGTCCGAGAGTAAATTACACTTTTCGATAAAGCTGTCGAGTCTAGAGTTAAAAACCTTTTCTAATATTTTAGAGAATTGTGGTAAAAGGGAAACAGGCCTGTAGTTTGTAAAGAGATGTTTATCTCCTGCCTTGAACAGAGGAATCACTTTTGCTACTTTCATACTGTCAGGAAATGTTCCAGTTTGCAACGATAATATCACCAATATAGATGAACTCAAATGCAACACAGGATGGAGGAAAAGGAAACTGACATATCCGAATAAGCCTGATTAATCGGGCACCAAACAAAACAAAGAAGGATAACCAAGGTTTCCCAAACAGGACTTGTTTATTTATAGGTCAGGAACAGAAAACAGATCACTTGACAACCAAAATCAGAATCAGAATCTCTCAATAATTACAGAGGGCTTGAAAGTCTCTCTTCACAGGTTGACAATCCAGCAAGAGACTGACTGAACTGAGGGAGTATATATACCCTCCCCCGACTTGACGAGGGAATGGGGAGCAGCTGTGGAGAGCAGGAAAGCTGGGCAGGCAGGAAAACAGGAACAGGAACGGGCAAAATCAAGGAGCAGGGAGTGAATCAGGACGTAAACAATGACTTAACTAAGCAGGATCATGACAGAACCCCCCTCTCAAGGGATGGCACCTGCCGTCCCAACAGCAACAACCACACCGGGAGGGAGGAGGGGGACACGGCGGAGGGTCAGAATTCCACAGAGCCACTTCCAGGACAGACAGAAGAACCACTACTCGATCCCTCCACAGAACCAATGTCATCAAGCTGTTCGTTCGAGGCCACCGGAGGAAGGACAGAAGGTGCTCTAGGACTAGGTTGGCCAGAAGCAGTGACAGCCGCAGAAGGCTGGTCCGGATGCTGCTCATGGAAAGCACGAATGAGGAGAGGGTCCAAGATAAACCTGGCAGGCACCCAACAACGCTCCTCCGGACCATACCCCTCCCAGTCAACTAAGTATTGGAGTCCCCTGCCACGGCGCCTGGAACGGAGAAGGCGACGGACAGTGTAAGCAGGTCCTCCATCAATCAGTCAGGTCGGTGGTGGAGGAGGCAGGACTGGAGCAAGAGGACTTTCACGGACAGGTTTGACCTTCGAGACATGGAAAGTGGCATTTATACGCATGGCCCTGGGTAACTTGAGACGCACCGCCACTGGGTTGACCATCCTCACAATTTCAAAAGGACCAATAAACTTCGGAGCAAGTTTCTTGGATTCTACTCTAAGAGGGAGATCCTTCGTGGAAAGCCAAACCATCTGGCCAACTCGGTATGCAGGAGCCTCAGAACGGCGGCGATTAGCATTAGCAGAGTAACGACCTGCTGAACGGAGCAGGGCTTTCCGTGCCAGTTTCCAGGTTCTATAGCAGCGTTTGATGAAGGCCTGAACAGATGGACAAGATGCTTCTTTCTCCTGGGATTTAAATAAGGGAGGCTGATACCCATAAGCACATTGAAATGGTGAAAGGCCTGTGGCAGAACTTTACAGAGTGTTATGCGAGTACTCGACCCACAGTAACTGTTGCGACTAGGAGGACGGATTTCTGGAAGCCATACAACGCAAAATGGTTTCCATCTGTTGGTTAATCCTCTCGGTTTGGCCATTTGACTGAGGATGGTATCCCGATGACAGGCTGACTCCTAGAAGCAAACAGAACTCCCGCCAGAAAATTGAGGTGAATTGTGGGCCCCGATCCGAGACGATATCAGTCGGTAGCCCGTGCAGACGAAAAACATTTTGCAACATAAGTTGGGCAGTCTCCTTGGCCGATGGAAGTTTTGGAAGAGGAATAAAATGAGCCATCTTACTAAAACGATCTACGACTGTCAGGATGGCGGTGTGTCCGTCAGAAGCAGGTAAGCCGGTAACAAAGTCAAGGGAAATATGGGACCAAGGCCGATGAGGAACAGGTAGGGGATGAAGATGCCCAGCAGGTGCTTGGTGTGTAGGTTTTGACTGACTGCATACTGAACAGGCATTGACAAAATCTCTGGTGTCTTCATCCAGGGAGGCCCACCAAAACTTCTGCTGCAGGAACTCTTTAGTATGCTGGATTCCAGGGTGACATGCGAGTTTAGAACTGTGGGCCCATTGCAGAACATCAGACCGGAGATGCCGAGGAACAAAGAGAAGGTTGTCAGGACAAGTGCTGGGTTCAGGACTCTCCTCCAGGGCAGCCTTGACACGTTCCTCCACCTCCCATGTGAGGATGGCGACCATGTGGGAGTTGGACAGGATTGTCTCTGGTTCTGCCGTGGAGTCTTCTGAGGTGGAGAACTGGCGGGACAGCGAATCCGGCTTAGTGTTACGCGAACCAGGTCGGTAGGACAAAGTGAAATTGAACCTAGTGAGAAACAGAGCCCACCGGGCTTGCCGAGAGTTGAGGCGTTTAGCAGACTGAAGATATTCCAGATTTTTGTGATCCGTCCACACCAGAAATGGCACCTTGCTGCCTTCGAGCCAGTGTCTCCACTCCTTCAAGGCCAATTTAACTGCCAGTAGTTCCCGATTACCAATGTCATAGTTCCTCTCTGCCGATGTTAAACGTCGAGAGTAGAAGGCGCAGGGGTGTAGCTTCTGATCATCTGGTGCTCGTTGAGACAAAACTGCCCCCACTCCCACCTCGGAAGCGTCGACTTCCACCACAAACTGCCCTTCAGGATCTGGAACTCTGAGAATGGGGGCCGAGGTAAACCGTTCCTTAAGCGACTTAAAGGCCTCCTCCGCCTCGGAAGACCACTTGTAGGGTACTTTGGAGGAGGTAAGTGCTGTGAGTGGAGCAGCCACAGAACTGTAACCCCGGATGAACCTTCGGTAAAAATTTGCAAACCCTAGGAAGCGCTGCAACATCTTACGGGACTCGGGAACAGGCCAAGATCTAACGGCTTCTACCTTGGAGGGGTCCCCGGAAAGGTAACACTTTACATTACGGGCCGGTAGGTCCATGGTACTTACAGTGGTAATTACTATTAATTGCAGTGGTACTTACAGGTACTTATGGTGGTACTTAGAGTGGCAATTAGAGGGGTACTTCTAGGTACTTATGGTGGTACTTAGAGTGGCAATTAGAGGGGTACTTCTAGGTACTTATGGTGGTACTTAGAGTGGCAATTAGAGGGGTACTTCTAGGTACTTATGGTGGTACTTGGAGTGGATATTAGAGGGGTACTTCTAGGTACTTATGGTGGTACTTAGAGTGGCAATTAGAGGGGTACTTCAAGGTACTTATGGTGGTACTTGGAGTGGCAATTAGAGGGGTACTTCTAGGTACTTATGGTGGTACTTGGAGTGGCAATTAGAGGGGTACTTCTAGGTACTTATGGTGGTACTTCTAGGATACTACAGTGAGAATTACAAGACACGTACTGTGATACTTCTAGATACAGTTGTAACTCTTAGTAATAAAATGGTGGTACTTAGTAATTCAAGGATACTACAGCATACATTTCTATGTATTAAATGTGGTACTTCATACATACAGAGGTCATTTCTAGAATTGTGCGACTATAAAACATACAACATTATGGAAAACAAGCGTCTTTATTGTTATGGAATTAGTAGCACAGAAAGGACAGTAGCAATACAGAGCTTATCATTTAATGCATTTTTCCAGTTTCAAGTACAAACACTGCAAGTACTAGGTACATAACACAAGTAACTTTAATTACACATTAACACACCAGTAATTAGACAGTAAGTACCAGGTACTTCCCACAGGAAGTGACTTAGTTGTAAGTACCAGTTACAACACCAGTAATTATAGAGTAAGTACCAGGTACTTACCACATGAACTGACTTAGTTGTAAGTACCGGTGACAACACCAGTAATTACACAGTAAGTACCAGGTACTTACCACAGGACTTGGCCCGTATTATGACGAAGGACTTGGTTGTAAGTTCCAGTTACAACACCAGTAATTATAGAGTAAGTACCAGGTACTTACCACAGGAACTGGCCCGTATTATGACAAGTATCAGGTAGTAAGTACCAGTGACAACACCAGTAATTACACAGTAAGTACCAGGTACTTACCACAGGAACTGGCCCGTATTATGACAAGTACCAGGTAGTAAGTACCAGTGACAACACCAGTAATTACACAGTAAGTACCAGGTACTTACCACAGGAACTGGCCCGTATTATGACAAATGACTTTGCCCCAAGTACCAGTAACACCCGTAATTATTAGCCTGGCCTGCCAAACTACATGCGTTTTCAAAGATATTTCAAAGACATGTAGTCTGAGACATGTAGTCTGGGAGTGATCTCAGCGATTTCCCAGTGGGCGTGATTAACAGATGGCATCAATTAATTAAAGCAACGCTGGATACGTCGCAGAAACAAGCGGCAAGAAGTCTTTTCAAAAATGTCCTTTTTCACAAGGAATGATTTGAACGCCGTTTTTTACTGTGGGTTTAGGGATTTTATATTTGTTTGCGTGGTAGTGACGGGTGACGGCTTCCGTCTCTTGGTGCGTGATTGGACCATTACGGATAAAATGGTGAAATGATAAGCTGTAAGCAGCCGCCCAGACGGTTGTTCTTTTGAACTGAAAAGAGGAGTGTCTGGCAGGCCAGGCAAAGTAATTATAGTGTAAGTACCAGGTACTTACGACAAGAACTGGCCCATATTATGCAAAGGACTTTGCCGTAAATACAACAACACCAGTAATTAGCCAGTAAGTAACTTTTTTTTCATGTGGGTGAATCATTTACTACGAATCTCTAAATCAAATTTTACCAAATTATCTGTGATTGTAAATTAATCATGTAATGTTGCTTAGGTATTACATTGTGCTTAAGAGCACTTTCCAACGTTTCAAATGATTTTCAATCAGCGCTTTTAACTTTGAGATGGTTGCAACCAAAAGAACTGGGGCAGATGCAACCTGTAGAAATATCTAGCAGCTCCAGTATTAGTTGACCGTATTTATTTACATCCAAGCTTGGCAAAATAAATGGCAGAATCCTTAACATCCCAAGCATTTGACCTGCTGACGGTTTCAGCTTGTTGTCATTGGACATTAATGTGTTAAATTATTGTTGTGGGTCAATCTCTTACATCTAGAGGGGATTAGGGAAAAACAAGTATACCAGAATTCTGGTTTGGTAGAAAATACAGGTTGTGACTTGAAAAGCTCACCATCAATCATTGACCAAATACTGGAATGTAAGCAAAACTGCTACAAACGTTCAACTAAAAAGCACATAGTAAAACAGTTTGCTCTTGATAGAGTAGTCCGCATCTTTTTTTCTGCATAGGATTTGAGCAATAGGAATTTCCTCTGCTTCGAAAGAATCAAAATGTTTCTTCATGATACTGTCCTGTCGAAAGGTTCTTGCCATCTCAGCAAATGGATCAACAAACTGGTCAAATACATCAAGGGCATCCCTTTCCAGTTGACTTGAGGAGGCATTTCCAGGATGCTTCTTCGGCACGTCCTTCATCTGCTTCTTGAGGTGGTCCATTAGAGAAGACTGGTACTGCTGTACTCAACAATGGTGTTCACAGATTTCTGAATAATGATTAAAAAAATAAATAAAGTGTTATCAGGATGTGTCAAGATAAAAAACATAAGTGCAACAGAATACAACTGACCACATTTACCTGTGATATATTACACTTCGCCCTGATATCGATCACAAACAGTGTGGCATGTCTTCTGAGATTCTTGGTAAAAAAAATACAACGCAAATTTAATTAGGTACATGAAGACAAATAACTACATAAAGCTGGTACATTAGGCAGAGTGGTGTGTACTCAAGTAAAGGCAATATAACTTTAAAGTAACAACAGTACATTATGTCACTACTAAAATAAAAAAATAAAAACTGAATTTGACAAAAAATGTACAAATAATTTTGAATTAATGTTATTGTATGGTCCAATAATCTTTCCAATGTCAGTTTTAAACATTGTGTCTCTTAAACATTTACTCAATGTTGGAAGAGTAACCAATTGTATGACTCAATTGATATTTCAACATTAAAAAAAAGCAGAGATTTACATTTTACAGTTACAGTGCCTCTCGAAAGTACTAATACACCTTGAACTTTAGCACATTTTGTCATGTTTACAACCATAAACGTAAAGATTTGATTTTGAATTTTTTACTGAAAGTTCACAAACAAGTAACAGACAACTGTGAAAGTAAAATGATACATGATTCTGTTATTTTACAAAAAATAGAAAAGTGAAAAGTGGGTCCTGCATAAGTATTCAAACAGCATTTTCTGAGTGCATTAAATTGCCTTTATAACATTCCTAATGACTGCAGAATGTTCACACCTTGCCCTAACCATTAAATAGAGGCCACCTGTGTGTAATTTACTCTCAGTATAATTCCAGCTGTTCTGTGAGGGCCTCAGAGCTATGGTCGGAGTGTATTGGTCACTAAACATCATGAAGGCCAAGGAGCACAGCAGAGAAGCTGTGGAGAAGTTTAAAGCAGCGTTAAGTTATACAAAGATTTCCCAAGATTTGAACATCTCACGGAGCACTGTTCAATCCATCATTCAGAAATGGAAAGAGTATATAGCACCACTGCGAACCTACCAAGACACGGGCGTCCACCTAAACTAACAGACCGAACAAGGAGAGCACTGGTCAGAAATGCAACCAAGTGCCCCAAGATAACTCTGGAGGAGCTGGGACATCCTGCCGCTGAGCTGGGGGAATCTGTACATGGGACAACTATAAGTCGTACTCTACACAAATCTGGCCTTCATGGACGAGTGGCAAGAAGAAAGCCATTATTGAAAGGAGGCCATCAGAAATCCCGTTTGAAGTTTGCTAGAAGTCATATGGAGGACACAGCTACCATGTGGAAGAAGGTGCTTTGGTCAGATGAGACAAAAATTGAACTTTTTGGCCCAAATGCAAAACGTTATGTATGGAGCAAACCTAACACTGCTCATCGTCCTGAGTGCACCATCCCCAGTGTCAAATATGGTGGGGGGAGCATCATGCTATGGGGCTGCTTTTCCTCAGCGGGGACTTGGAAGATTGTAAGAATAGTTGGGAAGATGGATGGAGCCAAATACAGAGACATTTTGGAGGAAAACCTGCTGGAGTCAGCAAGAGAATTGAGGCTGGGGCGGAGATTCACCTTCCAGCAGGACAATGACCCTAAACACAAAGCTAAAACTACAATGGAATGGTTTAAAACAAACATATTAATGTGTTAGAATGGCCCAAAGTCCTGACCTAAATCCTATTGAAAATCTGTGGAAAGACCTGAAAAATGTTGTTCACAAACGCTCTCCTTCTAATGTGACAGAGCTTGAGTTGTTTTGTAAAGAGGAATGGGCTAAAATGTCAGTCTCTAGATGTGCAAATCTTGTAGATTCAAACCCCAGAAGACTTGCTGCTGTTATTTCAGCAAAAGGGGGTTCCACAAAGTATTAAGTCATGCTGTATGAATACTTATGCACGCCTTTTCACTTTTCTATTTTTTGTAAAATAACAGAATCATGCATCATTTTACTTTCACTGCACAGTTGTCTGTTACTTGTGTGTGAACTTTCAGTAAAAAATTAAAAATAAAATCTTTATGTTTATGGTTGTAAACATGACAAAATGTTCAAAAGTTTAAGCTGTTTTAGTACTTTCGAGAGGCATTGTATCTCTTATGCAAGGACATACTTCTTCAGTAGGAATAGTTCCATCTTGTTTTGTGTTCAGCTCCTCTTCATTTGAGTCAGACATCTGAAGTGGCTGATGAAGGTGAAGTCCTCTGTACTGGTCTGAAAAACATAAATACACTAGTGGATAAAATTGCTCTGCCATACTATGTCCTGTCCATTCCACGCAGGGAAGTTAGTCTGGTCACGGAACAATTGGAGCAGTTTGAACGGGCGGGCCTAACGTGCACAGATCGTCAGTGAAATAAACCAATTAGCAATTATCAGACGTGACGACAGCTGTAGTCTAACTCACAACATTTGAACTGAATATAAACTCACGAGAAAGAGGCAAAATCCTCGACTACTTCATCCAAGATTATTTTTGGCTAATGTTAATGTAGTTAAATGAACTAACGATATAGTGACGTAACCATGTCAATTCTCTGTGACGGTCGTGATCGGTTCGTCTAGGCCTTAGCCGCCAATCAGCAACTTGTTTACCGTGTATGTCCAGACCCACCTTCTTTCACCAGAAAAGAAGTGGGTGTGGTTTATCAGGCTATAAAATTGCACTAGTTTACTTTACAGCATCAAATGAAATATATATATAAAAAGTGATTTTTGTTTTAACCTCCTACTTAACCGAGCGCAGCTTTAAATGCAGTTCTGCTTTACCCAAATCTAACAGCTTCTTGACCTGAAAGCTGAAAGCCTATGGGTCGGTGTAACGCCTCATTTGAAAGATCAGACCTACAAAACTGATTTAATGTTTTTTGTCACCGTGTTTATGTTTATGTGTGGCATGGTAGCACGGTAGTTAGCGCTTGTGCTTCACAGGTAGAAGGGTTCGATTCCCACCTGGGACGGGGCCTTTCTGTGTGGAGTTTGCATGTACTCCCTGTGTCTGTGTAGGTTTCCCCCACCACTAAAAACATGTACAATAGGCCAGGATGAATGAAAGTGTGTTTGAAAGTGCTCATGGGGGATGACGGATGGAAATTAGCCCACAGCTGGCGTGTTCATTAACATGCACTGTCCCTACCAAATAAATCAATAAACCGTTTCGGTTTATTGACAGTTTATTGGTTGGTTTCCAACCAATAAACTGAACTTTTTTAAAGCATTTTTGTCACGTTTTAAATCGCTTATTTCTTGTGTTATTGTTGCTTTCCTGCTTTTTTTTTACGTTCTTTTGTGGCTTTTTCATCACTTTTTGGCCATGTTTTTGGTTGCTTATTTTGTCTTTGTCTTGTTATTGTCACTCTCTTGTCACTTCTTTTTTTTTTTTTGCGTTTTTATCCTCGTTTTGTCACTATTTTCGTTTATGTTTTTATTTTTTTAGAGAAGCTTTTAGATTTGTTTAAAGGCAAACAGGAGCAAATGTGCTCGGTTCAGGCGGGGGTTAAGAGGTTAAAACCGAGATATGACATTTAGAAAACTTGACAGAGTAAATGTGAAATACTTAAAATTTTAAAAAGTACCAGGGTGTGATGCATGTCAAAAAATTAAAAAACTTATTTGAGCAAAGTGAATTATTTGAAGTCAGGTTCGGACAGACAATAATAAGGAAGAGGAATGAAGAAAATGTGTCAAACACAACACAGCTACAGCGAAATCACATTCGTATACTTTATTTATTTATTTATTTTTTTTTTTTTTTCTTCACAAATTTATTTACAACAAATAATTTACAAAATCTCTCGTAGGGAGATATAAGTGAAGAACATTATAACAGTTAAATAAAACAAAATTTGACAAATAAAATAAATAAAATAAAATAAATTAAGCAAAGGCACTTCAGTCTATCAGGCAAGTCAAAGCGATTCACATTCATATTTTCCTCAGTCTTCATTCTCGTATGATAAAGTTACATGGAAGCTTTACAAATTAGAACAACACATATTTAGAGACATCTTCACATAGAGAGTAAATTATACTACTTGAGTCTTTCAGTAATTTCAAAGAAGCAAAATATTCCCTCAGTTCAATTTTAAACACTATTAGGGATGGATTTTTGTTTTGCCATTTACTTTTATGTATATGGTATTTGCCCATAATTATTATGATATTGTAGATTCTAACAAGTTCTTTCGGAAGGTCGTCATTACCAAAAAGAATTAGCTGTAAATTTAGTTGTGTAATTTTCTTCATTTTTATTTTCAGCCAATTCACGACGTCCTGCCAGAAACCTTTTATCACTGAACAAGAGAAAAACAAATGTTCAGTAGTTTCATCTTCCTGGGAACAGAACACACATGGCTCCACCTCAAAACCAAATCTCTTTTTAAGCATTTCTCCTGTTGGATAATAACCATTTATAATTTTGAATTGCATTTCTTTGATTTTAGGAGGTATTGGCCATTTCATGAATTTGATGTATTTATTTGTTATTTTATCATCATAGTGCCTTATTTTTACATTTTGATCAAAACCATGAAATATTTTACATTTGAATATTTTACAAATATAATTATTGTTACATTTTTTGCTATTTAAGGGAATTTGGTTTAAATGCAATTTAGGCAAATTTATTTGACTTTTGGAATAATGTAAATAGTTTTGTATCATGTTTAATAGGGCTATTGGTATTGCTTTACACACCTTATTATAATCCCTTATTGAACTTTGTATATTAAATTTTGTTTTAAAATCCGTAAACCTAAGAAAATTACCTTGTTCGTCTAATATATCTGTGATAAAAATGATTCCCCTTTCAAACCAACTTCTAAAAAAAAGTGTTTTTCTACTTATTGTTATCACTCTGTTGTTCCACAAGGTGGAGCCATGTGGTGTAAAATTATGGGCAAATACCATTCTCCAGTAATGAAGAACTTGCTTATGATATTCAGACAGCTTTACTGGCAATTTGGATACCTGGAAATCACACTTCAAAAGAAACTCCAAGCCTCCCACTTTAGCAAAAATGTTTTTGGGAATATGAAACCATAGAGAATCAGGTTTATCTAAAAAAGCTTTTAACCAGTTAACTCTAAAAACTCCAACCATAGATTCAAAATCGATTGTTTTTAACCCCCCTTTGTTAAAATCCTTTACAAGTTGTGATTTTTTGATGTAGTACGTTTTATTACGCCAGATAAATTGGTAAATTATAGTATTTGTTTTTCTTATGTTTTGTGGACTAATATAGAGAGAGTAACTTGGGTAAATTAATTTAGAAATCCCTTCTGATTTTGACAAGAGGTTACGTCCTAAAATAGTTAAGTCTCTTGTTAACCAGTGATTTAGGTTTCTTTTTATTTCTTCCAATCTCCCTTGGATATTTTTTGATTCTCTCATTTCCAAGTTTTTAGATAAATGAATGCCCAAGTATTTCACATCATTTTTCACTGGAATCAACTCTATCTCAGTCTCCGTGCAATTATACAACGGTAATATTTCACATTTTTTAAGATTAAGGCAAAGGCCTGATGCTTTGGAAAAAACAGAAATCACATTTAAAGCCTTCTGAAGAATTGATTTGTCCTTTAGAAATAACACTGTATCATCAGCAAATTGGCTTATTTTCATTTCTGTGTCACAAACTGTTATTCCTTCAAGGTCTTTATTATTTACTATAAAATAAGCCAAAAGCTGCGTGCATAGAATGAATAATTTTGGTGAAATAGGGCACCCTTGTCTTATTCCACAAGAGACATTGATTCTTGGAGTGATGCCTGATTGAAGTGAAATATAACTATATATTTGGTCATAAAACATTCTAATTACCTTACAAAAGTTGTTGCCAAACCCAAAAAGTTGGAGCGATTTCAGTAAAAAGTCATGTTCGACAGAATCAAATGCCTTGAAAAAAATCAATAAACAATATTAGGCTATCTGTGTTGATAAGGTTCTGGTAATCCAACATATCCATAATTAATCTCACATTATTATGAATATGTCTACCTTTAATAAAGGCTGACTGAAATTCATCTATTAACTTATTCAAGACATTTTTTACTCTGTTAGCATATACCAAAGCTAATAATTTATAATCATTACAAAGTAGAGTTATAGGTCTCCAATTATCTAATAGTAATAAGTCTTTATCGGGTTTTGGCAACAAGGTTATCAGACCAGTTTTCATAGTTGGGGATAACTGACCATTTTTAATGCAATCAAGATACGCGTTGAATAATAAATGATTTATATCTTTCCAAAAGGTCTTGAAAAATTCTATAGATAAACCGTCAATACCTGGTGATTTACCATTTTTCATTTGTTTTAAAGCCGTTTCAATTTCTGTTAAGGTGACATCTCTTTCTAGTAAAAGGTTGTTTTCATCTGATAGTTTTGTTACATTTTCGTTTATACTTTTCATAAAAGCATCACAATCATCACTCTGAAATTTTTTCTTGTATAAATTGCTATAGAATTGACATACTTCCTCTGTTATTTGATTTGTGTCCTGAATAATAATTCCATTTTGGTTTAATTTTGTTATACATTTTTTAGTCTGTCTCCGTTTTTCAAGGCTATAAAAATATGAAGAATTTTTCCCCCCCTGCTCAATCCATTTGGCTTTTGATCTTACAAAGGCGCCTTTCGCCTTCTCCAAGTAAATATCATCTAATCGGTTCTGGAGTATGTGTAACTCTTCTGTCTCTTCTACAGTTATGTTAGGTTTTCCACATAATAAACTTATCTTTTCTACTATTTCCTTTTGTTTAAGTTTACGATTGTTGGCTATTTTCTTTCCAGTTTCAATAGCTTGTTGCTTTACTCGAAATTTAAACCACTCCCATTTACTTATATCTGACAAATCCATATCATTGGTTTCTAGACATATTATTCTAATCTGATTACAGAACTCTTCGTTCAGCAACAAGGTATTGTTAAATTTCCAAATACTGTTTGATTTTTGTTTTTGTTTAACTATTGAGAGTGACAGACCAATAAGACAATGATCCGTGAGAGGAGATGATTGAACATCACATTTTGGTGTAAGATTAGTAATATTTGGAGACAAAAGCCAATAATCTAACCTTGAGCATAGGTTAGCATCTGCTGGGCTGATCCATGTAAATTGCCTTGTGTTAGGGTTTGTCACTCTCCAATAATCTATCAAATTATTGGATAAACAAAAATTGTTAAACGTGTCGTCATATTCTGGTTGTAAGCCCTTGGAAGGTTGTCTGTCAAGCCAGGAATTAGGTGCTATGTTAAAATCACCTCCGGTTATTATATTGTCCGTGCCAATCACATTCGTATACGCATCGCGCCACTTTTCATTACCACAACAAAACAAGCTAACGCTAGCATTCGAAAGAACTTACTTGAAGCAGCAAGCTGGATCTGTTCTCCGATGATGCATCTGCGTCTCGCCCCTCCACGGGCGTCTGACCTCCCGTTTCTTCATCAGTTGGCTGAATATCATCACGTAAGTATAGCGGGTGTTTTCTTTTAATGTGGTATTAGCAGGAATTAGTCACTAGCAGCACTAGCAGCCAAAAGTTCGGACTGCGGCTGTGCAGTTTGTTGATATGGCTCAATAACGGCTTCTATGAAAAAGTGGCAAAACTGCACAAACAGAGCACCGCCAGCAACCGAGTGACCTCACAGTTAACGAACATCGTTTTGTTGAGCTCACGTCATGTCTCATGTCCCAATCGAACGCGCATTTCCCAAAGCTAGTTACGTACATTCTTAGCTAAAGGGGAGGGGGTACAATATTGCCATACATGTTTAGAGTATGATAGGCTGTTAATGCGGCTGTCTGTCACATAATATTATCCAGACGTATTTTAGGTTAAAGAAAAAGTGCTCTTAACCATAGTTAACACAGTAGTGATTATGGCGATATGACATTGACTTTACGCTCCCCCCTCTCAGTGAATTGGTATCTTCCAACACAAAGCCGAAGCGCCGACATTGGCCGCAAGTTACGTAGCGCCCATCTTTCGGCGGTGTAGGAAGAGGGCAGTCGTTAATTTTCAAAATGTGATCTTTACAGGTTTCTCTTTCTAGTTTGTTGTTTGCTGAACATCTTGAAGATCCAACATGGATGAAGATGGGGCTGGTGAAAAATATCCTAGAGATGGACAGTATATCAGTTTCAGTATTAAAAGGTAAAATGTGTGTATTATCTTTTATTGCAACATGCACTTTGGATGAAAAAAAGCGTTTTAATGGTGCATCGATGTGGACTGGGGAGCTCGTTTTCCTGAGATGTGACGCCATTGTCCCCAGTTGGTTTGTGTTCATGTGGGAAAGTGGGGATTTTGATGTCATCAAATAAAAATGGTCTTTTAATCATTGATTAGCGCTTAGCCGAGCTAATCATTTAAATGTGTTAGCGTCTCAAAAGCTAGACGTTATTTTGTTAGTTTAAAAAAAAAAATCACATAAATTTACTTTTTTCCTAACGTTGATGTGAGGCATTTCACTCGCAATTTTGTTACTATGAGGATGGCGACAGCAGTTTTTAAAGGACAACTAAGGGCCAAATCAACTTTTTTTTAGCTTATAAACTGCATAAATATGTTTCTTATAGTGCTCTCTACATGTCCTGGTCAATTTTTTGACATTTTAGTCCAAAATACATACAATCTCACTTTTGAGCCTAAAACCGTCTGTGTAGCGCCCTCTCTACATTTTCGGCTACACTTCATTTGAATTCCGTGCCTGTCCTCCCCATTCGCTCTGCCAGCTGTGTAACGTCACTTTGTGCTGTGTGACGTCCGTCGCTCTGCTGCTCGGGGTATAAAAGCAGCCAAGTCTCACACATGCCCCCGTAGCGAGTTGGAGTTGGAATAGTGAGCGAGCGTTTTACATCGATTTTCAGGTTAGCAATTTATTAGCATAATATTTGATCTACGGGCTCCATTCTGTGTGTGAACCACGCCACAGCACTCACATCCCCGACCTCTCCTACTAAATAAAGACAAATGTAACCCCAAAATACCCAGATTCACTTATTTAGGGACATGGCTGGATGTTTTCACGTTGAAACTACAGACACGATAACGCT
This sequence comes from Proterorhinus semilunaris, assembly GCA_021464625.1. Taxonomy (NCBI): domain Eukaryota; kingdom Metazoa; phylum Chordata; class Actinopteri; order Gobiiformes; family Gobiidae; genus Proterorhinus; species Proterorhinus semilunaris. The sequence goes on along the minus strand of CM038349.1, from coordinate 43,444,712 downwards.
GTATCGGGCAGACAGAGCTAATCAGGGCTGTCAGTGCTTATGAGATGGGGCTGAGGGCTTTTTACTGTAGTCTCCCCCAGGGAGAGCTCACAGACACCAGGGGCAGTGGTTAGCCATCCCGGGCTGCCTTCGAGGCTCAGAGCGGGACAGTGTGTGACTGAGTGTCCGCGAAAGCCAGGAGGGGGAACGGGGAGATAAGAGCACCAAATGTCCGCCGCGTGTGCTCGGCATGTAGCCGGTACGAGAGGCTGGAGTGTCCGGGAAAGTGGCGCCACATTGTCTAAATGCAGCATAACGGGAGTCAGTCAGTCCTATTCACTCTGGACCTTGGTCTGAGACTGTCAACAGAGCAGAGACCGCTCATACACTCCCCCTCCCCGAGTCTCCCTAAAGACTCCCGCCACGCCTCTTTCTCTGAGTTGACAAAGAAAATTGTGGTCGACTGAGACCGCATCCATCAATCAGTCGACTAAACGACTAACGGGGGCAGCCATATTGGCTATTAATTTTTTAACATGCATTTTACCTTTTTCTTGCAGATGCAACCTATTAGCAATTCCTTGGTGGTGGTGGAGTGAAGAAGGACGACTGAAGGAATTCCTAAATCCACAAGCCAGTGCTCTTTTCCCCAGTCATCAAAAGCAGAAGAATCAGAAAAACGATGTACATACATGCTAATCTATCGCCTTTTTGCAAAATTCACCATTGTGATCTTGCAAAGTACTATTCACGTCAATCGTGTAGATCTGCAATTTAAAAACAATGAACTGTAGGTGAAAGTTACTCCACTGTATATTGCATGTTAACCTTTATTGCCACTTGGATTTATGAAGTTGTGAGTGGCAGTGCGCTAATCCATCAGTCTGCACAACCGAGTTATGTTGACACTATGCAACTGTGCATGTGACATGAGCACCAAATTATTTTAAGTTTGACAATAGTGTACCTTTCATATTTGACAATAGCCGTATGAAACATGAGTGCATCTACAAGCTAAATTATGAAGCTAGATAGCTATAATTGTGGTGGAGGCTAAACTGACCAGGTAGGTGCCCATGTCTCCGTGCGCACTCTGTGCTCATTTGATGTGCGATCGCGGTCAGCGAGGAGAGGGCTAACCTCTCCAGGTGGACCGTGTGGTCAATGGGCGCTCACAGATATGAGTGCCTCTGATAATCAGAGATGTTTAACTTGGCAAATTTACTAAAACAGAACAAAATTTTACACCTAATTGGGCTCACAACAATTCAAATATGCCAAACCATTTGAACGCTTTCAGTAGCCAACTGTAGCCAGAATGAATATATACTTTTTTTTTTCCCGGTATGTCTTAGGGTGGCATATTCTATATTCCTACAAATAGTCAACGTCTATATTTAAAAATCAAAAATGTAATATTTTTTCCCTTTTATTATTATGTTTCTGTCCATGTGATAAAATGCAAGCCTTTAGTAGAACTACAGTTCTAAAACAAAATGAAAGCCTAATAATAGTCATAAAATGTACGTGTTCTGTAAAACAATTCCAACAAACCGCCACGCTTCGCCATGACCCCCGAGAACTGTGACCTTTTTCACAATGTTTGTGTTTGCATGTCTGATTAAACTATTGGGTACTTGCATTAGAAGATGGTAAGATTTGATTCAGACAGACTCGTGGTAAATGATTTACCTTCCTGAAAAAAAACTGTTCCTTCCTGAGTAATTATTGTTGTGTTTATGTGTAATTCCTGTGACTTATGCTAAGTCCCTGGTACTTACTGTATAATTACTAGTATTGTAACTGTCTCGTAACTGGTACTTATGGTAAGTACCTGGTACTTACACTCTAATTACTGGTGCTGTAACTGTAAATGATGGTAAAGTCCTTTGTCATAATAAGGGCCTGTCCCTGTGGTAAGTACCTGGTACTTACTGTGTAATTACTGGTGTTGTCACCGGTACTTACTACCTGGTACTTGTCATAATACGGGCCAGTTCCTGTGGTAAGTACCTGGTACTTACTCTATAATTACTGGTGTTGTAACTGGAACTTACAACCAAGTCCTTCGTCATAATACGGGCCAATTCCTGTGGTAAGTACCTGGTACTTACTGTGTAATTACTGGTGTTGTCACTGGTACTTACTACCTGGTACTTGTCATAATACGGGCCAGTTCCTGTGGTAAGTGCCTGGTACTTACTGTGTAATTACTGGTGTTGTCACTGGTACTTACTACCTGGTACTTGTCATAATACGGGCCAGTTCCTGGGGTAAGTACCTGGTAATTACTGGTGTTGTCACCGGTACTTACTACCTGGTACTTGTCATAATACGGGCCAATTCCTGTGGTAAGTACCTGGTACTTACTCTATAATTACTGGTGTTGTAACTGGAACTTACAACCAAGTCCTTCGTCATAATACGGGCCAAGTCCTGTGGTAAGTACCTGGTACTTACTGTGTAATTACTGGTGTTGTCACCGGTACTTACAACTAAGTCAGTTCATGTGGTAAGTACCTGGTACTTAATGCGTAATTACTGGTGTTGTAACTGGTACTTACAACCAAGTCAGTTCTTGTGGTAAGTACCTGGTACTTACTCTATAATTACTGGTGTTGTAACTGGTACTTACAAATAAGTCAGTTCATGTGGTAAGTACCTGGTACTTACTCTATAATTACTGGTGTTGTAACTGGTACTTACAACTAAGTCACTTCCTGTGGGAAGTACCTGGTACTTACTGTCTAATTACTGGTGTGTTAATGTGTAATTAAAGTTACTTGTGTTATGTACCTAGTACTTGCAGTGTTTGTACTTGAAACTGGAAAAATGCATTAAATGATAAGCTCTGTATTGCTACTGTCCTTTCTGTGCTACTAATTCCATAACAATAAAGACGCTTGTTTTCCATAATGTTGTATGTTTTATAGTCACACAATTCGAGAAATGACCTCTGTATGTATGAAGTACCACATTTAATACATAGAAATGTATGCTGTAGTATCCTTGAATTACTAAGTACCACCATTTTATTACTAAGAGTTACAACTGTATCTAGAAGTATCACAGTACGTGTCTTGTAATTCTCACTGTAGTATCCTAGAAGTACCACCATAAGTACCTAGAAGTACCCCTGTAATTGCCACTCTAAGTACCACCATAAGTACCTAGAAGTACCCCTCTAATTGCCACTCTAAGTACCACCATAAGTACCTAGAAGTACCCCTCTAATTGCCACTCTAAGTACCACCATAAGTACCTAGAAGTACCCCTCTAATTGCCACTCTAAGTACCACCATAAGTACCTAGAAGTACCCCTCTAATTGCCACTCTAAGTACCACCATAAGTACCTAGAAGTACCCCTGTAATTGCCACTCTAAGTACCACCATAAGTACCTAGAAGTACCACTGTAAGTACCACTGCAATTAATAGTAATTACCACTGTAAGTACCATGGACTTACCGGCCCGTAATGTAAAGTGTTACCCTTCTATGGACAGTATACTAACAAGGACTGTGACGTCACCCGGTATGGCGCAGCCGGGGCCCCACCCTGGAGCCAGGCCTGGGGTTGGGGCTCGAATGCGAGCGTCTAGTGGTCGGGCCTCTGCCCACGGGGCTCGGCCGGGCACAGCCCGAACGGACGACGTGGGCCCGCCCTCCTGTGGACCCACCACCCGCAGAGGGATCCGTAGGGGTCGGGTGCAGAGAGGACTGGGTGGCAGTCGAAGGCAGGTGCCTCGACGACCTGGTCCGCGTGCGCAGCTTCTGGCGTTCGGGACATGGAACGTCACTTCGCTGGGGGGGAAGGAGCCTGAGCTCGTGCGGGAGGTAGAGAGATACCGGCTAGATATAGTCGGGCTCACCTCCACGCACAGCCTGGGTTCCGGATCCCAACTCCTGGAGAGGGGCTGGACGCTCCATTTTTCTGGAGTTGCCCGCGGGGAGAGCCGGCGGGCTGGGGTGGGTTTGCTCATAGCCCCCCAGCTTAGCCGTCACGTGTTGGAGTTCACCCCGGTGAATGAGAGGGTCGTGTCCCTACGCCTTCGGGTCGGGGACAGGTCTCTCACCGTTGTCTCGGCCTACGGGCCCAACATCGGTGCAGAGTACCCGGCCTTCTTGGAGTCCCTGGTGGGGGTACTAGATAGTGCTCCGGATGGGGACTCCATTGTTCTACTGGGGGACTTCAACGCCCACGTGGGTAACGACAGTGAGACCTGGGTGGGGGTGATGGGGAAGAACGGCCTCCCCGATCGGAATCCGAGTGGTGTTCTGTTATTGGACTTCTGTGCTAGTTACGGTTTGTCCATAACGAACACCATGTTCGAGCACAAGGATGTCCATAAGTGCACGTGGCACCAGGACACCCTAGGCAGGAGGTCGATGATCGACTTTGTAGTTGTGTCATCTGATCTCCGGCCGCGTGTCTCGGACACTCGGGTGAAGAGAGGGGCTGAGCTGTCAACCGATCACCACCTGGTGGTGAGCTGGATCCGCTGGCAGGGGAAGAAGCCGGTCAGACCTGGCAGGCCCAAACGTGTTGTGAGGGTCTGTTGGGAACGTCTGGTGGATCCCTCTGTCAGTAGGGTCTTTAACTCCCACCTCCGGAAGAGCTTCACCCAGATTCCGAGGGAGGTAGGGGACATGGAGTCCGAGTGGACCATGTTCTCCTCCTCCATTGTCGATGCGGCTGCTCGTAGTTGTGGCCGTAAGGTCTCTGGTGCCTGTCGCGGCGTCAACCCCCGAACCCGGTGGTGGCGCCCGGAAGTAAGGGATGCCGTCAAGCTGAAGAAGGAGTCCTATCTGGCCTTGTTGGCTTGTGGGACTCCGGAGGCAGCTGAGAGGTACCGGCAGGCCAAGCGTGCTGCAGCTCGTGTGGTCAAAGAGGCAAAAACTCGGGTCTGGGAGGAGTTTGGAGAAGCCATCAATCAATCAATCAATCAATCAATGGTTTTGTATAGCCCAATATCACAACAGGAGTTGCCTCATAGGGCTGTAACAAACATTAAGGCAATAAAACAGAACAGTAAATAAGACAATGTAAAGTTCTGGTGAATCAAATATCCAGGCAAACATAAAGTCCAAATAAGCGTCAGCAGTGGGTGGCGACGAGCAGCTCGGGTGTCCACTGTCCTTAGACTCTCCAGCCCGGCAAGGAAAAACTCAAAAACCCAGTGGGAGAAACGAGAAACCTTGAGGAGAACCAAAGAAGGAGAGATCCACTCCCATGGACGGACAGGCTATAGAGACCCAGGGCCGAAGCCATGGAGGAGGACTATCGGTCGGCCTCGAAGAGATTCTGGCAAACCATCCGGTGCCTCAGGAGGGGGAAGCAGTGCTTCACCAACACTGTTTACAGTGCGGGTGGGGGGCTGCTGACCTCGACTGGGGATGTGGTCGGGCGGTGGAAGGAGTACTTCGAGGATCTCCTCAATCCCACTGTCACGTCTTCCGATGAGGAGGCAGAGGCTGGGGACTCGGAGGGGGGCTCGTCCATCACACAGGCTGAAGTCACCGAGGTGGTTAGAAAGCTCCTCGGTGGCAAGGCCCCGGGGGTGGATGAGATTCGTCCCGAGTACCTTAAGTCTCTGGATGTTGTAGGGCTGTCTTGGCTGACACGTCTCTGCAACATCGCGTGGCGGTTGGGGACAGTGCCTCTGGATTGGCAGACCGGGGTGGTGGTCCCCCTCTTCAAGAAAGGGGATCGGAGAGTGTGCTCCAATTACAGAGAGATCACACTTCTCAGCCTCCCTGGTAAGGTCTATTCCAGGGTGCTGGAGAGGAGGATCCGGCCAATAGTCGAACCTCGGATCCAAGAGGAACAATGCGGTTTTCGTCCTGTTCGTGGAACACTGGACCAGCTCTATACCCTTTATCGGGTGCTTTAGGGTTTGTGGGAGTTCGCCCTACCAGTCCACATGTGCTTTGTGGATCTGGAGAAAGCGTTCGACCGTGTCCCTCGTGGTGCCCTGTGGGAGGTGCTCCGGGAGTATGGGGTACGGGGCCCTCTACTAAGGGCTGTCCATTCCCTGTATGACCGTAGCAGGAGCTTGGTTTGCATTGCCGGCAGTAAGTCAGACCTGTTCCCGGTGCGTGTTGAGCTCCGCCAGGGCTGCCCTTTGTCACCGGTTCTGTTCATTACTTTTATGGACAGAATTTCTAGGCGCAGCCAGGGGCCGGAGGGTGTCCGGTTTGGGAACCTCAGAATCTCATCTCTGCTGTTTGCAGACGATGTTGTTCTGTTGGCTTCCTCAAATCAGGACCTCCAGCATGCACTGGGGCGGTTTGCAGCCGAGTGTGAAGCGGCCGGGATGAGGATCAGCACCTCCAAATCTGAGGCCATGGTTCTCCACCGGAAAAAGGTGGCTTCCCCGCTTCAGGTCGGTGGGGTGTCCTTGCCTCAAGTGGAGGAGTTCAAGTATCTCGGGGTCGTGTTCACGAGTGAGGGACGGATGGAGCGTGAGATCGATAGACGGATCGGTGCGGCGTCAGCAGTGATGCGGTCGCTGTATCGGACTGTTGTGGTGAAGAGGGAGCTGAGCCAAGCGGCAAAACTCTCGATTTACCGATCAATCTACGTTCCCACCCTCACCTATGGTCATGAGATTTGGGTAATGACCGAAAGGACAAGATCGCGAATACAAGCGGCCGAAATGAGTTTCCTTCGCAGGGTGGCTGGGCGCACCCTTCGAGATCGGGTGAGGAGCTTAGTTACCCGGGAGGAGCTCGGACTCGAGCCGCTACTCCTCCACGTCGAAAGGAGCCAGCTGAGGTGGCTAGGGCATCTGTACCGGATGCCTCCTGGTCGCCTCCCTCGGGAGGTGTTCCAGGCATGTCCTATTGGGAGGAGGCCTCGTGGAAGGCCCAGGACACTATGTCTCCGTGCTGGCCTGGTGTCGCCTCGGGGTCCCCCCAGAACAGCTGGAAGAGGTGTGCGTGGATCGGGAAGTCTGGGCATCTCTGCTGAGACTGCTGCCCCCGCGACCCGGCACCGGATAAAGCGGAAGAAAATGAATGGATGGATGGATGGGTTATACAGGGCCCCACGTTGTGTTAGGTGAGCAAGAATTGGCCATGTAGCTCTCATAGTTTTGGCACAACTTCGTTTTTGAGTTTTGTGAAAGCTGCAACATTTGTCCAATAGCACCCATTAAAACACCCCAAAATCTAACTTTTTCAACTGATCTGTCCATACCCCACACTGACTGTGCAAATGGGATGGTTTTTAGCAGTGAGAATACAAATATCAACTACTTTCCAAAATAGGTGTTTGCTCTTTGAGATAATGCGTTTGCCATAATAAAAAAATGAATTGCCCATTTCTTCAAAACCATAAAGGCTAGAAGGCTAATTTTCCAGTATGTTATACAGGGCCCCACGTTGTGTTAGGTGAGCAAGAATTGGCCATGTAGCTCTCATAGTTTTGGCACAACTTCGTTTTTGAGTTTTGTGAAAGCTGCAACTTTTGTCCAATAGCACCCATTAAAACACCCCAAAATGTAACTTTTTCAACTGATCTGTCCATACCCCACACTGACTGTGCAAATGGGATGGTTTTTAGCAGTGAGAATACATATATCAACTACTTTCCAAAATAGGTGTTTGCTCTTTGAGATAATGCGTTTGCGACAATAAAAAAATGAATTGCCCATTTCTTCAAAACCATAAAGGCTAGAAGGCTAATTTTCCAGTATGTTATACAGGGCCCCACGTTGTGTTAGGTGAGCAAGAATTGGCCATGTAGCTCTCATAGTTTTGGCACAACTTCGTTTTTGAGTTTTGTGAAAGCTGCAACTTTTGTCCAATACCACCCATTAAAACAGCCCAAAACCTAACTTTTTTAACTAATCTGTTCATACCCCACACTGACTGTGCATATGGGATGTTTTTTAGCATCGAGAATGCAAATATCAATAGCACCCTTTAAAACACCCCAAAACCTAACTTATTCAACTGATCTAATCATACCCCACACTGACTGTGCATATGGGATGGTTTTTAGCAGTGAGAATGCAAATATCAACTTTTTTCCAAAAAAGGTGTATTCTTATTGAGATAATGCGTTTGCAGCCATAAAAAAACAGAATTGCCAATTTCTTCAAAACCATGAATGCTAGAAGGCTAATTCTCCAGTATGTTATACAGGGCCCCGGGCTGTGTTATGTGAGGAAGAATTGACTATGTAGCTCTCACAGTTTTTGCACAACTTCATTTTCTAGTTTTGTGAAAGCTGCAACTTTTGTCCAATAGCACCCATTAAAACACCCCAAAACCTAACTTTTTCAAGTGATCTGTTCATACCCCACACTGACTGTGCATATGGGATGGTTTTTAGCAGTGAGAATACAAATATCAACTACTTTCCAAAAAAGGTGTATTCTTATTGAGATAATGCGTTTGCAGCCATAAAAAACAGAATTGCCAATTTCTTCCAAACCATAAATGCTAGAAGGCTAATTATCCAGTATTTTGTACAGGGCCCCAGGCTGTGTTATGTGATTAAGAATTGGCCATGTAGCTCTCACAGTTTTGGCACAACTTCGTTTTTGAGTTTTGTGAAAGCTGCAACTTTTGTCCAATAGCACCCATTAAAACACCCCAAAATCTAACTTTTTCAACTGATCTGTCCATAACCCACACTGACTGTGCATATGGGATGGTTTTTAGCAGTGAGAATACAAATATCAACTACTTTCCAAAATAGGTTTTTGCTCCTTGAGATAATGCGTTTGCAGCCATAAAAAACAGAATTGCCAATTTCTTCAAAACCATGAATGCTAGAAGGTTAATTCTCCAGTATATTATACAGGGCCCCAGGCTGTGTTATGTGAGGAAGAATTGACCATGTAGCTCTCACAGTTTTGGCACAACTTCGTTTTTGAGTTTTGTGAAAGCTGCAACTTTTGTCCAATACCACTCATTAAAACACCCCAAAACCTAACTTTTTTAACTGATCTGTTCATACCCCACACTGACTGTGCATATGGGATGGTTTTTAGCAGTGAGAATGCAAATATCAACTACTTTCCAAAAAAGGTGTATTCTTATTGAGATAATGCGTTTGCAGCCATAAAAAAACAGAATTGCCAATTTCTTCCAAACCATAAATGCTAGAAGGCTAATTATCCAGTATTTTGTACAGAGCCCCAGGCTGTGTTATGTGAGGAAGAATTGGCTATGTAGCTCTCATAGTTTTTGCACAATTTCGTTTTTGAGTTTTGTGAAAGCTGCAACTTTTGTCCAATAGCACCCATTAAAACAACCCATAACCTAACTTTTTCAAGTGATCTGTTCATACCTCACACTGACTGTGCATATGGGATGGTCTTTTGCAGTGAGAATGCAAATATCAACTACTTTCCCAAAAAGGTGTTTGCTCATTGAGATAATGCGTTTGCAGCCATAAAAAACAGAATTGCCAATTTCTTTAAAACCATGAATGCTAATTCTCCAGTATGTTATACAGGGCCCCAGGCTGTGTTATGTGAGCAAGAATTGGCCATGTAGCTCTCACAGTTTTGGCAAAACTTCGTTTTTGAGTTTTGTGAAAGCTGCAACTTTTGTCCAATAGCACCCATTAAAACACCCCAAAATCTAACTTTTTCAAGTGATCTGTTCATATCCCACACTGACTGTGCATATGGGATGGTTTTTAGCAGTGAGAATGCAAATATCAACTACTTTCCAAAAAAGGTGTATTCTTATTGAGATAATGCGTTTGCAGCCATAAAAAAACAGAATCGCCAATTTCTTCAAAACCATGAATGCTAGAAGGCTAATTCTCTAGTATTTTGTACAGGGCGCCAGGCTGTGTTATGTGAGGAAGAATTGGCCATGTAGCTCTCACAGTTTTTACACAACTTCGTTTTTGAGTTTTGTGAAAGCTGCAAATTTTGTCCAATAGCACCCATTAAAACACCCCAAAACCTAACTTGTTCAACGGATCTGTTCATACCCCACACTGACTGTGCATATGGGATGGTTTTTAGCATCGAGAATGCAAATATCAATAGCACCCTTTAAAACACCCCAAAACCTAACTTATTCAACTGATCTGTTCATACCCCACACTGACTGTGCATATGGGATGGTTTTTAGCAGTGAGAATGCAAATATCAACTACTTTCCAAAAAAGGTGTATTCTTATTGAGATAATGCGTTTGCAGCCATAAAAAACAGAAGCGCCAATTTCTTCAAAACCATGAATGCTAGAAGGCTAATTCTCTAGTATTTTGTACAGGGCCCCGGGCTGTGTTATGTGAGGAAGAATTGGCCATATAGCTCTCACAGTTTTTGCACAACTTCGTTTTTGAGTTTTGTGAAAGCTGCAAATTTTGTCCAATAGCACCCATTAAAACACCCCAAAACCTAACTTGTTCAACGGATCTGTTCATACCCCACAAAGACTGTGCATATGGGATGGTTTTTAGCATCGAGAATGCAAATATCAATAGCACCCTTTAAAACACCCCAAAACCTAACTTATTCAACTGATCTGTTCATACCCCACACTGACTGTGCATATGGGATGGTTTTTAGCAGTGAGAATGCAAATATCAACTACTTTCCAAAAAAGGTGTATTCTTATTGAGATAATGCGTTTGCAGCCATAAAAAACAGAATTGCCAATTTCTTCAAAACCATGAATGCTAGAAGGCTAATTCTCCAGTATACTGTACAGGGCCCCAGGCTGTGTTATGTGAGGAAGAATTGACCATGTAGCTCTCACAGTTTTTGCACAACTTCGTTTTCTAGTTTTGTGAAAGCTGCAACTTTTGTCCAATAGCACCCATTAAAACACCCCAAAACCTAACTTATTCAACTGATCTGTTCATACCCCACACTGACTGTGCATATGGGATGTTTTTTTGCAGTGAGAATGCAAATATCAACTACTTTCCAAAAAAAGGTGTTTGCTCATTGAGATAATGCGTTTGCAGCCATAAAAAACAGAATTGCCAATTTCTTTAAAACCATGAATGCAAATTCTCCAGTATGTTATACAGGGCCCCAGGCTGTGTTATGTGAGCAAGAATTGGCCATGTAGCTCTCACAGTTTTGGCACAACTTCGTTTTTGAGTTTTGTGAAAGCTGCAACTTTTGTCCAATAGCACCCATTAAAACACCCCAAAATCTAACTTTTTCAAGTGATCTGTTCATATCCCACACTGACTGTGCATATGGGATGGTTTTTAGCAGTGAGAATGCAAATATCAACTACTTTCCAAAAAAGGTGTATTCTTATTGAGATAATGCGTTTGCAGCCATAAAAAAACAGAATCGCCAATTTCTTCAAAACCATGAATGCTAGAAGGCTAATTCTCTAGTATTTTGTACAGGGCGCCAGGCTGTGTTATGTGAGGAAGAATTGGCCATGTATCTCTCACAGTTTTTACACAACTTCGTTTTTGAGTTTTGTGAAAGCTGCAAATTTTGTCCAATAGCACCCATTAAAACACCCCAAAACCTAACTTGTTCAACGGATCTGTTCATACCCCACACTGACTGTGCATATGGGATGGTTTTTAGCATCGAGAATGCAAATATCAATAGCACCCTTTAAAACACCCCAAAACCTAACTTATTCAACTGATCTGTTCATACCCCACACTGACTGTGCATATGGGATGGTTTTTAGCAGTGAGAATGCAAATATCAACTACTTTCCAAAAAAGGTGTATTCTTATTGAGATAATGCGTTTGCAGCCATAAAAAACAGAAGCGCCAATTTCTTCAAAACCATGAATGCTAGAAGGCTAATTCTCTAGTATTTTGTACAGGGCCCCGGGCTGTGTTATGTGAGGAAGAATTGGCCATATAGCTCTCACAGTTTTTGCACAACTTCGTTTTTGAGTTTTGTGAAAGCTGCAAATTTTGTCCAATAGCACCCATTAAAACACCCCAAAACCTAACTTGTTCAACGGATCTGTTCATACCCCACAAAGACTGTGCATATGGGATGGTTTTTAGCATCGAGAATGCAAATATCAATAGCACCCTTTAAAACACCCCAAAACCTAACTTATTCAACTGATCTGTTCATACCCCACACTGACTGTGCATATGGGATGGTTTTTAGCAGTGAGAATGCAAATATCAACTACTTTCCAAAAAAGGTGTATTCTTATTGAGATAATGCGTTTGCAGCCATAAAAAACAGAATTGCCAATTTCTTCAAAACCATGAATGCTAGAAGGCTAATTCTCCAGTATACTGTACAGGGCCCCAGGCTGTGTTATGTGAGGAAGAATTGACCATGTAGCTCTCACAGTTTTTGCACAACTTCGTTTTCTAGTTTTGTGAAAGCTGCAACTTTTGTCCAATAGCACCCATTAAAACACCCCAAAACCTAACTTATTCAACTGATCTGTTCATACCCCACACTGACTGTGCATATGGGATGTTTTTTTGCAGTGAGAATGCAAATATCAACTACTTTCCAAAAAAAGGTGTTTGCTCATTGAGATAATGCGTTTGCAGCCATAAAAAACAGAATTGCCAATTTCTTTAAAACCATGAATGCAAATTCTCCAGTATGTTATACAGGGCCCCAGGCTGTGTTATGTGAGCAAGAATTGGCCATGTAGCTCTCACAGTTTTGGCACAACTTCGTTTTTGAGTTTTGTGAAAGCTGCAACTTTTGTCCAATAGCACCCATTAAAACACCCCAAAATCTAACTTTTTCAACTGATCTGTTCATACCCCACACTGACTGTGCATATGGGATGGTTTTTAGCAGTGAGAATACAAATATCAACTACTTTCCAAAATAGGTGGTTGCTCTTTGAGATAATGCGTTTGCGGCAATAAAAAATAGAATTGCCAATTTCTTCAAAACCATGAATGCTAGAAGGGTAATTCTCCAGTATGTTATACAGGGCCCCAGGCTGTGTTATGTGAGGAAAAATTGACCATGTAGCTCTCACAGTTTTTGCACAACTTCGTTTTCTAGTTTTGTGAAAGCTGCAACTTTTGTCCAATAGCACCCATTAAAACACCCCAAAACCTAACTTATTCAACTGATCTGTTCATACCTCACACTGACTGTGCATATGGGATGGTCTTTTGCAGTGAGAATGCAAATATCAACTACTTTCCAAAAAAGGTGTTTGCTCATTGAGATAATGCGTTTGCAGCCATAAAAAACAGAATTGCCAATTTCTTCAAAACCATGAATGCTAGAAGGCTAATTCTCCAGTATGTTATACAGGGCCCCAGGCTGTGTTATGTGAGCAAGAATTGGCCATGTAGCTCTCAGTTTTGGCACAACTTCGTTTTTGAGTTTTGTGAAAGCTGCAACTTTTGTCCAATAGCACCCATTAAAACACCCCAAAATCTAACTTTTTCAACTGATCTGTTCATACCCCACACTGACTGTGCATATGGGATGGTTTTTAGCAGTGAGAATACAAATATCAACTACTTTCCAAAATAGGTGGTTGCTCTTTGAGATAATGCGTTTGCGGCAATAAAAAATAGAATTGCCCATTTCTTCAAAACCATAAAGGCTAGAAGGCTAATTTTCCAGTATGTTATACAGGGCCCCAGGCTGTGTTAAGTGAGCAAGAATTGGCCATGTAGCTCTCACAGTTTTGGCACAACTTCGTTTTTGAGTTTTGTGAAAGCTGCCACTTTTGTCCAATAGCACCCATTAAAACACCCCAAAATGTAACTTTTTCAACTGATCTGTCCATACCCCACACTGACTGTGCATATGGGATGGTTTTAGCAGTGAGAATACAAATATCAACTACTTTCCAAAATAGGTGTTTGCTTCTTAAGATAATGCGTTTGCAGCAATAAAAAACAGAATTGCCCATTTCTTCAAAACCATGAATGCTAGAAGGCTAATTCTCCAGTATATTATACAGGGCCCCAGGCTGTGTTATGTGAGCAAGAATTGGCCATGTAGCTCTCACAGTTTTGGCACAACTTCGTTTTTGAGTTTTGTGAAAGCTGCAACTTTTGTCCAATACCACCCATTAAAACACCCCAAAACCTAACTTATTCAACTGATCTGTTCATACCCCACACTGACTGTGCATATGGGATGGTTTTTAGCAGTGAGAATGCAAATATCAACTACTTTCCAAAAAAGGTGTATTCTTATTGAGATAATGCGTTTGCAGCCATAAAAAACAGAAGCGCCAATTTCTTCAAAACCATGAATGCTAGAAGGCTAATTCTCTAGTATTTTGTACAGGGCCCCGGGCTGTGTTATGTGAGGAAGAATTGGCCATATAGCTCTCACAGTTTTTGCACAACTTCGTTTTTGAGTTTTGTGAAAGCTGCAAATTTTGTCCAATAGCACCCATTAAAACACCCCAAAACCTAACTTGTTCAACGGATCTGTTCATACCCCACAAAGACTGTGCATATGGGATGGTTTTTAGCATCGAGAATGCAAATATCAATAGCACCCTTTAAAACACCCCAAAACCTAACTTATTCAACTGATCTGTTCATACCCCACACTGACTGTGCATATGGGATGGTTTTTAGCAGTGAGAATGCAAATATCAACTACTTTCCAAAAAAGGTGTATTCTTATTGAGATAATGCGTTTGCAGCCATAAAAAACAGAATTGCCAATTTCTTCAAAACCATGAATGCTAGAAGGCTAATTCTCCAGTATACTGTACAGGGCCCCAGGCTGTGTTATGTGAGGAAGAATTGACCATGTAGCTCTCACAGTTTTTGCACAACTTCGTTTTCTAGTTTTGTGAAAGCTGCAACTTTTGTCCAATAGCACCCATTAAAACACCCCAAAACCTAACTTATTCAACTGATCTGTTCATACCCCACACTGACTGTGCATATGGGATGTTTTTTTGCAGTGAGAATGCAAATATCAACTACTTTCCAAAAAAAGGTGTTTGCTCATTGAGATAATGCGTTTGCAGCCATAAAAAACAGAATTGCCAATTTCTTTAAAACCATGAATGCAAATTCTCCAGTATGTTATACAGGGCCCCAGGCTGTGTTATGTGAGCAAGAATTGGCCATGTAGCTCTCACAGTTTTGGCACAACTTCGTTTTTGAGTTTTGTGAAAGCTGCAACTTTTGTCCAATAGCACCCATTAAAACACCCCAAAATCTAACTTTTTCAACTGATCTGTTCATACCCCACACTGACTGTGCATATGGGATGGTTTTTAGCAGTGAGAATACAAATATCAACTACTTTCCAAAATAGGTGGTTGCTCTTTGAGATAATGCGTTTGCGGCAATAAAAAACAGAATTGCCAATTTCTTCAAAACCATGAATGCTAGAAGGGTAATTCTCCAGTATGTTATACAGGGCCCCAGGCTGTGTTATGTGAGCAAGAATTGGCCATGTAGCTCTCACAGTTTTGGCACAACTTCGTTTTTGAGTTTTGTGAAAGCTGCAACTTTTGTCCAATAGCACCCATTAAAACACCCCAAAATCTAACTTTTTCAACTGATCTGTTCATACCCCACACTGACTGTGCATATGGGATGGTTTTTAGCAGTGAGAATACAAATATCAACTACTTTCCAAAATAGGTGGTTGCTCTTTGAGATAATGCGTTTGCGGCAATAAAAAATAGAATTGCCCATTTCTTCAAAACCATAAAGGCTAGAAGGCTAATTTTCCAGTATGTTATACAGGGCCCCAGGCTGTGTTAAGTGAGCCAGAATTGGCCATGTAGCTCTCACAGTTTTGGCACAACTTCGTTTTTGAGTTTTGTGAAAGCTGCCACTTTTGTCCAATAGCACCCATTAAAACACCCCAAAATGTAACTTTTTCAACTGATCTGTCCATACCCCACACTGACTGTGCATATGGGATGGTTTTAGCAGTGAGAATACAAATATCAACTACTTTCCAAAATAGGTGTTTGCTTCTTAAGATAATGCGTTTGCAGCAATAAAAAACAGAATTGCCCATTTCTTCAAAACCATGAATGCTAGAAGGCTAATTCTCCAGTATATTATACAGGGCCCCAGGCTGTGTTATGTGAGCAAGAATTGGCCATGTAGCTCTCACAGTTTTGGCACAACTTCGTTTTTGAGTTTTGTGAAAGCTGCAACTTTTGTCCAATACCACCCATTAAAACACCCCAAAACCTAACTTTTTTAACTGATCTGTTCATACCCCACACTGACTGTGCATATGGGATGGTTTTTAGCAGTGAGAATGCAAATATCAACTACTTTCCAAAAAAGGTGTATTCTTATTGAGATAATGCGTTTGCAGCCATAAAAAAACAGAATCGCCAATTTCTTCAAAACCATGAATGCTAGAAGGCTAATTCTCTAGTATTTTGTACAGGGCGCCAGGCTGTGTTATGTGAGGAAGAATTGGCCATGTAGCTCTCACAGTTTTTACACAACTTCGTTTTTGAGTTTTGTGAAAGCTGCAAATTTTGTCCAATAGCACCCATTAAAACACCCCAAAACCTAACTTGTTCAACGGATCTGTTCATACCCCACACTGACTGTGCATATGGGATGGTTTTTAGCATCGAGAATGCAAATATCAATAGCACCCATTAAAACACCCCAAAACCTAACTTGTTCAACGGATCTGTTCATACCCCACACTGGCTGTGCATATGGGATGTTTTTTTGAAGTGAGAATGCAAATATCAACTACTTTCCAAAAAAGGTGTTTGCTCATTGAGATAATGCGTTTGCAGCCATAAAAAACAGAATTGCCAATTTCTTCAAAACCATGAATGCTAATTTTCCAGTATGTTATACAGGGCCCCAGGCTGTGTTATGTGAGCAAGAATTGGCCATGTAGCTCTCACAGTTTTGGCACAACTTCGTTTTTGAGTTTTGTGAAAGCTGCAACTTTTGTCCAATAGCACCCATTAAAACACCCCAAAACCTAACATTTTCAAGTGATCTGTTCATATCCCACACTGACTGTGCATATGGGATGTTTTTTTGCAGTGAGAATGCAAATATCAACTACTTTCCAAAAAAGGTGTATTCTTATTGAGATAATGCGTTTGCAGCCATAAAAAAACAGAATCGCCAATTTCTTCAAAACCATGAATGCTAGAAGGCTAATTCTCTAGTATTTTGTACAGGGCCCCAGGCTGTGTTATGTGAGGAAGAATTGGCCATATAGCTCTCACAGTTTTTGCGCAACTTCGTTTTTGAGTTTTGTGAAAGCTGCACATTTTGTCCAATAGCACCCATTAAAACACCCCAAAACCTAACTTGTTCAACGGATCTGTTCATACCCCACACTGACTGTGCATATGGGATGGTTTTTAGCATCGAGAATGCAAATATCAATAGCACCCTTTAAAACACCCCAAACCCTAACTTATTCAACTGATCTGTTCATACCCCACACTGACTGTGCATATGGGATGGTTTTTAGCAGTGAGAATGCAAATATCAACTACTTTCCAAAAAAGGTGTATTCTTATTGAGATAATGCGTTTGCAGCCATAAAAAACAGAATTGCCAATTTCTTCAAAACCATGAATGCTAGAAGGCTAATTCTCCAGTATGCTGTACAGGGCCCCAGGCTGTGTTATGTGAGGAAGAATTGACCATGTAGCTCTCACAGTTTTTGCACAACTTCGTTTTCTAGTTTTGTGAAAGCTGCAACTTTTGTCCAATAGCACCCATTAAAACACCCCAAAACCTAACTTATTCAACTGATCTGTTCATACCCCACACTGGCTGTGCATATGGGATGTTTTTTTGAAGTGAGAATGCAAATATCAACTACTTTCCAAAAAAGGTGTTTGCTCATTGAGATAATGCGTTTGCAGCCATAAAAAACAGAATTGCCAATTTCTTTAAAACCATGAATGCTAATTCTCCAGTATGTTATACAGGGCCCCAGGCTGTGTTATGTGAGCAGGAATTGGCCATGTAGCTCTCACAGTTTTGGCACAACTTCGTTTTTGAGTTTTGTGAAAGCTGCAACTTTTGTCCAATAGCACCCATTAAAACACCCCAAAATCTAACTTTTTCAACTGATCTGTTCATACCCCACACTGACTGTGCATATGGGATGGTTTTTAGCAGTGAGAATACAAATATCAACTACTTTCCAAAATAGGTGTTTGTGTAGCATGGACATAGGCCAATCACTATAGATATCGTACGGTATTAGGCTAGATCGGAAGATTAGGTTCAGCTCAAGGAGGTAGTGGCCCAATAATCAACATCAGACAATTGTTTCTTTTGGTGACGGTACCATATGTATTGGTGACTTAAATGATAAATAACAAACTAAGAAACCATTAACCCAATATGTACAATCTGCAGAGTATATTTACAACAGGAAAAGAAAGAAAAGAGTAACGTTGTTGCCCACAACGTGGGTAACAGGTAGTGACCTCTGGGCCACACACACGCGGGACGAACGGCACGCTGTTTACACGGCTGCGCATAGAGTTCAGTTCGTTTGGGTTGTTCAGCGACTGTTGTTTATAGTTTATAGTCCAGAGCGCAGGTGTGTGTGTGTGTGGAGTGAGAGGGTGGGGTGAACAGGCTGTCCACAGCCTCCTACCCGAACTGGGAGAGATGTAGAGGTTTCTTCCGCTCCAAGGCTAGGACTTTTAGCTCGCCATCGGGTCCGTGGTTACCGTCACAGGTAAACCTGGCCTGTGCGATATGAACAGGACCATGTCAATATCAAAACATCACTAGCTAGTTATCATACTTCATTCTTGTGTACACATTAAACATTATATTCCAAATCCATCCCATGTAAAAGGGATAGACAATACCAGCACTGTATTCATCCATTTAAAAGCCGAGATGCTACGTAGCCAATCCAGTGTTGGCACCGGAGCAAATGGTAAGTGCTAATAGCATAACAAAAAACAAACAACTCACCAAGACCCGTTTTATTTCCGGCACGACGCAATCAACCGGCTCCCACTCCCAAGGCAGACGAGGACTACAGGAGCAATACAGCCGAGTAAGCGCCCGACAGAGGAATTTAAAGAACAAAAATAAACGGCTAAGAGACTGACCTGTGGCAGCTGTTCGTTGTGCATCCCACACCCTACTGACTGAGAACGGCCCCGGCGGTTTATAAGACGTGCTACCGCTACGCAATAGGTTAGCCGCGGTCACGTGACAGGCGTAAGGTCATGACCCTAGTGACGCATAAACGCTCACACACTAGATATTATTTGCCGATTTTCGCCCAGGTTACATCTGCTCTTTGAGATAATGCGTTTGCGGCAATAAAAAAATAGAATTGCCCATTTCTTCAAAACCATAAAGGCTAGAAGGCTAATTTTCCAGTATGTTATACAGGGCCCCGGGCTGTGTTATGTGAGCAAGAATTGGCCATGTAGCTCTCACAGTTTTGGCACAACTTCGTTTTTGAGTTTTGTGAAAGCTGCAACTTTTGTCCAATACCACCCATTAAAACACCCCAAAACCTAACTTGTTCAACGGATCTGTTCATACCTCACACTGACTGTGCATATGGGATGGTTTTTAGCATCGAGAATGCAAATATCAATAGCACCCTTTAAAACACCCCAAAACCTAACTTATTCGACTGATCTGTTCATACCCCACACTGACTGTGCATATGGGATGGTTTTTAGCAGTGAGAATGCAAATATCAACTACTTTCCAAAAAAGGTGTTTGCTCATTGAGATAATGCGTTTGCAGCCATAAAAAAACAGAATTGCCAATTTCTTCAAAACCATGAATGCTAATTCTCCAGTATGTTGTACAGGGCCCCAGGCTGTGTTATGTGAGGAGGAATTTGCCATGTAGCTCTCACAGTTTTTGCACAAGTTCGTTTTCGAGTTTTGTGAAAGCTGCAATTTTTGTCCAATAGCACCCATTAAAACACCCCAAAACCTAACTTTTTCAAGTGATCTGTTCATACCCCACACTGACTGTGCATATGGGATGGTTTTTAGCAGTGAGAATACAAATATCAACTACTTTCCAAAAAAGGTGTATTCTTATTGAGATGATGCGTTTGCAGCCATAAAAAAACAGAATTGCCAATTTCTTCCAAACCATAAATACTAGAAGGCTAATTCTCCAGTATTTTGTACAGAGCCCCAGGCTGTGTTATGTGAGGAAGAATTGGCCATGTAGCTCTCACAGTTTTTGCACAACTTCGTTTTTGAGTTTTGTGAAAGCTGCAACTTTTGTCCAATAGCACCCATTAAAACAACCCATAACCTAACTTTTTCAACTGATCTGTTCATATCCCACACTGACTGTGCATATGGGATGGTTTTTAGCATCGAGAATGCAAATATCAATAGCACCCATTAAAACACCCCAAAACCTAACTTATTCAACTGATCTGTTCATACCCCACACTGACTGTGCATATGGGATGGTTTTTTGCAGTGAGAATGCAAATATCAACTACTTTCCAAAAAAGGTGTTTGCTCATTGAGATAATGCGTTTGCAGCCATAAAAAACAGAATTGCCAATTTCTTCAAAACCATAAAGGCTAGAAGGCTAATTCTCCAGTATGTTATACAGGGCCCCACGTTGCGTTAGGTGAGCAAGAATTGGCCATGTAGCTCTCACAGTTTTGGCACAACTTAGTTTTTGAGTTTTGTGAAAGCTGCAACTTTTGTCCAATAAGCACCCATTAAAACACCCCAAAATCTAACTTTTTCAACTGATCTGTTCATACCCCACACTGACTGTGCATATGGGATGGTTTTTAGCAGTGAGAATGCAAATATAAACTACTGAAGAAGCTGAGGGTAGCCTGTACAGAGGTAAGAATTTCATTCATTTAAATAAACGTATGTATCAATATGATCAGGGTTTACGTTAGTTGGTAAACTAAACTAAATCTTGTCGACTGCCTCCGGAGTTTACCGTTGTCCAGAGCCGTTATGAGTGACACTGTAACAGAGCTGGGTCCCTGGTAAATCGTTCTTGACCCACTTTTGATCAATTTAGTCCACGCTTGGCTCTTTCACTCCACACCATTTCAACGGCGAGTATTAAATATTAAATGGTTCAATACTTATACCAAAAAAGTTTCGATCTGGGCCGTTAGCCTATTTTACAATGCGCAGTTGGATCATCGCGCTGGATAGCTGGATATTTCTTCGTGCTTCGTCACATTTTCCAAGAGAACGGGAGCCTACAGGTACATTTACTTGTATGGAAAAATGTGTTCAGAACTCAGTGGCTAACACTGAAGCGCTGTCTCGCAGCGGCTCTTCACGGGAGTGTAGCCGTAAGAGGCGCTTTCCTCGGCCCTTTCACCGGGACTTTCCCGGTGTTCTGAGCCGCTCTTAAGTGTGGCAGACCTGGTCCCTGGTAAAAGGCTCTGAATTTTAGATGCGCTTCACTCTTCACCCTCCACAATATTTAAGTGGTGTGGAAATAAATCGTAGTTATTGTACAGCCAAAGGCATATTACCGGCGAGGAAGGGTATCCTAGAGCTGATATCACGGACAGAGCTGGATAAGAACATGTTCTCACTAAAATGCCTGTAAATGACTCTTTTGCACTTTCTCCGAGTCAAATGAACGCCAAAATCTCCCCATAATGTTATGCTCATCTAAAAAGCCATACAACGAGTTCTCCAAAATTTCCTACAACTTTTTTCTGCAAAATTACTTAGCCATATTCTTACCTTCTGCTGTCTTCGTGGGACGAGTACTCCGTTATCCATGACAAGTCCCACAAATGTGCAGCTGCCGAGCTGTCATCCTCCTGTTTTAATCCATGATTTGATAAAATCCTTCCGGGATGATATTAGGTTTGTAGCCCACGAAGGTGCGTCCTTTTCGGGCTAGTTTAGCGTGACAGCCCGCTGTAGTCCCTGGAGGCTCGTCCCGCTTATTCCCGCTTTCTCCGAGTCCTTTTTGTGAAAGTGTTGATATAAATGTCCTTGAGTTTGCATCGGTCAGCCATTTAAGGTTAAAAACTAAGAATGTATTGATCATAACTTTGGCCAGCTGCTTAATATGCAATAATATTATCAGCTGTACGATTGACAATAGCGTCAACCAATGAAACGCGTTCAAAACTGTGACGTCGCTAAGAAGGCGGTTAGAACACGTAAACCTGTACTCAATCTGTGTTTTTTGTTGTTGTAATATTTACAATTAAAACTATATTTATGTACTGTATATTCTTGCTACAAATTGTAGTTTAGAATTTTGCTGTGCCCTGTTCTGTTTTGTAAATGCATACAGTTTAGTTTTAGTTTGTACGTGGAAAAAAATATTATTGACACAAGAAATAATATTATCCAGAACTGGTAATTTATAACAGTAATATTTTTATCCCATTCTATCCTCAAACTCTGGTTTATGGAATTAATGGTTTTGGTTGTAGTTGGCTAGCTTACAGTAGGCTTATATACTATGTTGTTTTTATTATTACATTCCTATAACTGTTAACAGTGTACACACGTGTGTACAACTAATTTTGCTGTTTCATGTTTGTTTGTTTTTTAGGTTCTGCTACAAGAGGATTAGAGAAGTAGAAGGCCTTCACCATAAAAAAGTAATACAGAGCTAATTGCACCACCTCAGTTCCACATCATGTCTTCCTATTGGACAAAAAGGCGTAGGGTCTGTAAACTTGTCAGTGACACACAGAGTGATATTCTGCCAGAATATACTGGTGCACTTGAGTGTCAAACAGAAGACTGTATGAATGTTGAACAGCCCACAACCTCTGCTGTACACCAATTAGATGTGCCATCAACTTCCCAGTTACAATATGAAAGGAATCCAACAGGTGGTAGTTTAGCAGGGAATGATGAGGTTGACTCGGAGTACTTACACCTGGAGAATGGCAATACGGAAATTAATGTTGATGAGGATGAAATTGGTTCACTTTTCTGTTCTGACTCTAGCAGTGATGATGGTTGTAACAGTGAGGATGGGCCTAACAAAGACTTGCTAGTAAAGAGTCTGAGATATTGGGCTACAACATATTCTGTTAGTATAGTTGCGTTGTCTGCTTTGCTATCAATCTTGAGGATGTTTCATCCACTGCTCCCTAAGGATGGTAGAACTCTACTGGGAACACAGACTTGTGTCAATACAAGTAACATGCAGGGTGGGGAGTACTACCATTTCGGTTTGGAGCAAGGTATTCTTTCCAGGCTTAAGTGTCTTTGTTTACCTGGTAGCCTGAAGATTGTTTTATTACAGTTTAACATCGATGGACTTCCACTGTTTAAAAGCTCAAGACTACAGTTCTGGCCCATAATTGCACTGCTTAAGTGTGATTACACTCGCTCACCTTTTGTTGTCGGGGTCTTTTGCGGCTTAAGCAAGCCAAAGTCTGTTTTTGAGTATCTGCAACAATTTGTAACTGATCTCAAAAGTGTTCTGACTCATGGCATTGTGCATAATGGTAAGCGGCTCCAGGTACTGGTTTCTTCTTTTATTTGTGATGCTCCGGCCAAGGCATACATCAAGAATGTAAAGGCACATAATGGGTATTCAGGTTGCGACAAGTGTGAGCAAGAGGGTGTGTGGCGTAAGAAAATGACGTACCCTGAAACAAATGCACGACTCAGGACAGACGCAAGTTACTGTGCTATGTCTGATGAGGAACATCACTTGGGACAGAAAGTCAGTCCTTTAACCGGCATTGTGAACATGGTTTCAATGTTCCCAATTGATTATATGCATCTGTGTTGTCTCGGTGTGACAAGAAAATTGCTTAATATTTGGCTAAAGGGAAATCTTACCACCAGGCTAACAGTATATCAAGTAAGCTGTTGGAGTTAAGATCTCATACCGCTTGTGAATTCAATCGCAAGCCGAGGGGCTTGAATGAGTTAGATCGTTGGAAAGCTACGGAGCTTCGGTCTTTCATGCTCTATTGGGGGCCTGTAGTTCTGAGAGATTCCCTCCCGAGTGACTTGTATGACAATTTTATGCTGTTTTCGGTGGCTATGCATTTGTTTCTGTCTCCTAGTATTTCTGGCCAAATGATTGAATTTGCACAGAAGTTGATGATTTCCTTTGTGAAGCATTTTGGGCAGTTGTATGGCAGAGATCAAATTGTGTTCAATGTACACCAGCTTATTCATCTAGCCGATGAATATAAAAGATTTGGTTCTTTGGATAATATTTCAACTTTT
This sequence comes from Proterorhinus semilunaris, assembly GCA_021464625.1. Classification (NCBI taxonomy): domain Eukaryota; kingdom Metazoa; phylum Chordata; class Actinopteri; order Gobiiformes; family Gobiidae; genus Proterorhinus; species Proterorhinus semilunaris. Next base: position 43,420,662 of record CM038349.1, on the reverse strand, counting down.
CCCTTTGAAAACTATCTGGGCCAAATTAAGCATCTTTTGCGCAAACCACACCTGCCACTTCAGCAGTTAGTCAAAAGGATGTCTGAAGTGCAACATGTTGAAGTTCCGTTTCCAACAGACCAACCAGTCTTACAAAAAATCCATACTGATGGTCCACTTCCTGAACATTTCAGTTGTTACCTACAGTACAAGAAGGTCTCCAGCAGTCGGTTTACCTTGTCATCTCAGCAAGGTGATAATTGTATTGTAGTTGGAAATTGCAATTGCTTTGGTGGAGAACATAGTACAAGTAAAAGATGAGGTCTATGTTGTATACAGATTTTTCGGTCACCAAGAGTCATATTACACTTATCCGTGTGAGTCGTCAAATCTGGGTACTTACAAAGTAAGTGACCCGTGTTGCAGTATTGGTGTTGGAAAACTTGGTTGTATTTAACAAAAGTGTGTTCTGTATCCATTGTCTGCTAAAAACTGCTTCATAGCCATTCCTATTGTTCATTTACAGTAGGTTATTGTTGAGGCAGAATCATTCATGATTTTGAACAGGGCTGTAAAAGTAATTATGATAAATCACAATTCAATCAAAACTGCAATTTAAATTGTCACAGTTGACACTGAACTGAAGCTATATCTGAAACATGAAATCACTATATCACAATGTGTGTTAATTTGTTTTATTTTTCTCTAAACCCATTCAGCCATAGAAAGCAAAGAATCCAAATGAGTGGGAGGTTGCATTCACTTGACCTCACAACATTCCTAGAGAACCCTATGTTAACAATTGAGATGATGGCGCAGCTAAGCTCTATGGTGTCAAAATGCAGATTAATACTTTTGGTTTATGGCTAATACCATTCCTAGGCCCATCCACAAAAACGTGCACACATTTCATTGTGTTATCTGTAAATGCAGATGTTCTATTTCAGACATTTATTTCAAAAACAGTGTCTCTCCCTTTTTATTGTACCCTGAAATTATTATTTGCAACCTGTTTGAGGGTTCAGAATTTAAAATTAAAAGTGCATATGCCCTATAATTATTTTACACAGGATGGAGGTGAGGTGCTGCCATGGGCTGTTGTGTCATTCCCAAATGATGGGACTGCCATAGTTCTTGCCAGCTGGCTAAATGAAAATGAAAAAATATTATTGTGGCCTCCAAGAAATAGTTACTCCAGAGCCCTAAAAGAACATATGCAACCGAGTCATGACTGGATGCCGTATGAAAATGTTTGGCTTCTAATAACTTGTGGTAAGCATTTTTCAAATTAGTATACTATTTATTGGGTAAAAGCCAAGTTTTATGAAGTTTCCACAATAATTAATTGTTTTCATTTGTATATTTTTGTGTTATAGACTCATACAATAAAGCCAAGCAATATGAAGATAAATATCCGGACGGCATGTGCAACAACTGAACTTGAATCTGAAGAGGAACTATTTGAAAGACAAAAAACAAGAGCAAAAAGGTACCTTTTAATGAATACCACTGCTTTCAGGGACAAGCACAATAAGTAAATGGTCTCAACTTATATAGCGCTTTTCCACCTACATTAGGCACTTAAAGTTTTAGTCCCTGGTTACATCAAAATAAATAACACTATACAGCATGACCATTCATTCTTATAACAGTCAATTACATAACACTTTACCAATCAGACTTCATTTCATTCAGCATAAGTCCAATCGCCATTCCTATGGCCTCACACAGCCATCCACAATACACAGATTTCAGGACTCCATAGACACGTAGACACGGTCAAAAGATGTTTGCATCCACACTGCCACACCTGAGTGCCTCGCCACTTATATAGGGCAGGTAGTTACATTAGCATGCCCACAGAGCGCCACACAATGGCAGGAGGATCAAACAGGAACAGACATAAATGGCTCCAACAGTTTGTTTCAGGTAGTGTGGCTTTAATGCCCAACAATATCAAATTGCTTCCTCTTCTGCTTCTGGCAGCACTAATGTGCCTGAACCATGAGACAGCAAAGGTGGTTTATCCATATTACAGGATGAAATGGTCAATATTTGATAACTTTTAAGTACTTACTTGCAAAGTAAGTAGGTGTCTGTTTTGTGCAAAAAAATAGGCTTAAGATTAGCATTATTACTCAGTGCAGCGTGTGAGTTTAGGAGGGAAGTCAGGTGAGGTTGAAGTGACTGGGGCCTCTGTGGGAGGAGCACAGGAACATGACCTGCCCATGATAACTGTCTAGACATGGACACAAGGACGACATTGGACAAACCAGATGTATGTTTTAAGTTTTAAGAGCATAGTGATTGACTTTGTCTGACTAGGTAGGACTATTTTATGTACACCCGTGCATATAATCACTGTGTTAGTTAATTGTTAGTTACCATATTTTATTTATACATTTGTATCTGTTGAGCACCTCAAATTGTCTATGCACGCCACTGAATGCATTTTAAATGTTCCCTTGTCCAGAATGCATAGTGATTGTCAATATAGGACTGAACATTCTATATAGCTCATGCCAAGTTGCTGAAATTTGTTGTTGTATTTTCAGACAAAATCCTGTGTACATTGAATCAGAAGAGGAGTCAGCTGCTCATAGTACCAAACGAAGATTAGCCAAGCGACCTGATATAAGTTTATCTGGTATGTTTTTGTTGTTGTTGTTTTTAAACTAAAATGATACATTTGTTGCTAAATGGCTGATTCACACTTTTCTTTTAATCCAGATACACCAAGGTTGAGTCAGTACTCCAAGACCCCTCAACTGAATACTAGTATGTGTTAACGTGTTTAAAGCCACACTGTGGAACATTCCTGGGTTTTATATGCTCCTAAAGTTCTTAGTGCTGTTTTTTTTTTTTTTTTGCAAATTGAGCACAGGTGTTTAAACCTTATGTTTATGTACCTGTTGTCAGAGCAAAGCATCAACATATCCCATTTCCACAACAAAGTTTTGCGCCCACTCACAAAAATGTACAAAACACCTGTAATTAATATTAACTGTTTATTCTATACATTGGTTGAACTATTACAAGGTGTAAAACACATACATTCAAATATAATTTGATTTCATTTTTTTTTCAAGGAATTTTATTCTCCATTACAATTTCTATGCGAAACATCAGTAACCATGTCTTGTTTTCTAGGTGCCATCAGCATGGGTGATAATCAGGCTGACCACTACATTGGTGAGGAAGAAATTCTATAAGGGTTAATAAGAGTGAATGTTTGTTACTTGGATTGGGTCACGAGTTTATAGACAAGGCCTGTCACAATAACACATGTTGAAGTTTGATATATTGACGCAGGAAAATATCATGATAAACAATAGACTCTAGAGATACTAGACACTTTCTATACCAACGCATAAAAATGACAGTAAACCTTTGTTCTAAAAGTGCATGATTAGCAGCAATAAACATAACCTATTTTACTTAACTTAAAAACTTAAAATCTTAAAATGTTTAGTTTTACAAAGAAATGGTTTATTGTTATTTATTGAACGATAAGTCGATATAGTTATTATTGTGACAAGACAACCCTATTCCAGACTAATATTTTAGAAAAGTGGTTTGTTGCACTATGAACGCCTCTCTCGGTGCTCTTCCTCATCAGCCCTCGCTCAACGCAGCATCAGCAGAAAGACATGGGGACAGTGAGGGACAGTGAGGGAGAGTGAGGGACATTAGTACCGAACACCCGATCATTCCCTATACTTGATAGAAGTTTTCACGGGGACCAACACAGCCCCTCTGTATTAAATGACATGCTGCGCTCACAGATGTCTAAGTAAGGGATAATGCATGCCTCCAAATAATCCAGTTAATTCTGATAATGGACACCTCAGGTGGGACTATGTCTCCGAGCTGGCCTGGTGTCGCCTCGGGGTCCCCCAAGAACAGCTGGAGGAGGTGTGCTCTGATCGGGAAGTCTGGGCATTTCTGTTGAGACTGATGTCGCCGTGACCCGGCACATAATATTATCCATGCAGGCAATATTTGAGGAACCAAATTTGTATGTAAGACTTAACGATGGTACAACCAAGTTCATAAATAAGTCACAACAGTGTGACTAATACATTTTTTTTATTCTAGAGCCTACCTTAACTGTTCAGGCACGTCAGAGTAGCAATGTAAAGAAGCCTTGTTAAAGAAAAGCCATAACCATGTTCTGAATTTTATTATTTTAGACTTGCCCTTCCTGACTGAGCTGGAGGCACCCGGCAATGTTGGTAAGTAGACATTATCTCTTAAGAGATTACTCATTTCTCAAATCCACACATTTTGATATGCTCATGTATATGTGTATATTGCTCCTGAATATGATTTAATATTTCCGTTTTCTATAATTGCATCTAGCCATAAATGTATATCGTTTTAATTGTGTGTTTTTTTGGTTTATCTTTAGACTATGCACCTGCCTGCAGCACGCCTGCGTTTGACTTCACCGTCTTTGAAAAAGGTATCCATATGACATGTTCTCTTGATGTTTCTTTTTTGCCTTACCTAAAATAAACTACCATGGGTACCTCCACATGCCTTGTACCTTACCCTGCCTAATGTCGGCGTGGTTAGGCATCAATGCCATCACTCGCTGCCCAAATGCTGTTCCAATCTCCATGTCCCCCAGATAACAGCCAAAACAAGCATAGTAGCTTGCACTAATGACAGACAGATGTGAGATTTTTACCTGATTGAGGTTTGAATCAGGTGGCCCTTATTTTGATCTCCAACGCGTTAAAATGGAAAGCAAAAACACAGACGCAGAAGAAAAATGAAAGACTACCATTGGAATGGATCGGACAATAGCCAGAACTCCAAAGGCTCAACCAATGATCAGCTCCAGGATGATCAAAGACAGTCTGAAGTTACCTGCGAGTACTGTGACAGTTAGAAGCCTATTATGAAGATTTTGTGCTTAACTAATGTTTTTAAATACATTGCTATTATTTTGACCACAACTGTATCACTAAATACACGTGTCTGCTCATTGAGCCCATCACTATTATGCAATGCTGACATTATTTCTGTTTACATTTTTTAGGGTTATCTACAGAAAGGCCTGCTGAGTCACAAGACACTGCAGTGAAAAAAATGGTGACAATGTTCGTCCAAGTGCTGGTCGAAGTTAAACAAATAAAAGACGACATTCAGTATTTAAAATCTCAAATCACAGCCAACTCCGCCAACAGTAGTGTGTCTCTGGGAGATGTTGTTCTGCCGCTCAACGACGAACAACAGTTTGATAGGCTAGAGGCTTCACTTCAGGACCAGTCACTTCGTCAGAAAATGGTAAATTTATAAGCCAGCTTTTTTCTATTTTATTAACATTTGGACTTTGACAAGACTAACCATTTTCTTTTTATTATTAAGATTTCCCGTCTGACTTTAGTTGGGGGAACAAACTCGGCAAGCATGATCCGCAGAATGCTAGCAGCAACCCTAAATAATAGGCTGGCTTGCTGCTTCAACTGGAAGGGAAAAGGGCAAAAGAGGGCCTTCAAAGAAACCGTTGTGCAGGACTGCATGTTTGGTGAGATTACATCCATCTATTGATCTCTATCTCTCTGTCTAAAGCAGGGGTGTCCAAACTGCGGCCCGTAGACCCATTTTCGGTGGCCCTCAGGCTTCTTGTTAAATTGGCACATATCACAAGAGATGGTATTTGTTCTACAAGTTCCATAGTTCTATAGAATTGTATACCTATTTTATTGTATAAAAGAGCTGATTTTAAGGCTCCAAGCTCAAATGAAGATGTGGTACACAACTTAAAAACCCTAACCCAGCTAAACGCTCTCACTTTAAGTTTCACCGCATTGGCCGCTATTCTGTGGCCCTGCACACCATACACTCTTCAATATGCGGCCCTCGATGACAATAGTTTGGACACCTGTGATCTATAGCCAGTTTTCCACTGGAAGACTTTACACAACCCGGTTGAGTGAGCCTTTCAACTGCCGAGGTCAGAGCCAAACCGGTGTGAACAGGTATAAGTTTAGGACCGACCTCTGAACCAAGAGTAATGTGACATGAACAGACAACGAGAGAGTGGACAGCACTAATTATTAACATGCAGGATGCATGGATTTAATGTTTCACAACATCATACCGAATGATTCCATAACCCCCGCCAGAATTTCTCTCTCTCGCTCGCTCTATCTATCTCTCCCTCTATCTCTCGCTCACTCACTCTATCTCTCACTCTATTTCTCTATCTCTCACTCTATTTCTCTATCTCTCACTCTATTTCTCTATCTCTCACTCCATTTCTCGCTCTCCATCTCTCACTCTATCTCTCGCTCTCCATCTCTCACTCTATCTCTCGCTCTCTATCTCTCACTCTATCTCTCGCACTCTATCTCTCGCTCTCTCTCACTCTCTATATCTCGCTCTCTATCTCGCGCTCTCTATCTCTCGCTCTCTCTCTCTCTCTATCTCTCGCTCTCTATATCTCGCTCTCTATCTCTCGCTCTATCTCTCGCAATCTCTCTCTAACTATCGAGCGATCAATCGATAGATACAGTAGATACATTGATTTGTTTTTGCTTAAAATGAAAACACCCATTTAAAATTATTTGTAATTTGATTCTAACAAGTCCTTTTTTTCTCCAGTGGCTGCTCGTCAGTTTGACCGAAGGGTATCTGAATTTACCTTCGGGGACGTAGTAAAGAAGTGGCTGCGGTATGCACCAGATCGCAAGGAGGGCGTGAAAAGACAAGTGAGAAAGGACAATTAAAGACTGAAAAGGGGCGGAGGGACTGTTCCTAATAAGTGTGCAAAAACACATTATCAAAAAATTGCAGTTTTGTATTGAGACATTTTTTTTTATTGAGATCAATTTTACAGCCCAGAGTGGTTTTCCACTGTTCAGTGTTTCTTCAACTATTCCTTTTCAAGTTCCGATGCTTGTAAATGTGTCATGTTCTTTTAATCTGTGCAGAGTTACTAGCACAAATGCATTTATTGTGTGTTTTTTCTCAATGAAATAACTTTAATATGAGCAATGTTATTTTAGCTTTAAGGTTTTAGATGATAAAAAATACTGCTTATCTGGCAAGTTTTCAGATATAGCTAATTGTAATCTAAGAAGTACTGGTACCGAATAATTTGTCTAATTTTTTGTAAAAATATTCAGGCCAGAAGAACTTATTACTAGTTTTTGAATATGCAGTGTTTGTGAATCGTTGAACTAATATGTCTGTGTTTTACGCATCCTGTTCCTTAAGGTGAGACACAGCAGCTGAAAATATTTTTTTTTCACACGGTGGTCAATGTTTTGCTAGTTTATTTTAGCTTAGTTTTCAAAAAGACAAAATATACACCGTAGAATTTTAATGATTTGTTTTGCAAGGAGCCGGAGATATCCTGGAAGTAGCAACAACATTGCGCTGTAAAAGCTGGGTTCCCATGCTTATTCATTCACAAATATTTACATGTTTTATGTCCACATGTCCTGTGTAAGGAGCTCGAGATGACGCTGTAATCCAAATATGGTCATTTCCTTTCTGGTAGACACCCGGTAGAAAGAGTGGAGTGTCACACATGCAAAAGTTTAGGGCCGTTTTCTCAAAATTAGGTTTGCATTCCACTCTTGCAACAACTTCTCCACTATAGTAGCTCCTACAGATTCGCCTTGGACCTAACTATATTTTGAAGGTTTTTTCAGAGAGATTTTTTAAATGTAATTGCCCGCTTGATATGTCAGCTTTGAACACCAAAAAAAACAAGGCACAATTTGAGTTTTGTTTTACAGAATTTGTTACTTGATAGCGAATTCAAAAACTAATCAAAATCAAAAATCCCCCCCCCCAAATCTTTGTTACTAATATTTCAACACAATGAAACCATACATTTCAATCTTAAAAAATATCACAAAATATATTTTCATGATAATGTAAAATGACAGATAACATGCAATACATTTATTTATCAGATTTATAACGTTATAATCAGCAAAAGTTTCAAATTAATACCTCTACATATATTAATTTTTTTTCCCCTATTCACCTGCAGTGTCTCGCCTTAATGATCAAACTACTGAAATTTTGAAATAAAAGTTAAACTAAAAACAATCTGTTTTAGAGCATTCTTTGGCATACTTATGTCTTATTTGAGCTACAAGTGAAACCCTTTTGTTTGGTGTTTTAATTTTTCTAACATGGGTGTTGGAATGTGGAAAAAAAGTTGATATTTGCGCATATTGGACCTTGTGGTTGTATGAGTCGTCAGCCTTCACTTTCCATCAGTGGCCTCTACAATGCTTCAGGATAACGTGTTTTGTAGGTTTTCTTGTTTTGTAGGCTTCGTCAGCACTGCAGTGAAAACCTTCCACACAACTGATCCTGGAGCTTCAATGAGAACACTGTGATGGAAAGTAAAGGCGCCATGTTGACCACTCATACAGCCGCTTTGTCACTACAAGGTCAAATACGCACAAAGATCAACTTTTGTCCCCACATAAAGAAGTTGCATAATGCACCTTTAAATAAAATGTTACCTATGGCCCAGCAAGACGCATGTTTTAGGTAGCTTTGGAGTGTATATAATTTTGGTTTAAATAAGGTATACTAGGCTATATAGAAATTACATTGTTTCAATGTAAAATCAATCAAATGTTAGTGGAAAAGACATTACATCCATGTTGATTCAATGTTGATAAATGGTTGAAAATTAAACGTTGTTTCAATGTTGTTTCAATGTTGCCAATTCGAGTTGATCTAACGTTGTTTCAACGTCCAAATCAATGAAAGATCAACGTTGGATCAACATTCAACATAACAAGCAAAATGACGCCATTTCAACGTCAGAAATCAACGTTGATTCAACAAAAAGGCCTGACGCTAGATCAACGTTGATTCAACGACATTTTGCTATCTGGGAGGTGTTTGCTCCTTGAGATAATGCTTTTGCAGTAATAAAAAATAGAATTGCCCATTTTTTCAAAACCATGAATGCTAGAAGGCTAATTCTCCAGTATGTTGTACAGGGCCCCAGGCTGTGTTATGTGAGGAAGAATTGGCCATGTAGCTCTCACAGTTTTTGCACAACTTCGTTTTCGAGTTTTGTGAAAGCTGTAACTTTTGTCCAATAGCACCCATTAAAACACCCCAAAATGTAACTTTTTCAACTGATCTGTCCATACCCCACACTGACTGTGCATATGGGATGGTTTTTAGCATCGAGCATGCAAATATCAATAGCACCCATTAAAACACCCCAAAACCTAACTTATTCAACTGATCTGTTCATACCCCACACTGACTGTGCATATGGGATGTTTTTTAGCAGTGACAATACAAATATCAACTACTTTCCAAAAAAGGTGTTTGCTCTTTGAGATAATGCGTTCGCAGCCATAAAAAACAGAATTGCCAATTTCCTCAAAACCATGAATGCTAATTTTCCAGTATGTTATACAGGGCCCCAGGCTGTGTTATGTGAGCAAGAATTGGCCATGTAGCTCTCATAGTTTTGGCACAACTTCGTTTTTGAGTTTTGTGAAAGCTGCAACTTTTGTCCAATAGCACCCATTAAAACACCCCAAAACCTAACTTTTTCGACTGATCTGCTCATACTTCCTACCTTGTTTCCTTGTTTCCTTCCTTGTGTCCCTCGTTGTCTCCTTCCTTCCTTCCTTGTTTCCTACCTTGTTTCCTGTCTTCCTTCCTTGTTTCCTTTTTTCCTTCCTTCCTTGTTTCCTTATTTCCTTCCTTGTTTCGTTACTTCATACCTCCCTTCCTTGTTTCATTGTTTCCTTTCTTGTTTCCTTCCCTAATTCCTTGTTTCATTCTTCCTTGTTTCCTTCCTTGTTTCCTTCCTATCTCCCTTCATCTCTAATTTTTTCCTTCCTTGTTTCATTGTTTCCTTCCTTGTTTCCTTGTCATCCTACTATCTCCCTTTCTTGTTTCCTTGTTTCATTTCTTCCTTCCTTCTGTCCTTCCTTGTTTCCGTATTTCCTTCCTTCCTTCAAATCTCTCTTCCATGTTTACTTCCTTGTTTCCTTCCTTCCTTCATTGTTTCCTTTCTTCTTTCCTTGTTTTCTTCCGTGTTTCCTTGTTTCCTTTCTTCTTTCCTTCCTTCCTTGTTCCTTCCTTCCTTGTTTCCTTCCTTTCTTGTTTCATTGCTTCCTCGTTTCATTCCTTGTTTCCTTCCTTGTTTCCTTCCTTCCTTCCTTGTTTCCTTCATTCCTTGTTTCCCTTTTTAATTTCTTTCTTCCTTCCTTTTTCCTTCCTTGATTCCTTGTGTCCGTCCTTGTTTCCTTCCTTCCTATCTCCCTTCCTTGTTTCCTTCCTTGTTGCCTCCCTTCCTTCCTTGTTCCTTCCTTTCTTGTTTCATTGCTTCCTCGTTTCATTCCTTGTTTCCTTCCTTGTTTCCTTCCTTCCTTCCTTGTTTCCTTCATTCCTTGTTTCCCTTTTTAATTTCTTTCTTCCTTCCTTTTTCCTTCCTTGATTCCTTGTGTCCGTCCTTGTTTCCTTCCTTCCTATCTCCCTTCCTTGTTTCCTTCCTTGTTGCCTCCCTTCCTTCCTTGTTCCTTCCTTTCTTGTTTCATTGCTTCCTCGTTTCATTCCTTGTTTCCTTCCTTGTTTCCTCCCTTCCTTACTTGTTTCCTTCCTTCCTTCCTTGTTTCCTTCCTTCTTCCCTTGTCTCATTCCTTCCCTGTTTCCTTCCTTCCTTTTTGTTTCCTTCCTTGTTTCCCTCCGTTCTTGTTTCCTTCCTTGTTTCCTTCCTTCCTTGTTTCCTTGTTTCCTTCCTTCCTTCCTTCCGTTTTTCCTTATTTCCTTCCTTGTTTACTTCCTTCCTTTCTTGTTTCCTTCCTTCCTTCATTGTTTCCTTCCTTCTTTCCTTGTGTCCTTCCTTCCCTGTTTCCTTCATTTTTATTTCCTTCCTTCCGTCCTTGTTTCCTTCCTTCCTTCCTTCCTTGTTTCCTTGATTCCTTCCTTCCTCCTTGTTTCCTTCCTTCCTTGTTTCCTTCATTCGTTGTTTCCTTCCTTGTTTCCAATCTTGTTTCCTTGTTTTATTACGTGTTTCCTTGTTTCCTTCCTTCCATGTTTCCTTCCTTCCTTGTTTCCTTCCTTCCTTCATTGTTTCCCCCGTCCTTGTTTCCTCTCTTGTTTCCTTCCTTGTTTCCTTCCTTCCTTCCTTGTTTCCTTGCTTCCTTGTTTCCTTGTTTCCTTCCGTTTTTCCTTGTTTCCTTCCTTGTTTATTTCCTTATTTTCTTGTTTCCTTTCTTCCTTCATTGTTTCCTTCCTTCTTTCCTTGTCTCCTTCCTTCACTGTTTCCTTCATTTTTGTTTCCTTCCTTCCTTGTTTCCTTCCTTCCGTCCTTGTTTGCTTCCTTCCTTCCTTCCTTGTTTCCTTCCTTCCTCCTTTTTTCCTTGTTTCCTTCCTTCCTTTTTTCCTTCGTTCGGTGTTTCCTTCCTGTTTTCCAATCTTGTCTCCTTGTTTTATTACGTGTTTCCTTGTTTCCTTCCTTCCATGTTTCCTTCCTTCCGTGTTTCCTTTCTTGTCTTCTTGTTTTATTACGTGTTTCCTTGTTTCCTTCCTTCCTTCCTTGATTGTTTCCTTCCTTCTTTCCTCCCTTCCGTCCCTGTTTCCTTGTTTCATTCCTTCCTTGTTTCCTTCCTTGTTTCCTTCCTTCCTTGTTTCCTTCCTTCCCTGTTTCCTTTCTTCCGTGTTTCCTTCCTTCCTTGTTTCCTTCCTTCCTTGTTTCCTTTCTTGTTTCCTTGTTTCCTTCCGTGTTTCCCTCCTTGTTTCCTTCCTTCCTTTCTTGTTTCCGTCCTTCCTTCCTTGTTTACTTCCGTCCCTGTTTCCTTGTTTCATTCCTTCCTTGTTTCATTCCTTCCTTGTTTCCTTCCTTGTTTCCTTCCTTGTTTCCTTCCTTCTTTGTTTCCTTCCGTGTTTCCTTCCTTCCTTCCCTGTTTCCTTTCTTCCGTGTTTCCTTCCTTCCTTGTTTCCTTCCTTCCTTGTTTCCTTCCGTGTTTCCCTACTTGTTTCCTTCCTTCCTTTCTTGTTTCCGTCCTTCCTTCATTGTTTCCTTCCTTCTTTCCTTCCTTCTTTCCTTCCTTGTTACCTGGTTTCCTTCCTTCCTTGTTACCTTTCTTCCTTCCTATCTCCCTTCCCTGTTTCCTTCATTGTTTCCTTCCTTCCTTGTTTCCTTCCTTCCTAGTTTCCCTACTCCTGCCATATGTTTCTGTTTCCTTCCTTCCTTTTTTCCTTCCTATCTCCTTTCTTTTTTTCATTTCTTCCTTCCTATCTCCCTTCCTTGTTTCCTTCCTTGTTTCATTGTTTCCTTCCTTCCTTGTTTCCTTCCTTGCTTCCTTCCTTCCCTGTTTCCTTCCTTCCTCCTTGTTTCCTCGTTTCCTTCCTTCCTTGTTTCCTTCCTTCCTTGTTTCCTTCTTTGTTTCCTTCCTTCCTTTCGTTTTTCCTTCCTTGTTTCATTCCGTCCTTGTTTTCTTTTTTTCCTTGTTTCCTTCCTGCCTTCATTGTTTCCTTCCTTCTTTCCTTGTTTCCTTCCTTGTTTCCTTCCTTCCCTGTTTCCTTCCTTCTTTGTGTCCTTGCTTTTTTCCTTTCTTGTTTCCTTCCTTGTTATCTTCCTTCCTTGTTTCCTTCCTTCCATGTTTCCTTCCTTCCATGTTCCCTTCCTTCCTTCTTTGTTTCCTTCCTTGTTTCCTTTCTTGTCTCCTTCCTTCCATGTTTCCTTCCTTTTGTCCTTCCTTCCTTGTTTCCTTGTTTCCTTTTTTGTTTCCTTCCTTCCTTCCTTCCTTGTTTCCATGTTTCCTTCCTTGTTTCCTTCCTTCCATGTTTCCTTCCTTCCTTCCTTGTTTCCATGTTTCCTTCCTTGTTTCCTTGATTCCTTCCTTCCTCCTTGTTTTCTCGTTTCTTTCCTTCATTGTTTCCTTCGTTCCTTGTTTCCTTCCTTCCTTGTTTCCTTTTTTTCCCTTGTTTCCTTCCTTGTTTCTTTCCTCCTGCCATGTTTCCCTGTTTCCGTCCTTCCTTTTTTCCTTCCTTATTTCCTTGTTACCTTCTTCATTCCTATCTCCCTTCCTGGTTTCCTTCCTTTTTTCCTTCCTTGTTTCCTTGATTACTTCCTTGTTTCCTTCCTTTCTCGTTTCCTTCGTTCCTTGCTTTCTTGTTTCCTTTCTTCCTTGTTTCCTTTCTTTTGTATTTGTTTCCTTCCTTGTTTCCTTCCCTCCGTTCTTGTTTCCTTCCTTCCTTCATCGTTTCCTTGTTTCCTTCCTTCCTTGTTTCATTCCTTGTTTCCTTCGTCTCTTGTTTCCTTCCTTCTTTCCTTGTTTCCTTCCTTCCCTGTTTCCTTCCTTCCTTCTTTGTGTCCTTCCTTCCTTGTTTCCTTTCTTGTTTCCTTCCTTGTTTCCTTCATTCCTTCCTTCCTTGTTTCCTTTTGTCCTTCCTTCCTTGTTCCCTTCCTTCCGTGTTTTCTTCCTTGCTTCCGTTCTTGTCTCCTTGTTTTATTACGTGTTTCCTTGTTTCCTTCCTTCCTTCATTGTTTCCTTGTTTCCTTCCTTGTGTCCTTCATTCCTTCCTTCCTTGTTTCCATCCTTGCTTTCTTGTTTCCTTCCTTCCTTGTTTCCTTCCTTCCGTGTTTCCTTCCTTGTTTCATTCCTTCCTTGTTTCCTTTTTTGTTTCCTTGTTTCCTTCCTTCCTTTCTTGTTTCCTTCTTTCATTGTTTCCTTCCTCGTTTCCTTCAAGTTTCCTTGTTTCCGTCCTTGTTTTCTTCCTTTTTTCCTTCCTTATTTCCTTGTTACCTTCTTCCTTCCTATCTCCCTTCCTTGTTTCCTTCCTTGTTTCACTGTTTCCTTCCTTCCTTAGCTTCCTTCCTTTTTTCCTTTCTTGTTTCCTTGATTACTTCCTTGTTTCCTTCCTTTCTCGTTTCCTTCGTTCCTTCCTTCCTTTTTGTTTCCTTCCTCTCTTGTTTCCTTCCTTCTTTCCTTGTTTCCTTCCTTCCCTGTTTCCTTCCTTCCTTCTTTGTGTCCTTCCTTCCTTGTTTCTTTTCTTGTTTCCTTCCTTGTTATCTTCCTTCCTTGTTTCCTTCATTCCTTCCTTCCTTGTTCCCTTCCTTCCTTGTTTTCTTCTTTGTTTCCTTGCTTCCTTTCTTGTCTCCTTGTTTTATTACGTGTTTCCTTGTTTCCTTCCTTCATTGTTTCCTTGTTTCCTTCCTTGTTTCCTTCCTGGTTTCCTTCCTTGATCCACTCCATCTCTCCTTCTGTGGTTCTCCTCAAGGTTTCTCGTTTCTCCCACTGGGTTTTTGAGTTTTTCCTTGCCGTGCTGGAGAGTCTAAGGACAGGGGACACCCGAGCTGCTCATCGCCACCCACTGCTCGTCGCTACCCACTGCTGACGCTTATTTGGACATTATGTTTGCCTGGATATTTGATTCACTTTACTTTGCATCGTCTTATTTACTGCTCTGTTTTATTGCCTTAATGTTTGTTACAGCCCTATGAGGCAACTCCTGTTGTGATATTGGGCTATACAAAACCATTGATTGTTTGATTGATTGATTCCTTTCTTGTCTCCTTGTTTTATTACGTGTTTCCTTGTTTCCTTCCTTCCTTCATTGTTTCCTTCCGTCATTGTTTCCTTCCTCGTTTCCTTCAAGTTTCCTTGTTTCCGTCCTTGTTTCCTTCCTATCTTCCTTCCTTGTTACCTTCCTTACTTCCTTCGTTGTTTCTTTGTTTCCTTCCTTCCTTGTTTCCTTTCTTGTTTCTTTCCTTCCTTGTTTCCTTCCTTCCTTCTTTGTTTCCTTCCTTGTTTCCTCTTTGCCTTTCTTGTCTCCTTCCTTCCTTTCTTGTTTCCTTTTTTCCTTCCTTCCTTCCTTGTTTCCTTCCTTTCTTTTTTCCATGTTTCCTTCCTTGTTTCCTTCCTTCCATGTTTCCTTCCTTCCTTCTTAGTTTCCTTCCTTGTTTCCTTTCTTGTCTTCCTTCCATGTTTCCTTCCTTGTTTCCTTCCTTCCTTCCTTGTTTCCTTGTTTCCTTCCTTCCTTTTTTCCATGTTTCCTTCCTTCAATGTTTCCTTCCTTCCTTCTTAGTTTCCTTCCTTGTTTCCTTTCTTGTCTCCTTCCTTCCATGTTTCCTTCCTTCCTTTTTCTTTCCTTCCTTCCTTCCTTGTTTCCTTCCTTCTTTCCTTGTTTCCTTCCTTCCTTGTTTCCTTTGTTGTTTCTTTCCTTCCCTGTTTGTTTCCTTCCTTCCTTGTTTCCTTCGTTGTTTCCTTCCTGTCTTCCTTGTTTCCTTCCTTGTGTCCTTGTTTCCTTTCTTCCTTGTTTCCTTCGTTGTTTCCTTCCTTCCTTGTTTCCTTCCTTCTTTCCTTGTTTACTTGTTTCCTTCCTTGTTTCCTTCGTTGTTTCCTTACTTCCTTGTTTCCTTCCTTCCTTTCTTCCTTGTTTCCTTCCTTGTGTCCTTATTTCCTTCCTTGTGTCCTTATTTCCTTCCTTGTTTCCTTCCTTCCTTGTTTCCTTCATTCCATGTTCCCTTCCTTCCTTGTTTCCTTCTTTCCTTGTTTCCTTCCTTCCTTGTTTTCTTCCCTGTTTCCTTGTTTCCTTACTTCCTTGTTACATTTCTTCCTTCCTTCCATCCTTGTTTCCTTCCTTCCTTGTTACATTTCTTCCTTCCTTCCTTCCTTTCTTGTTTCCTTCGTTGTTTCCTTCCTTCCTTGTTTCCTTCCTTCCTTTCTTGTGTCCTTGTTAAAAAAAAGTCAAAACAAAACATTTCAAGCAGCTACATTCATACAGACCAACTTATAAACTTACAAAAAACATATATGAACTGTTTATATAATTAATTGAAACAACGCACAACTACAACAACAATCTTGTTTCATGTACGATGTCTAGTACAAAGGAAATCAAAAAATGTGATCCTTAATATATTTCTTTCAGATTTTTACCATTGATAACCGATAGTTACTTATGTTATAAAGGTACATTAATATATATTATACTCCGAGATCTTGATACTTCCCAGTTGTCATTGCCATTCTCAGTATAATTTTAATTTGGGTGTAATTATCATAATCATTATTATTATCATTATTATTATATATTTATTTAATTGAGTTATATGTGAAGTATGATGCAAGCCCTGCATAGTGTGGTGCATTAAAAAGCCAGAGTGTAGAGCGGGCCAGTTGAAGAGAGCAGTAACTCCCCGTCAACAAACCCCCACACGGCTGCCCTAACAGCTGATTTTGAAGAATATGTTCCTATGCTGAGTGGTGCATTAAAAGGACAAGGTTTAGAGCCCGTTGGGAGGATTCCTCTCAACTGATCCATAACCTGCCAACCCTAATTCTCCATTTGTGAATTTGAACAATAGAATGACAACCGTTCCAAGCAGCAACACTCTTCCTTGATTATAGAGGAAAAAATACACATAATTGATCCTACTGCTCCCCCTAGTGGCAACACATTTCTTCTTGTCTGTATATTTCAAAAGTATTTTGTTTGTATTTATATTTGAACAGGTTGATGTTTGGACATCGTTACAATTCCATCTCCAGTTTATTCCACAATTGTTCACCATTAACTGTTGGACTAAAACTTTTGAAGGTTGTGCTTTTTCTGAATCCTAAAGTTTAATTCATCACGTAATTCATAACAACCAGTACGTTGTTGGAACCTTCTTTGTATTTGGTTTGGTAACAATTTATACTTTGCTTTGAATAACATTTGTACAGTTTGGAACTCAACAATGTCACAAAACTTCATGATCTTTGAATTTAAAAATAATGAGTTTGTGTGGTCCAAAAACCCAACTTTATGAATTAATCAGATAGCTATTTTTTGCAACAATACTATTGGTTTAACTGTGCTTTTATAAGTAAAACCCCAAACCACAGTACAATAATATAAGTAGGGCAAAATCAGAGAACAGTATAAGGTATGTGGAGCTTTGATGTTTAAAATGTGCTTTGCTTTTGCAATTACTGAAATGCTTCTAGAAATGATGAGATTTCCAAGTAATTCTGTCATCAATAATCACACCAAGAAATTTGATTTCATGCACTCGTTCGATAACAACACCCTCTATCTGAATTATTTCCTGAGCATTGGAATTACAGTTGCCAAATATCATCATTTTACTTTTACTCAGATTTAGAGATAATTTATTTAGTTTGAACCACTTGTTGACATTTTTGAGTTCCAAGTTAACAATCTGACACAGCTGTTGCAAGTCGTCTCCTGATGCAAAAATATTTGTATCGTCAGCAAACAAGATAAATTTAAGTACTTGAGACGTTTTACAAATATCGTTAATATACATATTAAATTATTTTGGGGCCAGAATGGAACCATGATTTAAACCACAGACAATTTGTCGACAACTCGACTGATAATCACCGACTTTCACACATTGTTTTCTATTTTTTAAATAACTCGCAACCCACTGTAGAGCTACCCCCCTAATCCCATAATGTTCTAGTTTATTAATTGATATATCATAGTTTATTGTATCAAACGCTTTACTCAGGTCAATAAATAACCCTATTGCATATTTCTTGTTATCTACAGCATTAGTTATTTCTTCAGTTATATCAAAGAGTGCGTGTGAGGTTGAGTGATTGTTCCTATAACCAAACTGATCGTCCGAGAGTAAATTACACTTTTCGATAAAGCTGTCGAGTCTAGAGTTTTCTAAGATTTTAGAGAATTGCGGTAAAAGGGAAACAGGCCTGTAGTTTGTAAAGAGATGTTTATCTCCTGCCTTGAACAGAGGAATCACTTTTGCTACTTTCATACTATCAGGAAATTGTCCAGTTTGCAACGATAAGTTACAAATGTAAGTTAACGGCCTAGAGATACTTTCAATAACAGTTTTTAAAGTTTTCATGTCCATGTCATGGTAATCTGTCGAGGTTTTATTTTTACACCCTTTAACAATTTCCAGTATCTCCTTTTCCTCCACAGGATTGAGGAATTTGTGTCTATCAGTTCACAATTATAGTTTTCAACGTTTGCAATTTTTGCAGCAAGGTTCGGTCCAACATCTATCACTGTAAACCCGAATGCTATTTGAGGTCATAATTTAAGATGTGAAAGAACTCAAAACTAGCCAAAATCTTCATTCATCTCAAAATGTTTAAGTCCAAAGGGGTGTTTTTTGAGTTTAGTACGGTTTTATTGCCATTCAGATTAAAATTGTCAAGTTTAGAAAGTTGAAATGATAAGTTTTGAGGCGGGTCTTTTGCGTGCCTTGGCTGGAGTGACGTGTTTGGTTCTGCACAGCCGCAGTGCGCTGCTGTGGGAGTGTCATTTAACTAAGGGGAGCTTCTACAGCCTGAATAAGGTAATATACTGTCTTTATTAATATCCAGTGAAATGATATGTATGATTTCAATCTGCAGGTAGTTAGAACCAGGAGAATTGTTTACGCTTCAGATTGTACTGTTTAATCGATAATGCGTAGCGTGAGATCTTTCCCGCTTCTTTTTAAAACTGCAACAGCGACGACGCACTTCCGCCCGAGTCCGGAGCCAAGTCCGAGTCGTGTTGTCTTTAAAACTCTTACAACTAATGGCGAGGACCTAATTAAATATGTCGAAGGCTATTAGCGACCGTGAAGTGCAAGTAACGTTAATATCGCTGTTTTCAGCGCTGCCTCCGCACCCTCCGTCTGTGCAGCAGCATCAGCAGCAGCAGCAGCAGACGTATCAGCATCAGCGGGGCAGACAGAGGACAGAGAGCTTTGAGAACTAACTCCGTAACAAGTGTGTTCTTAACTTTAAGAGCAAGTTATATTTCTTTGGGCTAATAGAAGAAATTACAATCGTTGTAATTTAAGTAAAAGGGCTAAGCCAAATAAAACTTAGCTTATGGGCCTAAAAAGATTGAGTACAAATGAGCTACAATGGTCCCTGTTTAAGAAAATGTTGAATAAAATTGATTAGGTCATTGTCCAAAGTAGTACAAAAAAATTATGTTTTTATTTATTGGCCAAATTGCCCAACCCTAATTTGTTTTTTGTAATGCAGGTTAACAAGTACCAGACAAGAAAGGAAATTGTAGCACAAAATAAAGGTGAGACCATACACTTACTGATTATATAATCCTATTTTACACAATTGGTTTATTGCTTATTGTTGTGTGTGTTTTTTTTTATCCTGGATTTTGTGCCAACCAGACAACACACTTTTCCAATTCTTTGCAAAAATGTCTTGTACAGCTCTCTGGATCAGAGAAACACTTAAACCACAGAAAATGCCGATCCGCCCCACTACAAAAAAACTAAACATAACAAATATTGCACTCTGTCAAATCAACAGGCAAATCACTTAACTATTTTAATTACAGGTAACAGAAATGATAACGTTTGTTCTGAATGAGATGTGCTCTGAGACTCTTCTTCATTTACAAATATGCATCTCTGATTGGAACGATATAGAATGTGATGAATGATTGGCTGTGAGAAAAGTCCCCGACGTTCCTGTCTTTGGGCAGAAAGTAGACGTAGCTGTTTAGTTGCATTTGCAACATTTTGTGAGACATTTATGTTGTATATTTTTTAATTTAATTTAATTAGTTTGATTTGTCACTGTCACACCTGGGAATTGGGGCAATTATTTACTTTGTCTTTTTCACCTAGATGATCCCAGCTCCCACAGGTGCATGCTGCTGTTGTTGCACTTGAGCAATACACTTCCCCCACCTTGTCTCCAGTGTCGTCTGCACACGCTGGAGTATGAATCAGAGTAAATGAGTGCCTCATGTAGGTTGAACAGCGCAATCAAGACCATTTACCGTGGTTTATGATAAATCTTCTAATTCTGTCATGGATACCTATAAAGTAATGTGATGGCCCCTTCGCTGGTGTTGTGGCAGCTAACTGTTGTGGCTGTCTTTTGAGGTGTGGACAGTAGGAGGCGGCCGGGGATCCTTGGAGCTGTGGACTGGATGGCTATAAAAGCGGCATCCGCTGCGCTCACTGGGTCTCTCTCTCTCATCTGCGGCTCCTGGGCTTACGCCGGCAGGTCCGGGCTGCTGCCTCGACATTTATCCTCTACCGTCCTGGGTCCAGCCAACGCCATTGCACGCTAAACCTTTATTATTGTTTGTTCCTTTTTCCGCACTCACGCACCTCAGCGCTACACATGCATTACACCCGTTGTCAAACTGACACTCATTCGCATTACACCCGTTTGCACCAACAGCATATGATTCACGTACACTGATGACATGCAGACGTTTTAATCTTGGAGAAATAAACGCCCAGCACGGGCTTAAACTCCGCGTGTGTCCTGCCCATCTTCTTTGTTGCGGCCTCACGAGCCGGGGTCGTAACAAGTACTAATAAATGTTTCTTTTTATCTAGAGAATCAACTCTACAAACTCCGTCTTACTAATTTTTTGATATGCACAACGAAGACGGTAAAGTGAGTAACTTTACCATAGTTGTGTTAAGGTGAAGTGTCCTGATTTCAGTATCCTGTTTGTCCATTTTACAAATACAGGAGGAGGTGCTGTGACCTAGAGGCCTGTGTGAGGATGAAGACATGAGGCTTTCCAGTGTCCACCAGTATGTCCTACAGTGTGTGGAAGTGGAGAATGCAGAGAAAAGAAGCACGCACTGTGAAAAGGACTCGGCTAATCAGCCAGAATGTAAGCAGATTTGAGTCAGGTTTCACTCTGTACCTCTCATCTCTTACTGAAGTATTTACAAATGTTTATGTTCTTAAATGCTTTTGTTTCAGTAGACCTGAGGCCGATGGGATCTCGTGCACTGACATTAGAAGCTCCGCGCGAATTAGGATGAGAAGCACTCCCTGAAAGCTCTTCGCTTTAAAAGTGAGTAAATGTAATGCACTGGCGAAAGTAAATTTGTCAACTTTACTGAAGCATTTACAGGTGAAACTCAGGGAAATTAGAATATCGTTCAAAGCTAATTTATTTATGTAATTCAACTTAAACTGTGAAACTAATATATGATATAGACTCATGTCTGTGTTTGTTATAGTTTTGATGATTATGGCTTACAGTCCATTTTCAAAATATTCTAATTTTCTGAGATCTTTAAATAAGGGTTTTTATAATAAGTAATAATAATCAAAATTATAACAAACAAGGGCTATACATAACTCACTTTGCATGATGAGTCTATATCATATATTGGTTTCAGTTTAAGTTGAATTGCAGAAATAAATCAAATCAAATCAAATCAAATCAAACTTTATTTATAGAGCGCTTTTCATACAAAATGTAACACAAAGTGCTTTACAGTGCTTAAAAATCATTAAAAATAATAAAAATCGTCCCCACCAGTAAATATACATAAATAACTACAACCCCACCACCCACCACCCGCGCACACAGACACACAGACACATATACACAGACATGCCCAGCAGTTAAAAGTCTTAAATAAAAATGGACATAGAGTTGAGTATAAGGCTGGGTACAGATCGACCGAAAGAGGAAACATCATCCAAGGAGCCGTCTGCACCAGGAGCAGCCCATCGCCCACAGCCACAGAGCGCCAACCCAGGGGGCCCGGAGTAGGTGTAGGAGAGACGTCCTACCTCCATCCAGGCACCCCCAGGAGAGCGCCCGCACGGCCACAGCCAACCAGCACTCCCGGGGCAGAGGGCTCCCTCAGAGGAACCACTAGGAGAACATAAAAAATAAATGAATAAAAATAAATAAATAAATATTTAATAAGAGATACATTAAAAACAGCTAAAACTGTGCGTGAAATAGCACAGGATAAAAGAGGGAAAATAAAGAAGTAATAGAACTAAAACCGGTAAATAAGGTTAATATAAGTAAATATTAATTAAAAGCTAAACTAAAAAGGTGGGTCTTGAGCCTGCTCTTAAAAACATGAACGTTCTCTGCGGTCCTGAGCTCCTCTGGCAGGTCGTTCCAGAGGCGAGGGCCATAGTATTGGAAAGACGCCTCGCCGTGAGTCTTTCTGTTGACTTTAGGAATAACTAGGAGACCCCTGCCAGAGGAGCGAAGGGACCGCGAAGGCTCATATGGTAAAATCAATTCTGAAAGATAAGAAGGACCAAGACCATTAAGACATTTAAAAACCATTAAAAGAACTTTAAAATCGATCCTGAAACACACGGGGAGCCAATGCAGCGACTCTAAAACCGGTGTAATGTGGTCCCGCCTCCTGGTCTTCGTCAGGACACGAGCTGCTGAATTTTGTAAAAGTTGTAAACCTGAGATACTCTTTTTGGGAAGACCAGAAAGCAGGGCATTACAGTAGTCGATACGACTGGTGATAAAAGCATGCATTAGCGTCTCCGTGTTGGCCCGAGAGAGAATGGGGCGGACTCTGGCTATGTTCTTTAGATGGTAAAAACCTATCTTTGTGATATTCTTAATGTGTGGAATTAAAGTCAGCTCAGAGTCAAAAATCACACCCAGGTTCTTCACCTGTGAGGAAGGATTAAAAGACAATGACTGTAGTTTGGGTAAAAGTTTCTCTCTCTGGGCCTGAGGACCGATGACTAAAACTTCAGTTTTGTCCTGGTTAAGCTGGAGAAAGTTTTCTGCCATCCAGGATTTGATATCTAAAATGCAGTTAAAAAGTGCATCCATTGGCCTGGTGTCCTCAGGAGACATGGAGATGTACAACTGTGTATCGTCAGCGTAACTATGAAAGTTGACTCCATGTCTCCTGATGACATCACCAAGAGGGAGCATATACAGGTTAAAAAGCACTGGGCCTAAAATCGAACCTTGAGGCACACCACATGTAATATTATGGACCTTGGAGGAGCAGGTATCCACACTTACCATGAATGTCCTGTCTGTGAGGTAATAAATGCACATTGAACAATATCCTGAGTTTCACTTGTAAAATTGTAATTGTTTAGGGTTAGGTTGTGGTTGCATTTCCATGCACATTTAGACAAATTTGTTTCAAATAATTTTTGAGTGTGCAACTAGACAAGCTTAATTAAATGTAGGAAGCACAAACTGTCGCCTAAAGTAGTGGTTCCCAACCTGGAGTGTGGGTGCCTGGGATTGCAAGGGGGGGCCCAGGGTCAGATCATAAATTATATTATTTGAGCAAATGATGGTAAAAAAAACTTACTTACTTATTAGCAACTAGAGTTTTGTGTTCATCTGTTTGCTCAGATCATTTAACAGAATGGCTTAGAAAGTGTTGGAGCAATATTGGACTATACGTGGTAAAGCTAATAATTTCTGACATTTGATGTTTGTTCTATTATTCTTCTTACAGACTTGTACAAGCCAAGTGGTATATCACAGAATGTGAAGAAGAGAAAGAGTGCGCTCTAGAAGACAGTAAGTTTAAACACAGTCACATGACATTGAACTTGGTTTCATTTCTCCATATTTTTCAGATGTTGGTGCCAGTTGAGCCAGGAAGCAAAGTCCAGTGAATCTGCTTGAATCAATAAGGACTAACAAATATTGTGCATCTTTACTACATTCTGAATTATGTTGTGAATAACTCAGCCTACATGTTACAACATAAGGTATGTAAACTATTATTTTATGAAATAAAAAAAAAACTGTAATCTGCCATTTTGTAATTGTTTTTTTGGGTTTTCTTGTAAATATTTGTTAAAAGAAGCCGATTGGACTTACAAGTTTTGATGTAATCTGTTTCAACAAAACAGAAAACTTTAAAGTTGAACTTGGCTTAAAACTATCAGGAGTTTTTAAGTTAAGTTGAACTTGAGATTTTTAAGTTCATAAAAACTTAAAAAACTTTTGCCAACATAAACTGAAAACTTTAAAGTTCACCTTAGCTTAAAAACTCCTGATAGTTTTAAGCCAAGTTCAACTTTAAAGTTTTCAGTTCATCAACTTTAAAGTTTTGTTGAAACAGATTACATCAAATATTTTAAGTCCAATCGGCATGTTAGGGTTTACAGTGTACAAAGAATGTATTGAATTACTTCATTCATATTATTTAAAGTGTTATCCTCATCTTTGAAATATTTTGGATAATTAATTGTTCTTGGTTTAGTTCCAATTATACTATTTAAGATATTCCATAAACCTTTAATATTATTCTTGTTGCTATCTAACAACTTATTATAACCCTCACGGTGCTTCGCCGGGGTACAGTTCACCCGGCTGTAAAGACAAATAAAACACAATAAATAGCGACTGGAGACCAAAAAAAGCCTAGCTAGAGCGATGCGCGCTCCAGACAGCATGTTGTCACGGTGAGAGAGAGAGAGAGAGAGAGAGACTGAGAGAGAGAGAGAGACTGAGAGAGAGAGAGAGAGACTGAGAGAGAGAGAGACTGAGAGAGAGACTGAGAGACTGAGAGAGAGAGAGAGAGAGAGAGACTGAGAGAGAGAGAGAGAGAGACTGAGAGAGAGAGACTGAGAGACAGAGAGAGAGACTGAGAGAGAGACTGAGAGAGAGAGAGAGACTGAGAGACTGAGAGAGAGAGACTGAGAGAGACTGAGACTGAGAGACTGAGAGAGACTGAGACTGAGAGACTGAGAGAGACTGAGAGAGAGAGACTGAGAGAGAGAGAGACTGAGAGACTGAGAGAGAGAGAGACTGAGAGAGAGACTGAGAGAGAGAGAGAGAGAGAGAGACTGAGAGAGAGAGACTGAGAGAGAGAGACAGAGAGAGAGAGAGAGAGACTGAGAGAGAGACTGAGAGAGACTGAGACTGAGAGAGAGAGAGAGACAGAGAGAGAGAGACTGAGAGAGAGAGAGAGAGAGAGAGACTGAGAGAGAGAGACTGAGAGAGAGACTGAGACTGAGAGAGACTGAGAGACTGAGAGAGAGACTGAGATTTGATTTTTAATCAGACCTTTATTTAGTCCATCAGGAACCAATTGCTTCCATAATTATTCACATTTACACCAAAAAGTTGCAACAAATAAAAAATACACACACAATTATGTAAAAAGAGGTCCAAAACAAAGCTGTCCTGCACTGACTGAGGCTAAAACCCCCTCAAGCCCCCAACCATCCTCGAACTCCTCCAGCCTCATGTCCATCTGGGCGACCCCAAACTCCAGCAGGAGCCGAGCCTGCACCATCTTCACAAACAGCACCTCAGCGCTGACCTGACTCCGCCCCTGCACCTTCCTCTTCCTGCTCTGGTATATGGCCATCTTTGCTTGGCCCAGGAGGAAATTTAGGACCCGCCCCTTCCTCTTCACTCTGCCACCAGACAAGACCCCCCCAACATAAGTCACCGCATTAAAAGGATATCCGCACCTTCTAAACAGTGTCCTGAGCAGATCAAACAGCTGAGTCAGCCTCCCACACTCCCAGAAACAATGAAAGACTGACTCCCTGACTGCACAGAAAGGACCCCCCTCCCCCACAGTACGATCTACCTTGGAAACAAACGCATTGACTGCTATAGCTCCATGAAGCAGTCTCCACTGCAGATCTCCCTGCCTCATAGTCTGTGGTGGTTTGTAGAGGTGAGCCCAGGCCGGACTGTCCTCAGTGTTCCAGCCCAGATGAGACCTCCACACAGTATCTGTGCGGCCAGAGAGTCTTTGATGGTTCCAGGCCTGCACCATCAGTTTGTAGAAAGTCTTTCCAGGGGAACCATCCAGGGAGGCAGAGACAGGGTTGGACAGCAAGGGGCCTGAGGAGCTTTCCAGGTCAGGGCTCAGCATGACGCTGGGGAAGGGATCTGCAGAATCAGGAGACATCTCGCCGGAACCGAAGCTCCTCAGAAGGGCCCAGTCTTGTCCTGTAAGTCTTTGTCTCCAGTGGGCCAGTAGACGTTCCAGTGTCCGTACCGACCTCAGGCCCAGGTGGGCAGCCAGAGCCGGGGAGAGGTTCAGCTGAGGTCCTGCCCACTCCAACAAACGCTCCAATGTGTCGACCCCCCCGCACATGAAGCGATCTCCCAGTGCCAGCCCCGCCCAGGCAGGACAGTCCAGGCGACCCCCCAGCAAGGGCTCTCTCAGCAGCCAGTGCAGTGAAGTGGAAGGCTCCCTCTGCTTCTTCACTTTACTCCACACTGTCAGCAGACTGCGGTAGAAGGGCGGGAGAGCCTCCGGAGGAAGAGAGACAGCCCCATGCCCCCAGCTCGCTCCAAGATGGAAACAGCAAACGGCCTCCACACCAGCTCCTCTGGACCTGCCACCAGCCGCTGGAGGAACTGTAACCTGAAAGCAGCCCCTCGACTGGCCAGATGGATCAGTCCCTGTCCCCCTTGCTCCCTGGGAAGGAAGAGCACCGCCTGCAGGACCCAGTGCAGTCCGCCCCAGAAGAAATCCACCAAGATCTTCTGCCCTGTGGACAGTAGGGAGGGAGGAGGGTCCACGCACTGTAGTTTGTGCCACAGAGCAGAGGAGACTAGATTGTTAATAATCAGTACCCTCCCCCTATAAGACATTTTGGGCAGTAACCACCTCCACTTGCTCAGCCGCCCTTTAACCTGTTCTACTGTCTGGTCCCAGTTCTTTTGAAGGTGGTCAGGGCCCAGGAAAACACCCAGGTATTTAAAACTTCCCCATCTCCAACAGAGGCCCCCTGGCAGCCTAGGAGTCTGGATAGATCCTCCCCAACCAAGATGGCCTCGCTCTTAGCCCAGTTAATTTTTGCACTCGATGCCCCACCAAACTGCTCGACAGTGTGGGCGAGAATGTCAATGTCCCTTTGGGTGTCCACGAACACCATGACATCATCAGCATAGGCAGACACCTTTAGCCCAGGACATTCAGGAATCTGCACCCCTCTCAGGTCTGACCTGAGCCTATGCAGAAAAGGCTCTATGGCCAAAGAGTAGAGCATCCCTGATAAGGAGCAGCCCTGCCTGATGCCCCTCCCCACACTGATGGGAGCACAGAGCTTCCCATTGATTTTCAGTATACTCGTGATATCACAGTACAGGGTCTGCATGTGGGCTATAAACCCAGGGCTGAACCCAAAAGCACCCATAATCTGCCAGAGGTACTGGTGTTCAACCCGGTCAAAAGCCTTTTCCTGGTCTATAGAAATCAGACCCAGGTTGATGCCCAATGAGCTGGAGACTTCCAAAACATCTCGAATTAGAGTGACATTGTCACTGATGAGCCTGCCGGGCACACAGTAGGTATGGTCCATGTGAATCACCGATGACATGACCTGGCGGAGCCGAAACGCCAGAACCTTGGACAAGATCTTATAGTCCGTACAGAGCAGTGACACCGGTCTCCAGTTCTTCAGCAGCTGCAGGTTGCCCTTCTTTGGCAGCAGGGTGAGCACGGCTCTCCGACAGCTCAAAGGTAAAAAGCCTGTCTGGAGGCTGTCTCTAAGGACCTCTAATAAGTCCTCTCCAATGATGTCCCAGAAAGCCCTGTAGAAATCAGCCGGGAGTCCATCACAGGAAGAGTCCATCAAGCTCTTCCTGTGTGTAGGCTCCCCACAGCAGCTGTCAGCTCGGCCAACGTCAGAGGAGCCGCTAGTTTGTGGTTCTCCTCAGTGCCGACTTGTGGCAAGCCTTCACCGAAGGCTAGCTGATGACTTGGTACAACGCTTTACACAGAGACAATACAAGGACAAATGGATTTCCGCAGCGCGAGACCGCTTCGATAATGCCACCCAAGAACAATGCCTCGAACAAACCAGAGCCAAGAATAAAGAGTTAAAAGTCAACTGTATTGTACAATACTCACCTCTTGGCCGCGACTTCGAACGCATTGTCAATAAATATTGGTACATCATCCAATCAGATCCTAACTTGAAAGACTTTCCTTCACTACCACGGATCGTGTACAAAAGACCACCCAACTTGAGTAACATGCTCATAAGAGCCAACTTACCTCCATCTACTCAAACTAACTTTTTAAGCGACACTCCACACGGTAACTACAGATGCGGCCACTGCACTCAGTGTAATTTTACGCAAAAGACTAAAACTTTCAACCATCCACGGACTGGGAAATCCTACCCCCTAAAGGGAACCATCACATGTAACACAAACAATGTCATCTACATGCTCAAGTGTCCCTGCGGGCTTGCCTATGTCGGTAAAACTACTAGACCTCTAAAAACAAGAATCTCAGAACATCGATCAAATATACGTAACCACGACCCCAAGAGCCCTGTGGCAGTACACTTTTCATCAGCCCAGCACAATGTGAGCAGTCTGAGGTATCTTGGCATTGAACTAATAAAAAACTCCAAAAGGGGTGGTGATATCAACAACCTGCTTTTAAAAAGAGAAGCGTTTTGGATCTATACACTCAAAAAAGGGAAACTGGTGGTCTGTTACATTAACTAAACTCTAACATGTATTATGGAAGCTATACTTTCATGTTTCCAAGATGAACATAAAAAAATCATGATGGATGAATGAAATCAGACAACTAATGTAATTTATTAGATTTAATCATGTTGCCATAAAGTGACTCAATCACGTTGATATGATGGGCGGGAAAAGCCAAACGAACTTTGCGCGAGAAGACATCACTCTCGCGATACTTCACAAGGAAAAATGGGAAGAAGACCGTTGTGCATACACATGGAGAAGGTAAGCCGAAATCCATTATTATCCATCTAAATCCAAATGAAATATTATGCAGAAATAGCATTAGTCCATAATTTCCAGCGATATTTGGTCGATTATAGTTTATCTTTTTTAATGTTATCAGACTAAACAGTCGTCGGTCGCGAACGAGTCGGTACAAAGAGCGGTTATTTTAAATGAACGATGAGAGCCAAGTCTCACCTGTGAGCCGTTTTTTTAAATTTAAGTTTGCGTGTTTATCCAGCTCCACGTACGCGAAGCTCTGTGCAACACTCCCGTCATAGAGAAAAATATAGCAAGGCAAAAGCTAAAAGAGTAAGAGAAAGGGATAGGCGGAGAGAAAGAAAGAGAAAGGAGGTGAACCACCTGCAGCGCAGCCCGTGCGTGAGGCACACACCAGCTGTTTACACGAAATTAAGATCTCTACAAACTTAATAAAGGTAATAAGCGCACTTCTAGCTTTTGGTCATTTTTAATTTGAGATCAATCCGCCTCATATTTTCGGTTTTATGGTTAGATAAAGATACGCTGGGTTTGTGGAGTGAAAAGTAAACAACGCGATCACACGCGGAGCGGCGACACGTCGCAATGCCGCCTTCTCCACTCATCCACCCCCATTACAAAAGCTACACAAGCATTAGTACGGGAGTATTGTCTAAAGTTTTGACTGTCTCTGGAGTCTGCACCCCTCTCTGTCAGTGCAAGGTGCTGTAGCTTGACTGCCGCAGGAACAGAAACGGGGGCGGGGCTGATTCAGGCAAAAATCTATGTATGAAACTAATACCAGTTTTAAAGGTGTCTGTGTGTGTTGCTTTAGTGAACAATAGTTCAACCACCTTAAAAAAAAATCTACTTTGATTCCTGAAGCCAACACAGACCACTATAACCCATTATCATTATTATAGCAATGAAATAAACACATTCTTCTGTTCCTTTTCCTGGTGAGAACTGTGAATTACTGTCCAGCCTATCCAAGTGGTGAAGCAGCAGGAGAGTGGCCCTCCTGTCAGAAGTACAGAAAAGAAATAATGATGACAAGGTGGCGAGGATGATGGACAAGACCTTCGCACACAGTAAATTTCCCAGAGTATATTTTACTCAAATTGAGGAAAATTTTACTCTGAAAAAGACAGTATTTGGTCCCAGTCTAAAAAGAGTAAAATTTACTCATGGAAGAGAGTAAAATACATTGAGTAATTTTTACTCAATTTGGTGGTTTTATTTTACCCTCAATTATTAAAATCTACTCTGACCTGATGAGAAATATTGTTACTCTATCCACATTTTACACCGATTAGAGTAGAGTTTACCTTGTGAAGAGGAACTACGAAGTTACTCTACATATTCTTTTTCCTCTTAATAGAGAAGATTACTCATTTAAGAATACAATTTTACTCTAAGAAAATCCATTGACTCAAATTAGATTAAAATAATACTCAACTAAGAATAACATTTTACTCTCACAAGATTACAGCTGTACGAGATTAATTTGACTCCCTTTACCACTTACTAAACCACTCCAAATTACCCTTAAAAAAGATACAAAACAATGTGCTCTTTATTGAATAAACATTCAATACAAACAAATATTTTTGTACCAATGCGTCAACTGTGTGGCATTAATAACAGCAACCATTGCAAGTTATAACAAACAGTATGGGATGATGTACAAATCGGTATCATCACGACTGTATGACATCTGTATATCATATGCTTTGAAAGTGAAAAGATCTTTGACATCCACTACATGAGGCCCATCTGATGTACATGCAACTTTAAATGCATGTAAATGTTCATTGAGACAAATGCATTCTAAGGCAAAAGTGACAAACAGCAACCTTTCATCTGCAACTAAAATCTTATGGATTTTGTGAAAAACTGGCATTTCACAGTAAACAGCAGAACAGACCACTAAGCCAGGGCGATACATATTGCCATGGTGTTTGGCCCATTTAACAGTTAACACATTCGTACAACTGGGTATCTGAAGTATTTCAGCTGCCTCAAAGCCAAAATCCATCATACTCAAAGATAACATTTCACCTGGGCCTAGTACAACTCTGCTGGGGTCAAATGTTCGCCAAGTCCATGCCATTTGACTTTGGTGTTTCTTTGCCAATGTTTTAGTGACATTTTTAAAACTTTTGAGCTGTCGTTTAAAAAAATTGTGCTTTGCTTCGTAGCGCATGCACCAACAGTGCAGGACAGGGCCAATTTTGAGAATACATGTAGGGTAGTGCACCATAAAATGGTGCTTAGGTAGCAGTCTCTTAGTGGGATACAAATGCTTAAACAATTGATGGTGTTCTGCAATCAGGTGTTTTAAATACACTGTACTACCTCTGGTCAACTTAGGAGAGAATACAATATTTACAATTTGAAGTAAGAGCAAGAGCAAATACCAATGTTGGTCAGTTGAAGCGATTACATCTCCAAAAATGAGGGGCATATTTCGAAGTAAACACCATGACTGGATTGCATTTAGCCCCAGGTCATTTGAGTCATCTCCCAGTTTAAGAGCAGGTGGCTTGTTGTTTTGTTCCATAAAACCATAGTTGAAGCTTTTGATTCTCCTGGCTAGTTCTTTTGTTGATATGTAGGACCGTTCAATCATGTAGTGGAGGAGTAGTTTCATTTCGTACTGTGCCACGCCCTCTAAGATATCATGCATGATGTCAACACAAAAATTCTCAGTAGTTTTGAAATACTGTAGTGAATTTAGAATGCAATTGCGTTTAACACCCATCACATACGGAAGACTTGGGTTTAGCTCCATTTTACGGCAATGTTCTATATGAAGAGCTTGACTGCGCATCACTAACTTAGAGGAATCTTCAGTAAATTCAGTCTGAAAATCTTCCTTCTCCGCTAGGCAAAAGCGACAACAATACCTGGCGCTGAATGATTCAACAAAGCCAAACAAACTGTGCATACCAAGATTGTCTCCAGTTACTTGAACAATAGTTCCACAGACTGGATGATCATACAAGGGAACCCGGATTCCATCCCTCTCCAGTGTTTTGATATCCTGCACAAGTGGATCAAGTATTTTTGAAAAACCATATGTTTTAACATCTTGGGCATGAAATAAAGATACCAAGTGAATATTTTGCAGATTAGAGTTATACTTTGGAGAAAGGTTCCTAAGAGTGAAATATAAAGCACCCAGTTTATGTATCCCCCGTTTTGAACCTAAAGGATTAGCGGTTTCAAATTCATCAAAGAATAGTTGAATCTGAATGGCATGACTCTGTTTAACAAATAAAGGATGACTTTGGTAAAGCTCTCCATCACAAAAATCTCCAAGATATTCTTTTGAATGAGTATCACTGAGCATCATGTCTTTAATTCTCGGGTGCTTGTATATCAACTCAAGGGTTTTTAAAATGGGAATGTACATAAATCTATCTGTGACAACCACTTGGTCATATGCTCCTGTGGTTCGATTGCGCAAGGTATCAAATCTGGTGCCAAGTACGTGTTCTACTGGATCTACACCGCCCCACTTCTCTGTAAAATACTTTCTTCTCTTATGTTCAGAGTTGAGAACACTAAAAGGGTTTTCAACCTTGTCAAAATACTGGTCAAGTTTTGTGTCAATATCACTTTTGAGAGGATCTTGTAGGCCATCATGTAGTGAATTTTTCAAAGCTTGTTTTGTATGACAATGGATGTCTGTAACAATTTCTTGTAAGGAATTAACCAAAGAATTGATAGTCGTTTCACCTACACCTGCAACTTTTAGTTCAGCTACGGTAGCAGCACAGTTTTCAACAAGATTCTTGACAACTGATTCACAGGGTAAACCTCTAGACTCACTTTCATCAAAATCACTTAATGCCACATCCTCGGTAGAGGGGCCTTCAACATGAACATCAGAAGGACTTTCATGTGCTTTGTTGAGATGCTTTCTAAACCCTGAAAATGTTCCATAAACTTTTAAACAACCATCTTGCCCACATTTTATCTTGAGCGTTTTTCCTGAACAAAGTCCATGGACCACTTTTAAGTGCCTTGTAAGAGAACCAACACTTGCTTGTGAGCACTTACAAATCGAACAAATCATTGTTGATTACATTAACGAAGAAGACGTGCCCTTAACTCTGCCACCCTCGGATTCACTTTAGTGTTTTCAACATCTATGTCATAAATGGTGGTCTGCAGGAAGTTGTACACATTTATCAGGTCTTCGTTGTAGGAGGTGCCGAACACAAAATGAGCTTTAAAAAGCTCATCAAAAGCAGCTAGAGTGTCCATTGACTTACAAGGTATTGCGTGTTTGTCTATCACGATGTAGTACTTGTGAATCAAGCTCTTCTTGTTGCCGCAGGCGAGCAGGTAGGGTTGACGCCTTTCTGTGATTTTGTCGAGATGATCTTGAATGCTGGTCCCAGTCTAGCAAATTTAACAAGTATACATTAATAATGAAGCCCTTCCATAAAACTAGTTGCTTAAAATCCCCCAGGTGACCTTACCTTGAGGAACTTTACGAGATGGTCACAGGCATGTCTTGCTGAGAGCTTTCCTGGCCTCTTGCGACCTTGAGGTGGTGGTGGCAGAAGGTGAGGTAGAATCAAAATGCATGACATGTCACCGTCCCATCCTGAAAAAAGTACAATGAAAGTCATTTACTTTGTTTATGACCCTATCCATTTCCACCGATATAAAAACACACCTTCTTCCACTTCTGAGGTGGACTCCGCATTCATTAACAGATCTTGAAGCTCACTGGTTTGTGTAAGACCACGACTTTGTTTCAGAACTTTTTGTTTGAAGACAGTTGGCCATTTCTCAAGGAATTTGGTTGAAGTGGCATCATCAAACATACGTCTGAAGTCCTGCTCGATCTGTTTTTTAACAAAGACATAATAAAATATAAAATATATTTATTTAACAATATTTTAGATCCAAGTTGGCTTACCAGTCCTGATATGTCCAGAAATCTTGGAAACGTTGTGAAGACATCTGAAGACTTTTCAGGGTCATGGACCATATTTTGACGATAGTGAAACGTCTGCTTCATCTTCTCTTTGACTATGGCTTCATCAGTTGTGTGTTTCATGAGAGCAATGGCTTCACAACATTGACTTTCTGTCAGCACAGAGTAATCTTCTTCTTGAAGGGGATCTCGATTGGCTTCCGGACCACCTATAGACAAATGAACATTATAATAATTCACCTTTACCAACATAGAGAATAACTCAAACAGTCTTTGACATAAACCTTTTGGTGAAGGTGTCAGACTTTTCCTTTTTTGACCATAGGATGCGTCCTTCTGAACAGCTTTAAGTCTCCATGCCAGAAAACCTGTCCCTCCTCCTTCAGCACTGTAATAGTGCTCCTGAAAAAAAAAACATAGTTTGACCATGTCCGTGTACATGACTCGCATAAATACAAATCTTAAGATGAGTAAAGTACCATACATACATAGCCAAGTTTGCTCTTTGGATCTGCCAAATAGGGAAACAAGGCAATAATTCCTTTGGCATATTCTTCTTTAACACGCCTTGAAGGACTTGTTCTAAATGATAAAAGAATAGGTTATGTTTTAGTTCTGAAACAGTGCAACTTTATAAATTAGCATCGTGTTTACCCATGTTCATTTGTCATATGCGCAACCAAAATTTTGACCATATCACGTCTCCTGCTGTCTGTAAGGCTTTTAGTTCGAGCATATTCGCTTAAGATTCGATCTCCTCCTGGTTTGTTCTTTAGGATGCTCTCAATCATCTGCAGACATAAAACACAATGTTTACAATGGTCAGATAAAATTACTGGATTAGATACATAGTGTGGTGCAAAATGTTTGAATAACAATCAAGCTTACATGTGAGAGACGAGCATCCTCATTTCTCTTGACTGAAGAAGGACTACGCTCTAGTATGACCGTATCATCAGATTCAGCCTCGTTATCGCCACTGTAGCTTGCAAAGGAGCTATTAGTTGGGGAGCTCAACCCATCTGTAACATAAGTCATGAAATAGTTACTGTCAGAATAAAAACATTCATATTGAATTTGTAACATCAAAATTATGCATTTCAAAAAGCACACACCCTCCTGATTTGGTGAACAAATCTCTAGCACACCCAAACTGTCCTTCTTGAGTAGAAATTCAAATACTTCTTCATCAACCTCAGTCTTCGAATCATCATAGACTTTTAAATCCAAAGTTGGAATATCGAACTTTTTTGCAACTGCAAAAACAAGCGTTTGTTATTATAGTAGCAAGGTATTTCAGAATGTAGTGTCATGTAATCTAATCAATGTTATTTACTTTATAATGCCCCTGAAGCCAATGACAATTTTGTTTTACTTACTACATTCTAAAAATGATGCAAAACAAAGCTGCCCTTCATAGCAGATGTACTTCTGCCGATCTTTGTACTTCACTCTTACAGCATTCATCTAGAGACACATACAACAATTTCAGTACACACATGTGGTCATGGTGGTAGTAGTAGTAGTAGTAGTAGTAGTAGTGTTTGTGTGGCAAACATACATAAAACCACATCCATAGTCAAATGCAATAACAATGCTAAAGCGCCAAAACAACTCGTGTCCCGAGTCAACTACATGTGCTCCGCCGCCTGCAACAAGGCTAAAGCACCAAAACAACGTAATACCTGCGCGTCGTCTGTCTCCGTCGTTGTAGTACAATAAAGGCATTTCACTTACTCGTATTAATATCTTTTGTGTAGTATTAAAATGCAGCTTGATTTATATAAATTAACATGCCATTTCTAAAATAGCTCATAAAACTTCAACTGCAATGACGCTAACATTAAATTAG
Organism: Proterorhinus semilunaris; assembly: GCA_021464625.1. Classification (NCBI taxonomy): domain Eukaryota; kingdom Metazoa; phylum Chordata; class Actinopteri; order Gobiiformes; family Gobiidae; genus Proterorhinus; species Proterorhinus semilunaris. Next base: position 43,385,455 of record CM038349.1, on the reverse strand, counting down.
GCCAATAAACATTTTTCATTTCACAAATTGAGGATTTCGATTTAATTTTAACACATTACTAATCAACTCTGTCGAACTCTAACCATCATTATTATTGCCAACAAATGTATAAAACCATCTGTAACTCGTAACAGTACTTAGCTAGCGGCTCTCTCAAGACACTACCGTCTTCCAAATGTACACCCCAATGCGACTAAATGCAACTGAAAAAAGTCACAGACCAACTTTAAATACGCTTTTAGACTCACCTCGCATCCTTTTGACAATCCATGAAGTAGAGAAAAAAATTAGCCTTTCGTTTCCACACTCCGGTGGTGTTCAGCGAGAGACTGTCATGGCAGCGGTTCAGAAGCTCAAGGCCCGATTTTAGGGGGCGGGGCATAGGGCGGGGCCTCAATTACTCGAAGTGAAGAGATTCTGATCCTTTCTGAAGAATCACTCGCACTCTAGTGGCCGCTAGAGGTTATTGCACTCCGTAATGTTTAAATGGAACTCATATAGAGGAAAAAAATTATGACTCTGGAAAATTTACTCTGCCATTTTTACTGTGCACTCAGAAGAGAAGAGGTAGTCCGAAAGGCACCCATGATGGCTGATTTCAAAACAAGGTCTTCCATGTACGTGAGGTAAAAAAACTGATATTAATTTAATACACATGCTACATTATAAAAATACAAAACTCATTAAGAGTGAGATGTCTGTCTTTCTCTGAAACCTTTTTCAACGAATGTTTACAGACTAGACTTGTATGCGTCATAGAAAAGATGTATAAATATTTTTTTTTTTGTGGTTTGCACTTGATATCAAAATAGTTTAGTCTTTTTTACCATTGTTTTTCTTGTTGTTGTTGTAGGCGAGAATCACAACATGCATCTGCAGTCGAAGTTTGAAGAGTTAATAATCAAGAAGATCATGGCACCCATAACTCAGGTATGAAAACAATGGAAAAGACTGTCCAACCTGTACTGCTGTCATATATTTCAAGTTAGCGTCTTAACTCCCACTTTAACCGAACACATTTTCTCCAGTTTAGCTTTACCCAAATCTAAAAGCTTCTCGACAAGAGCTTACAGCCTTATTTACTTTAAAAACTGATCTAACGCTTTGCCCCGCATTGGCGTCACTTCTGTTTTGTTACGTTTTTGCTGCTTTCTTATTCTCACTTGCGTCTCATTTTTGTCTCAGTTTTGTAACTTTGTTGCTTTATCATCCCTTTTTTGTGGGTTTTTGTTGCACCTTTGTTGCCTGTTTTGTGGCGTTTTCATGCTATTTTGATGCTTTTTTTTTAAGTAGCTTTTAGACTCGAACTGGAGAAAATGTGCTCAGTTAAAGTGGGGGTTAAGAGATTAACTGAAAACCTGACCATTGTGGAAATGATTAATGTTCTGGAAATAAAGTCAAATCAATTCCTGCACACGTTTTATAGATTTCAGTGAAGGGGGAAGATTTAGAGAAATTGTTCACATCATATATGAAAAGGCCAGACTTTTCCAGAAGGGTTCACAATCTTTGGAGAACCACTGTATTCACTACTACACTAATCTCTAAATGCCGTCAAAGTTGTAAATTCCTGTGAATCTAGTTAAAAGTTGTCTCAACTTTGTGAAACCTGCTCTGCTGATGGGTTGAGATAGTGTTCCTAACTTTGCTTTTTTTGTTGTTGCATTTTCTCCCTGATCTGCATACTTAGACGGACAGCATCGACGTCAGACGAGAATGCGTCCTCAGAGATCTTTGTGTCTACTTGAATGAAGATCCAGAGAAGCTGGTGAAGGAATACATGGTATGGTTCTCTTCTGTTTGCTGAGGTTTTGATCAGTTGGTATAAATGGGGTTTTTCAGGGTTCCAATCAGCTGTAAAATGTGGTAAGATAATGTCTTAATAACCTCTTTGAAATCTACCCATTTGCTGACTGCATTGCATTTCTAAACATATCTTTATTTACTGGTATTTCCACCAATGTCTCACTTGCTCTCCCTGACCGCCCCCAGTTGCTTGCGCTTTTCCAGCTCTATAACTCTGGTGTCCAAATAGTAACTTCGTTCTTCCAGATTTCCTCTGTTTAAACGATGTGTGTGCATGAGTCTGTATTTGTGGGTCTTAACTCCCAACATAATAATTTTAACTCCATTTTAAAGCTTTTTTTGTTGTTGTTTTTTGTCAAATTTTTGCTACTTTTTCCATTGCTTTTTCGTCAATTTTTTGTTTTTTCCTGCGCTTACATCCTTTTTTTTTTTGGGTCACAGACGGCTGACAAAAACATTGGAACAGCCATGGCAGAGACGGTTGTTGGCATCTTTGTCATGTTACATGAAGGAGCAGAGCCTGGTGATGACCCTGCGGATGTTGGAATCATTCTGGAGGAGGTGGAAGCACTCAACTCTACACTAAATGTACCTTTTGCTGTAGCACTGTTACTTGCTCTTGTATGCTCTAAACCTGAGCTACCCTCCAAAGCTAAAATATACCTTTTTGAAGAATTTCAAAAGGTATATTTTAGCACACACACACACACACAAACATATTTAAACCTATGTCAATGTAAACTAGTGTAAAGGTAGAATCATAACATGTAGATGCTGACCTAAAATTGTTTTTCTTCAAATAAGCAATAATGCAACATTTCTCAAAGGTTTTGCACGTGTATGTGCCAGTGAACTTACAGGTTATGTCCATGCCACATTTAGGGTAAATTTCTTCAATAACGTCAATGGGCAGTCTCAAAATGAACTTTACAGTATAGAAAACCAGTTCAAAAGGAAAAATAAAAGTTAAGAATCAGTGTCATTGTTACATATGTAACAATGCAAAGCAATGTTTTGAGAACTTGTATCCACTGTGTAAAACTTGCTTGGTCGTTGCACTTTTGCATTTGCACTTGTTGTTGCACAATACATTTTTATTGGAAATATACCTACCGTTTGTCTTTTCTTTCTACACTTGACACCAAGAAGTCTGTAGACTTTGTTGATGCATACAAACCTTAAAGTGTTTACGCTTGAATTGTATTCTTTGAATGACCTTAATTAAATCATGGAAAGTATTTCCATGTGATTGAATGGCTTTTAATCAGCATTAACCAAGTATGTTGGGCCAACAAATTTTACTTGGGTTGGATCAACGCATTATAGTTTTGTAATTTCCCTACTTTCAAATTAGTGGATCCAATACTATTATATTAAGTCAGTTCCAGCCCTAGGAAACAAGTTAAATCAACCCAATTGGAATTAATTGACCCAACACATCTAAATTGAGTAGGACCCAAACCTAGTAAATAACTTCAGTCAACCCTAATATATGGTGTAGAACCAATTCAAGTGCATCATGTTGGACTAACAAAATTGCCAAATGCTGAAAGAAAGCAATTTAATCATGTGGAAATACTTTCCATGATTTTTTTACGTTCATTCAAAGAGTTGTTTTTTTGAGTGTACTCTAGACACACAGAGCCCAAAAGGTCTTAATGAACAATTCGATTTACGTCCCTTCCTATGAATCACCACCATAGTACAGTACCTGTCGCTACCATACCTTTACTGTAACAGTGCAGCCGTGTTCATCTTTGTCCTACCCCGGGGTATCTCTGTCTCAATACCTGTAAATATTTGTAATACTTTTTTATTCTTCTATGTGTGTGTATATATATATATGTATATGTATATGGTTCATGGCACTATGTTGTGGTTATATTGGTCCACTGTTTGTTTGTTTGTTTTCAACTGTGCCTGTACACACCTATCATGTGACCCCTTTGTATCACGTGACACAAATTAGTATGTGTATATAACAGGTGTGTCAGAGCTAACTTTCATGTCTGATGAAGGGCTAGACCCGAAACGTCAACTACCACCTTCGGTGAACAATAAATTGGTGAGCTTACCTCAGTTGTGCGGATCTTTTTCCTTTTTCTTATAAAGCCTTCACCGAAGCACATCGTCCCAATGGTTCGTCCACTCAGCTCCGACGAGTACAGTTCTTTATAAAAGAGGGACGCATGATTCCTGATCTCACACGAGTCTGTGATGAGGCTCCCAGCGTCAGAGCGCAGAGACTGGATGACCTTCCGCTGACCATTCTTCTTCTCCAAACCAAAGAAGAACTGGGATGGCACATCCATCTGAAAAATGTGTTTTACAATTTTTATGTGACAACCAAAACAGTGTAAATGCAGACTTGAATGCCTCATCTTGAAGCAACGAGGTGTTAAAATGCCAGTATGCACTAGTGACTTTCACATTAGAAATAAAAACATTACACATAACAAGACTATGGTCCGAAAAACCCACAGGGCTGATGTGGGCGGATGTATAAGCACTGAGCTGATGTCTTAGGCAATATATCCGATCCAAACGTGCCAGGGACAATATATTGTCTTTACAGTGAGTCCAGGTGAACTGTCTGTCTACAGGGTGTATAATTCTCCACACATCTGCCAAACTGTGGGCCTCTAACAGCCTCTGCAGCCGGGCAGAGGAAGCAGGGTGAGGCTCCCGGTGATTCCTATCTAGCTGTGGTTCAGCGGTACAGTTCCAATCTCCAGCCACAAAAAGAAAATCCCCAGTGTCTCTGCAGCTTCTGATGACTTCACACAGAGTGTCCAACTAGCCTCTGTGCTCCTGTGTTGGGCATGTACACACACATGAACACTATTGCAGTGTTTTCAAAACAGGCGCGCACCTTCAGCACACGACCTGCCACCACCTCCTCCGTTTCCATGGAGATGGGGAGGAAGCTCTTAGAAAACAGCAGCCCCACCCCTGCACTACAGGAGGAGCCATGACTGAGAACTACCTGACCGCTCCACTCTCTACTCCACTCCACCTCCAGCTCAGAAGTGCTGTGGGTTTCTTGTAACAGTACCACATCCAGCTTCTTCATCTGAACCAACTGAAACAGAGCAGCCCTCTTTCTCCTGTCTCTAGCACCATTTAGATTTAAAGTACCACACTTAAAGTCACACATTGTAAAAAAATATTGAAAAAGAACAATACAAAACATACCATGGATACCACTTTTTTTAGAACGTACTTATTCATTGGCCTCTAACTTTAAGGAGCAGTTTCTTTAAACGGAAAACCTCCTGATCAGTGAGAACATCCTGCTCTGTGCTACGTGTGAGGGGTCGTGCCACCTCTGCAAACCGTTTAAGGTCCGGAAAAAACTCTCCAACCTTCACAGACCTCATTCCCTTTTTGTCCTGCAGAAACTGTTTAATACCAGCAGCCGAGTACTGCTCAACTCCTGAGGCAGAAGAAAAAGTGTCTGTTTGCGGGCAGTATGAGGCTTTTTTACTGAGCACTACTTTAACTGACTTGTCACTGCCCTGAGAGTTATCAATACTTCTCTTCTTCTGCGAACTACTCAAAAAATCCTCTCCCGACATGTCCTCGTCCAAATAGTCACTATTTTCATCTGCACTGTCTCTGAGCTCACTGGGCGTACGCACAACAACTTCCACATTAACTTCCTCCTGGCGCTGCACATCATCAGAAACATTCACGGGAAGAGCTGGGGGGTTGGCGGGGGGATGTACAGAGGGGAGGTCGACTGCGGCAGTGGGGAGCGGGGGGCCCGCAGCGACAGCGGTGGGCTCCGTAGTGTGAGCCGAAAAAGTAACCGGCGCCTGTGACGCACTGCTCTCCAAATCCGCCCCACGACCAGCCTCAGTATTAACGGTGCCTGGCGCTGGAGCGGTCTGTGCGTCATTACGCGGCGCCCGTGCAGCAGCATCCACTCGCTCTGGACAAGCCCTGATTAAATGTCCCTCGGCACCACATCCAAAACATTTCATTGTTTCCGATGTAGCGAAAACCATGTAATTAAAACCGTCAATCTTAAAACTGAAGGAGACGTTCAAGTCCGACTCATTGTCTCTTAGTACCATCAGCACTTGTCTGCGATGACAGATGACGTGCTTCAGTAGAGGAGATTTACTTCCCAGCGACATCATTTTTATCGAAGACACAACCTGACCAAAGCGTGACAGTTCCTTGAGCAAAGTTTCATTTTTGATAAACGGAGGCGCATTGGAGATGGTGATTCGCTTTGCAGGACTCACCAGAGGAAGAACAGTTGTGTACATGTCCTGGATCACAGCTCCTTTCTCCACCGCTTCAGCAACTTTCTCCGTGGTGGACAAAAAAATGACGATTGATCCATTCATGCGGGAAGCAGACCTCACATTAACGTAACCAACTTCTTTGCCCACGGCAAGCGTAGCCTCCTCCACGGCGCAGCTAGCCGGTGGAATTAGCTTCACAGCATGCCGGCGTGTCAGCTGTTCAAAGTCACTTGCACCGGCCAGCACGGGCATGGTGCTCACCCGGCGGCCAGCGCGCACCTGAACAGGTGAAAAGTCACTCGCAAAAAAAAATAAACAATAAAAAAAAAACAAAAAAACGGGAAAAAGAGGTCAGTATATCCACCCAAAAAAAGTTACACAATCCGCTCCTTCCACACGCACTCTCTCTCTCTCTCTCTCTTCTGAGAGACTGAGAGAGAGAGAGAGAGAGAGAGACTGAGAGACTGAGAGAGAGAGAGAGAGAGACTGAGAGAGAGAGAGAGAGACTGAGAGACTGAGAGAGAGAGAGAGAGACTGAGAGACTGAGAGAGAGACTGAGAGAGACTGAGAGACTGAGAGAGAGACTGAGAGACTGAGAGAGAGAGAGAGAGAGACTGAGAGACTGAGAGAGAGACTGAGAGAGACTGAGAGACTGAGAGAGAGAGAGACTGAGAGACTGAGAGAGAGACTGAGAGACTGAGAGAGAGAGAGACTAAGAGAGAGAGAGAGACTGAGAGAGACTGAGAGAGAGAGACTGAGAGAGAGAGAGAGACTGAGAGACTGAGAGAGAGAGAGAGAGAGAGAGAGAGAGAGACTGAGAGAGAGAGAGAGAGAGAGAGAGAGACTGAGAGACTGAGAGAGAGAGAGAGAGAGAGAGAGACTGAGAGAGACTGAGAGAGAGAGAGACTGAGAGACTGAGAGAGAGACTGAGAGATTTTTAATCAGACCTTTATTTAGTCCATCAGGAACCAATTGCTTCCATTATTTTTCACATTTACACCAAAAAGTTGCAACAAATAAAAAATACACACACAGTTATGTAAAAAGAGGTCCAAAACAAAGCTGTCCTGCACTGACTGAGGCTAAAACCCCCTCAAGCCCCCAACCATCCTCGAACTCCTCCAGCCTCATGTCCATCTGGGCGACCCCAAACTCCAGCAGGAGCCGAGCCTGCACCATCTTCACAAACAGCACCTCAGCGCTGACCTGACTCCGCCCCTGCACCTTCCTCTTCCTGCTCTGGTATATGGCCATCTTTGCTTGGCCCAGGAGGAAATTTAGGACCCGCCCCTTCCTCTTCACTCTGCCACCAGACAAGACCCCCCCAACATAAGTCACCGCATTAAAAGGATATCCGCACCTTCTAAACAGTGTCCTGAGCAGATCAAACAGCTGAGTCAGCCTCCCACACTCCCAGAAACAATGAAAGACTGACTCCCTGACTGCACAGAAAGGACCCCCCTCCCCCACAGTACGATCTACCTTGGAAACAAACGCATTGACTGCTATAGCTCCATGAAGCAGTCTCCACTGCAGATCTCCCTGCCTCATAGTCTGTGGTGGTTTGTAGAGGTGAGCCCAGGCCGGACTGTCCTCAGTGTTCCAGCCCAGATGAGACCTCCACACAGTATCTGTGCGGCCAGAGAGTCTTTGATGGTTCCAGGCCTGCACCATCAGTTTGTAGAAAGTCTTTCCAGGGGAACCATCCAGGGAGGCAGAGACAGGGTTGGACAGCAAGGGGCCTGAGGAGCTTTCCAGGTCAGGGCTAAGCATGACGCTGGGGAAGGGATCTGCAGAATCAGGAGACATCTCGCCGGAACCGAAGCTCCTCAGAAGGGCCCAGTCTTGTCCTGTAAGTCTTTGTCTCCAGTGGGCCAGTAGACGTTCCAGTGTCCGTACCGACCTCAGGCCCAGGTGGGCAGCCAGAGCCGGGGAGAGGTTCAGCTGAGGTCCTGCCCACCTCAACAAACGCTCCAATGTGTCGACCCCCCCGCACATGAAGCGATCTCCCAGTGCCAGCCCCGCCCAGGCAGGACAGTCCAGGCGACCCCCCAGCAAGGGCTCTCTCAGCAGCCAGTGCAGTGAAGTGGAAGGCTCCCTCTGCTTCTTCACTTTACTCCACACTGTCAGCAGACTGCGGTAGAAGGGCGGGAGAGCCTCCGGAGGAAGAGAGACAGCCCCATGCCCCCAGCTCGCTCCAAGATGGAAACAGCAAACGGCCTCCACACCAGCTCCTCTGGACCTGCCACCAGCCGCTGGAGGAACTGTAACCTGAAAGCAGCCCCTCGACTGGCCAGATGGATCAGTCCCTGTCCCCCTTGCTCCCTGGGAAGGAAGAGCACCGCCTGCAGGACCCAGTGCAGTCCGCCCCAGAAGAAATCCACCAAGATCTTCTGCACTGTGGACAGTAGGGAGGGAGGAGGGTCCACACACTGTAGTTTGTGCCACAGAGCAGAGGAGACTAGATTGTTAATAATCAGTACCCTCCCCCTATAAGACATTTTGGGCAGTAACCACCTCCACTTGCTCAGCCGCCCTTTAACCTGTTCTACTGTCTGGTCCCAGTTCTGTCCCAGGAGAGACTGAGAGACTGAGAGACTGAGAGAGAGAGAGAGAGAGAGAGAGACTGAGAGAGAGAGACTGAGAGAGAGACTGAGAGAGAGACTGAGAGACAGAGAGAGAGAGAGACTGACAGACTGTGAGAGAGAGAGAGAGAGAGAGACTGAGAGAGACTGAGAGAGAGAGACTGAGAGACTGAGAGAGAGACTGAGAGAGAGAGAGAGAGAGAGACAGAGAGACAGAGAGAGAGAGAGAGAGAGAGACTGAGAGAGAGACTGACCCATGTCTAGGAGATGTGTATTTTTTTTATTGCGGGCACGGAGGAACTCTCCGCGCAGGACAAAATGTGTCAAGCTGACCCAGGTAGATCATCACTGCTTTCCACAGTCTCCGGCTGGTTAGATGTCCATGGAAAATCATAGTCTCGCTCATCACGGTCATGCTCATCCATCATTGCATATGTCCTTCTGCTGCTTCTTGGATTTAAGGGCTGACCCCAATTATTCCAAGCAAAATATTTTGGATCAGAGGTTGACATTTTATCAGTTCTAATGGACTCCTGATCAAAATGTCTTGAACACAAGCGGGTTAATCTGTTAACATTAAAAACATCTACGTAGCCAGTAGAGTCCCTTCCACCCCTCCTCACGAGGCGCTTCCTCCTGCTGATGTCTCTGGGGTTTTTCGGCCACTTGACCCACCGCACGCATGACATCCACGGATATTGACTCAGTTTTTTATTACTGTAAGATCTACAATGAGCGGCGGAACACTTGAAGCCCATGATAAAACCAGATTCAACAGAAAATAACGAAAACACTCAACCGTGTTCAGAAAAATGCGTCGGGCAGAGAGAACCGAAAGTTGCAAATGTTACCCATAATGCAACACAAAATTCAGTTGCTCCCCCTTTTTAAGAAATATACAAATGTATTGAATAAATTGTATCTTGTTTATTTTTTTTTACACTACAAATTATCTCGGGGGAAAAAGATAATAATCTAGAGGTAATATATATATATATATACACACTCAACAAAAATATAAACGCAACACTTTTGTTTCTGCTCCTATTTTTCATGAGATGGACCCAAAGATCCAAAAATTCATTCCAGATACACAATATTACCATTTCTCTCAAACATTGTTCACAAATCAGTCTAAATGTGTGATAGTGAGCACTTCTGCTCTGCTGAGATAATCCATCCCACCTCACAGGTGTGCCACATCAAGATGCTGATCTGACATCATGATTAGTGCACAGGTGTACCCTAGACTGCCCACAACAAAAGGCCACCCTGAAATGTGCAGTTTTTTTGCTTTATTGGGGGGTCTTGACAATCTGATCAACTTTATGCGAAGAAGATGTGTTGCACTGCATGAGGCAAATGGTGGTCACACCAGATACTGACTGGTTCTGAGTCCCCAGACCCCCCAATAAAGCAAAAAACTGCACATTTCAGGGTCAACGCCCACGTGGGGAAGAACGGCCTCCCTGATCGGAACCCGAGTGGTGTTCTGTTATTGGACTTCTGTGCTAGTCACAGTTTGTGCATAACGAACACCATGTTCGAGCACAAGGATGTCCATAAGTGCACGTGGTACCAGGACACCAAGTGTACAACGAAATAGTTTTCAGGTGTTAGTCCTGAGCTGCTGCAGCTGAGCCGCGTTGCCACTGTGTGTCAACCTGACCCGCATGACCTTGGAGGTCGAGGAAACTGTAGCACTTGGAAGAAACATGGCTGGCTGCCCTCTGTCTCGTCTGATCCTCTGAAATAGTGCCGCGCCTCCTGGGTTTGTCCCTGTTTCTTAGCGTAAGTGTCTTCCTCCCTCTGTTTCACAACAGTCTTTGTAGCAGATTGCTTCGAAACACAGCTTCTTTCAGTAACGTGACTGTCTCGAAAACGGCTTAATTCTGTGAGTTGCGTATCGTGTCTCAAAGCGGGTCATTGGTGAGGTGCTAAAAACGTGATATTGATAAATAAATGTGCTGTATTTCCCCCATTTCCCATTTAACCGCGTTCATGTGGTGAAAGTGGCTATGGGCCAGCCAGAATAAGTTTTATATATTTGGCCTATATATTTTCCCAGTCTTTATAAAGTCCTTATTTTGAAGGGATAAAAAAGCAGGCGTGGATGGCTGACCAGGTGACGGAAATGTACCGCCATCTACAGCAAATAGTGCTAAAATTAGCGTGTGTAGCGTCACAGCGCCACACACAGGCCTGGCAGATGTTTTTCACAGACCTGAGTCGACCCATGTGGACGCACACATTTACTGAGCTGGCTTCGTGCTTACAAAGAAAGTTTCTAAAAATATAAGCGTTTTGTCTTTGTGTGGATATAGCCTGAGGCCCCGCCAACTGGACCTCTGTGAAGCACAGACTCGCGTTACAAAGAAAATAACTCTTATTTATCGGCCTATGATTGATTTGATCATTCACCCCTATGACTCAAGACTTTTTACAACAAATACCACAAGAAAACTATCGGTGTGGGCATTGCGCTCAATGCAATTTCACACAAAAAACATTTTCCACCATCCCAGATCAGGTATCTTAATTCTGTGTTATATGTTCTTGCACCAAGAAAAAATTCCTAGTTTGTAAACCTTGTTCACAAACCTTGGCAATAAACCTATTCTGATTGTGATTCTGAGGTAAAACATATCAAATTAAAGGAACTATTAGCTGCAATACAAAAAATGTAATCCACCTGCTAAAATTCTCCTGTGGGCTCTGTTACATTGGAAAGACCACCAGACCTTTACTAAACTCGGATTTCGGAGCATCGCTCCAACATACGGAACCATGATTCTAAAAGTCCAGTAGCAGTTCATTTTACCAAAGCATTGCATAATGTCAGCACACTGAGATATGTTAGTATCGAAAATGTCAAACTATCTAACAGAGGTGGTGATATCAACTCACTCCTACTGAGAAGGGAGGCCTTCTGGATTTACACACTGGATACATTGAGCCCAAGAGGACTCAATGAAGAGTCTGATGTGCGCCCTTTTTTATAAACCTTCTATGTATTGTTCATTTTGACATTTATACTACAGGGCCTGTGTTCCAGCTCATGTACAGTCACTACAGTTTTCATGTGAATTTAACCATTAATCGTCCTTTTCTCGCTCTTATCACTTTTTTGGTGCTGTGGCCACAGCTTTTTTGTTTTTGTTTTGTTACTTTTACACTATTTCAATATGCCAGGATGCATCATAAATATAATACTGTATGACGGTTACCCTGATGTCTATTTCTATTTTACTCGATGCTATTATGTAATTGAATACTCTGCATTAGAGACATATTTTGTCTTTCACCATTGTTTGTTAAATACACAGGTGCATCTGTGGCACACTTTTGTCTGATGAAGGGCTAAGACGCCCGAAACATTACCTTGGTGTAATAAAATCGCTATTTGGGAGCTAAGCAAGCTGTGCGGATCTTTCTTGTTTCTTTGATTTGATCATTCAAACATCAATATCAGGCTGCAAATAATAAAACCGCCACACATCTGTTTGAAACATCTTATGCACACAACTGTGTTGGTGCTTTAGTCTTGTTTATGAGAAGTTGCGTTAATAAAGTTTGTCCACAAGAGGTCAGTGTTCAAACAGAATGAAACAGCTCAGAGACTTCAAAGTACACCACACTTTTTTGCGTTTTAAGCCTCATAGTGTTACAAGGCTTCCCTTGCCTATCACCACAATGTACCATCTTAGATATTTACCTGTGGGTGGATGTGTCACACAATCGTGCTCCACAGTAGCATCTTCAGTCTGGATATCTTGCTGTGAGAGGACAAGCTGCCGTTTATGAGCCCTCCCGAAGGCACACTCCCTCTTTGGTGTTGCGGTAAAATTATTCCAGGGAAAGAGAGATGGAACAGCTCCACTTTTAAGGCGGGTGATCCACTAACAAAATCCTCCGGAGTGAAGTGCCAGCTGCATACAAAAGTGCTCCCTGGCTTTATACAGAATTTCAGACCCTCATCCCTCCTAGCTTGGATGGTCTGGCTGTCTTCTTCCCCCACATGAGCAACCAGGAACTGAACAAAAACTACCTCTCCGAGACTGAGCCATTTTTGTCACTGTCTGATGCTACACTATAGCTACCAGATGTTGTTGTGCACAGCTTCTGGTTTAAAATGCGGAAGTGTGAAAAGAGTGCTGTCGCCTCCAGTAATGGCCTTCATTTGGTTCGAGCAACGTCCAGTGTCTTAACAAACAGCCAATCAGATCCTCCAGCTCGGTGCTGGTGACATTTTTTGAGGTCTTCCACTTGACGTTTTTGTTCCATAACCCCCAGGATCGCTCAAAGAATTCAAAAATATTATTTTGTTGCCTGGCTTCCATTCCACGCAGGGAAGTCAGTCTGATCACAGTGCAATTGAAGCAGTTTGAACGGGTGGGCCTAACGCACACAGATTGTCAGTGAAATAAACCAATTAGCAATTAGCAGACGTGACGACAGCTGTAGTCCAACTCACAAAATATGAACTGAATATAAACTGACGAGAACACAGAGGCAAAATCCTCGACTACTTCATCCATGACTAGTGTTGGCTAATGTTAATGTTAATTGAACTAACATAGTGGTGCAGCGAGTGTCAATTCTCTGTGACGGTCGTGATTGGTTTGGCTAGGCCTTAGCTGCCAATCAGCAACATGTATACCGTGTATGGCCAGACCTTCTTTCGCGCCAAAAATAAGTGGGTGTGGTTTACGAGGCTACTGCTTATGCAGTACAACAACTATACAACCCAATCACCCAAATTTTTTTTATGTGGTCTTAAACTTTTGATTAGTTGCAAAACCGACTTTTTCAGTTTGATTGTTGTTTTCAATAAAAAGTTTACTCAACTTAAGTCACATTTCTACTCATACTTAAGTTCTACTTGGAACGCTGTTAAGATCTAATCATGCAAAATGTGAATATTTGACATTTTTCAACTTAAACTTTTGATCGGGACTGTATGAAAGCCATAAAGACGAAGATAGTCTGTGAAAAGTTGTATGTTTGGTAAATAGCTGTTAGTTGTTTTGGTTTTTTGTGTCCCGGAGATGAACTCGCTGTAGTCTAAAATGTGAATATCAACCTTAATGCAAAAGGCCTGGTGAAGCTGCTGAAACTGGTAAGAGTTTGTCACTATTCTGAGTAAAACAAGTTCTGTACTGACAAGGCCTGAGAGGGTACTCTGCCAGGAAGAGGCTCGTACTCCAAAAGAAACATAAAAAAGCCAGTTTGAAGTTTGCAAGGATAAAGACTTTAATTGTTGGACACATTTCCTGTGGCCATAATGACCATCATCGTGTTTGGAGGATAAAGGGGGAATCTTGCAGCCTGGAAAAATTGGAGCAACATCTCAAATGGACAATTCCCAAAGCCTACTGCCAAACTGGTTACAACATGGCTTAAGGATAATAAAGTCAATAAAAAAGTCCTGATCTAAATCCAGTTGAAAATGTGTGGGCAGAACTGAAAAGGCATGTGCACGCAAGGTGGCGTACAAATGTCTCTCAGTTTCACCAGTTCTGTTTCGAGGAATGGACCAAAACTCCTGCCAACTATTGTGAGAAGCTTGTGAAAGGAAATCCAAAACGTTTCACCCAAAATATACCGTTTAAAAGGCAATGCTACCAAGTATTAGTGAAATATATGTACACTTTTGGTTTTGTAAAAAAGTAGAACAGGAAAAATCTCTCGCACACTGTATACTTGCAACACCAGTGTTCCTTTATTTAAGTGTGTGAGATATTTATCCTGTTATACGTTTGGCCTCAATGCCTTCTCTTACGCAACAGTTTCATACAAGAGATGTGCAAAATCATTTTTAAAATTCTACTTTACCTCAAATAAAAAATAAAAGTTAATTCTGGTTTCATGTCAGACAGTAAGAATAGTGAGAAAGTGAGAATGTAAACATAATATGTTTACATACACTTCATAAAAAGATACATTTGCATTTTTGCATTTTATGACTTCCGCTGTGTGTGTGTGTATATATTTTGTGTGCGTGTGTGTATGTATATATTGCAATGTTTTAAACACTAGAATGAAAAAATAAATAAAGTCCTTGCATTGTAACGGTAGCCGGAAAGCGTGTTTATTGTGAAGCGTTTACCGGAAGTAGTTGTCGCTAATCCATAAATCCCATTAACCCCCTTGTGTCCGCATCGCTGCACCCTAACCCTGGATCTGGAACCGGGACTTGGATCGGGGGTTGGGAGCAGCTCTACCCGCCCGCAGCGCCTCTGTGTCGGTTTGGAGCTGCAGCAGGAGTGGGTCCGTATCCCAGCGGGATTTTGCGCCGCTGTGTCGGGCTGTGAGAACGCTGTGGCCGGGGATAATCTCCTACAGCACATGGAAGATTTAAGGATTTACATTTAGCACAATTCCCGTTTTTCCTTTGAACAAAACCTGCTGCACAGATATTCAATATTTATATTTCTACGGACGGATTTTCATGTGTGACTGTGACCGTCACGCCGCTGCCATGAGTCGTGTGAGGTTTATTAGAAGCGACACGTGACCCAGATATTTGACCAAAGGCGCTACATTTACCTAAAGAGCGTTTTATACAAACCAAACCTGTTTCTTGGTGTTTGGAGTGTTTCAAACGACACAAAAGGTCCAGATTAATCATCATTTTCAAGCGAAAAGGTCACTAACCCTAAGAAATATCCTCCTGATAGAGGAGAGTTTAGCCCTCACTTTGATCAGTCCAAGAATATTTGAAAACATCTAAATGGCTTTTTTAAATGTAGATTCGATTTTACTGTGTTTGTAACCAAATCATTTCCTGCTAATTTTTTTGTAAAAAAATAAATTAAAAAAAGTTCAGCTGAAACCAAATTCAAGTTCAATTTACACAAATGGAATCACTAAGGTAAAACAAAACATAAAAGAAGAAAAGCAGGGAAGGATCACCCCCTGTTGGGTGTAGACAGAACTGTTGCTTCAAACTGAACTGTTGCTAGTGACATCCAGGACCATGATTAGTTAGATCTAAAACACTGGATGGCTGAAAGGTTTCTGTGAAAGATCTAACACAGAAACATTTCAGCTTTGCAGCTTGTCAGGCCTGACTCTAGGATTTTTCAGCCTTTCAGTCTATAAGATATAACACGGAAACCTTTCGGCCGCTTGGTTAGGGTTAGTGCAGTGTGAGAATGTGTGATAAGACGGCCCCCAGGGGACGCCTGCGCCTCGAGTGGGTGTACGGGTACCGCGGAAGTCAGTGTCGGAACAATCTGTTCTACACCGCAGCCAAAGAGCTCGTTTACTTCACCGCCGCGGTGGGCGTGGTCTACAACCCGCGAGAGCATACGCAGCGTTTCTACCATGGCCACAACGATGATATCATCAGGTGAGCCCCGCCCCACGCACAGTGCTCCTCCCCCTCTGCGCCCGCTTTGAATTCCCTTCAACTCCCGTCTGCGTCCCCATTGACCCCTCTATATCCACAGCCTGGTGCTTCACAAGGACCGCTCCCTCTCCTCCTACTCTGATAGGGATTGGATCCCTATCTGACCCCCTCTCTGATTCCTCACTGTACCCCTCTTTCTGCGCAGCCTGGCACTTCACCCCGACCGCTCCCTGGTGGCGTCAGGGCAGGTCGGTGCAGAGCCCCGGATCTGTGTGTGGGATTCTTACTCCGCTGCCACCGTGTCCCTCCTCCAGGAGCAGCACAGCCATGGTGTGTCCGGGCTGAGTTTCAGTGCCGACGGACAGGTACTACCCAGAGCAGCTGGAGTTTTTTGTTGTCAACCAGGCCTATGATGGCCTATGGTGAAAGGCCTATGATGGCCTATGATGAAAAGTACACCATACCTACTCTGAAATATGGAGGTGGTTTGCTGATACCACTGGCTCCAGCAGAATAAAGTGAAGGTCCTCTTAGTGGCCATCTTAGTCTCCTGACCTACATACTGTATAATTGAACCACTGTGGGGAGAGCTCAAACGTGCAGTTTATGCAAAACAGCCCAGGAGTGTACAGGAACTGGAGGCTTTTTGCCAAGAAGAATGGGCCCCTTTACCTCCAGGAAAAATAAAGAACCTCATCCACAACTACCACAAAAGATTTGTCATTGATGTTAACGGGGGCAATACACAGTATTCAAAACTTTTGATCAGGGTCATTTTGGTTTTCTTTTTAAAAATAGCAAGTTCTTTCACCAATGGCTTCACACAACCACTAACTGGGAGTAAAAATATATTTCTGTGTTATCGTTCATTTCTTTGAAAAATAGTTAAAAAAATACTTTTGAGAACAACTGTACAGTATATATGGAGCGCCATAACCAAGTGGCTGGCATAGTGTACAGCAGTGGTTCTCAAATAGTAGAGTGCGGGGCGTGTGTGACCATGTGTTACTGTGTCTAAAAACGTGGGCAGTGTAGACAGCATGAAGCCAAATAAATGAAGGCGTCACTTGAAGACTTTACTCCCCAGTCACGCTGAAAAGGAACATGAGAAACTAGAGAAGTACCAGGGGCTCAGAGAAGAACTGGAGAAGGTCTGGAGGGTGTAGGCGTCAGTGTAGCCACTCGGGGCAGTGACCCCCAAACAGGAGGAGTGGCTACAGCAGAGCCCAGTAAATGCATCAGACATCTCCAGTCCAGCAAAATATGTATACAGCAATATACAGTCAGATAAACCATCTGCAAAAAAAAAAAAACATGTGCGATAGGTGAATCCTAAAGCCAGGTGTTCCTAATCACCAGCCTGGCTCCACATCATGGAGATGGGTCCCTGGGCGCAGCACTGCTGCTGCCCACTGCTCTCTACGGGTCGTCAAGTGGCGTCGAGGGATGGGTTGAATGCAGAGGACACATTTTGTTGTACAGTTCATGTATAATGACAAATAATGCAACAAACAAACAAACAAATGAACACATTTTTTATTTTTATGTTTATGTGCCAAGTGGTCAACTGTGCACAGACCTGAGGCCCCATTTCTGATTTTAGGAAACTTCAATCACTTTAAGTTGGAAATGTCCCTACCAGGGTTTGAACAACATCAGATCAATGTGCCTTGATCTTCAAGATTAGTCTTGAAACGTATATTGCTGCAGTCCTAGACTAACTGTCTCTGCTGCAGCGGCAACGGACAGGTACCACCCACTGGGTTCACACCAGGTCTATCCGAGTTCTAATTTTGTCTTTGCTGCAGCGCCTGGTCTCTGTCGGTCTGGACTCAAAGAACACTATCTGCGTCTGGGACTGGAGACGAGGACAAGCCCTGGCCTCTGCCACGGGACACTCGGACCGGGTCAGTGCTGGTTTGGTCCTGGTTTAGTCCCAGTTTCATCCGGATTAGGCCCGGGTGTAATCCTGGTTTAGTCTCATGTTTGTGTCTCCTCAGATTTTCGATGTGAGTTGGAACCCTCTTCAGTCCAACCACCTGGTCACCTGTGGAGTCAAGCACATCAAGGTGAGACAGAAGAGCATTGGACTCTGACTCACAGGGAGGGCATCTGACTGTTTTTCTCTGTAGTTCTGGACTCTGTGTGGGACTTTGCTGGCATTCAGACCCGGTGTGTTTGGGAAACTGGCGGACCAGACGGTGTTGTCAGTTTGTCTCAGAGACAACCTCACATTTTCTGGAACTCTGAGTGGAGACGTCCTCGTGTGGAGAGACGGGGCACTGCTTCAGACTTTCCCCAACGCCCACACGGTGAGATACATTATCCCTAACCATCCCCAACACCCACATGATGAGACACGCTGTCCCAATCTATCGTAAATCATCCCCAACACCCATGGTCAGAGTCACCTTCCCCAATGTGTCCAGCTATGTGGCCATTATTGCGTGTATGTAAATCAATTAATCAGAAACAGGTTGCTTTCACAGCATGCTATTCTGTCAAGTGATTATGTAAGTTAGAGCTGGGGCCAATAAAACTCAATGAAAGGGACACCGTTTGAGAGAAATGTCCAAATGTTTTCCCTGATCATAATTTGGAAGTGGTTGGATTCACAAACCTTCCACAATCATCGTATAGCTAAAAGTCCTTTCATCATTAGGAATATTCTCTCCACTTTTGGACACCTTTATGAGACGGTCATGTGACCTTGGTTCATATGTGCTGAGAGAACAGATGCTGGCTTTTAGGACAGTTTGTCTCATGTGGATTGGTCCAGCCGTTAGACAATAGACATAAACCATAATTCAGTCCATAATTCAGAGTTTTGACCGTTACTGTATTTCCCACAAAAGGATTCTTAGCTTTACAATTATTTTTTTTAATATAGGCTGTGTACCATGCTGTGACATCGAACACAAAGCCTACAACAAAGGCTAAGTTTTGTTTAATGTTTAGACTCATGTTAGATCGGTAATAATTTCATCTACTAAATAATGTTGTCATAATTTCAGTCAAAGTAATTTTTTGCTGACTAAAATTAGGCTAAAACTAAATTAAAAGTTGTTTGGGAGACTAAAAGTATGACTAAATAAAAATGAAAAGAGACTAAAATAATCCAAACTTCTAATGACAGTTTGAAAGAGCCTCATATCATTTCAATTCACTGCTTTGTTCATCTGTGAGAACAAACATGAAGCAGAAGACCTTTATTAAATATGATTGTACAAAATATTATACATTTAAAGTTGACAAAATGTACGTGCAATTTTAGTTGCCAAAAGCTAGACTAAAATTGGAGAGAATTATTTGACTAAATCTTGACTAAAATTTATTTACATTTTCGTCAAAAGACTAAGACTAAAGCTAAATCAAAATATGTTGTCAAAATTAACATTGTGACTTAATCGTAACTCCGTTCGGGTCCAGGCCGGAATCTTCAGCCTACATGCCTCTGAGGACGGCTTTGTGAGCGGAGGCAGAGACGGCTGCGTTCGACTGTGGGACCGGGACTTTAACCCCATCACCACAATTAACTTGAGAGAGTCTCCACACGGCTACCCAGGTACTGCCCCACACTACCCAGGTACTGCCCCATACTATCAAGGCACTGCCCCAGACTACCCATGTACTGCCCCACACTACCAAGGTACTGCCCCGCGGCTACCAAGGTACTGCCCCGCGGCTACCAAGGTACTGCCCCGCGGCTACCCAGGTACTGTCCCACACTACCCATGTGATGCCCCATGCTACCAAGGTACAGCCCCACACTACCCATGTACTGCCCCAAACTACCCAGGTACTGCCCCACACTACCCATGTATTGCCCCATGCTACCAAGGTACGGCCCCACACTAATCAGGTACTGCTCCACACAACCCATGTACTTCCCCACATTACCAAGGAACTACCCAGAACTCACCTATAACTCAATTCATTCAATTCAAATCTTTTTTATTTGAGTTCCACAAATTTCTACAGAGGAACAGAGTCCAGCATAGTAAGCAATAATAATACATCAGTTTTATATAGCGCTTTTCTGGACACTCAAAGACGCTTCACATTGCACTATTCATTCACTCCATACTTGGTGGAGGTAAGCTACTATTGTAGCCACAGCTGCCCTGGGGTAGACAGAAGCAAGGCAGCCAATCTGCGCCATCGGCCCCTCCAACCACCACATCATTCATCCCGGCCTATTGTACATGTTTTTGGTGGTAGGGGAAACCGGAGTACCCGGAGGAAACCTACACAGACACGGGGAGAACATGCAAACTCCACACAGAAAGGCCCGGTAAAGGTGGGAATCGAACCCGAGACCTTCTAGCTGTGAAGCACAAGCGCTAACCGCTGTACTACCGTGTCGCCCAATAGCTGACTTATTTTCACCCGACACTGATCAGGTTCAAAGCACGTGTCAAAGCTCAAAGACCCTAAAGCCAGACCCTGGTCTTCCCTCGGGTTTTTGTTCTATCCCTCAGGTCTGTCGGTGCGCAGCGTCTGCTGGAGGGCTGACCGGGTTCTCGCTGGGACTCAGGACGGGGAAATCTTTGAGGTACAGGTCCGAGAACGTGACCAGCCCGTGGTCCTGGTCCAGGGCCACAGTGAGGGTGAGCTCTGGGCCCTGGACACTCACCCCAAACAGCAGGTGGCGCTAACGGGCAGCGACGACCGCTCGCTCAGGTACGGACCGGTCTGTGGTTATATTGATATCATGTGAAAAATCATTCCAGAGAACCATAAATATGGCGAGTCTGCATTTAAGTCCATGCAGAAAACATATGGAGCACTATACTTGATTTTCTTCTAGTAGTGGAACCAAATTAGTTTTGTCGTCCTTTAGTATAAATTGTTGTAAACTTAGACATTTGTGGGGAAAACACTGTACATCTAATTATAAGACATTTGTATTGATCTCATAAACTTGCAGGCAAGTTTTCCAGCATGATCCTGAAAGTTAACTCTAGATTTGTTCAATATGCCTCTAAGCTCGTCCCTGTGAAGGCTTGGGAAATTTGGGCACAGCTAACATTATAATTTAGTGCCAAGGAAATATTGTGACAAACGATTATATTGAGGACCACTGAACTTAAAATAATGGAAATTTCAGTAATATCTTGCTCAAAAACCACATAATGATATATCCTTTATAACACACAAGTTGCAATTAACATGAAACTCAATGAAACACATATTTACTTCAGTAAAATAGTTATTTTTGTATTATTATTTTTTATTTTGGAAAAATTGAAATCAATGCACTGAGTGATGATAGTCATTGAGCTTAACAATGTAATGTTTTTGACAATATAGTAATTATTGTGACATGCCTAATTGTTGTTTTTAAAAGGTTTGATTGATCTTTTATTGTATTATGTGTGTTGCTGCTCATTATGAAATGTATTCCGTATATAAAGCTGCCTTTCCTTGCCCTCACCCTGCCCCTGTGCACTCTCCCCTTTGCCCCGCCCCTCAGGCTGTGGAGTTTGGTGGAGCACCGATTGATTGCCCGTTGTAATGTGAGTGAGGGAGTGCGCAGTGTGACCTTTCACCCCGACGGCTCCGTCCTGGCTCTGGGCTTGAAGGATGGCTCCTTCACCGTGCTCCGTGTCAGGTACCGCCCATTTATCCATGTATCCATTTATCGATCTGTTAATCAAATCAAATTTATAGAATTTATTCCAGATACACAATATTACCATTTCTCTCAAACATTGTTCACAAATCAGTCTAAATGTGTGATAGTGAGCACTTCTGCTCTGCTGAGATAATCCATCTCACCTCACAGGTGTGCCACATCAAGATGCTGATCTGACATTAGTGCACAGGTGTACCTTATACTGCCCACAATAAAAGGCCACCCTGAAATGTGCAATTTTGTCTCACAGCAAAATGCCACAGATGCCACAAGCATTGAGGGAGCGTGCACTTGGCATGCTGACAGCAGGAATGTCAACCAGATCTGTTGCTCGTGCATTGAATGTTCATTTCTCCACCATAAGCCGTCTCCAAAGGCGTTTCAGAGAATATGGCAGTACATCCAACCGGCCTCACAACCGCAGACCACGTGTAACCACACCAGCCCAGGACCTCCACATCCAGCAGGTTCACCTCCAAGATCGTCTGAGACCAGCCACTCAGACAGCTGCTGAAACAATTGGTTTGCATAACCAAACAATTTCTGCACCAACTGTCAGAAACCGTCTCAGGGAAGCTCAACTGCATGCTCGTCGTCCTCATCGGGGTCTTGACCTGACTCCAGCTTGTGGTCCTCATCGGGGTCTTGACCTGACTCCAGCTCGTCGTCCTCATCGGGGTCTTGACCTGACTCCAGCTCGTCGTCCTCATCGGGGTCTTGACCTGACTCCAGCTCGTCGTCCTCATCGGGGTCTTGACCTGACTCCAGCTCGTCGTCCTCATCGGGGTCTTGATCTGACTCCAGCTCGTCGCCGTAACAGACTTGAGTGGGCAAATGCTCACATTCGATGGCGTCTGGCACTTTGGAGAGGTGTTTTATCTTCACGGATGAATCTCGGTTAGGGTTAGGTGAACATCACCTCATGTTTCAGCAAGATAATGCACGGCCCCATGTTGCAAGGATCTGTACACAATTCTTGGAAGCTGAAAATGTCCCAGTTCTTGCATGGCCAGCATACTCACCGGACATGTCGCCCATTGAGCATGTTTGGGATGTGCTTGACCGGCGAATACGACACCGTGAACCAGTTCCCACTAATATCCAGCAACTTCGCACAGCCATTGAAGAGGAGTGGACCAACATTCCACAATTGACAATCTGATCAACTTTAAGCGAAGAAGATGTGTTGCACTGCATGAGGCAAATGGTGGTCACACCAGACACTGACTGGTTCTGAGTCCCCAGACCCCCAATAAAGCAAAAAACTGCACATTTCAGGGTGGCCTTTTATTGTGGGCAGTATAAGGTACACCTGTGCACTAATCATGATGTCAGATCAGCATCTTGATGTGGCACACCTGTGAGGTGGGATGGATTATCTCAGCAGAGCAGAAGTGCTCACTATCACACATTTGGACTGAGTTGTGAACAATGTTTGAGAGAAATGGTAATGTTGTGTATCTGGAATGAATTTTAGATCTTTAAGTCCATCTCATGAAAAATGAGAGCAGAAACAAAGGTGTTGCGTTTATATTTTTGTTGAGTGTATTATGTTGTATTTTAAAAAGAATACAACATATGGCTACTCTGCTTTTGCAGTAATAAAGTATTATCTGAATCCATACTTTTAATATACATTTTATTCTCACCAGATTTTATTTAACACAGAAGTGAGTTTTTGTCGAGAAATATTTAACCAGAATAATGCAGATGAAATATCCATATTATTGGGATATTTTTTAAAGATGATACTGTATATTGACTATTTGAAATAAAAAAAATTTTGTGACAGAACCTGGTGAGTGTAAGTTATGTTAAAAGGTTGAGAAGCACAGATGGATAAGGTGTCCTAGAATATGTCGACCCTTCTAGTTTGCACTTTGTTTGGTATAAGGTGTCAATATTGAATGTCAGAAGTTCTATACATACATTGCTTACAGTTTTCTTTTATTGCCAATAGTATTTGCATTATACTTATTGTTTATTGTGATATTTTCTGAGACGATATATCTATATATATATATGTAGGCGGAGCCGGGCGGCAGGGAGGTCGGACATTTTAGGTGGTACTTTTAGGTGGCGGCCTTTTAAGATCCAGTACGCTAAATTCGGTAAAGACGCGTTCGGGTCCAGGGAGTAGGAGGCGTGAGTCATAGTCTTTAATGATGAGCTGAGTAGTGGGGTGTGGTCCGGTGACAGCACAATAGGATGCAGAAAATCAATGTCCACATTGTCCGCTCGCCGGAGGCGGCCACCTACTCGAATAAGGCCAAGTTGAGCATCATATTCTGGAGACAAGTTGTTCAGTCGACTGTCTGTGCGCACCTCTTTCCCAGATTTCAGTGCCTGCACCTCAATCGGGAAGCTGTCAAGTTGCGCTTGTGTTAGGAGCTGATTTTCTGTCTCGAGGTGCTGGGCTGCTAACATGGGAGGGGCAGTTGCCCCGTGAGAGGACAGGTAAGTGGCCTGCACTAACTCAGCCCAGGTGTTGTACTGTGCAGGATCAGGCTGTGCAGGACTAGTGACAACATGAGCACAGAATGCAGGTTTCTTCAGCTCACCATTGTCTGCAGTATCTGTACATGCAGCTGGTAGAATAGGCCACTGCTCGGGAGGTTGTATCAGAAATGGAGGCCCATTCATCCATTGGCTAGGTGCAGATAACTCGAGCAGCGGTTTCCCCCGGGTGATGACATCTGCTGGATTTGAGGCAGAAGGGACATATCTCCAGTTTGCCGCCTCAGTGAGCTCCTGTAGTTCTGCGATGCGAGTGCCTATGAAAACTTTGTAGTGGCAGGACTCGGACTGGATCCAGTTTAGCACAGTGGTAGAGTTTGTCCACAAAGTAGTGTCACTGATGGGGAGTGTAAGCGGACTGAAGAGAAGTTTAGACAACTGTGCTCCTGCCAGTGCAGCACATAGCTCCAAACGGGGAATTGACAGTTGTTTCCGGGGGGCTACACGTGATCTGGCCATAAAAAAATGCAGTGTACAGTTCATGTCCCGTTGTTTCAAACCTCAGATATGCCACTGCTCCATTAGCACGCTCTTAGATGCATCACAGAATATGTGTAGCTGGACAGCGCCATCTTGTGTGTCTGGAGTACTTTAGCATCTGGGCAGACAGATATTTTGCAGATGTTGTAGCTCACTCACCCACTCTTGCCACTGCTGGAGCAGCTCACCATCAATCGGCTCATCCCATTGTCTGTCCCTCTGCCACAGTAGCTGCACGATAAGTTTGGCCGGGGTAGTGAAGGGAATGATGAAGCTCAATGAATTAGTATTGTGAAGCCAGGATGCTGTAGATGTTTCTCATAGTTGGGTTATGAGGAGACACTGGCTGACATCTGTAGCCGAGCTGGTCTGTAGAGCAGTGCCATGCCAGACCGAGGATTGGTTCTTGCAGGTCTGACTGGTGAGCGGTTAACCACAGATCGCAGGTAGGTAGATAGATAGCAACTCTCTGATGTTGTCAACCAGTGGCTGTGCCTGTGAGGGAGAAGACAGAGACTGCAGACAGTTATCAACATAAAATGAGTGCAGAACATCCAGCACACGCTTGTTGCCATCTTTGTTGTTCTATGCGTTGTCGGAGCCTATAAAGGAGCATAGGCTGCACATCTTTAAATGCTTTAAAAGGAATATCAGCCAGGTGAAAGTATTTCTGATGGAGTATGTCCATAGGGCAGGATTGTTTGGCCAGATTCAGCTCTTTAGCAGTAAAGGCATTGTTGATGTGATGTTTGGTTGAAGAGGAACTAGATGCACTCACATCAAAGGAAACAGCTGCTCCTTGTAACTGACACTTCCTGTCTAATAGTACGTAGTTTAAAGGCCTCTTCTGTGCTGTCTAACTGCAGATAATGGACTGGCTGCAGATCAGTCCTCTCTGATCCATCGTCCAAAATGGCGTGTGTGGACAGAGATTAGCCGTTACTGTGGAGTGTGACAGGGACCACTTTAAGCATGACTCTACCGGAGTGCGTGGCCTGGCCTAGATACACCATGCTGGATGCTGTACTGTTGCTACTGTTAGATCTGGCTGCCACTTCATGAAGGATCTGCAGGTGCTGCTCTCCACAGGTAGAACATGGTTTCTTCAGGTTACAGCTGTCAGGCTGATGCCCCCGACCACACCTCCAGCATCTCTTATTGTCATTAATCCAGGTATTAATCTGTAAAGTGCTGGACTTACTAAAGTCTGGGCAGGAGCTCAAATAATGTTCTGTACTACTCCAGAAGGGACAATAGGGCTTGACTTTCTCCCTTTTCTTGCCTTTAGATGCATCTTTATTCTCAGTGGAGACAGAGGCGTTATTGACCGGAGGTGTTGTGGTCTTATCAGTGCCATAGTAGACAGATGAGGGAGGCTTCTGCTGCTTGGATGATTTATCTCTGCGGTCTGGGCGAGATTTATCAGCTGTGTAGCTTTCAGTAGCTCTTCTTGATATCTGAATGGCTTGTGACTTCCTCTCTAGCCACTGAGCAAAGTCAGGGAGAGCATATGTGTTGGCTGAGCCACTCTGCAGGAGGCCCTTTGTGAGGCAATATTCAGCAAAACTGTCCTGATAGGAGAGGGGGAGTTTACTCAGGAGCCAGTCCACATGAGAGCCACACTCTAGCTCACTCTTAGTTGCTCCTTCCATAGAGCCTAATAGCCCCACCAGGCTACTAACTGACAAAGCAAAGTCTTCAAACCCTTGGGCATCTCCAGCTGCAGGGGCCCTTAAAATGTTGTTAATTTCACCTTGGACTAGTTGTCGGGGCTGGCCGTAACGTTGCTGCAGAGCCTGCATTGCTTTGGTGAAAGGCATAAGATCATGGACATACCTCTTTGCAATTTGAAAGGCAGCGGGGAATTTGAGATGGTCCAACAATACTTGGAATTTGTAATCCTCAGATAGATGCGGATGTGGCCCAATACTCCATCAAGTCCTTTCTTTAATAAAAGAGAAAATCACTCTCCTTCCCTGTGGTGAAGCTGATAAGTTTATGATTAGGGATGCCGTATGAGGAGGATATAGCCATTTCCATCAGGTTTGGTCCCTCAGGTGCAGCCTGGTGTGAGGAATGTTGTTGTGATATACTCTGAGATACACCAGGCTGTGAGCTGACACTGCAGCTGCACTGAAACAGGATGCTGATACCTATACGGCGTGCTCACCACTGGGTGAAGCATTGGAGCAACATATGGCTTACTCAGAGGTGGATCTGATGTCCAGGGTAAAAAACCTGGAGTGGACATGGCAGGTGGTAGTGAGGAAGGATACTGCATCATGCCAGGTAGGCCATATTGGGCAACATTGGATGGTGCAGACCAGGTAGGGAGCGATGCAGGCCAATTTAAGTATCTTCGTTGTTGCTGCCAGGGAGTATGTGGCTGATTTGTAGCTGTGAAACCAGACATGGATACCACAGGAGCTGGTCGAGCTATAGACAGAGTAGAGGAAATAACAAACAGGCTGCTGAGCAGTAACTCCCGCTACAGTGGAAGTGGGCGCTGTTGACAGCAGAGCTGGGAGGAGATCGACAGGCTGTACTGTGCTCAACTCAGTACCGGGTGTTAATGGAAATGGAGGAGGAATGTACTAAACTGCCCATAGGATCTATTGTAGGGGGGTTATTGTCCATAGTGAGGAGAGGTAAACTGAGGTTCCGTGCCTGGGGAAACTGCTGCATTGGTAATGCTCTTTGACCAAGGTTTAGAGACGCTTGCAGTGTGCTCTGTATCTCCGTTACTTGACCCTGGACTTGGGTTACATACTGCTCCATCCTCCGTATTCTCTCCATCTCTGGTGACCTCTCGATGCCAACTCCTGGATGCATCGGCGTAGATGTTTGATGCACTGAAATATTTGTTTCAGTATCAGGAAACACTGGATTAAGCCGTTGTGACGGATAGGTCAGAACGAAGTCGTCCAGATGTCCTGGGATCCGGGGGGTTCTCCTGGGACGGGCATCTTCTTTATCATATCTGGATGTCGCAATTAGGAAAAGCTGTAACAGATCCTGCTCGAAGGACCATTTGAACTGAACAATGTGCGTGCATAGTTGACTGGTGGGTTACAGCTAGATACAGTGCCTTGCGAAAGTATTCGGCCCCCTTGAACTTTTGCCACATTTCAGGCTTTAAACATAAAGATATAAAACTGTAATTTTTTGTGAATAACCAACACGCCGTAGTGGCGTAGAGAGCTGCCGTAGTAGCGTAGAGAGGCCGAGCCGGAGAGAGCCGTGCCGTGCGGCGTAGAGAGGCTGTGCCGTAGTGGCGTAGAGAGGCCGTGCCGTAAGGCTGCCGAGCCGTAGAGAGGCTGCGCGGTGTGGAGCGCTGTGCCGTGGAGAGGCTGAGCCGTAGTTGCATCGAGAGCCGTGAGGTAGTGGCGTGGCGCGCCGTGCCGTAGGCATAGAGCGTAGAGAGCCGTAATGGCGTTTGAGGACGCGCCGTAGTGGCGGAACCTTGATGACATAGAACATGTTATGACGGACGAACCACCACCAGTTATTTGTGCATAGCTGCTATGAATTAGCGTAGCTGCTGAAGAAATGTTTGGAGCGAATGCTGGGTGATAAGCACCCGCTTTGGGACCCGATAAAAATGATGCAGAAGCGTTATGATGGAAGAGGAATAGCTTCCATTCTCGAGATTAGTCTGCGCTGGGTAAAATCAATAGTTGAAATTAGAGCTTGGTGGAGCCTAGAGATAGTACCCCCCCAAAACACGAGCCGTTTCGGCCCCGAAAGACCGGCGAGCAGAAGACAGCCACATTGTCCAAGTCGTTTCTTTATCCATACGGAGACAAAACGCTTATACTTCAGAAGCTGCTTTGTAAGCATGAAGCCAGCTAACCCCTGGCTCACACTGAATCCGGTTAACGCCAGGTACGGCGTCCGCCAACTTAGAAAGTCATTAAAACCAATGTAGCACACTCACACCGCTCCGCGAAGTCCGGCTCCGGCTACCGAGGCCATCCGGCGGCCTTCCGGCGGCAACGGAAAGAATCCGCAAGAAGTCTATCTTTGCCGGATACCGGAGCCCTCAACGGATCAAGCTAACGAAAAAAACGCGCCAAACAGGAAGTCAGGTCTCGTGAGAGAAGAAGATCCGGTGTATTTCAAAATAAAATCTGTCCGCTTACTACTTATTTGGTCTCGTTTTCCGCCTGTAAACGCGTGTAACGTCGTAAATGTAAACATTTCTCCATTACCAGTGACACGGGGGCATTAGTGTGTTTAAAGCATCCACTTCACTGGGGAGAGTCGTTCTGGCAAATACGGCTTTTGTTGACAAAAACTACCTATATATGGGGCTATTTATGACGTGCCCTCGCACCAAGAGGGAAACTCGCGTGCGCTTCTGTTCTCGCGAGGGCCGTTTCTGGGCCTGGCGCAGCTTCTGGCGCCGGAGCTGGCGGAGCCGGCCACAGTGTCAGCCGGACTCAATGTGAGTGGTAGTTTGGGGCAAACCCGGACCGGATCAGGACCGAAACCGGACCGAACCGGATTCAGTGTGAGCCGGGCGTTAGTAAGTGCGTACGTCCACGTGTCTGGACTCAGTCTGTGAAAACGGCATGATTCATCTGCCAGCCTGTGTGTGGTGCTGCAACGCCAACACAGGTAATAGGACAGAATGTAGAGGGCGCATGCGCAGTAACTTCGTGGAATGTAAACGAAACAGATTTGAGATTTAAGATTTACAGGAGAGCGAGGAGGCGAGTTTCTCTGCAAACGTAACGGGACTAAAGCAGACAACCCTGTCAGTTACCAACTTTGACTGTCAGTCCAAAAACACAGACTAACGCAGCCGCATTTCCCTACTGTCACCCGTGACTTGCGATTACGGTGAAGTAAGTAAAATCATGATCCGTAAATGAAATTCATTTCAAGGTCAGTAGATTAAGAATGACAGACACCTCTCTGGTACTATGATGTTATCGTTTAAGTTAAAGTCACGCAGACGTTGAAACAGCCATGTAACGCGTTTTGAGATCTTTCGCTCTGGGACCAAGTTTGGAAATGTTCGTTTACAGACCCCCAAAACGCCAGACTCGTATGGACGATTCACTGATTGATAATACATCTTTGTGTTTGGTCCTCGCCTGACTTCATATGGACAGGCCTCACATTGAGACCAGTTACAGTAGTAACTGCGCTCATGAGAACCATGTGGAGTCAGCTCCTCTTGAAAAAAACCGCGTGAACGCCCACTCTGGTCTATACACCACTGTCCTGATACTCCGCTAGACATGACCGTTTAAATGTGTGGCGATGCAGCCCCAAGTCCGAGCAGAGGAACCTGAGCAGCGCCCAGGACACAAGACAAAGCCGTGGCCCACGCAGGGGGGAAGCGAGCAACGGAGAAACTGTAGGTCTCTCCCCCTCATCCACGTCAGCAGACGGCCACGTGGAACACTAAGATGCAGCAAGTAGGCGGAGAATGAGCGAGTGCGTCAAGAGAGTCTGGCCCCGTAACAAGCATTGTGCAATCAGTGAAACGCCGTAGTACGACTGAGTGCAGGGCCCTGCGCTGCGGGGTTCCTACGCACTTTGCGTAGTTGCGTGCAGAAAAACCGCTCTGAGCGCCACGACAGTAACGAGAGCGAGGTGATCGACAAATACGGCAAAGTAACAAAACAAGAGCCCCTGCGGTGGAGTTTGCGGACGACGACCGTGCAGTATAATGCTGAACAAGTGCGCTGAATAGGAGTGCAAAGCGAGCAGAAATAGACTACCGGTCCGCGTTGCGAACAGCGCATGAATTACTGGCCCAAGATCATGAGACAAGCACAGCGCGTGTACGTGTGAGTGCGGGTGCATACGGCTCACCTAGGGTACCCGCTCCGGCAGCATCAGGGGCAGGCACTGGGGTCCAGGGGAGCGAGCGTCGGGAAACGCCATCGAGGAGAAAGCAGGTCCGGGAGAGCCACATGAGGGAACCACGCGAGAACCGGACGCGTCATAGCAGCGTGCGTCGGTCCGGCGAAGCAGCGTTCAGGGACACGCTATCGAGGAGAAAACGAACGGCAGGAAACCCGCGACCACGCAGCTTGGGGCACCGTAGCGAGCCACGAGGAAGAGCCGAGCGGCCCGGCCTCGACAATGTTGGCGCCCGGAATCGTCGCCACAGAGATGAGCAGGTAAGCACCGGGAGACACGGAAGTGTCGCAGCGCAGCTGGAAAGCAAACAGTATATGATTACTGGCGCTTAAAAGCGAGACCGATGGCGATGATTGGCGGCTACGGAGGTGCGGCTCTGATGCTGATGTGGAGGTGTGGACCTTTCGGGAGCGATCATTGGCTGAAGGTTGATGATGCTGTGTTCGTCTACCAGGCTGAATTACCGCCTAGGCTTCATTTTAGCCTTAATTTTCAAAATTGCTATATCTTGAGAAAGCACTTGTTATTTTCAAGTATACCACTGTTTGAGGTTTGCGGTCAAGTCGCAGCTAGCCTCCACCCTTTGAGTCCCGACATAAATGAAATCTGAAGTAATTCCCCATGTTTGTCCTTCCAGTTCTTTAAACATTTCTCTATAAACCTCATCACTATCTCGGTCATAGAATAGAGTGCAGTGGAGGGGGTCAATAGGCGGGTGGTACGGTGCCAGTTAACATATCCAAGGTTTCCACAGAAGAAAGGTGAAGTACTGTATTGGATGTTGGGTTGTTGTTGTTTTTTTTTTTTTATTGTTCTTTTTCACAGAGTCACAGAGGTTTTAAAACAGCCAAGTCATTGTTGGCATATGGAAGAGGAGTCTCTGTGGGTGTCATTAGCCATTGTCCAGTACTGTGTGTTGCAGTGAAACAGTTCAGCAATTGTCCATCAGACAAAGTTACTTGTATTCCATTAGGACCACACAAAATGGTGGCTCGTGTGGCAATCAGTAAGTCTCTTGCCAAAAGTGAAACAGATTTGCTCATATCCTGGTTTTACTGCTGGTCCAAAGTTGCCCCCAGTTTTCCATCCTCTGTCGATCTTTTAATCAGGCAGTAGTAGTTTCTCTGGGTGTAGTTGTTCTCTGGTTAGGCAGTTGGTCGGACGCTGCTCTTTCTGGTCGTGTCCTCCACCAGTCTGCGGTGACAATACAAGTGAG
The DNA here is from genome assembly GCA_021464625.1 of Proterorhinus semilunaris. Classification (NCBI taxonomy): domain Eukaryota; kingdom Metazoa; phylum Chordata; class Actinopteri; order Gobiiformes; family Gobiidae; genus Proterorhinus; species Proterorhinus semilunaris. Next base: position 43,353,723 of record CM038349.1, on the reverse strand, counting down.
TGATACAACGTTTGCCCAGCCAACAGTTTTCAAAGGTTTGGTAAAGGGCAGAACTTGAGGTTTCCCAGAGAAGCCCACTAGGGAGATCATGTTATCAGAGAACATCGACTTCCCCAGCGGTTGATTCAGAGAGGAGTATGTTCACTAGAGCTGTCATTTTGCGGTCGTTCATGATCATTGGGAGTAGGGGTTCATACAGTGACATTTTTAAAATTGTAATATTGGAATGCAGTCCCCCAATAAAGTTTCACTATGACTCCATGATACACACCACATTTCAGCTCAATCTATAAAAACTCAAATTCCGCCATGTTTTGGGGGGTTCAAAGCTGATTAAAGATTAGGTATTAAAAAATCCTTCTGAAAAAAACCTTCAAAATATTGTTATGTCCAAAACTGGAAAGTTTGAAGTCAGTATGAGCTATTATAAGGGCTCAGGCGCTGCCCCAGTGCCTTGTCCTCATTCAGAGAAAACCAGCACTGAACGCCGCTCTGCCGTATTTTATATGAAAACATGAAAACTAAGATGTAAAGGGAGGAAACTAGATAAAAAATCTCCACTTTGACCACTGCGTGAAAGTACTTTCACCTGCAGTGTCTCGCCCATTCTCACCTTAATTGCTTAATATGTTTGGTCTTGTACAGAAAGATCATGGACCCAGTGATTGATATTAATGATAATTTTTGTAATTCAATTTCTTTTTAGCTACGACTTCTGCTCCTGCCCCCAACTGCGTTCGGTGACATCGTCACATTCTAGAACCTGCAACCCAGCAATAGTTAGCTGCGTTTTTGTCTCATCTTTTTTGTTGCTTTCTTCATTGCTTTTTGTTTTTTGTGCTTTTTTATTGTGTTATTGTTGCTTTTCCAGCACGTTTTTGTCACTCATGTGTTGCTTCTTTGTCACTTTTTTGTTGCACTTTTCTTGCTTTACTTTGTTGTTTTGACACTTGTCTTTCAAGAAGCTTTAAGATGTGGGTAAAGCCAAACTAGAGAAAATGTGCTTGGTTCAGGTGGGGGTTAAGAAGTTAATAAAACTAGGTAAACTAGGAAAGGTCAAACACCAGGATTTGCACATAAACGTTAGCAATGACAATAATACAAGATGCTTGAGGTGTCACTTATATGTCATAATGGTAAAACTTCAATGACCTCGGGGGACCTCTAAATATTATCTAAATGAGCTGAAATGTTTTGAGTAGTTTCATAGTGTCATAGTGAAACTTTTTAGCGGGACTGCACTGGCATGTCCTCCCCAGTCATACTCTTTTCTAATTTTCATTAGATTAGTAAGAGGAACCTGTATTATTTGTTCCTCTTCCGAAGAGTCAGAGGCACTGTCTGGTTCATCTTCTTCATCATCTGTCACTGTTGTATTTTGGGAATTTTTAATTTTTCTGTTTGTTTAGCTCTTCTAGTTCCTGTTGGTTTTGTGCCATCAGTAGTTGTTGTTGTTCCAAACATTTTGTCGTTGTTTCTGTACTGATTCTTCCGCTTCTTTCCATGGCTGATCCTCTTCAACATCCACCCTAAGTTTCCCTCCGAGGCGCAGTACCGGTGCTTGAACACTAGGCGTCGCCACTGGATCAGTCCCGCAGGGTGGGGGTGGAGCTGTGGGGATTGAGTTCCAAACTCCTCCCTCATGGGGTAGACTGTTGACATTTCCTGTTTGTCCTCAGTTTCTGTCTGATCACCACCTCGCGCAGTATACAGCGCAGTTATGTCCAACGAGACGCCTTCATTCTAATTAACTTACCTCTTGTTTGAGAGCTCGTTTAGTGCACTGTCCTGCATTTTGTCCTCCTTCCATTTTTCAATTCATTTCCTCTTTGGCCTGATCCTCCTCTTCCCTCATCCACGTACACAATCTCTTCATTGTCCACTTTCTTCTTTTTTCACCTTGTCTCCATTTCTGCCACTGCTTTCAACATATCTTATTTTCTTTATCTCGCTTCTTCTTTTCCACTCCACTCTGTACAGTTCTTCCGGGCTGCACCCAAACTCTTCACACTCACGATCAAATTCTCCGTCCATACTTACTTGCAGTTACTTAATTTTTTGTGTGACGCTGTATATCTTTTTTTTTCATTGTCCATGACAATACTTACCAGTGACAATACACCAGTTTTCGGGGGACCCAAAACTACCTGAGGTCTACCGGAACCTCACAACGTCTTACCTCAGTCTACGGTGGGTCACTCTTCCTCTATTTCTTCTTATATTTCTCATTTGTTTCACAAATCACCCAGTGTTATCAGGATTACTGTCCACGTAATCCGGAACAATAGGAACACCAAGTCCATAACAATTTGAATCTTATGAACTCGGGATATTGTCGACACATTACTTTTAATTACTTTATTTTGTCTCTAGAGTGTTTTTCTTAATTCTTTACGTATCACTAGTTATCATTATTATATTTCTACTTTACCGTCTTGGGAATCACACACAATTCAACACGTCAACGAAATTTTGAAATGTCCAATAGCAGAAATTTGGTTTATGAAACTACTGGTTTTCTGCTTACCTTTATTTGCTGCGGCCGCTGGTTGACGGTCAACGAATGGGGTCCTCAAGTACGCAGGTCTCACACAAGGCGATCTGAGCTGATATTAATGAATGTGCGCGTTCTTCTGGCCAGTTCTTCACAATCTCCGTGTCTTGTCTTGTGCACCTTGTGTCAGCAACTGCCAGTTTGTCCAACATCCTTGATGCTAGATGTTTTTGCAACTGTTATCATTGCGACTTTATAATTGCACATGATGTCCGTGAGAAATTTCAGTCTGGCTTTAGGGTAAACCACAGCACAGAGACAGCCCTTTTAAAGATTTTAAACAATTCCAAAAAGTTGACAGTGTTGGTTCTACTGGATCTGAGCGCCGCCTTTGATACAGTCGACCACACTATTCTTTTAACTCGTTTAAAACACATCGGCCTCTCTGGTGCTGGCCACCAATGGTTTACGTCCTACCTCACAGACAGGACATTCATGGTAAGTTTGGATACCTGCTCCTCGAAGGTCTATAGAATTACATGTGGGGTGCCCCAGGGTTCGATTTTAGGGCCAGTGCTTTTTAACCTGTATATGCTCCCTCTTGGTGATGTCATCAGGAGACATGGAGTCAACTTTCATAGTTACGCTGATGACGCACTTTTTAACTGCATTTTAGATATCAAATCCTGGATGGGACATGAAATATTACACAAGCAGGTTTTGACCGACATTGGGACACGTGTGTTTGGTGTGGACAGCACCGTTGGCTACAGACAGCAGTTTGTGGAGGTCGGTAAGGCTAGTTTTGGCCGTTTGCATTTGTCAAATTGGCATCTGTCGCCGCACAAGGAGAGCTTTGATTGGCCTAGTGTTACTGGCTAGTCACTCAATAAGCTGCAAAAAGAGCTTTGTTTGTTTTGTTATTGTTGTTAGTGAACTCACAAAATTTGTCTCCCTCGTTATAATTTTGCCATACTGTTTTATCAACTACCTGGAAATGTATGAACTTCTTCGGGAAATAAACAGAAATAAAAAGGTGACTGGACTGAGAATCCAATTCACACGTCAGAGACGACCACCACAGAGCGTTTGAACGTGGACCGAGGCATTTTGTTTTCTATTTACAGCAAGACGCGCTACAAACATGCGCAGTTTGTGCACATGCACAGTGCGGTGTTCACGTTCTTGGGTTCATGTTGCTTCAGCGTAGATAATGCTCTTAGCAGAAACCTCAGCTTTATAGGTAGTTGCTGAAGGGAGCATTGCAATGAGTGTGACTCTAATATAGAGATTATGCGTGGCTATGGTGGTCATTAAGTAGGGATGTAACGATTCATCGAAAATCAATTTAATATGCGTAAAATGTGAATCGATGTAAAAAATAAAATAATCGATTTTAAAGCCACCCTCAGCTACTCCATTTTGCGCGACCGAAATAGGCCGGAACATAGCTCGTTTTTTCTAACAACGTTTACTTTTTCTCAAGACAAGCTCCACACCTTCCCCTCCTCACCCCCAACACACACACCATGTAAACACATACACGTGCAGGCATCGAAGCAACAGACGCAGCTAAAGTTGGCGGCTACGAGATTAGCATTAGCAGCTAACGCAGAGTTTAGCCTTTTGACAGAAGTTTACCAAAGATCGTAAACTGACAAACTTCTGACCAACCTGCTCTGATTCTGCTGAAATCCTCATCAAATGTCCGTTTGTCAAATAATCCAATACCTACAGGAGCGGTCATGTCTTTGTCCTCCTTATGTTTACAAAGGCTGCACCGGAGGCAGTGAGGCGTTCAAGGGTGAAAAAAACTGCACTGTAAAATTAGTTCTAAATGGTAGTATTATTTTCAAACTGCAAAAATAAAAAAATTAAGGTTTGGTAAAATAAATATAATCTCAAAATGTTTGCTTTGCTACATAGTTTACTTATGCTGAAAACATGTAAATTTACAAGCACTCTGTCAAAATGATTATAGTTCATTTTCATGTCTTCAAGTTCTCTTACTGAGACAGTTGCAATTTGTTACAAGGACAAAAATACAGATGTTAAAACAAAAGAAACATTCTTTTCTAAAAAAAAAGAAAAGGTTTAAAAAAATCGGGAAAAATCGAAATCGGGAACTTCAAATCGGAAATCGAATCGAATCGGGGCTTGAGTGAATCGTTACATCCCTGTCATTAAGTCATTAAGAGCATGTTTTGTATTGCTGACGACAGTGATCCAAAATGTTTTGCAGTGTGCCTTTAACAGGTTTACTGAGGATATTTCATGCACTTTTCTCCTGATACAAATAATATACAGAGCTTTGATAGCTAGTGCAGTATGCTTAAGTTGCATTGTTACAGTAGAAATGTTATGTAATGTAAGTACATTTTTAATGTCATTGTATTAATTCTATGGCTTTGAATACTTGGATGTTTTTTTTTATTTAATTATTGGTAGTATTGTCTAAGTGGAGTCTGCTAAACTTATAAATTACAGGTGGAAATAGACATGCAAAAGTTAATATAATGATTCTGCTAAACTTTACAATTTTAGGTGGAAATAGTCAGGAAAAAGTTAATGTGTGTTGAACTTTCAAATTTTAAGTTCACATTGTCAAAAAAGTAATATGGATAAGTCTACTAAACTAAAAAAAAAATACATTGGATGAGTTGCCTTGAACTTGTAGATATAGATTAGATATAACGTAAAAAAATTAATTCATTAACTCAAATATTTTGTCGTAGTAAAGGAAACTTTATTAAAACGTTTTGAGTTTACTTGTCCGGGTTTAAAGTGTATATGACTGATGGTCTTTTCTGCTACTCCACACATGCACCATGACCTTCATGCCCATAACGTTGTTATTATTATTATTATTATTATTATTATTATTATATACAATATACATTAGTGTAATGAGTAAATAATCAATACTGGTTTGTTCAAGATGATTTAATGTAATGTATTATCACAATGATTATCTGTTACACAGAGTGAATTACATTACGTTGCAAGTTACAACAATTACTAAAGTGGGGGACGTTTATGGCTCAAAAGAAGGTTAAGAATGTTAAGGTTCCTTGTAGGGTATTTGCCTTCTGCATTTGATCCGATGCCGCTGGGGCATCCCTTAAGGAGAAACACAAGTGCTAACCACTGCACCACCGTGCCATCAATGCCAAAGAAATGCATATGTAAACAAAGATACATTGGAGACAAACTACATTTATCAATTTGGTATAAAGTCTATTAATTCCAGGTGTCAAATGCCAATATAGTACCAAAAGCCAGAAAGAAGGGTGTCTTTTTAGTAAAGATTCAATAATGAAGGATTGACAAAGCTAATGAGCAAAAGAGGGCCAAATACTCTGAGCTCACCACAGAGTATCGGAGCAACGGCTGGAGAGCCCGCTGTGAACTAGTCGAAATCGGATGCAGGGGTTTTGCTAGTCACTCACTACAGCGAGTGTTTAAACTCCTTGGCATTAGAGTGCAGTCGAGGAAAGCCGCCAAGAACATCCTTGAGGCCGCAGAAAAGGCCTCGCGGTGGCTGTGGATCCGTGGTGCGCTACCTGGACACAGGCCGGGGTCTGATCACCCCCGGCTGGGTTGCCCGGGCGAGGGTGTTAGAGGATTAAAGAACCGAAACACCCTATGACCCCGTGTTTATCACTGATGATGTGTCCACGCATCACTGTGAGGTGTATTTGAGTTTTAAAATGCTGAAGCGATTGAGCCATTTTGATTTACAAAGGCCATTCTACAAAGGGCCTGGTCACCTCTGGTCTTCCGGCTGGTTTTGGGAAGAGCCAGGACAAGCTAGCATACCGCAGAACTCTGGGACATGAGACTGAAGGAATTCAGCTAAGTAAGGAGGAGCCAAGCCATTCAAGCTTTTAAAATAATCATCCAAAACGTTAAAGTGAATTCTAAAGAATGCAGGAAGGGAATGTAATTATTTGTAGCCCCTGCACTTCTTCCCTGTTAGAAGGAGGCTGCTGTATTCTTGAACTCCCTTTAGGCATAGAGCCCAGCATAGAGAGAGTTGCAGTAATTAAGCCTTAACATTACAAAAGCATGGCCATATTTTTTTCAGAATCAGAATAGGTTTTATTGTCATTGTCTGAGAACAGGTTCACAAACTAGGACTATTTCTTGATGCGGACGTGCAACATAAAACATATAACACTATAAGGCTTTAGGGGGCATGCATAAGGAATATTAATAAATAAGATAAAAAATAAAATATGGTAAGACAACAACAATTGACTTAGAACAACAGTGGGATTATATTTACAGATGTTTATGAGTATAAAGTAAAGTGATATTAAGTGATAGCAGCAGATCTGAATGTGGACACATCGCACAGTGCAACAGAGCAGATACATCCATGAGTCTGTGACTAAGTTATTGGGTCTTGTTATTGTTCATGAGTTTGATGGCGGAGGGGAAAAAACTGCTCCAGCAATGTCCTAATGTGTAGAATGAGCCTAGACCTATTCACCACAACTGCAGCTAAAAGCCTGCACAGTCACTCAAAAAGTTATTCCTTCGGGTTCAAAGTACCGTCATGCCAACACAGTCTCACTTCGAAAGTGTCATAAATTGACGAACGGTCACTCGCCTTAGCGTAATATAGAACGCAAAAGGTCCCGTTTGCGTATCCATTAACGCAATGGGTTTGTAATGTATTTCAATGAGAGTCCAGGCGCGGCTCATTTGACGATATCGGACAACTCATAGTATAGAACACGTAGTACAAATTCTACTCGGTTTAGCCAACTATAAAACTAACAAAAATGCAAACATGACTCAGTGTTTTTGCACTTACAATAATGCTAAAGAAACATGAAAACCACAGTCATTCACTCGCTTGAATCCCTCGCAAGACAGGCAAAAGTGCATTCAGCGCAAACACAAGCGCAGAACTACAGTATTCAAGTCTATTTGCCTGAATCTGAGGCCAAACTGTTGTTCATCAAAGCCAAAAAATGATGGATCCAGGACAAACCAATAAACAACCCAATAAACAAAACCTTCTTCAGGAACACAAAAAACGAAGCCAGGATATAGTGAATAAAATATACATATGTACATGTATACAATAAAAACATATAGTGGCACATGAAATACATATGGGAAATGGATATATAAGACAGCTCAAAAATAGAAAAGATCTGCCTAAATATATGCAAATCAACATGTACACCAAGTTAACACAGCCTATAAACATAACATGGCATTGGAACCACTATAAAAAAACATTCAAAACAAGCTCATCATTTAATCCCTTTCAATCCAGTAGGCTCAATTTTTCTTCAAAAGTTTGTCCCGGTCTCTTCCTCTATAAGGACGAGGGACTTGTTCAATGCTGCAAAAATGTAGAGCACTTACATCATGATGTGCATTGTTGAAATGGGCTACTGGATATTCTCTGTCAATTCTGCGTATTGAGCTCTTATGCTTATTCTTTGTTTTAATTTTCCTCATGGTTTTTCCCACATATGCCAAACCACAAGGGCAAGGCAATAAATAGACCACATACGTGGTGCGCAAGTTATTACATTGAAAAGAGAAGCCACTGGATTGGAACTTTCATCCAAAACGCTTCATCAGCGACAAAAGTTGTTTTAAATGTTTTTCTATAGAGGTTCCAATGCCATGTGATGTTTATAGGCTGTGTTCACTTCCTTGGTGTACATGTTGATTTGCATATATTTAGATCTTCTCTATTTTTGCGCTGCCTTATATATCCATTTCCCATGTTTGTGTACGTGTATGTATGTATGTATGTATGCGTATATATTAGGGGTGGGCATAGATTATTTTATTTTATATTATTTTTTTATTATTATTATTTTTTTAAATCTAGATTAATCTAGATTAATTTTGAAATTAATCTAGATTAATCTATAGATTAAAATTGTTTAATTTATGTGCTACCCAAAAATAATAACTAAAATTGAGACCAGTTGTTTACAAAATGCATCACAAGCTGCTTAAGAAAGCTGTTAAACTATGATAATTGGTGATGAAAATAAATCATGTTCAATAAGACGTAGCCTACCTAAAGCGAAGGAGTGAGAGAGAAAAATATTTAAATATAGTCGGACTCGGCGCAAGGGACAGCGGCGCCCCATAGGCCATTTCCTCATAGCATTTGACGTCCCATAGCGTTAAGATGCTTATAACAAAAGTTACTGCTGGAGTGCGGGGGGGGAGAGGCGTGTAGGGTTGACAGAGGGACAGTTTGTGAATGCATGACCGCGGGACGTGAGCGCGGCCTGCGGGCAAACTGTTTCAGAGCGCGGCTCTGGGGAAACGCTCCCAGCGCCAGCGCTGTCCCGGGCCATAGGAGAGGAAAAGGCGCGCGGGGTCCGTGAGTGACGAGGCGGCTACAGGAGCCCCGTAACTCACGTCTTCCACCTGTTCACTCAGCTCCGCTCTGGGCCGCCTCCGAACGGCAGCGACATCACCGCTGTCTCCTCCTCAGCCCGCCCCGGTCATCTCCCCCGCTGCTCCACGAGGAGCTCAACGTGAGTCATCATAGCTTGCGTAGTATAGATCCCACTCCCAACTCAACTTTGAGAATAGATTAATGCCGATATTTTTTTTATCGCCCGACAAGACTATTGCGTTAACGCAGCACGTTAACGCCGATAACGGCCCACCACTAGTATATATATATATATATATATATATATATATATATATATATATATATATATATATATATATATATTATGTACAATGTATGTTGTATACATATGCTGCCTAAGTTTTGACTTAGGCCATTATGACATCATCCTGTGATGCAGCAGGCCACGCCCTATTTAAGGATGGCTTCTCATTCATAAAAAACATTTTGCCTGAGAAGGCCACTGGCCGAAATAAATGAAGGAACAAGTATACAGTGTGCAAAAGCTTTTTCCTGTTTTATGTTAGGCTTTTATGCATTCTCTTACATTCTCAATTGCTGAAAAAATAATATAAATAATAATTATAAAAATAAAATAAAAAGGCCTCCAATCCAAACCTTAAATGTGCTTTCAGATTCTTCAGCTTAATGACGTAAATAAGGCTAATACTAATATTTTACAATAAAAAATATAGATTGACCGCCTTCTTAGTGACGTCACAGATTTGAACGCGTGTCATTGGTTGACGCTGGTGTCAATCAGAACAGCTGATCATGTCATTGTATATTGGCGCCTAGTCAAACATACGATCAATAAATGCTTATCTTTGAACCTTAAATGGCTGACCGAGGCAAACATAAGGACATTTATATCATCGTGGACGCTTGGCATCACTTTCACCCAAAGGACTTTTGCAGAGGAAGTGTGACTCGGCGTTACGATCCTCCATGGGACTCCAGCGGGCCGCAGCTCAAAGCTAGCCCGAAGAGAACGCACCTTGGCCGGGTACGAGCCCGGCAACGACCCGGCAATATACTGGAGTACTCGTCCCACCAAGACAGCAGAAGGTAGGGAAAAGGCTTTAAACTACGTACTGCTGTAATGCAATGCCATATTGTAAAAGTACCTGAAGAAGTTTTTGTAGAGATTGGGTTGGGTCCGGCTTGGTTTGTCCTGGATCCATCATTTGTTGGCTTTGCTCACAATAAAGCAAAGCACATACATAAGACAATTATACACAAGATTATGATAATACACATTACGGGCGGACAACCCGCTGGAACTTTTTCATTGGTACATAAGGGAGGGAGGGACGGTGGGGGAAGATACAGTGAGAGTGAGAGGCGGACAGAGGGAGGGAGTAGGTCAGGGCAGGTCATGTATTGTGTTATGTCGGAGGCTCCTGGCCTTGGAGTGTTGTGTATGTCTAATCGCCTTAGCGTGTCCTTTTGGGGGGAGTTTACATTACACAGGAGAGATAATCATGGCACAGCTGCACTCTGGAGTCTTTGGAGAATTACATTCTTAAACTTATTAATTATTGTCTGCTTTATTTAAAATTTAAAAAATCACTTTGCTTTCCGCTTTTCGCTGGTTCCCAATTTATCCAGACATTCGTCTATCAACAGTTCTGCACAGCCCGGAGATCTGTCCCGTGAACTCACGAAACATTTCTCCAGACCGAGCCCAGGTGTAATCTTCCTTATACCTAGGGCTGGGCGATATATCGATATTTAAGATATATCGATATATTTTAAAAAGAGATATGGAATTAGACCATATCGTATATATCGATATAGTCCAAATTTGCGCCGTAATACTTGCTTCAGGCACGCCGCTGTCGGAGCTCTCTGCACTGCTCCCAGCGCCCCGGCCCCGCCCCTCGTCGAGGGGAGAGGGGGGGCAGCCGGCACTCTTCAACAAACATGAAGAAAGCAACAATGTCTGAAGCGTGCGGAGGAGAGCCCCTTGGTTGGTAAAACAAAAACCAGTGGCTCAATCATTTGGAGATGGTTTGGACAGAAGTGAATGTAGCGGCGAGATATGGTGGCGACGTGCGCTGCGCCATGTGCTTTTGTTTACGTGCGCTGCGCCATGTGCTTTTGTTTACGTGCGCTGCGCCATGTGCTTTTGTTTACGTGCGCTGCGCCATGTGCTTTTGTTTACTTCTCAGTCTAATTAAGGTTTGCGGTAGATCGTGGATGTACTGTGAAAATATCAGTGTTTGTAATGCTGCCACCGCGAAGGACTATCGCTTTTTCCCCGTTAGCATTGCGTTAGCCGCAACGCTAATCCCTCCAGTCCCTCGCTGATACCCGCTCTGATGATGAGCAGAGATGGTGAGCCTGTGCTGCTTGTAAAGAGTAAAGAGTCGTTTGTGGCTCAGTTTAGGAGCTTATGTTTGGGAATGCTTTGGATAAAGATAAGAACTTATCTCAAAACCACTGACTAAAACACAGTTAAATCAAGAGCAAATATCAAGAAATTATTTGTGCTATTTATTTATTATATTTCATGATTATTAAGGTAAGTAATACTTTAATAAGTCATATTTCATTGTCTCAGTTTAGGCTTTAGTTTAGTTATATGCAACATAACGTTATTAACAGCAAATGGGGTAGAAGAAAAATAAATAAATACAATAAAAATGGCAATATTAAATATTAAAACACTCCTATTTGGCAGTGACTTTGACTTAACATTTCATTTCACAGCTCTCACTTTGTGGAAAAAATATCGGGATATATATCGTATATCGATATTCAACCTAAATATATCGGGATATGACTTTTGGTCCATATCGCCCAGCCCTACTTATAGCTTCCTCGTACCGAGCAGAAAGGACTTTTAAAGAGTTCCTCACTTTTCCCTACATTCCGTTGTAATTCCATCAGGTGCTCACTGACTTTTCCGAAATGTTCTTTGATTTCCACGGACAGCAGCGGGGTCTCCTTTCTTGCTGCCAGTTTGCCAACTTTGCGATAGACCAGGGCAACTCCTACATTTGTAAGAAGGAGCCCTGCTATCATGAGCCCAAAAAGATAAATATCTTCGATGTCTTCCACAGATAGCACTGCCAAACATATCACTTTCCACTTATTCCAAGAGTCAAGCGAGTAGCCAGCAGGGAAAGAGCCATCTGGACATTGCTGATTCCCAACAGCACCGCTTCTTTTAGAAAATATCGTGTCAATTGCAGAGAGAGACCAGCTGATCAATTCCATGGTTTATCCGGTTTAAGATCCCAGTGAGCAGCAGTTCCAGAGAGAAACAATGAAAAACAGACGAGACACAGCAGCAGCAGCAAAGCGGGGACAGGAGAAGTCAGAAACGCGTCCGCTCTCTTCGAGGACAGGAAGCAACAGTTTGGCCTCAGATTCACTAGATACTGTAGTTGTGCTCTTGCGTTTGCGTGCAGTTACATGTAAGACCTGAGGTGACAGTAGTGAGTATAAAAATGACAACTTCCATCTAGGCCGGTTAATTACGTAACCGGTTCAGAGCCCTTTGCTGTATTCACTTAATATATATTTTTTTTTCAGGAGTGCTTCATTCTTCTAAGTGTACGTACTTTGCTACGTTATTTTAGCCTTTTAACACAATGTGCCAGATTATAGCAAAACAGCTCATTTACATATGTAGTCCATAGGCAAGAGAAACAAGCAATACAATGCATACAGTAACAAGCACAATATTAAAACAAAACTGCTTAGGGACCTGTCAGAGGTGGTGCACGTGAAGGAGCGCCGCGAGGTCATCCATGAGCTGAAGTTTTCTCCGGACGCCACCCTGCTGGCTGTGGGCTGTAATGATGGCTGTGTGGACATCTACGCCACAGCGCAGCGCTACAAGAAGGTGGGGGAGTGCCGAGGATCAGCTGCAGGGGTCGGAGGATCAGCTGCAGGGGTCGGAGGAGCAGCTGCAGGGGTCGGAGGAGCAGCTGCAGGAGTCATCACGCACCTGGACTGGTCTGTGGACAGCAGGGTGCTCCTCACCAATGACGGCAGTGGGAACAGAGCTTTCTATAGGATGCCCGGTAAGACCCGCTTTGTCCCGATATAGGCAATTCCCAAGATGCCATCTGTATCTATCCCAAAACTCCATCTCAGTACCATTTGTTTTCTTATGAGTTTGAAATTGTGGTATTGTAGCAACCGCAGTCCCGGTCCTGTCTCAGTCTTGGTTCTGTTGCAGCCGGGCGGCCGGTGGTGCTGGAGGAGCTGCGGGGGCTGCAGTGGATGACCTGGACGGGGATTGTGGGGTCAGAGGTCAATGGCATCTGGCCCAAATATGGCTCCGAGACGGACGTGCATTCGGCTCACGCCAACCTCAGCTCTGCCGTGTTGGCAACAGCGCACGCCAACGGGCAGGTCCGGCTGTACCGCTTTCCCTGCACCCGGAGAGGTCAGTGACACACTAAACACAATAGTGTTAGAGAACAAACAACATGCACTTCCAGTCTAAATTAGTGTGCAGGATCAAAGGAGAACATAAGAATGAGAAAAAAGTATGTATAGCTCCCAAAAAGTATTTATTACTTAAACCAGATGTGGATGTAACGTTTCGGGCATTGGCCCTTCCTCAGACATGAAGGATTAGGACATACACACACAGTTCGTATAGGGTGTGTTTTATTAGCTACGTCACATGAACAGTCACATGATTCAGTCACATGATGTCTCATTTCATGTACTATGTCTGGTACAAGTGACAAAAGGTGATCATTACTTAGTTACAGATGGTTATCAATGCCAAACACAGTTAACATTCCCGAAAGTCACTACGCCTAACCCCAAAAAATTGCTACAAAAGGTTTTTCAATGGTTTTCTGTAGTATCAGGTGTGCTTATTAACATACTAAAAGTCTACCAAAATCTGACCACTGGAAAGGTGTAATTTCAAAGAGGGGCGCCAAATCCTTAAAATGCCCTACCTAAGTCTTACCTTTCTTGAAGTGATTTTGAAAAAGCTATCCATGCATTTGTAACATCGCGCCTGGATTATTGTAATGTCTTGTATATTGGACTGGACCAGGGCCCCCTGCAGCGCCTGCAGAGTGTACAAAATGCTGCAGCCCGCCTCCTGACCAATACAAAGAGGCGTGAGCACATCACTCCTGTTTTGTGCTCCTTACACTGGCTCCCTGTCAGCTTTCGTGTTCAATTTAAAGTTTTGTTGATTGTTTTTAAATGTCTCCACTCCTTGGGCTCTATTTGAGTGATCTCTTGCGACTCTATACTCCATCCAGAGCTTTGAGGTCGGCTGACCAGCTCCTATTGGATGTTCCTAAAACTAGGGAAAAAAAGAGAGGTGATAGAGCCTTCTCTGTGGCAGCGCCCCGACTATGGAATAGTCTTCCTTTGTCTATCAGATCCTCTCAGTCTGTGGAACAGTTCAAATCCAGGCTGAAAACACACCTCTTCTCCCTGGCCTTCAATACGAGCTAGTTGAGTGTATCTTGGCATGTTATCGTTTAATTGTATTTTACTTCTATGTGACCTGCTATTACTGTGAAGCACTTTGGTCAACCGCAGTTGTTTTAAATGTGCTATAAAAATAAACTTGAATTGAATTGACAAAAAAAAAACCATTACTCCTTTATTATTCATCCTAGACAAGTCATTTTGGTTTCTAACCCCATGTTTTGGGTATCTAGGAAACCAATAGGCTTGTTCAAATTGCAGTGACATGATTGCATAATTGTTAAATAGAAATGGTGGACAAATACTCTATCAACGGCACACATTTTCCCAGAGGCTGAGAGGGACATTTTAAAGCCCCAACCCTGTTCTTCCCAACAACAAAATAAGTCTCTACGACATTTACTCCCAGAGATATTCGCTAAAGTCTGCGAATATCATGTCGGCCCTGACATGTTAGACCTGGAACGGTTTTAACCTCTCTGTTATCTCAGCATATTAGCAATTAGCATATTTTCATTATAGTGAAATGATTGCAATTAGAAAGTGATTACAAATCTCTTATTTATTTTTGAAAAGAATGCCTTTGATCTGCACTAGATTTACAAATAGTCATTGTCACACTCTTCCTCCCATAAAGGTTGATTGTAGTCAGCGGCGTCGGAAGCGTTTGGAAAGTGGGGGGGACACATTTCAAAAATGGGGGGGTCGACTTCTTAACTTTAAGAACTACAGTGGGACAAGGTCAGGACAATAACAGAGCAATGTTAGTGCTTTAGTGGGACGACATCCAAATCGAGCGCTACTTCAAGAATACGTGAGAGACTCGATCAGCTCAGCAGCACCTCCTCGCAGCTGGGTGGACATATAGGGCGGATAACCAAACACCTGTGGAGCCGCTGTTCTCCTGTCCAGCCCTGGCTTTATGACGCTTTGTGAAAAAACTCAGTGAATGAAGCTCTTATGAGATGGCGCGCTCGTGTTTGTGTCCACATTTATTCAGCTTCAGCCCCACCCGTTAACTCCTGCCATCGCAAACAAACATCTCAACGCTTGTATCTTCACATTTCCCACAAACGCAGATGAAATTGAGTCAAGGAGTAAAGGAAGCAAACATTTATCCGTCAAATGAATAATTCAGATATTATTTGGTTAAGTTAGAGTCCAGTCGAGGTTTAACTCGTGCTAGCCCGGTGCAGTTTCCCCAAACTCACGCTACATCAGTTTCATCACTCGCTTTACAAACACGTCCAAAACTGATGTTCCTCACCTTAAAGTTACTGGTCACGTCCTTTGTACCGATGAAGACACGCTGTCCACCTGCCGAGGACCGCGAAAAGTCCTGCTCCTCCATGTGAGAATCCGTAAAAAACTCCGAAAACACAATGCACGAGTGTCCTTGTGCTTCGGTTTGGTCAAATCTGTCCGTCCGTCCAACAATAATCCTCCAGTATTCTCACTTTAGCCGTTTTTCAGCGGTTTACAGAGACATGTTTACATTTCAGCCGCTCTGAGGGGATGGTGACGGACTTGCATAAACACAGCTACGCAAAGCGGAGCGTATGCGCCGCGGAGCGACGCGATACTGGCGCGGATAATGCCAATAAATATTTTTTTAAATGTATGGAAAATAAGGCACGGGTCATATTTAATTGTTTGGCCTCGGGGAGCCTATTGAAAAGGTCCAGTCTAAACTAGTAAATGTAAAGTCAATGAAAATTCACGTTGTGGAAGTGGGGGGGACCAAACAACCACTTTTCAAAAGTGGGGGGGACACGTCCCCCTCACAATGAATGGTTCCGACGCCCATGATTGTAGTCCATATCCTCTGTAACTACACCGTGGTGTTCGGCAGGCAGTTATGCTATTACAGTGGGCTATCTGCAGGAGACTTTTCAGGGCAGCAGTTTTATTGGTCATAACTGGCACAAACTAGCCTGGCCTTAGCCATGCGTAAAGTCGGGTCAATTATCATTTCCAAACATGTACGTCTGATCTCAGTGACCGCATTACATCGGTTGAATTTCAACCTGCCATTTAGTGGGCGGGTAAAAACGCTAGCGATTGGGTAAAATCGGATCCAATTGTTTAAAAGTTTAAAAGGAGTTCATCCCTCCCACCTGAAAACGGAGCTCAATTGTGAAAATCCACAAGAAGAAGACCCTTTGTATGAAATGAGTACGAGGGTCTGGTGAGACCAGGCTAGACACGAACCAATTGTCCTCAAGTTTCCATCCCCAATGTGGTGGATTTCATATCCACACCATGATCTGCTAATACACTCAAGCAAATGACATTTAAGATATTCTTTGCTTGATACGTCATTATGGTAAAGCAACCGTAGTTTGTGATGGCTACAGTGAAGGTCCTTCAATGCAAAATTGAGTTTGTGGAAAAAGAAGATTTCCTTTCCAGACCTTCTAACAAACAAGGACTTGTCAGTCTTGTGACTGAGGAACTGCAGATGAAGGACTGATTGATGTTATCAGTGCATCAGGAGATGCAGACGTGGACATTGTGAAGGCTGCAATCAAGGTGTCACAACATCAGCCCATAACCATGATAGGCAAAGATACAGACTTACTCCTTCACCACTATGCTGAGATAAACAACTGGGGTCTCTATTTTTGTTTGGACAAATCCACAGTTCCTCAGGTTTACAACATCAGCGAGATGAAACAAGTCCCGGGGAGTGCCTTGTGTTCTCAGTTGCTGTTGCTGTTGCCTCATTATACCATTTTTTGTATTACTTATTACAAAACCAAAAGTTTACATAGATTTCATTAATATTTGGTAGAATTGCCTTTAAACTGTGACTTTGTGACAGGGACCCACAATTAAAATATACAACATACAACCAAAGTGCAGAAGCAAAAAAAAAAAACATAATTACAAAGGAAAAACAGAAATTACAAAAATTGCCTGGGAAATGTATCTATCCAGTCTCTACACAACATAATATTCGAATCAGATTTACATAGTTTGAACATCATGAGATTCCATGCATTCAGGGGCCAGACCAACATGCGACCAATGTGACTCATCAGTCATGTGGATTTTTAAACATAACGTAGCAATACATTTTGCTTAAAAAGCTTTCTAAACACGTAACATTAATGTGATTCCTTTCTTCATGATGTCATCTATTTTGTGAAGTGCACCAGTCCCTCCCGCAGCAAAACAACCCCAAAACAAGCCTGATACTGACACCCCCGTATTTCACAGTTGGGACGGTGTTGTCAGGCTGCAAGATTACCCCTTTTTCCTCCAAACATGACCATGGTCATTATGGCCAAAATGTACTTTATTTTTTTCCGTCAGACCACATGATATGTCTCCAAAAATGTAAATCTTTATCCTTTTTTTATTTGCAAACTCCAAACTGTCTTTTTGATGTTTCTTTTGGAGTAGAGCTTCTTCCTGGCAGAGTTCCCTCTCAGCCCATGTCGGTACAGGACTTGTTTCACTCTGGATAATGACAAACTCTTACCAGGTTCAGCATCTTCTCCAGGTCTTTTGTTCTTGGGTTGATCTTCACATTTCAGACACAGCACGTTCATCTCTGGGACACAGAACCCGCCTTCTTTCTGATCTGTATGATGACTGGACATTTCCATCATTGTTTTAACCAATGAACCTGAACCTTCAAGTGTCTGTAAATTACACCCAAGGATGAACCAGACTTGAGCTTCCAAGGTCATGACATCATCATCTGGGCTTTAAACTGTTTAAAGGTATAGTAATATTAGTGTATTTAGACTTCTGACTGTAAAAAGTGATAAAAAATGTTTTATCTCTCATTCCTCTGGAGTTTGATGAATAGAAATTAGGGCTGGGAACTTCGGTCGTTTAGTCGACTAATTGGTCGATGCCGTCGCGGTCGACCAAGATTTTCATTGGTCGACTAGACTTTACTATGCAGGGGCTTTCAATTGCAGCATCCATCCATCCATTTTCTTCCACTTGTCCATTGCCGGGTCGTGGGGGCAGCTGTTGGAGCTGCCCAAATTACATCGCACCAGCCCCTATGGCTCCTCCTGCAGGTGGAGGGTGAAGTGTCTTGCCCAAGGACACAACGACAATGGGCACCTTCAGGAGGCGGGATTCGAACCCCCGACCTTCCAATCATGAGACGACCCGCTCTACCATCTGCGCCACACATTTTATAATGGTTTTTAATAATTGAATAATAATACTTTTTTTTTTTTTTGGTCGACAAATCGCTATATGTGCCATACTCTTGGTCGACCAACCATTTCCTTGGTTGATTACAGCCCTAATAGAAAAAAATAATTTTGACCTAAGAAGTGTATGTAAACTCATTCTCAATCTATGTTTGGTGGCAAGAGTACCGATTCACTAGCCTCTTTGTGCCGTATGGTGTGGATTGGAAAGGGGAGGGACATGAATGCGGTGGATTGGGGGAAACTGGAGGACAATCGGTTCGTGCAAGTTTTTACCGATAAAACTGCTGCTCCGAAAAGTCTCCTGCAGATAGCCCACTGTAATAGCACAACTGCCGAACACCACGGTGTAGTTACAGAGGATATGGACCTAGCCTGGCATCCAGACTAATCTCCGATGTTTATTAATTAATAAACAGGAGACTAGTCTGGCGACCCTGCCGTAACAAAGCCACTGCTTGAGGCGGGACTAATGTGGGCCAAAAGACCCGCATAGCAGCCAATGAGAACATAGCGGATGTGACGACAGAAAATAAGACAAGAAAGTTGTAGTCACTTTATGCCTGCGGTAGTCACCATTAGGGATGGGCACCGTTCGCTTTTTTTCGATACCACTACTTTAACGATACCTGCCTATTTCATTTTAATTCAATTAAAATAACGTGTATAAAAAAGTGTCGTTCGAGAAAAAGTCCTAAAACAGCAAAAGAGAAGCTCCACAGGCCGCAGCGGCGTCACCTGTAACTGTGTTTTGAGCACAATTTCCCCTTAAGCAGTGATAAAAAGAAATAAAGGACGTTATTACCTCCTGAGCTGCAGAGACGGGACAGATCCACATCATGACACTGTTTCTTTCGGATAAACTTTTCTAAACACGCTGCGCTTTGACGAAGCGAAAACACTTTCCCTACAAAGATCCTTACATGGTGTGAGCGCTCACTCTGCCACCAATAATGTACAAAAACTGTACCAAAAATGTCTGATACAGAGTGAGCGCTCACACTTTTCCACAAACAATCTTTGATATTTCCCTCACTGCAGCTGCTTGTGAAGTTGTAAACTCAGCCTCCGGGTCTGTCGCTAAAGGTAAACACGTCTTTCTTGTTGTCACTGCTCTGTTTTGTTTTTCAATTTGCCTAAAAACACAAGTTTCTTATTCAGTCCTGGTTTATAATAACTGGTTTAGTTTAGCTCTGGGTTTTACAACGGTGTAAGTCCTGGACCTGGTTTAGTCCTGGCTCAGTCCAGCCGCAGACCGCGGCTGAGCCATCTCTATTACAAATGTTCAGTACGTTATAGTTTTGCTTGGCTTTAAGTTATAGCTTTAAGTTATAGATTTGCTTCGCTCCATTTGCGCTGAAGCAGCTCATTATCTCCGCACACGTCCATGTTGTTCAAAGATATGTTTAAGTTATTTACCACATACGAGAGAGCTGCTGTAAAACGTTCTTCTGCTGTGGTCGCTTGCATGGTTGGTAGCTTAGCTTCTCAGTGTATTACGGAGGATGGCATCAATGGTTGCTTGTGTAGAAAAACTACAGAACAAAAGCGCAAGAACGTGACGCTCGGTCAGGGAGCTGCTCTGATTGGTCGGTAGGTTCCATATCGCAACGTCACTTCCTTTGAAGCGCCCAACGGAGCGTTGCCAGACCCTCTTCTGTAAAGAAGCGGGGTCTGGTTGGCGAGACTAATATGGACCACCATGCACACCTGCTTGTGGACCATGTCAAGTGGAAAATTGTGACAATGCACATAATCAACCTTTATGGGAGGAAGTGTGTGACGATGACTATTTGTAAATCTAGTGCAGATCAAAGGCATTATTTTCTAAAATAAATAAGAGATTTGTAATCACTTTCTAATTGCAATCATTTCACTATAATGTAAATATGCTAATTGCTAATATGCTGAGATAACAGAGAGGTTAAAACCGTTCCAGGTCTACCATGTCAGGGCCGACATGGTCGCTCACCTCGCAGACTTTAGCGAATATCTCTGGGAGTAAATGTTGTAGAGACTTATTTTTTATTGCGTTGGGAAGAACAGGGTTGGGGCTTTAAAATTACATGTCCCACTCAGCCTCTGGGAACATTTGTGCCGTTGCCATGACAACTTCGCTAATATTATTGCATAGAGTAATTGTCCACCATTTCTTTTTAACAATTATGCAATCATGTCACTACAATTTGAACAAGCCTATTGGATTCCTAGATACCCAAAGCATGGGATTAGACACCAACATGACTTGTCTAGGATGAATAATAAAGGAGTAATGGGCATTTTAAGGATTTGGCGCCCCTCTTGGAAATTCCACCTTTCAAGTGGTCAGATTTTGTTAGACTTTTAGTATGTTAATAAGCACACCTGATACTACAGAAAACCATTGAAAAACCTTTTGTAGCAATTTTTTGGGGGTCAAATCATATTTTCAGCCGACTACTAGTTTTGTGTTTAAAAAGAACATTAATATACATATTATCCGTGATCTTGCTACGTCCCAGTGGTCATTTCCATCCTCGATATGGTATTAATTTGTGTACAATTTTGCTTGCTTGCTTTTTATTTATATAAATGTATATATATATATATATATATATATATATATATATATATATATATATATTAGGGTGCATAAATTTTGATATGGCTGGGTGCCAAAAGTGTTCCACTATATGCAAAATATGTGTTTTTGTGGATAAAGGGCAACGGTGCAAACCTGTCACCATAGCGCTGCAGACTGCACCTCAAGATAATTGAGGGGATATTTATATTTTTGTATTGGGTATGTATACTCTTATTACATATAATTACCACATCTGCAGTTGTTTCTTTGTATATTGAAATACTTTGTCATATTGTAGTCATATTTAGAAGTATTTAGTGCTATTACATCTGAGGTTAGCTTGTTAGCAACAGTTAGCTAGCTATGTTAGCTAAGCTATCAAGCTATCATCAACAGTATTTTAGAGCAGGCAATATCATATTCAGAGTACTTATGTCTCATCCTTATTGAGTGTAGCATTGTAGCTGTTCAATTCCCATTTAGTTATTTGTGACTGCTGCTAGTTACTCTGGTAACGATGTTACTGTAAGTTCTCATTGTAATAGTGAAATTGACAATGTAGAGCTTAGATTTGAGGCTTATGCATGCATAATACATCATAATTGAGTGATCTTAGGTATGCTAAGATATGATAGTAAACCCTATCCTAGGTAGTGAGGAGATATCAAAGCTAAGCCACACATGCCTTCTGTCCCTACTATTGTTACGGCTATTGTTCAGTAGAGAATAAAACCAATTAACTGCTACGTTTTTCTCAGAAGATGGTGAAAGACTTTTGTGGGGCGGAGGGAGCTGCAGAAGGAAGAGGAAGGAGGAGCTGACCAGTGCAGGGCACCATGCTCTGAAACAGGGACAGACAGCCAGGTTTCCTCCGGGTGCTACGGTTTCCTCTACCTCCAAAAAACATTTGGGTCAGGTTGCCCCACAATGGCAGTGCGACTCAGTAGCAGCTGCTCAGGACTAACACCTGGACATAATTTCGTTGTACGGTTGTACAATGACAAATAAAGCACTTACTTACTTACTATATACAATGACAACCCTATATTCATTCTCAGGCACTCTACAACACAGAAAACCTCAGGATCCAGCTAAGATGCTGCCCTCACCAACTGGTCCCAGCCAGACTAGCAGTCGCAGCCTGGTCTTTGTTCTGGGCCCCAGCATCACCAGTGAGGATGGCATCGTCAGCGGCGCCAAGCTGCCAAGTGGTCGTCAGATCTTGCGACGCATGCTTGTCAAGCAACCTGGTACAAATGGAGCATTGTCACAGTTTGAGGCAGCCAAGGTCATCCCAGAGCAGGTGCTGCCATTTTACAAGAAGGGACTGGAGAGGCATCGCTGGTACCTGACAGGAGAGATGTTACCCTCGCTCTCTTCAGCAGCAAGATGCCCATTGATGCAAGCGTGCACTTGCCAGTGCAATTTTGGAGCACAAGCCAGTTTTCCCAATACAAGCCCCCCAGCAGCGCTTTGGCACTGCCTTTGGAAAGCCTCAGGATCTCAGCTCTGCTGTTTGCAGATGATGTTGCTCTGTGGGCTTCATCAAGTCAGGACCTCCAGCTGCTCTAAGGCGGTTTGCAGCCAAGTGTGAAGCGGCTGGGATGAGGATCAGCACCTCCAAATCTGAGGCCATGGTTCTCCACCGGAAAAAGCTGGTTTCCCCTCTCCAGGTCGGTGGAGAGTCCTTGCCTCAAGTGGAGGAGGCCATGTATCTCAGGGTCGTGTTCACGAGTGAGGGATGGATGGAGCGTGAAATCAATAAAGCTGGGAGGAAGTGTTCAGACTGCTGCCTCCGCGACCCCGGGTAAAGAGGAAGAAAATTGATGGATGGATGGAGTTTCCACTCGGGATTGTTCTTTTAAGTGCCTCACTGTTGCCCCTTGTGTGTAACAATAAAATAATGAAAACTTTATATGTGTGTCTGACATCCATCTCTGCTGCACAAAAATGAAGAAAATGTGAAGTATCATCCAACATAGCACATCAAATTTTGGCCTGGATCTGACTTGTCTATCCTTGATCTCCATTCATTGTTTGGACCAGAATTACACAACCTATAAACAAGATTTTGAACAAACTTGATACAGGTGTGTAGCATTAGCCAACCTAGAAACATTAAAATGTTGGTGTGAATCCAACGCACAAGGAAGGGCCACAGGCCACACGAAGATCCTATTGCCCTCTATTCATTTGTCTATAAGCTGTTTAAATGAAGAATCTAGAAAGGTGAATTCCCAAAGTTATACAAAGTACAAACAAACTTTGCTTTGAGTTACCCTATAGAACATGTTTCTGTATAAAAGTTAACCTTATTTAGCCTTTCTGGGTCAACCTTTTGGAAAATAGGTTGACCCAATTTTTTGACATTTCCCAGTAGTTCACGTGCGAGTTGGCACCCCTAAATCTCAATGGATTTCTACAAAACTTTGCAAAAGTCATTTGTATATGAATAGGAACAGAATGCAATGCCAGCCAAAATGATATTTTGGAGTTAAAATTTCACCATGTTAATTTGATGCACCCTAATATATATATACACATATCTTTTATGTACAATGAATCATGTAAGCCCTGCAGAGTGAAGTGCGTTAAAACAAACAGGGTGTAAAGCGGGTACATTGAAGAGGGCAGTATCACCCACCCCCACCCAGCTGCCCTAACTAGCTGATTCGGTAGATGATGTTCCTATACTGTGTGGTGCATTAAAAGACAAGGTATACGAGCCCATTGGGAGGGTCCTCTCAACAGATTTGTAGCTCCAATTCTCTATTTGCAATTTTGAGCAGTAGAATGACAACCGTTCAGAGCAACATAAATAAGCTTAAGACATGCTAAATACGCTTAAAACATAACAACCCTCGTGCATACTCGTGATTTTATTTTTATTTGGTTTCCAGTCGTTTGAAAAAAGTTTCTACTTTCTATTTTGTGAAATAAATTTAGATTAGAACTATTTTGCTGATTTTATACGTGAATGATCTGCATACGCAAAATATCTGAAAATGTTTTAATTAACAGGATTATATTTGTTTTATTATTATTATTATTTTAATTTTTTGGGGAAAAAACAAAAAAAATCACTAACCTTAACTCTTGGATATACATTAGTTGATGATATGAATGAAATGTGCAGTATAAATAAAGTTGCCTTGCCTTGCCTTACTTCATAGTGATACGCTTTCTTGTTTAAGAAGTGGTGAGGAATGGTGATACTTTTGTATTTGCAGGAGCCAAGTTTAAGAAATATGTGGGCCACGCGGCGCCAGTCACCGCTGTCCGCTGGAGCAGTGACCTGCAATGGCTGCTGTCGACGGGTGGTGCCGACCACAGTCTGTTCCAGTGGAGGTTCATCCCTGAGACGCCTATGACAGGGGCATTAGAACCGCTACTACAGGGTACACAATCTCCTACTACAAATGCAACTGCAAATACTACTATGGCACGGTAGTACAGCGGTTAGCGCTCATGCTTCACAGCTAGAAGGTCCAACAATGCCAACAACAATTATAAAACTACAACTGAAAATACTACTACTACTACTCCAGAAACGACCATGACAGGGGCCGCTACTCCAGGGTACTACTACTACTGCGAATATGACAGAAGTGCTAGAGCCACTGCTTCAGGGTACTACTACTAACGTCAATACTAACATTATTTTATCCCTGTTTCAGTGTTGCGGCTAAATGACAAGAAGTGGTGACTTTGAGTATGTGCGTGTGAAGAGGGAGGGGAGAGTGTACGGCACAAATGTACTGCTCACTGGAGTCTTTTTTTATTTTGTTACATGTATTTGTGTATTGTACTTGTAGTGTTTTTGATGTGTAGCGGGACCCTGTCCGGACCAAATTTCTCCCAAGTGAGACAAATAAAGTAAAGTAAAGTAAAGTAACGCAGACACGCCCATGACAGGGGCACTAGCACTAGAGCCACTACTGCAAGGTACTACTACTACTACTATTACTACTGAAGGTATGACTACAGGCATGCTCATGGGGGCCTAAGAGCCGCTGCTACAGGGTACAACTACTACTGCTACTGCTGAGATACCCATGATGGGGCACTAGAGCTGCTACTACAGAGTATTACTACTAATACTACTACTGATGTAACTGCAAATACTACTGGGGTACTAACAGTATTTGGGCGGTCCCAGATTTGATTCCCACCTGAAAGGGGCCTCTCTGTGAGTTTGCATGTTCTCCCCGTGTCTGCATATGTTTCCTCTGTACTACGGTTTCCCCTACTACTAAAAACATGCACAATAGGTAAATCCTCCAGTCAGGTCATACTGACCATCAGCCTAGCTCCACATCTGGAGATGGGTTCCCGGGCCACTACGGTCGCTTAGTGCTCCTTACGGGTTGCCCCCCAGCGGCATCAAAGAATGGGTCAAATGCAGGGGACAAAGTTCCCTACAGGAACAATAAAGTATACCCTAATCTTTGCAGGGTACTAGTACAACCACTACTACTGCAAATATTACTGCAGAGACGGCCATGACGGGGGCCTTAAAACCGCTACTACAGAATACTAGTACTACTACAACTGATGCAAATTATATATACATATATATATATTATACTAATACCACAAATAGCCGCTACGACAGTGTACACTACTACTACTACTACTACTACTACTACTACTACTACTACTACTACTACTACTACTACTACTACTACTACTACTACTACTACTACTACTACACAATGGACTGACTTTAGTTTATTTTTTATGAAAATTCCCGAAGCTGCGGTGCGAGCCCCTCTCTGTGGCGCCCTCTGGTGAAGAGTGTGTCCTACTTGCATGTTTGAGATGGACAGGGAGAAAGACACAGGAGGCAGGACTCTGGATACTGTAGGTTTTGATGCCATCAATTGATGACAGCTGTAGCAGGCTGCTCATTTCAACTGAAGGCCCTAGCAGGCCCATGCATTCCTCCTTGAATGCATGGGCCTCCTCCCACATGCATGAGGGGTGTGTCCCACGATGTGCGGCACCAAAGGGAACAATTTTACTTAGTACTAATGGTGTTAATACTAAAATAAAACTGATTTCACACAATTGCTGAAAAACGGATACTGCAAAAAAAAGTGTTAAGAATGTTTACACTAAAAAGCTACAATACTGCACAATAACACTGCTGAGATCTAAGACCATACAGCTGTTTAACGTCATGTGCTTTCTCCATGGACCTTGCTGCTGTTCGTCCTGGACCTTGCTGCTGCTTCCGGACCTTGCTGCCACTCTTGGACATACATGGCCCTTGTGGGTGTTCACCCCGGACCTTGTGGGTGTTAAGAGGGCTACGCGGACTCCAACAGTGGCGAGTCGGACTCAGATCAGTCCGAAGTCCCGGAATTGGACTCTGAGGTGGAGCAGGAAGTTCAGACGGAGTACGAACGGCCATTTTACAAACAGGACCTGAACCGGACCCACCAGCAGAGGACGCTGCAAAGCTGCAGCCGACAGACGGCTCCGAGCACAGGACTGCGGCTCTCCTTTGTCCACGGGTAACGCACTTACTTACTATTTGAGTCTGTCTCCAAATATTTTATCCATGTTTGCACTGTGTTAATAGTGCATGTTTAGGCGCAGGTGGAAAAGACCAGCAGGGTCATTCCGTGTGGTTCCACCCACAGCCTCCCAGGTGACCCTCTCAGATTTGGATGAAATGTTGTTTTTTTTAGTTCCTCCACATGTGATGTAATGAACACATGCAAAGTGATTTGCTCTAACTCCCAATACTTTTTTTCTGCTCCCGGGTGCTTTTTGCGTTTGTGAGCACCTTTAAAGAGCTGTAGCTCAGTAATGGAATCATGTACAAGGTCACAATTCGGTATATGCCATGTCTACCAGGAACAATCCTCAACATGTTCTAGTTTGTACAGTTTGGGAAATGCTGAAAATGGCCATTTTTGAATTTCAGATTTGTTTTCCCCAAAATGTCAGGGGCTCTACAAAAGAAGTGTATTGAGTGATCATCTTCATATTCTGGATTTTAGTTTATTAGGTTATTAACATAACCTTGCTGCAGTACAAGCAGGATGTCAATCAGTTAAAGGGCCTTTGAGTTATAGCTTCACAAAAGAAAATCTCAAAAATGGCCCTCCAGTGGATTTGACCACATAGTCAGCTTCTGAGGCACTTCACATTTTTTCCACAGATAGAAGCCATATCAGTCTGTAGCCAGAAAATGTTTATCTAGCTCAAATGACTTAATAGTTAAAAGATATTTTGAATGCTACTCGTTTTTTGCAAAAAACAAGTCAATTTCTAACCATCTATTCATTGTTAAAATAAAAAAAGACAAGGTTTATAATGACAGAAATGCATACTTATGTACCAATATGAATATAACATTTTACTTTTTGCATGTATGTAGATACATTTGCTTACCTCAAAAATGCTGCAGATGGTACAGGCTGCAGAAGGAGGAGTTGAAAAACATAACAGAAATGTTCAAAAATGTGTAATCTCAAGAAATATATGCATTGAATATTCCTCTCAGATAGTATAATGAAGCTAGTTAGAATTCAAACTGGAAGACGTATCTGTTGCGTTTTTGAGGTAAACAAATGTATCTTCTGTCCTTTATAAACTTTGTCTTTTTTATTTTAACAATTAATAGATGGTTAGAAGAAGCCCCTTATGAGAGACCAACAGGCCCGGTTAGAACCATGTTGCTGTCCTTCTGTGGACACACCACCTGCAGGGGGCGCTATAGGGGCTGGTGCAATGTGATTTGGGCAGCTCCAACAGCTGCCCCCACGACCCGGCAACGGACAAGTGGAAGAAAATGGATGGATGGATGGATGGGTAGATGGTTAGAAATGCAACTTGTTTTTTTGCGTGCAAAAAACGAGTAGCATTCACAATATGTTTTAACTATTAAGTCAATTGAGCTAGATAAAAATGTTCTGGCTACAGACTGACTGATATGCCTTCTATCTGGGATTTTTTTCTTTAAGTGCCTCAGTACAGTAGTTGACTACGTGGTCCTGCACGTCCTGAAAATCTAGAGGTCAATTTTTGAGCTTTTCTGAGTAGGACCAATCTTTGTGAAGCTATAACTCAAAGACCCTTTATCCGATCAACATCCTGCTTCTACTGCAGCAAGGCTATATCCTCATAAACCAAAATCCAGAATATGAAGATGATCACTCAATACACTTCTTTTACAGAGCCCCTGACATTTTTTGGGGGAAAATCCGCAATTCAAAACATATAAAATGTTTGATGATTTTCCCTGGAAGTATGTTTAGTAGACATGGCACATACCGAATTGTAGCCTTGTACATGATTCAATTGCTGAGCTACAGCTCTTTAAAGAGCAACTAAACACCAAATAAAGTTTTTTACTGATAAAATGTCTCAATGGGTGTCTCATAGTGCTGTCTACTGGTCCCTGACATTATTTTGACATTATAGCGCAAACATGTGTCAAATCCTAACTTTGGCCCGAAAACAAATGGGTTGTGCCCCCTTCAGGGTGAACTCTGCTACTAAATTACAATTTCCTGATTGACTGGAGATGTGTCCACGGCCTCCACAGAACGTCATAAGCCGCACCAGCTCCACACATTGTAATCAGGTACTGCCCATTGTCCTGCCCCGGTACCTGTGGTATATAACCAAGTCCCTCCCACGTAATCTGTCTGCTGTGATTGTGCCAATGCAAATGTTGAGGTCAATCAAGGCCCACACACTCGCATGTCACCCCCAAACTTCAGAGACCGCCTCTTTTGCGGCAATTTTTGACTTTTGTTTGTAGGTGGGGAAAGGCTTTGGCACGCCCGTTTAGGTACTCTTTAAAGGTGCTCACAAAAACGCAAAACGAAACCTTGAGCAGAAAAGGTGGTTACAACTCCCTGTTTTGTAAATTGCCTAAAAAAAACTAAACTATTGGGAGTTAGAGCAAATCACTTTGCATGTGTTCATTACACATGTGGAGGAATTCAAGAAGAAAGTTTCATCCAAATCAGAGAGGGTCACTTGGGAAGATTCTGTGAATTTGGGTGTTTTGGCACGGAATTAAAGGCACGGAATGAAAGCGCTGTAAATACGCGCTGGTTCAGGGGCATCTCACAGGTGCTGTGTGCTTCACTACGCAGAGGCCACGGCCAGAGGGGAGTGTTGAATGTGGGACAGAAGATTATATAGTTTTGATCATAGACTCCTCGAAAGCCAAAGGAAAAGAAACATGAATCGGGACAGCTGCAGGACACATGGCTCAAACTCGCACATTGGAGACACCTGTGGCTAAAAGGAAAAGGTGAACCGCAAAACACAAGTTGTGTCTCCTTCAGTGTCATATGCCATACACAGACCCTGGGCTTTTTATACGGACTTTAAAAGGACGTGGGGAGCCGTCCTCAAGCGGTTTGATGGACAGCTGCCAAAGCAGGGACCTTGTCTCTGTGCAGGCCTTGTGTCACCTCGAGATCCCCCGAGAACAACTGGAGGAGGTGTGCGTGGAGAGGAAAGTCTGGGAAAATCTGCTCAGACTGCTGCCTCCGCAACCCGCCCCGGATAATGGATGGATGGATATTATTATTATTTTAGATTAAATGAATAATTATTTATTGTGGAGCTGTCATTTATCCATCCTAACTTTTAAAATGTTCCCTCAAAGGTGCTCAGTAAGGAATAAGAATAGCAGTTTTGCGCAGTCTGTCCTTCCACAGTAAACTCATTTACATATCACCTTTGCAGCACTTATAATCATGGGCGTAACTTCCTTAAGGTCTGGTGTGGACATGTCCCCACCAACTTTGGCCTGGCAGGGACAGTCCCCACCAATATTTCACAACTTTCCCTTCTGAGTATTTACATTTGTGGACAGTAGCTTGAGCTGGGCAGAGTTCAGAGCGTCTTCGAGCTGCTGTAAATGAGCCCTGCTGCTCCCACTGTGACGTGAGGGGCTTTCACAAAAGCTTTACACTGATATTGGCGTGTTATGCTGGAGAGAGGACGGTCAGCATCACAACGCTCTGTAGTTTGATTTGATCAAAAGGTTTTACTCAAAAACGGTCAGAAAATAGTTTAAATTCTCTTTCCATTACTTAGTTTTATTGAGAAGTGAAGTGCGGGAGGAGAGGAGAGCGGTGTGTTCCTTCCGTTGACTGTAAGCGCAGCCGTGAGGGGAGACAGACTCACGTATCAACAAGTATCCACCTTATTCCTGGGGCGGCTCGTGTAGAAACGAGGATGGGGGTAATTTCCGGTGAGATGCCGGAAGTCGCTCTGAGCCGTTGGCTTACGTTGGTTTCCAAGGCGAGTTTTCGTTTCACATAGCGGTTTATTTCCACATTTGAAGATGGTTTTCCAAACGATCAGCCTCCGTAACATTTGAAAAGATCTCCTCCCGCAGCTCTGGAACACGTTACGCTGTTCGTGGTTTATTTAAAAAAACAGAGAAAGTGACACTTGTGCCTCTGGAACAAGCCGTGTTTGGGACACGCTAAAACTGGCCTT
Source organism: Proterorhinus semilunaris (assembly GCA_021464625.1). Taxonomy (NCBI): domain Eukaryota; kingdom Metazoa; phylum Chordata; class Actinopteri; order Gobiiformes; family Gobiidae; genus Proterorhinus; species Proterorhinus semilunaris. The sequence continues at coordinate 43,323,169 of CM038349.1, read as the reverse complement.
AAACTGACATGTTTGAGGCGATTTTGAACACGCTAAATGCTACTGACTCACATACATGTATGAAGAAAGCCTTAGCCCACGGAGGTAAATAAACACTGTTAACACACGACTGACTGACCTCACACTGTACGAGTGAGATGACCCGAGCTCCGTGAGGCCACACAAGCTGAACTGGGTCTGAATACATGGCATTTTAAATACTTAGATATGCAAAGAGCATTCCAACTTTTTCTGCTCACTTTTTGTGCAAAACCTTTGACCTAATTAAACTACAGACATGGCCTTTTTCCACGTGGAGCGGCGTATGTAACGAGGCTTCATAAAGAGACTTTCGCTCAGTTTAATCTGAAAATGTGAAGGATATTTGACCAATCAACAAGAAACAAAAAGACTGTTTTTATGCTGAGCATAAAAACAGATTCTCTAGGCCTAAAGTACCACATCTGAGTAAAGTCTTTGTGAAAGATCGCAGAATTAGAAGATCCACAGAGGTTAACTGGAGATGACTTGGCCAACACGTCCACGGGTCAGAAAACTATTAGATGGAGCGATTTTCAGTCATAAGTTTATTGTGAGCAGTTAATGACGGCTCGTAGTTTGGTCTCAGCTGTGACGGCTCGTGTTTCCACATAGTCTGCGCCTCTAAAGCTCATACAAAGTGGATTCAAGCGAACGGTCTCCATGCAAACAAACAGCGGCCCCGGTCTTACCGGAAATCGCCCACATCTTTCACGCAAAGGCTCATGGGGCGCAGGAATAAGGTGGATATATTAAAGTAAATTCGGAGACATTTTACAGGCTTGTTATCAAATCAAATCAAATCAAATCAAACTTTATTTATAGAGCGCTTTTCATACAAAATGTAACACAAAGCGCTTTACAGTGCTTAAAAATCATTAAAAATAATAAAAATCGTCCCCACCAGTAAATATACATAAATAACTACAACCCCACCACCCACCACCCGCACACACAGACACACAGACGTACAGACAGCCCAGCAGTTAAAAGTCTTAAATAAAAATGGACATAGAGTTGAGTATAAGGCTGGGTACAGATGGACCGAAAGAGGAAACATCATCCAAGGAGCGTCTGCACCAGGAGCAGCCCATCGGCCACAGCCACAGAGCGCCAACCCAGGGGGCCCGGAGGAGGTGTAGGAGAGACGTCCTACTTCCATCCAGGCACCCCCAGGAGAGCGCCCGCACGGCCACAGCCAACCAGCACTCCCGGGGCAGAGGGCTCCCTCAGAGGAACCACTAGGAGAACATAAAAAATAAATGAATAAAATAAATAAAAAATAAATAAATATTTAATAAGAGATACATTAAAAACAGCTAAAACTGTGCGTGAAATAGCACAGGATAAAAAGAGGGAAACTAAAGAAATAATAGAACTAAAACCGGTAAATAAGGTTAATATAAGTAAATATTAGTTAAAAGCTAAACTAAAAAGGTGGGTCTTGAGCCTGCTCTTAAAAACATGAACGTTCTCTGCGGTCCTGAGCTCCTCCTCAGGTCGTTCCAGAGGCGAGGGCCATAGTATTGGAAAGACGCCTCGCCGTGAGTCTTTCTGTTGACTTTAGGAATAACTAGGAGACCCCTGCCAGAGGAGCGAAGGGACCGCGAAGGCTCATATGGTAAAATCAATTCTGAAAGATAAGAAGGACCAAGACCATTAAGACATTTAAAAACCATTAAGAGAACTTTAAAATGGATCCTGAAACACACGGGGAGCCAATGCAGCGACTCTAAAACCGGTGTAATGTGGTCCCGCCTCCTGGTCTTCGTCAGGACACGAGCTGCTGAATTTTCTAAAAGTTGTAAACCTGAGATACTCTTTTTGGGAAGACCAGAAAGCAGGGCATTACAGTAGTCAATACGACTGGTGATAAAAGCATGCATTAGCGTCTCCGTGTTGGCCCGAGAGAGAATGGGGCGGACTCTGGCTATGTTCTTTAGATGGTAAAAACCTATCTTTGTGATATTCTTAATGTGTGGAATTAAAGTCAGCTCAGAGTCAAACATCACACCCAGGTTCTTCACCTGTGAGGAAGGATTAAAAGACAATGACTGTAGTTTGGGTAAAAGTTTCTCTCTCTGGGCCTTAGGACCGATGACTAAAACTTCAGTTTTGTCCTGGTTAAGCTGGAGAAAGTTTTCTGCCATCCAGGATTTAATATCTAAAATGCAGTTAAAAGGTGCATCCATTGGCCTGGTGTCCTCAGGAGACATGGAGATGTACAACTGTGTATCATCAGCGTAACTATGAAAGTTGACTCCATGTCTCCTGATGACATCACCAAGAGGGAGCATATACAGGTTAAAAAGCACTGGCCCTAAAATCGAACCCTGGGGCACACCACATGTAATTCTATGGACTTTGGAGGAGCAGGTATCCACACTTACCATGAATGCCCTTTCTGTGAGGTAGGATGTAAACCATTGGTGGACAGCACCAGAGAGGCCGATGTGTTTTAAACGAGTTAAAAGAATAGTATGGTCGACTGTATCAAAAGCGGCGCTCAGATCCAGTAGAACCAACACTATCAGCCTTTTGGAATCATAATTTAATCTAAAATCGTTTAAAATCTTTAAAAGGGCTGTCTCGGTGCTGTGGTTTACCCTAAAGCCAGACTGAAATTTCTCAAGGACGTTATGTGCATTTATAAAGTCGCTAAGTTGGGTAAAAACAAGTTTTTTCTAAGATTTTGCTTAAAAATGGTAAGTTGGATACCGGTCTAAAGTTGTTAAAATCATTATGGTCCAAATTGCTCTTCTTCAGCAGAGGCCTCACCACCGCCCCTTTAAAGGCAGCAGGGAAGACTTCTGTCTGAAGAGAGCAATTCATCATGTTTAAAAGCTCGTCTCTAAGAGATCCATAGAAAGTTTTAAAAAACGGGGTTGGGACCGGGTCTAAAGGACATGTGGTGGGCCTCACTGAGGAGAAAACTTTATCAAGCATCTCAGCATTAACCTGGACAAAACTGTGCAGTGTTTCCTCTGGAACAAGTAGACAACCAGATGTATTTAAAACCGTGTTATTTTGAGTAGATAAAATATTACATCTGATAGTGTCGATCTTTCCCCTGGTCTGCAAACGCCTCGCAAAGGGAGTCACTTGGAGTAAAATTGGTCTTGTTAAAATCAGGATTGATCAGATGTTCTATTGTAGAGAAGAGTACCTTGGGATTGTTTTTATTATTGTTGATCATTTTTGAGAAGTAGTTGTTTCTTGTGTTTCTTACTGCGTTATTGTAAGTTGTTTGTTGTTCACGGAAGATTTGGTAGTTTATGGTAATTTTGTGTTTTCTCCATTTTCTCTCTGCCACCCTGCATTGTCTTTTGAGTTGTTTGATTTCCTCATTCCTCCATGGAGTAATTGGTTTTGTGGGGAGTTTTTTGGATTTTAAAGGAGCGATAGAATCAAGCGCTGACTTGAGTTTGCTGTTAAAATTTTTAATAATAAAATCACAGGGGGCAGGTAGAACAATAGGAGAATATTTCTCTAAAACATCAATAAAATTTGCAGCCACTTCAGGGGTGAAATAGGTTTGGTGGCAATAGTGTTTGTACATATGGAAGCAGTGCCACCTCCCCTTTTTCCATTCCTTATTGAAAAGGTGCTGCTAAAATTAGGTGGGGAGGCCTCAGCAAGAACCGCGGGCGCATCCGTACCCAGCCAGGTTTCAGTTAAAAACAAACAATCAAGATGATTATCTAAAATCAGGTCATTCACAATAAAAGACTTGTTCTGCAGAGAGCGGACATTTAAAAGAGCCATGTTTATTGTGGTTTGAGATGGATTAACTGTGGACTGAGGGGGGGCTTTGGGGATGGGTTTTAAAAAGTTAATATGGACAGGATAATTGCATGGAGGGTTGTGTTGTGTCCGCTCTCTGCTAGTGATGACAGGAATGGTTTGTGAGGGGGGCGTGGAAACGATAGGAGGGGGTGTGGGGGCGGAAGCCGCACCTGCGCGTGATTGACGGGAGGCAAACCGTCAATCACGCGCAGGTGCGGAGTGGACTGCCAGGGTCATGTTCTTTGTGAGCAGACGGCTGCCCTTCAAGTTCAGATGTAAGCCATCAACTCGGAAATGAGAGGGTCGGTCCATAAAAAGGCTAAAATTATCAATAAAAGAGGTTAAAGGTCTACATACGGATTTAAGCCAGCAGTTCAGATGGAAAGTCCTGCTAAAATGTTCATCGCCACGATTCAGCGTGGGGAGGGGGCCCGAGATGAACACAGACACACCCCATGGGCTCAGAACGCTGAGGAGTTCTTTAAAATCCAGTTTTGTACGCTCCGATTGTCTTTTGATACGTCATTTGTACCCACGTGGACGATCACTCTGTGGACGGATGGGGGCATGGATCGGAGAATGCCTGGGAGTTCTTCCGTTATCCTGGAAACTGTAGCACCTGGGAAGCAGTGGGTTGCGGCGTTATAAAAACGGACGTTTCTGATAATGGAGTCTCCTATTATGAGTGTTGTCGTGGGGAATAGTGGCTTTGGCTGGTGGGCGGACTCGGAAACATTACCATGTGGAGAGGACGGAGGAGAGACCAGGGCCACGGGCTGACCGACGGGTTCAAGTCCCGCCCCGACAGGAGTGGATCCTGGCTGCTGTTGTTGTCTCTGTTGTTGTTAGCATTATTAACGTTTTTATTTCTACAAAAAGCTTTTTCTCCACGTCCGTCCCGAAGTTACTTCAACACCGAAGCATCTTTTCCTCTTAATTCAACATACTGTATAACACAGTAATATAATGACCAGCTGAAAAGAAGACCATCGTTGTTCAGCTGCAGCGGTGGTCACTCTACTTGTGCACTGGCCTGAAACTATATATTCTGACATGTCTCGGTTGGACACGTGTTTCTGTTGAATAGGTTCCGTGGCTGGGACACACGCGGTGCTCTACTGTCCTGCCTGTCGGGGGCGCTGGTGTTCCCTGTGGCCACGGTCTGTGTCGTCTATGACCGAATGAGACACTCACAGACGTTTTACCAGGGACACGACGAAGACGTCCTCTGTCTCTGTCTGCACCCTAACAGGGACATCATCGCCTCGGGACAGGTGAGAGGGAACAGGGGGATACACGAAAAGGACGTCCTCTGTCTCTGCCTGAACCCCAACAGAGATATTGTGACAGGTGGGGGGAGAGACGGGGAACACGGGGGACCACAGGTGGGGGACAGGGCCAGTCCTGGTTTGGTGAGAGACAGATGCTATAGTGTCTCTGCAGAAAACATATTGTCTCCATTTAAACCCCTTCACCGATTGTGCCGGCTCTCAGTTGTTCTGCAGTTTTCCAACTTAGGTTTACAGGTGTCAGCTGGACTGGGTTGTTGATCAGTCTAATGATCTGCTCTTGTCGGCAGGTGGGACGCGACGCTGAGATCCACGTGTGGGACGTTGAGTCTCTGAAGTGTTTGTCTCTGCTGCACGGACCGCACCAGCGTGGAGTCAGCGCCGTCGACTTCAGCGGTTACTACTACTACTACTACTACTACTACTACTACTACTACTACTACTACTACTGGCCTGGTTGGAACTTGGATGGAAGACCGTTTGGGAAACACCAGGAAGCCTGGGTGAATGGAGTGAGTGAGTGACTGGTTGGTGGTGGTCAGACGGGCCAATGGCACAGACTGGTTGCCTCTCTTCCGTCAGTCTACCCCAGGGCAGCTGGGTAGCTTACCATCGCCAAGTATGGAGTGAATAAATAATGACTACAGTGTAAGCCATTATTATTATTACTATTAATACTATTATACTACCACTAACACTATACTACTACTACTATATTATTACACTACTAGTATACTACTACAACTACTACTACAACAACACTACTATTATGCTACTACTAATATACTACCACTATTACCTCTATTACTTCTGTACTTCTAATAGTATACTGTTTAGAGGATCTTGTTGGTCAAAGTGATGGCCCCGGGGATCTGATTAGTTGCTGAGATCAGCATTTTTTTTACTTAGCTGTCAAAATAAGGACTTATTTACTGAACATGAAAGGCCTGTGTTGTGTTGCAGTGGACGGGAAGAGCCTGGTGTCTGTGGGACTCGACGACTTTCACTCCATCATCATCTGGGACTGGAGACGAGGGGAGCGGCTCGCCATGACCAGGTGACCATGCAGCTGTTACATACACATACAGGAGCCAGGACCAGGTGACCGTGCAGCTGGAGAGTTACGTACAGCTGCACGTTTTTTCAAAGAACAAACTTGTTTTTCCTGAGTACATTTAATGCACTCAAATTAGTGTGTTCTTTAAGTTATTGTAACATCAGACGTTTGTGAAAAAGCCCTTTGTGCTGAAAGCCTTTTTCGCGATGGTGAACTCCCAGCTGGTGTTTACATTGATTGATTGATATTTTTACTTAGAGCTACACAACACAGGCACAAAAGCTAGATAAAAATAAAAATAAAAGTATACAAAAATATAACATTCTAGCTCGAAAAGCAGTGGGAAGAAGATATGCTTATGCCGTGACGTCGCCCGGTATGGCGCGGCCGGGGCCTCACCCTTGAGCCAGGCCTGGGGTTGGGTTCGAATGCGAGCGTCTGGTGGTCGCGCCTCTGCCTACGGGGCCCGGCTGGGCACAGCCCGAAAGGACGACGTGGGCCCGCCCTCCTGGACAATCCCAACCATGGGAAAAAAAAAAAAAAAAAACACTAAAATGCTTGATTGTTTAAAAACCCAACTCAAATTGACAATAGTCATGTCCATGTGAAACGGCAGAGTGTTGCTAACCGTTTTCTTCAGCTCCCTTTAAATCTGACAGACATATGTTCATTTTCTGTCATTTGACCTGGAGCGAACCCACCACCCGCAGAGGGATCCGTAGGGGTCAGGTGCAGAGAGGACTGGGTGGCAGTCGAAGGCAGGTGCCTCGACGACCTGATGCGCAGCTTCTGGCGTTCGGGACATGGGGGGTCCCCCAGAAGTCTGGGCATCTCTGCTGAGACTGCTGCCCCCGCGACCCGGCCCCGGATAAAGCGGAAGAAAATGGATGGATGGATGTGTATTAAAAAGGAGTCGAGGTTCTTCTTTTTTCTTTCCTGTGTCTGGACCTGCTGCCAGAGGGTAGCAGCCGCCGAGCAACCGGACCATCATTTGTTAAGTGTCCTATGCTGTGCATTAACAGAAAGATTTAGGAGTCTGCTGCCAGAATATGCTTTCCTCGAGCCGCCGGCCCCGCTTGTCTGCCCTGTTATGTTGAATGCGGAGTACATGGATATGTACATGTTATAGCTTCTAAGAATTGTATTCCTTGTTATTACCATTATCACCAATACCAATACCGCTGTCTGAATCGATTTAGTTTGATTCTAAGAATAAGATATAGATTGTTATGTATTAATCGTGGACTGTTAAAATAATGATGATAATAACAGCAATAGCAATAACAATGGCAATAACAATTACCCCACCTAATAAATTGTTATACTAATATGTCACAATACATTATTAATCACTATCATTAATAAAAATTAATAAAACAAAAACAAAACAATAAAATAAAACAACAAAAAAACAACCAAGTCATATAGTCACTTAGTTTTTCTTATTTACTGAGTTACATGTAATATCAATATCAATTACAATAATAATAATAATAATAATAATGAAGTCTAATAATAGTAATAATAATGATTATAATAATAATCATTATTATTATTATAACAATAGTCGAACCTCGGATCCAGGAGGAACAATGCGGTTTTCGTCCTGGTCGTGGAACACTGGAACAGCTCTATACCCTTCATCGGGTGCTCGAGGGTTTGTGTGAGTTCGCCGGGATGAGGATCAGCACCTTCAAATCTGAGGCCATGGTTCTCCACCAGAAAAAGGTGGTTTCCCCGCTTCAGGTCGGTGGGGAGTCCTTGCCCCAAGTGGAGGAGTTCAAGTATCTCGGAGTCGTGTTCACGAGTGAGGGACGGATGGAGCGTGAGATCGATAGATGGATCGGTGCGGCGTCAGCAGTGATGCGGTCGCTGTATCGGACTGTTGTGGTGAAGAGGGAGCTGAGTCTGAGGCAAAGCTCTCGATTTACCGATCAATCTACGTTCTCACCCTCACCTATGGTCATGAGATTTGGGTAATGACCGAAAGGACAAGATCGCGAATACAAGCGGTCGAAATGAGTTTCCTTCGCAGGGTGGCTGGGCGCACCCTCCGAGATCAGGTGAGGAGCTCAGTTACCCGGGAGGAGCTCGGACTTGAGTCGCTACTCCTCCACGTCGAAAGGAGCCAGCTGAGGTGGCTAGGGCATCTGTTTCGGATGCCTCCTGGTCGCCTCCCTCGGGAGGTGCTCCAGGCATGTCCCACTGGGAGGAGACCTCGTGGAAGGCCCAAGACACGCTGGTGGGACTATGTCTCCGAGCTGGCCTGGTGTCGCTTCGGGGTCCCCCCAGAACAGCTGGAGGAGGTGTGCGTGGATTGGGACGTCTGGGCATCTCTGCCGAGACTGCTGCCTCCTCGACCCGGCCCGGATAAAGCGGAAGAAAATTGATAAATTGATGGATAATAACAATAATAACAACTACAATAGTAACAACAACAATAAACTTCATCATTAGCTTGATCTGTCCTTTAAAGTATACAGCACTTTGTAACACCCATTAGCAATCAAGTACCCATTTCCTCCTTCCCGTACTCTGACCATACAATTTTTTTATATCTTGATTTGAAATGTTGAATATTTGAACATTACTGTGATAAAGTTGTGAAACCTGAAGAACTGGGATGTTATAAATGTGTTCCAGCCGTTACAATATGTGTTTAAAAATAAAATTAAGCCAATTTGAAAATAAACGTAGTACCGCCTAAATACTGCTTCTTTAAACAAATCTCTCTGTGAAAAAGTTACTGTTTGTTTCAGATCCAACAAAGAGAAAGTCCTGATTCTAAGGGTCAACCCGTTCCGCACCGACAAACTGGTGTCGGCCGGAATCAAGCACATCAAGTTCTGGCAGCACTCGGGTCAGTCCTGGTTTAGTCCTGGTTTAGCCGTGGTTTAGTCCTGGTTTAGTTCTGGCCCTTCTGGCTCAGTTGAGACCGGGTTTATGTTTCAGGGGGAGGTCTGGTCGGGCGGAGGGGCATCTGGGGCTCTCGTCAGACAGAGACCCTGACCGCCCTGGTCTTCGGTCGGACTGAGGACCTGGTCTTCTCCGGGTCCAGCTCTGGAGATGTGTTTCTGTGGCGAGACACGAGACTCACCAAGACCTTCAAGACGCATGATGGGCCGGTCTTCAGCATCTGCCCCCTGGACCAGGTCTGGCTCATTCTGTCCACAACAAACAACATTTTGTTGTCCAAACCATGCTTAGACCTTTGTTTTGTTCTGACCCTGCTGCTGCTGCTGCTGGTGTTCTGGTTAATTCTGTCTCAGACCTTGCTGCTGTTCTGTCCCAGGGCTTTGTGAGTGGAGGGAAAGATGGCGTGGTGGAGCTATGGGATGACAAGTTCGAGCACTGCCTCAAGAGCTTCGCCGTTAAAAGGTCCGCGCTTTCGCCAGCCTCAAAAGGTCAGAGTCTGGGCTTGTTTAGACCTGGCTTGGTCCTTGTTCAGTCCTGGTTTAGGTTCAAGGTTCAACTTTATTACTGTCCCGAAGGAAATTATTATGCAGTAGGTGTCCACACATGATACAGTTTATTTTTTAATTTTTTTGTCCTGATTTAGACCTGGTTCCGTCCTGGTTTAGTTTTCTCACCAGATCTAGACCCGCTTTACACCCAGTTCTGACCCGGTTTTCCACAGGGCTGCTACTGGAGGATAACCCGTCGATCCGGGCGCTGACTCTTGGACACGGACTCATTTACATCGGAACGAAGAACGGAGAGATTTTAGAGATTGAGAAAACGGGCACCATCACCCTGCTGCTCCAGGTCTGTACATATGCAAGAACCAGGTCTGTACAGCTGCAAGACCCAGGTCTGTACATCTGTAAGACACAGGTCTGTACATCTGTAAGACACAGGTCTGTACATCTGCAGGACCAGGTCTGGACAGCTGCAAGACCCGGGTCCATAGAGCTGCAAGACCCAGATTTGTAAAACTGTAAGACCCAGGTCTGTACAGCTGCAATACTCAGGTCAATAAAGCTGCAAGAATCCAGTCTTTACAGCTGCAAGAGCCAGGTCTGTACAACTTTAAGACCCAGGTCTGTACATCTGTAAGACCCAGGTTTGTAAATCTTTAAGACCCAGGTCTGTACAGCTGCAAGACCCAGGTCTGTACAGCTGCAAGATCCAGATATGTGCATCTGAAAGACCCACGTCCGTATAGCTGAGTCCAGTTGCACTGATTAAGTGCTGGGGGAGGTGATAAACCAAAGATCTTTAATAAAAGACTAGATAAGACATTGCCATAGTAACACATTAGAACAAATGGGGAGCTCTGGCGGCCATATTGTGATTATCCTTTCAAAGTTCGTACAACACCACTCATTTTTGTATGCTTTTTATTTTTATTTTCCAAATACTAACTGAACTGTCTAGTGTAGCAAGAAAAGGAAGTTTCTAACTAAGCAATGGTGAATGAGGAAAAACAGTGCTAAGACTACAAAAAACAAGAGTCCTTTGAAGATATACAGGGGAGAGACGCTACTAGCATTAGCCTCACTGGCCAATCACAAAATGGCTGCCATTATTAAAGATATTTGCTTTCGGTGGTTCTTAGGGACACCTGCAGGGGGAGGTGTGGGGACTGGCCGCTCACCCGCTGCTGCCCGTATGTGCCACCGTTAGCGACGACAAGACACTGCGGATGTGGGAGCTGTCGACCAATCACCGTATGGTCGCCGTGCGGAAACTCAAGAAAGGTCTGTTTCTCCTCTACTCATCCTTTTGTAATGTTATTGAGTTAGTGACTGTTCCCTGCTGTTCCACAGGGAGACGCTGTGATGAAGCAGCGCTTAAGTGACAAGCTGCTGTTTAGAAGCATGTTGTGTATTGGAAAAAGTAGAAAGCAAAATGCCACGCAGTGTGCCATTTTTTTTTTAAATTTTTTATTTGACATGGACATTGCAGTTCAACATAGTACAAAACATACTCCTTTGAGGACGGGGAGGTCAACATTTTAGCTAAAGAAGAACGTTGGTTTGAAAGAGGAGTTAAAGAAGCTATTTTTGTCAGGAAAGAAAACCCCTCCTTGAATCGAAATGGCGGTCTCAGATATAATCTTCCGTCACTGTACTCCAATATCCTTCGGGAGAAACCAAAAAGGCTTGGCCAGCCCAAGGAGACGGCACCTCAGCCAACAAAAGAACAATAGGCAGGTAATTAGCAGTGATCAGCCATGAATAGGACAGATACTGGGTAGTGATAATCTATGAATAGGACAGGACTGACCGATACTGAGGTGAGCAGATCGTTAGAGACGCTCTACTTGAAAAGGGGTTTACCCACGGGTGAGAGTAGCTGTGATTAGAGGGGAGGAGACGGGCCTACCCCAACTCCTCCCTGTTGGTCTATATATTCAGCTGCGTGCAGATTGTGACCTTTGTCGCTGACGAAGCCTTTTGAATGAGAGGCGAAACGTTCGAAGTCTTCAACTACTGAGTACAGAAGATGAATCAAGATTCAAGATTGCTTTATTTGTCAAACCATGACTGATTCGAAATTCTATTTCTCTCATCCTTGATTGTGGAGCGGAGGGTGGGGAAGAGGGGTGGGAGGGAGGTCAGGGAGTTCAGCTTCCCGATGGCCCTGTGTACGAAACTGTTTTTCAGTTGACTCGACCTGGCCCGTAGATTCCGCAGTCTCCTCCCAGAAGGCATTACTCTGAAGAGACTGTGTGATGGGTGCGTAGGGTCCCTGGTGATTCTGACGGCTTTGCGGGTGAGACGGATGGAGTACATGTCCTTAATGGAGGGGAGAGGAGCTCCACAGATCTTTTCCACTGCTCTCACGATGCGCTGGAGGCTCCTCCGGCAGGAGGCAGTGCTGGCGCCGTACCACACAGTGATGGAGCTGGTCAGGATGCTCTCTATAGTCCCTCTGTAGAAGTTGCACATAACAGAGGCTTGGACTCTAGCTCTTCTTAACTTGCGGAGAAAGTAGAGACGCTGATTACTTTTCTTGACCAGAGATGTAGTGTGCATGGTCCAGGAAAGGTTCTCTGTGATGTGCACACCCAGGAACTTAGTGCTGGTCACCCTCTCCACTGCAGCACCATTGATTGTTAGAGGACCATGCTGGACACGTGCTCTACGAAAGTCCACAACAATCTCTTTTGTCTTCTCCACATTTAGAGAGAGGTTGTTCTGTGTGCACCACATGGCCAGACTGCTCACCTCACTCCTGTAGTTTGCCTCGTCTCTGTTGTTGATGAGACCCACCACTGTTGTGTCGTCTGCAAACTTGATGAAGAGGTTTGAGTCGTACTTTGGAGCGCAGTCATGGGTCAGCAGAGTGAACAGGAGGGGGCTCAGCACACAGCCTTGGGGAGCTCCCGTGTTCAGTGTGATGGTTCTGGAGGACTTTCCGTCGACACGTACAGCCTGTGGTCTCCCCGTCAGAAAGTCCAGCAGCCAGTTGCACAGTGATGTGTTGATCCCCAGGTGGAGCAGTTTGTGTATTAGCTGCTGTGGGATTATAGTGATGAATGCTGAGCTAAAGTCTAAAAACAGCATTCTAACGTAAGAGTCCTTTGTTTCAAGGTGAGTGAGGGCTGAATGAAGTGCAGTGGAGATGGCATCTTCAGTTGAGCGATTGGGCCGGTAAGCAAACTGGTATGGGTCCAGGGTGGGAGGGAGAACAGACTTGATATGTTCCATGACGAGCCGCTCGAAGCACTTCATAAGAATTGGAGTGAGTGCTACTGGGCGGTGTCATTAAAGCAGGAGGGTGGTGACTTCTTTGGCACCGGAATGATGGTAGTCGCTTTAAGGCACGTTGGGACCACAGCCTTCTGCAGAGATGTGTTAAAAATGTCTGTGAAGACCTCAGTGAGTTCATCAGCACAACCTTGCAGTACACGACCTGGTATGTTGTCTGGACACGGTGCTTTGTGTATGTTGATCCTGCTCAGAGATAATAATAATAATAATAATAATAATAATAATAATGTTGATAGACTTTGGGGAAAACGCTCTTTGGGTCTGCGTGGTTAAAATCCCCAGCTAAGATGAGAAAGGCATCTGGGTGGGCTGTCTGTTGGTCACTGACACTCTGGAAAAGTTCATTCAGTGCCTCTTTCCTGTTTTTGAGGTTAGAGGTAGGCGGTATATAGGCAGCCACCAGCAGTACAACAGTAAATTCCCTGGGCAGGTAGATAGGGCGACACTTAATGATAATAAACTCCACGAGGGTTGAGCAGTGTCCGCAGACCACGGCGACGTCACGGCACCAGGCGTCATTGGTGTAGACACAGGGACCGCCTCCACGCGTCTTCCCTCCCTCGGAGATCACTCTGTCTGCTCTGCAGCAGGAAAGCCCCTCAAGCTGGACTGCACTGTCCGGTATATTACCATTGAGCCATGTCTCAGTGAATATAAAAACACAACTGTCTTTCACCATCTTCCGAGAGGAGCGTAGCAGACGAATATCAATCAAGTACCTTCATTGAAGTACAAAACATACTACAAAACAAGCTTGAGTCCCATTCACTGTAATGAGACACTGTTGATTTTAACCTGCCTGCCAGAGCTTTGCACAAGACTCTTTAAACCCTTAACTGCCGTCTCCCCTGTTCATGGGGTTAGGGTTAGTTAACCCTAATCAGGGTTAAGAGCGGCAAATGTAACGTAAGTTGTGTTTCACGCACACAGATCTCACACATATTTTTAGAAACTAGAAGGACTTGGCTTTCAAATTAGGTATCACACTGGCATATAGACTGTAAGCTCTCCAGTCAATACGCTTTGAGACTTGGATGTAAATAATTGTTAACCCTAATCCCTAGGCAGTTAAGTGGTTAAACATCTGCTCACATAGAAATATATAGTAACGACTTTGGTGATACTTTTTTCTGTATTTTCAAGCTATGTAAATGAAAAAAAAAAATAGAATAATTTTTACTGGAAAAATAAATAAAACTGAGAAGTATATATGTTTTTATGTGTTACAGAACAGGGATATGAAAATAAAGTTGTGTTTGTCTATGGAACTTTAGATTAAGGTTATGTTACTGACTAGTTCCCTGTGGCTCCACAGGGGGGCGCTGCTGTGCATTTTCGCCCGATGGGAAGGCTCTGGCTGTGGGTTTGAGCGACGGCAGTTTCCTGGTGGTCAACGCAGATTCACTCGAGGACATGGTCGGCTTCCACCACAGGAGGGCGCTCATCTCCGACATCCGCTTCTCTCCAGGTCTGAGCTTCTCCCCGTCTAAGCTTCTCTACAGGTCTGAGCTTCTCTACAGGTCTGAGCTTCTCTAGGTCTGAGCTTCTCTCCAGGTTTGAGCTTCTCCAGGTCTGAGCTTCTCCAGGTCTGAGCTTTTCCAGGTCTGAGCTTCTCTAGGTCTGAGCTTCTCCCCAGGTTTGAGCTTCTCCAGGTCTGAGCTTCTCCAGGTCTGAGCTTCTCTAGGTCTGAGCTTCTCCCCAGGTTTGAGCTTCTCCAGGTCTGAGCTTCTCCAGGTCTGAGCTACTCTAGGTCTGAGCTTCTCCAGGTCTGAGCTTCTCTCCAGGTCTGAGCTTCTCCAGCTCTGAGCTACTCTAGGTCTGAGCTTTTCCAGGTCTGAGCTTCTCTAGGTCTGAGCCTCTCTCCAGGTCTGAGCTTCTCCAGGTCTAAGCTTCTCTCCAAGTCTGAGCTTCTCTCCAGGTCTGAGCTTCTCCAGGTCTGAGGTTCTCCAGTTCTGAGCTTCTCCAGGTCTGAGCTTCTCTCCAGGTCTGAGCTTCTCCAGGTCTGAGATTCTCTAGGTCTGAGGTTCTCCAGTTCTGAGCTTCTCCTGGTCTGAGCTTCTCTCCAGGTCTGAGCGTCTCTCCAGGTCTGAGCTTCCCTCCAGGCCTGAGCTTCTCTCCAGGTCTGAGCTTCTCTCCAGGCCTGAGCTTTTCTCCAGGTTTGAGCTTCGTCAGGTCTGAGCTTCTCCAGGTCTGAGCTTTTCCAGGTCTGAGCTTCTCTAGGTCTGAGCTTCTCCCCAGGTTTGAGCTTCTCCAGGTCTGAGCTTCTCTAGGTCTGAGCTTCTCCCCAGGTTTGAGCTTCTCCAGGTCTGAGCTTCTCCAGGTCTGAGCTACTCTAGGTCTGAGCTTCTCCAGGTCTGAGCTTCTCTCCAGGTCTGAGCTTCTCCAGCTCTGAGCTACTCTAGGTCTGAGCTTTTCCAGGTCTGAGCTTCTCTAGGTCTGAGCCTCTCTCCAGGTCTGAGCTTCTCCAGGTCTAAGCTTCTCTCCAAGTCTGAGCTTCTCTCCAGGTCTGAGCTTCTCCAGGTCTGAGCTACTCTAGGTCTGAGCTTCTCCAGGTCTGAGCTTCTCTCCAGGTCTGAGCTTCTCCAGCTCTGAGCTACTCTAGGTCTGAGCTTTTCAGGTCTGAGCTTCTCTAGGTCTGAGCCTCTCTCCAGGTCTGAGCTTTTCCAGGTCTAAGCTTCTCTCCAAGTCTGAGCTTCTCTCCAGGTCTGAGCTTCTCCAGGTCTGAGGTTCTCCAGTTCTGAGCTTCTCCAGGTCTGAGCTTCTCTAGGTCTGAGGTTCTCCAGTTCTGAGCTTCTCCAGGTCTGAGCTTCTCTCCAGGTCTGAGCGTCTCTCCAGGTCTGAGCTTCCCTCCAGGCCTGAGCTTCTCTCCAGGTCTGAGCTTCTCTCCAGGCCTGAGCTTTTCTCCAGGTCTGAACTTCTCCAGGTCTGGGCTTCTTCTTTCCAGGTCTAAATTTCATCCCACTTCAACATGTACTATAGAAACAAAATTAAATGTTTTTGTGTAGAACCCTTTAACATCTTCAATGAAGGTACTTGATTCATCTTCTGTACTCAGTAGTTGAAGTCTTTGAACGTTTCGCCTCTCATCCAAAAGGCTTCGTCAGCGACAAAGGTCCCACTCTGGACGCAGCTGAATATATAGACCAACGGGGAGGAGTTAGTTAACATGACATATGTTGCAAAAGTTCTTCAAACTAGTGTTATCTCAATAAACCTTTAGTGTGATCTCAGTAAACCTGTAGTAATCTTTTACTGTGTCCTCAGTAAACCTCTAGTTTTATGTTATAGTGTAGTTATGATGGATAAAAGACAGATGTCCACAATCAATAATTACTTTAATACAAAAAACATGATAATTATAGCAAATCAATACTCTTGGCTTTAAAGAAATAGCTTATACTGTCTGTGATTTGTGTCTGTTGCCTTGACCCATTAATCGTGAACGTGCCCATGTTGATCTCAGTAAACCTTTAGTGTGTCCTCAGTAAACCTTTAGTGTGTCCTCAGTAAACCTTTAGTGTGTCCTCAGTAAACCTTTAGTGTGTCCTCAGTAAACCTTTAGTGTGTCCTCAGTAAACCTTTAGTGTGTCCTCAGTAAACCTTTAGTGTGTCCTCAGTAAACCTTTAGTGTGTCCTCAGTAAACCTTTAGTGTGTCCTCAGTAAACCTTTAGTGTGTCCTCAGTAAACCTTTAGTGTGTCCTCAGTAAACCTTTAGTGTGTCCTCAGTAAACCTTTAGTGTGTCCTCAGTAAACCTTTAGTGTGTCCTCAGTAAACCTTTAGTGTGTCCTCAGTAAACCTTTAGTGTATCCTCAGTAATCCTTTAGTGTGTCCTCAGTAAACCTTTAGTGTGTCCTCAGTAAACCTTTAGTGTGTCCTCAGTAAACCTTTAGTGTGTCCTCAGTAAACCTTTAGTGTGTCCTCAGTAAACCTTTAGTGTGTCCTCAGTAAACCTTTAGTGTGTCCTCAGTAAACCTTTAGTGTGTCCTCAGTAAACCTTTAGTGTATCCTCAGTAATCCTTTAGTGTGTCCTCAGTAAACCTTTAGTGTGTCCTCAGTAAACCTTTAGTGTGTCCTCAGTAAACCTTTAGTGTGTCCTCAGTAAACCTTTAGTGTGTCCTCAGTAAACCTTTAGTGTGTCCTCAGTAAACCTTTAGTGTATCCTCAGTAATCCTTTAGTGTGTCCTCAGTAAACCTTTAGTGTGTCCTCAGTAAACCTTTAGTGTGTCCTCAGTAAACCTTTAGTGTGTCCTCAGTAAACCTTTAGTGTATCCTCAGTAATCCTTTAGTGTGTCCTCAGTAAACCTTTAGTGTGTCCTCAGTAAACCTTTAGTGTGTCCTCAGTAAACCTTTAGTTTGCTCAGACATACATTTAGTGTGCTCAGCCAGACCTGTGGCGTGCTCAGACACACCTTTAGTTTGCTCAGACAGACCTTTGGTGTGCTCATAAACCTTTGGTGTGCTCAGACTCTGGGAAGTATCTGGCTGTGGCGTCCCTTGATTCGTTCGTCGACATCTATAACGTTCAGACGAGTAAAAGAGTGGGCGTTTGTAAAGGAGACGGCAGTGGCGTCAAACACATCGACTGGGACCAGAGAGGTATGCTAAGCGTAATGTTAACGGTTAATGTTAAATACTAACATGAAGATCTTCAATTTTTTGTGGCAAAAGTGGCAGCCATCTTGTTATTGGCCGGTGAGGCTAATGCTAATTAGCCTGGTGAGACCAGAATGATTCCCCTCTGTATTTTTTTATCCAGCGGGGGATCAGTCTGGTCACCCCGTCCTCGTTCGCGCCTTCCGCAAAATCAATCCGTTCACGTGCAATCAGATTGGTTTATTTGCCGTGACGTGTTGTTAGCGAGCAACGTCACTCACGGGACGCGGAAGTCCCTCAATAACAATCTACGAACGATGCACGAAAGAGAGAAAGCGTGTCTCCAGTCGGCGGTAAATGACCAAAAAACACATCGACAGTCGGTGAGTTTCGTTATTCATAATCCTGCGCAAATATTAACGCAAAACCGCTAATAACACCACATCAACAGCAGACGCCCGCCCCTCGCTGATTGGTTTACTCCGCTTCCTGTTTGCTTGCGTATCTACCGCTGTGGGAAATGGATTCGACGCAGCGGTGACCAGACTCACCGGCTGGTACAGCTGTACCAGCCGGTGAGTCTGGATTTTTCCAGGCTAAATGCTAATTGCAAGTCATATAAAAATGGGAACATGGTTTTTGTTGATAAAACGTCAGAATTTGAGATACAGTAATTGTTTTTGATTTGTCTTTTCTGCAAACTGCATTTGCAATTTTTGTGATCCACATTGTTTTACAAGATGTTTTTGCACATCTTTGCCATGTTATTTGTGGAGTTCAGCAGATATTTTACTACCGAATCTCTTGATAGCTTTGAACAAAAGATCTGTTTTATAAGTAAACAACAGTTCAAGATGGATTATGTTTATAGGTTGCGTTCACGTTATATAATTCTATTTCAGTTGGAGGGCAGGTGCCAATACAAGTCTATGGGAGAGAAACAGTTTTTGAAAGAAATTTCCAAAAAGAAAATGTCCAAATGTTTTCTCTGATCATCATGTGACAGTGATTGGATTCACAACCTGACATGTGAATTTTATGGCTGAAAGTCCTTTCTACTGGCCAACATCAAGCACATGTTATTGAATATTGTCTCCACTTCTGGACGCCTTTGTGAAGAAATAATGAGACATATGTTCATATGTGCTGGAAGATATGACTTTGAACTTTATGACAGCTTTTGTTCCATGTGAATTGGCCCAGGAATTACAGAGAAATTAGCAATGATTCAAGACTAGAAATCTGCATTTTGAGCGTTGAGCAATGGTTACAGCCATTGAATTTTTAGTTGCCCTCCACCTCAATTTTAAACTATAGGATCTTTAGAATGTTGTGATGTCACGTGAACGCTACCTATTGGCTGTAGTTATAGGATTTCTATCTGTTTCTTCATTCCCACGCCACTGCCTGCTGTATCTTGCCTGGTTGTGCCTAAGAGTTTTAGAAACTTACCTTTCTTCTGTGTTGATCCATTTGAGCCACTTTGAAACTGTGACCTCAAATCTAAATAGAAAGCTGGCTTACTCTGTATTAGTCTGGCTTATTTTGTAGTCTTTTCGGTTTCATAAACCAGGCTCACTCTGAGTCTGGCTCAGTTACTATAGAAATATAGTCAGAGAACTTAGGCTGGTCCGGACCAGGCTAAAAGCAGACTGAGCACAAGCTATGTTTCTTCTTCGTGGAATCCAACACCAATAGGCATTGTAAATGACACAAGCAGGGTATCAGCGCCATCATCTGGTCAAAATGTATGTTGGCCTAAAAAATGTGAAAAAGAAAACATGACATCACAAAATCAATTACTTTATGCCAGTGGTTCCCAAAATGGGGGCCTTGGAGACACTATAGGGGGGGGGGGGGGGGTTCTAGAAAACAAGTACATTGAAAAATATGTATTTTAAAAGGAAAAATACATTTATTCGCTAAAATGTATTACTTGAAACCAGTTTTAAACTCCACTCATTGCTAGTTTTCGCTTTTGATGTAATTTTAGCTGTAAACCAATAAAAAAATTCCAATGAATAGGATAGATTATTTTCTATTGGGGGCCCCCCGAGAAAATTTCATTCAATTGTAAATATACACCAACATTGTCTTTGTCTCTCATCTGTGAAATACAAAGTTGTGTGACATGTTAATGACATTATTTGTCATCAAAAGGAACCTTAGCCCACAGGCCCAGTGCTTCATTTGTAAATGAGTAGTTTCAGGAACACTTTTGGTTTGATGTGATCGATTCAGGGAACAGGCCAAAACA
This sequence comes from Proterorhinus semilunaris, assembly GCA_021464625.1. Lineage (NCBI taxonomy): Eukaryota > Metazoa > Chordata > Actinopteri > Gobiiformes > Gobiidae > Proterorhinus > Proterorhinus semilunaris. Next base: position 43,303,448 of record CM038349.1, on the reverse strand, counting down.
TTTACCGGAACATTCTCATTAAGCACCTAAATATCAGATCAAATCTTTGCCGGATCCTTTACCCTGAAAAACTGAAAATTGGGGGAATGCGTTCCCCCAAACAGGGGATCAAATTAAGCACTGCACATGACCCGCCCTCATGACCTGTGTCCTGTGGCCACAGTGTTTTCGTTTTCTTTTTTTTTCATCATGTGTTTAAATTCCTGGGGGGGAAAGAAAAGTGTTTAAATTAATTGGCGCCAATTTATGTTCTTCCCAGTGGTGCCCAGTCCCAAAAAAAAAATCAGTCAAGGCTGAGATTGATCTCGCAACCTCATGGATGCGAGACCTGCGCGCTACCTATGGAGCTAACGTAGCAGAACAAAGCTGGCGACCTGTGAAGTAAGCTGCGCGTTCACGCTTGGCCATGATTTCTCAATGAACTCTGTGATCGATAGTGTGGTCTGTTTATGTACCAGCAAGTGCTAATTAGTTGAACCTGTCTTGAATTAGTGAGATCAGCCAAGCTCGATGTGCCTTTGGTGAAACCCAGTAATCGCAGCTTGAATTGTTGTGCCTCACATAAGCCAGGATTTGGAGCCTAAGCCGAGCTTTACCCTCGGGCAGTGCTTAATTTGTAAATGAGTATTTTCAGGAACACTTTTGGTCTGATGTGATGGATTCGGGGAACAGGCCAAAACAATTGCCGGAACACTCTCATTAAACACCATTATATCAGATCAAATCTTTGCCGGATCCTCCTAAATATTTCCCGGATCCTTTACCCTGAAAAACTGAAAATTGGGGGAATGCGTTCCCCCAAACGGGGGATCAAATTAAGCACTGCCCTCGGGTGTGGGGTATTGGTTGTGGTTAGGGATGTCAAGATTAACCGGTTTTACGATTACCACGATTATAAAAGGACGCGGTAGGTTAACCGTAAGAATTTCAGAAGCCGCGGTTTACCGCAGCCTTTTTTTCACGTGGACGCACGAGCCGCTGCGCGCCATAAACAGTGCGTAAACTCACCGGTAGTTGAGCGAGGCAGAAGGACGCTCTCCTCCAGTGTTATATCCACCCAAAAACGATTGAAGTCAGCAGAGTGGGACCTCTTTAGGATCCAAAACATGACCAAGGCGTTGTTGTCGATGGACGTCCGTTATGCAAACCGTGTCGTCAGAAAGTTGCAGCTACGTCGAATATAAACAACATCTTGGAGATAATCCTTCGCTCTGAATGTCCAGGTCAAGGTAACGAACTGCATACTTCCCAAAAAAGTTGTCCAAATGTTCGGAAATAGCCACAACTGGCTCAGGATGTAAACAAAAAGCTAACGCTACGCTCTGCTTCAGCTACGCGTAGCAGAAATGAAAGTGAAACCGCGCACATGTGGAGATCAGCTGTTCATTAGTCACTTTGTAAACACGTTTCATTCTCTGTTCATCAAAATAATTAAGCAACAGCTTAACTGTTGAGAGCATAAAACCTAGCCTAGCTTGTGGCCTAATAATATATAGTAAAATAATTATGATAATTATGGTCATTATAAAGAAGTAAAGTTGACATTGTTTTGTATTATTCAATGTAGGCCTATTTATTTTAATGCAAAACAATCTTAAAGCATTTTTCATTTTTAGAAACAGTGAATGTTTACAAGTATTAAAAAGCTTTTTAAATACAAAAACTAAAAATATCAGTTCTTTCCTTTCATTCGGGGAATAATCGTGAATAATCGTAAAATCGCAATTTTTTGTCTCACAATAATCGTGACTCAAAAAATTGAAATCGTGACACCCCTAGTTGTGGTTCTGTTTGTTTGTTTTTTTCCTTCTCTCTGTTGATTTTTCCTTATTTGTTCATTATCCTTTTGTAAATGTATTAAATGATTATATATGGATTTTTTTTTTTTCTAAAGTATGAATGAGCCTTTAAACTTTTGATTACGACTGTAGATTTTTGACGCTAACGGTTAAATGCTACTTTTGCCATGCCAAAGACTGTCAGTGACGCTGTTGTGACTGTTTCCAGGAAAACTGCTGCAGGTGAACACTTCGGCTGATCAGCTGTTGTTCTTTGAGGCTCCGCGAGGAAAACGGCAGGACATTAGCCAATCCGAGGTGAGAGCTAGAGATGCACTGATCCAGCTTATTACTTTTTACTTTCTTAAAAAGTGGCTGCTTTGATTGACAGTGTGAATTATCCTCTTTTCTCCAGTGTGAAATCAATTAAGTAATATATTTTCTTGCAAACAAGATGAGTTATATCAATTATCCATTGTATCTATTCATAAACGAAAGGGGAAAAACATGAAACAAGGATCACTGGATTTTCCTACACTAAATATCGTCGGCTTCATAATTCAGCCTTTTGGTTACATTAAAATAAACAACTCACAACATGGAGTGATTTGATCATAACAGATGTGTTAGATCAGTTATTCTTTAACAGCATTTCATAAACTAAATTACAGACATTTCTGGCCAATATTATTTTATCAATAGTTTTTATAAGCAGTGGCATTTTGCACGGTGATCAAAAATACATTTGCAGAGATTGAAACCAATTCTTCAGAGTTTCAGAATGAGATACAAGCATGTCCATATTCACTGAGGTTTAGTTGTTGAAAGTTGTGGTTTTTAAAATGTTGAGAGCCAAAACAGATGTTGGTCCTGTATTGGATATTTAGAATCGATACAGATAGTGTATTTTTCCCTGTATCGGCTCCAATATCCATTACCAGTATCCCTATGCATCCCTAGTGAGAACACAGCCTGCAAGTGATGCACCACTCACACGTCTCACTCGTGGCCCGAGCTGTTTCTCTTTCACTGTCAGTGCTCTGAGCTCATGATGCCGACAGCCAAAACGAATAAAACAGTGGTCGATACAACTCAATGGCAGAGAGTTCATTTGTGCTCAGCGAGAAGACACTGGGCTTTGGGACAGCTCTTGTTTCATGTGGATAGGCCCAACCTATATTAACCATGAAATCAAGTCCAGAATTCAGCATTATAACCACCATAGTTACCACAACAAAACCATTTTAAATTATAATGTAGGCTGCTTACAATGTTGTGACCTCATGTAAATGTTTTTTGTACGATTCGGTCTCCAAGCCATTTTATTTTCCTTTTGAGAAATATTCCTTTTGAGCTGATTGTAGGTCTTTTGTTTCATCCGCCTCCACACACTGTCAAACCGTGTCACTGAAAGGCTCTTCTCTGATTCCAGTTTGAGAAGCTGCTGTGGGCATCATGGAGCTGCGTCCTGGGGCCCACAGTGGAGGGGACACGCAGCTCCGCCCTGGGGCCTGCGCTGAACACTACAGCACTGACCATGGACAGGATGCTGCTCGCCACCGGAGATGCTCTGGGCTTCATCAGACTCTACACCTTCCCCTGCAGGGTCAGCCCAAGAGGGTTTAGAAAGGAGCAACACCCCGCCCCCTCTGGTTGTAAACAAAAGGGGGATTAGTATGGCGGCACATAGGCAATCCGGGCTTGTTTCTCGTTCTGGGTGTAAATTATTCCTTGCCAGTGTGAGAACCTCAGGGAAATGTCCAGTCACGAACACATCAGTTCACTAGCACTGGACAATTGAGCGCTAATTTATTTGGAATGGAAACAATAAGAGCCAGTTTATTGATTGCTACTTCTTTAATCGTTTAATATTCAGCCTGATTAAACGTGCTCAGCCTTAGGCCTAATTTATGGTTCAAATGCACATTAATGTTCCAACATGTCCTCCAAATCCATAGTGGATGTTCCTCTCTCAAACACACGCAGACAAACTCCTCTCACATTTGCCAGATTGCAGAATTTGCTGTATATCAACTACTGAGTACAGAAGATGAATCAAGTACCTTCATTGAAGATGTACATCACAAACACACACACACACACACGCACACACATGCATACACACTAGTGATGCGCAGGTTCACACGCGGTCTCCGCGGTCCGCCGTAAGTGCATTCATGGTATACACGACTTATTGTCTTTACAGCAGGTTTAAATATGCATCGTATTTTCACAAAACACGCAGCATTTTGCAGCTTGTGATCCAATGTCTCCTATTTTTCAGTGTGTCTCTGTGTGAGTTTGCGTTACATCCTCGAGAGGGCGATGTAATGCAGGTATACACCTGTCCCGTTCATTTTTGGACCAAGCCGAAAAATTGACACAGAGGGCTGAAGGAGCGCAGAACAGGCTGGCGCTACATAATCAGGCTGAGAGAGAGGCAGCCGGAAGGACGGCGCGTCAGCTCGGGGCTGAGTGTGAGAGGCGGGACATCACAGATCACCTCAAACGCAAAATCCAGCGTTATAAAAAGATACTACTTACAGTTTGATGCTTTTGCGGGAAGCTTTTTTTAACGCTGAAGCTGCTGAAGTGGTGTCCTGTCTGGGGAGCAAAGCAGCGTGTCCCGCTGTCGCAGCTTTGCTAAGGCTTTTCATGAGGAAGCGGCACCACATAACGTGATTAATAAATCAACTTTGCAGAAGTACTTCTAAACATGTTCGTTGTAACGTCCACGGTTCATCTCGTGTGCTACAATCTGTTTTAACCCAATATGTAAATACACACAGACACAGACAAAGTCACGCCCCTACTGCACGCTCCGAAATCTCGCAAAACAAGCCGGTTTGAACCTAAAAGTTTACACTTTTAAATATACCAATACCGTTAAACGTAGAGAGGCTTCTTTGTGACTTAAACTGAACGATTCTGCAAAAAAGCGAAAATCACAAATAAAAAAAATAAAAACTTATTTTGTGTTTCTTCTCTAAACTTGGGCTGCCGACTTGTTTACTCACAACAACATCGATACCAAAGCACTAACTCATCATTGGTGTTTTCATGATCCTCCTCCTCAATGGTGCATCCATTGCCAACTCTATTGCTCATCTGTCATCTTCCACCACCAGACGCTCGCATTCGAGCCCCAACCCCAGGCCTGGCTCCAGGGTGGGGCCCCGGCTGCGCCATACCGGGCGATGTCACGGTCCTTGTTGTTGTACTGTCCATCGAAGTTTTCAAACTGCTCTTCGTCTGACCCGTCACCTAAGACCTGTTTCCCATGGGAGACCCTACCAGGGGCATGAAGCCCCAGACAACATAGCTCCTCGGATCATTCGGGCACTCAAACAACCCCAGCACGTTAAGGTAGCAGTTCACGGGGTTGTGCTTCAAAAACCTGCGTGCTAAACACAGCTGTTATGTTTTATATGTTTTATCCTTTAATGACGATACTGGGGGGAAATTAACCACATCAATTTCATTGCGGATATTTGGCGTTCTCAAGAGGAACTCTGAAAGAAATGCAGGACTTTGTGGAGAACAGCAGTGGGACCTGAGGCTGGACTTCCCAGGGTGACGAGAGAAGTTTGTCCTCATCATGCGCTCTGGAACCCGGCGCAGGATCCGAGGCTCTCAGCGGTCACTGGACAACAGGACGTACAGGTGACGATGGAAGATGACCGATGAGCAATAGAGTTGGCAATGTATGCACCATGGAGGAGGAGGATCATTGTTGGGGCTGGTAACCAACAAAACAAAAAAATAATTAATGAAGGAAAGCAAGACAAGACAGATTATCTTTTTACTTGCAAGGAGAGACAGACAGAGATAAAGACTCAGTTACAAACGAAGCTGGAGCCAATCCTCCCGTGTCCGCTCTGAGCTCTCTGGTGTCTCACATTGCATTTTATTCAGTTATCACGTCCCTAGTATACAATGTACTGCTCTGGTCTAAGGGAAGGGGGGTTGCATACCAGAGCAGTAAATGACAGTTTGCAAGCACGCAGTATTTTCAAATAGTATCCATTATTCTCGTCCTTGAGACAGTCCCGGTTTTGGTCACACACGGCTGCTCAATGTTTCAGTTTATAAACCAAAATCTGTAACTCAAAGCAAAAGCATTAGTAACATCTTTCCAGTCAGCAGATTATGACGTGTAAGGTAAGCAAAATATAGAGAAGAGCAGTGGCGGCTGGTGATGTGAAAACCAGGGGGGGCTGTTGCCTATTCCTACCTTCAATTATATTTTAAAAGATACTTATAAACATTGTTTTTAACTTCAAAAAGAAAGGTATCTTTGGGGCATTTAATATTATTATTTTATGCAGAATATAATCAAAAGTAAACTTATTTAGTTTTATTAAACTAAAAAATAAAGAAGCATGGAATGAATTTATGCTTTTGGGATATCTTTTTTCTGATGAAATGACATTTTTTGTGTAAAGATAGTCACTATACATATTTTTGTTTTGCACCACTGATTTGTGTTTTGTACCAACAGAACAAAGGCAGGAGGTGTATCAAAAAAAATACATGTATATATTAAAGTAAATTGGGACGTGGAGAAAAAGCTTTTTGTGGAGTGTCCCCACCAACATTGACACCAAACCTACGCCCTTGTCAGAAATATCTTTGTGACTTACGTGTTTAGATGAGAGTCCTCCTCAGTAGCTCCTGGAGCTCCACCTGTTTCACTCAATGAATGAATGAATGAGTCCCCTCTTCTGTCGTAGCTCCTCACGGTTCTGAATCTTCTCTCCATCAAATGTCCACGTCCTGGGACATAACTGTCCAAGTCAGCGAGGGTTGTCCCAAAGTGTGCAATAAACAAGCAGTAGCTAAAGCAGACGAGCTAGTTAGCATCGTAATGCTACCTCCAGTAAAGTCCGTTTAGACGTCACTTCTGACTGAAGAAAGTTGTTTAAGTCCATAAGTTGGACAAAATCCTTTCACGTCCTCTCAGGAAACAACACGAAGATTCTCCGGTCTCTCAAATGAGAAGTTTTTCCTCCGATCGTCCGTGAGCTCAGAGCTGCTCCTCGCGTTTGTTTACAGTAGAGGCCTCCTCGGTGTTCACATGTTAAATCTCCGATGGCGCTCGGCCTCAGCGCCCATGGGAGATTTAACATTGCGCGTCTCTGATTGGTTGAATTAATGATATGTAGTGACGTTTTTAGACCCTATCAGAGCGCCATTGGTTAGATAGTAAATTATTTTCTGTAAATAAAATACATTTTATTTTGTATTTTGATTTTACCTTTAAATTATTTAACCAGGAAAGTCCCTCTGAGATATAAGAATCTCTTTTTCAAGGGTGTCCTGGCCCCAAAAGGGGAATCTTAAAGGGACAGAATAATGACATTATAAACCAACAAAAGCCTTGGTTCAACATTAATGTGACTTGATATGATGATCCATTCTTTTCAATGGACGGACGCTTCTGTTTCACCCAAAGCGGGCGTTAACCTTCTCAGGGACATAGGCATCTGTCTCTGACAGAGAGAGGGCATCAGGTTTAACCACTCTCTCCTGCACAGGGCCAGGCAGCTCGCTGTAAGAAGTATGTGGGCCACAGTGCAAACGTGGCAAAGCTGTGCTGGACCAATGAGGACGCAGCACTGCTGTCAGTGGGCGGGGCCGACGGCGCGCTCATGATATGGACGCGAGAGTCCGGACTCAGAGAGACACACGGCCCGGACAGCGAGGACTCAGACCCGGATCCAGACCAGGACGGAGGTGGGTTCACTCGGGCTGACACTGACATTATGTTGTAATGGATTAATCTGCAGATTACTTTTACCTGCAGATTACTTTTACCTGTTATACAGGTTTAAACCTAAAACGGGCTCTGAGGCCCGTTTTTAGTCACAGGACTGGACGGTCTGTGATCTTGGCCGGTCTGCTAAGGGACTCCTTCGGCCCTGGGTCTCTATAGCCTGTCCGTCCATGGGAGTGGATCTCTCCTTCTGTGGTTCTCCTCAAGGTTTCTCGGGTTTTTGAGTTTTTCCTCTCTGTGCTGGAGAGGGGGGACACCCGCGCCTTATTTGGACTTTATGTTTGCCTGGATATTCGCCTGAACTTTACTTGTCTTATTTACTGCTCTGTTTTATTGCCTTAATGTTTATTACAGCCCTATGAGGCAACTCCTGGTGTGATATTGGGCTATACAAAACCATTGATTGATTGATTGATTGATATAGGGCTGGACCTAATACATGAAGCTGTAAATAACGCATCATTTCTGCTCTTTGTGAGCCAGAAAACCATTTATCCTTTACTAACATAGTTTCATCGATTTCAATAATATAATAACAGTTTCAGCCCAAGACTTTATCATCAATCAAAAGTGTCTGCTCCTCAGGTTACGACAGCGACGTGTCACGAGAAATAAGCCTGGACTTTACCAAAACCCAAACCAGGACCAGGACGAGCGCTCAGCCCCACGACACGGTCCCGGAGGACAGGTAACAGGACAACTGCAAGGCCCACAGGTACCACATCTGAACACCTGCAAGGACTAACACACAGGTACCCCCTCTGTATACCTGCGAGGTCTGGCACACAGGTACCGCTCTGGATACCTGCAAGGTCTGACAGACAGGTACCACCTCTATGTCTGAGCAGCTGCGAGTCATGACACTCAGAATCAGTCAAAGAGATTGTTTTTCTCTACAGTAGTCCGAGGACAGATGTCATGTTTGTCATCCTAAAAGAGTACCTACCATCCACCCATCCATCCATCCATTTTTCTTCCGCTTTATCCGGGGCCGGGTTGCGGGGGCAGCAGTCTTAGCAGAGATGCTCAGACTTCCCGATCCACGCACACCTCCTCCAGCTGTTCTGGGGGGACCCCGAGGTGACACCAGGCCAGCTTGGAGACATAGTCCTGGGCCTACCACGAGGCCTCCTCCCAATAGGATATGCCTGGAACACCTCCCGAGGGAGGCGACCAGGAGGCATCCGAAACAGATGCCCTAGCCACCTCAGCGGGCTCCTTCCAATGTGAAGGAGCAACGACTCTCCTCCCGGGTAACTGAGCTCCTCACCCGATCTCGAAGGGTGTGCCCGGCCACCCTGCGAAGGAAACTCATTTCGGCCGCTTGTATTCGCGATCTTGTCCTTTCGGTCATTACCCAAATCTCATGACCATAGGTGAGGGTGGGAACGTAGATCGATCGGTAAATCGAGAGCTTTGCCTCAGACTCAGCTCCCTCTTCACCACAACAGTCCGATACAGCGACCGCATCACTGCTGACGCCGCACCGATCCGTCTATCGATCTCACGCTCCATCCGTTCCTCACTCGTAGGGATGGATACCGGACCCTGGTATCATAACGGCCCCAGGGCACACGAGTGCCCATCCACCCGGACCGATAAGCTCCAGCCTTAATGGTCTTTCTTACGGGGCCGCTGCGTTGCTGATCACACAAGCTCAAATAATCACTAAAATAAAGTCTCTCTCCGCTCTCATGGATGCGTTCGCTGCTTCGGATCTGTTCATCCCTGCTACCCCGCACGAGAGTGCACGGTGTCGGCCCATCCCCGCACTCTGCCACTGCCCTGCCTCCCCTCTTCAGCCGTGTGTGGCGAGACAGGTGCACGCGAGACAGACATTCAAAACGTGCTTATTCTACTCAGAACCCCCCCGAGCTGCTGCCGCTAACCCACCGTAAAAAGCTAAACATAACAACTTCGTATTGAACAAACAGATGAGCCACTCGCACTTACTTCTTTCACAAATCCCCAAAATAAAGAATTTCGTGGATTTTTATTTCCACAAACAGCGCAGACGACAGCGTGTACGTGTACGTGTACGCGCGTTCCCACGTGCACGTCAGCGTGAGGCGGTGTCAACGCACCGGAAACCAGCTGAGAGGCAGATGACAGGCAAGTTTTCATTTGGACACACTCCCCAGAGGTACAGCGAAATCTAACCAACAGCCTCGATTTAATAGATAATAAATAATGATTAAAACATTTTTTTAAGTAAGTGAAAGTATTTTAACTCTCATATAATAGCCCTTATTTATCAACATTGCGTAAAAAAGTGGTGTATGCATAGGTGAATTTGTGATACATGCCAGAGGGCGTGTGACATTTATGAACCTGGGCTTTCCGCTCAGATCTTATCGTACACAAGAGCAGCTGATGGTAAATGCCACGGAGAAATCCTGCCGTCATTTGAATGAAACGCCCCAAAATATTCATGTATGAGGAGGCCTCACCCACAGATTTTACGGCACGAAACACGGCAAAAAATAACATTTCTCCAACCAGATAATTTATTTCAACACAGTCTCACTCCGAAAGCATCATAAATTGACGAACGGTCACTCGCCTTAGCGTAATATAGAATGCAAAAGGTCCCGTTTGCGTCTCCATTAACGCGATGGGTTTGTAATGTATTTCAATGAGAAGCCATTTTCAATGAGAAGCTCATTTGACGATATATAAACTATAAAACAAACAAAAATGCAAAAGCGCATTCAGCGCAAACACAAGCGCACAACTACAGTATTCACGTCTATTTGCCTGATTCTGAGGCCAAACTGTTGTTCATCAAAGCCAAAAAATTATGGATCCAGGACAAACCCACTCACAAAACCTTCTTCAGGAACTTTTACAATATGGCATTGCATTACAGCAGTACGTAGTTTAAAGCCTTTCCCCTACCTTCTGCTGTCTTGGTGGGACGAGTACTCCAGTATATTGCCGGGTCGTTGCCGGGCTTGTACCCGGCCAAGGTGCGTTCTCTTCGGGCTAGCTTTGAGCTGCGGCCCGCTGGAGTCCCATGGAGGATCGTAACGCCGAGTCACACTTTCTCTGCAAAAGTCCTTTGGGTGAAAGTGATGTCAAGCGTCCACCATGATATAAATGTCCTTATGTTCGCCTCGGTCAGCCATTTAAGGTTCAAAGATAAGCATTTATTGATCATATGTTTGACTAGGAGCCAATATACAATGACATGATCAGCTGTTCTGATTGACACCCGTGTCAACCAATGACACGCGTTCAAAACTGTGACGTCACTCAAAAGGCGGTCAATCTATATTTTTTATTGTAAAATATTAGTATTAGCCTTATTTACGTCATTAAGCCATCCTTAAATTGGGCGTGGCCTGCTGCATCACAGGATGATGTTAATGGCCTATGGCAAAACGTAGGCAGCATATGTATACAACATACATCCAAACACAAAAAACAAAGCCAGGATATAGTGAATAAAATATACATATGTACATATATACAATAAAAACATATAGTGGCACATGAAATACATATCAGTCAGTCATTCAAACTTTATTTATAAAGCGCTTTTGTTGGGGCTGGTAAACCAACATAAACAATAATTAGTATAAGAAAGCGAGACAAGACAGATAACCTTTTACCTCGAAGGAGAGACAAAACAGAGATAAGGACCCAGTTCCATAAAAGGAGCTGAGACAATCTCTCCGCTTCCTCTGGGCTCTCTGAGTGAATCTTCTTTATTTATTATTTATTTAGTAAACCACGCCCCTAACACAATGTACGACTCTGGTCTAAGGGGAGGGGGGAAAAATCCCAGAGCCGTAAAGATAGCAATGTTGAAAGTGTACAATATTCTCATTATTTTCATCCTTGAGACAGTCGGTCACACACTGTTGCTCTCCCAGATTAATATGATGGCATAATATTCCAATATAAATACATAATTATTGATGCAATTGTTAATTTGCAGCATATTTTGTATGTCCTCAAAGTGCTCATTGTATTTTTAGAAGAACTGGCTGCCCCCAAAATAATCTGATTGTCCTCCCTGTTGCATTTCACCCGTCCAGGAGAGAAGTACCAATGAGCTCGTCCCGCAGAGCTTTTCCCCTTCACAGCTTCTCTCCTCTCCTCCTTCCTACTCTGTCATTCACTGCACCATTTATGCACTTTCATACAACTATTATTACATTACACTTAGTGATGAGAAGAAAAGATATTGCAACGACCCAGTGCTGACAGACCGACTCCCCGTTTCGGCGCATGTTTCAACACCCTGTCACCCGCAGTGGCCACGGCTCAAACCTGCCGCTGGTTTACGAAACTCGCAGCAACTGTATTCGTGCTCCGCGGTTCTTTACAACGAAGAGAGAAACGCCGGGCACAAATCTGGCTAGCCGTTCTGTTCCCTTCGCTGCTCGCCTGGGCCAGGGACCTCACACCGATTCATTACCGACGGGTTAAACAACCTCACAGCACAAATTTAACGTTACATAATGTTAAATGAACTTACTTACCAAATTAGACCACGAGAGATGAGAAGGGCTGCTGCCTGGAGACCAGTGACACCGACTCCTTCCGTGGAGATATGTAGTTAGCCTTAAACTTGCTATGCTAGTTCGCAAGCACAGACCCTCCAAACACGGCTTCCTTTGACTCTAATTTAACCTTTCTGTTATTATAGTCTGAAGTAAAACATCGCGTGGCCAATTATAAGCAAAAGAAACGTTTAAATGTTTTAAATGTCTGTTCTGGATGAGAGCGGGTCCACTCCGCATCGAGCCACCATCTTGTTTTTTCAAACTCAGTGCGTCAAAAGCAGAAGGGAAAACAACGCAAATGTTTTGAAAGGAAGTTTCCAACATTATCTGCATTGAACTTAAATCTCAATCAATCACATTTTGTACTCAAAAGATTAATATTCAGTCAACGAATTGTCTGTTTACGAGTCAGGTGCCTAAAACAATTATGAGTTTGTACGGCTGTTCGGGATTACAGTGTATAAACATCAACACTGTAGCCTTGTTTCATGTTTAAATCACTAATGAGGATTATATGCGATGTGGCATTTCCTGCGCTGTTCAGTGTTTAGTTAAAATTGGTGTATCATGTTCCACCTCCTGACTTGGTGTAGGATTTGAGCGCACCGTACGCCAGGTTCTCTGATTTCACCATACTCAAGTTTGATAAATGAGGGCCATTTAGTGTATGCGCAAATTGGAAATAAAATGAAGAGTAATACAAAATAAATATAGGCCAAGGATTTTTCCTTTTTAAAGTACCGATAAGAGTGTTAAAGTACCAGATCGATGAGGTGTATCGATAAGAGTAGTAGTATCAATAAATCCTTAACGATACCCATCTCTACTCACTCGTGAACACGACCCCGAGATACTTGAACTTCTCCACTTGAGGCAAGGACTCTCCACCGACCTGAAGAGGGGAAGCCACCTTTTTCCGGTGGAGAACCATGGCCTCGGATTTGGAGGTGCTGATCCTCATCTCGGTCGCTTTACACTCGGCTGCAAACCACCACAGAGCAGCTGAAGGTCCTGATTTGATTAAGCCAACAGAACAACACCGTCTGTAAACAGCAGAGATGAGATCCTGAGGTTCCCAAACAGGACACCGTTCGGCCCCTGGCTGTGCCTAGAAATTCTGACCATCAAGATAATGAACAGAACTGGGGACAAAGGGCTGCCCTGGCGGAGACCAACACGCACTGGGAACAAGTCTGACTTACTCCCGGTAATGCGAACCAAGCTCTTGCTGCGTCATACAGAGAACGGACAGCAATTAGCAGAGGGCCTCGGACACCATACTCCCGCAGCTACTCCCTTGGATCCAAGATTCGACCATCGGCCAGATCCTCCTCTCCAGCACCCTGGAGTAGACCTTACTGGGGAGGCTGTAATCCCTCTGTAATTGGAGCTCACCCTCCAATCCCCCTTCTTAAAGACAGGGACCACCACGCCGGTCTGCCACTCCATAGGCACTGTGCCCGACACTGAGACGTGTCAGCCAAGACAGTCCTACAACATCCAGAGACTTAAGGTACTCGGGGCGAATCTTATCCACCCCTGGAGCCTTGCCACCGAACATCTTTCTAACCACCTCAGCCTGGGTGATGAGCCAGTCCCGCTCTGAGTCCGCAGCCTCTACTTCCTCATCGAAAGACGTGATGGTGGCATTGATGAAATCCTCGAAGTACTCCTACCACCGTCCGACAACATCCCCAGTCGAGGTCAGCATCTCCTCACCCACACTGTAAACAGTGTTGGTGACTATTTCACCCTCCTGAGGCGTCGGACGATTAGCCAGAATCTCTTCGAGGCTGAACGATAGTCCTCCTTCATGGCTCCTCCGAATTCCTCCTAGACCCAAGTTTTGCCTCTGTGACCGCATGAGCTGCAGCACGCTAGGCCTGCCGGTACCTCTCAGCTGCCTCCGGAGTCCTACAAGGCAACAAGGACAGGTTGGACTCCTTCTCCAGCTTGACGGCATTCCTTACTTCCGGCACCAGACAGGCACCAGAGACCTTACTGGCCACAGATGTGAGCGGCCGCATCGACAATGGAGGAGGAGAACATGGTCCACTCGGACTCCATGTCTCCAACCTCCCTCAGAATCTGGGTGAAGCTCTTCTTGAGGTGGGAGTTGAAGACCTTGCTGACAGAGGGATCCACCTGACGTTCCCAACAGACCCTCACAACACGTTTGGGTCGGCCAGGTTGGAGTCCCCCAGTAAAACAATGGAGTCCCCAGTCGGCGCACCGTCTAGTACCCCTCCCAGGGACTCCAAGAAGGCCGGGTACTCTGCACCGATGTTGGGCCCGTAGGCTGAGACAAGTTCACCGGGGTGAACTCCAACATGTGGCGGCTGAGCTAGGGGGCAATAAGCAAGGCCGCCGTGGGCAAAGGCCCGACCATCAGGCTCTCGCATTCAAGCCCCAACCCCAGGCCTGGCTCCAGGGTGGGCTCCTGGCTGTGCCATACCGGGCGACGTCACGGTCCTCGATTGTACGTTCATAGGAGTTATCTGAACTGCTCACCTAAGACCTGTTTACCATGGGAGACCCTACCAGGAGCATAATGCCCAAGACAACATAGCTCCTAGGATCATTCGAGCACTCAAACAACCCTACCACATTAAGTTCACGGGGTTGTAAAAGAGTACAGTTACAGTAATTTAGCATAACACTCAATTCCATAAAATACAACTGCATAAAAATGTTACAGGGTTTGCAGTCAAGAGGTCACAGTGTGTTTGTCCAGTGGGCGCATTGAGTTGCCTTGTGTACGAAATGCGCGGTATAAATAAAGTTGCCTTGCCTTGGGTGGATGGTTTCAGGGCTGAAAAATGTGTGTGTGACCGGTTATCCTTCTGAACCAGGTCCATCTGTGTCTGACCATCAACTGCTGTGTGTAACAGCTGTAAGGTCTGACCCATTCTCCTCCTCAGGCCTCCTCCTGTGAGCCGTGCTGCTCCTCAACCTCCGACACTGCTCCGCTCCACCACCAAGAGGCGCATTGAGGTACGAGTGATTCTCTTCCTTTGGCAGAATAGCAAAGTGGTTATCGTCCTGTAGCAAAGTGGTTATCCTCCTGTAGCATAGTGGTTATCATCTTGTGGTAGAGTGGGTATCCTCCTGTAGCAGAGTGGTTATCCTCTTTTAGCAGAGTGGTTTTCCTCCTGTTGCAGACGGGTTATCCTCACGTAGCAGAGTGGTTAGCCTCTTGTGGCAGCGTGGTTATCCTCCTGTGGCAGTGTGGTTATCCTTCTGTAGCAGAGTGGATATCCTCCTGTAGCAGAGTGGTTATCCTCCTGTGGCAGTGTGGTTATCCTACTGTGGCAGAGTGGCTATCCTGCTGTGGCAGAGTGGTTATTGTCCAGTGGCAAAGTGGTTATCGTCCTGTGGCAGAGTGGTTATCCTCCTGTAGCAGAGTGGTTATCAACATCTTGCAGAGTGGTTAGCCTCCTGTAGCAGAGCAGTTATCCTCTTGTAGCAGAGTGGTTATGTTCTGTAGGACCTGGCGTTGGAGCACGTGTTTGGTTTCCGCGGTGGTTATTGTCGGAATAACCTCCAGTTTCTGAATGACGGCCTGGACCTCGTCTTCCACACGGCGCGGATTGCGGTCGTCCACAACCTTTGCTCAGGTCTGTAAAAATGCATGGTCTGTCGGTGCGGCTGCATGGTCTGTCAAAATCAGCTGCATGGTCTGTGTGACTGGCTGCATGGTCTGGGGAGCTGAATGGTTTGTGTGAGCGGCTGCCTAGGTTTTGTTCTAGAATTTGATGATGTCATGATCTCAGGTGGAGGGCAGAGGCCAATACAACTCTGCGGAAGAAACACTGTTTTTGAAAGAAATTCAAAATGACAGAAAATGTACAAATGTAGAAATTTATCATATTTTTGAAGTGATTGGATTCTTAAAATTGCCATATTATGGTTGTATAATGACCAACATCACACAAACGTTTTGGAATATTGTCTCCACTTTTGGACACCTTTATCAGAAACCAATTGGACCTTAGCTCAAATGTTTAAACAGAGAACTTTTTTTTTTTTATGTGGATTGTCCCAATGACAGAGATCTTTAAACACAAAGACTTCACTTCATTTCATGTCCCCAACTGGTTTTACAGCTAAAGAGGAAAAAATAGAAATACAAAACAAATCAGACACCCTGCACACCCACAAAGTGCTTCAGTACGGATTTGAATCTCAACAGAGAATCCCATACCAGCACATCATGGAAAACGTAAAACACTGACTCAACACAAGATTTCTAAAATAAAGTCGTTAAGTAAGAGAGACAAAAATGTCTATTTGACAGTTACAACCATAGAATTCTTACCAGCACTTCCTCAATTTGTAACCATAGGCTCTGAGAATGGTGGTCACTTGTGTGTCCCTTGAATGGAAACTTTACACAGCTAAATGTCGTGTTTGATCTGCTGCATGGTGTTTGTGCCACAGGGACCCAGAGCTTCTACCAGGAGCACACAGACGGCATCCTGAGTCTGACCGTGAACCAACACCCGAAGTACAGCAGCGTTGTGGCGAGCGGACAGACAGGTCTGACCCGGACTGGACTGACAAACAGATCTGACCTGGACTGGACTGACAGGTCTGACCTGGACTGAAGGATTCAGGTCTTTCTTTGTGTGTTTCTGTTTCTCTGTTGCTTCCTGAAGGAGACCAGTGTGAGGCTCCAGGTAAGACTCACCTGTTGAACAAGGCCCACCCCTTTTGTAACAATCCTATCCTTAAATTAAAACAATCTGTTTTTGTCTTTGTCCAGAGGCCAATGTTTCAGGTGAGTAACGTTTCTTCAGTTTCTGTTGAGAACTTGTATTGCATCCAAATAAAATAAATAATAATATAAATAATAATTAAAGCCTCAAGCGTCGATACAGGCTCTCGCCCCAGCATGCAACGTTCTCTCTCACAACCACCCCTGCTCGCCCTCACCCATGTCACACTCTCATGGCCTCGCTCTCTTTTCAGTCAGAGCCTTAAAATGAGCCCTCCCACTACTTCCTAGGCCTCAGGGGAGCGGAGAAACATCGTGGTGAAAATCCATCACATGTTTGTACACCTATTTTTTGTTTAATTTCAGAACCATAAGATACTGAGATACTGTTTTTTGTCTTTCAAACAAGCTCCCTCTGAACAGGAATGTCCTGAATAAATCATCCCTATGCCCCTCATATAGTGCCCCCTGTTGTCACAGGAACACTGAAGCATCATACACAGGATCATAGATGAGACAATTTGTAAAAATTGACAATGACAATGGCATTTCTTCCCAGCCTAGTCCCATAAGTCTGTTTCAGGGGCGTCACAGAGCCATCTTTCATTATTATTTTTTTGCGGACCCCATGCAAAATTAGAGCTTGATTGACTTACTTATCTGTGAATAACCTGCGCTCAGACCTAATAATAATTAATTATGCATACGTTTTGTACAGCACTTTTCTCAAAGATGCTTTTAAAATAAAAAAAGAGACAATGTAAGTTGTTTGCAGCTGAAACAGGTGAGTTCTGAGCAGTTCCTGAAAGTGATCAATGGCAAAGGCTCGGTCCCCAAGGTCAGGAGTTTGTATTTCGTGATGGGTTTGAGGAGATTGGAGACGCTGTAACTCATGACATTAACAGCTCCCATTTCTTCCACACTTTTATTGCTCACAGTCAGGCCTAACCTTTCAGCCGATCAGAAATGGAAAAAAAATAACTTTTACCATTGGATATGTAATGGCAGTTTTTAGAGTTAATTAAACTAAAACCAGTCGCAGCAAATACACAAACCAACCTACTATCTGGTGGGCCTTTAATCAATGCCCAGAAGACCATCTGATGACATGCTGAGTTGCTACTGAAGCACAATAGGTCAAAGACGTGTCCTGAAACCAAGGCCTTCCTGTGTCTTGCTCTAAATGGCCTGCCCTCCAAACATCACAAAAAGTGATGTATGCATGACCATCCGAGCAGTACCACCCCTATCCCCATGCTTTCATGTGTTGTCTATATAGCGGAGTGACCTAGCTGCCTCCGGCAGCGCTCACCATGGATTTCTGTGTGTCGACTCTCCGCATGTGTGTAAAATAAAGTTACATCTTTGGATAAGACAAATATCTTTCCAGCCTTGTTTCCCTTTATTGTGGTAAGAAATTCCATGACAGATATTAGAGAAACTCAACCTAAACCATGATTAAGGCTAATTCACTTCTATTGCTGACCCCTGAACCTTACAGCAGTTCGGTTTACTTAATAACTGTGTACATGTGTACCTTGCAGGTGCTCTGATCCGCGTGTGGGAGGCGGGGTCAAAGCAGACTCTGTCCGTGCTGCGATGTGCCCACGGGAAAGGCGTGGGCTATGTAAACTTCAGCGCCACAGGAAAACTGCTACTGTCGGTGGGAGTGGACCCTGAACACACCATCACTGTGTGGCGGTGGCAGGACGGTAAGCTGGTCGATAGTGTGCACCTGCAGAAGCTGGGATTCGAACCTCCGACCGTCCAATCATGAGACGACCTATAGTAGCATCCGCGACTGTGACGCAGATGGTGGAGGGGATTAGGGGAACCTGGGGGGAAAGATTGGTAACACCTTATTTTACACTACCTTGACACATTGTACCTAACTAAATTTAGTACAATGTAATGTGCTCTGTAACAATCTGTAATAACATGTACCTATGCGCTACATACACAATGGAATAATGTGTATTCGTACTTTGGAGGTACATAATGTGATAGGACATATGACTCTTAGGGTTAGGGCTTAAGGTTAGGGTTATGTCCTATGACATTATGTACCTAAAAACTACAAATACATGTTATTCCATTGTGTATATAACCCATAGGTACCCATAGAGCACATTACATTGTACTAAATTTAGTTAGGTATCAAGGGTTGTGTTTCCAAAAAAAGGAATATAAAAAAAAAGACATGCACAGCCTGGGTTCCGGATCCCAACTCCTGGAGAGGGGCTGGACGCTCCATTTTTCTGGAGTTGCCCACGGGGAGAGGCGGCGGGCTGGAGTGGGTTTGCTTATAGCCCCCCAGCTCAGCCGTCACGTGTTGGAGTTCACCCCGGTGAACGAGAGGGTTGCGTCCCTACGCCTTCGGGTCAGGGACAGGTCTCTCACCGTTGTCTCGGCCTACGGGCCCAACATCGGTGCAGAGTACCCGGCCTTCTTGGAGTCCCTGGGAGGAGTACTAGATGGTGCTCCGGCCGGGGACTCCATTGTTCTACTGGGGGACTTCAACGCCCACGTGGGTAACGACAGTGAGACCTGGGTGGGGGTGATGGGTAAGAACGGCCTCCCCGATCGGAACCCGAGTGGTGTTCTGTTATTGGACTTCTGTGCAAGTTACGGTTTGTCCATAACGAACACCATGTTCGAGCACAAGGATGTCCATAAGTGCACGTGGCACCAGGACACCCTAGGCAGGAGGTCGATGATTGACTTTGTAGTTGTGTCATCTGATCTCCGGCCGCGTGTCTCGGACACTCGGGTGAAGAGAGGGGCTGAGCTGTCAACCGATCACCACCTGGTGGTGAGCTGGATCCGCTGGCAGGGGAAGAAGCCGGTCAGACCTGGCAGGCCCAAACGTGTTGTGAGGGTCTGTTGGGAACGTCTGGTGGATCCCTCTGTCGGTAGGGTCTTCAACTCCCACCTCCGGAAGAGCTTCACCCAGATTCCGAGGGAGGTAGGGGACATGGAGTCCGAGTGGACCATGTTCTCTTCCTCCATTGTCGATGCGGCTGCTCTTAGTTGTGGCCGTAAGGTCTCTGGTGCCTGTCGCGGTGGCAATCCCCGAACCCGGTAGTGGCGCCCGGAGGTAAGGGATGCTGTCAAGCTGAAGAAGGAGTCCTATCTGGCCTTGTTGGCTTGTGGGACTCCGGAGGCAGCTGAGAGGTACCGGCAGGCCAAGCGTGCTGCAGCTCGTGCAGTCACAGGGGCAAAAACTCGGGTCTGGGAGGAGTTTGGAGAAGCCATGGAGGAGGACTATCGGTCGGCCTCGAAGAGATTCTGGCAAACTATCCGGCGCCTCAGGAGGGGGAAGCAGTGCTTCACCAACACTGTTTACAGTGCGGGTGGGGGGTTGCTGACCTTGACTGGGGATGTGGTCGGGCGGTGGAAGGAGTACTTCGAGGATCTCCTCAATCCCACCGTTACGTCTTCCGATGAGGAAGCAGAGGCTGGGGACTCGGAGGGGGGCTCGTCCATCACCCAGGCTGAAGTCACCGAGGTGGTTAGAAAGCTCCTCGGTGGCAAGGCCCCAGGGGTGGATGAGATTCGTCCCAAGTACCTTAAGTCTCTGGATGTTGTAGGGCTGTCTTGGCTGACACGTCTCTGCAACATCGCGTGGCGGTCGGGGACAGTGCCTCTGGATTGGCAGACCAATTGGTCCCTCTCTTCAAGAAGGGGGATCGGAGGGTGTGCTCCAATTACAGAGGGATCACACTCCTCAGCCTCCCTGGTAAGGTCTATTCCAGGGTGCTGGAGAGGAGGATCCGGCCAATAGTCGAACCTCGGATTCAGGAGGAACAATGCGGTTTTCGTCCCGGTCGTGGAACACTGGACCAGCTCTATACCCTTCATCGGGTGCTCGAGGGTTTGTGGGAGTTCGCCCAACCAGTCCACATGTGTTTTGTGGATCTGGAGAAAGCGTTCGACCGTGTCCCTCGTGGTGCTCTGTGGGGGGTGCTCCGGGAGTATGGGGTCCGGGGCCCTCTACTAAGGGCTGTCCGTTCCCTGTATGACCGCAGCAGGAGCTTGGTTCGCATTGCCGGCAGTAAGTCAGACCTGTTCCCGGTGTGTGTTGGTCTCCGCCAGGGCTGCCCTTTGTCACCGGTTCTGTTCATTACCTATATGGACAGAATTTCTAGGCGCAGCCAGGGGCCGGAGGGTGTCCGGTTTGGGAACCTCAGAATCTCATCTCTGCTATTTGCAGATGATGTTGTTCTGTTGGCTTCATCAAATCAGGACCTCCAGCGCGCACTGGGGCGGTTTGCAGCCGAGTGTGAAGCGGCCGGGATGAGGATCAGCACCTCAAAATCTGAGGCCATGGTTCTCCACCGGAAAAAGGTGGCTTCCCCGCTTCAGGTCGGTGGGGAGTCCTTGCCCCAAGTGGAGGAGTTCAAGTATCTCGGGGTCATGTTCACGAGTGAGGGACGGATGGAGCGCGAGATCGGTAGACGGATCGGTGCGGCGTCAGCAGTGATGCGGTCGCTGTATCGGACTGTTGTGGTGAAGAGGGAGCTGAGTCAAGCGGCAAAGCTCTCGATTTACTGATCGATCTACGTTCCCACCCTCACCTATGGTCATGAGATTTGGGTAATGACCGAAAGGACAAGATCGCGAATACAAGCGGCCGAAATGAGTTTCCTTCGCAGGGTGGCTGGGCGCACCCTCCGAGATCGGGTGAGGAGCTCAGTTACCCGGGAGGAGCTCGGACTCGAGTCGCTACTCCTCCACGTCGAAAGGAGCCAGCTGAGGTGGCTAGGGCATCTGTTCCGGATTCCTCCTGGTCGCCTCCTTCGGGAGGTGCTCCAGGCATGTCCCACTGGGAGGAGGCCTCGTGGAAGGCCCAGGACACGCTGGTGGGACTATGTCTCCGAGCTGGCCTGGTGTCGCCTCGGGGTCCCCCCAGAACAGCTGGAGGAGGTGTGCGTGGATCGGGAAGTCTGGGCATCTCTGCTGAGACTGCTGCTCCGTGACCCGGCCCCGGATAAAGCGGAAGAAAATGGATGGATGGATGGAAAAAAAAAGAAGAGGAAATTGGGGGGAAAATGGGAAAAAGGGTTTTCTGCAATGTTGTAGTCTGTTTAGGACAACATTTCCGTCTAAAGGAAAATAAATGAAATGTTGTTGCTGCAGGTTCGGTGGTGACCTGCAGGGGGGGCCACAGGGAGCGGATCTTCGTGGCGGAGTTTCGCCCAGACTCGGACTCGCAGTTTGTTTCTGTGGGAGTCAAACACATCAAGTTCTGGACTGTGGTTGGCGGCGCGCTGCTCTATAAGAAAGGTCTCATCACGGGTGTGGCCGGGGCTAAGCATCAGACCATGCTGTCGCTCGCCTTTGGTGCGGTGAGTCCTTTAGTTTAGGTTAGGGTTAGGCACACCTTGTGTGTGAGTGAATGCTGTGCTCCTCAGAACGGCCTGACCTTCTCCGGAGCCATAAACGGAGATGTGTTTGTGTGGAAGGAGCATGTGCTTCAGCGCGTTGTGGAGAAGGCTCACAGCGGCCCGATCTTCAGCATGTTCACCACTCTGCAAGATGGGCTGATCGTCAGTGGCGCCAAGGAGAAACAGTCAGTACCTCGCTCTGCCACACTCACACAGAGTTTCATTACTCAAGTAAAAGTACTGATGCTACTGCTTAAATATGACTCCAATAAAAGGCGCATTGAGTTGCCTTGTGTATGAAATGGGCAGTATAAATAAATATGCCTTGCCTTGCCCTAAAAGTTGCTTAAGTTAAAATATTTGATGTTCAAATTTCAGTCCAAAGCCATTTAAATAATGGAGAAATCATTGTGATGAAAATGTGGCCTGGATTCCTCTCTGTACGGCAACATGACAGGGCCAGGGGCACTGACAGTACATCTGCACAGTGCCATCTACTGTTCATAGAGTGTGTTATTAGGCTTTTCAAATGAACCAAGAACATGGACAAATGAACAATTGACTTGGAACCTTTATAGAAATGTTGTGGAGTTAAATTTATCTTTCAAATGTAGTGGAACAAAGGTAAAAAGTTCTCAACACAAATACTACTTGAATACACATCCTCAACAACTCTACCGAAGTACAGGACAGATGTATATTTCAAAACACCCACCCACTAGAGGTGGGAGATATATCGTTTAGACGATAATATCCAAATTGTTGTCTGGACGATATGCAAGATTAGGATATCGGATATTTATTTGTATTTTTTTTTACCACCGTTTTTGTCCTTGTGGTTTACTGTAGCGAGCCAGCCGCCCCCTCCCCTGCGTAACACAGTCAAAACAACAACATGGCAGTGTGGAGGGATTACAGAGATTAAGAATCTAATTATATGAATTAAGTTTGTCACTTGAGTCACTCGTATTTGTAAGGAAACGGCTCAGGACAAGTTGTAGCACTGCCTTGCTAGCTAGCTAACTTTCCGGCCCCCGTATGCATCGGGAGAGACGTGAAAAGGAGAGGGAAATAGTGGATCCTTTGAAAACTATGAAAATTACAATAAATTTGACTCATGTTACTGGCAAACACATGTCCCAAACGCATTCATACTCACAGGTATGACTCCAGACATTAAAACACAAGTAAACTGGCCAGAGGCAGGTGAACTTACTGGAGCATTTCACTGTGATGGAGATGAAGTTGCAAATATTGTAGCAATATTATTTTATCTTATCTTCTGTGTTCTTCCAGATGAAGGTAGAGATTTAGATGAATACATAGAATAAAATAGCTTTACATTAATTAGCCCTATTGTATAAAGGCTTTAATTTTGAAGTATTTTTTCAGGTATAAAATATATCACCAAATACATCGTTTTTGTGATTACATTTTTTTTCATATCGCGCGGCCCTAATGTTTAAATCAATAATGTCTCATATCTTTATGTATTAGTAATTCTATACAATAATATGTCAAATACAGCAAGTCAAAAAAACAACCTTCTTTGCCAGTTTGCACACATTTCTGTGAAGGATTGCAAAAATATCATCTGAATATCGATATCGAGATATTGAAAAAAAAAAATATAGATATTAATTTTTGTCAGTATCTCCCACCCCTACCAGCCACACTGTTAAAGGAACTATACAGAGTTTAAAGTATAAAAAATACCAACTTCATTCTAGTCCTTTAAGTTCTGTGGTCAGTCAATGCTGGCTGAACTTGAAAAAGCCAGGAGATAAAGGTGCTCGTCATATAATTAGAATATCATAAAAAAGTACATTCACTTCTGTTATTAAACTTAAAATGTGAAACTATAATATGATAGACTCATTACATGCAAAGTGAGATATGTATCAATCAATCAATCAAACTTTATTTACAAAGCACTTTTCATAGGTATCACAAAGTGCTGTGCAGATTACAGAACATTTAAAACAAATTTAACACACACACACACACACACATTATATATATATATATATATATATATATATATATATATATATGTATATATATATATATATATGTATGTATACGTGTATAGATAATTTGAACTCAAATTAGACGAGGCATCACAAGACACAAAAAGCAAAACAACATTTCAGTTCACTTGTAACGCACGAGTGCAGTGGTGGCCATTAACCTGTAGACGTGTGAGCATTGGTAGTATGCAAATCATGTGATGAGTGTGTACTGTACTGCTAACAACAACACGATTAACGCGGTCAAAGGCTTATAATGTACTACTGAGTAGTTCTTCCGATCTCACGTAAGTCTCAAGACGAGCTCATCTACTTCTCTCTCTCTCTCCCCCTTTTAGCAACAATATTTTATCTTATCGGTCATTATCTTCCAGGTAGAGGTAGACCTACAGATTTAGGTGAATTCAGAGTAAAGTTTGATCTTAGAATTAAAGAAAAATAAAAAGTATTTTGTCTGGTGTTGATTATATCGCCAAATACAGTACTAATGCACCATGAACTTTTGCACATTTTGTCATGTTTACAATGCTAAAGATTTTAGTTTGAATTTTTACTGAAAGTCCACACACAAGTAACAGACAACTGTGAAGTGAAAGCAAAATGATACATGATTCTGTTATTTTTCAAAAAATAGAAAAGTGAAAAGTGGGGCGTGCATAAGTATTCATACAGCATGACTTAATACCTTTTGTTGCAATAACAGCAGCAAGGCAGCAGCTTCTGTGGTTTGACTCTACAAGGTTTGCACATGTAGAAACTGACATTTGTCAAATTAGAAGGAGAGCGTTTGTGAACAGCAGTTTTCAGGTCTTTCCACAGATTTTCAATAGGATTTAGGTCAGGACTTTGACTGGGCCATTCTAACACATTAATATGTTTGTTTTTAATCCATTCCATTGTAGATTTAGCTTTGTGTTTAGGGTCATTGTCCTGCTGGAAGGTGAATCTCTGCCCGTAGTGAGCTCACTGATCGTTAACCTGAGTCGTCATAGTCATTCAGGTACGCTGGGCGGTGCCTATACCGCCTCTGGACCTTCAGCGTTTATCTTCTTGAAGAAGGACGAATTTCTTGTGATGGAAAGTCTCTTATTGCTGGCAGTGACCATGGAGCCGTTGATGTGAGTTATGGTGTTGTACGGTGACGTCAGCTTGTTTTGTTTTGATTGGCGACACAACACTGTGTTACCAACCGTGAGAGAGGTGAACTTTGCATGATGGCGTGCATCCGCATTTTGTTTCATCTTTGTCTTTGCTCGTTTGTCACGCTCTCTGATCACATGTTTGTTGGTCAGCATTTGGTTGGGCAGCATTGGAGAGTGCCGGGACCTTGGTATAGATTTTATGTTGAAACAAGAGCTCTGCAGGAGACGCCTCAGTGGTGCTGTGTGGTGTAGAGCGGTACTCACGGAGAAACGTGTGCAGTGTTTGTTTCCAAGGGACGCTCTGCTACACGTATAGCTTTCCTAGTGTTTGCATAAAGCGCTCTGCAGTTGCGTTTGCTTGTGGCCATAGAGGTGTTATCTTTCTGTGTTGGCATCCCATGTGTGATAAGAACTTGAAAACTGGACTGAAAATTGTTCTCCATTAAAGGGAGGTCCATTGTCTGTTTTGAGTTCTCCAGAATGCCAAACATTGAAAATGTCTTATCCATAATCAGGATCCCTGCATTGGCTGAGGTGGATCTCACGGCCTCGACAACTGGGTTAGGGGTGTACTCATCCATGACAAGTATTCCCCAGTTGGGAGGGGGCCGTAGAAGTCTGCACTAACTGTGTACCATGGGGACTCTGGTAACTCAGACATCTTCAAAGGCTCTAGTTGTGCCACCGGAGTGTTGGCTTGACATATTCAAGGTCAAGGTCAAGGTCAAGGTCAAGGTTTATTTGTATAGCACATTTTAAAAACAGAATACTGCCCCAAAGTGCTTTCCATATTCAGAGCAAACATATAAACAACATACAACATACTAGGTACCACAAATGATAAACAGAAAATTAAAAATAAAACTGCAGTATAAAAATGTCTAGCTCAGCTTGAATTAAAATGCCGGTGCAAAAAGATGCGTTTTCAACAGCGACTTGAAATTGACAATAGAGGAGGCCGCCCTGATTTCCAAGGGCAGAGAGTTCCAGAGTTTAGGACCGGCGACAGCGAAGGCTCGATCACCTCTGGTTTTCCGGTTGGACCGTGGGCAGTCCAAGAGCAACTGGTCAGAAGACCTCAGTGTTCTGCCCGAAGTATACCGTTTCAATAAGTCACTTAAATAAGAAGGTGCCAGATCATGAAGAGATTTAAAAACAAACAGTAGGATTTTAAACTGGATTCTAAAAGTCACAGGAAGCCAGTGGAGGGAGGAAAGCACAGGGGTAATGTGCTCCCGTCGTCTGGTCCCTGTGAACAGACGAGCTGCCGCGTTCTGGACTAACTGCAGTCTGTGGATGGACAATTGGTCAAGGCCATAGTATAATGAATTGCAATAGTCCAGCCGTGACGTTATAAGCGCATGGACCACCCTTTCAAGTTGGCTTGGTGGCAAGTATGGTTTGACCTTCCCCAAAAGCCTCAGCTGGAAAAAGCTGGTTTTGACCACTGAACTTATTTGTTTGTCCATTTTAAATGCACCATCAATATAAACACCAAGACTCTTTGCAAATGGACGACAGAAAGACGATAGGTGGCTACATGCACCAGTGAAAACAGGATGGTCGAACTGGCCAAATATTACAATTTCTGTTTTCTTGTCATTTAAATTTAAAAAGTTGAGAGACATCCAATCTTTTACATCGTTAAGACAATTCTGCAGGTCTTGAAATGAGTTTGATTTAACATTTAGCGGAAGATAAACCTGAACATCATCAGCAAAGCAGTGGAATGATATGTTATGTTTTTTATTTTTATTTAGCCGAGTGGCAACATGTACAGTGAGAACAAGACTGGTCCTAAGACAGAGCCTTGGGGCACTCCGCTGTCAAGAGAAGCTTTATTTGATTTAAAAGATCCCAAGTTAACAGAGAATGACCGATCAGTCAAATACGATCGAAACCAATTGAGTGCTGTGCCTTTAATTCCTGCACATGACTCGAGGCGGGAAAGAAGAATTGAGTGGTAGACAGTGTCGAACGCTGCCGTCAGATCCAAAAGCACTAGCACAGTTATTAGACAGTTTTTAACGACAAGTTCTGCTTTTTGATCTATGTTTGGAAACCATACTTTTGACCTAACTAATGTCTTTGTTTTCACAATGCCCTGATGTCCCTCGTGGGCTAACTGCAACACCTTTCCCTCAAGGGCTGAAGGGATGATAATCCTGATGCCCCGAAGTAGTATGTCATCCGTAGGTGATACAGTTAGTTCCCAGCTGATTTGTCTGTACTTTTGGAGGGCTTGTGAATCTTTTGGGATCGTGTGCCATGTGTTGTTCCTTACATGTGCACTGACCTTTTGCAGTAGAGGGTCTTTAAGGGTTTCCACTTGGATTTCAGACAGTCATTGCTTTGGTAGTGGCGTGTTGTGCCATGAAGTTGACATATTCTTCCACCACCTTTGTTACTCGGGTGTCCCCTCCCTGCTGTGTAGAAACCGGATGCCTGGACATGTAGTCAGCTGGATTTTCAGCTCCTTTTCTGTAGACTACTCTGAGATCGTAGGGCTGCAGTCTCAAACCCCAACGTTCTATTCTTGCAGGTGGCTTGAAGCAGGGGTTATTCCAGATCACCTCCAGCGCCTTGTGATCTGTAACGAGAGTAAAGGAGTGCCCATACAAATACAAATGAAAATGTTCACAGCTCCACATTATTGCAAGTGCCTCTCATTCAGTCTGCGAGTAGCGCTTTTCTACGTCACTGAGTGCTCGGCTGGCATATGCTATTGTGTGCCTTACCCCCGCTTTACTGAGTTGGTAAAGAATAGCCCCTAGACCTACAGGGCTAGCATCGACAACAAGTTCAGTCTGCTTGTCCGATGACAGTATCACTGGTTAGGCTGTCTTTTATAGCCTGTAATGCGGCGGCATGCTCTGAGCCCCAGTGCCATGGTGTGTCTTTCTTGGTTAGCTCACAAAGTGGGACTGAGATTGATGGAAAGGCTTTGATAAAACGAGCGCAGTACGTTGCCATGCCGAGCAGGCTTCTCACCTCTGTGGAGCTGTTTGGTGCGCTGGCTTCTTTAATAGCTGCAACCTTTTTGGGGTCAGCTGAGATCCCACCTGCTTGGAAAATGAATCCAAAGCACTCCAGCCTGGACTTGTTGAACTCACATTTTCCTCTGTTGAGGGTGAGGCCTTTTTCTGTAAGCCTCCAAAAAACAGCTGAAAGGCTTCCGTCGTGATCAGCCTGTGTTTTACCATGCACGATGATGTCGTCGCTGAGGTTCTTTACGCCGTCGATCCCTTGTAGTGCTTGGCAGATGGCATTTTGAAAAACTTCTGCTGCTGAAGAAATGTCGAAATTCTAACGTTTGTATCTGCTGAGGCCTTTGTGAGTGCTGAAGGTTGTAATATACCTGCTTTCAGGGTGGAGCTTGTGAATATTAAAAATACGTGAGATAGTCGTCCGTCCAGACCCCTCGTTGATGGAAAAATAGGCAGAGAGAAAAGTGCCGTTCACAGGAGTTGTTTATTCAGGCTTTCTCAGGTGATACAGAAACAGCTTCTCTGATGTTCAAAGAGGGAATTCAGAGTAGTATAGGAAACCGTTCAGCAGACACTCAAAGGTGAAATCCAACAATAATCTTAGCAGAAGTCCAACAGTAAGCCCAGCATCACTAAAAGCAGCAGTCCAGCGTCTAGCTGCATTCCCAGATATTTTATAACATTAGCTACGCCCATCCCAATGTACGGAAACAGTGGTCTGATGTCTATGGATGGTAAGGTACAGCTGTGGACTAGGCTGTTTACTTAAAACCCCAAACATGGTCTTGAACCACTGCACGTTCAGGCCTTAGCTCATCCTATCTAAAGGACCCTTATTTGGATGTCCTTGTATAGCAGACGAACTCGCTCAACCTTAGTTTCTGCACGTAGTCCACGTAGTAACATTTCATAGGATTTATAAACAGACAAATTGATATCTCAAAATCTCCCCTGTCAACCACTTTTCTAAGTGGTTGCTGAGAGATACAAGTCGCTATTTCCTGCTTAAAGCATATATCTACATTCATTAATATAAATTTCACAATTGCGATAGTTTTTTGTAGTTATTTCTTTTTGTTTTTTTGTTACCATTATTTGCAAAAATCAATTAGCAATTTAGCATGTCTTAAGCAAAACAAACAATCATAAGTGTGACGGGGTGACCCCGTCCGAGCCCACGGGAAAACTGCCGCCACCCACCTAAACCCACACACACACCGTTACACTTACCTGTTGCCCGTTCCCGTTCCCGTTCCCCTCCGTCCGCTCCGCGTTCGCGACTGTTACCCTTGCCAAACATCCATCGCGGGGGTCTGGGGTGCACACTAGGCCACCGCTGAACCATCTTCCCTCCATAACTCCGTTATACAACAAACGTTTCCCCACAGTCCATTCCGCCCATCTGTCTCCCCCCGGGCAAGCCGAGCGCCTGCGCATTTCCGGGTATATTGCGGCGTGTGACGTCATCACGCGAAACCCGTTTTATGATAAAATAATAATAGTAGTTTTGGGTTAGAAGTTGCAGGGCTCGGGGACATACTGGTTTACTTTAAATGTATTTTGTTTCTGTATTATATTATATATGATTTATTACAAGGTAATAAATCATATGTTAGAGACCGTTTTAGAGTAGTAAACAGTCATCTGAGGCGATTGGCTGAAGGGAGGGGCCAATGATTATAAGAGAGGGGTGCCCTCTCTACTGAGTCAGTCTGTGTTGGTCGCCGTACGTGGAAGCCATACGAGCCCCGTCAGAAGTGGGATGGCTAGCAGGAAGAAACGACGTTCCCAACGGCGAAAGCTTGATGAGGAGGAAGAAGAAGTGGAACTGGATGGAGCTGGAGCGGAGGAGCCTGGAGCGCCACAGCCCCTAGGGGAGCTTCTCGACCTAATGAGAGGTTTTATGGCGAACCAACAGAGAAGAGAGGAAGGTCTGCTAGGTGAGCTGCGCGGCCTCCGTGAGACTTTGCAGCCAGTCACTCCTCGGGAGGATGATTACGCGGAAGGGACCTCGAGGACAAGCAGTCCGCGGGTGGCACTGCCGACACCAGCACTTCGGAGACGAGCGCAGAGTGGGTCTACAGCTTCGCACCGTCCACAGGAGGGGAGCTCTGGTGAGCTGGGCCTAGCACAGCCACAGATGGAGCAGAGACCGTATCTGGGGGAGCCGAAGATTCCGCCTTATCAGATGGGGGAGGATATCGAGAACTATCTGTTGCGCTTCGAAAGAATAGCAAGGACGTGGAGATGGCCAGAGGCTGAGTGGGCTTGCCGCCTTGTGCCACTCCTGTCAGGGAAAGCTTTGGAGGCGTATACAGCCATGGATGAGGAGGAGGCAGACTGCTATTTGGATTTGAGGGCTGCCTTGTTTGCCAAATTCGACATATCCCCGGAAACCTACAGACAGCGGTTTCGGACCCCTACTGTCCCGCAGGGAGAGACACCGACCGAGACCTATCATCGTCTAAAGGGCCTTTACCGGCGGTGGGTTCGTCCGGGGCAGCTCACCAAGGAGCAAATCGGGGAGATCATCATCCTGGAGCAGTTACTCTGCGTCCTACCTGCCGACGTCCGCACCTGGGTCAGGGAGCATGAACCTCAGGATGGCCTGACTGCGGCGAAGCTGGCATTGCAGTACCAGAACGCACGTCGAGGAGGACCTCCACGATTCACCAGTTCAGCACCACCACCACGCTTCACCAGCTCCGTGTCGGGACCGGCCTCGCCGTCTGGTCCGTCGCGGCCCAACAGAGAGACCAGCTATGACTCACGAGGTACACCCAGACTGACCGCAAACCAGCCAGCAACCGGTAAGCCCTTTATTTGCTATTTCTGTCAGCAACAGGGACATAAAGCCTCAGTGTGTCCAGCTCGAAGGAACAAGCTCACTGGTGCCTGCTATGCACCTCGGGCAGAGGGCGAACAGTTTGCTAACCAGGGCTTGAAGGAGCATACATTGAGAACTGTGACTCTAAATGGCCAACAGGTGACCGCACTGTTGGATAGTGGCAGTTTTACCTCTCTGGTGAAGAAGCACTTGGTGCCTGTAAACTGTGTTGATTATGGAAATAAAACTGACATAGTTTGTGTGCATGGTGATAGTCATGCGTATCCGAAAGCTGAAGTGACTGTGGTGGTTGATGATCAACCATATTTAATGACTGTTGCTGTGGTAGAAAATTTACCTGTTGACTTGGTTCTGGGCACTGACTTGCCTGTGCTCCTGAGCCTGTTCAAGAAAACTGACGATAATGTTTGTAATGTACCTGGCAATGTTTCGTGTCCTGTAATAACTAGGTCCCAAGCTAAAAAGTGTTCGGAACCCCTGCCAAACTTTGATGATAGCCTTTTTGAGGGGGGCACCAACGGGCCAAGAAAGTCCAAGCGCCAAAGGCGTTTTGAAAAACAACTAATGCTAAATGACAATGCTTCAGGCAGCCTAAATGTTGATGAACTGTGGAAAGTACCAGCGAATATAGCAGAATTACAGAGGCAGGATGTGACTTTAAAAACCTGTTTTGAAAAAGCAAATGCTAAAGTCAATGCTAATGCTAATGTTACTGGCAAAGACCAGTTTATCATAGTGGATGGTGTGTTGTATGTCAATAACAATGCTCAAAAACGTCTGGTTGTCCCTGCGCCTTGTAGACAATTAGTAATGCATGTTGCACACACACTCCCCTGGGCAGGGCATTTTGGCCGTCACAAGACTTATTTACGTGTCAGTGCTCGTTTTCATTGGCCTGGTATGTACAATGACATCCGCACATACTGCGTCACATGTCCTACCTGTCAAATGACATCTCCGGTCCGCAAATCGGATAGGGCACTTCTTCATCCGCTCCCAGTTATCCAAACTCCGTTCCGCAGGATAGCAATGGACATTGTTGGCCCGTTAGTCAAAAGCGCACAGGGTCACGAGTACATTCTCGTAGTCTGCGATTATGCCACCAGATATCCTGAGGCGTTTCCGTTACGTACCATCACTGCTCCTGCTGTACTCCGTTGTCTGGTCCAGTTGTTCTCCAGAGTTGGGATCCCGGATGAAATCCTGACTGATCAGGGGACTAATTTCACCTCTCGCTTGTTGCAGCTGTTTCATAAGCAGTTGGGGATCACCGCCATACGAACTACACCCTATCATCCTCAAACCGATGGCCTCGTGGAAAGGTTCAACCAGACGCTGAAGAGGATGCTGCAAAAGTTTGTGAGTGACACCGGGAAGGACTGGGACAGATGGCTGCCATTTGTTCTCTTTGCCTACCGGGAGGTACCGCAGGCTTCCACTGGATTTTCGCCCTTCGAGCTCCTGTACGGGTGGGATGTGCAAGGACCCTTGGATTTGTTGGGTAAAGCATGGACTGCATCGGAACCCAAAGCCAGCGAGCGGGGTATTATCCAGTACGTGCTGCAAATGAGGGATCGGCTGTCCAGATACCGGGTGGAGGCTGAGGAGAACCTGAAGGAGGCTCAAAAGAAGCAGAAGGCCTGGTATGACCAGCAGGCCAGGCGAAGAGACTTCCAGCCAGGCCAGAAAGTCCTTCTACTTCTTCCCTCCTCCAGCAGTAAGTTGTTGGCCAAGTGGCAAGGCCCATACACCATCACCCGACGGATGGGACCTGTTACCTACGAGGTGCATCAGCCGGATAAGAAGAAGCCCAAGCAGACATACCACGTGAACCTCCTGAAGGAATGGAAGGAAGTATCCCCAACTGCTCCGGAGACGGCATTCCTAGTGAGGAAGGAGGAAGAGGAGGACCCGGGGGTTCCTGTAGTGACCAAAGCTTCCGAACCTCTGGTTGCTCACCTCTCGGTTGGTCAGGCGGCCGACCTTCGGAAGATCTTTCGGGAGATGCCTTCTCTCTTCACCACAGAACCTGGCAGAACCACCCTGATTGAGCACGTGATTCGGCTGAAGGACCGCAACCCTGTTCGCCAACGACCTTACCGCGTTCCCCAGCAACTGGTGGCCCAACTCAGGAAGGAGGTGGAGTCGATGCTGGAACTTGGAGTCATTGAGCCATCAACTTCGGAGTGGTGTAGTCCAGTCGTCATCGTCTTCAAAAAGGACGGGTCTCTGCGCATTTGCATTGATTTTCGGAAACTCAATGCCATCTCAGAGTTTGATGTGTATCCTATGCCGCGGATAGACGATCTGTTGGACCGCATTGGCTCTGCGACGTTCATCACCACTCTGGACCTGTGCAAAGGCTATTGGCAGGTGCCACTGGAGCCCTCCAGTAGACCCTACACTGCGTTCAGGACACCAGCCGGGCTGTTCCAGTTCACAGTGATGCCTTTCGGTCTGCATGGCGCCCCTGCAACCTTCCAGCGCCTTATGGATAGAACTCTTCAGGGCTGTGAGGCGTTCAGTGCAGCTTACTTGGACGACGTGGTGATTTTCAGTAGCTCGTGGGAGGAGCACGTCCAGCACCTGAGTACCATCCTGGGGAAGATTGAGGCGGCAGGACTGACTTTGAATGTCTCCAAGTGTGAGTGGGCCCGCCACGAAACCAAATACCTGGGCTATCAGCTGGGAGGAGGAGAGGTACGACCCCAGATGGATAAGGTTGAAGCTATCCAGAAGTGTCCTCGTCCTCGGACCAAGAAGGAGGTGCGATCCTTCCTGGGCCTGGCTGGATGGTATCGGAGGTTTGTACCGCAATTTGCCACAATTGCAGCCCCACTCACTGCCCTGACCACGAAAGACCGGAGGAACCCAGTGACTTGGACTGAAGAGTGTGAAACTGCCTTCGGCACCCTAAAAACTCTGCTCTGTTCCTCTCCAGTGTTGCGCAGCCCTGACTTCAGCCGCCGCTTCCTGGTGCAGGTGGATGCCTCGGAGGTAGGCCTAGGGGCAGTCCTTATCCAAGGCGAGTCCGGAGCGGAGCAGCCAGTTTTGTACCTGAGCCGCAAGTTGTTGCCTCGAGAGTCCAGATACTCTGTGGTGGAGAAGGAAGGACTTGCCATCAAGTGGGCTCTGGAGAGCCTGAGGTACTACCTGCTTGGCAGAGAGTTTGACCTGGAGACGGATCATCGAACTCTCACATGGATCAACTCGATGAAGGACCACAACAGCAAATTGACGCGCTGGTACCTTTCGTTGCAGCCCTTCAAGTTTGTGGTCAAACACCGATCGGGAAAGTCCAACTTGGTGGCCGACTACCTTTCCAGGTTGCCAAGACTTGGTCAACCTCCGGGAGGAGGTGGATGGTGTGACGGGGTGACCCTGTCCGAGCCCACGGGAAAACTGCCGCCACCCACCTAAACCCACACGCACACCGTTACACTTACTTGTTGCCCGTTCCCATTCCCCTCCGTCCGCTCCGCGTTCGCGACTGTTACCCTTGCCAAACATCCATAGACATCCATAGAAAGTACAATCCACAAACATTGTACTTTCTGCCATTAATAACACTATCAGCCATACGAGCCCCGTCACAATAAGTGTGTTTTCAAATTTGTTATTTAATTTAATTCAAAAATTTCGGGGTCTGATTAGAGATTTGGAGTAAGAAGTATGCATTGTGATGTCGGAACTTGACGCACCAGATTGGTTGTGATATGATTTACTACTAAAGTTCGCATACAGGGAATTATGTAGAAAACAGCTACGGAAATTATCAACAAAACCGCAAGTATGGACATTCCTATTTTCAACAACACATGCTATCATGTGCTGGTTCATCTATGGGCGGGCAAAAAATAACTATGTTTTGTCAATGATTTTTGTCAATGTGCCCAATATTGTTAGTGCCATTTTAAATTTTGGGTGTCGTTCGGTGTGGTCGCTTAAATGCCGGTATGTGTAGTGATACTTGAAAATGGGTACATGTTAACAGTCAGTATTGCTGGTAAGGTAAGCGGTATAGTTTATATATCGCCACCACACGTTGGATTGATAATGATGCATTATTTCTCTCCTGTCAACGTATCGTTTGTTTATAATTTCAGGACTTGTTTTCAACCATTTTTCAAACAGTAACAAGTGGAAACACAATCATAACTGATAACATTGACCAACCACATATTGCCATCCACGGGTAGCAGCCCGTTTTTCTGCAGGCTATTTTTTAAAGTGTTCATGATGGCGTCATCTACTTCTGGTCACGTGTTGCGATGTGACCACGATCATCTATGTTCCTACAGTAGAGCTGCGGTTACTAGCACCCTCTCTTTATCTAGTTCTAACAGTGTCTTTTCCTGTACTTGGATGGTTGCTTTCTGTGGATTATGATACCTTTAGTTCAACAGGTGGGAGAGATGAATTCAGGGAGATTTTTGAAACCCTCACAGCCTTGGGCCTCGTCCACAGCGCGTGGCACGGACTCTCCCACCTGGATGATGACTGGTCCTTTTTCTATTGTCCTTGTTAAGATCCAGTCTCTCCAGTGTCCGTTGTTTCCCCGTCCTGTAATAGAAAAGGTTCATCCGGCAGATCATCTGGTTTTTGACTATAAGCAACAATGTCTTTTTGTTTGGCATTTTGTACTTTTTTCAATTCTTATTTTTTCTGCATCTAGTGAGTTTGCATTTAGGCATATATTCGTTCTATAATTGCGTTCGCAGTTTTTTGTATTTCACCATCTAGATTATTAATTAGTATAACAAATGTATATCATGAAAAACGTATAGAATACTACATTAAAATGTTAAGTAGTTAAGGTTCTGTCAAAAATCTCACTCTATATCAGAAGGTTTAAGGTTTATGTATTTTTTTTATTTATTTATACAATTTTTACCCTCTGACCTTTACTGGCACCACAGAGTCTAAGGCCCGTCTGAAACAGCACACATTAGTTGGGGGCTATCAAACCAGTATCTTTTTATCCTTAATCCCCCTCATAATTATCTTTAAGGTAATTACCCAAAGATAAAAACCACAATACCTTGAATTAACACACAGTTTTGTTTACCATTAGCTCACACTCGTATGTGTCAAAATGAAATGCGTTGAGAGTGTTGTATTGCGCAGCTGAAGCTCTTAGCCTTTGTCTACAGCATCCTTCAGTCAGAACTGAAAGAATGCCTTTGTGTTTTCTGGAAGCGGCCTGTTACGTTACAATATTGCAGGTGCTTCATTCTCATACATATTTAAACTATGTGAAGGTGTGTCCCATTACACTAACCCCTGTTAGCTTGTCACCCATGGCAAGCCATATACCCAGTAAATGTACGTTATATTACTGTATAGGCAGAAAGTAGCTAGATATGCAAATTTCCATTTGAACCCTCAAAAACGAACACTGCCCAGCCAGTGTATATCCAGTCGCCATGGAAATAGATACCGGGCTACTAAGTTGCCCTTTGTAGCCGTTATGTGTATGCAAAAATTACGTGGCATAGCATCACAGAGTAGGAATTTGTCACAACAATGGGTGAAAAAAGAAAATACCCTAAAACTATTTGTAATCTATTCTCAAAATCGGCCCCCTTCTTTATTAGATTAGATTAGATTAGATTGGTTTATTTGAAAGGGGACAGTGCAATTTCATGTAACACATGAACAAACATGGTTAAAAAAGCCAGAATTAGCCAGAAGGCTATTTTTCATCTGTAGTCCCCTGGCCAAGATGTAAAAAGGCATTAAAATACAAGCATGATAATACATTACAATTCTTTGACACATCAATAACAACAATATAAAATATAAATGACACTGTATAATAACTAAAGGCACACAGTACCTGATTACAATATAAAAACACACAAAAACACTTGTTTAAAAGGATACGTTATTCAGATATACAATACAGCATAACATGCTCAGCTTTTAATGTTGGCAGACGTACATGTTAATGTACCAATTTTTCAATTTTTTCGTAAAGGCCTTGTAAGTGGTGATCAGGCATCAATTTGCGAAAGTTACCAGTTCATGCCTTGTCGTCTGTCCCTTGGCCGTAACTATGATGTACCTGATCAAAACCTTGTTAGCTCCAGCCCTAAGTGTGTGCACAAACCTCTAATGTGTTTCAGGAGAACTGAGTAATTTAGATTTTTTTATTATTTTATCTTTATTTTACCGTAAATGTTTGCCCAATAGGATAATGCAATTGCTTAAGTTATTTTGTAAAAATCAACTATGCCCATTCAATATAATAATCACACAACGGTTAATTTCTTTTACTAAGAGATCAAATATGATTACGGTTCTCGTGAAACTTTATCTGTAGTGTAGGTGTATTCGCAGAAAGCAAAGTATACATGTTTTGACCTAGTCAATGCTATAGCTAGGAAAGGGAAATCTTCATCCAGGGTCTTCATCCTCCTCAATGGTCATTTTGGTACCGAGGGAACGCTCAGGGTCCGTCACGTTAGCGTCGAAGTCAGGGTTAGTCGGGTCAATTGTCAAATGGCACCATTACAGTTATATGGCAGTGTCAGGAATGACTAAAGCCCTTAATATAAAATGTTTTGGTTCAAATTAGCTTTATCTTTGCCCAATTTTTTCTTATAAAATCCCCTTCTAAATAGTTCAGACAATAAGAATGTAGACGCAGCGCGGTTGATCAGGCCTCTCTGCCTCCACATCCCAGTCTATAAAACGGCTTTTTCTCCCACTTACTTATGGGAGGTCCGTAATGTCCCCCTCATTATTACTCCTTAAAACTGGACTCTTTCTCCGCCTGAGAAGGTCCTCTCCCATCGGGGTGTTCCAGTCACTCCACAATGTTCCAGGGTGCCTGTACAGATACACACCGCGTCGCATTGTTTAGCGTCTGGACTTAATTTGTTAGTCGGTCAGATGTCGTCACATCTTATTTCATGTCCTTCATTATTTTTACTATCTTTTTCGAGGTGCCATTAAAATGTTAATATGTTAAAATTGCTAAGTCAATACAGTTCGAATGGAAGTAATTTACGTCAGGTCAGTCAGTTAGTCTTTGTTCAATGATATTTGTAATTATCAGTCAGTTCTTGGCAATTTTTCCAAGTTCATGTTCGCTACTCAAACAATAGTGTGAAGGAAGTAGTCGATACATGTAATAAACTCTTTGTCGATGTTGGACCGAATCCTGCTGCAAAAGTTACAAATGTTTAGAATTATAATTGTGCACTGATGTACACAAATCCCATGTCCATGTTCCTTAAACCTGTGAAAGAGATACTGAATATTGTTAATGGCAAATGATCACATTTTATACAGCGCCTTTCTACCTGCTTTAGGAACTCAAAGCGCTTTTACAAGGAACCAGTCATCCATTCACACTCACACTCACTCATACACCAGTGTACGCTGACACTGGAGGCAAGGTTGGTAAAGTGTCTTGCTCATGGACACAATGACCTTGGTAACCTGCTGGATTACAAAGGGTGTTGTTAAAAGGTGTAAAGACAAAACCTCGACAGATTGCAACGACATGGATATGAAAACTTTAAAAACTGTTATTGAAAGTGTCTCTAATCCGTTAACACACGTCTGTAACCTGTTGTTGCATAAATTATTTCTAAATCTGAGTAAAAGCAAAATGTTGATAAAAATGCTTTGGTTTTCTCCTCTGCTGTGATTGACATTCGTCTCCATGGAGACTCAAAGGGGAAAGGGGCGGAGCCGCATGGCGCAGCTGCTTCTGCTCTGCTCCTCCTACTCCTCCTTGTCTCCTCGTAGAAGAAAGACACAGGATCGAACTGGGGGAAACAAACAAAAACACAAACCGTAGCGCTAACAAAACAGCACAAGGGTATCAGTGTTTCCACTGGTACCGCTTACAAAAAACAGACGCTTCGGAGTGCTCTGCGGCGCATGCGCTGAAACATGAAGATGTATTACCATTATCGTTCCTATGAACTTTTTCCTCATTAAAAATAAGGTGTTATATGATTTACTTATTTATATTTGCTATTTACTCTAAATAGTTATGAATATCAATATCTATAATGTTTAATGTATCTATCTATGTTTCCTATTGAAACAAGGCATTTTTCTTCGCTAATCTCCTCCCCTCTGGCCGCTATTTTCCCCTTGTTCTAAAAATAGCTCTCACCCAAACAGCATGCTACTTGTCACAGAGAGGAGAAAAGGGAGGCGGGTTTTGGCCTTGGTTTGGTTGGGGGTTAACGGGTCAACATGCAGGAAATCAATTTCCCCACACTTAAGAGAACCCTTTCCATATAATTCCCACTTTTTTTTCTCGAAAAAGGATAAAAACGTGCCCTACTTAACTTTTTTCTTTGATTTTCTTATTTTTCTTGCTTTATTTTTATCGAAAAAGCCTAAAAACGTGCCCTTACTTACCTTTTTTGTGTGATTTTTTATTTTCTTACTTTTTTTCGAAAAAGCATAAAAACCCTACCTTTCTATCTTAAAATTTCTTTTTATGCTCAAAAAAGATAAAAACTTTCCTGTAGGCCTACCACAAACATAGGAGCAGCATTCCATATGCTCTCTCTTGTAACATCACTTATTTCACTGCGCATAGTTTTCTCAACTCTTTTTCTCATTACTTGTTAAAAAGGAAAAAACAAACAAACAGAAAAAACATAGAGCGCACTGTATATTGTTATCGTGATAATTCTTTTTTATATTGTGATATAAATTTTTGGCTATATCGTCCTGCCCTACGTCAGAGCTGTCTGTGTTTCAGGACTAAAGACGGCGGTCCGGTCAAACTCTGGGACCAGGAAATGAAGCGCTGCCGAGCGTTTTCACTGGAGATGGGAAAAACCACCGACACTGTTCGCTCTGTGTGCAGAAGCAACGTAAGTCACTCTGAGTGTAAGAAAAAATTAACAATTAGGCGGCTGCATTTATGGAAAAAAAAAACACCTAACCCCAAAAAAATTGCTACAAAAGGTTTTTCAATGGTTTTCTGTAGTATCAGGTGTGCTTATTAACATACTAAATGTTAGGTTTTGCAGATGTAGACCCCAAAGCGGAGACGGAGGCACTTGAAATTAAAGTATTTATTTACAAAACTGAGGTAGCTGAGAAGACGGGGGAGGCAGGAGGCAGCAGGCGGAGACAGGATCAGCGGACAACTTCGATTTGCAGTCGAGGCAACCTAGAGCACAGGATGAAACTGGTGAAAAAATAAATCCAAAATACACCAGGATGAAAAACAGGTCAGGCTTCTACCACAGGAGACGGAATTATCTGGCAGTGAAGGGAGGACTGAGCAGAGTACTTGAAGACCAGTTCCTCATCAAGTCCAGGTGTGCCTCGTTGCTGCGGTCCCAGCCACGCCCCCGTCTTCTGCCAGCTCTACACAGTGGTGAGAGAGAGAAAAAACACAACACAACAGAGGGGAACAAAACACCAACCCTGACAGGGCCCCCCCCCCTCAAGGGACGCCTTCTGGCAGCCTACCCGGCTTAGTGGGATGACGGGCATAAAAATCCCGAAAGAGAGCCGGGTCCAAGACGAGGGACCTGGAAACCCATGAACGGTCCTCCGGACCATAACCCTCCCAGTCCACCAAATACTGGAAGCCGCGGCCCCGCCTCCGAACATCCAGCAGCTGCCGCACAGTAAAGGCGGGATGCCCGTCGACCACCCGGGGGGGTGGAGGGGGCTCGGCCGGAGGGCTAAGAGGACTTGACAAAAAAGGTTTCAACAGGGAGACATGGAAGGCAGGATGGACATTGACAGAAGGAGGCAATTTGAGCCGCACCACCGTGGGATTAATAACCTTGTCAATTACGTAAGGGCCAATGTATCTGGGAGAGAGTTTCCTGGATTCAGTTTGTAGGGGAAGGTCACGCGTGGAAAGCCATACCTTCTGACCAGGCACATACTCTGGTGCAGGAGAGCGGCGGCGGTCAGCAATCTGCCGGTTCCTAGCAGCAGTGCGGGAAAGAGCCACCCTGACGTCGTGCCAGACCTTACGAGCACGTTGAAGATGCAGCTGGACGGACGGAACCGCGACACGAGCCTCCTGGCTGGGAAAGAGAGGGGGTTGAAAACCAATAGCGGCCATGAAAGGAGACACACCAGTAGCGGAGGAAAGGAGGGAGTTGTGAGAGTATTCAATCCACGGGAGATGTAGCGACCAGGAAGCCGGATGGCGAGCGGTGACACACCGGAGGGCCGTCACCGTCAAAATGACTGAGTTCCCTTCAGATGGCGGAAGGCCAGTCACAAAATCCACAGCAATGTGTGACCAGGGACGATGTGGAATCGGGAGTGGACGAAGCAGACCAGCAGGAGCACGGTGTGAAGCTTTGCCGCGGGCGCAGACCGAACAGGCAGAAACAAACTCCTTAGTGTCCGCGGACATGGTGGGCCACCAGAACCGCTGCTGGATTAAGGTAAGAGTGTGACGAAATCCGGGATGGCAGGAGACTTTGGAGGAATGGCCCCATTGCAGAACCACCGATCTGGCAGATTGTGGCACAAACAAGCAGTCCGGAGGGCATCCTAGAGGTGAGGGGTGATGGACAAGGGCCTCTTGGACAGATCTTTCCACCTCCCAACAGACAGCCCCTACCACACAGGCGGGGGACACGATGGTTTCAACAGAGGATTCTTCCCCAGGAGTGGCAAACTGGCGGGACAAGGCGTCAGGCTTGATGTTCCTGGAACCCGGACGGTAAGTGAGCGTGAAGTTGAACCGGCCCAGGTAAAGCGCCCAGCGAGCCTGGCGGGAATTCAGCCTGCGAGCAGAACGCAGATAGGATAAGTTCTTATGATCTGTCCATACCATAAACGGCTGAGCTGAGCCTTCCAGCCAGTGCCTCCACTCCTGTAATGCGACGATGACCGCCAGCAGCTCCCGGTTACCCACATCATAGTTCCGTTCCGCGGGCGTGAGGCGACGGGAAAAGAAGGCGCAGGGATGCAACTTCTGGTCCGCGGCAGTGCGTTGGGAAAGGACGGCTCCCACACCAGAGTCAGAGGCATCCACTTCGATAATGAACTGGTTAGAAGGATCTGGGTGAGACAAAACTGGAGCAGAACAAAAAAGGTCTTTCAATTTCACAAACGCGGCCTCAGCTTCCGCAGGCCAGTGAAAAGGTACTTTAACGGAGGTGAGTTTGGTAAGCGGTGCAGCAACCTTACTATAATCCCGAATAAAGAGTCTATAGAAGTTCGCAAATCCCAAAAATCTTTGGAGTTGCTTCCTACTGGAAGGAGTTGGCCAATCAAGAACAGCTTGCACTTTGGCTGGGTCAGTCTTAAGCTGCCCTTCTTCAATGATAAAACCCAGGAAGCCAACGGAACACTTGTGAAATTCACACTTCTCGGCCTTTACATAAAGTCTGTTTTTGAGTAGCCGTTGTAGGACAAGTCTGACGTGTTGTACATGTTCTTGAGGAGAACGAGAAAAAATTAAAATGTCATCGAGGTATACAAACACAAATCGATTCAACATATCCCGTAACACATCGTTAATGAGTGCCTGGAACACAGCTGGCGCATTTGTTAACCCAAATGGCATCACCAGGTACTCAAAATGTCCGAGTGGGGTGTTGAATGCAGTCTTCCATTCATCTCCCTCCCTTATACGAACTAAATGATAGGCACTCCGAAGATCCAATTTAGTAAAAATTGTGGCCTCTTGGACCGAACTAAATGCTGAACTGATCAGCGGAAGGGGGTACTTGTTTTTCACTGTAATATCATTGAGCCCCCTATAATCAATGCAAGGCCGAAGTGTGCGGTCCTTTTTATCAACAAAGAAAAACCCTGCTCCTACAGGGGCAGAGGAGGGACGGATGAGACCAGCAGCTAATGAATCTGTAATATAAGTTTCCATAGCCTCCCTTTCCGGTTTGGAGAGGTTATAAAGTCTGCTAGTGGGTAATGGTGCGCCAGGAATTAATTCAATGCCACAATCGTATGGTCTGTGAGGTGGCAACGAAGAGGCTTTGTCCTTAGAGAACACCTCCCGTAGGTCATGATACTCCGCTGGCACCAGGGACAAATCTATGGGCTTGGGTTTCGAAGGTTTGTTAGTGTCAGGAGAAGGAACCGCCGAATGTAAACAGTGGTTATGACAGAATAGGCTCCAATTAATTATAGACAGCTGCGACCAGTCAATGTGAGGATTATGAAGCTTAAGCCAGGGGAGACCTAAGACGAGGGGTGTAGTGGCAGAATTCACAATGTACAATGAAATGGTTTCATGATGATTACCCGATAGGAGTAATGACACCGGAGCAGTACGATGGGTTACGTTAGCCAGTAGTTTCCCATCAAGGGCATAGACAGTCTTGGGCTCCGGAAGGGGAACAGATGGAAGGTTATATTCGGAAACAAACACGGAATCAATAAAGTTGTCGTCGGCTCCCGAGTCCACTAGGGCAACAAGGGGAAAGGAATGATTAGCATAGGATAACGTACCTTTGAGTTGTATCCGTTTAAAGGCGGAATCAGTCAGAGTATGGCTTATCAGCGCTCCACCGCTAGCTGATGAGCCTAGTCTTTTGGCCTAACAGGGCACTGAACAATGCTGTGGTTGGCCCCTCCGCAGTACATGCAGAGCCCGAGGCGAAGGCGACGCTGGCGTTCTTCACGGCCAAGTCTCATCCTCCCCACCTGCATGGGTTCCTCCGTCCCGAGAAGTGGTGAAAACGCTGGTGATGATTCTATAGGCAAGTGATTGGCAGGTGCTGGCTGACGAGTCTGAATGGAGTAGCGAGTGGGAGGGGTACTGCTCCTCCTAACTGCTCTCCCCCGACGTCTTTCAGAGAGGCGATTGTCTAACCGGATGGCTACGGAGATTAATTCCTCCAACGTAGTAGTCTCCTCACGAGCTGCCAGCAGGTCCTTGAGTTCCTCACTCAAACCCTTAAAAAACACTCCCTGCAAAGCCTTTTCATCCCACCCGGTCTCTGCAGCAAGAATGCGGAAGTCTATAGAGTACGAGGAAACCGAACCACTACCCTGGCATAGGGAAAGCAACCGGCTACTGGCCTCCCTAGTCTGAAGCGGGTGGTCGAACACTCTTCTAATCTCATTAGTAAACGTATCCATAGTATTACAAACTGGGGATCTACTGTTCACCAAAGCTTCGGCCCATGCAGAAGCTTTACCAGAGAGTAAACTCATAATGAATGCAATCTGCACTTTATCAGTGGAGTAAGTAAATGGCTGTTGGTTAAAGACTAACATACATTGGTGTAAAAATTGTCCGCATAACCCTACTTCACCTGAATACCTTGCAGGAGTAGGAATGAAGGGTTCCCGAGGTAGGGCATGTGGAATGTTAGGAAGCGTAGAGGCCACAACTGGAGCAGGAGTGGGTGGCGCTTGAACGGGTGGAGGATTGGCAGCCAGGCTAATGGCGAGCTGGTCGAAACGAGCACTCAACTCAAAAAAGTTTGCGTTGAGTTGACGGAGTGAGTCCAAAACTTCATTGATGGTCTTCTCATGCTGACCAACCCGGGATCCTTGCAGGGCGAGAGCCTGTTT
Organism: Proterorhinus semilunaris; assembly: GCA_021464625.1. NCBI lineage: Eukaryota > Metazoa > Chordata > Actinopteri > Gobiiformes > Gobiidae > Proterorhinus > Proterorhinus semilunaris. Next base: position 43,258,763 of record CM038349.1, on the reverse strand, counting down.
GAACCTTTCAGTCTCTGCGGGGTCCATGCTGGCCAGATAATTCTGTTAGGTTTTGCAGATGTAGACCCCAAAGCGGAGACGGAGGCACTTGAAATTAAAGTATTTATTTACAAAACTGAGGTAGCTGAGAAGACGGGGGAGGCAGGAGGCAGCAGGCGGAGACAGGATCAGCGGACAACTTCGATTTGCAGTCGAGGCAACCTAGAGCACAGGATGAAACTGGTGAAAAAATAAATCCAAAATACACCAGGATGAAAAACAGGTCAGGCTTCTACCACAGGAGACGGAATTATCTGGCAGTGAAGGGAGGACTGAGCAGAGTACTTGAAGACCAGTTCCTCATCAAGTCCAGGTGTGCCTCGTTGCTGCGGTCCCAGCCACGCCCCCGTCTTCTGCCAGCTCTACACAGTGGTGAGAGAGAGAAAAAACACAACACAACAGAGGGGAACAAAACACCAACCCTGACAGGGCCCCCCCCCCTCAAGGGACGCCTTCTGGCAGCCTACCCGGCTTAGTGGGATGACGGGCATAAAAATCCCGAAAGAGAGCCGGGTCCAAGACGAGGGACCTGGAAACCCATGAACGGTCCTCCGGACCATAACCCTCCCAGTCCACCAAATACTGGAAGCCGCGGCCCCGCCTCCGAACATCCAGCAGCTGCCGCACAGTAAAGGCGGGATGCCCGTCGACCACCCGGGGGGGTGGAGGGGGCTCGGCCGGAGGGCTAAGAGGACTTGACAAAAAAGGTTTCAACAGGGAGACATGGAAGGCAGGATGGACATTGACAGAAGGAGGCAATTTGAGCCGCACCACCGTGGGATTAATAACCTTGTCAATTACGTAAGGGCCAATGTATCTGGGAGAGAGTTTCCTGGATTCAGTTTGTAGGGGAAGGTCACGCGTGGAAAGCCATACCTTCTGACCAGGCACATACTCTGGTGCAGGAGAGCGGCGGCGGTCAGCAATCTGCCGGTTCCTAGCAGCAGTGCGGGAAAGAGCCACCCTGACGTCGTGCCAGACCTTACGAGCACGTTGAAGATGCAGCTGGACGGACGGAACCGCGACACGAGCCTCCTGGCTGGGAAAGAGAGGGGGTTGAAAACCAATAGCGGCCATGAAAGGAGACACACCAGTAGCGGAGGAAAGGAGGGAGTTGTGAGAGTATTCAATCCACGGGAGATGTAGCGACCAGGAAGCCGGATGGCGAGCGGTGACACACCGGAGGGCCGTCACCGTCAAAATGACTGAGTTCCCTTCAGATGGCGGAAGGCCAGTCACAAAATCCACAGCAATGTGTGACCAGGGACGATGTGGAATCGGGAGTGGACGAAGCAGACCAGCAGGAGCACGGTGTGAAGCTTTGCCGCGGGCGCAGACCGAACAGGCAGAAACAAACTCCTTAGTGTCCGCGGACATGGTGGGCCACCAGAACCGCTGCTGGATTAAGGTAAGAGTGTGACGAAATCCGGGATGGCAGGAGACTTTGGAGGAATGGCCCCATTGCAGAACCACCGATCTGGCAGATTGTGGCACAAACAAGCAGTCCGGAGGGCATCCTAGAGGTGAGGGGTGATGGACAAGGGCCTCTTGGACAGATCTTTCCACCTCCCAACAGACAGCCCCTACCACACAGGCGGGGGACACGATGGTTTCAACAGAGGATTCTTCCCCAGGAGTGGCAAACTGGCGGGACAAGGCGTCAGGCTTGATGTTCCTGGAACCCGGACGGTAAGTGAGCGTGAAGTTGAACCGGCCCAGGTAAAGCGCCCAGCGAGCCTGGCGGGAATTCAGCCTGCGAGCAGAACGCAGATAGGATAAGTTCTTATGATCTGTCCATACCATAAACGGCTGAGCTGAGCCTTCCAGCCAGTGCCTCCACTCCTGTAATGCGACGATGACCGCCAGCAGCTCCCGGTTACCCACATCATAGTTCCGTTCCGCGGGCGTGAGGCGACGGGAAAAGAAGGCGCAGGGATGCAACTTCTGGTCCGCGGCAGTGCGTTGGGAAAGGACGGCTCCCACACCAGAGTCAGAGGCATCCACTTCGATAATGAACTGGTTAGAAGGATCTGGGTGAGACAAAACTGGAGCAGAACAAAAAAGGTCTTTCAATTTCACAAACGCGGCCTCAGCTTCCGCAGGCCAGTGAAAAGGTACTTTAACGGAGGTGAGTTTGGTAAGCGGTGCAGCAACCTTACTATAATCCCGAATAAAGAGTCTATAGAAGTTCGCAAATCCCAAAAATCTTTGGAGTTGCTTCCTACTGGAAGGAGTTGGCCAATCAAGAACAGCTTGCACTTTGGCTGGGTCAGTCTTAAGCTGCCCTTCTTCAATGATAAAACCCAGGAAGCCAACGGAACACTTGTGAAATTCACACTTCTCGGCCTTTACATAAAGTCTGTTTTTGAGTAGCCGTTGTAGGACAAGTCTGACGTGTTGTACATGTTCTTGAGGAGAACGAGAAAAAATTAAAATGTCATCGAGGTATACAAACACAAATCGATTCAACATATCCCGTAACACATCGTTAATGAGTGCCTGGAACACAGCTGGCGCATTTGTTAACCCAAATGGCATCACCAGGTACTCAAAATGTCCGAGTGGGGTGTTGAATGCAGTCTTCCATTCATCTCCCTCCCTTATACGAACTAAATGATAGGCACTCCGAAGATCCAATTTAGTAAAAATTGTGGCCTCTTGGACCGAACTAAATGCTGAACTGATCAGCGGAAGGGGGTACTTGTTTTTCACTGTAATATCATTGAGCCCCCTATAATCAATGCAAGGCCGAAGTGTGCGGTCCTTTTTATCAACAAAGAAAAACCCCGCTCCTACAGGGGCAGAGGAGGGACGGATGAGACCAGCAGCTAATGAATCTGTAATATAAGTTTCCATAGCCTCCCTTTCCGGTTTGGAGAGGTTATAAAGTCTGCTAGTGGGTAATGGTGCGCCAGGAATTAATTCAATGCCACAATCGTATGGTCTGTGAGGTGGCAACGAAGAGGCTTTGTCCTTAGAGAACACCTCCCGTAGGTCATGATACTCCGCTGGCACCAGGGACAAATCTATGGGCTTGGGTTTCGAAGGTTTGTTAGTGTCAGGAGAAGGAACCGCCGAATGTAAACAGTGGTTATGACAGAATAGGCTCCAATTAATTATAGACAGCTGCGACCAGTCAATGTGAGGATTATGAAGCTTAAGCCAGGGGAGACCTAAGACGAGGGGTGTAGTGGCAGAATTCACAATGTACAATGAAATGGTTTCATGATGATTACCCGATAGGAGTAATGACACCGGAGCAGTACGATGGGTTACGTTAGCCAGTAGTTTCCCATCAAGGGCATAGACAGTCTTGGGCTCCGGAAGGGGAACAGATGGAAGGTTATATTCGGAAACAAACACGGAATCAATAAAGTTGTCGTCGGCTCCCGAGTCCACTAGGGCAACAAGGGGAAAGGAATGATTAGCATAGGATAACGTACCTTTGAGTTGTATCCGTTTAAAGGCGGAATCAGTCAGAGTATGGCTTATCAGCGCTCCACCGCTAGCTGATGAGCCTAGTCTTTTGGCCTAACAGGGCACTGAACAATGCTGTGGTTGGCCCCTCCGCAGTACATGCAGAGCCCGAGGCGAAGGCGACGCTGGCGTTCTTCACGGCCAAGTCTCATCCTCCCCACCTGCATGGGTTCCTCCGTCCCGAGAAGTGGTGAAAACGCTGGTGATGATTCTATAGGCAAGTGATTGGCAGGTGCTGGCTGACGAGTCTGAATGGAGTAGCGAGTGGGAGGGGTACTGCTCCTCCTAACTGCTCTCCCCCGACGTCTTTCAGAGAGGCGATTGTCTAACCGGATGGCTACGGAGATTAATTCCTCCAACGTAGTAGTCTCCTCACGAGCTGCCAGCAGGTCCTTGAGTTCCTCACTCAAACCCTTAAAAAACACTCCCTGCAAAGCCTTTTCATCCCACCCGGTCTCTGCAGCAAGAATGCGGAAGTCTATAGAGTACGAGGAAACCGAACCACTACCCTGGCATAGGGAAAGCAACCGGCTACTGGCCTCCCTAGTCTGAAGCGGGTGGTCGAACACTCTTCTAATCTCATTAGTAAACGTATCCATAGTATTACAAACTGGGGATCTACTGTTCACCAAAGCTTCGGCCCATGCAGAAGCTTTACCAGAGAGTAAACTCATAATGAATGCAATCTGCACTTTATCAGTGGAGTAAGTAAATGGCTGTTGGTTAAAGACTAACATACATTGGTGTAAAAATTGTCCGCATAACCCTACTTCACCTGAATACCTTGCAGGAGTAGGAATGAAGGGTTCCCGAGGTAGGGCATGTGGAATGTTAGGAAGCGTAGAGGCCACAACTGGAGCAGGAGTGGGTGGCGCTTGAACGGGTGGAGGATTGGCAGCCAGGCTAATGGCGAGCTGGTCGAAACGAGCACTCAACTCAAAAAAGTTTGCGTTGAGTTGACGGAGTGAGTCCAAAACTTCATTGATGGTCTTCTCATGCTGACCAACCCGGGATCCTTGCAGGGCGAGAGCCTGTTTGAACCTTTCAGTCTCTGCGGGGTCCATGCTGGCCAGATAATTCTGTTAGGTTTTGCAGATGTAGACCCCAAAGCGGAGACGGAGGCACTTGAAATTAAAGTATTTATTTACAAAACTGAGGTAGCTGAGAAGACGGGGGAGGCTGGCAGCAGGCGGAGACAGGATCAGCGGACAACTTCGATTTGCAGTCGAGGCAACCTAGAGCACAGGATGAAACTGGTGAAAAAATAAATCCAAAATACACCAGGATGAAAAACAGGTCAGGCTTCTACCACAGGAGACGGAATTATCTGGCAGTGAAGGGAGGACTGAGCAGAGTACTTGAAGACCAGTTCCTCATCAAGTCCAGGTGTGCCTCGTTGCTGCGGTCCCAGCCACGCCCCCGTCTTCTGCCAGCTCTACACAGTGGTGAGAGAGAGAAAAAACACAACACAACAGAGGGGAACAAAACACCAACCCTGACACTAAAATTCTAACAAAATCTGCCACTGGAAAGGTGTAATTTCCAAGAGGGTCGCCAAATCCTTAAAATGCCCATTACTCCTTTATTATTCATCCTAGACAAGTCATTTTGGTTTCTAACCCCATGTTTGGGGTATTTAGGAAACCAATAGGCTTGTTCAAATTGTAGTGACATGATTGCATAATTGTTAAAAAGAAATGGTAGACAAATACTCTATACATTAATATTAGCGAGGTTGTCACGGCAAATCTCAGCATATTAGCAATTAGCATATTTTCATTATAGTGAAATGATTGCAATTAGAAAGTGATTACAAATCTCTTATTTATTTTTGAAAAGAATGCCTTTGATCTGCACTAGATTTACAAATAGTCATTGTCACTCTTCCTCCCATAAAGGTTGATTGTAGTCCATATCCTCTGTAACTACACCGTGGTGTTCGGCAGGCAGTTATGCTATTACAGTGGGCCATCTGCAGGAGACTTTTCAGGGCAGCAGTTTTATTGGTCATAACTGGCACAAACTAGCCTGGCCTTAGCCATGCGTAAAGTCGGTTCAATTATCATTTCCATACATGTACGTCTGATCTCAGTGACCGCATTACATCGGTTGAATTTCAACCTGCCATTTAGTGGGCGGGTAAAAACGCTAGCGATTGGGTAAAATCAGATCCAACTGTTTAAAAGTTTAAAAGGAGTTCACCCCTCCCACCTGAAAACGGAGCTCAATTGTGAAGATCCACAAGAAGAAGACCCTTTGTATGAAATGAGTACGAGGGTCTGGTGAGACCAGGCTAGACACGAACCAATTGTCCTCAAGTTTCCATCCCCAATGTGGTGGATTTCATATCCACACCATGATCTGCTAATACACTCAAGCAAATGACATTTAAGATATTCTTTGCTTGATACGTCATTATGGTAAAGCAACCGTAGTTTGTGATGGCTACAGTGAAGGTCCTTCAATGCAAAATTGAGTTTGTGGGAAAAGAAGATATCCTTTCCAGACCTTATAACAAACAAGGACTTGTCGGTCTTGTGACTGAGGAACTGCAGATGAAGGACTGATTGGTGTTATGGACACGGAGCAATTGATGAACTCTTTTATTTCCACCTGCTCTGAAGTCCTGGACAGTGTTGCTCCTCTTAGAGCCATATGTCCTAAGCCAAAGCGGGAACCGTGGCTCAATGACACTACGCGCACAGCTCGGCGTGAGTGTCGGAGAGCGGAGCGTACGTGGAAGAAGGACCATTTGGAGGTTTCGCACGAGATTCTTAGAGAGTGTTGGAGAAATTATCAAAGTACTGTTAAAGCTGAAAAAACTCAATATTTCTCAAACTTGATTTTGAATAATATCGGTAAACCTCGGGTTCTTTTTAAAACAATTGGTTCTGTTTTTAATCCAAGTCCGTCCACTTCATTGGAGATGACAAATGAAACTTGTGAACAATTCCTCTCCTTTTTTAATGAGAAGGTTGCTGCTATTAGGGCCAACATTTCTCCCTCTTCATTGTGGAGTTTGGTATCCACGCAATGTTCAGCTGTTTTTTGTCAGTTTGAGTCTGTATCATTGTCTGTGCTCACAGGGATTGTTAAAAAACTTAAACCCTCCTCCTGTCCCACAGATCCGGTCCCTCCTCGCTTTTTTAAAGAGGTTTGGGACACCATTGGCTCTTCTGTTAAAGAGATCATCAACAGCAGCTTGGCTTCTGGCATAGTGCCCTCTTTTTGTAAAAAAGCTGTAGTTGAGCCTTTGATTAAAAAACCTGGTCTTGACCCTGCAAATTTGGCAAATTATCGGCCAATTTCCAAACTACCCATGGTATCGAAAATTTTAGAGAAATGCGTTTTTGCACAGTTGCAACCTTTTTTAGATGAAAATGGCACTTTAGACCCATATCAGTCAGGCTACAAAGCTTTGCACAGTACTGAATCTGCACTTTTAAAGGTTTTTAATGACCTGTTTTTAATGACTGATTCTGGAGGCTCTGCCATTTTAGTGCTTTTAGACCTAACGGCTGCTTTTGACACAGTCGACCACACAATTCTTTTAGACCGCCTTAGAGATCGCGTGGGTGTCAGGGGGACCGCGTTAGAGTGGTTTAGGTCCTACCTGTCGGAGAGGTCATTCTCCGTCAGGCTGGGGGACTCCACTTCATCTTCTGCTCCGCTTCACTGTGGAGTCCCCCAGGGATCTATCCTGGGACCCATTTTGTTTGCAATATATCTCCTCCCACTTGGAGAGATTTTTAAGAAACATGGCATGTCTTACCACTTTTATGCAGATGACTGTCAAATGTACATGCCCATTGCTAAGAATGACCACAGCCCCCTGACACCCCTGCTCGACTGTCTAGGTGACGTCAAGGCTTGGTTAGCCCAGAATTTTTTAAAACTGAACGAGGGAAAAACAGAAGTAATGACATTTGGATGTAACCTCACGGACTTGGGATCACTCCAAAACTATTTGCATCCCAAGGTCACCAGCCTTGGCGTCACCATAGACAGTGATTTTAAATTTGATAAACAGATTAATGGCGTTTTAAAATCGGGTTTTTATCATCTTCGTCTTTTATCTAAAGTTAAGCCCTTTTTATCTTTTAATCTTTTTGAGCAAGTCGTGCACGCTTTTATTTCAAGCCGTCTGGACTACTGTAACGCACTTTACTCGGGAATTAGCCAGAAAGCACTCTCTCGTTTGCAGTTAGTCCAGAACGCTGCGGCACGACTCTTAACAGGGACCAAAAAACGCGAACATATTACCCCAATCCTTGCGTCCTTGCACTGGCTCCCTGTTCATTTTAGAATTGATTTTAAAATTTTATTGTTTGTTTTTAAAGCTTTGAATGGACTGGCCCCTCAGTATATTACAGACCTCATCCAAATTTACCGGCCCTCTCGCGCTTTGAGGTCTGAGGGCCAGCTCCAGCTCGTGGTTCTGAAGACGAACCGTAAAACCAGAGGGGACAGAGCGTTCTCCATTGTCGGCCCTAAGCTGTGGAACGCTCTGCCCCTCCACATCCGTACGGCCCCCACCGTGGAGTGTTTTAAATCCCGTCTTAAGACTCACTTTTATTCTTTGGCTTTTAGCACCGCGTAAGTTGTGTGGTCCCCCTGTGTCTTTTTATCCATTTTATTGAATTTTATTTTTATTTGTAGTTTTTAATGTGTTTTTATTTCTATTCAGTCTTTTAAATTGTTTTATTTCTATTTATTTGGTGGAGCTCATTTGTATTGTTTTTGTTTTATTGTTGTTATTGTTATTGTTGTTCAGCACTTTGGAAACGTTTTGTTGTTTAAATGTGCTATATAAATAAAGTGGATTGGATTGGATTATCAGTGCATCAGGAGATGCAGACGTGGACATTGTGAAGGCTGCAATCAAGGTGTCACAACATCAGCCCATAACCATGATAGGCAAAGATACAGACTTACTCATTCTTCTTCTCTACTATGCTGAGATGGACAATTGGGGTATCTATTTTCGTTCGGACAAATCCACAGTTCCTCAGGTTTACAACATCAGCGAGATGAAACAAGTCCTGGGGAGTGACTTGTGTTCTCAGTTGCTTTTGCTTCTTTCTACAAGTTTTTGTATTACTTATTACAAAACCAAATGTTTACATAGATTTCATTAATATTTGGTAGAATTGCCTTTAAACTGTGACTTTGACTTGGGTCAAATGTTTTGGATTTCCTTCCACAAGCTTCTCACAATAGTTGGATGAGTTTTGGTCCATTCCTCCAAACAGAACTGGTGTAACTGAGACACATTTGTAGGCCACCTTACGTGCCTATGCCTTTTCAGCTCTGCCCATTTTCTTTGTAACCAGTATTGGCAACTTGGCTTTGGGTCATTGTCTATTTGAAAGACCCATCTGTCCAAGCTTTAACTTCCTGGCTCTTGAGATGTTCGTACAATTTTTCCACATAGTTTTTATATTATTTATTTACAAAACGTGACAATTTATATCATTCAGTTTTGTTGAGGTTCGTTTTGCAAAAGGGCGCAAAGCTTATGGACAGGGACCCTGTGCTGTCCTCACAACACGTGTCTCTGTTGCGTGCTACTAGACAGCCAGCGAACCATTTAACAAATAAAACTCCGGACACAAGGCTTTCTTTTCTTGTTTAGTGAAGCTTTAGTTGAATTGATTGAATAGATTGGTAACTGTAATAAACAGAAAAAATAAAGAGAAAATTACTATCATTGCATTTACAATACCTAAACACAATTAGCTAGCCATATGTTCATGACATGGTAATACAACTATCAAAATATCAAGACATAACAAAGTAATAAAACAGAAACATGGGCAACTTCTAAATAGGTGCTTTGCACACACAGATACTCACAAAGACGGAAATCTTCCAAGGCTCAACATACGGAGCGACACAGCGTTGTCATGAGTCCTTACAGGCTTGTTACTGCCGTGTGGGCTAGCTAACTTTGCGAAGAGGAAAAAACGTCAAAGATTGTCTCTGCGCGAGAAGAGCACTCACTCTGACGTAACAAAAACGATCATTACTGAAGAAGAGGTCTCACTTTGTTTACTTTTAACTGTAGCTTTTTAACTCTTTTTAACATAGAATTTTAGCATGTATTATTTCCAATAATGAACTTATTTATGAATTTTTAACTAACTTATAAACCTAATGAAATTATAACTGTCTTTTATCCAAAGACATGACACTCCCCGCTTGATATAAACACATTATATCACTACAACTACCAAAATAACACAATAAACATTTCAGTAGCATCAAAGATATTACTCAGTCTCTGAAAGTAGAACTACAACCTCTGAGATAGGTCTAAGGAATACTTTTGCAGTCCCATCTTTGACAATTCTCACTTCCACTTTGCGGACTTTCCTGTCGCTGCTGGGCAAAGTCTTTATGATAAGTCCCATGGGCCATTCGTTCCTGTTTACTTGGGAATCCTTCAACAGGACAATATCTCCCTCTTTGTCATTTGGTTTGTTGTCAGTCCATTTTGTGCGTTTCTGCAAGGTAGACAAATATTCTCCTTTCCACCTTTTCCAAAATGTATCCGCAAGGTGTTGTACTTGTTTCCACTGTTTCCCAAACAACTGTCCTGCAGAGAAGTTTCCAGATGGTGCAGAAACTGTGCTTGACTTTTGTGTAAGTAACATCGCTGGAGTGAGTATTGCTGGACAGTCCGGGTCGGTAGATATTGGAACCAGAGGCCTAGCATTTATAATAGCCATTACCTCTGCCATAAACGTGCTTAAAACCTCGTGAGTGAGACATGTCTGGGCATTTTTCAACAACATTGCATCTAGGATACGCCTAGCCACTCCTATGAGACGTTCCCAGGACCCTCCCATATGCGACGCGTGCGGGGGATTGAATGTCCATGTGCACCCCTTTTCTTGGAGGCACTTTCCAACCGGAGAGTTGTCGGTGTCTAAACCCAGTTCCTTGCAGGCCCCTACAAAATTAGTCCCTCTGTCTGAGCGCAAGAGCTGAGCTGGGCCACGAATAGAGAAGAACCTTCTTAATGCATTAATAAAACTATCTGTTGACATGGTTTCAATCAGTTCAATGTGTACGGCCCTAGTTGACATGCACGTAAAGAGGACAGCCCATCTTTTGCTCTGAGCACTACCCCCTCTAGTACGGCGCGTAACAACAGCCCATGGGCCAAACACATCTAAGCCCACAGTAGTGAAAGGAGGTTCAGGGTTTACACGATCTGAGGGCAAGTCTGCCATTTTCTGTGCTTGCATTTTTCCTCGCAGTTTGCGGCAGGTAACACAGTTATGTATGATTGAAGACACAAGTCGTTTACCTCCAACTATCCAGAAACCAGCACTGCGGACAGCTCCTTCCGTAATATGTCGTCCTTGATGAGCAGAACGTTCGTGGAAATGTCTTACAAGAAGTGTGGCGACGTGGCTGGCAGAAGGGATAATCAAAGGGTGCTTTTCATTGTCTGTGAGGTCGGCCGAGGAAAGACGTCCACCGACTCGTAACAGTCCATCCTTGTCCACAACTGAACTGAGCTTTTTGAGAGTATCATTTTTTGAGTTTGTTTGTTTTCCTTCTTTTAGATTTTTGAATGTCTCTTTGTATGCTTCCTGCTGGACTAAGTGAATGATGATGTTTTCTGCTTGAGTGAGTTCTTTCACATTTGTACTATCTTTTAGACATTTCCACCCTCTTTCTCTGTCTGACTTTTGTTTGAAAGAAGCAGCAACATGAACAAGCTTGGCAAATGCTCTGCAAAGTGTTGTCCAACTTGAGAATCTTTTAAAGCGATCAGTGCCTAGCTGTGACTCTGATACTGTAGTTAACAACGTTTTAACTTCTGGACGTATTTCTTTGTCCTTGTCAGGTTCAACTAGTGAATGTCGATTGTCTTTGTGAGACTTGTCTGGATTATCTGAATTCAGAAAGTCTGGGCCTGTGAACCATTTACTGTTTTTAAGTTCAGCGGCTGGGATAGCTCTAGTCGCCTGGTCAGCTGGATTTAACTCAGTTGCTACGTAGTGCCATTGGTCAGGTTGTGTGAATAACCTAATGCGTGTGACACGATTGGCTACATACATGTAGAATCTTTTGGAGGAGTTGTGTATGTACCCCAACACAATACGACTGTCAGTGAAAAACTTTACGTTGTCTATTTTTATGTCTAACTCGTCTCGGATTAGCTCGTACATTTCGACTGCAAGAACGGCAGCACATAGTTCTAGCCGTGGCACTGTGTGAGCAGGACGAGGAGCGAGTTTAGATTTTCCCATTACAAAGCCTACATGGTACTGACCATTGCTGCCAAGCGAGCGCAAGTAAGCTACCGCTCCAATAGCAACGGTAGAAGCATCAGAAAATATACACAGTTCATTACTTTTCATAGCACTTAACGAACCTGGACTGTAGCACCTTTTGATTTGCAGATCTTCAAGGGCCTTTAAAGAGTCTCTCCATGTGACCCATGCCTCCTCTTTTTCTGGAGGCAGAGGTGCGTCCCAGTCTCTTTCTTCAGATGACAGATCTCTGAGTTGTGCTTTGCCCTGCATGATTATGGGAGCAGCAAAGCCCAAAGGGTCATACAGGCTATTGACTGTCGACAGCACTCCCCTGCGTGTGAACGGTTTGATCTCGTTGGATACGAGGTAAGTAAAGCTGTCCATTTGTAAATTCCAACAGAGTCCCAGGCTCCTCTGAACTGGGAGAGGATCTATACCGATGTCTAAATCCTTTAAATCCTTTGCCCGGTCCTCCACAGGAAACGCTTCCATGACTTTGTTACAGTTCGACGCCACTTTGTGAAGTCTAAGATTAGATTCTGCTAACACGTTTCTGGTTCTTGTAAACAGATCAACAGCATCCTCAGGCGTGGCAACTGATGTGAGTCCATCATCGACATAAAACTGTCTCTCAACAAACTGCCTTGCATCAGTGCCATGTTCTTGCTCACCCTCTTGTGCTGCCCGTCTCATGCAGTAAATGGCTACAGCGGGTGACGGGCTGTTACCAAAAACATGTACTTTCATCCTATATTCGACTATACTCTTGGTGATGTCATTGTCCTCAAACCAGAGATAGCGAAGGTAGTCTCTGTGTTCTTCGCACACCTCAAAGCAATAAAACATTTGCTGTACGTCTGTAGTCAGGGCTATGGGCTCTTTTCTAAACCTCAATAGCACCCCAATGAGAGAGTTGTTGAGATCGGGTCCACTAAGGAGCACTTGGTTGAGGGATATGCCGTCACACTCCGCACTAGAATCGAAAACGACTCGTATCTGGTCCGGCTTCTGCGGGTGGTATACACCAAATGTTGGCAGATACCAGTGCTCTTTACCTTCAGGCAGAGGTGGCGCAAGTTCAGCTTGATCGTTATCCAGCATTTTCTGCATAAACTGGATGTAGTGTTCTTTCATAACTGGTTTCTTTTCCAGAGTCTTTTTGAGTGAGTACAGACGCTTTAGGGCTTGCTCTCTATTGCTTGGGAGCCTCCTTCTTGGAGTGTGGAAAGGCAAGGGAGCAACCCAACTGTTCTCTTTGTTCTGGCTGACTGCATTGTCCATAAGAGTTAGGAAGGTCTTGTCGTCGATAGACAGTGCAACCTTATCATCTGACTCAGATCTATCAAACACTTTTTCAACCTAGCTTGTCTGTGTTGTGTGCAAAGTCAATAGTGTCCTTACACTGAGTGTTTTGGTAAGACGTGACACCATAGTTCTCTTTCACTCTGATTATGGTAGGACATGGCTCAAAATAGGAAGTGCGACCACTGTCTAACATGTGTGTCTTGTAAACATTTACCTCTGATGTGCTGTGAGCCTTTCCCAAACACACCTCTCCCACAATAACCCAACCCAAGTCCAGTCTTTGTGCATAAGGAGCGTTATTTGGCCCGTTGATCTGCTCGCGTACCTTATGTACCCTGAGGATGTCCCTTCCCAGGAGTAAGAGGATTGGAGCGTGGCGGTCAACAGGTTGGATCTTGTTAGCTATTGGAAGCAGGTGAGGATGATGCTGAGCAATCTCAGGTGAGGGTATTTCAGTTCTGTCATCCGGCACTGAATCACATTCAATCAGGGGAGGCAGCCGGATATCTGTTTTACCGTCCATGGATTGTATGAAGAAGTTCACGGCTCTCCTGCCGGTAGTTTGAGCTTTTCCGGAGCAAGTCTTTAGGGTGTATGGTGCAGATGTGGCTTTGATTTCAAACAGGTTAAAAAACTCTGTCCTGGCCAGGGACCTATTGCTTTGTTCATCAATCACTGCATACATGTTGATTGCTCTATCTTTTTTACCTTCTGGATAGGCTTTCACTAAACAAATCTTAGAGCAGGAGCGTGGGTTGTTACTCTGGCCACACACATCTGTGCACTTGGAAATGACTGAAGGAGAGCTTTCAGTTTGCTCTTCGCCTTTGTTTTGTTCGTCACTTTCTGACGGGACCCTTTTGGGAGCAGGAGTAGGACCTGGGTGAAGTGCTGATATGTGCTTGTGACTGTTGCACTCGTTACACTTGACTGCGGCTTTACAATCTTTTGCCATATGCTGGACTGAACCACAACATCTGTAGCAAATGCGGTGCTCTTTGAGAAAAGCTTGACGTTCTTCTATAGGTTTATCTCTGAACGTTTTACACTTTTTGAGCGGATGTGGCTTTTTGTGGATTGGGCACTGGCGATCTGGTTCCTCTATCTTCTTTGTCTCAGAACCACTTTTCTCCGCAATCTCAGACACAGTAGCTTTCCGATTGTATGGAGTGGGCTTTTCTGAGCGTGAGGGAGCTTGACTGTTATAGCTAGATGCAGCAAAACTTTGATCATTTCTCATTTTAGCTTGTTGCTGAACAAACTGCAGAAAAACTGAGAAAGGAGGAAACGACACACGATGAGACTCTTTGTATTGCGTCCCCACAGTTGTCCACCTTTCCTGTAGGTTGAAGGGAAGTTTTTCAACTATTTGTCTTACCCCTCGTGCTGTGTCAAGGTAGGCTAGTCCCGGTAGTGCACCATCTGCTTTAGCACACTGTAACTCCAAAAGGAGGTCACCTAGGTCTCTTAGCCTAACATTGTCTTTATTCGTTAATCTTGGAAAATCCTCTACCTTTTTTAGCAGTGCATCCTCTATGGCCTCTGAAGAGCCGTAGTACTCCTCAAGGCGCTGCCAGATCAGTTTTACACCTGCAGAAGGATTGAGAGTATGTGCTGCGCGAATCCTTTTGGCCTGTTCTGAGGATTTTGGCCCCAACCATTTTGCGAGCAGGTCAAGCTCCTCTCTAACTGACAAATTTAAGTCTGTAGTTGCGCTAGCGAAAGAGGCTTTCCATGCCCAATAGTTTTCAGGCTTATCGTCGAAATGCAATAAACCAGCGCTCACTAGTTCTTTGCGCATGAGATACTTTGCGAAATCTTGTGCTCCATTGAACTCCGCTGAAGTGTTGTTTGGAAGTTGAAACGTGTGAGCGAGAGGGTTTAGCAGGTGGGTGTTTGTAGGACCCTTGATTACCTTTTGTTCTTTTTTTATGCCTGTATTCATTGGAGGCATATACTGAGTAGCGTTCGTTAGCTGGCCAACTGATTGATTAGTAGCTTGCACTTCTACTGCATTATCTCTCATTTCAAAAGGCCTATGAGATGTGTCAGAAGCTTCTGAAAAGACTGACTCACATTGTTGGGCAACATATTCCCTTGTGCGCTGTACTGTATCAAGAGGCCCAGCGTCGCAAAGCGGCCCTATGCTTATCTCCCCGCTCTGATTGTCTACTTCTTCATAGGCGGCAGCTTCTGCTTCGGCTGCAGCTACTTCTTTTTTACATTTTAGCACGTGAAGGCTAGCATCTAAATCTGCTTTCTGCCTCATCATGTCAGCCTCTTTTTCAACAAAGGCTAATTGAGCTTTGGCTGCCTGTGCCTTGGCGTAGGCCTTTGTGGCTGAGGACCCTGATGTCGTGTGGGACCGCCTGCTGGTAGCCTTGGACCTGTTGTCGAGTGGTGGTGGCGGTGTGCCCGGCAGTTGATCCATGGTGTGCGGTGGCTGCTCCACGTCCTCATCTGGTCGTTGCTCTGTGTCTGCGTCTTTTTGCAGCTCATAGTTTTTCAAATAGCTTTTTCCTGAACGTAAGCTCATGTTTGCTTATGTTGCTCCGTGTTGTTTGAACCCGCCGAGGAGACGTCTTCTTGCTTCGGACGTCTTTACTCGTCTTTTTACTGTGCTGTCCTCACAACACGTGTCTCTGTTGTGTGCTGCTAGACAGCCAGCGAACCATTTAACAAATAAAACTCCGGACACAAGGCTTTCTTTTCTTGTTTAGTGAAGCTTTAGTTGAATTGATTGAATAGATTGGTAACTGTAATAAACAGAAAAAATAAAGAGAAAATTACTATCATTGCATTTACAATACCTAAACACAATTAGCTAGCCATATGTTCATGACATGGTAATACAACTATCAAGACATAACAAAGTAATAAAACAGAAACATGGGCAACTTCTAAATAGGTGCTTTGCACACACAGATACTCACAAAGACGGAAATCTTCCAAGGCTCAACATACGGAGCGACACAGCGTTGTCATGAGTCCTTACAGGCTTGTTACTGCCGTGTGGGCTAGCTAACTTTGCGAAGAGGAAAAAACGTCAAAGATTGTCTCTGCGCGAGAAGAGCACTCACTCTGACGTAACAAAAACGATCATTACTGAAGAAGAGGTCTCACTTTGTTTACTTTTAACTGTAGCTTTTTAACTTTTTTTAACATAGAATTTTAGCATGTATTATTTCCAATAATTAACTTATTTATGACTTTTTAACTAACTTATAAACCTAATGAAATTATAACTGTCTTTTATCCAAAGACATGACAGACCCACAATTAAAATATACAACATACAACCAAAGTGCAGAAGCAAACAAAATACATAATTACAAAGGAAAAACAGAAATTACAAAAATTGCCTGTGAAATGTACCTATCCAGTCTCTACACATCATAATATTCGAATCAGATTTACATACTTTGAACATCATGAGATTCCATGCATTCAGGGGCCAGACCAACATGCGACCAATGTGACTCATCAGTCATGTGGATTTTTAAACATAACGTAGCAATACATTTTGCTTAAAAAGCTTTCTAAACACGTAACATTAATGTGATTCCTTTCTTCATGATGTCATCTATTTTGTGAAGTGCACCAGTCCCTCCCGCAGCAAAACAACCCCAAAACAAGCCTGATACTGACACCCCCGTATTTCACAGTTGGGACGGTGTTGTCAGGCTGCAAGATTACCCCTTTTTCCTCCAAACATGACCATGGTCATTATGGCCAAAATGTACTTTATTTTTTTCCGTCAGACCACATGATATGTCTCCAAAAATGTAAATCTTTATCCTTTTTTTATTTGCAAACTCCAAACTGTCTTTTTGATGTTTCTTTTGGAGTAGAGCTTCTTCCTGGCAGAGTTCCCTCTCAGCCCATGTCGGTACAGGACTTGTTTCACTCTGGATAATGACAAACTCTTACCAGGTTCAGCATCTTCACCAGGTATTTTGCATTTGTTCTTGGGTTGATCTTCACATTTCAGACACAGCACGTTCATCTCTGGGACACAGAACCTTCTTTCTGATCTGTATGATGACTGGACATTTCCATCATTGTTTTAACCAATTAACCTGAACCTTCAAGTGTCTGTAAATTACACCCAAGGATGAACCAGACTTGAGCTTCCAAGGACATGACATCTTCATCTGGGCTTTAAACTGTTTAAAGGTATAGTAATATTAGTGTATTTAGACTTCTGACTGTAAAAAGTGATTGGATTGGGGATGGAAACTGGAGGACAATCGGTTCGTGCAAGTTCTTACCGATAAAACTGCTGGCCCGAAAAGTCTCCTGCAGATAGCCCACTGTAATAGCACAACTGCCTGCCGAACACCACGGTGTAGTTACAGAGGATATGGACCACCATGCACACCTGCTTGTGGACCATGTCAAGTGAAAAATTGTGACAATGCACATAATCAACCTTTATGGGAGGAAGTGTGTGACAATGACTATTTGTAAATCTAGTTCAGATCAAAGGCATTCTTTTCAAAAATAAATAAGAGATTTGTAATCACTTTCTAATTGCAATCATTTCACTATAATGTAAATGTGCTAATTGCTAATATGCTGAGATAACAGAGAGGTTAAAACCGTTCCAGGTCTACCATGTCAGGGCCGACCTGGTCGCTCACCTCGCAGACTTGAGCGAATATCTCGGGGAGTAAATGTTGTAGAGACTTATTTTTTATTGCGTTGGGAGAACAGGGTTGGGGCTTTAAAATGACATGTCCCTCTCAGCCTCTGGGAAAATTTGTGCCGTTGCCGTGACAACCTCGCTATTATTAATGCATAGAGTATTTGTCCACCATTTCTTTTTAACAATTATGCAATCATGTCACTGCAATTTGAACAAGCCTATTGGATTCCTAGATACCCAAAGCATGGGGTTAGAAACCAAAATGACTTGTCTAGGACGAATAATAAAGGAGTAATGGACATTTTAGGGATTTGGTGACCCTCTTGGACGCCATCTTGGAAATTACACCTTTCCAGTGGTCAGATTTTGTTAGACTTTTAGTATGTTAATAAGCACACCTGATACTACAGAAAACCATTGAAAACCCTTTTGTAGCAATTTTTTGGGGGTCAAATCATATTTTCAGCCGACTAAATGGTGCTCGAGAGGATTGATGAACAGGCAGCAGTCAGGATGTCTTATACAGGAGAAGTTTATTTACCATCGTTACGGGACCCGGAGACATGAACTCAAAACATTGCGCTAGTCCTACCATTCAAGTCTGCCTATGCTTCCACAGAAGAGATAAATACCGTCTAAGAGCGTCATACTGATACGCAAGCAAAACATTCAGTGGTGCCTGAGCACCACAGTCAAGGCTATGACAGAGATAGTACGACTGTACATCTTGACCCAGTATGATAAATAGTGATTTAATATTATTCTCTAATACTGAGTACCTGAAATTTCCCACTGAGTGTCTGAAAGGTCTCTGTGATGTCTGTCCACACTGAGCGTCTGAAAGGTCTCTGTATTATCTCTATCCACACTGAGCGTCTGAAAGGTCCCTGTGATGTCTGTCTAGCGTGTAGCGGTAAACCCCGGTAAAAATTTTGACGGTAAAAATTACCTTGTTGTCTTGTTTTTGAAAAACTATATTATCTCAGTGGATTACCGCGCCCGCGGTGTCGGCACGGTGAGCCTCATCAGCCACCGTCTCATCTGCTGAAGTTGCAGCGCATACGCACTGTGTTGTTTGCAACAAAAACAAAACTTTCTCATGGCCGAAGGAGCGCTCAGGACATTTATCAGCCTTCAAAGAGGACCAAGTCTGAAGTCTGGGCATATTTTGGGTATTTTAAGAAAGCTGAGGGACAGTTTATAGAAGACAGTTATCCTGTTTTGCGGAACGTGCAGGGGAAAAAAAGGGTCTCTAAAGGCAGCGATACTTCGAACCTCATGACTCACCTGCGTGACCGTCACCACAACTCTAGCCAATGCAAATAAGCTAACGTTAGCGTTTCAGCTGAAATGCTGATGTGGGGAATTTGGGTTGAGGGAGAAGGTAACGACTCGCCCCATAGCACAGCCGCAGCGCCACCGCCAGCACCGTGTCGCGGATACCTCCGTATTGAAATGGCACAATGCGTTACAGGGCTGCTGGAGGTTCAGTTTAAAGTTGGTCGCCAATGCAATAGATTCACTCTTGCCGCATTATTATGAATCTGCAGAGCGAAAGCAAACTGTAAGGACACAAACTGAGAACAATATTCCTGATATAGAGGGTTTATCTAGTTAAAAAATATTCTAACACGGTTCTGGCGTTATAAATAGTACATGTAATACCCTCCAAACGATCAACAAGTCATAGTTATAGTTCCTTTACTTTGATGTGAAAAGTTGCACTTTTGATGTGGCTTTGTCTGTATTTTTTAAATATAACAAACACTGTTTTTGAAACTATTTCAGTTTGTGTAGGACTATCAATGCTTTATGAACTTATTAACACACATTTAAAAAAATACCGCGATAATACCGAAAACCGTGATAATTTTGGTCACAATAACCGTGAGGTAAAATTTTCATCTGAAAAGTCTCTGTGATATCTCTGTGCACACTGAACATCTGAAAGGTCTCTGTGATGTCTGTCCACACTGGGCGTCTAAAAGGTCTCTGTGATATCTGTCCACACTGGGCGTCTAAAAGGTCTCTGTGATATCTGTCCACACTGAGCATTTGAAAGGTCTCTGTTTCAGGGGAAGATCGTGGTCGGGACGAAGGACGGCGACATCGTGGAACTGGGAGAAAAGAATGCGGCGTCGAACCTGATTCTGAATGGACTCTCTGCAGCCCCCCCTGTGTCTGTGGGAGGTAATGACCTCTTCAGTTTTTCCGCTTTTAAAAGCAGCCAGGTGATTCATAACGCTCTGATCCAAATGTAATTTAATATAATGTTCTTAACTCCAGAGGTTTGTCATAAATACAACGACCGTCCAAAGTACATTCAATGGAATTTGTTTTCGATTACACTATTCGATTATTGATGTTTTTATCAAAGTTTGACTGAGTTTGTGTAAAGTTTACTTAGGTGGGACAGTGGGATTTTTGCATCGGTAAGGACTCCGCAACGCTCCTGTTTTAGGTCAGCTGAGTACGCACTTCCTCCTGATCTTTATTAAAATCATAAGAATGATTAATCAGAATCAGAATAGGTTTTGTGCCTGAGACTATAGACAGACCTAAGTGGAATTAAATATTATTTTAAGTAGGATGTATAATTTAGATGAACACACTTGAATATAAATTGTAGCCAGTGAAATTGTCTTCTAGCTGTGAGTGACAGCCAGTTTTGGGTTAAACTTTATTTTGTCTTACTTGATTCCAATGTTTTGATTAGGTTTATCTAGACTCATTTTAAGAACATTAACAAGTCAGAGATATGAAAATAATGTACTATTTTAAATAGATAATTTATAATAAATTACTTGAAACCGCAATATAAATCTGTATGTCCTTGGTAAAGTAAAATAGTACATTTTGGGGAACCCTCACCCTCCATCGGTTACAGGAGCATAATGAATGTAGTTTGGACCCCGCCCCACTGTTTGAGAACTGCCACTGTAGGCAATTCCTTTGCCAGCGTCAGACTGGTGTTTAGCACCACACTATTTTTCCCCAATTTTGATAGGTCTTTATGGGCCCAAACAGCATGTCCTTCTGTACCCTGCCCCTCTATTTGAGAACCTTGTTCATTCAACCCCTTAATCTGGTTCTGATTACAAGGACACGCCACACCTACTCATGTTTAATTCTGTAGGTGAATAAACCTAAGCTAAATATCCACCCTCTGGTCCCTGAGACACTGTTTGAGAAACACAGGTTCAAAAACAACTGAAACCTGAATGGTTGTTTTATCTGTTTTTATCGGCGATGGATTTCCCGGCTCTCCAAGGGGGTGGCGCGGATCCCCGCTCGGCCCAGCCTCACAAACAGGGGGAAAAAACATCGGCCAGGCGTAATATCCTAAAAGAGGCGGTCCGGAGACGATCCAGTGGATCCTCGGGTATGGCTCCGGTCTTGTCGCTGTCCCCGACGCTGCACGCGCCCTCGCAGCTGCTGACGGTGTCGCGGTCTCATCAAGCCGCGACACCGCCGGTGGCCCCCCCGCGGTCAGCTCTCGCGTCACGGCCACAACATTCCGCGTCGCGAGAGGTATCCCCGCGGTCCTCTCCGGCGGAGCCACGGACACAACAACCCGCGGTGCAGCCGGTGATCCCGGACGAGGGCGCGCAACAACAGCAGCCAGGATCCACTCCTGTCGGGGCGGGACTTGAACCCATCGGTCAGCCCGCGGCCCTGGTCTCTCCTCCGTCCTCTCCACATGGTGATGTTTCCGAGTCCGCCCACCAGCCAAAGCCACTATTCCCCACCACAACACTCATAATAGGAGACTCCATTATCAGAAACGTCCGTTTTTATAACGCCGCAACCCACTGCTTCCCAGGTCAGGTGCTACAGTTTCCAGGATAACACAAAAACTCCCAGGCATTTTTCAGTCCATGCACCCATCCGTCCATAGAGTGATCGTCCACGTGGGTACAAATGACGTATCGAAAAGACAATCGGAGCGTACAAAACTGGATTTTAAAGAACTCCTCAGCGTTCTGAGACCATGGATTTTTAAAGGTGTGTCTGTGTTCATCTCGGGCCCCCTCCCCACGCTGAATCGTGGCGATGAACATTTTAGCAGGACCTTCCATCTGAACTGCTGGCTTAAATCCGTATGTAGACCTCTAACCTCTTTTATTGACAATTTTAGCCTTTTTATGGACCGACCCTCTCATTTCCGAGTCGACGGCTTACATCTGAACTTGAGGGGCAGCCGTCTGCTCACAAAGAACATGACCCTGGCAGTCCACTCCGCACCTGCGCGTGATTGACGGTTTGCCTCCAGTCAATCACGCGCAGGTGCAGCCTCCGCCAACACTCCCCCTCCTATCGTTTCCACGCCCCCCTCACAAACCATCCCTGTCATCACTAGCAGAGAGCGGACACAACACAACCCTCCATGCAATTATCCCGTTAATATGGACAGGAATTATCCTGTCCATATTAACGTTTTAAAACCCCTCCCCAAAGCCCCCCCACAGTCCACAGCTAATCCATCTCAAACCACAATAAACATGGCTCTTTTAAATGTCCGCTCTCTGCAGAAGAAGTCTTTTATTGTGAATGACCTGATTTTAGATAATAATCTTGATTGTTTGTTTTTAACTGAAACCTGGCTGGGTACAGATGCGACCGCGGTTCTTGCTGAGGCCTCCCCACCTAATTTTAGCAGCACCTTTTCAATAAGGAATGGGAAAAGGGGAGGTGGCACTGCTTCCATATGTACAAACACTATTGCCACCAAACCTATTTTATTTGATCCATTCCCCACTTTTGAGCACCATGCAGTTGTTTTTAGCAATCCCCCCATTTTATGTGTCACTATTTACAGACCCCCCAAAAAATGCCCTCTTTTTGTTAAGGAATTTTCTGAGTTTTTATCACTTTTACATAGCTCTTTTAATATGATTCTTTTAACTGGTGATTTTAATCTACACATAGATAATCTTTTAGACCCTGTTGCTAGGGATTTTTTAAATGTTCTTAATTATATGGATTTTACCCAACACGTCACACAGCCAACTCACGACAGAGGACACAGTCTGGACCTGGTCATCACGTATGGCCTGTCCACAGCTGTGTCTTCTGTCATTGACTTGGCTGTTTCTGACCATTACTGTGTGTTTTTTAATATCACCAGTTTTACCCAGCGGGAGACCTCGGTAAGAGCTGTGAGGAAACGTCATCTCACCCCTGAAGTGGCTGCAAATTTTATTGATGTTTTAGAGAAATATTCTCCTATTGTTCTACCTGCCCCCTGTGATTTTATTTTTGAAAATTTTAATAGCAAACTCAAGTCAGCGCTTGATTCTATCGCTCCTTTAAAATCCAAGAAACTCCCTACAAAACCAATTACTCCATGGAGGAATGAGGAAATTAAACAACTCAAAAGACAATGCAGGGTGGCAGAGAGAAAATGGAGAAAAAACAAAATTACCATAAACTACCAAATCTTCCGTGAACAACAATCAACCTACAATAACACAGTAAGAAACACAAGAAACAACTACTTCTCAAAAATTATCAACAATAATAAAAACAATCCCAAGGTACTCTTCTCTACAATAGAACATCTAATCAATCCTGATTTTAACAAGACCAATTTTACTCCAAGTGACTCCCTTTGCGAGGCGTTTGCAGACCACTTCAGGGGAAAGATAGACACTATCAGATGTAATATTTTATCTACTCAAAGTAACACGGTTTTAAATACATCTGGTTGTCTACTTGTTCCAGAGGAAACACTGCACAGTTTTGTCCAGGTTAATGCTGAGATGCTTGATAAAGTTTTCTCCTCAGTGAGGCCCACCACATGTCCTTTAGACCCGGTCCCAACCCCGTTTTTTAAAACTTTCTATGGATCTCTTAGAGACGAGCTTTTACACATGATGAATTGCTCCCTTCAGACGGGGGTCTTCCCTGCTGCCTTTAAGGGGGCGGTGGTGAGGCCTCTGCTGAAGAAGAGCAATTTGGACCGTAATGATTTTAACAACTTTAGACCGGTATCCAACTTACCATTTTTAAGCAAAATCTTAGAAAAACTTGTTTTTACCCAACTTAGCGACTTTATAAATGCACATGACGTCCTTGAGAAATTTCAGTCTGGCTTTAGGGTAAACCACAGCACCGAGACAGCCCTTTTAAAGATTTTAAACGATTTTAGATTAAATTATGATTCCAAAAGGTTGACAGTGTTGGTTCTACTGGATCTGAGCGCTGCCTTTGATACAGTCGACCATACTATTCTTTTAACTCGTTTAAAACACATCGGCCTCTCTGGTGCTGTCCACAAATGGTTTACATCCTACCTCACAGACAGGACATTCATGGTGAGTGTGGATACCTGCTCCTCCAAGGTCCATAATATTACATGTGGTGTGCCTCAAGGTTCGATTTTAGGTCCAGTGCTTTTTAACCTGTATATGCTCCCTCTTGGTGATGTCATCAGGAGACATGGAGTCAACTTTCATAGTTACGCTGACGATACACAGTTGTACATCTCCATGTCTCCTGAGGACACCAGGCCAATGGATGCACTTTTTAACTGCATTTTAGATATCAAATCCTGGATGGCAGAAAACTTTCTCCAGCTTAACCAGGACAAAACTGAAGTTTTAGTCATCGGTCCTCAGGCCCAGAGAGAGAAACTTTTACCCAAACTACAGTCATTGTCTTTTAATCCTTCCTCACAGGTGAAGAACCTGGGTGTGATTTTTGACTCTGAGCTGACTTTAATTCCACACATTAAGAATATCACAAAGATAGGTTTTTACCATCTAAAGAACATAGCCAGAGTCCGCCCCATTCTCTCTCGGGCCAACACGGAGACGCTAATGCATGCTTTTATCACCAGTCGTATCGACTACTGTAATGCCCTGCTTTCTGGTCTTCCCAAAAAGAGTATCTCAGGTTTACAACTTTTACAAAATTCAGCAGCTCGTGTCCTGACGAAGACCAGGAGGCGGGACCACATTACACCGGTTTTAGAGTCACTGCATTGGCTCCCCGTGTGTTTCAGGATCCATTTTAAAGTTCTTTTAATGGTTTTTAAATGTCTTAATGGTCTTGGTCCTTCTTATCTTTCAGAATTGATTTTACCATATGAGCCTTCGCGGTCCCTTCGCTCCTCTGGCAGGGGTCTCCTAGTTATTCCTAAAGTCAACAGAAAGACTCACGGCGAGGCGTCTTTCCAATACTATGGCCCTCGCCTCTGGAACGACCTGCCAGAGGAGCTCAGGACCGCAGAGAACGTTCATGTTTTTAAGAGCAGGCTCAAGACCCACCTTTTTAGTTTAGCTTTTAATTAATATTTACTTATATTAACCTTATTTACCGGTTTTAGTTCTATTATTTCTTTATTTTCCCTCTTTTATCCTGTGCTATTTCACGCACAGTTTTAGCTGTTTTTAATGTATCTCTTATTAAATATTTATTTATTTATTTTTATTTATTTTATTCATTTATTTTTTATGTTCTCCTAGTGGTTCCTCTGAGGGAGCCCTCTGCCCCGGGAGTGCTGGTTGGCTGTGGCCGTGCGGGCGCTCTCCTGGGGGTGCCTGGATGGAGGTAGGACGTCTCTCCTACACCTACTCCGGGCCCCCTGGGTTGGCGCTCTGTGGCTGTGGCCGATGGGCTGCTCCTGGTGCAGACGCTCCTTGGATGATGTTTCCTCTTTCGGTCCATCTGTACCCAGCCTTATACTCAACTCTATGTCCATTTTTATTTAAGACTTTTAACTGCTGGGCTGTCTGTACGTCTGTGTGTCTGTGTGTGCGGGTGGTGGGTGGTGGGGTTGTAGTTATTTATGTATATTTACTGGTGGGGACGATTTTTATTATTTTTAATGATTTTTAAGCACTGTAAAGCACTTTGTGTTACATTTTGTATGAAAAGCGCTCTATAAATAAAGTTTGATTTGATTTGATTTGATTTGATCTTACAGTTGAGATTTTGCCTGATGGAAAATGTTTTAAAAAGTTTTAAATACATGTTGAGAGAACTAATGGGCAGTTACTAAAAGTAACTACTTCAGGCTGCTCACACCAGAGCTGCAATAATCAACATCGACATGAGTCAATTACATGACTTGAAGTGGATGTGCAGGAGAGGCATACTGATGTCATGTGTGTTAACGTTTAGGAGAGAGTGAGAGTCGTTTTCAGACTCGGCTTGATTGACAGTTATTTGACTCAGACTAAAGCAGGCGGCGTCTCAGTGTATGTTGGTGGCCTTGTAGTTTCCAGTTCCATTGGACCCGAAGAGTGATGATATCACTTAACAAGCCTATACAAACTGTGTTATAGTGCTGATAACATTAACTAAAGGCATACCTGATTTTATTTCTAGTAATGAAATGAAATTTGTTTTGTCCTCCTTTAATATATTTTAACTCAAACATTGGTGTGGGAAAAACACTGTACATCTAATTATAAAACATACATTTCATGAATTTTTAGGATAGTTTTTCTAGGATTTCTGTAAATGTGAGCCTGAAAAGTGAACCTGCAAGTTGTGAAATTTGCCTATAAACTTGTCCCTGTGACGAATTTGGATGCAACAAATATGTTAGGAAAGTTATGAATGAGTTTGGACCTCCACTAATACATTTTCTACTGGGTCCTCTTTCATTGTTTGTGATCAAACGATTTGGTATAGGCGGTTTTGTTCTATGTTATTATATAATGCACCATGTTATTACATTTTCCTGAAAATAAAATGTGTCAAGTGAATTTTGTAATGACTGTCTCAAAATGTAATAACTTGTTACAAAATGCGGCAAAATGTATTAAATAATGTGTTGGGGAAGTTTCTAACAAAATGCGTCAGTTTATTACAAAATGCGACTATTAACAAAATGAAGAGACAATTATAAAATGTTGGACTTTTATTACATAATGCGGCTTAACATGCTGTTTTGTTGCCTCAGAGCCTTGACAAGAATAGAAACATTAATTCACAAGTTTATCAAGATATTTTGAGATTCACAACAGCGTGTGAATAAGTGAGTGAACTCCTGTATTAAATAGCTGTCTGACAATAATTTATTTTCTGTAGTTGCAGATTAGACGCTCACAACAATCAGGATGAATCTTGAACCATTCCTCTTTACGAAACTGCTGCCGTTCAGTGAGATTCAGGCGGTTGGCTCACTTAAGGCGCATTGAGTTGCCTTGTGTACGAAATGCGCGGTATAAATAAAGTTGCCTTGCCTTATTCCACGCTCTCCTGTGAATGTTTATATGTTATGGCCATGTTTGGGTGGTATTAGTTCAAGCAGACACTGTTAAATCAATCTTAGGATTTTAATAAAGATCAGACCACATTTTATAACCAATTTAGGCAGAAATGTGAGAAATTACAAACCTCCTACTGTATATTAGTGTGTGGAGCTGCGGTTTTAGTGCAGAAGATGAAGAATGCATTTGAAGGAATCATTAAATTAAATTGAACCCCGTGAACTGCTACCTTAACGTGGTGGGGTTGTTTGAGTGCCCGAATGATCCGAGGATCTATGTTGTCTGGGGCTTCATGCCCCTGGTAGGGTCTCCCATGGCAAACCGGTCTTAGTTGACGGGTCAGACGAAGAGCAGTTCAAAGACTTCTATGGACAGTATCAGAACAAGGACCGTGACGTCGCCCGGTATGGTGCAGCCGAGGCCCCACCCTGGAGCCAGGCCTGGGCTTGGGGCTCGAATGCGAGCCGTCACGTGTTGGAGTTCACCCCGGTGAACGAGAGGGTCGCGTCCTTACGCCTTCGGGTCGGGGACAGGTCTCTCACCGTTGTCTCGGCCTACGGGCTCAACATCGGTGCAGAGTACCCGGCCTTCTTGGAGTCCCTGGGAGGGGTACTAGATGGTGCTCCGGCTGGGGACTCCATTGTTCTACTGGGGGACTTCAACGCCCACGTGGGTAACGACAGTGAGACCTGGGTGGGGGTGATGGGGAAGAACGGCCTCCCTGATCAGAACCCGAGTGGTGTTCTATTATTGGACTTCTGTGCTATGGTTTGTCCATAACGAACACCATGTTTGAGCACAAGGGTGTCCATAAGTGCACGTGGCACCAGGACACCCTAGGCAGGAGGTCGATGACCGACTTTGTAGTTGTGTCATCTGATCTCCGGCCGCGTGTCTCGGACACTCGGGTGAAGAGAGGGGCTGAGCTGTCAACCGATCACCACCTGGTGGTGAGCTGGATCCGCTGGCAGGGGAAGAAGCCGGTCAGACCTGGCAGGCCCAAACGTGTTGTGAGGGTCTGTTGGGAACGTCTGGTGGATTCCTCTGTCAGTAGGGTCTTTAACTTCCACCTCCGGAAGAGCTTCACCCAGATTCCAAGGGAGGTTGGAGACATGGAGTCCGAGTGGACCATGTTCTCCTCCTCCATTGTCGATGCGGCTGCTCGTAGTTGTGGCCGTAAGGTCTCTGGTGCCTGTCGCGGCGGCAACCCCCGAACGCCGGTAGTGGCGCCCGGAAGTAAGGGATGCCGTCAAGCTGAAGAAGGAGTCCTATCTGGCCTTGTTGGCTTGGGGGACTCAGGAGGCAGCTGAGAGGTACCGGCAGGCCAAGCGTGCTGCAGCTCGTGTGGTCAAAGAGGCAAAAACTCGGGTCTGGGAGGAGTTCGGAGAAGCCATGGAGGAGGACTATCGGTCGGCCTCGAAGAGATTCTGGCAAACCATCCGGCGCCTCAGGAGGGGGAAGCAGTGCTTCACCAACACTGTTTACAGTGTGGGTGGGGAGCTGCTGACCTCGACTGGGGATGTGGTCGGGCGGTGGAAGGAGTACTTCGAGGATCTCCTCAATCCCACTGTCACGTCTTCCGATGAGGAGGCAGAGGCTGGGGACTCGGAGGGGGGGTCGTCCATCACCCAGGCTGAAGTCACCGAGGTGGTTAGAAAGCTCCTCGGTGGCAGGGTCCCAGGGGTGGATGAGATTCGTCCCGAGTACCTTAAGTCTCTGGATGTTGTAGGGCTGTCTTGGCTGACACGTCTCTGCAACATCGCGTGGCGGTTGGGGACAGTGCCTCTGGATTGGCAGACCGGGGTGGTGGTCCCCCTCTTCAAGAAGGCGGATCAGAGAGTGTTCTCCAATTACAGAGGGATCACACTTCTCAGCCTCCCTGGTAAGGTCTATTCCAGGGTGCTGGAGAGGAGGATCCGGCTGATAGTCGAACTTCGGATTCAGGAGGAACAATGCGGTTTTCGTCCTGGTCGTGGAACACTGGACCAGCTCTATACCCTTCATCGGGTGCTCGAGGGTTTGTGGGAGTTCGCCCAACCAGTCCACATGTGCTTTGTGGATCTGGAGAAAGCGTTCGACCGTGTCCCTCGTGGTGCCCTGTGGGGGGTGCTCTGGGAGTATGGGGTCCGGGGCCCTCTACTAAGGGCTGTCCGTTCCCTGTATGACCGTAGCAGGAGCTTGGTTCGCATTGCCGGCAGTAAGTCAGACCTGTTCCCGGTGCGTGTTGGGCCCCGCCAGGGCTGCCCTTTGTCACCGGTTCTGTTCATTACTTTTATGGACAGAATTTCTAGGCGCAGCCAGGGGCCGGAGGGTGTCCGGTTTGGGAACCTTTGAATCTCATCTCTGCTGTTTGCAGATGATGTTGTTCTGTTGGCTTCATCAAATCAGGACCTTCAGCATGCACTGGGGCGGTTTGCAGCCGAGTGTGAAGTGGCCGGGATGAGGATCAGCACCTCCAAATCTGAGGCCATGGTTCTCCACCGGAAAAAGGTAGCTTCCCCGCTTCAGGTTGGTGGGGTGTCCTTGCCCCAAGTGGAGGAGTTTAAGTATCTCGGGGTCATGTTCACGAGTGAGGGACGGATGGAGCATGAGATCGATAGACGGGTCGGTGCGGCGTCAGCAGTGATGCGGTCGCTGTATCGGACTGTTGTGGTGAAGAGGGAGCTGAGTCAGGGGGCAAAGCTCTCGATTTACCAATCGATCTACGTTCCGAGATCGGCTGAGGAGCTCAGTTACCTGGGAGGAGCTTGGAGTCGAGTCGCTGCTCCTTCACGTCGAAAGGAGCCAGCTGAGGTGGCTAGGGCATCTGTTCCGGATGCCTCCTGGTCGCCTCCCTTGGGAGGTTTTCCAAGCATGTTCTATTGGGAGGAGACCTCGTGGAAGGCCCAGGACACGCTTGTGGGACTATGTCTCCGAGCTGGCCTGGTGTCGCCTCAGGGTCCCCCCAGAACAGCTGGAGGAGGTGTGCGTGGATCGGGAAGTCTGGGCATCTCTGCTGAGACTGCTGCCCCCGCGACCCGGCCCCGGATAAAGTAGAAGAAAATGGATGGATGGCATTAAATTAAATTAAAATTCAAAGTCATAATCAAGCGACCTTGCTCTCTCCTTGTGCAGCCGAGTTTTTTGCCTTTTTCTGCGAACTGCATTTGTGGTTTATGTTTTCATTGTTTTTCTGGATACTTTTGTACGTCTTTGCCGTGTTTTTGTGGAGGTTTGGTCGATTTGTTTACTTTGAGAGTCTAAAATGGTCCTGAAGAAAGCAGCGTTTTTAAAGGTAAACAAAATGCTAGCTTATCAGCTAAACCCATTTGAGACCTACACATTTCTTCTTCTGAGACACTGAAGAGGCACCAAGAGCCCCCACAGCTGCAGCACAGTGGAGGCGTCACAAGAGGTGCTACAGGAAACAAAGAAGGACAAATGAGAGATGGTGAAAGACTGTTGTGAAGCGGAGAGAGGAAGAGGAAGGAGGATTTGGAGCTGACCAGTGCAGGACACCACACTCTGAAACAGGGACAAACCCAGGAGGCGGATCAGAGGAGACAGAGGGCAGCCAGCCAGGTTTCTTCCGAGTGCTACAGTTTCCCCGACCTCCAAGGTCATGCGGGTCAGGTTGACACACAGTGGCAGCACGGCTCAGCCGCAGCAGCTCAGGACTAACACCTGAACACTATTTCGTTGCACGCTTGTACAATGGCAATAAAGCACTTACTTACTTACTTACTTAATGTGTCAGGAGGGGTGCAATGTGAGATCTTTCAGCTTCAGACCTGGTGCTTTGCGTGGGATGGGCAAACACCCATGGACAATGGCGATGTTATGTAGAACAACCATTTTCCCCCAACCAGACTTTTCCGCCACGGTGGGGAACTGGGGGTGAACAGGTGGTTTTGTTTGTTTTTTGAGTTTTGGCTGAGTGCACACCATAGACATAGACCCTCGCCACAGCATTCATCTCTTTCTCTCGGGACACAAGACACAGACAGTGTGGGAGAAATAACGTTTTTAATTTGGCCTGATCAAGCTTATTAGCCTGTAATGCTAAAGGAGAAACATGAGGTGAACGTGGAAAAATAATGTGAGATTAGCAGTGTGGCAGAGGAGAGCAGCGCTCAGTGCTGCCTGTCATTAACTACACGTCAATTGACATCTCTTTTTAATAAGCGACGCCAGTGGCGCAAGCACATAGCACAACAGCTGTGCTCAGGCAAGATTATCATTGCATTTGGAGCAACGATGTCCTTGCACCAGGCGAAAGATCGGTATTCAGGCGACCGGGCCTGCTTTGAACAGTCAAATTTTGTATGCATTATTATTAATATGTCTCCTTTATGAATTGTACATGGTTAATGTAGGACATAGGCCTTTGATGCATGTGGCGAATTCACTTGAACATTGAATAGTTCCATCCATCCATCCATACATTTCCTTCCACTTGTCCGTTGCCGGGTCGTGGGGGCAGCTGTTGGAGCTGCACCAGCCCCTATAGCGCCCCCTGCAGGTGGTGGGTCCACAGAAGGACGGCCTCATGGTTCTAACCGGGCCTGTTGGTCTCTCATAAGGGGCTTCTGAACCGCTCTTTGTCTGACCCGTCACCTAGGACCTGTTTGCCATGGGAGACCCTACCAGGGGCACGAAGCCCCCAACAACAGAGCTTCCAGGATCATCGAGGCACTCAAACCCCTCCACCACGTTAAGGAGCCGGTTCAAGGAGGAGACGTTGAATAGTTCCTCATTGTTAAAAGCCAGTTTAATTCAGTGATCGTTCGTGTTTTTGACAGTGCTCCCTTCGGTGGCTGTATGTGGGACTGCAGCCTCTACAGGAACAGCGCCCCCTGTGGTGATGGGCGGGATGGCAGCGGTGGGCGGAGTCTGGGGACTGGCCACTCACCCAGTCAAAGAGCTGCTGGTTTCCACGGGAACCGACGCCACTGTGCGACTCTGGGACCTCACAGATAAGGTCTGTGTTTGATATGGAAAATATTGTGGATTGGTTTGGTCTAAGTTGAAAAAAAAAAAGACGAAGAGGAGTTGTCTCGGGTCAAGCATGCAGGTTTATTTGACAAATGCAATGCATATGGTGAGACATTCAGCACAGGTTGACGAAAGCAGCTTTTTAAAGGTAAAAAAAATGATAGCTTATCAGCTAAACCCATTTGAGACCGACACATTTCCTCTTCTGAGACACTGAAGAGGCACCAAGAGCCCCCACAGCTGCAGCACAGAGGAGGCGTCACAAGAGGAGCTACAGGTAAGTAAGGGACAAACAAGAGATGGTGAAAGACTGTTGTGAAGCGGAAGGAGGAGGTGGGGCTGACCAGTGCAGGACACCACGCTCTGAAACAGGGACAAACCCAGGAGGCGCGGCACCACTTCAGAGGCTCAGAGGAGACAGAGGGCAGCCAGCCAGGTTTCTTTCGAGAGCTACAGTTCCCCCGACCTCCAAGGTCATGCGGGTCAGGTCGACACACAGTGGCAGCGCGGCTCAGCCGCAGTGGCTCAGGACTAACACCTGAACACTATTTCGTTGTACACTTGTACAATGGCAATAAAGCACTTACTTACTTACTTAGGTTGTACAAAGATGCTCTGTCTGTTCAAAGCCTGTGAAGCACTTTTAGGAAGACGTGGACTAATGGTGTAACAGATCGAAGATGAAATGTGAAGATACAGCAGAGGCATAAGACGCCATGGACAAGGACATCTCTGTAGTTTATATCTGTGGCTCCCAATCTTTTTTGTTTCACGTACCCCTTAAGTCATTCATTTATCCTGCCTATATTACAAAGTGGACATAAACTCAGATTTAGTGATAAGTGATTCGTAGTGTGTAAAGCTAAAATACTAGAAGGAATAAATGATGTAATGATATATACAGCACAGATGTCAATGCTTTGATCCTCAGAAGCTGCTGAGCTGCCTGAGTGTGGGCCGCGTCGCGCTCTGCGCCGCCTTCAGCGCCTGCGGAGACCTCCTCGCCATCGGTCTGGACAACGGAGAGCTGCTGCTACTCACAGTTCACAACCTGCTGCTGTGGGGCAAGAAGAGGGACCGCAGCGGGGCCACCCAGGCGCTTAGGTGAGAGGACATACAGGAAAGAAGAGGGACCACAGCGGGGCCACCCAGGCGCTTAGGTGAGAGGACATACAGGAAAGAAGAGGGACCGCAGCGGGGCCACCCAGGCGCTTAGGTGAGAGGACATACAGGAAAGAAGAGGGACCACAGCGGGGCCACCCAGGCGCTTAGGTGAGAGGACATACAGGAAAGAAGAGGGACCACAGCGGGGCCACCCAGGCGCTTAGGTGAGAGGACATACAGGAAAGAAGAGGGACCGCAGCGGGGCCACCCAGGCGCTTAGGTGAGAGGACATACAGGAAAGAAGAGGGACCACAGCGGGGCCACCCAGGCGCTTAGGTGAGAGGACATACAGGAAAGAAGAGGGACCACAGCGGGGCCACCCAGGCGCTTAGGTGAGAGGACATACAGGAAAGAAGAGGGACCACAGCGAGGCCACGCAGGCGCTTAGGTGAGAGGACATACAGGAAAGAAGAGGGACCACAGCGAGGCCACGCAGGCGCTTAGGTGAGAGGATATACAGGAAAGAAGAGGGACCACAGCGAGGCCACGCAGGCGCTTAGGTGAGAGGACATACAGGCAAGAAGAGGGACCACAGCGAGGCCACGCAGGCGCTTAGGTGAGAGGACATACAGGAAAGAAGAGGGACCTCAACGAGGCCACGCAGGCGCTTAGGTGAGAGGACATATAGGAAAGAAGAGGGACCACAGCGAGGCCACGCAGGCGCTTAGGTGAGAGGACATACAGGAAAGAAGAGGGACCGCAGCGAGGCCACGCAGGCGCTTAGGTGAGAGGACATACAGGAAAGAAGAGGGACCGCAGCGAGGCCACCCAGGCGCTTAGGTGAGAGGACATACAGGAAAGAAGAGGGACCGCAGCGAGGCCACGCAGGCGCTTAGGTGAGAGGACATACAGGAAAGAAGAGGGACCGCAGCGAGGCCACGCAGGCGCTTAGGTGAGAGGACATACAGGCAAGAAGAGGGACCACAGCGAGGCCACGCAGGCGCTTAGGTGAGAGGACATACAGGAAAGAAGAGGGACCACAGCGGGGCCACCCAGGCGCTTAGGTGAGAGGACATACAGGAAAGAAGAGGGACCTCAACGAGGCCACGCAGGCGCTTAGGTGAGAGGACATACAGGAAAGAAGAGGGACCTCAACGAGGCCACGCAGGCACTTAGGTGAGAGGACATACAGGAAAAAGGAGGGACCACAGCGAGGCCACGCAGGCGCTTAGGTGAGAGGACATACAGGAAAGAAGAGGGACCACAGCGAGGCCACGCAGGCGCTTAGGTGAGAGGACATACAGGAAAGAAGAGGGACCGCAGCGAGGCCACGCAGGCGCTTAGGTGAGAGGACATACAGGAAAGAAGAGGGACCGCAGCGAGGCCACCCAGGCGCTTAGGTGAGAGGACATACAGGAAAGAAGAGGGACCACAGCGAGGCCACGCAGGCGCTTAGGTGAGAGGACATACAGGCAAGAAGAGGGACCACAGCGAGGCCACGCAGGCGCTTAGGTGAGAGGACATACAGGAAAGAAGAGGGACCACAGCGAGGCCACGCAGGCGCTTAGGTGAGAGGACATACAGGAAAGAAGAGGGACCGCAGCGAGGCCACGCAGGCGCTTAGGTGAGAGGACATACAGGAAAGAAGAGGGACCGCAGCGAGGCCACCCAGGCGCTTAGGTGAGAGGACATACAGGAAAGAAGAGGGACCGCAGCGAGGCCACCCAGGCGCTTAGGTGAGAGGACATACAGGCAAGAAGAGGGACCACAGCGAGGCCACGCAGGCGCTTAGGTGAGAGGACATACAGGAAAGAAGAGGGACCACAGCGAGGCCACCCAGGCGCTTAGGTGAGAGGACATACAGGAAAGAAGAGGGACCACAGCGAGGCCACGCAGGCGCTTAGGTGAGAGGACATACAGGAAAGAAGAGGGACCACAGCGAGGCCACCCAGGCGCTTAGGTGAGAGGACATACAGGAAAGAAGAGGGACCACAGCGGGGCCACCCAGGCGCTTAGGTGAGAGGACATACAGGAAAGAAGAGGGACCACAGCGAGGCCACGCAGGCGCTTAGGTGAGAGGACATACAGGAAAGAAGAGGGACCACAGCGAGGCCACGCAGGCGCTTAGGTGAGAGGACATACAGGAAAGAAGAGGGACCGCAGCGAGGCCACGCAGGCGCTTAGGTGAGAGGACATACAGGAAAGAAGAGGGACCACAGCGGGGCCACCCAGGCGCTTAGGTGAGAGGACATACAGGAAAGAAGAGGGACCACAGCGAGGCTACGCAGGCGCTTAGGTGAGAGGACATACAGGAAAGAAGAGGGACCGCAGCGAGGCCACGCAGGCGCTTAGGTGAGAGGACATACAGGCAAGAAGAGGGACCACAGCGAGGCCACGCAGGCGCTTAGGTGAGAGGACATACAGGAAAGAAGAGGGACCTCAACGAGGCCACGCAGGCGCTTAGGTGAGAGGACATACAGGAAAGAAGAGGGACCTCAACGAGGCCACGCAGGCACTTAGGTGAGAGGACATACAGGAAAAAGGAGGGACCACAGCGAGGCTACGCAGGCGCTTAGGTGAGAGGACATACAGGAAAGAAGAGCGACCACAGCGAGGCCACGCAGGTGCTTAGGTGAGAGGACATACAGGAAAGAAGAGGGACCGCAGCGAGGCCACGCAGGCGCTTAGGTGAGAGGACATACAGGAAAGAAGAGGGACCGCAGCGAGGCCACCCAGGCGCTTAGGTGAGAGGACATACAGGAAAGAAGAGGGACCGCAGCGAGGCCACCCAGGCGCTTAGGTGAGAGGACATACAGGCAAGAAGAGGGACCACAGCGAGGCCACGCAGGCGCTTAGGTGAGAGGACATACAGGAAAGAAGAGGGACCGCAGCGAGGCCACGCAGGCGCTTAGGTGAGAGGACATACAGGAAAGAAGAGGGACCGCAGCGAGGCCACGCAGGCGCTTAGGTGAGAGGACATACAGGAAAGAAGAGGGACCGCAGCGAGGCCACCCAGGCGCTTAGGTGAGAGGACATACAGGAAAGAAGAGGGACCGCAGCAAGGCCACCCAGGCGCTTAGGTGAGAGGACATACAGGCAAGAAGAGGGACCACAGCGAGGCCACGCAGGCGCTTAGGTGAGAGGACATACAGGAAAGAAGAGGGACCGCAGCGAGGCCACGCAGGCGCTTAGGTGAGAGGACATACAGGAAAGAAGAGGGACCGCAGCGAGGCCACCCAGGCGCTTAGGTGAGAGGACATACAGGAAAGAAGAGGGACCTCAACGAGGCCACGCAGGCGCTTAGGTGAGAGGACATATAGGAAAGAAGAGGGACCACAGCGAGGTCACCCAGGCGCTTAGGTGAGAGGACATACAGGAAAGAAGAGGGACCACAGCGAGGCCACGCAGGCGCTTAGGTGAGAGGACATACAGGAAAGAAGAGGGACCACAGCGAGGCCACGCAGGCGCTTAGGTGAGAGGACATACAGGAAAGAAGAGGGACCGCAGCGAGGCCACGCAGGCGCTTAGGTGAGAGGACATACAGGAAAGAAGAGGGACCGCAGCGAGGCCACCCAGGCGCTTAGGTGAGAGGACATACAGGAAAGAAGAGGGACCTCAACGAGGCCACGCAGGCGCTTAGGTGAGAGGACATATAGGAAAGAAGAGGGACCACAGCGAGGTCACCCAGGCGCTTAGGTGAGAGGACATACAGGAAAGAAGAGGGACCACAGCGAGGCCACGCAGGCGCTTAGGTGAGAGGACATACAGGAAAGAAGAGGGACCTCAACGAGGCCACGCAGGCGCTTAGGTGAGAGGACATACAGGAAAGAAGAGGGACCACAGCGAGGCCACCCAGGCGCTTAGGTGAGAGGACATACAGGAAAGAAGAGGGACCACAGCGAGGCCACCCAGGCGCTTAGGTGAGAGGACATACAGACGAGAAGAGGGACCTCAACGAGGCCATGCAGGCGCTTAGGTGAGAGGACATACAGGCAAGAAGAGGGTCCACAGCGAGGCCACGCAGGCACTTAGGTGAGAGGACATACAGGAAAGAAGAGGGACCACAGCGAGGCCACGCAGGCGCTTAGGTGAGAGGACATACAGGCAAGAAGAGGGACCACAGCGAGGCCACCCAGGCGCTTAGGTGAGAGGACATACAGACGAGAAGAGGGACCTCAACGAGGCCATGCAGGCGCTTAGGTGAGAGGACATACAGACGAGAAGAGGGACCTCAACGAGGCCATGCAGGGGTCCAGGTGTCAGACCCTGCAGCTGCACAGCCCTCTCTCTCATCAGTAAAGTCTGATCTTATCTGATGTCTCGCAGGTTCTCTCCTGACGGCCGGTTTCTCGCCGTGTTGTTCGTGGACGCGGTGCTCGATTTCTACGACCTGAGTTTGGGGCCGAGTCTGAACCGTGTGGGATTCTGCAAAGACCTAAGCGGAGCCGCAGCGTCACTTGACTTCTCCCTCGACTCAGCATTTGTTCAGGTTAGAGTCGAGTCAGCGCCGCATAATAAAAGGGAATGAGACAAAGATTCTGTGGAGAAAAAACATGGCTTTTTTGTTTCTACAAATGACTCTCTGGTGGACTTGGTCTTGTTGTCATAAGCGTATTCTTTAGTGCTGGACGAAAGGATGGAGACTCGGTATATTATAATCAAAAATCATTACTTTATTTCCTATTACAAACTAAAAGTACATCTGTTCAGCTGACCTCCATGCTGACCGGTCGATGAGGCGGGTGGAAGAGAACGCTTCTCTCCCTTGCAACACAATACAAAGGAGTGGGTGTGTCTTCCCCAACCAATCAGCTCTCTTGCAAATGTCTTATCGTCACTTCTTCTTCTGCGCAATCTGACTCCTCGTTTCAACACACTGCCCCCCAGTGGATCAACCATACATACAAGCAGAAACAAAATGTCCGCCAATTGAAATGAACCTCAAAGCACAGTTTACAGATCAACACAGTTTTATATAATCACTAAAACCTAATATGACAAATATGTATATAAATAATTCCACAGTCTCTACGCAGAGACTGAAAGGAAAGTTGCCATCGGGGGGAGTGCTTCTTAAAACAATCCATGCGGAAAACAACCAACTACCAGGGCTCAGACCAGGGTCACAGTAAACACTCCATAAATAATGTTGTGATTTCACAAAGATGTGAATTGAAAAAAAAAAAAACGGGTGTGACTATTAAAGCATTTATGAATTATCTTTTTTCTTTTTTATCAAGTCATTAAATTATATGATGATTTGCTATTTTTTTAAATAGCAAATAATAAATAATAAAGAACTTTGTAAAAGCTGGTATTTGAATAAAATGTATTTTAGCAATCATCACAGGTGTAGGCCTGCGTTAGTTTGGTTTTGGCGCTGAATGTCTGTGGTCAGGGTTTGAACTGTGTCTGTCTCAGGTGGGGACGATGGGGACAGCATCTCTCTCGCGTCTTGTCGTGTCAGTGCCGTCAGGGAAAGTCCAAACGGATCCGAATCTGAGCGTTACCTGGGCAACGTGGACTAGGTGAGACCCACCGACCAATCACAGGAGAGCGGATTTCTTATTTTATTGTTTATTTTGGCAGTGTTGCTGGGGACGAGGTGCAGGGGTTGTGGCCTCGGGTTCCAGAGGTCACAGAGGTCACGACTCTGAGCGCGTCTCACTCCGGACTCTCACTTGTTACGGGGGACGACCATGGCGTTGTGCGACTGTTTGACTTTCCCCCACAACAACAACAGGTGTGCTCCTCTTTCACAGCAAGGGGCGCCGACACAGTCCAACAAAGTTAACAAACTTCATATCTTAACCCGCTGTGTTTCAGGGTAATCCTCAGAGTTTGGCCGCACACTTGGGCCCCGTAAGCTCCGTGCGATTCTCAGCCGATGACCGCTTTGTGGTGAGCGCTGGCGCCAGCGACGGCAGGTCAGTCACGGCTCATCCAGGTGTACAGTTAGAAACGTTTAAGGAGAGACGCTGCAGGTGAAACAGTGATTTGTGTCTAATTTTGTCCTGAACATAATAGTTTTAATGTCAGAGTAAACAACAGACCAAACTCTAACTTTACGTATGGACACTAAAGCAGCCGCTACAGATTCAACAGCCGCTGAAGTCTGCAGGCATATACTGTACACCAAACTTGCCAACAGGAGACTCCTGATTTCCCCTGATGCTCCCCGTCATTCATTTTATTTATTGGTTTATTTGGTCGGGACAGTGCATGTTAATGAATGCATGTAAACAAGCCACACCGGATTATAGCCTAGGGCTAATTTCCATCCGTCGTCCCCCATGCACACTCTCAAACACACTCACATTCATCCTGGCCTATTGTTCATGTTTTTAGTGGTAGGGGAAACCGGAGTACCTGGAGGAAACCTACGCAGACACGGGGAGAACATGCAAACTCCACACAGAAAGGCCCTGTCCCTGGTGGGAATCGAACCCGGACCTTCTAGCTGTGAACCACAAGCGCTAACCACTGTACTACCGTTATTTTTTACTGACAGTGCACAGTAACAGACAACTGTGAAGTGAAAGTAAAGTGATAGATGATTCTCTTATTTTTCAAAAAACAGAAAAGTGAAAAGTGGCAGAAAAGTGAAAAGTGGGGCGTGCATAAGTATTCATACAGATGACTTAATACTTTGTGGAACCCCCTTTTGCTGCAATAACAGCAGCAAGTCTTCTGGGGTTTGACTCTACAAGGTTTGCACATGTAGAGACTAACATTTTAGCCCATTCCTCTTTACAAAACAACTCAAGCTCTGTCACATTTGAAGGAGAGCGTTTGTGAACAGCAGTTTTCAGGTCTTTCCACATATTTTCAATAGGATTTAGGTCAGGACTTTGACTGGGCCATTCTAACACATTCATATGTTTGTTTTTAAACCATTCCATTGTAGATTTAGCTTTGTGTTTAGGGTCATTGTCCTGCTGGAAGGTGAATCTCCGCCCCAGCCTCAATTCTCTTGCTGACTCCAGCAGGTTTTCCTCCAAAATGTCTCTGTATTTGGCTCCATCCATCTTCCCAACTATTCTTACAATCTTCCCAGTCCCCGCTGAGGAAAAGCAGCCCCATAGCATGATGCTCCCCCCACCATATTTGACACTGGGGATGGTGCACTCAGGACGATGAGCAGTGTTAGGTTTGCTCCATACATAACGTTTGTCTCATCTGACCAAAGCACCTTCTTCCACATGGTAGCTGTGTCCTCCATATGACTTCTAGCAAACTTCAAACGGGATTTCTTATTGCCTCCTTTCAATAATGGCTTTCTTATTGCCACTGTCGGCGTATTCTATACTATGGACAAAGGACGAAGACTCGGTCTATTAAAATAAAAAAATCATTGTTTTATTCCCTATATTACAAACTAAAGCACAAGTCATGGTGAGCTACATCTTGGTTGATCGGGCGAAGGGAGGAGAGAGAGGGGGCCTCTCCCCTGAGCAACACATAAGAACACAAAGGAGTAGGTGTGTCCTTGTCGAACCAATCAGTGCTCTTGGAATGTTCTTATCGTCACTTCTTCAGCACAATCTGACTCCTCCTTTTAACACACTGCCCCCCAGTGGATCAACCGTAAATACAACAATGGGGCAGTATAATGGAATGGCCGGTCAGTTATATTAAAGCACAGATTACATCAACACAGTTTTATATATAACCACTAAAGCCTAATATGACATATAGTAATATTTTCCACATTCCCCCCTATTGATCTTCTAAAGAGATCACAATCAGATTGAATATTTGTCATATGAAATCACAGTGACAGATGAATGTCCTTCAACTGGTCGTTTGGGCTCTGTCAAGTCGTTGTCTCAGTCCATGCTTTCTCGGCGTCTGGGCTATAAAAGCATATATTCACCAAGGCAAGGCAGGGCAACTTTATTTATACCGCGCATTTTGTACATAAGGCAACTCAATGTGCCACTAACCCCAATTTTTTCCAATTGACTTATTATGGGGCTTGATGGGTTTCAGCAGTTTTTTCAGAATTGTTTTGCCATTGCTGCAATTTGTGCATGTTCAGCTTGCGCAACCTGTCAATTTTCTGAAAAATTCCGCCTTTTACAGTTTCCAGTTTTTTTCTACAGGATTTGGAATTCTTCCATTAATTTGTACAGATAATTGTACCCATTCATTTTAACAGAACTTCAGTTACATTCAGGTCTTTCAGGCATTTCTGCAGCTTCTGCAATTTCAGCAGATTCACGGACTTCAGCAGTTTCAAAGACAGAACATTTTCAGCAATCAAAACTCAAGACCCAGCTCAAGTCCAGACCAAGACCCAGACCAAGACACGGATCAAGACCAAGACCCGGACCAAAACCCGAACTCAGACCCAGACCAAGATCCGAATTAAGACCCGGACCAACACCCGAACCAAGACCCAAACCAAGACCCAGACTATGAACCGGACCAAGACTCAAACCAAGACCCAGACCAGGACCCAGACTATGAACCGGACCAAGACTCAAACCAAGACCCAGACCAGGACCCAGACTATGAACCGAACCAAGACCCAGACCAAGACCCAAACTAAGACCCGGACCAAGACCCAGACTATGAACCGAACCAAGACCCAGACCAAGACCCAAACTAAGACCCGGACCAAGACCCACACCAAGACCCAGACCAGGACCCAGACCAAGACCCAGACCAAGAATCAAACCAAATACGACTAAATAGGGATTTTAAAAATAAGCACTATAATACAACTGAATGGGGGTTTTCACAATAAAAGCACAATGATACAACTAAATGGGAATTTTCCCAATAGGGGTTATGCACTAACGACTTCTGCATTCCCCCAAGTGAGTAATTCACTTCCGGTCACAGTGTTACAAATTCTTCATTGCGCAATCGAGAGATTCCAGGAGGTCACTTATTTATTGAATGCCAACACTTGTGGAGCCATAGCTATCATTAAGCTAGCTTTAGCTGCGTCACCCGACGTACTTTATTTCAATTCATGTACTGCCCACGGACATGCATTTGCATCAATCACAAACACAAACAGTATACTCAACAGAATACTTCAAAATGACGCGTTATTGATTTAACTGGACTATTACGATGCTGTAGCTCTGTTCTTATTAGACTATAGCTTCAGAACAGGCTTAATGGCCTGTTCTGAAGCCTAACACACACTGCCTCTTTACGATTTTAACATGTTGCAGTCTATTTCACTGTAGGCTAAGCTGAATTTATGAAACTAAACTGGTCTAATTGGTGTATAGCCTTTTGTGGTGGAGCGGCCTGTGCGTCACACCGAAAAATGTGTAGCTCTGTGTGGTGAAGCTAATTTGACCCGCTTTACAATGTGTAAAACATGTAACAGTGTTTTTAGCTGTTAATAATTTCTTGCTCCTATTAATTGACACGATGACTGGAAGAGAATTACTCACTTAGTGGAAATTGTTAGTGCATAACCCCATAGATATCATATAATACAGGCCTTTATTATATGATATCTATGCTAAATAGGGATTT
Organism: Proterorhinus semilunaris; assembly: GCA_021464625.1. NCBI lineage: Eukaryota > Metazoa > Chordata > Actinopteri > Gobiiformes > Gobiidae > Proterorhinus > Proterorhinus semilunaris. The sequence continues at coordinate 43,216,215 of CM038349.1, read as the reverse complement.
TCACAATAAAAGCACTATAATACGAGTAAATGGGGATTTTCACAGTAAAAGCACCATAATACAACTAAATAGGGATGGGGACATTTTTCACAATGTTGCGCAATTCAACAGTTTCAAGGGCTCCAGGAGTTTCAAGGATTTCAACAGTTTCAAAGATTGTTTAAGGATTTCAACAAGACCTTTCTGCTAACTTCAGCAGCAGCACTATTCCGCAGTTAATCGCAATGGCAAAGGTTTCTAGTTAGGTATTAATACTATATTCTAAATGCATTGCAGTGTGCTGCTATATGTAACCTTCTGGTACTCAAAGAATAACAGAATAATTTTTCAAAGAGACAAGATTTTCAGAACAAGTTTTCTTAATCAGGTCGGGCTGATATACCTATGAAAAAGAATCACAACCCGATGTTGGCAAGTATGATATATGCATGTGCAGATGTTACAAAACTTTAGGGCCATTTTCTCTAAATTATTTTTTCATTCACAACATCTCCACTTTAGTAGCTCCATATCTAATTCCTTCCTAATTTATTGAGCTTTGAACCCAATGAACAAGATTTCATTGTTAAAAATATCGAAATATCATAATGCCACAATGTTTTAAATTTTTCCCTATCCACCTGCAGCATTCTCGCCCTAAATCAATCCCACGCTGTTTCTGTTGAGGAAAAATGTTAGATTAACATTGGGACAGCGTTAAAAGACAAAAAGCTAAATTTTGCGTATTAAATCCAACCATGTGTGATGTTTTGTTGCAGTCTGCTGCTGTGGAGGTGTCTGTGAGCCTCGGTGACCAAGACCGTGTGTGATCTAGTTCAGTGTTTTGTGGTAATTGTTGTCTTCTATGAATTGTGGATGTTACGGAGTTTGTGTCAAAAAATTCAAAAGGTGCTACATTCAAACCAAAAATAAAATCTTAAGAACCAAGAATGTCATTTATTTCTAGTATGTTGTGTTATTATTATGACTGCACTGTGTGATTGTTAAAGTTTCCTCTCCCTTCTCTGCCCAGCTCTGGGGTCGTACTGAACAATGTTTTGTCCGATCACACTGAATCTGAATGTCGACCTTTAGGTTACACACACCCTTAATTTTTCAGGATGCGTGTCCATTTGGCAATGTCCTCATGTTTCTTTGTAAGATGTTCATTTATTGATTCAGCTTAACTTTCTTCCCTGTTTGAGAAGAGCTTGTGTGTTTTTCCTGTTTGCAAGGCATATTATGACACTGTAACTGCTTTTTTCCCATTATTCCTCCGGGTACGAGTTTGACAGGTTTAGGCTTGCTGATGGAGATTCCCTTGTTAAAGAAATCGATTGCTCCTCCACTGGCTTTGTCTCAGCCTTGGTCAGTTCCCTCCCGTTTACCACGGGGTCCGGTGTCAGTGCCCTGGCGACGGAACGGGGTATTACCTCCATGATCCTGCTTACAATGACATTGTTTATATGGGAAAACGGCTTCAAGTAAGTAAGTAAAGTCTATTTATAAAGCACTTTTCACAGATAAAATCACGTGATGAACAAGAGAATAGTTCAATAGAAACTACGCATATATAAACATGTATAAAATTAAAGTGACACAAGTGAAAACCCAACCCAAACTTTTTAAAATAGTCCACAGATTCAACTATGTGCAGAGACGGGGGCAGTGCATTCCACGGTCTGAAAGGACGGGTCCCCTTGGGTCTTGAGTCTTGGGGCCTACAAGCAGGTTCTGGCCAAGAGTGCGACCAGAGGAGGGTCCTGGAAGTTCTGTGGGGCCTGACTATTTAAGGCTCTGAAAGTCTCCCTGGTCGCCTCCCTCGGGAGGTGTTCCAGGCATGTCCCACTGGGAGGAGGCCTCGTGGAAGGCCCAGGACACGCTGGTGGGACTATGTCTCCGAGCTGGCCTGGTGTCGTCTCGGGGTCCCCCCAGAACAGCTGGAGGAGGTGTGCGTGGATCGGGAAGTCTGGGCATCTCTGCTGAGCCTGCTGCCCCCGCGACCCGGCCCCGGATAAAGCGGAAGAAAATGGATGGATGGATGGAAAGTCAGCACTAAATTCAATACTGGATTTGACAGGGAGCCAACGGAGTGCCGATAAGAAAGGAGCGATATGAGGCCTTCAAGGGGCACCTGTTTACAGTCTAGTAGCAGAATTTTGAACAATTTGCAGTTTGTTCAAAGCAGACTTATTCAGACCGGTAAAGACAGAGTTGCAACAGTGAAAGCATGAATAATAATTTTCAGGTCCTTCTTTGACAATATGTTTTTCAAATTTTAGAGATGTTTCTGAGATGGTAAAAGTAATTTCGGTCAGGCTCTTTAGAGCAGTGTTTTTCAACCTTTTTTGAGCCAAGGCACATTTTTTTCATTGAAAAAATCATGAGGCACACCACCAGCAGGAAATGTCTTGGATAGAAACACCATATAGTCCCACTAGCCACAATGCCACTGTCCGTCGCCACCGGTTGCATCCATGCATCACTAATTCTCTTGTCTCAAAGAAATGAGCTACCTACGACCACTTACTGATATGGAAGAGTAATACATGGTTACTCTGCCGATCACTAGACAGCACGGAGACTTGACAACGGCACATTATTTGCAGATAATAATTAATTTGTTTAAAAAAAATATTTTTTAGACCCACTAGGTGAAATTGGATAATTTCCCAAGGCACACCAGACAATAGCTCACGGCACACTAGTGTGCCCCGGCACAGTGGTTGAAAAACACTGCTTTAGAGTGTGTCTCCAAAGACATGGCCTGATCAAACACAACCCCGAGGTTTTTCGGAGGCTGTGTTTGACAGAGGAGCCAAGAGAGTCTTACAGGCGACTCGCCGTTAAGGAGAAAGGTCTTTCTCTAAAAAGTGTTTTTAACTCTTTTTTTTTTTTCAGCCATTAGCTCCATTATAAGCTTCTGTTGAGTTGATATTGTGGCCACTTCAGTATTAAGCCAGTCTCGCGTTTTTTGTATTTCCTTCAGCTCTACTACTGAAAGGCCCCCACTTTGACTTGTAAGAGCTTCAATCAGCTGTGACCAAGGCAGTGCAGCTGCACCCTCCGTCACCACATTAGCCACATTTTGTGTTTTTAAATTGTTTTAATCTTTCTATGAAGCACTTTGGTCCTCCTGGTGTTGTTGTAAAGTGCTATATAAATAAACCTTGATTGATTGATCGATTAGCCACAGCTAGCTCTTCCCAGGACCACTCCAGATAGACACATTAGACAAGTTTTAGTCATCGGTCCTGAGGCCCAGAGAGAGAAACTTTTACCCAAACTACAGTCATTGTCTTTTAATCCTTCCTCACAGGTGAAGAACCTGGGTGTGATGTTTGACTCTGAGCTGACTTTAATTCCACACATTAAGAATATCACAAAGATAGGTTTTTACCATCTAAAGAACATAGCCAGAGTCCGCCCCATTCTCTCTCGGGCCAACACGGAGACGCTAATGCATGCTTTTATCACCAGTCGTATTGACTACTGTAATGCCCTGCTTTCTGGTCTTCCCAAAAAGAGTATCTCAGGTTTACAACTTTTAGAAAATTCAGCAGCTCGTGTCCTGACGAAGACCAGGAGGCGGGACCACATTACACCGGTTTTAGAGTCGCTGCATTGGCTCCCCGTGTATTTTAGGATCGATTTTAAAGTTCTTTTAATGGTTTTTAAATGTCTTAATGGTCTTGGTCCTTCTTATCTTTCAGAATTGATTTTACCTTATGAACCTTCACGGCTCCTTCGCTCCTCTGGCAGGGGTCTCCTAGTTATTCCTAAAGTCAACAGAAAGACTCACGGTGAGGAGTCTTTCCAATATTATGGCCCTCGCCTCTGGAACGACCTGAGGAGGAGCTCAGGACCACAGAGAACGTTCATGTTTTTAAGATCAGGCTCAAGACCCCCCTTTTTAGCTTAGCTTTTAACTGACATCTATTTATTTAGTCCTAATGATATATTGTGTGTGTTTGTGTGTGTGCGCCTGCACCTGTTTGTCTTTTTGTTTTTGTTGTAAAGCACTTTGTGATACCTTTCAGTATGAAAAGCTCTTTATAAATAAAGTTTGATTTGATTTTGTTGCCCCTGTGGCCATTGACGGTTAAATGGGAAGTGGCCTGATTTCCGCAAGGTGCTAGTTTCTGTGGGATTCCAGGGCGATTGTTGGGCTCACCCATGCCAGGCGTGAGGGTTACATTTGTCTGGTGAGTGTTTTGGAATGCACATATGCTTTTTATTTCATGCATGGTAGCAACAATGCTTAGTTTTTAATAGTTTTAATGGTAGGGCCGTACGAGGCTACGACGGCGACAGTAGAACCTTTTGATGACCATGATGGGGTTAATGAGCAGACAGTGTGAGGGCGTTCACGATGCACAGGTAGAACTTTTAGAAATATTAGTTGTTTTTAATGATATTAAAGTTGTTTACAATAGGTTTGGGTGTGTTTTATAATTTTCTATTGTGTCTGTTTTTACAGTGTTGCTACCTGCTGTCCTTTTAGAGCCTATGTTATTGTTTCTTTTGTTTGTTAGTCCGTCCTTGGTAACAACTTTGGTCCTAATGCACATGTAAAGGGCGGACTAACCTTTTCCTTACTTTTCTGTATTTACTTTGTAAATGTTAATGGGATGTTTGTAGTGTTAAATTAAGCCAATCGGGTGTTTCTGTTCAACCTGAAGTTTGCAGTGTATTGTATGGGTTTGTGGGTTTTCCCCATCGTACACGGTGTTCTAGGTTTCCAATGGATTTACCGGCTTGATTTCAGTATCTAAACAGATGGGAACAAAGCCTTCTCTCTTAATAATAAAGAACATTAAAAGTCACGAAGACTTCAACTACTGAGTACAGAAGATGAATCAAGTACCTTCATTGAAGATGGACAACTCCTGTACGACTGAGAACTTACACAGACAAATATATGAGACTCTGCCTTGTTATAGCCTTGGCACTACAACATTTGGCCTTGTCGGCAAACAGTTTGGGAAGTGAACATTTAGTATTAGTTTTTGGTAATTTTGGGCTAAAGGACAGCAGGAGCAATGGGAAGAAGAATACGCACACCTGTTGGTGAATTTTTACGCATCCACTATGGATGAAGCAGAGAGGCAGACCATGTCACAGCGTATAAAACAACAGGAAAACGAGCTGGCGGTGCTATTGCATCCACCTCCAGCCCCTGTCGTATTTGTGCAGCAGGACAGGAAGCTGCCATTATTCTGGGGAAGGTGGACAGTAAAGATTCATGGACTTTGGACGAGTGGATCGAAAAAATTAGGCTTTTTGCGCAAACAAGAGGCAGAACTGAAAAAGAGCGAGCACAAATCGTGTTTGATCATCTGAAGGGCACTGATCAAACAGAGGTAATATTTTTACCAGCAGCACAAAGGGAATGTATGGAGTCAATCTTTAAAGTGTTAAAATAAGTGTATGGATGCATGCACTCTCATATCTCATTACAGCGTCGGTTTTACAAATGTAAACAACCTTGATTGATTATTCTCATTCCCTTTTGGACTTAATGGACATGATTTCTAAAAATGATGCTGCCTCTCTCTTAGCCTCAAAAGATTTGCGTGATCAATTTTGTGACGGTGGCAGAGACCAAGCGTTAAAGATGAGGTTGAGAGGCCTGGTCAATGCCAACCCAAAGTGGACTATTTGTGAGGCCAGAGCTGAAGCCAGTAGGTGGATGGCTCAATGTAGGGGTCAGACTAGACAAAGAAAACAATGGTTTCATGTGATAGTGTCTTAACTGGTTCTGCCAATACAATGAATTAATGTCTCTGATGAAGGCACAACAGTCTCAGTTGGATCTAGTTATGAAAGCATTGGCCATTCAGAGTTTGCCTCCAGCTAGAACGCGCTACTCTAGACCTAGACAAACAGCTGATGGAAAGCCTATTTGTTTTAGGTGTGAGCAAGGCAGTCATATCGCATGAAATTGTCCTAATGCTAAGAATGAACCTAAAGAGGCTCTCCAAAATCAGCCAAAAACTAATGGGAAACTAGAGCCTGCCAGTGTGCAGAGCCAAACACTGGTGGGTGGACAACAGGGCTCTAATGATATTTTTCATGTTGATTCTGATGTAAGCCATTTGGTCGGAGAGTGTCTTGAGGTGGAGGTAGACCTTGGTGGGGTCAGTGTCCCATGTTTGTTGGCCAGCGGCTCTATGGTTACCACAGTTACAGAGAGTTATTTTAATAATAATTTCTCTCATCTAAATCACAAAGGATTGAGGGAGGGTGGCTCGGCTTAAAAGGAGCTAGCGGTTTGAAAATCCCTTAACTGGGTTACATAGACCTGGACGTGAATATCCTGGATGAAACAGAAAAATAAAGCTGTACCGTGGTATTGGTATTGGTGGTGGTATGAATGTATTTAATCCTATTTACTGTGAACTGCAGAAGATGTACGGCCCCGACCTCTGGGAGGCACCAATGATCCAGTCTGCTCCATCTGGTTTGAGGAAAATCCTGAGATATTGCCTGGTGATGGAAGCCATGGCCAGTTCCCCAGATCCTCATCAATGCAGGGTAACATAACTCTTTGTATCCCAGCAGGCAGTCTTAAGTATGTCCCTGTTACCTGCCCACATGTACCTTTAAATCAGTCTGTAGACCTCATTGCTGGGTTTTTAGGTGACATCACAGCGTTATAAAGGCCTATCATATTATTTAGAGGTAAAATTATTTTGTTTTTGAGGACATTTTTGGTCTTGTACAGAGAGATCATGGACCCAGTGACTGATATTAATCACATTGCACCAGCTCCTTATGGCTCCTCCTGCAGGTGGTGGGTCCACAGAAGGACGGCCTCACGATTCTAACTGGGCCTGTCGGTCTCTCATAAGGGGATTCTGAACCGCTCTTTGTCTGACCCGTCACCTAGGACCTGTTTGCCATGGGAGACCCTACCAGGGGCCCAGTGGTTCTCTACATTAGATCTGACAAGGGGCTACAGTCAAGTTGAAATGGCTGAAAAGGACAAAGCAAAGATCACGTTCTGTACACCTTTTGGTTTGTTTGAGTTTAATCATATTCCTTTTGGCTTATGCAAGGCGCCAGATACTTTTGAGTGACTCATGTAGCATCTGTTTGGGGACTCTCACCATCAAACTGTGCTTTTTGTATTTAGATGACGTGATTGTTTTTTCTTCTTCTGTGCAACAACATCGGGAGAGGTTTGAACAGATCTTCACCCGCTTGCAAAGCCATGGCTTTAAAGTAAAGCTGTCAAAGTGCAATTTTTTGGAGAAGCGGGTAAAGTACTTTATGTACTCTAAAGTACATAAAGTGCTATTGGTGCGGGACTGGAAGCAGCCCAACAACTTGGCAGAGCTTAGATAATTTGGGGATTTTGCTTCCTATTATAGACGGTTTATTGCTGTGTCTTCAAATATGGCTGGCCCTTTGAATAGGCTAGTGGCAAAGCTTTTTCCCCCCGAGTAGGAAAGGCAAAACACTGAGGCCATGGCTGCAGTGACATAAACCTTTGAAGGAATATTTTTAAATCATTGTTCAAAAACTCAATTTAGGTCAATTTTGACCATTTTCAAAATAAAAAAGTTTCTCTAAATTTCTACAGTAAAACTTGATTTTATTTTGGCAGGGTGATAGAGGGCAGCACTGAGGCCATGGCTGCAGTGAAATTAGTTGCAAACCTTTGAAGGATTTTTTTTTTAAATTGTTAAAAAACTGCATTTTGTTAAAATTTGACCTTTTTCAACATGAATTTTCTCCAAATGTCTACAGTAAAAGTGGATTTTATTTTGGAAGGCTGATAGAGGGCAGCACTGAGGCCATGGTTGCAGTGAAATTAGTTGCAAACCTTTGAAGGAATTTGTTTAAATTATTATTCAAAAACTGAATTTAGGTCCATTTGGACCATTTTCAAAATAAAGTTTCTCCAAATGTCTACAGTAAAAGTGGATTTTATTTTGGAAGGCTGATAGAGGGCAGCACTGAGGCCATGGTTGCAGTGAAATTAGTTGCAAACCTTTGAAGGAATTTGTTTAAATTATTATTCAAAAACTGAATTTAGGTCAATTTGGACCATTTTCAAAATAAAGTTTCTCCAAATTTCTACAGTAAAAGTGGATTTTATTTTGGCAGGTTGATAGAGGGCAGCACTGAGGCCATGGCTGCAGTGAAATTAGTTGCAAACCTTTGAAGGAATGTTTTTAAATTATTGTTCAAAAACTGAATTTAGGTCCATTTTGACAATTTTCAAAATAAAGTTTCTCTAATTTTCTACAGTAAAAGTGGATTTTATTTTGGCAGGGTGATAGAGGGCAGCACTGAGGCCATGGCTGCAGAAAAACTGATCGCAAACCCCTTATGGTTTTAAATACTTGTTTCAATATTGCTTTTTGGTCCGTTTTGCAAAACTCATAAGGATTGTTTTTAATGCTATGTTGTTCCCAGTGGTTGCCCAGTCAATAATAATTATAATATTCATAATCTTATTATTATTAATATAAATAATAATAAAAAGAATGATAAGAAGAAGAATGTAAATAAGGGGTCAGGATGGAACTACCTAACATGTGGTTATGAGAAAAAAGAATCCATACGATGAGTGTCAATGCTTGTATTATTGTGTAGTTTATTTGTTTATTTATTTAGATGCATATTAGCTACTCAATTAAGCAGCTGTTATATAGTTTGCTAAGGACATTCTCATCACACGCCGGTGATCTGCGCGTGCCGTCACGTGACCACTGCCGTGGTAGGAGTAGGACCACGTGACCACTGCCGTGGTAGGAGTAGGAAGTGTTAACAGCCACAAGCGCGCACAAGGAATTCTGATACCCTTAATTAATAAACACACATCATTACGACAGAGTTATGATCACAACTTTATTCATAGTGAAAATTCATGGAAAAGGCAAGCTGTGGAAAGACAAGGAAATTTGCTATTACCGTAAGTAACCGGCAAAAAGCGAAACATCTTTTCAAGTGTGGGCCACTTTACCGTGGGTCTGGAAGTGGAGGGCCACTTTACCGTGGGTCTGGAAGTGGAGGGCCACTTTACCGCAGTCAATCTTTGTACTTCACTCTTATAGCGTTCATCTAGAGACACATACAACAATTTCAGTACACACATGTGGTCATGGTGGCAGTACTGGTCATGGTGGCAGTAGTAGAAGTAGTAGTAGTAGTGTTTGTGAGGCAAACATACATAAAACCACATCCATAGTCAAATGCAATAACAATGCTAAAGCGCCAAAACAACTCGTGTCCCGAGTCAACTACATGTGCTCCGCCGCCTGCGCCAAAACAACGTAATACATGCGCTTCGTCTGTCTCCGTCGTTGCAGCACAATGACAATATCTTCTGTGGAGTATTAAAATGCAGCTCGATTTATATAAATTAACATGCAGTTTCTAAAATAGCTCATAAAACTTCAACTGCAATGACGCTAACATTAAATTAGGCTAATAAACATTTTTCATTTAACAAATTGAAGATTTCGATTTAATATTAACATATTACTAATCAACTCTGTCGAACTCTAACCATCATTATTATTGCCAACAAATGTATAAAACCATCTGTAATTCGTAACAGTACTTAGCTAGCGGCTCTCACAAGACACTACTGTCTTCCAAATGGACACCACAATGCGACTAAATGCAACTGAAAAAAGTCACAGACAAACTTTAAATACGCATTTAGACTCACCTTGCATCCTTTTGACAATCCATGAAGTAGAGAAAAAAAATAGTCTTTCGTTTCCACACTCCGGCTGCAGTATTGGTGTTCAGTGAGCGACTGTCATGGCAGCAGTTCAGAAGCTCACGGCCCGATTTTTAGGGGGCGGGGCCTAGGGCGGGGCCTCAATTACTCAAAGTGAAAAGATTCTAAACCTTTCTGAAGAATCACTCGCACTCTAGTGGCTGCTAGAGCTTATTGCACTCCGTAATGTTTAAATGGAACTCATATAGAGGAAAAAAATAATGACTCTGGAAAATTTACTCTGCCATTTTTACTTTGTTGTTGTTCAGAAGGAGGCATTCAGGAGTACTGCAGAAGTACAGAATACTATAGTATTATAATACTATATATTGTTCTCTGTGTTTATTTTTTTACATTTCAGACATACTTCAGTGCATGAACCCAAGCCTGAACCAAAACCAGGATCCACTCCATCTAAGGTTCCTCATTTGGAGACAACAACACAGAGAGGCAGAGGAAGAGGACGTAGTGTCAGCCCTTCAGACACTACACCTGCAGAAGGGAGATGGTGCGGTACAGAGGCCGAAGACATCTCACCTACCCTGCCCCTCTTTTGTCCTACACGGTTTGCTCGATCCCAACTAATGAGCACCGCAAACGACTGTTTACCAATTCAGTTTTATTTTTTTATTTTTTTTTATTTACAACTTTAAACCCCCCACCCAACCCCAGCCACTCCTCCTTGCATTCATACCACAATCACAACCACAATCATCCACACATTCATAGTATTTTGACAGAAACACAGACTGTAAACAGAAAGGAAGCACAAAGCAGACACAAATAAAGTCATGTAAAAAAAAAAGATTAAAAAAAAAGAGAAAAATAAGATGAAATCACTAATACCAATCAAAAACAAAATACCATATAATTGGCAAAACGTTTATAACATAACAAATGGCATAGCAAGTACAATATTTATATCTCTAATTCAAGTAAGCAGACATTCCATTTCTTTTCATGCTCAATTATTCTGTTGTTATTTGTTGCTATAATTGTTTCCAACATATACTGATGATAAACTTTATTCTTAAAGTGTTTTATACATAAATTTGATAACGTTTTAGCTTTAAAAATAAACATTTTACCCATCAGAATAATCATATTCAAAAGGCATGTGCATTTACCCTCAAAAATATAACACGATATTCTGAGGTGTAATTTGCAAAACAATATCCATAGACCTTAACCATAATTGTACACTGACCCAAAAACTTAGCCACATATGGACAAAAATAAAACAAATGCATCAGGTCCTCCTCCTCATCCCCACAGAATCTACAACAGGGATCCTTTTCTATCCGCCATTTGAACAGAGATTTTTTTGTTGCAATAATTTTATAAAAGGTTTTAAGTTGAAATACCCTGGAATATGAATCTATTGTAGTTCTATAAATTGTTCTAAAGTAATCTTTCCACAAAATTAGATAATTAAATTCATCTTCCCAAAACAGGCAGATTCTGTGTGGAAAAAGTGCGGTGCCTGTGATATTTACATTCCACATATATATTATTTTGTTTATCTTTGCACCAGACAGCCATTTTGGGCATCTTATTTGTGGGAGACAAACCATTAACTTATTTAAAACCATTAACTGGTTGTATTGTAACTCATCGAGAGAAATGTTAAAAGATCTTTTCAAGTTTTCATAAGAAATCAAATCTCCGGATAAATCTAAAAGGTCATTGACAAAAATTAACACATTTTTAACACATTCCTCCCACAGCAATGGTTTGTCTCCAACAGTAATGTTTGAATTCGTCCATAGCAACTGTGTCTGAATACCTTGAGCTGTATCGGGAGGGTGGTACTGGAAATTCAACCAAGCTTTCAATGCATCCTTGAAAAATGGTGATAACTCTTTTAAACTATTTTGAAATAGTTTATCAATATGTATTGTTTTTAATTGGTAAAAAGTAAATATATTATTCGAGAAGAAGGAAAAGGCTGAAAATAATCTCTGGCTCGTGATCCATTGTTTGTTATGATACATTTTAGCAACCCAGGAGGCTTTCAAGGAAAAGTCCATCATTTGAAGATTTTTTAAATTCAGTCCGCCATTATCAAAAGAATTATATAGATACTGCCTTTTAATTTTATCTGGTTTATTGTTCCATATGAATTTAAACATTTTCTGTTCAAAATGTTTGAAGAACTTAATGCTAGGTGAAGGAAGAAGCATTAGTAAGTGGACAAATTGTGGAATTACTAATGTATTAATCAACGTTACTTTCCCTTGAATTGTCAGAAGGTTCCCCCTCCAAGGTTGTAAAATTCTACCTTTTCCATCCTTTGCTCATAATTGTATTTAACAACTTCTTTAAAGTCATCAGGTAGATGAATCCCTAAACTATCAACTCCTCCATTAGTCCATTTAACAGGAGCAGAGCAGTTTAAAATAAAATTGGTGTCTTTTAATGTCCCAATTCTCAAAATACTACATTTAGCAAAATTAGGTTTCAATCCAGATATTTTTGAAAAAGTATTTAACTCCTTTATTAAACCTTCCAAAGTGGATTGTGTTGGTTTTATAAAAAAGGTTGCATCATCAGCATACATTGTCAGTTTAATCTCTTGGCCGTTTGGAAATAGACCTGATATATCTGGATTGTTCCTAATTCTAATAGCTAGAATTTCGATACATAAAATAAAGAGATATGGTGACAAAGGACACCCTTGACGGACTCCTTGTGTCAATGAAAATGCATCTGATATATGACCGTTATTAATCACTCAACTAACAGGATGATTATAAAGAGTTTCAAACCACTGTTTTCAAACCAAGTTTTTTCCAAAATTAAAAAAGCCAAGACATTGTCTTATGAACTTCCATTGAACTTTATCAAACGCTTTTTCAAAATCAGCATTAAACAATAATCCTGGTTCCTGATGATTCTCATAAAATTGTATTGTGTCAAGTATTTGTCTCAAGTTGTCTCCAATAAATCTTCCCTCAATAAAACCTGCTTGATCGTTGTTTATAATACTTCCAATTATGTTTTTTATTCTTAAAGCAATACATTTAGATAAAATACGAGTATCACAACAGAGCAGGGTCAATGGACGCCAATTTTTTAACAATTTGGGATCTTTATATTTCCCATCAGGATTTTGTTTTAAGAGTATTGAGATAACTCCCTCTCGTTGTGAATTGGATAAAATACCCTGTTGAAATGAAAAATTGAAAGATGCTAATAGGGGTTTTTTAATTTCTGCAAAAAAAATCTTATACATCTCAGTAGGAATACCGTCGATGCCAGGAGATTTACCAGGTGAAAACGACTTAATTGCTTCCAATAGCTCCTGTTCTGTTATTTCTCCTTCAGCTTACAGTGAGGAAAATAAGTATTTGAACACCCTGCTATTTTGCAAGTTCTCCCACTTAAAAATCATGGAGGGGTCTGAAATTGTCATCGTAGGTGCATGTCCACTGTGAGAGACATAATCTAAAAAAAAGAATCCAGAAATCACAATGTATGATTTTTAAACTATTTATTTGTATGATACAGCTGCAAATAAGTATTTGAACACCTGAGAAAATCAATGTTAATATTTGGTACAGTAGCCTTTGTTTGCAATTACAGAGGTCAAACGTTTCCTGTAGTTTCTCACCAGGTTTGCACACACTGCAGGAGGGATTTTGGCCCACTCCTCCACACAGATCTTCTCTAGATCAGTCAGGTTTCTGGGCTGAGAAACACGGAGTTTGAGCTCCCTCCAAAGAATCTCTATTGGGTTTAGGTCTGGAGACTGGCTAGGCCACGCCAGAACCTTGATATGCTTCTTACAGAGCCACTCCTTGGTTATCCTGGCTGTGTGCTTCGGGTCATCGGGTCACCCAGCCTCGACCCATCTTCAATACTCTAACTGAGGGAAGGAGGTTGTTCCCCAAAATCTTGTAATACATGGCTCCGGTCATCCTCTCCTTAATACAGTGCAGTCGCCCTGTCCCATGTGCAGAAAAACACCCCCAAAGCATGATGCTACCACCCCCATGCTTCACAGTAGGGATGGTGTTCTTGGGATGGTACTCATCATTCTTCTTCCTCCAAACACGTTTAGTGGAATTATGACCAAAACGTTCCATTTTGGTCTCATCTGACCACATGACTTTCTCCCATGACTCCTCTGGATCATCCAAATGGTCATTGGCAAACTTAAGACGGGCCTTGACATGTGCTGGTTTAAGCAGGGGAACCTTCCGTGCCATGCATGATTTCAAACCATGACGTCTTAGTGTATTACCAACAGTAACCTTGGAAACGGTGGTCCCAGCTCTTTCCAGGTCATTGACCAGCTCCCCCCGTGTAGTTCTCGGCTGATTTCTCACCTATCTTAGGATCATTGAGACCCCACGAGGTGAGATCTTGCAAGGAGCCCCAGTCCGAGGGAGATTGACAGTCATGTTTAGCTTCTTCCATTTTCTAATGATTGCTCCAACAGTGGACCTTTTTTGACCAAGCTGCTCGGCAATTTCCCCGTAGCCCTTTCCAACCTTGTGGAGGTGTACAATTTTGTCTCTAGTGTCTTTGGACACCTCTTTGGTCTTGGCCATGTTAGTAATTGGATTCTTACTGATTGTATGGGGTGGACAGGTGTCTTTATGCAGCTTACGACCTCAAACAGGTGCATCTACATTTAGGATAATAAATGGAGTGGAGGTGGACATTTTAAAGGCAGACTAACAGGTCTTTGAGGGTCAGAATTCTAGCTGATAGACAGGTGTTCAAATACTTGTTTGCAGCTGTATCATACAAATAAATAGTTACAAAATCATACATTGTGATTTCTGGAATTTTTATTTTAGATTATGTCTCTCACAGTGGACATGCACCTACGATGACAATTTCAGACCCCTCCATGATTTCTAAGTGGGAGAACTTGGAAAATAGCAGGGTGTTCAAATACTTATTTTCCTCACTGTAATTGCTGGGGAGTAGAAAGCACAGAAACATTGTTTAAAGGAAAATATTGCTCCGTCACCCCACTCGGGGGCTCCAATATTGCATCGTTGGAATATAGAGCTTTAAAATATTCAAATTCTTCCTGTAATATTTCTTGTGAATTTGTGACTAAGACATTATCTCTATATAAACTCATGATATTCTTTTTAACAGAATTTCTTTGGTTTAACCGTAAAAAATGTGCTGTACACTTCTCTCCCTTCTCCATCCAAGCAGCATGTGACCTAAAAATAACTCCATTTACCCGTTCACGATAAAGGCTCTCCAATTTATCTTGTTTTCTTTTAATTAATATTTCTGTTTCAGTTGTGTAACATCCATCTAATATTTTTTGTAGCTCATTTATTTCCTCAATAAGTTCTTGTTCTAGGTTTCTTTTTTTCTTAATTGCTCCCATCTTAATCGCATGTCCTCTAAAGGAACATTTAAAGGCTTCCCAAACATTATGTGGATTAGAGGAGTTTCCATTATCTTCAAAAAATTCCCTGATAAATCTCCTGGTAACATCAAGGAACAAATTATCATTTAAAAGCGATACATTGAATTTCCAGTAACCCCGTCCTCTGGAACATTGCGGATTGTCAATCAGCAATGTAACCAGACTATCACCAATTCAGTTTAACTGCAACACACCTTTGTGCTTTCTACCACTCAGGGACTGCTATAATGAATGTCACATAGAAAAATACTTGTGAGTGCCATAGTGCAAAGCATATGTATATAGTTTGAGTGTTTACAGTTTGTGTGAATTTGTTTGCCAAAACACCTGTTCTTACTCCTTTATATAAAAAAAATACATATTTGATTTAGCTTTTACGACAAAATATAAATTTCCATAACTAATAGAGTGGATTTGTGTCCAGATATGGTTTCCTCTGGCTGTAAGCTTTCAGTAGAGCCCTCATTGATGTCTGTAGGTTCAAGTATTCAATAGATAGGCTTTCCATTCGTTATCCAATGGTGACCAATCTGGACAGGTTTGGATAGCTCTGGTCCCCTTATAACGCATAGACATATCCATGTAAAAATGTATATAAAATGTTAATTTTTACAGATATTGTTGACCTGTTTGAAATATAAGTTCCAGTGGTAGTTGTTTTATGGGCACAGAGTATGTTTTGGTTCCCACCTACCTATTGCAGTTTTGTGGACCTTTATTTTTATCAACAAATTTAGGTGAGGATAAAAAAATAATAATAATAAAATAAAAAATCAGTACTGTAGTTGATAATTTGCAACTAGTGGCACTTGGAGTCATACTTATTGCTGAGACCCATACCTTTGCTCACATACAAAATAATTATGTAAATTCCATAAGGGACATTAACAGCAATGGTTTTAATTTGGAGACGTCATTTTACAGGCGGAGAGAATCAAAATGACTTACTTCCGTAAAGTGGGGCTGTTTGCGGTGTTTGTCTATGGAGCTCTGAAAACAATCAATGGGCTGTTTAGAATGTTATTCTAGATTTCCATAATGGTAACTGGTAACGATCAAAATGCTGATTTTTGTTTGTCATGTTTTTTGGCCAATATCTCTGGTACAATCCACATGAAACAAAAACGGTCACAATGACCAGTGTCGTCTTTCTCAGCACATATGAACTAAGGTCCTCGTAGGTGTCCAAAAGTAGTGATAATATTAAAAAACATAAGAAATCGCTTTTGTGAATCCAATCACCGCCAAATTAATGATACATTTCGATATTTGTACATTTTCTTTTTGGAGATTTCTTTCAAAATCTGTGTAAGATGATTTATTTTTCTTGTATTTAACAGGCCAATATGTTGTGTGCATTTCCTTGGCACCTGTGGTACTAATTGTTGGGTACTATTTTATCCTTGGCGGAGGGATATGGATGCTATGTATAAAAGCCGCTGTGGGTCTGTGTTTGGGGGGCTTAATCTGGCTGATAATATGTCTTCCAATAAATGTTCCTGAGGAGCTATTCCCTCTCCGTGTGCTGATTACCCACGACCTTCTTTAGACCTGTAACACTGACGAACACCCAAGTAATCGGCGTGTTACACTGGTGGCAGCGGTTTGTGGAGCTTTCAGTTTTTTTTTGAGAGGCGAACTTTTACTCCGGGCGACAAGTGGAAGCTACTGTTAGCGCGCGTGAAAGGCTAACGGCATTAACGACGGCGTTTACTACGATTATACACGGACATTGGTTGGCATTGAAGGACTATTTTCATCACTCTCAACTATGGCAAGTACCCATTGGAACGAGTTGCCCTTTCATTCTGCTAATCGCGCCATTCCGCAGTACCGCCAACTCTTTATGGGGGACGGCAAAGAAGATTTCTCAAGATGGTGCCGCCGTTTTGAAGTAACTGTAAGCGCAAACCCCGATGCTGATGATGACAGTTTGGCAAAGTTACTACCTACATGTTTGGGTGGCGCGGCTTTCAGTTATTGGGACAGCTTACCGGAGGCCACAAAGGCAGACTTTGCAGCTACTAAAGAGAAGCTCAAGGGCGTTTTTGGACAAACGGCCTATTTGTCCACTTTTCAGAGCTACATTAATGCCCGCAGTCGCAATCAGGGTGAGGCTTTACCTGTTTTTGCCGCTGAAATTGCTCGACTAGTGGATGATGCTTTTCCCACTTACGGTGATAATGCAAAGAACGGGGAGAAATTCCGAAGGTTTATTGCTGGACTCGACCCATACCTACAACTTCGATGTCATGAACACGGCGTGAAGACACTGGAGGAGGCTCTTCAGTTTGCCATGCAGATCGAGGCTGCCCATCAGGCTAGCACAATGTTTGCTACTTCTAGTCCGACACAGTATTTTTCTTCACATCCAGTGTACCCTGCTATTTTACCGGTGCCGCCTGTTCCTCAACCTGCACCGGCTCCGCAGCCTACACCCGCTTCACTGAGCGTCAACTCAGCGAGTGCGGAGGTGATGGATAAAATGTTACGGACTATTGAGACGCTTTCTGACAAAGTTGAACAGTTACAGATTTCAGTGGACCGTGACCGACAGAACAGACACGACTATGGATATCGGCGTGGGAGCTCCACTCCCGAGGGACGGCGTGGGGACCGCTACGCTGATGGCTACTATGGCTCTTCACCTCGGCGTAGAGACTCCTACGACCGAAACCGCAGTTCCCGCCTGACACCTCGACGTGAGGAGGAGGATTACCACCAGCGTCAGAATCACCGCACACGATCTGGATCATCAGACAGCTTTTCACAAGGATTCGACACTTCCCAGAGAGGCAACACCAATCGTGGCCGCTCTCCTGACCGCTATGGAGGTGGTCGCTATCGACATTCTCCCAGTCCTGGGCGAGTACGCTTCCAGTCTCCATCACATCCCAGGTCAAGTCAGGTAAACTACAAATAGTTGACAATGAGGGCCGATTGCCAGCTATAGACCCTTCTCGGGCCCACAAAGACAAAGTTACTGATTCCAAAACTACTGCAAATGACATCACATTTGTGATGGACGTAGAGAAAAGATATGTTTCAGTTGTTATTGAGGACACATTAGTGCACGCTTTTGTTGATACAGGAGCTGACGTTTCAGTCATGAGTGAAGACTTTAGAATGAATACTCCTGCCCTGCATAAGAAGCTAATGGTGAAGCAGTTTGTCCCTCTGACTGGAGTCACAGGTGACTCACTGGACTCTGTAGGCTCCATGTCAGTGAATCTAAGCATTGCACACAAATCTATGACTCACTCACTCCAAGTTGACAGAAATTGTACTAAACCAGTTATTTTAGGTTGGGACTTTCTGGTTGCCAATGGTATTAATGTGGACACCCGAAACATGACTCTGGATGTAGACGGCAAAGCTTTACCACTGGTCAGTCCACGTCAATATGTTCCATACCTAACTGGCGTCTCAGTTTCCTCCACAGTGACTCTTCCAGCGATGTCTGAGAGGGTCATCACAGCTTCTCTGGATGCACCCCTCAAAGGACTCCTACCCAATGGCTATACAGGTGTGTTTGAACCTCACTACACAGACCAAACTTCTGCAGGTTTTGCATGGACTATAGCCAGAGTAGAAAGGGGGTCTACTTTTATTAAGGTGGCAAATCTTTCTCACAGTGAAGTCAAGTTACATGGAGGTACACAAATAGGACGTTTTCACGCTGTGTCGGAAGATGAACAAAGTGAGTTTACTGTTATGGACAGTTCTATCTGTAATGTGAATACACAGATGTCCACCATTCCAAAGCCAGTGACTGTCCATGATGTAATAAACTCAGATCTGACGCAGACTCAACAACAACAGCTCAAAGACACTTTAAGTTCTTTCGCTGATGTGTTTAGTCAACACTCGCATGACTTTGGCAGGACTGAGTTAGTCACCCATAAAATTACAACAGACTGTGACATACCAATATCTCAAAGGGCATATCGCACCTCTCCTGCCATGAAAACGGAAATCCGGCGTCAAATTGAGGCTCTTAAAGCGCAGGACTTGATTGAGGACAGTGCCAGCCCCTGGGCCAGTCCAGTGGTTATGGTGAAAAAAAAAGATGGCTCATACAGATTTTGTGTGGACTTTCGAAAATTAAACTCTGTCACCATTACTGACTCGCACCCCTTGCCTAGAGTTGATGATAGTTTGGACGCACTGTCTGGCTCTCAGTACTTTTCCACCATGGACATGTCAAGCGGGTACTGGCAAGTACAAATGGATCCCGCAGATAGACATAAGACTGCATTTACAACTGGTGACGGCCTTTACCAGTTTAAGGTTATGCCTATGGGCCTTAAAAACTCACCACCAACATTTCAGAGGCTCATGGAACTGGTTTTAAGGGGACTTCACTGGACTACCTGTGTTATTTATCTAGATGATATTATTTGCATGGGTAAAACCTTTGATGATCACCTGTTAAATCTCACGGACATTCTCACTCGTATTAGACAAGCCGGTTTAAAACTAAACCCAAAGAAATGTGACTTTTGTAAACCGACAGTAAAGTACATGGGGCATGTTGTGTCGCGTGAAGGACTGACTCTCGATCCGGTTAACAGTGAGCGCATTCGTGACTGGCCAGTGCCTCGCTCACCAACTGAAGTACGTGCATTTTTGGGACTTTGTTCGTACTACAGGCGTTTTGTCCACAAATATGCCTTCATCGCTCAGCCTCTCCACAAACTGACAGAAAAACAAGTGCCATTTGATTGGACGGAGGACTGTGCAGGTGCTTTTCAAACACTAAAGGAAGCACTCACTTCACCCCCAGTAATGGCATTTCCCAACTTTGACCAACCGTTCATTTTGAGTACAGACGCATCTAATTTTGCAGTGGGCTCAGTGCTCTCTCAGATTCAAAATGGACAGGAAAGGGTGGTAGGATATGCAAGTCATGTACTTTCAAAGACGGAGCGAAAGTGGTCAACGTATGATAAAGAGCTGTATGCTATTGTGTGGTCAGTCAGGCATTTCAGACATTATCTGAGTTGTAATCCCTTCACTATCATTTCTGACCATCGCCCTCTGCTCAGTTTAAGGAGGATGGACATCACCCACGATCCTACAGGACGCCGGGGTCGTTGGGCTTTGGAGCTGGACCCCTACCAATGGACAATCATTCACAAAGAGGGAAAGAAGCATACAAATGCTGATGCTATGTCACGTATACCATTCTTAGCACCAGTCCCGACAGACATGACAGTTTCACCTTCTCCTCCAAACAGTCACTCTCATACCGATAACACAGACAAACCCAGGTCAAAACCAGAGTTGACAGATTTTGCTCTGAAATCTCCTATAGAGACTAATGTAACATCTCAGTTGTGTTTCGTGGACAGTGACGTTGCACCGGTCACTACTGGTATTGCCACATTAGCACAGACTTTTTCTGTAAATAATGCTGACATTGTATCTTCACAACTGTCTGACCCAGTTCTTTCAGAAGTGTATAGCTGGGTACAACAGGAGAAACGTCCTTTCTTGAGACAGGTTAAAGGTAAAACTCAGAGAAAGCTTTGGTGGCACTTTCCTAAGCTAGTGTTATGTGATAACTTACTTTGCCGAAAAGGTCATGGTGCCCCAGGGAAACCAGAGGTTTATCAAGTATTAATACCATCTTTACTCGTTACAGAGACACTGAATTTCCTTCATGGTAATCCTTGTTCTGGTCATTACAGTGCTGAGCGCACATTTAAGAAGGCCTTGTCCATGTGTTATTGGCCAGGTATGAGGTCTGATATTGAGAACTTTTGTAATCAATGTGGGTCATGTGAAGCTTTCAGGAGACCTGTGCCACAGCACAAGGCACCTTTAAAATCTATTCAGGCTAACCATCCTTTTCAGTTTGTTTGTACTGATATTACTGAACTTCCTGTGACTTCTGCTGGTAACAGGTATGTGCTGGTAGCACAAGATCATTTCACCAAATATGTGAATGCTTATCCTATGACTGACCAAAAGGCTGCTACTGTAGCAAAGTTACTTTGTGAGAGGTACATTCCGGAACATGGTGTTCCTGAGGAACTGTTTTCCGATCAGGGTAGACAGTACGAGTCTGAAATTATTCAGACAATATGTCAAAGACTAAACATTAAAAAGAAAAGGACAACTCCATACCACCCAAGAGGAAATGGTATGGTGGAAAGATTTAATAGAACTTTGAAAGAACAGTTGGCTAAACTTATTCAGGACAAGGGAGGTGAATGGGACCACTATTTGCCAGCTGTGGTTCTCTCTTTTAACTCCACACCTCATTCAAGCACCGGATACTCACCTTTCTTTCTTACACATGGCAGAGAGCCCAGGTTGCCTGCTCACGTTCATGTGTCATCACCTCAAGACTTGAACAACTCACAAAACTATGGTTCAGAACTGGTTAAACGCTTGGACTCTGCTTTTGAGTTAGTTGCGTTGCATCGGGAGGAACAAAGACTAAAGCGTGAGCATTATTACAACCAACAGACCAAGTTCAAGCCTTATGTGGTTGGTGATTTTGTTTGGTTAGATGATCCCACAACGCAAAGACAAAAACTTTGCCCAAATTGGACTGGGCCATTCAAGGTTGTATCTGTGGATGATAATGGACTCATTTATAAGCTGTTGGACATGAAATATCCTCAGGCTGCACCAAAAGTCATCCACTATGATCGTTTAAAACCTTACCGCTCTAAGGTGTCTGTAACCCCACCTGTAATAGACACTTTGCCAAGGTATACTGCACTGTCTGGTTCACTTCCCTTGCTTTTTGGCCAAACAGTAAACCAAGTACCAGGGAATGGGCCCTCTGTACCCTCACTTAGAAGACCTACTGGACGGGTCTCTCACAGGCCGCCCTTGCAAATCCAAAATGAAACATTGCAGCCCCCTAGTGGTGATCTTGCCACAAGGAGTGGGCGCATTGTACGGAAGCCTCAGCGCCTTCTCTCATAAAAAAAAAAAAAAAAAAAAAAAAAAAAGAAACAACTTTTGGTAAGGTTATACCACATTTGGAGGTCATGGTTTATATTTTGACCATTTGTTTTTTGTGTGTGTGTGTGTGTTTGCTCCTCACTGTTACTAGGTTACGCTTTGTGACAACATTTCATGGTGATTTATTTTAGGTTAATTTTAGGGTAAAAGTAATTTGGCCTGGCCATATAGAAAAACAAAAACAAGTGACTATATTTTGAAATGTGGACATTTCTTTAAAAGAGGGGGAAGTATGTAAGATGATTTATTTTTCTTGTATTTAACAGGCCAATATGTTGTGCGCATTTCCTTGGCACCTGTGGTACTAATTGTTGGGTACTATTTTATCCTTGGCGGAGGGATATGGATGCTATGTATAAAAGCCGCTGTGGGTCTGTGTTTGGGGGGCTTAATCTGGCTGATAATATGTCTTCCAATAAATGTTCCTGAGGAGCTATTCCCTCTCCGTGTGCTGATTACCCACGACCTTCTTTAGACCTGTAACACTGACGAACACCCAAGTAATCGGCGTGTTACATCTGTTTGTCCCCCACTGAGATTATGACATCATTGTCAATGCGACCTATTGACCCTAAACACTCACATTCATTTAGTAGCCTGGAGGACTGGAGGTGAACCAGCCTAGTAGTCAATGACATATTAACCGTGCAGTGATCAAACCGACAACCTTCCTATGGCCGGGCGAGGGGCGAAGATCACTGAAATCACATGACACACGGATCCCGCGTGTTATTGTGTGGACCAAAGCGCACACACGACCAGATGAGACGGTCCGTGTTCTTGAATGGCAGAAAGGACACGCACCGCACGCACACGGACGGGGGGAGGCGGCCAGGGAGGAGACCACTGTGACTGGGCAGGGGGCGCACGGCAGACAGACAGGCGGGAGAGGGAGGCACTGGGCTGGGGTATCCGCCGTGTGCGTGTGCGCTCGGTCGACGCGCTTCGTCTCCACGGTCTGCACCGGCACTGGATACGGGGAGAGACGGCAGAGAAGCGGGCCAACCTCGGTCCCCCTCAAGGTGAGTCCCCCTCGTTTGCTCATCTGTGCAGCCCTCTCCGACAGGTTGCAGCGGACGGTCCTCTGCAGGTGTCTCCGCAGCAGTCATGTGTCCGCGCGTCGTGCCTCCTCCCGCCCATGATCGCACAGGAGGGAGACGCATTGGATTCGAGGCTGGCAGGGGGGCTAGCCTAATTGACCAAAATGTTGCCACAAGGTTCCAGATCGGCTACGAAAACAGGGGTAATCAAAAAGAACGCGCTTGCGCTTTCTAAAGGTTTTTGTAGCTGGTGAATCATTATCAGTAGCAAATCTGTCCGATGAAACATGTCAGGGCTAAAGCTAGGCAGCGTTTGTCAACAGTTCATAGGCACTAGCTTAACAATCTACACAGGCTACGGGCTAGAAGGAGGCTGCATGCAGACATTGAATATACTGATGCTAGTTATTGAGTAAAAATGTAAGCTGTTATTTTTGCAAGGGTTTGGCAAAAACACTGTCAGTGGCAGCGCATGCATCCACTCCAGCAGTTACCTAGATCCTCATGATGTCAATTTGTAGGTTATTTTAGCCTACAGGACTGGAGACAAGGAGGCTGTGGGTGACACAAGGGGAAAGGGAAATTACCTGCCTAAAGCACATTTTTACCTACTGGGCTATCAGTCACTTTGAGCGGAGTTGTGGTGAATGTGTAAAGCAATTCATCCATCTATCCATGTATTTCCTGTATATTCATCATCTTCACAAAAGGTGGTGGTGGCAAGCTACTTCGCTACACAGCTGCCCATAGCCATGGGCAAGGTAAGTGAAGTGTCTTGCCAAAGGACACAACGGCATTATGCACCTGTCGGAGCTTGAGACGAACTGCCAACCTTTTGGATCCAAGGACAAATGCCTTAACCACTGAGCCACTGTCACCCCAAGCTGAAGGCACAGACCTAGCCCTGGAATCCTCCTGGTACAGTGAGCCTATCGTTTTAAGCGGCATCACTTGGACGATCATGGCGACATACCTGCATATCGGTGGCACAGTAGCGCAGCGCTCTGCACTTGTGCTTCACAGCTAGAAGGTTCCAAGTTTGATTCCCACCTGGACGGGGCCTTTCTGTGTGGAGTTTGCATTTTCTCCCCGTGTCTGCGTAGGTTTCCCCTGATTAACCTTACCACTCAAAACATGTACAATAGGTCAGGGAGGAGGACGGATGCAAATTAGCCCAAGCCTACAATCTGGTGTGGCTTGTTTACATGCACTAGACCCATGTATGTTCATTAACATGCACTGTCCCGACCAAATAAGCCTTCTACAGGGTCAATTTGGTCACTTAACATAAACTTTCACCTGAAAACAAACAAATACCAAATCTTCACAATAACATGTTTAATTATTGCACTGATTCAATGTTTCTCCATAGATTTATTTGGGAAATTGTCATTTAAGAGCTGTTTTTTCAAAATGCATTTTTCTGAATATCTCCACATATAAGCAGCTCCTCAGGAATTTTCGAGCCTTTGACTGAACAATATTGAAGATATTTTTCAGAGGGATTTTTTAATATCTAATTCCTAGCCTGATTTATTTAATTTTGAATTTCAAAAAACCAGGAACACAGTTTTTTCTTTTTTTTTTCTTTTTGCGATTTTCCCACAAATAAACAGCTTATTGTAAAACTAAGAAAGATGTTCAAAATCCACTCTGAAAAGTCTTTGTAGGTCATATGTCAACAAAATAAACCTAGCTCGAATCAGATTTCTCTACTGAAAAGTATGAACAAATGTTTGTGACTTATTTTTAGATGAAAACATAAAATTACAGAAATCAAATCACAAATTTGATCTATGGGCTTTTTGTTTTTTATATACATATAACTGTAGAAGTTTCTGGATATATTATTTTTATTATTTGTGGTGGAAGAAATCGGAAAACTTCCCATTTCTGTGGGTTCAAGAAATTAAACTTTCAAAATATTGTTTGCTAGACTGGCAAATTTGATGTCTGTTGGAGATTACTTTTTATGCATATGCAGATATCATCGTAAAGAGAAACAATAAATCAGTGCAATATTTAAACAGCTTATTTTGAAGATAAGGCTGTTTTTTTTCCAGGTAAGGGATGTTTTTCTTGCTATGTCTTTTGTGGGAAGTGTGATTCACAGAAGGCTCTGTGTCCTCTGTCTTTGCTTTTTCAACACAAATGGCTTGTGTAACGAAAGGCACAAGCTACAGTTAGCCAACACCAGCTTCACACACATCGGACTTCACAGACAGGACGGACAGCTGTCATCTGCAGACGTTCTCCGCAATCATGGGCTGTGTGTCTGAGGGGAACGACCTGGAGTACCGGTCGGTTATCATGGACTTTGTGGACTGGTGTGAACGCAACCACCTGTGCTTGAACACCAGTAAGACGAAGGAGATGGTGATAGACTTCAGGAGGAAGTTACTACAGCACACACTGCTGAACATCCAGGGGGAGGACATCGAGGTGGTGGACAGTTTCAAGTACCTGGGTGTTCACCGCAACAATAAACTGGACTGGTCCCACAACACCAACGCCCTGTACAAGAGGGGCCAAAGTGGCCTCCATCTTCTGAGGAGACTGAGGTCCTTTGGAGTGAGCAGGCCTCTGCTCAGGCCTGTTTATGACTCTGTGGTAGCCTCTGCTATCCACTACGCTACCGTGTGCTGGGCCCCGGGCAGCACGGAGCGGGACAAGAACAGACTGAACAAGCTGGTCAGGAGGGCCAGCTCCGTCCTGGACTGCCCCCTGGACTCTGTGGAGGAGGTGAGGGACAGGAAGGTATTAGCCAAGCTCACCTCCATCATGGACAACACCTCCCACCCACTGCACGGGACTGTAGAGGAGCTGAGCAGCTCTTTCAGTGGAAGACTGAGACACCCTCAGTGCAAGAAGGAGCGCTACCACAAGTCCTTCAACCCCACTGCTGTCAGACTGTACAACAAGACTGTAAAGTACCATGTGCAATAACCCCTTTGCAAAACTATACTGTAAACCCGAACAGCCATACAAACTCACTCATAATTTGTTTAGGCACCTGACTCATAAACAGACAATTCGTTGACTGAATATTAATCTTTTGAGTACAAAATGGGATTGATTGAGATTTAAGTTGAATACAGATAATGTTAGAAACGTTTTTTCCCTTTAATGTCATGACATCACCAAACATTGTCTGCTTTTGATGCTCTGAGTTTGAAAAAACAAGATGGTGGCTCGATGCGGAGTGGACCAGCTCTCATCCAGAACAGAAATTAAAAACATTTAAACGTTTCTCTTGCTTATAAATAGCCACACGATGTTTTTCTTCAGACTATAATAACAGAAAGGTTAAATTAGAGTCAAAGGAAGCCGTGTTTGGAGGGTCTGTGCTTGCGAACTAGCATAGCAAGTTTAAGGCTAACTACATATCTCCACGGAAGGAGTCAGTGTCACTGGTCTCCAGGCAGCAGCCCTTCTCATCTCTCGTGGTCTAATTTGGTAAGTAAGTTCATTTAACATTATGTAATGTTAAATTTGTGCTGTGAGGTTGTTTAACCCGTCGGTAATGAATCGCTGTGAGGTCCCTGGCCCAGGCGAGCAGCGAAGGGAACGGAACGGCTAGCCAGAGATTCGTGCTCCGCGTTTTGCACGAATACAGTTGCTGCGAGTTTCGTAAACCAGCGGCAGGTTTGAGCCGTGGCCACTGCGGGTGACAGGGTGTTGAAACATGCGCCGAAACGGGGAGTCGGTCTGTCAGCACTGGGTCGTTGCGATATCTTTTCTTCTCATCACTAAGTGTAATGTAATAATAGTTGTATGAAAGTGCATAAATGGTGCAGTGAATGACAGAGTAGGAAGGAGGAGAGGAGAGAAGCTGTGAAGGGGAAAAGCTCTGCGGGACGAGCTCATTGGTACTTCTCTCCTGGACGGGTGAAATGCAACAGGGAGGACAATCAGATTATTCTGGGGGCAGCCAGTTCTTCTAAAAATACAACATTCTTGTCTGCAATGAGCCAAAACCAATTATTCAGTTTAGTCCTGGTTTAGTCCAGGTTTAGACATATTTGTTGTTCATTTAGTTTAATTTACAGTAAAAAAAATTAGCACTTTGAGGACATATTCTGCAAATTAACAATTGCATCAATAATTATCATATTGTAATATTATGCCATCATATTGCCTTTGTGTGATTTTACATGAGAACAACAAATGACATGAAATGAGTTGGTGCTGGTCTTTTATAATGCATGCTAATTTCCCCCATGTCTTGCCGATCAAGCTTGGTTTAACTTCAAAAAGCATGAAGCACAATATTTTAAACTAATGTACCACGATATCCATATCTGGCTGTCCTGTGGTGGCTGTCAACACTGGCATGAAGAGAGTAAAACCTGACCAGTGAATCCACATTCATATGAACGCAAGACTGCAAGAGAATGTAGAGGATCTCCTAATGTAATGACCCTGCAGATCGATCAGGTAACAAATGTTCTTGTCCTTTCTGTTTGGTTATGTATCATACATATAATACATGTTCATGTATTTGTAGATACAGTCGGCTTTTCTCTGCTGCCCAGGCAAAAGTGCCCTTGGACCTGCTTTGGCCTGAGAGAGGAGATGACCTGAAGTAATGAGTTACTGTGTTGAAAAAGTAACTATTACCAGCTTACTTTGGCACTTCAAACTATCAACATACATCACTCGTTACTTGAAGGATTGGTCACCGTTGACATGTATGGTCTTTGTGCGTGCGCTCAGTCACGCAAATGTTGTTATCATTTAGCCTCTCCCAGCATAGGTATAGTGCCAAGCTACCAAGCTGTTAAACGTTTTCCCTATTTAAATACAGTTAAACATTACATGATCCAGGTCTAGTTACACAAAATTAAACATGTCGATTTTCTAAGCGGATAGCCTCACAATATAGTTCCCCTTTTTATCCGCTTAGAAAATCGACATGTTTAATTTTGTGTAACTAGACCTGGATCGTGTAATGTTTCATGTAACTGTATTTTAATAGGGAAACCGTGGAACAGCTTGGTAGCTTCTAATTTTACCCCAGTTTGGAGCTATACCTTTGCTGGGAGAGGCTACATGCTAACATTTGCGTGACTGAGTACACGCTCAAAGACCAGACAATTACACATCATCTCGTCTAAAGTAAGAACATATCTCAGTATTTAAAAACGGTGGCCTATTCCTTTTAACGAAACTAATTCTCTAATGGTAATGTGTTATCCCCAAAACTGTTCTAGCCTTTGCTCTTTATGGGGCTGTGTGCACCCGCTCTTTGCCTCGTCTTACTGGTCTTATGCTGCGTTTACACATAGGCACGATGCGTTACGAATGCCACAAATCCACATTCGTGGCCAAGGATCACGAATGTGAGTGGAATTTGATGATTTGGGGCAGAGGTTTCACGCGCCGCCACTAACTGTTGCGACCTGTTACTACGCGTTACGGTTAATGGCACGAATTATTACGCACGGTCACGAATATGTGTCCGGCGCTGCTGCGTGGTGTTGCGCGCTGCTGCATGGTGTTCGCGGTGCTGCGTGGTGTCCCGCGGTGCTGCGTGGTGTCCCGCGGTGCTGCGTGGTGTCCCGCGCTGCTGCGTGGCGTCCCGTGCTGCTGCGTGGTATCCCGCGGTGCCACGGGCTGTTACGGGTCACTGGGAATTGTCGCGTTCTGTCCGAAATCGGTCAGGAATTGGGCAAATGTGGACCAGACCGACAGCCGCACAGTCACTGGCTCTGTGTGCACCAGCGCTCCCATTCTCGTTTGCTCGTCCTCGCTCCTCTGGTCCCGTGTGGCGCTGCTTTCTGCTCTAGCCTCAGGTATGTCCATGTTGTCAATATTAAGAAAATACAGTTCCCAAATACAGTTTCAAAACTTTGTTCAGGTCGTCAGCACTTTGACACTTTTCCTTGGCATAGCTACTGCAGGTACGAACACTTACTTTTCGGGCGTAGCGTGTTTTTGTCCATTTTGAGCGTGAAAACAGTGATTCTACTCCACGAATGCTCTCACGCTGAATTACGAAGTGCTACTACTCCTCACGAAAGGACATGCTCCGTTTTGAACTCCACGAACAGAGGGTGATTCGTGACACAATCGATGATTTTTTGACAGGCAAAAACTTTCTCCACGAATGTCACGACCTGATGCGTTCTGTTAAGAATCCCATTGAGATGCATTAAGTCACGTCATGAACGTCACGAATGATGGAAAAATGACATTCGTAACGCATCGTGCTTATGTGTAAACGCAGCATTAACTGTATGTCCAACACTTGGTTCCTGGTCCATCTTCACTTCTCTCCTTTCCTCCTCCTTAGGTAGACTATGCCTAGTAGATTACTTTGAATGCTGAAATGTAAGTATATTTGTGCTTTGTAAATATTTTGGTGGGGCTTTATACATTGACAAAATAGATTTTCCCTGAAAATTCACTGAAATACTGTTTAATGCTGCGGGCGTTAAAAACGCGCCTCGAGCCCGTAGTTGGACGCTTGTGCTTACTGAAGTCAGACGCCCAGCTCAGAGTGCGTTCGTAGCCATCTTGGAAGCAGCTCTTGCAAGACGCGCTACAAACATGAGCAGTTTGTGCACGTGCACTGTGCGGCGTTCATGTTCTTGGGTTCATGTCGCTTCAGCGTAGATGTCGCTTTTAGCAGGTGAGACAGGGCAGACGAGAGGAAACCTCAGCTTTATAGGTAGTTGCTGAAGGGAGCATTGCAATGAGTGTGAGTGAATGTCCAACCATGTCTGAAGTGTTTTTGTTGTTGCTTTGTAATTAATATAGAGATTATGCGTGGCTATGTCTGCAATGTTATTCTTTTGTTATACTTTGAATTGTTTTTCAATTTGAGGTTCCAGTTATATTTCAATAGAAATGGATTATGCATAACTTCTATTGAGTCCCTAAAGAAAGTCGTTACCCTGTTTAACTTCATCTTAAAGATTGTGGTCGGCCTAGATGACCACTGCTCTGAAACCATGTCTGCTCTC
The DNA here is from genome assembly GCA_021464625.1 of Proterorhinus semilunaris. NCBI lineage: Eukaryota > Metazoa > Chordata > Actinopteri > Gobiiformes > Gobiidae > Proterorhinus > Proterorhinus semilunaris. Next base: position 43,186,098 of record CM038349.1, on the reverse strand, counting down.
CTTGATAAATGAGCACTTTCCTCTTGGTTATCATATCTTGTTTTCTGTTTTGATTAAAATTATGCCAACTGAAGACTACAGATTTTTGTTCGAGGGGTTAACTTAAAGCCACACTGCGTAGAATAAATATATGCATTTACCTCATTACAGATATTGATATTGTTACAGGGATGTCTCCAGCTCATCTCCATGGTGATGTTCACAAAAGCAACCACATATGAGTTTTGATGAGGTTAGGTTCTCATCCAAATCCATTCTTTGATTACCGACTACATATTTGAAGCATTTACAGTGTTGAGTTGGTCATTAAGAGCATGTTTTGAATTGCTGACGATAGTGATCCAAAATGTTTCGCAGTGTGCCTTTTAACAAGTTTATTAATCATGCACTTTTCTCCGGATACAAATATTATACAGAGCTGTGATAGCTAATGCAGTATGCTTAAGTTGCATTGGAACGGTAGAAATGTTATGTAATGTAAGGCAGTACATTTTTAATAAATGTCATTGTATTAATTCTATGGCTTTGGATACTTGGATGTTTTTTGTATTTAATTATTTGGATTATTTTTGTTTAAGTGGAGTCTGCTAAACTTATACATTATAGGTAGAAATAGGTGCAAAAAGGTATTATATTGAGTCTGCTAAAACTTAAAATTTTAGGTTGAAAGTTAATGTAATGAGTGTGTTGAATTTTAAAATTTTAAGTTCAAATTGTCAAAAAAGTAATATGGATAAGTCTACTAAACTCTACATTGGATGAGTGCACTGAACTTGTAGATATAGTTTGGATATAACGTAAAAAACACTTTATCTCGTAATAAAGTTTCCACAAAAGTTTTGAGTTTACTGAACTTGTTCGGGTTTACACGTGCAATAATCTCTGTATCTACGTCACTCTATCTGCCTCACTTTATCAACCACTTGCACTATGCCAATACTGACATTTTTTGTTATAGTCTGTTTATTTTATTTTTTACTGTTTGTACGTTTTGCCCCCTTCAAGTTGTTGCTGTCATTGTTTATAAGATACCTCTTTTTACTATTTAATTGTTTTGGACATTTCCGGTCTATCCTACACACCCTGAGTGTTTGAGAGCTGAATGTAACGAGTGAATTTCTCTATTGTGAGATCAATAAAGGCTTATCTTACATGATCTTATCTTACATTTCGACACACCAGCTCGTATGTCATACTGTATTCCAAGTCAGTTCTTTCTGATGAGAATATATAAAGACAAACCCCAGATCTTTGTTTAACTTAACGAAATAATTCTCCAGCCGTTAAAGCAAGCATTACCATGACACTTGTCCAATTTTTGTTTGAACTTAATGGAACGCACTGTGTTGAAATGGTTTAGTCAATTATTGCCTTGATATACAGTACTGTAGTTATCACAGTATTTAAGATGGTTATCAAGCGTCACACTTTTTACATATTTCATCCGTCTATCTTACTTGGGAACAGTCACTCAAAATGCAAGCCTACACCACTTGAGCACGTAAATAAGAGTGGAATATGCGCCCTCTACCGGCATTTTGTGTAACTACATTTTGTAACATCTTTTGGGTATTTTCCTAATCTATACATTATTTCAAGTTCCAAAGGACCAACATTGCTGAGCATGCAGTAAATATCCGATTGAAGGCTCTTACCGCTCTCCAAAAGTATTTCCTTGTAATAGAATGAATAGCCCATCTCACTTCCCAGAGAAAGTGTGCTGTTCTTCCTCTAGATTCTACTGCTGACCTTGAACCTGGTACCTTGTGTTCAGTTCAAGTTTGCACTAATAATGATCAGTGGTTTTGAAGTTTAATAACTACTTTGCTTTGTCTGGTTACAGGACAGAGAGCAGCTGAAGACAGAGCCTTTGCATACGTGATAGGGACCTAGGCCCACCTGCTGTTTGTGGATCATACCAAACTCTGGCTCTTTCTGTGGACATTTCGAGGACCTGTGTGGATTTGTGTGGACCTTGTTTTGGTTATAGCTGCGGACATGTGAGGGCTCCCTGGGCGCTCCTCCTGGACGAGCTGAATATTGGGACAGCACCATGGGCTCTCCTCTCCAGGCTGGATAAGGAGCAAGGCCCTGGGGCAGTGATGAGCGTTGACGCCTGGCAACGGCCGTTTGCCTGTCTGGCTAACTCGGCGACACCATGTAGCGGCCTCTGAGTGCGAGACGTCAGCGCTCTGACATGGATTTAACCTGTCTGTCTTCCCTCTCGGCATGAAGCACATGAGGCCAACGTTAGGCTAACTGGGGGCCTCTGGGGTCGAGAGCAGGGACCTGGGACCTCTGTGAGCACCCATGGGGGCCGGTCCAGAGCCGGTCTGACCCCAGTTTGACCTTGCTGTAACCTTTGACCTCTCCGGTCCTGGCTCTCCATCTGCTCTGCTGCCTGGGTTCCGGAACGCTCCGCCCTGGGGCCCAGAACGAGCCAATCAGGATGAAGAAGAGCCGCAGCGTGCTCTCGGTGACTGGAGATGAGGTGAGAACTGTTGCTGTTGTTGCTCTGCTCCACAGTGTGGCCATAGATAAGCCATTCATCTGAGCCTGTTCACAAGCTCAGCTGTAGATGCAAAACATGTAAACCACCATATAACCCTCATCAGAACCAGACCGGGATATATATCAGTAATCCTGCATGTTCAGGTTGCCTTCCCTCAAAACACGAGCCCATACTCCAACATGCGTCATACGGACATTTCCGTGATGTTCCTCTGTGATTTGTTACACACTAAACTCTGCTGGCCTTTAGTAAAACTGCATCAAACATAAAGGTGAGTTACCTTGTGACACCTTGTTTAGTTTGAGTTATACTACCAAAGGTATCAAGGCTAAGGGGTATACAGTAGTTGTAATAACCTGATAAAAGCATGATTTAGGGCCTTTAATGCCAGATGCCCTTCCTGTTCCATTCAGTCACATACTGTACATCCATCTTAGCCAAGGGCACATACTTGGGAGTTTGAAGCACCGATCCACCCAGCCTGTGTGCTGCTGTTGCATTGATATAGTTTAACACAAAGCACAAAGGATACAGAGCTGGACGTGAAGACATGAGAAGGGCCATGTGACGTCCCTAAGTGTCCTCCATATGAGCACAGTGTCCTCTGGCCTCACTACATGCGTCTATGCACGAGCCTGTATTGCCTTGTTTTTGGGTAACGTTAGGTTTGGATCTTTTCACATCTGCCTCTAGACGACCGAATCTCACTTGGAAGCAACACAGCACTGTTGCCTAGCAACTGCAGCCATCCCAAGTGTTTTGTTGCTACGGTGCTGCAGTGCAGATCTGAGCATGCTCAGTGGAGGCCCGTCCAGACACATGTGAGTGTACGGAGTGGTGAACACATGGGAGGCATGGGCGCACAGAGGGACTAACATCCAGCCAGGTTCATGCAGAGGAAGTGGTGGGTGCATGTTATGCTGGTTTTGAGCCTTCTGCATGTCAAAGCTACTGCCTGTGCCAATTAGGGTCACTCAATATAGGCTATCACCAAATTATTTTTCACTACTTTATTAGCTTATGCAATACTGCAAAAAAACAAAATAACGTCACTGAAGTCTTTCCCCATACAAAGTCCAAGCCAAAAATACATGACAATTTAACAGTTGAAATAGTCTGTGTGATCTTAATGTGTTCTTTGTGAAGTCTTGTAATACTATTGTTATGGAATATTGAAAGCAATTATCATGAAACACACTTTGACTCATTATTTGTTTACGAAAGTGTAATTCTTTTACTGAGCGACTGAAAGACTATTGTGTTAGTTGCTACAATTGTTCATATCCACATGTAGTGCATTGTTGTTCATTCTACATAACTATGGATTATTGTCTACCTTGTACTCCTCTGTGTCGTTTCCTGTAAGAAATTAATTAATGACAATTAAATGCAACATTGACATCAGCTCATGTTAGACCTCATTAGCCCTGAGTGTCATGTTGGCCATATTCTGGACCTCATTGTGCTCTTATCACCTGTGCTCTCCAGGGCAGTGACACAGACATGCCCGGAGCCGGGGAGAAGGCCAAGTCGTCGGGCTACAGCCGCTCGTACACCCCCGGGGCCAACGTGGGGGCAATACTGGGGGCCACACTGGGGGCCGAGCTGCGGCGTGGGAGGAGCAGGAGGCTCTCCTCCAGTCTGCAGGTATCTGTCTCTCTGAGATGTGCAACACAATATTCTCCAAGCTCTTTTAAGCCCTGACATTTTTGAACTTCAAATAATGTATGTATCACTGATGGGGAATTATAGAATTCATTCGGCCCTCACATTGTTCCCTTATCATATTGTACTCTTAGATCAGGTCATATTGTACTGTTAGATTAAGACGTGGCGGCGCCAACCTTCTACATGACATGTGGCCTAGTCAACGTGGCACATCGTCTATGCGTAGACTGTTGGTGCCTACGTGTAACTAAGACTATTTAACTCTCTTCATGTGGGTGGATCACCAGACTCTGAATGATCAATGCCCTGACCAATGTATTGACTGTTCAGCTGTCTCCAGGCCTGTATTATTAATATTGCGCTAATAAACCTCTTTCTACTTAAGACATCCAGACTTCGTTCCATCCTTCCACTCGTGTCTCTCCGGACTCCTCTCGTAATTCCCTAACAATCACCAGAGGAGAATTGCGGAGATGTTCTGTGCAGCATCTCTGCAACTCGGATTGATTGCATGCATACAAAGAACCTATCTCACCGGCCTAGAGACTAGTTGGAGACTCGAGTTGCTGCTGGTCACAGAGATGTCTCCGAGACGTCCCCTTGAGATAAGGTGAGTCTCCAGGTAGCGTCGTACATTGAAAACAAACAGGCTCGATTTCTGCCTGACTGCATGGAGACTTTTCAGTGCAGTCTCCGCGAGGTCTCCGAGAGGTCTACGCGGTCTCAAGCAGTTAGGGCAACATTGCGAACACTTGTCCTCTACCTGTGAGACGTTTCTGTGATGTCCCTGCAATGTCTCCGAGACCTCTGAGAGTCGGATACCAAGGAGATCTCAAAGAGACATCTCCACAATCCCTCGTCAACCCATTCACAACTAACCAGCAACCCAGTTAAGGTATATATTTATTTATTTATTTAGCATATTCAGCATCACGTAGCTTGGCTATTACTAGACATTGTATGCAAAGAAGTGGATGTAGCTTATTGCTATTAATTAACCACCCAAACTAATATACTATCCCAAAATAAGCAACACAACTGAATCCAAACATGCGCAAATGTAATGAATCTCCCACAAAATGAAGTAGCTTTAATAACACGTAATGTGAATCCTTACCTTTGCATTAGTGGAAGCCTCTCCGTACGAGTCACTGATGCAGTTTATTCCTTGCCTGGAACCAGAGTCTGGTGACGGCAGCGTCAATTCTATTTCCCACAGCGGTTTCCAGGCTGAAAACATCTGTCTCATTCATAAAAGAAGTTCCTCAGCAAGACATCTTCTGAAACGTTTGAGACATCCTCTCAGTTGCGGAGATGTCTTCATGACTTCTCTGCGCCGTCACCGTTGTGTCTCTTTGAGATCTTTGACATGTATCGGAGACATTGCAGTGATGTCATAGGTTAAGGAAAACAAATAGTATTCGCGCAGAGACCTCTCTGAGACCACATGGAGACTTGGAAAAGTTTCTTTGCAGTCTCTGCTGAAATCCAACATGTTTGTTTTCACTGAGATTACATGGAGTCGCACCTTATCTCCAGGGGACGTATTGGAGACATCTCCAAGACCAACGGCAACTCGAGTCTCCAGCTAGACTGTGAGATAGGCCCTTAACCTCTTTTGAAATAACATGACTCCTCTGCCAACATAGAACGGAGTGAAGCAGTTTAAGCAATTGCAACCTGTAAGAAGCAATTGTTGCTTGACAATTTAAGCACTGAAATGATCCAACCAATCCAAGAGATGTAGCCAGGACTTTGAACAACTGAGGCACATTAATGATAATTCATGTAAATACATGATAACCCACCTCGCCAGATTGTTAGCCTGGCCACGCTCGCATGTCTTCCTCATGTATTTAGTAGCTAGGGAAGTCAGTCTGGGACCACTCTGGGATCTATTCTTCGGTCAATTTGTCTGGTCCAATCACAGCGCAGGAGTTTGTGACGTGTCACTCAAGCTGCAGTCACGTGTGGGCCACATGTCCTGGTTCATTGGTCTGCTGTAAGATGTGCACCAGAGCGCTTATGTTTGTGCAGTGATAAGTTTTGCAGCTCGATTACTCTTTGTGGACTACAAACTCACTAGTAACGTCTGCGTCACATTTGTGTTTTTCTGATCGGTTCTCTGCGCTTCGCTCAGCACTTGTTCGTCCCGCCTCTAGTCTATGCAGCTCAACCAATGGGTCCCAGACTGACTTCCCATTAATCTAATCAATGGTGGAAGACAGATTGGCGTGCCAGGCAACCAGATAGTAGCCGTTACACCCCTGTACATGTACAATAGGGTCCTTCCCCGTTAAAAATAAGGGTTAAAAATAGTTTGTGCTCCTCTGCCCTCCCACATACTCACTATAGTGTTCCGCAGGTGCCCTGTTGGCTCCGCCCCCGGGACCGCACCCGCTCCCCTGAAGCTCTGAGTAATGTGTCGCGGCCCACCACTCTGCCCCTGCACATCCCACCTCGCATCTCCATCACCCAAGCCGACACTGACGGGTAACCCCCCCCCCCAAACACACACCTGTACACACCCCTGGCATCTGCATCACCCAGGCCGACACTGACAGGTAACTCCCCCCACACACACCTGTACTCACCTCTGGCATCTCCATCACCCAGGCCGACACCGACAGGTAACTCCCCCACACACACCTGTACATAACCCTCGCATCTCCATCACCCAGGCCGACACCGACAGGTAACTCCCCCACACACACCTGTACACACCTCTGGCATCTCCATCACCCAGGCCGACACCGACAGGTAACTCCCCCACACACACCTGTACTCACCTCAGGTATCTTCATCACCCAGGCCTACACCGACAGGTATCTCCCCCCACACACACCTGTACTCACCTCTGTCATCTCCATTACCCAGGCCTACACCGACAGGTATCTCCCCCCACACACACCTGTACACACTTCTGGCATCTTCATCACCCAGGCCTACACCGACCGGTATCTCCCCCCACACACACCTGTACACACCTCTGGCATCTCCATTACCCAGGCCGACACCGACCGGTATCTCCCCCCACACACACCTGTACACACCTCTGGCATCTCCATTACCCAGGCCTACACCGACAGGTAACTCCCCCACACACACCTGTACTCACCTCTAGCATCTCCATTACCCAGGCCTATGCGCCCTTCATCAGACACGAATTTAGCATTTGGCACACCTGTTTTTGTAGTATGCTTTATTATACAAGGCAGTCACATGATACATGTCTGCAATAATAAATGAAAATGTGTTTACATTACATTGTTTACATGTTACATGTATTTACAATTGATATATACAAAATGTTTATGCAAATCTGATATCCATAGGACAGAAGAGAAGGTGGATAGGAGTGCTAGGTTTTAAGAAATAACTTATGCGTCCTATTGAAACAAGCACACTATGGGACCTACTATTTCCACATATAACATTTTCAGATTAGATTTTATGAACATAAATAACAATTTTCTCCAGATAAGTTTCAAACATTCTTTTATTTTTTCAGATTTAGGGGTTTATAAGCAAGATCAAGTGTATCTTGGCATCTGGACGAAAGCTTGACTTCAGTCTTGCCTGTCAGATCTTGTAATTCATTCAATGTAAGACCTCCTAATGCAGTGGTCCCCAATCTTTTTTCTTGAAGCCCCTCCTGCTGTAGTCAATAAAAAAAAAAAATCAAAACAAGAAAAGGTTTACCGATAACATCTCGGGGTCGTGTTCACGAGTGAGGGACGGATGGAGCGTGAGATCGATAGACGGATCGGTGCGGCGTCAGCAGTGATGCGGTCGCTGTATCGGACTGTTGTGGTGAAGAGGGAGCTGAGTCTGAGGCAAAGCTCTCGATTTACCGATCGATCTACGTTCCCACCCTCACCTATGGTCATGAGATTTGGGTAATGACCGAAAGGACAAGATCGCGAATACAAGCGGCCGAAATGAGTTTCCTTCGCAGGGTGGCTGGGCGCACCCTCCGAGATCGGGTGAGGAGCTCAGTTACCCGGGAGGAGCTCGGACTCGAGCCGCTACTCCTCCACGTCGAAAGGAGCCAGCTGAGGTGGCTAGGGCATCTGTACCGGATGCCTCCTGGTCGCCTCCCTCGGGAGGTGTTCCAGGCATGTCCTATTGGGAGGAGGCCTCGTGGAAGGCCCAGGACACGCTGGTGGGACTATGTCTCCGAGCTGGCCTGGTGTCGCCTTGGGGTCCCCCAAGAACAGCTGGAAGAGGTGTGCGTGGATCGGGAAGTCTGGGCATCTCTGCTGAGACTGCTGCCCCCGCGACCCGGCCCCGGAGAAAATGGATGGATGGATGGATGGGTTTACCGATAACACATTTTCTGAAATGAGATTGTTTTAAGCACCTGTACTCCGTTCTCCGTCTTGATTATTAACCATTTCATTTGTGCAAATTTATGACCTGACCCTCTGACCAGACAAAGCTTTGGGCCCCACCTGCCATCCCAGGAGCCCCCGGTGGGAAGGCCCTCCCCCCCAAGTTGGGAACCACTGTTCTAACGCACCCTCTATCCAGGCAAGGAGGCTGAAAGGTTCTTGTAGTTAGGGTCCTGTGAAGACTCTTTCTGATGTAGAGTGTAACTCCTAAACTACAGTCCTGGTTCAAAGTGTTTCAGCAACAAAGTTCACTATTATTTCTCAGATTATATGGTGATCTGAGGAAAATTAGCTTGAATCCTTGATGTCAGCCGGTCAGACCTGAAATGAAAAAGTACCGTTAAGTTTACTTTTCAACTAATTTATTGTATGTTGGTGGTAAATACTTCATATTCCAATTCGTTTTTTAAACGGTTTATTTTTTTTCATTCTTTAATATCATTGTATGTACAGCTTTGGGGCCCATATGAGTAGATTATTAATTAAAAAATAAAGTCTAGTATCTGGGATGATAATGGATGGTTGTGGAACTGGGGAAGAGGTTTTAGTTGTGCTTTTTCTGAAACCGCATCCTCCGTCCTTTTCCTACACACTAACACTCGAAATGCGCAAACATTCCTAAACAGACCACGCAGCAGGAGAAGTTGCTTATAAGCATCGATGCAGACTCACAGGTGTGTGCTACACTAGAGAGATTCATTTAGGCCAACAGAAACATACATTTACCTGTAATCTGAGGCATCAGTTTTACTGATAATCTTTAGAAGAGTGCTCATCACAGTAATTCCTCTGTTGTCCAAAGTCCTTTAGACAATCACAGAAGATCTTGTATGTGGCCACAAACGGCAAGATTCTCCCACTGTAAAAATACAGACAAAGCACATTGTGAGTTTTTGACAAAAAGTACACTCAAGAATCAAAGCAATATCTGAGGAGCCAAAAGGACAAAAACTGAGAGTTCAGTGCTTAGATTAATATGATAATTAATAGTCTTCAAAATGTGTTAAGAATATTGCTATAAAAAAGACTCCAGATAAGTGTTGGATAGCAGTTTGCAAATGCATTTGCAATGTGAATCCAATCCGAGCCCTGGAGGATTCATTCTGAATTTTCCATGAATACATACTCACTCTTTCATGTTGAGTCTTTAAATGAAGCAAGTCTGTGCTTTACAGCACCAGGCCTCCAGCGCAACATCATCTTTTCATCACCTGGAAATGAAATAAGCAGACTCAACAGAAAATAACTACAGTAGTAGGCCTTACAGTATGTATCATGTAAAAGTAACTGTACTGATATTCTCCATTTTATGAGTCATGGACTTTTGAGTGGAATAAGAGACTGAAAGGGCCAGTGATCAACTCACACCGAAGCTACTTATTCCACCAATAATAAAATATAAACCACAGACTGTAAAAATAACAGAGCTGTTCACCAGTGGCATTCTTATATTTACTTTTTTGATTGGTTTGTGCATTATTATAGCAACAACATTTGATATGTTTTGATACACGTCTTCATTAAACCATTTTTGGTGTGGTTAACTGTCTGATTTGCTTTAGGAATGATAATATCAAACTAACCTTACCAAATGGGAACTACCCCAGAATCAGAACAAACTACCAATTTTCTTCGGGTCAAACGTGCAACATGACACAAAAACACTTGAGGCACAACACGTGTGTCCGTCTCTACTGATCTTTATAATTATTTGTATTGACATTCGGCTACACAATAAATAAGAATGTACTCACGAGTAGGACAACCACCTGGCTGCCGTTTTAGGAGTCATTGCCTGGCAAAGATCTGTCGATGTCTTTGAGGAGTTTGTGGGAAGTTTCCAGTTCATTGTACTCGCTGTCCAGGGATTATAACAGGTCTTTGGGCGATATCCTCTCTTTTGCGATCTTCGTGAATGTCAGCCACGCTGCTCAAGTTGTTCTCGCTGCAGAAATCTAAAGTTTACCTTCAGAAAGCAGGATTTTCATTACGATAGTTGCTAACAGCTGCACGATCTGTGAAGGCTCTCGTCTAGGCTGCGCTGTTTACTTCCGGGTTGCGGCGTCAACGTGATTCGCTGATTGGAACTGAGTCAGGTGATCCTAATATCATACGCGCCAGAAGAAAATGGTTCCCATTTCATGCAAACATTTCTCAAAAACTGCAGGGTTTCTGCATGTGGAAACTTTATTTGACTCCTTTGGTTTTATATAGTTTCAGAATATGTAAAGAAATTGTATTTCTGATTTCCTGGAACGAAACTTCACGCTAGAAAAGCTAGCCAATGGCCTATATGCCCAGGTATAGAAATAATGCTATAATTTAGATCCATCCATTTTCCTCCGCCTTATCTGGGGCTGGGTTGCAGGAGGCAGCAGTCTCAGCAGAGATGCCAGACTTCCCTCTCCACGCACACCTCCTCCTGCTGTCCAGCTGTTCTGGGGTGATCCCCAGGCCAGCTCAGAGACATGGTCCCTCCAGCGTCTCCTAGGTTTTCCCTGGGGCCTCCTTCCAATGGGACAAATCCGGAACATCTCCCGAGGGTGGTTGTAACAACCCTCTGGGATTGCCCAATGTATGTAGCGATACTCACTCTCTCGGCCCCCACCGGCCGCTCCATTCCGAGCATACGCCCCCGGGCCTTGGGAAACGCATCCCATTTGTCCCCCGTTCGCGCAGCCGGTCGAGCTGTTCCTGGTTCTTTAAAAATGTCAGTCTGCGAGCAGCAGCCGGAGGAGTAGCAGTGCGTAGTAGCCGCGTAGGAGAGCACGATCATTGAAGATTGGAATTAAAGCTGTCAACTCCGCCGGTAGCTGTGTGTCGTAGTAAACGGCTGGTTGCCCAAAATAGTAGTATTTAGCCCTGTTCGAAGAATCCGTAAAACACGGAAGTCCAACAGCGGGTGCGTCCCGCATGTCGCTGACGTCAGCACGTCACGCGTCATTGTACTACCTCCCCCGTGAGTTTCTTAGATTTGTATTTTGCCCCATTGTGAAAAGCTTTTGTATTTTGATGTAAAAACGTAATTGTTCTTATTTAGACCATACCACTGCGCCTGAGTGACCTGACTGGCACACACGCGCCCAGACAGTGGCAGTGAGTGTGTGTTTATGTATTGATGCTGGTTAAATCTATTGTTTGCTCATGCATTGTGTGAAAATATTTGTGATCCCTCTGTTAGAGTGGGGGTTTGTGTGGAGCTGCCCTCCCCGAGCCTTTTCGGAGCTGGACTATATTACTTCATTTGTAAAAGACATTTCACGGACAATTTGTATGCGGGTTATTTTGGGGAGTTTTGTGGGGTTCTCTTTTTTTGTTAGTCTAAAGAAACAATATACGGAAAGCAACTGGTGTTCCTTGATTTATGTCATTCAGAAAAGGGTGTATGCCAAGTAGTGTATGTCCTTGTGTGTGTGTATTGGCCTAAGATTTTCAAACTGAACACGAATACAGCATCCTATGTTTCAGGAGGGAGACCTGGATGGCACCCCGGAAAGAGAACCAAAATTATATTATTCACCAATATTATAGGGTCAGTCCGTCACAAGGTGAACAGGAGGCATCCAAAACAGATTCCTCAGCTGCTCCTCTCAATATGAAGGAGCAGTGGTCCTACTCCGAGCTCCTCACCCTCTTTCTAAGGGTGTGCCCTGCCACCCTGCGAAGGAAACTCATTTCTGTATCTGTGACCTTGTCCTTTCAGTCATTACCCAGATCTCATGACCATAGGTGAGGGTAGGAACGCTCCATCCATTCCTCACTGAGAGGCACTCTTGTAAAAGAGTTTTTTGATCTCTATGAGATATTTCCTGGTTAAATAAAGGTTTGAATGAATACTTCACACATACCTTAAATAAATAAATAATAATAATAACAATAATAATTAAACTCAAATGAAACTTATATTGAGGATGGTAATGACAGCTGGGAAGTAGCAAGATCTGGGAGTATAATAAGTATTAATGCTTTTTAATGCATTACACTATGTAGGGCTTTCATAATACATTATACATAAAAAAATTAATTAATAAAAAGAGGAAATTGTAATGGGGTAGGAGCTTATAAGATTTTTTCTTCATCCTACTCCTGTTTTTCTTTTCATGAAATGTATTATTGTTGTGTTTTTTTGGATTATTGTACACATGTTATATTGCATTATCATGGAAAAAGAATAAATAAAATGAAATGAAATTGTACACAAATATTATACTGAAGATGGTAATGACAACTGGGAAGTAGCAAGATCACGAAGTATAATATATACTGCTGCATAGTAACGTGCCTTTAAAACATTAAAATAGTGACTTCCGGTAATGTTACACTAGTGATTCTAGTAATGTACCAATGTTTGGCATTGGTAACAATTTGTATGAAATATATTAATGATCATCATTTGTTACTTGCTCGGTACTAGACATTGTACAAGAACAACTTCTTATGAAGATTATGGAATTGCAAGAATAAGAGCATCATGCCACTTTAACACAGTGCTTCTCAATAATTTTTTTGTGGGGAAGAAGAAAACAATTCGTGCCTCTCTTGCACCACTCTGCTCGAGCCTTTCTTCAGTGGTGTTCCTGATGTGAACTGTCATTAAACAGAAGCAGTTTGCTGAGAAAGTTCAGCTTTGTGTCTCCCACTGTCCAGGAGGACGAGTAGTACGAGACGAACGGGCAGGAGGCTGAAGTGTTGTTCCTGCCTGCGCTGTGCCAGTTTGGTGAAAATTGGTCACAAATAAACACCAATTGATAAACACCAATTTAGAGCACAGGAGCAGCAGCGCAGCCCTGTGGAGCTCTTAACAGTTACATGTGGACAGTTAATGTGCATTATTTCTCCTGAATTACCGGGGATCCCCTGGACTTTGAGGTACGGGCTGGAGTGGCACACTTACAGATGCTTTCACGAAGCGGGAGGATAGTTGGCGACATTCAGCACGTTTTCACTGAAGAAACTCAAGCGGCTCATCAGCGTGACTGGAGAGTAAAGTCTTCATTTATATGGCTTCATGCTGGCCTACACTGCCCACGTTATTAGACACAGTAACACAGTGTCACACGCGCCCTCCCTGTCATCGCTCCGCGCCCCCCCAGGGGTCCCACTGCTTTAAAAGCACCTTATACTGAATTGTGCAAGCAAAAGGCAAACACAATGCTTTGGACTGCATTGTTTACAATTCTAAATCATTTTCTTGTGAATCTCTTCTGGAGTTTCTTCATTTTTAGGAGCCACAGCTTACTTCAGCACATTTTAATAAACTGTTGCCCCAGCCAGAGCAGTAGCAGCCTATCAACACTGCTGCATGCATACAAGTGTGCTATAACATCACAGCGAACTAACACAGAAACTTAATACAGAAAAAAAATAACACACTTTTAAAACCGGTTGAGCAAAGTTCTACAAGATAAAACAATAAAGCAACACATAAAGAATACACTACTAAAATAAAATCCATTCAAAATACATGTGCAAGAAAATCATCTAAAAAATCATCTAAAAATGTAATCCTCTTGGTTCTAAAGCTTTTATGAGGTTACGGTCAAAACAAGCTCTTGGTACTGTAATCTCAAGAGGGCTGAACCATTTCAGAATAGTTTTTTTTCCCAAAAATGTTACAATATTGCTTATTTGATTTAGAAGGTGTTTGCCTGTGTTATTTGCTGCTTAAAAGTGCCTGATCTACAATTGTTCCCTGGCTCTGATGAATCATATCCTGCATGTTTTGTCACAGTTATGACATAGAGAACGGCGTTTCCCCAGGCCACACCCCTGTTCGCTGTCAGAGTCCCGGGCTCTCCCTGCAGTCCTCGTTCCCCCAGGGCCAGAGGAGGGAGTCCTTCCTGTACCGCTCCGACTCTGACTATGACATGTCTCCCAAGACCTCCCGTAACTCCTCCCTCGCCAGCGAAGGGTAAGAGTTCTTCACAACACAAGAACAACATTGGCTAATATGTATTTGAATATTGAGGTTATAATAATGTTAATGACATTACAATTAAAGGGCAACACTCAGCATTGATTTTACACGTTATAATTCAGTGCTATTTTACTATCTGACATATTACTGTACTTATTGTACCTTTTATTATCAATTTTAAATGACCGTTGATGTATTTTGACCTGTTTAAGACCTTTCTAGAGACATCAGATTGTTAGAAACTAATCTATGGCCGTTTCTCAATCTGTGTACTTGTGCGGACTTGTGTGCTTGTGGACTCGTGAAATGTCATCACACTGTTCCAATGCAATGTCGGCTTCTCACCAAGTCCAGCACGTGGTTCACCGCGAGCCTACTCCTGTGGCGTGATTAACAGCTGATCATGTGCATGGAAATAAATGCGTAGATGTGACCCGTTTAAGAATTATTATTATATCCTCAGAGAAGTGTCTCCAGCTCAAGATGGGTTTTCCTGGGGTTCTGGGCTAGCCTCGTCTTACCAGACCCTCGTACTCATTTAGTTTTGTACAATGGTCTGGATCCTCACAATTGAGCTCCGTTTTCAGGTGGGAGGGGTGAACTCCTTTGAAACGATTGGATCTGATTTTTGCTAGCGTTTGGTCGTGACGTTTGTAATGCGAAAGTGAAGTGAAGCAGCTATCATAACTCTATCATAGCTCTATCATAACTCTATCATAACTCTATCATAGCTCTATCATAACTCTATCATAGCTCTATCATAACTCTATCATAACTCTATCATAACTCTATCATAGCTCTATCATAGCTCTATCATAGCTCTATCATAACTCTATCATAGCTCTATCATAACTCTATCATAGCTCTATCATAACTCTATCATAACTCTATCATAACTCTATCATAACTCTATCATAGCTCTATCATAACTCTATCATAGCTCTATCATAACTCTATCATAACTCTATCATAACTCTATCATAACTCTATCATAGCTCTATCATAGCTCTATCATAACTCTATCATAACTCTATCATAACTCTATCATAGCTCTATCATAGCTCTATCATAGCTCTATCATAACTCTATCATAGCTCTATCATAACTCTATCATAACTCTATCATAGCTCTATCATAACTCTATCATAACTCTATCATAACTCTATCATAGCTCTATCATAGCTCTATCGTAACTCTATCGTAACTCTATCGTAACTCTATCGTAGCTCTATCGTAACTCTATCGTAACTCTATCGTAGCTCTATCGTAGCTCTATCGTAACTCTATCGTAGCTCTATCGTAACTCTATCGTAGCTCTATCGTAGCTCTATCGTAACTCTATCGTAACTTTATCGTAACTCTATCGTAGCTCTATCGTAACTCTATCGTAACTCTATCGTAACTCTATCGTAGCTCTATCGTAGCTCTATCGTAACTCTATCGTAACTTTATCGTAACTCTATCGTAGCTCTATCGTAACTCTATCGTAACTCTATCGTAACTCTATCGTAACTCTATCGTAGCTCTATCGTAGCTCTATCGTAACTCTATCGTAGCTCTATCGTAGCTCTATCGTAACTCTATCGTAACTCTATCGTAACTCTATCGTAGCTCTATCGTAACTCTATCATAACTCTATCATAGCTCTATCATAGCTCTATCATAGCTCTATCATAGCTCTATCATAACTCTATCATAGCTCTATCATAACTCTATCATAACTCTATCATAGCTCTATCATAACTCTATCATAACTCTATCATAGCTCTATCATAACTCTATCATAACTCTATCATAACTCCATCATAACTCCATCATAGCTCTATCATAACTCTATCATAGCTCTATCATAGCTCTATCATAACTCTATCATAGCTCTATCATAACTCTATCATAACTCTATCATAGCTCTATCATAACTCTATCATAACTCTATCATAGCTCTATCATAACTCTATCATAACTCTATCATAACTCCATCATAACTCCATCATAGCTCTATCATAACTCTATCATAACTCTATCATAACTCTATCATAACTCTATCATAGCTCTATCATAACTATTTCATAACTCTATCATAACTCCATCATAACTCCATCATAACTCTATCATAGCTCTATCATAGCTCTATCATAGCTCTATCATAACTCTATCATAACTCTATCATAGCTCTATCATAACTCTATCATAACTCTATCATAACTCTATCATAACTCTATCATAACTCCATCATAACTCTATCATAACTCTTGGGAGCACTCCTTGCGCATTCGAAGGCTTCAATTTTAATTTCTGGATATTTGGGAGTCGAGCCAGAACGGATTTAAGAGCTTCCATTACTTTTGTATCCGCCGCCATTGCCGAACTACAACCAGTATTATTATTATTTTTTCACTTTGCACATAAGATATATATATATTTTCAATTACTTTACATATAATGCCTAATTTATTTATAAATGTATAAATAATGTGAAATTGACTAAAATGTCTACATTTTATTTTTGTTCACTGCAAAAGTTTGTAATGGATGTCTTTAAAAACATCTTTCCACTTTGCTTGCAGTGTCTTCAATTTCATATGAGGTAATTTAATTTGATAAAAACTCACAGCCCCTTATTCATGAGCTACTTCCTGTGATGTCATCAAGTTCAGTCGTTCCAAACGCTGAAAAAGCCAAATCCTCACTCGTGAACGCCTTAAGTCCGTGCTCCGAGTCTGCACCCACAGGTCTGTTCCCCGGAGTTCACAAGTTCAGAATCTGCAGACTTAGAATTGTGTTCTGGATCTGTCCCGACCAATCAAACAATGAGTATAAAAATAACATTGATTAGGTAAGTTTTTATGCAGAAAAGAAGTTGATATAAGTGCGCATTTGACCTTTCAGTGACTCGCTGTATGAGTGGTCAGCACAGAGTCTTTACTTTCCATTATGGTGGCCTCTAGGACACTGCAGGATAAAAAATAAGTAAATTAGGGGTTTTGGTAGGCTTTCTCTGATGATGGAGCCATCTCCATGGTTACGCATACACTCAGCAGAAACAACCTATCAGAAACCCTAACAAAAACCTGATCCTGGAGCATCACAGAAGCCACCATGATATAATATGCCGAACACCAATTTATTGTCCAAATAAAAAGTTACATAATGTATCTTTAATGATGATTAGAATGAGCTCATGTGAATCTTTACATGACTTTATACATGTGAAAAGTCCAATACGAGTAGAGTGCAGCACAAGTCCATATAAGTCACTATTTTCTTCTGTTTTCCTCAGACACACAGCGGAGGACTTTATCGTCACACCTTTTGCTCAAGTAAGTAGTAAGATAATTGTGTGTATCTGACTTTCATCAAGGTCAGATACACACAATTCATTTGGAAGGTTCAAACTCTGATTGTTTCAGAATCAGAATCAGAATAGGTTTATTGCCATGGTTTGAGAACAGGGTTTACAAACTAGGAATTTGTCTCGGTGCAAACGTGCGACATAGAACATATAACACAGAATTAAGATAAAAAATAAGCTAAGAACGTTAAACTACACAACAAAAATATAAACGCAACACCTTTGTTTCTGCTCCCATTTTTCATGAGATGGACTTAAAAATCTAAAATTCATTCCAGATACACAATATTACCATTTCTCTCAAACATTGTTCACAAATCAGTCCAAATGTGTGATAGTGAGCACTTCTGCTCTGCTGAGATAATCCATCCCACCTCACAGGTGTGCCACATCAAGATGCCGATCCGACATCATGACTAGTGCACAGGTGTACCTTATACTGCCCACAATAAAAGGCCACCCTGAAATGTGCAGTTTTGTCTCACAGCCTGTAGGGACGCGACCCTCTCGTTCACCGGGGTGAACTCCAACACGTGACGGCTGAGCTGGGGGGCTATAAGCAAACTCACCCCAGCCCGCCGCCTCTCCCCGTGGGCAACTCCAGAAAAATGGAGCGTCCAGCCTCTCTCCAGGAATTAAGATCCGGAACCCAGGCTGTGCGTGGAGGTGAGCCCGACTATATCTAGCCGGTACCTCTCAACCTCCCGCACGAGCTCAGGCTCCTTCCCCCCCAGCGAAGTGACGTTCCATGTCCCGAACACCAGAAGCTGCGCACGTGGACCAGGTCGTCGAGGCACCTGCCTTCGACTGCCACCCAGTCCTCTCTTCACCTGACCCCTACGGATCCCTCTGCGGGTGGTGGGTCCACGTCGTCCTTTCGGGCCCCGTGGGCAGAGGCGCGACCACCAGGTGCTCACATTCGAGCCCCAACCCCAGGCCTGGCTCCAGGGTGGAGCCCGGTTGCGCCATACCGGGCGATGTCACGGTCCTTGATCTGATACTGTCCATAGAAGTCTTCTGAACTGCTCTTCGTCTGACCGTCACCTAAGACCTGTTTGCCATGGGAGACCCTACCAGGGGCATGAAGCCCCAGACAACATAGCTCCTCGGATCATTCGGGCACTCAAACAACCCCACCACGTTAACACGTTAAGGTAGCAGGTGTGTTCAAGGCCATCAATGGTCTTTCTCCACCCACCTCGCTGAATTAGTAACAGTCTACCAACCAGTCAGGACTCTTGGTTGTCCCCATTTCTAAATACAAAAAGTTTGGAGGCCATTCATTTGCGTCGAGCACACCTAATTCCAGCATCACTGAATCCTTTTTTCATTTCATTTGATCATTTATTTCATTGATTTAAAAAGCTAATGCAGCAGCAGCATTTAACATATGCATGAAAAGGAGCAGAAAGAAGTATTGACTTATAATGTCTGCCCCAATCAACACAAAATCATTAACCGGTCTGAGGCGCCGTTTCCACGGCAATAGTCTTAAGGAAAACACAGCAGTCTCAATTATTTTATATGAAAACGGCGACTTGTCAACAAAACCAGTACCACAACCCTTTTGTTGTGTAAACTATGCCTGTTGCAGCCGTCTTATCAATTACAAGATACTAAATCACAATAATACATAAATAAACAAAAGTGGATGTGTCATATTTCTGTAACATTGAAGATTTAACATCCTTCTTAAACACATAAATGAACATAAATGGAAGTTATAACCTTTACAATCCAGACTGTTCCACAGACTGACTCTTTTGACTGAGATGCATCTTTCCTTTACAGCTGATTGAAACCAGGGTTTTGTAAAAACGTCCGATCCTTTTAGTTCATATCTACTTTCTCTCTGGGTAAATCTGTTTTGCAAATTGCCCGGTAAACTTTCCAGATGAGCTTTTTTACATGTTTTTTCGAAGGTTGTTCTGTACATTTTTAATTAAATATAGGATTAGTTGGGTCTCTGTATCCACTTCCACTGACGACTCTGACCGCTCTTTTCTGTAAAGGGAAAATTGGATGAATGTAAGTTTAGCAGGCACTTCCCCAACACTTCAATACAATAGGTGAGATATGAAACAATCAGTGAGTTGTATAACTGAAACAACGCACTCGTATTTAAAGAAGCTTTGACTTTATTTAACACAGCTATTATGGAAGATACCTTTACTTTGACATTATCAGTATTTCCACATCACGTGTTTGTCAATCATAATACCTAGAAACTTAATCTCATGTGCCCTTTCAATCTCTGATTCATTAATAAATAATGACGCTTCACAAATACATACAGATCAACAGTTAAGTGGTAATATTACTTGCTTTGTAATAGAGTACTGGCTTAGAACAGTAATGAAGTAATGCACACAAATACAACACCATGGACGGAAAGCTAGAGCGGGGCTACGCTACGTCTTAAAAGTTATCTTTTGAGTATTATGAAAATTTTGAAGGGAGTAAAAGTCCATGAGGCTAAAATAGATGCTAATTGCCCCACAATCAAACCTTTTTAAAGCTGTTGGTCCCTGTCAGTCCAACACAAGCACTTTGTTTTCATTTGTAGTTCTATGACAAAAATCCTTTCTGGCCCAAATGGGATTCTCCGCTTACATATCAGGGAGCAGCCACTGAGCGGACTGCAGATGGTTCTTAGGGGGCAGTACTCTATCTAGATCTTACACCCATGAGTACCGCCCAGCACATTATTGTGTGTGGCATTGAGCTGTGCCATCTGGAAAACACAGGAACAGATTTACCAGATGGGCATTGACACATTTAGCATATTTCTTTGTTTCCCTTGACTGATCTCTTTTGTTGTTGCGCTGTAGGTTTTGGCCAGTCTCCGCTCAGTCCGCAGTAACTTCACCATCCTCGCCAATATCTCCACGCCAACTGTCAAGTATGTTCAAATGCTGTGCTCTCCATTTGGTCTTGTATGAACAGAACTATGGTAGAGATTGAAAGTGTTCTGTTGTGTCTGTCCTTCAGACGCTCCCCTCTGGGCGGGGTGTCCCCACGTGTGTCCCTCTCGGAGCAGCAGTACCAGCAGTTGGCCCTTGACACGTTGGAAGAGCTGGACTGGTGCCTGGACCAGCTGGAGACCATCCAAACCCACCGCTCCGTCAGTGAGATGGCCTCTAACAAGGTACAAGTAGACAAGATCATGGTGCAAAGCATAAAGGAGCACGGATACAGGTTTACAGGACTTCACAAAGCAACACTGATCATCCTCTGAGATGTTTTGATTCATTTGGGTTTAAGGTAAATCATTATTTGATTTATTTTCAATGAA
Organism: Proterorhinus semilunaris; assembly: GCA_021464625.1. Lineage (NCBI taxonomy): Eukaryota > Metazoa > Chordata > Actinopteri > Gobiiformes > Gobiidae > Proterorhinus > Proterorhinus semilunaris. The sequence goes on along the minus strand of CM038349.1, from coordinate 43,164,960 downwards.
AAAAATCCAGAACAGAGTTGTTCTGGACTCTGTTCTGGATTGGATTGAGTTGTAGCCATGTGGCACTTCATTTTGTTTGAACACTGTAGACAAACTTTATCATTGTGACTTCTCATAAACACGACTGCAGCACTAACACGGTCAACTCGATGTGTGCAACAGGTAGATTATTTGCCTGATAGTGATCCGAAGAAAAATGCAATGCCCGAGGCACTCTGATGTAGTTAAATGTCCTTTATTGCGTTTCAACTTGGCACGGTCTTCATCAGGGCTTGTAATAACCTCATATTACTGTTTGAATGATCAGAACATTGTTGGGAAATTCATCGCATTGACACAATGAAAGCATTCAAATGCAGTAAAAATGATCAAAATTAATGCATTAAAATATATTACTGGAATCGAAAAAATTCCCTATTCCTGAAAATGTCTGCTGATCTCCGCTGCACTGGGGCTGCTGTAATGACACGGCAAAGCAAAGAGCTAATGTGTTGTGCACCTCTGTGTCTTCGTTTGGTGTGTGCAATGACCGTCATGTCTTCATTTTGTTCACAACATGCACTGAACGCTGACAGAGGAAGAAAGCGTCTCATGCGCTGCTGAAATCCGTCACAGTTTCAGTGATATGAATGAAATGTGTCACTCCACAGCAGCACTCTGCACCAGACGGACGTCTGTAAAGTCCACAGTGGCAGGGCCTGGTTAGGGTCAACTTAAAGGGGACGTAGATCATTGCTTTTCGAGACCGTGACACTTGGTCACGTGACTAGCTGTTAGCTGTCTAATCTAAAACCATCATTATATAACATAAATAACTAGTGCAATTAGGATTTTTGTTGAGTGGCTAACCTCTGATAAACTGGTGGTAACCAGAAAGATGACATCATGATGACCCCACTTCAATCTGACTCATACCTACGTGCAGTGTTGGGGAATAATGGAATACATGCATTTAAAATATGTGTTTAGAAAACTCCCTTTGAGTAACTGTATTTCGGAATAGTTGAGAGAGTATTCAGAGTACACAATACATAATTAGTGTCTAGTTAATGGTAAATAAGTTCATTAATTAGACACTAATAATTAGACACTAGTTGAGCGTAATTATACGCCTGGAATCCAGGGCGGGTCACAAATGTGCAGGCAGCACTGTTGATAAAAAAAAATCTTAGTGATGATCAGAGGATGAGGAGAGTGGGGGAAAAGTCATGATCACAATGAGCACATTTCTGTCTTTTGTGGAGTAATCTGTTTGTCAACCTTCATCCCAATATACAATACTTCTGTTCAGTAATTGATTTGTTGAAATACTAATAATACTTAATAACTTTTTTATAATGAAACTGACCAACATTAGACTCAAACTATCACATTTAGAAGTGAGTAAAACTAAAAGCACAAAAACTAACAGGGCTGCCAAAAACAATACTGTGTATGGCGTCGTGGACACTTTCTGTGCAGTTCTGTACGGAAAGTGTAACTATTACGGTGCCGTGGAAATTCCTGCCCTACTACCACAGGCTTTAATATATTTACTCAAATTAATGGAATCTTTCATGCAGTCAATTCAAACAGTGCTTGTGGGCCTGTCTCATAAACAAATACTACATTTTCATTTACAATAATGGCTATACATATGTTTGTGGTGCTTCTTTGCAAACTTTAAAGACACTGTGATACGAGAGAGTCCTGACGTTGTCCTTGTGTTGCAGTTCAAGCGGATGCTGAACAGAGAGCTGTCCCACCTGTCTGAGATGAGCCGCTCGGGGAACCAGGTGTCTGAGTACATCTCCAGCACCTTCCTAGGTGCGTAGGTCACCTGCCTGCTAGACCACAGTATGGCAAGGTGTAATTATGAATTGTGTGTGTGTGTGTGTGTGTGTGTGTGTGTGTACAGACAAGCAGGTGGAGGTGGAGATCCCCTCCCCCACGCTGAAAGACAAGCCCATGAGCTACATCAGTGGAGTGAGGAAACTGTCACACAGCTCCAGCCTGTCCAGCACCTCCATGCCCCGCTTCGGAGTCAGCACGGACCAGGAGGACGAGCTGGCCAAGGTGTCACCCCAACACACGCACACACACACACGTGTGCACGCACACGCACGCACGCGCACACACAGTCCTGTAGCAGCCTTCGACAGTAGAGTTTAGATCATGCTCTGAAGACATTGTATTCGTTGGCCCTAATGTCAGGTTGTGTTTGTGTGGGGCCAGACAGAACTAAACTCCTCTTCTCCGGGTGCCTCACAGGAGCTGGAGAGCCTGGACAAGTGGAACTTCAACATCTTCAGATTGGCAGACCTGACCAACAACCGGCCACTCAGCTGCATCATGTACGCCATCTTCCAGGTAAAACACAGACTTCTACTGTTGTCCAATGAAAAAGCTGCTTCGCAAATGTTCCTTGCTTTGACCTGGTCCTAAGCCTGCTGTAGCTTATATGGATTATTAAATAAGAACTTCTTTTAAAAGTTTATTGTGGCCAACATAAGCTGCATCAATGTTGCTGAATTACAATTAAAACAGCTCTTTTCATGTGAGAAACATTATCATATTAGACATTAGGTTTAATGTCCCGCTGGTAGAGCGGGTCGTCTCATGATCGGAAGGTCGGGGGTTCGAATCCCGCCTCCTGAAGGTGCACATTGTCGTTGTGTCCTTGGGCAAGACACTTCACCCTCCTTGCCTCCAGTGTCTGCGTACACTGGTGTATGAATAAGAGTGAATGGGTGAAACCCCCTATGAGAGACCAACAGGCCCGTTTGGAACCATGAGGCCGTCCTTCTGTGGACCCACCACCTGCAGGAGGAGCCATGGGAGCCTGGTGCGATGTGATTTGGGCGGCTCCAGCGGCTGCCCCCAGGACCCGGCAACGGACAAGTGGGAGAAAATGGATGGATGGATGGACATTAGGTTTATAACAAAACAATATGTTGGGGTACCAACAAATTGCCCTAGAGCTGAAAAGGTTGAGGACCACTTCTCCTGTTCCCTTCAGGGAGACGTCTGCGGAGCCTCAAAACTCAGAAATCTAATTTCAGACAGTTTATGTCCTCTGATGGAGAGGCTCATGCACATTAGCCTAAAGCAGAGCTGAGGTTTTTGCGTTTTATTGCTAGAATGCTTTGTTTGTATTTGATACATGTTTTCATATCTTGTTCACCAGAGAGAGTGCCAGGGCGAAACTCGTTTAATTGATTTTGGTACCTTTTACTTATAAACTTGAACTTAAACTCGAGATCATTTTTAAACAAATTACACTTTTGTGTCTCTTTACATTGAAGAGAATGAATTACGTTTGCCTGTGTCCTTAGGAGAGAGAGCTGCTGAAGACCTTCCGCATCCCCCTGGACACTTTTGTGACGTATGTGATGACCCTGGAAGACCACTACCACGGGAACGTAGCCTACCACAACAGTCTGCACGCAGCCGATGTGACCCAGTCCGTACATGTGCTGCTTTCCACACCTGCACTGGACGTGAGTCATACAGGGGATCATGTAAGGGCCTTACATGTTCCTTCTGACCAGTTTGTGTGACTGCAGGCGGTGTTCACAGACCTGGAGATCCTGGCGGCTCTGTTCGCTGCAGCCATCCATGATGTGGACCATCCTGGAGTTTCCAACCAGTTCCTCATCAACACCAGTGAGCACCAAACCCTCAATATGCATACAAGTCACTCTCTGACCACATAATGTTATTTTTATTACCAGGCTCTTGAGCAAATAACCTTGGACACCTCAGGATTGTGCTCATGTATTTCATGGTTTACAGTCAATGGTGGTTTTTGACGCATAAGACATGGTCCGCCATGTTGTTTAAATATTAGATAGTCTTATTCTACTTAGGCCCTGTCCCAATTCAAGACCCTAGCCCTAGATTTGAGCACCTCCTCTGAATTTTGCGCTTTCCCGCGGAGGGGGAGGGTGTCCTAATACTTTAGGGAGCAAGAGGAAGTGGCTATCTCCCCTTGAAAAGGCCCCTCCGCCGCAAGTCAGGTCAGGAGCAGACTTGCGGCGAAGGGAGTATAAAGATGGCAGCTACCAGTGGAAGCAACCATTACAAATGTAAGAATGTATATACGCAAATAAACCTGTCAAAATTCTGAAATGTGTTGCAATATCTTAGTTAGATGTTTATGCAATGGACCTCCAAATTATAGTTTGAAAGTCGCTATTTGACGACGTTCGTAAAAATGCCGAGTGCTTCGCAAGAATCTGCCCGTCAATATACACAGACGGCCCGGTGTGTGTCCCGGTGTGTGTCCCGGCGCGTGCCCCAGTGTGCGCCCCGGTGTACATGCGGATGTTTCGCGCTTATCCAGGTTCTCAATCTACTGACTCTGATTCAAGCTTTCAGTAAACAAAATGGTCTCAAGCTGAACCCGTTCTCCTGTGGTGATAGAGGACTGAAAGTGTTGCTCGTTTACGTTCTACTTAATGTGACATAGATGATTATTGATTGACCGATCGAAAACAGTAATGCATCATGTTTAATCGTTTAACAATAGACTAATAGACAAACTATACGATCTGAATGTGTAGGCCGTCTTGCAGCTTGAGCCAAGTACCAAAATTAAACAAAACAACATACCTGAAACATCCCGACCGTTACAAACATACGACAAACGCGTCGGCTGTTTCGTATATTTCCTCTCCGTTGATTTATTAAACGTAGATAAATCAACATGGCATTTTTGCACGTGAATGAAAATAGTATTTCGTAGTTTATGTGTATAAACGCTGTATTACCGCTATCTACTAGACTAGGGTGAAATCAGACACATCGATGTTGCGCGTGATACTAGTGTTGTCCCATTCCTCATTGGCCCCTCCGAACACCGCCAACCACTCACTCACCCCAGGCTTCCTTTCCCAAACGGTCTCCCATCCAAGTACCGACCAGGCCCTTTCGTGGCACTGGGATCAGCTTCTGTGCGTTTCAAGTTTCTGATGAGCCTACTCTTTATTTGATGAAAGTTGGCCTCATATTCACAGAAAAAGATCAAAATTAGTAAATGGAAAAAGCGGAGATCTAATGAAGCATATGATGCGAAGCGCGACATCGTAACGCGGAAATACGCAAAGTCATTGACTTTTCTTTCACATGTGCTGCAACTGTAACAAATGCAACATAAACAGACTCTCAGACGTCCTCCAGAGGCTCCTGATTAAAGTTTATGAACTTTGTGCAGCCTAGCTGCCCAGTCTCTCTCTGCACATTCCAGTCAGGACCGAGCTGCAGGCACTGAGCGCACAGGCCAGGGGCGAACCAGAGGAAGGGGCTCAGTGGGCAGGGCCCCACACACAAATATACACCAGCATTGAAAAAAACAACAAGCAACAACAAAAACTATTCGAAATAATAATATTGTTAATAAATAGATCAAATGTTGTCCCAGTCAGAACAGAATAGCAGAAAATGTCCGTTTATTTATTATACATTTATTTCAATCTTGGTGAGGAGTAAAACTACCACAATTATTGAAGAGAAAAGAAAAAGGCCAGGCATAAAGTTATTGTTTATTATGATTAAATATAACAGTTTCATTACATGTAATCATATTAAACTACCGCACTCGGATTTCGCGAATGGTCGGTGCCTTTGTGGCTCTTCACAGGATCAAGGTTGAACATTTCGGCTCTTGGCCTCTGACCAGTTGGCCACCCCTGCTCTAATATGTTAGACAGGAATTCCCAGAGATCCAGTAGATAAATAAAGTTGGTAACTGAGTTGCAAACTGCGTCATGATTAATTGAACTAGAGGCAGATAATTGAACAAGAGATAGGCACTTGGGCAATGTACCAAAGTTTAACACTGTTGTGTGTCATCGCCCACTGCAGGAGGAATTCAGGGCTCAGACTTGGAGATTGACTGGAAGAATGTAAAAAAAAAAAAAGAGTTGGTTGTCACTGACCTGTGCCGTCTGCAGACTCGGAGCTGGCCCTCATGTACAACGATGAGTCTGTGCTGGAGAACCATCACTTGGCTGTGGGCTTCAAACTGCTGCACCAGGACAACTGCGACATCTTCCAGAACCTCAGCAAGAGGCAGCGACAAAACCTGCGCAAGCTGGTCATTGATGTGGTGAGACCGATGTACAGCACTCAGTAACCTCTCTGCATGGATACGTACTGCGGAAGCTGGGTTACCTCGCTTATTTCATGTGGTGGGGTACATTTCTATTGTCACCAGGCATAGGCCTACACTGTATCCACTGTAATTTGATTAAAAAATAAATAAAAATCCAGTCAAAACAAATCAAAGCCTAAATGGTCCACCTTGATTCACTTCGCCATCCTACAAAGCGGCACATAATGAGCTTGTATTACGCTTTACAAGTGTATGGTCCAAACTTGCCCTCTAATTGTAACAAATATTAGCCACATGGATTCTTAAAGAAACAGAAGCCTAGGCCCAAACAACAAGCTTGACAAGCTACGCTCTAGTCATTATTCAGTCACTCCACTCTCGGTGGTGGTAATTTATCAATCAACTTATGGAGTGCTTTTTATACCAAAACACAACTGTAGTTTGAGTGTTTTTGCAAATTAAAACCATTCCTTATTACCACCCAGCCCCAGGGTGAAGTATTTTGCTCAAGGCAATATCATCCAACTGCAGCCAAAACAAGGCGATCTTGTTTACCAACGGGAACCCCTCCTTCTAAACGGGATCTCCCCTTTCTTCAAAATAAGAGACGCTACTTACTAAGGACTGTAAAGTTAGGTGGTTGTTATGGAGTTTTTATCTCACTGTTGCTCACATATAACACGTTTTATTGAAAACGTCTCCAAGCAAATAAGATAAAAGCTCATGCTGCAGGAAGTTTATTTTATAGCCTGTAACAATAAACCTTTCTCTTCTAGGGGTAGGATGAACAAGCCCAGAGCTTGGCATTAACTTTGTATACAGACCAATGTGCTAGTTAATTTTTTTTATTAGGCATAATTGTATTATTTATTTCAGCTTATTAATAATAAAATCCCTTTGATGGCTATACAGTATGTAGATTCATCTCTAAAATGCATCAAAACATGGTATAAAAAGGCCTAGGTGTACATTGTTGTTTACATACAACAGTGTAAAATGGTTTGCCAAAAAGAAATCTTCCAGTTCTTAGCTGATAGCTAATGTTAATGTCAAACCCAAGTGGGGCGTGCATAAGTATTCATACAGCATGAATTAATACTTTGTGGAACCCCCTTTTCTGCAGTAACAGCAGCAAATCTTCTGGGGTTTGACTCTACGAGGTTTGCACATGTAGAGACTGACATTTTAGCCCATTCCTCTTTACAAAACAACTCAAGCTCTGTCACATTAGAAGGAGAGCGTTTGTGATCAGCAGTTTTCAGGTCTTTCCACAGATTTTCAATAGGATTTAGGTCAGGACTTTGACTGGGCCATTCTAACACATTAATATGTTTGTTTTTAAACCATTCCATTGTAGATGTTTGTGTTTAGGGTCATTGTCCTGCTGGAAGGTGAATCTCCGCCCCAGCCTCAATTCTCTTGCTGACTCCAGCAGGTTTTCCTCCAAAATGTCTCTGTATTTGGCTCCATCCATCTTCCCAACTATTCTTACAATCTTCCCAGTCCCCGCTGAGGAAAAGCAGCCCCATAGCATGATGCTCCCCCCACCATATTTGACACTGGGGATGGTGCACTCAGGACGGTGAGCAGTGTTAGGTTTGCTCCATACATAACGTTTTGCATTTGGGTCAAAAAGTTAAATTTTTGTCTCATCTGACCAAAGCACCTTCTTCCACATGGGAGCTGTGTCCTCCATATGACCTCTAGCAAACTTCAAACAGGATTTCTTATGGCCTCCTTTCAATAATGGCTTTCTTCTTGCCACTCGTCCATGAAGGCCAGATTTGTGTAGAGTACGACTTATAGTTGTCCCATGTACAGATTCCCCCAGCTCAGCGGCAGGACGTCGCAGCTCCTCCAGAGTTATCTTGGGGCACTTGGTTGCATTTCTGACCAGTGCTCTCCTTGTTCGGTCTGTTAGTTTAGGTGGACGGCCGTGTCTTGGTAAGTTCACAGTGGTGCTATACTCTTTCCATTTCCGAATGATGGATTGAACAGAGCTCCGTGAGATGTTCAAATCTTGGGAAATCTTTGTATAACTTAACGCTGCTTTAAACTTCTCCACAGCTTTATCCCTGACCTCTCTGGTGAGCTCCTTGGCCTTCATGATGTTGTTTAGTGACCAATACACTCTGACCATAGCTCTGAGGCCCTCACAGAACAGCTGGAATTATACTGAGAGTAGATTACACACAGGTGGCCTCTATTTAATGGTTAGGGCAAGGTGTGAACTTTCTGCAGTCATTAGGAATGTTATAAAGGCAATTTAATGCACTCAGAAAATGCTGTATGAATACTTGTTCTCGCCCCACTTTTAACTTTTCTATCTTTTGAAAAATAACAGAATCCTGTATCATTTTGCTTTCACTTCACAGTTGTCTGTTACTTGTGTGTGAACTTTCAGTAAAAAAATCTAAATTAAATATTTATGTTTAGTGTTGTAAACATGACAAAATGGGCAAAAGTTCAAGGTGTATTAGTACTTTCACAAGGCACACATTTGTTAGATTATTTGACAGGGACAGTACACATTAATGAACATTTCTGTTAATGTGTCAGCTGCAAAGCTAGTTTTCAACTGTTGTCCCTGGGCAAGGTATATAATGCCAACAACAATTATAAAACATATAGAACATTTAAAAAAATGAGGCTACATACTTACATAACATAGCATTTGCTCATACAATTCATACATTGATAACATCTGAATGGTCGTTCGGTGACTTGCACAACAGAATAGAGATTTTGGTGCAAGGGCATACAGTTCAAACAGAGGACATTAGGATAAATATGTACAGTTATTATTTACAAAGAAACACCTGTGCAGTAGTAGAATGTGAAATATATTTGATACCTTCATTAACACCAAACAATATGTCATTAACCTTGTGAGAATATGAAGTAAAACGAAATTGTAGATTGATCTTGTAGAGCTATCAAAAACATATAACCTGTATACAGTTAGAATACTACACTAAAATCCAAATGCAGCTGATACTGCATCAGCAAAACTACATACATAACGGTAGTTTTGTCTGTAGTTTCAAGACAAAATTACAGTTACAACATAAGAATAAAATTGTGTGTCAAAAATGTTTATTGAGTTATATCAGAGGATACAATTGATTTCAATTGAATAGTATTTAATATCAGCGTGCTCCTTTGGGGGTTGACCAGAGACCACTCTTCAGCCAGCATTAATCTGCAGATTCTGTCTGAAGGAAAGTCCCAAAGGTGCGATCAAGGGCCAGGTCTCCATGTCCGGTTGAGCTGTGGAGTCGCTCACTCCCATCTGCAGGACAATGTACAGGGCTGGAGAGGGCACATCCTCCCCCTGGGCAGTCACTGCCATCCACGAGGCCAGGCCATTCCTTCTGCAGAGACACAACAGAGATGCATTTATCTATGTTCCCTTTTAGTTTAACTGTGTGTTTAACAGAAGAAGGGCAGTTATGTTTTACATGGTCACAACACATCTGCAATGACACTACTGAGCACCTCTGATCACCAAACACTCTCCTCAGAGATGACAAACCTTACAGTAAAACTAACAGAGGAGAGTTACATCTCCAAAAACACACATAATGTGTAGAAGCAAAGAAACAAACGGGGTAGTTTTTTTTTTTACCAAGCATCGGCTAATGTGCAAAACTAGTAGCATGTGGAATATTTGATGAGGATTTTGAGCATTTTTTACACAGACAGCATTCTCTCATTTACATTTATAGCCCTGCTGCGGTAGCACACAAAATTCCATATGGTAAATTAGGTGCAACACACTTAGACATAGCTATAATATATTTCCCAGCTTGCATTTTAGCACTTGTCTTGATAAATGACCCCCAAAGTGTTGCCTTTTGGAGAGACGTATGTAGCAACATAAGCACCCAATGAACAAAGATGTCAGAGCTTACTTTTCTCCTAAAGTCCTTGAGACAAAGAGCATCATGTGCAGAGAGTGTGGCGATCATCTGGAGGACAGTGAAGCTACAGCAACATCAGGAGAGACCACTCTCTGAAGTTAGTTTGAGCCAGCCTCTGACAGATGCCAAGCCATCTTCCGTACTCTTCTGTAAAGAAATAAAATAATTCACAATTTTGTTTAGCTGAAGCATTTGTATCTGTTAAGTCCCACAATTTTACTATCACTGAACTCCTTCGTCAATGGGGCTTTAGCAAAACTCTCTCTGGGACTAGCAGAGACTCTTAAATGCCACACAGTGTTGGTTGCTCACATTTCAACATGCATTTCCCTCAAAGGTTTTAAGATATAAAAAGTTATTGTTGTGAGTTACCTTTTTAGTATAGAGTAAGTCCATCCTGGTCATATGCACTCGATAAGACATGTCTGGCCGTATTTTGGGTCTTTTCCCCGGCTACTCTAAAGTACGAGCACCACTGTTAGCACGAGTGTCTGCGGAGGTAAACGTATACACTAGCGCTATCAATAGATTTCAGCTACGATGTACTGAGCAATTGTTTTTGTTGTCATGATAAACTGTTCAAATGAGATCATGTTTTATCAGTGTTAAATTTCAAACATTAGAAATACTTAAGCTGTAAGCTGCAATGAACCAATGATTGAATCCTCCATGAAACTTCAGGCAAAAGACGGTCATGGAAGACCCTTCTTGCTCAAGGGCACGACGACAGTCTGTACCTGTGAGGGCTGAACCGCTCTACTATCACTTGCTCAAGAAAGCCTCAATGCTTCATGGGGCTCCACCCACCCTTCAATATATATTTTTTAACTTGCACTAGACTGAAGGATGGCTGCTGTGCTGGTGTTGCAGGTGCTGGCCACAGACATGTCTAAACACATGACCCTGCTGGGGGACCTGAAGACCATGGTGGAGACCAAGAAGGTGACCAGCTCCGGAGTGCTGCTGCTCGACCACTACAACGAGCGCATGCAGGTACTGAGATGTTTTCTAGTGATGATCAATAAAATGTCTGCGCTACTAAATAGCTCCAAAAAGTGTTATTGTTACTAACACCACGAGTAGGGACGTGTCGGCAACCGCTCTTCATCAGACATGGTGCTGTAAGTAACAGTGAAACTACTTAAGTGCCCCCTTAACGCCTAGGGTCGCTAATTCATGACATTTATTTATTTATTAGTTTTTTTGACAGGGACAGCACACATTAATGAACATTTCTGTAAATGTGTCAGTATTAGCTGCAAAGCTAGTTTTCAACTGTTGTCCCTGGGCAAGGTGTATAATGCCAACAACAATTATAAAACATAAAACAATTTAAAAGTTGAGGCTACACACCTACACAACAAATGCCGACACAACTCACACACCAACAACATCCGAACGCTAGGCGAGGGCCATAATATTGGAAAGACGCCTTGCCGTGAGTCTTTCTGTTGACTTTAGGAAATACTAGGAGATGATGTAAAATGATGTAGCTGCTCATCGTTTCCATCTTTAGATTATTTATTGGAATGAACTTCGTGTGAGGGATATATTTTTTTGTTATTTGTTGATTTCTGTAAGTCGTGAATTAGCTACGTCTGTCCATAATAGAAAACTGCAATCGCTCCATCTGGTGGTACGCATACGGCCACACTGACCGCATTTTAGTAGTATTTAGGTCTATTACAGTGCTGAAACGTATTTTAGAACATGCCAAACTAGTGAATTTCTATAATCATTGTAACAATAACATACAAGGATATATATATGGCGGTGGCACAGATGGTAGAGCGGGTTGTCTCATGATCGGAAGGTCAGGGATTCGAATCCCGCCTCCTGATCTCCAGTGTCTACGTACATTGGTGTATGAATGGGTGAGCACAGGCTCTTATTAAGAGCCTGTGCGTAATGGTGAGGCCAACTGTTCCAAGAAGCAAGAGGAAAAATAAAGCCTGTATTTTGTTATAAACGCTCTCTGCTGAACTGTTAAACAAGATTTCATAAGATAGGCTATTCTTCCCGCTGTGTGTGCGTCATGTGCAGGCATATTCTTTAATTTTTCAGACTAATGCTGCCGCCCGTTTGACGTGACATCAAAACTTTTTTAATTTCTAAAATTTGAAAGAAATAACTTGATATTTTTAAATGTTAAAATCTACATATTTTAATGCTAATTCTGAATGCACTGAACCTAGGTGCTGTCAACCGTAAACTCACCGTGTAAAACAGTAAGTATAAAGGGCCCACACCTCTTATACTTATTATTGCATGAAAATGAATGGGGGTATATGGCCAACTGTCATAGCCCCACCGCTGCGTCAACTGTGGAAGATCTTCATAGTGAAACGATCTGCACATGACCATGCCCTGTGCTCCACATGCAAATCTACACTCATGGCTAACCCATGGTTTAGTTTACACAGTGTGGTAAATAGCTGATCAATTCTGCCTTTTTCGCTGAACTGAATTTTGCGTGTGCCATGCTCTGCGTCTTTCATTAGTGGAGGAAATAAACAAAACATTGAGGGTTGTGCAGGGCATCGGGACCTTTCTAAAAGTCATCATGTTTCGACATTGATGATTTCCATCAGATAGGCAGGCGGTAGTTTTGCTTTTGCGGCTTACACTTGTAGCCTGCCCTGAGTGGCACTGCTGGAGCGGCCCGCCGTGCGTCCTGACCAAAAGGATGTACACCGATGAGACCAGTTTAGTTTCATAAATTCCGTTTAGCATGCAACATGTTAACCTCTTAACCCCCACTTTAACCAAGTGCATTTTCTCCAGTTTGGCTTTACCCAACTCTAAAAGCTTTTCGATGCCTGTAGGCCAGAGTGCGGCGGCACGGTAGCACAGCGGTTAGTGCTCTCGCTTCACAGCTAGAAGGTCCCGGGTTCAATTCCCACCTGGACGGGGCCTTTCTGTGTGGAGTTTGCATGTTCTCCCCGTGTCTGCGTAGGTTTCCTCCGGGTACTCCCGTTTCCCCTACCACGATGAATGTTGTGTGTGTAAATGTATGGTGGTGGTCAGAGGGACCGTAGTCGCGACAGCGCTTCAGTCAGTCTCCCCCAGGGGAAACTGAAGCTACTAACGTAGTTTACCACCACCGAGTGTGGAGCGAATGTAAAATGCTCTCATGTAAAGCACTTTGTGGCTATGTCTGTGAAAGGCGCTATATAAATAAAGGTTCTTCTTCAGAGTAAAAACTAATTGGAAAGCTAAGATCTACAACTGATGTCACGTTGTCAATGTGTTTTAATCAAATTTTTTAAGCATTTGTCATGTTATTGACAGAAATAGCGTTTATGCTTTTTTGTCGTGTTTTCATACGTTTTTTGTCAATTTTTTGTCTGCACGTCGCTCTTTTGTGGCTTGTTTTGCATTTTCCTCCTCGTTTTTGTCTCCTTTTTACTTTTTTTTAAGAAGCTTTTAGATCTGGGCAAAGCCAAACTGGAAAAATTTTTTTAAGCATTTGTCATGTTATTGACAGAAATAGCGTTTATGCTTTTTTGTCGTGTTTTCATACGTTTTTTGTCAATTTTTTGTCTGCACGTCGCTCTTTTGTGGCTTGTTTTGCATTTTCCTCCTCGTTTTTGTCTCCTTTTTACTTTTTTTTAAGAAGCTTTTAGATCTGGGCAAAGCCAAACTGGAAAAGTGTGCTCAGTTCAGGTGGAGGTTAAGAGGTTAAAATTGTATTCAGAGGCAGTGTGTGTTATGTTAAGGTTTGTAAAATAGGAACCTCGAAGCAGAGCCGGAGACGGACCAAACAAAGTTCAAAAGATTTATTTCCTTGACACAAGGCAGGCAGGCTCGGCAGTGGAGACAGGGGGCTGGCGGGCAGAGTGGTAGGCTCCAGGAGTGGCACCAGGAGATCTGCGCAAAGGAGAAAAATTAGATCCTAAAACCATGGAGTTTTCAAAGTTACCACAGACTGAACTCTACCGAGTAGACGTAATAATCCGGCAGTGATGTGGAGGGAGAACCAGGGTTTTGAAGACTGCAAATTAGTGAGTAACTTCAGGTGTGCCTCATTCCCCTGGAGGAGCCAGCCACGCCCCCTGTCACACACGCCCTGCACAGAAACAGAAAAGGAGGGGGAGCAGAAAGACAAAAACAAATCCCTAACATGTTAGGCTTCATAACAGGCATAATGAAGGCTAATAGAAGAACAGAGCTACAGCATCGTAATAGTCCAGTTAAATCAATAACGCGTCAGTTTGAAGTCTTCTGTTGAATATACTTTATTAAAACTGGCTCTTGTGCATTGTTTGTGATCACAGACAATGCAAATACATGTCAGTGGGCACTGCATGCATTTAAATAAAGTGCGTCGGGTGACGTGGCTAAAGCTAGCTTAATGATAGCAACGGCTCCGCAAGCGTTAGCGTTCAATAAATACGTGACTTTTCCTTCTGGAATCTCTCATTTGAGCAGCGAAGAATTTGTAGCTCTATATGGTGAAGCTAATTTGACCCGCTTTACAATGTGTAAAACATGTAACAGAGTTTTTAGCTGCTGATAATTTCTTGCTCCTATTAATTAACACGGTGACCGGAAGTGAATTACTCACTTAGTGGAATGTGCATAACATTAGCACATAACCCCTATTGGAAATAAATGTTGGCGTTAAGGGGTTAAGTGCGCATTTTTTGATCATCTTCATGTTTCTGATCCATTACACTTTCTGAGACTGGGATGTGTGTGTTTTGGTTTTGAGATGTGTGGTATTGCAGCATGAAAGTGTACAAATAAGCAGGCATCACACGAGGTTCAACTTCAGTTCTCTCTTTACTCTCTCGCTTACTCACTCTGTTATTTCACAGCATCATTCCATTTGTAGCTCCCTCTTGTGGTCTTTACATGCAATAGCACAACACAACATTTTCCCTTTCTCTGAAGCAATTACATATATGTAAACAAGCAAAGTATGAAACGTTACTATTGCATATGAACCAACAATTTTCAAACTACATTAGCCATGTCAGCTATGTATCTTAAAATAATTTGTTATGACGATTACACCAAATTTACAGTGTTATCTTTAACGTTTCAATTTGTAATCTCACTTTTAAACATGTTTTCTTGCATTGTCTTTAGCAGAACAAAGTTGCTTTTATACTGGTCTTAAAGAACAATGGTACCAGTCTGAACAGAAATAGTTTACCTTTATCTTACATAACCTGTCAACCATCTAGGCGCATTTCTCGGTCTGTAACTGCGTCTAATGACAGGTACATTAGGATTCTCAGGCAGTGCAAGACTATCAAGTCATTGTCATTGTCATTGTTTTGTTCTGTACCAGTTAAGTCTTGTTTTGAGAAGTGTGCAAGTTTTGAAGCATTTCACTTGCGTCCGTCACTTAGTAGGTAGGTGTTTTGTCCAACTTTTCTCACAATAGTCAGCGGGTCTGTGAACTTTGAAGATCCTTTGGGAACGTGCTCAGGTCTGCGAACACGCACAGTGTCACCTACTTTGAATGTTGGTGGTTTTGCTCGCATTCTCTTGTCTGTGTATTCCTTCATTTTCATTTGCTTTTGTTTCACAGTGTTTTGGATTTGGGTGTGTGTTTTGCTTTTCTGTGTCACTGGAAGTATGTTCAGCTTGGTGCGCATTTTCCTGTTTCTCAGTAACTCAAATGGGGTTGCACCAGTAGTTGCATGAGGAGTAGCTCGGTAGTTGTGCAAAAACGCTGTTACTGCTTCCTTCCATGGTTTGCGACTTCTTTCACTTGTTTGTATGCACTCCTTAAGTACTCTGTTAAATCTCTCTACAGCACCATTTGCTTTAGGGTAGTATACACTAGACCTCAAGTGCTGTATTTCTCGTTCACTCAGAAAGGTAGCAAATGCATGAGAAGTAAACTGACAACCATTATCTGACACAAGGTAGGTTGGATTACCCTCTCTACTGAACACAGTAGCTAAAAAGTGAATTACAACATCGGTAGTGACAGTAGATGCAAATGCAACCTCAGGCCATTTGCTGTAGTAGTCTGTAAGCACAATAGCAAAACGGCAGCCCCATGTAGCATTCGCAAAAGGACCTGTAATGTCTATTGCAACTTTTTCCCATGGCTTGCTTGGCAACTCAACTGGTGTAAGTGGAGCAGGAGCGGTTATGGCAACCTTATCACTGAACTGGCAGTTAACACAGGAAGCAATGGTAGAGTGTACGAGTTTGTCCAGTTGTGGCCACCAATACAGTTCACGTAGTCTTTGTTTGGTACGGACTATACCCTGGTGTCCCTCATGTGCTAAATCAACAACTCTGGCACGCAGTGTAATGGGAACAACCACACGATCAGTCCCCCTCATTATCAGTGAATCATGAACTGACAGCTCATCTCGTACCTGAAAGTATGAGGCAAGGTTTAATGCAAGCCCTTTTTGCATTTAGGCCAACCTTTTTCAATCTGGTTGCGCAGCAGTGACAGTTCTGGGCAGGTTTCACTGGCAGAAGTGAACTCTGAAAGAGAAATGGCACACAGTGACTCTTTAAAAACAGCAGCAATCATGTCAGGTTCTTCTGTGGCATCATTTGTAGCAGTAAGTGGTAGCCTGGAGAGACAATCAGCAGTTACGTTTAAGTAACCTGGGCGGTAGGTAACATCATAGGTGAAGCAGAGCAGTCGGGCTGACCACCTGGCGATTCTCAGTCCAGCACGGCCAGAACCTTTGGAGGTGAGCAGGGTTGTAAGCGCTTGGGGATTTGTGCGTAGGGTAAAGCGATGACCCCAGAGATATGTTCTCCATCTTTCCACAGCCCACACACAGGCAAGTGCTTCACGTTCGACTGTAGAGTACTTGCGTTCGGCAGGGGGAGTGTTCTGGATGCAAAAGCCACAACTCTCTCGTTTTGGTCTGAATGCATTTGTGTCATTACTGCACCAAGTCCATAATCAGAAGCATCGGTAGTAACGTAGGTTGGCAATGCAGGATCATACAGAGCTAAGGCAGGTCCATTAACTATCAGTCTTTTAAGTGCAGTAAAACTAGAATGTGCGTCCGCAGTCCATTTAAAGTTCAGATCAGTAGAGTCTCGGAGCACTGCACGTAGTGGCTCAACAACAGTTGCAAAATCCGGAATTAACTTACTGTACCAGGATGCAAGACCAAGGAAAGATCTCAGAGAAGACGTATCATGTGGAGCTGGAGCATTGGTCACAGCGGTGACTCTGTCCTGGTCAGGGTGAAGTCCTTCCTTTGAAATGGTGTGCCCCAGGTAGTTGAGAGAAGATTGGTTGAACTTGCATTTGAGCATGTTTAGTTTGAGTCCAGCGTTGGTCAGGGCTTGGAGCACTCGCCGCAGGTTGTCATCATGTTCCTTTTGTGTAGCACCATAGCATATGATGTCATCCAGTTATGCTTGTACACCTGGCAAACCTGCAAGGATGATTGACATCATTTTCTGAAAGGCAGATGGGGCTGAAGCTAAGCCGAAAGGAACCCTGCAGAAACGAAAAAGTCCATCATGAGTGATAAATGCAGTAATATCACGACTTTCAGAATGCAGCGGCATTTGGTGGTAGGCAGAAGCAAGGTCGATAGTGGAGAAAACAGTAGCCCCTCGTAGGTTTGAGAACAGTTCATCCATGTGCGGTAATGGATAGCAATCAGCAACAATAGTCTTATTTGGCTCTCTCAAATCAACGCACATGCGAGGCCTTCCACCATCTCTCCTTTGTGTCACAACTATAGGTGAGACCCAAGGAGAAGCATCAATACGTTCAATGACGCACGCCCCTGTCTTGGAGTTCTTTGAGCTCTTCTGAAACAGCCTGTCTCACTGAAAATGGGAGTCTCCTGAATTTTTGTTGCACTGGAACAGCATTTGGCAGTATTTGTACTTTGTGAACAAAGTTTTTAGCACAGCCTACTTCCTGAACTGACACCTCTGAAGCAGTCTTTGGCACAGTAGGTTCACTCTGAATAGCAGTGGTAGGAGGAGTGACAGTAGTAACAACTTTTCGCCCTTCAAGTTTCATTTTTAATGCCTCAAACAGATCTAAGCCAAGGAGAGCTGCACCCGACTCAACCACAACAAGAGTACCGACAGTAGAATTACCATCATGACAAACAGTAGCTTTCAAGCACCCTGTTACAGAGATCTTCTCTTTTGCATAAGTAACAAGAGCAAATGCAGGCTCAGTTAGGACACATTTTGGAAAGAGAGTGTGGCAAGTGTTCTCTGGAATAATGGACACAGATGAGCCTGTATCAACAATCAGCTCTACCTCTTTGCATTGTCCATTAACAGTCACTTCTACAGTGCAGAGGATCTTGTCCTCCACAGCATTGTTCATGTAAAGAACTGTGGGCTCATTAATCACAACTTCACGTACCTCCTTTTGGGTTGAACGGCATACTCGTGAAAAATGTCCCACCTTACCACACTTGTTGCATGTCACTTTAGCGGCAGGGCAAGAAGGTTTGTTAGCAAGATGACTTGTAGATCCACAACGAAAACAGGTACGGCGGTTACCAGTTGGTTGGGCCGTGGCAGGAGCAGGATCCGGTGATTTCTTCTTGTCCCAGCGGCGACTTGACTTTGGTTGCTTTTGTACGGCTCTCACTGGAGCATAAGCAGCAGAAGCATTAGCATCTGAGAGAACAGTAGCATCTCTCAATCCACTTACAATTTGCAACGCCAATGTAGTAGCATTTGCAAGTGTTAGGTCCGGTTCAAGTAGCAGTCTGTCCCTTATGCGAGTAGTAGAAACACGCTCGATTAGCTGGTCACGCAGCATTTGGTCCTCCATGTTGCCAAAGTCACATGTGGCCGCCAACTCACGTAACGAAGCAAGTAATTGGTTTACCGTCTCATCCGTCTCTGTGCTCTTTGACGAAACTTGTGCCGTTCGGCAATGACGTTCACCTTGGGCACAAAATGTTCATTAAGTGCAGCAATGGCGGTAGTAAACGTGTCTCCGGTATTCGACAGAGTGTAGAAAAGTCTTTGACCCTCAGTACCCAGAGCATGGAGAAGAACCGCGCGCTTTCTTGCATCTGGCCAGCCGTCTCCTGACGCTGCTATCACCAACATGTAGTTTTCGAACATTTTCAACCACGTTGAAAACGGTAACGCTGGTTCCCCTGGGCAGGGCATGAACGGAGCAAGTAAAGGCACAGAAATAGACATCCTCGTCGCCAAAAATGTGGTATTGCAGCATGAAAGTGTACAAATAAGCAGGCATCACACGAGGTTCAACTTCAGTTCTCTCTTTACTCTCTCGCTTACTCACTCTACGTTATTTCACAGCATCATTCCATATGTAGCTCCCTCTTGTGGTCTTTACATGCAATAGCACAACACAACAAGATGTTGTCTAGTCTCACAGCAAGAAGGTGTAGCCTATGGAGCGTATGTTTAGATTCAAACATGTACAGTGGGCTGATCCTCCCGCTAAGTACTCCTGCAAGAACCCTCTTAATAATTGACTCCATGCTGTGGAAAAGGCCTGGTTTTGAAAATGACCCTGATGGAGATGTAACTGTTCTCCAGGTGCTGCGGAACATGGTGCACTGTGCCGACCTGAGTAACCCCACCAAGCCCCTCCCCCGTTATCGCCAGTGGACCGAGAGGATCATGCAGGAGTTCTTCAGACAGGGAGACAAGGAGAGAGAGAGGGGCATGGAGATCAGCGCCATGTGTGACAAGCACACAGCCTCCGTGGAGAAGAGCCAGGTACACCACCCTACACTATACACTCACACCTGTAGAGAAGAACCAGGCACGTCACCCTACACTATACCCTCACACTTGTAGAGAAGAACCAGGCACGTCACCCTACACTATACCCTCACACTTGTAGAGATGAACCAGGCACGTCACCCTACACTATACCCTCACACCTGTAGAGAAGAACCAGGCACGTCACCCTACACTATACCCACACACCTGTAGAGAAGAACCAGGCACGTCACCCTACACTATACCCTCACACTTGTAGAGAAGAACCAGGCACGTCACCCTACACTATACCCTCACACTTGTAGAGATGAACCAGGCACGTCACCCTACACTATACCCTCACACCTGTAGAGAAGAACCAGGCACGTCACCCTACACTATACCCACACACCTGTAGAGAAGAACCAGGCACGTCACCCTACACTATACCCACACACCTGTAGAGAAGAACCAGGCACGTCACCCTACACTATACCCTCACACTTGTAGAGAAGAACCAGGCACGTCACCCTACACTATACCCTCACACTTGTAGAGATGAACCAGGCACGTCACCCTACACTATACCCTCACACCTGTAGAGAAGAACCAGGCACGTCACCCTACACTATACCCACACACCTGTAGAGAAGAACCAGGCACGTCACCCTACACTATACCCTCACACCTGTAGAGAAGAACCAGGCACGTCACCCTACACTATACCCTCACACTTGTAGAGAAGAACCAGGCACGTCACCCTACACTATACCCTCACACTTGTAGAGAAGAACCAGGCACGTCACCCTACACTATACCCTCACACTTGTAGAGATGAACCAGGCACGTCACCCTACACTATACCCTCACACCTGTAGAGAAGAACCAGGCACGTCACCCTACACTATACCCACACACCTGTAGAGAAGAACCAGGCACGTCACCCTACACTATACACTCACACCTGTAGAGAAGAACCAGGCACGTCACCCTACACTATACCCTCACACTTGTAGAGAAGAACCAGGCACGTCACCCTACACTATACCCTCACACTTGTAGAGATGAACCAGGCACGTCACCCTACACTATACCCTCACACCTGTAGAGAAGAACCAGGCATGTCACCCTACACTATACCCACACACCTGTAGAGAAGAACCAGGCACGTCACCCTACACTATACCCTCACACCTGTAGAGAAGAACCAGGCACGTCACCCTACACTATACCCTCACACTTGTAGAGAAGAACCAGGCATGTCACCCTACACTATACACTCACACCTGTAGAGAAGAACCAGGCACGTCACCCTACACTATACCCTCACACTTGTAGAGAAGAACCAGGCACGTCACCCTACACTATACACTCACACCTGTAGAGAAGAACCAGGCACGTCACCCTACACTATACCCTCACACTCGTAGAGAAGAACCAGGCACGTCACCCTACACTATACCCTTACACTTGTAGAAAAGAATCAGGCACGTCACCCTACACTATACCCTTACACTTGTAGAGAAGAATCAGGCACGTCACCCTACACTATACCCTCACACTTGTAGAGAAGAATCAGGCACGTCACCCTACACTATACCCTCACACTTGTAGAGAAGAACCAGGCACGTCACCCTACACTATACCCTCACACCTGTTGAGAATTTGGGTTTGAATGCAACAGAAATTATGGTGTTGTTGTTGTTGCCTTTTCAGGTGGGTTTCATTGACTACATTGTGCACCCGCTGTGGGAGACGTGGGCTGACCTTGTGCACCCGGATGCCCAGGAGCTGCTGGACACTCTGGAGGAGAACAGGGAGTGGTACCTCAATACCATGCCCCAGTCGCCCTCCCCTCCGCCAGACAGGCACCTCCAGCATGACCGCTTCCAGTTCGAACTCACTCTGGAGGATCTACAACACAACAACCACAACCATGCGCCTGTGAGGAAGCCCCGGGTTCACAGGGCCATCTGTGAGGGCCCCGACACCAACGGACAGGCCGTCACCGAGCCTACAGGTGGAGGGACCAGCCAGGACGAAAACCACAACAGCCAACACAACGGACTACAGGAGGAGGAGGGGATGACAGAAGAGGGGGGGGGGCTAAACGCTGAGAGCGAGGGGCTTCATGAAGAGGGGGAGCAGAAAAAGCAGGAGGCTGAGGGGGAAGAACCGAACACTGAAGGGACTCGGGCTGAGATGGAAGAAGAAAGGAGAGAGGAGGAAGAGGAGGAAGAGGAGGGGAGAGAGGAAAGGGGAAAGGAGGATGGGAGACAAGGGGAAAAGGAGGGGGCAGAGGAGGAAAAGGACAGGAGAGCGGGGGAAGAGGAGGAACAGGACGAGAGAGAGAAAGAAGGGGAGGGGGAAGAGGGAAGAGAGGAGGAAGGAAGAAAGGAGGAAGGCAAAGAGGAGGAAGGGGAGGGGAGAGAGAAGGACGAGGAGGGGAGAGAGGAGGAAGAGGGAAGAGAGGAGGAAGAGGAAGGGAGAGAGGAGGAAGAGGAGGGGAGAGAGGAGGAAGAAGGGAGAGAGGAGGAAGGGGAGGGGAGAGAGGAGGAAGAAGGGAGAGAGGAGGAAGGGGAGGGGAGAGAGGAGGAAGAGGAGGGGAGAGGAGGAAGAGGAAGGGAGAAAGGGAGAGAGGAGGAAGAGGAGGGGAGAGAGGAGGAAGTGGAGGGAAGAGAGGAGGGGAGAGAGGTGGGAAGAGAGGAGAGAGAAGCGGAAGAGGAGGGAAGAGGAGGGGAGTGAGAAGGAAGAGGAAAGGTGAGAGGAGGAAGAGGAGGGGAGTGAGGAAGAAGAGGAAAGGAGAGAGGAGGAAGAAGAAGGGAGAGAAGAGGAGAGAGGAGGGGAGAGAGGAGGAAGAGGAAGGGAAAGAGAGAAGAGGGGAAGACCAGACTTAAGTTGGTCTAAACCAGGTGTTACAGTAGAAGAGCTGCTTCGGGGCTCGTTGTCACGCTGACGTCATGTGGCTGTATGTCCTCCACAGTGTTAAGTGTGCGGCTGTCATGGCCTCCACACAGACTAATGCAATAACCGCTCGAACTCAGGACTCCATTGGGAATAAGAATTGTACTGAAACATTGAGTTGGCAAATTAGGGCTGTTTGATGTCAGAGTAATGTGTCCTGGTCTCTTCTAAGTGAAGCTGTGTCTTTGGGCCAAAGTGAACCATGCAGTGGTGGACTTAAGTAAACTACACATACAAAGGACAAAAATGTGCTCAAGTACATGTGGCAGATGAAAATTTTACTGAAATATAAAACTAACCCACTTTCAACTTTATCTACAAAAATAAAAGTTTTTCACACATTTTGAAAATAAGAAAAGTCAAAAGTGCGTTTTATGGACAGAGAAGAGTCTCGTTCCAGGTCAGAGCCTGAATGAGCTGACTTTTCAGGTGCCACAGCGACTTCACTGCAGTTTTAGATTTGATTTGAGATCACACCGAGGTGTTCTGTGTCACTTGTGCAACTACAAAACACTGAGAAAGGAAGCTACCTACCAAATGTGTTCCTAATGATCAGCTCCAACACAGTGCTGTTTTTGTTACGTAATATCCAAAAACAGTATATATAAGAGGGCCTCATGTATTTAAACCTCCTGTGGTCAAAGTGGGGCGGCCACATCTCCACGGAAACAAGCTGATGATGTCCCGCTCCCACGTGAGGAGCGGCACTCGCAGTACAGATTTCTGCTTGCTGGTTGTATTTACTCATCGACAGTATCGCTCGCTGAAAGTTATGAAACGTGCACAATAAACTCATCCCTGTGAAGAAAAGAGACGTTAGCAACAGGAAAAATTGGGAGCGGGTTTGGACCACATTATGTCCTAATACCTTTTGAAGCTGTGACTGTCCACCACTGGATCAGCATCACTCTGGCCCTAGCTTTGATACAGGGCGACGGCGCTCCACTGCTGTGGGAACAGAGTCAGACGAGGGTCAGGCTGTCTGAAAGCCACGGCTACAGATCATCGCGGTCTCATCTCCCGTCCTGTCCCCGTGTGACGCCGTTTTGGATGTGTCCTCGTAATTTAAATCTATGGTCCTCGCCTGTCCTCTCCCTCTCTGACTCCTACGCGTGCCCCCCAAGTGTCTGTTACTTCCTCTGTCCGAGAACGTTGTCCACCTGTTTCTGTCCAAACAAGCAAAAAACAAACAAACAAAAAAAGTCTGAAGAGTGTGTTTTAATAAGACCTCTATGGACAACTTATTCTTCCTGTGGACGGGGCTCTGGTCTGCCCCCTGACAATGCTGGATCTGTCCTCTCATCCTGTGCGTCTCCCTGTCCATATTTGTGTCTGTGGGTTGGACACAGTGGTCAGTCCCGGGCGACGAGAGGGGGACAATGACCTCCAGGACCCGGCCACAGTGAGGGTCTTCCACACGCCCCTTGTCCACTGTCTGTTTTGTAAAATGGTCCTTTGGCACTTTAACACCGTGACATACATGTACATATCGGACTGTATTCGACTGATGTCACAATAAACACCGTACTAATGTCCCAGCGGCTGTTTCTTACTCAGGGGTCTGAGGGCGCTGCTCCGAATAACAGGGCCTCAGAAAAACAAAACGTTTGTAACGGCCACTTTCAGAAGTCACCGAGGACGGCTTTATTCTTTACCCCAATCCCAATAAAACAAATGTATAGTTTAATGTCAGTTGTTATTGGAAATTGTTTTGAAAAGTGTATATCCCCAGGGGTCCCTGAACTGCTGGTTGGGACTGAGGCTAGTTCAAAGCACTGTGAGGCTAGTCCTCACTGGTGCAGACTGTTGTGTCCTTGGGCAAGACACTTGACCCTTGTCCCGTGTGAACCTGGTGTAAGACCAAAAGTGCCAGTCACAATAATGAGCAACATGTCCATCTATAAATGACACATAAACAATATTTACAGTGTATATGGGCTGGACATGTATTTCTTTATTTCTTATTTCAAATCTTACACCTCCAGCCATCTATACCTGATTGTTAAGATTGACGCTGGTTACAACGCGAGTCCCGGCTCTACTAATTTACAATTGTTTATTTACAAAAGATTGGACAATCTAGAGACATCACAACTGTGAAAGGTCTACATTGAAAAAGGTATTCACATATCAAATTATTTATTTTTATTTAGGCCTGCCGTGTTCATTCCAGGAATCATTGCCTGTCATTGTTTTATCTGAAAAAGCCCCTAAAACAAAATGAAATAAATTGACTTAAACTTAGCTCGAGCCTCCATCACTTTATGCTGGCGCCTGTGCAGTGCAGATCACTACATTTGTTAAACTTCAGATTCTGTTTAAAGGAACTATACGGAGTTTAAACATTTTAAAATTAAGTATTCCCCCCCCCCCCCCCCCCTACGTGTTCCAGCCATGTCCTAATGTGTAGCATGAGCCCAGACCTGTTCACCACAACTGCCTCTAAAATCCTGCACTGTCACTCAAAAAGGTGTTACTTCGGATCTGAAGTGCCTTCAAGCACAAGCTTAATATAGAAACTGCAGTTACGAGTAAGACCTGAGGTGGCAGTAGTGAGTATAAAATGACCAACTTGCATCTAGTCCCTTTAAATATAAAGTCCTTCTGATTGTTCCTGAGATTAGAGAAATAACAATGGTGTTTGAGAGGATTGATGAACAGGCAGCAGTCTGGATGTCTTATGCAGGAAAGGTTTATTTACCATCGTTACGGGACCCGGAGACATGAACTCGAGACATTGTGCTAGTCCTACCATTCAAGTCCATCTACGCTTCCACAGAAGAGATAAATACCCTCTAAGAGCGTCATACTGATACGCAAGCAAAACATCCAGTGGCTGAGTGGACGCCTGAGCACCACAGTCAAGGCTATGACAGAGATAGTGCGACTGCACAGCTTGATGATAAATGGCGATTTAATGTTGGCCTCTAACAATTGGTTCTTCCGGAGGAACAATTTCATTTAAAGGTCAATTATGGAACTTTTATCAGAAACTCTAAAAGCAATTGGTGGAGTGTCATGGAAAGTAAACGCACTGCTACAGCAGCTGGGTCACTGAAAGGTCAAACATTCAAAATAAGTAAGGAGCACATATCATGACTGAGGACTGGTGAAAGGTCACACAATTACTCAGTCTTTTTGAAAACGGTTGCATTAGTTTTTCACCTTATGTGTACACAAACTGCCAGCAGAGGGCGCACAGACATAACAAAGTAAGTTTATTTATAGAGCACTTTTCACAGAAAACAGAGTGCTGAACATGAACAACATAAGAAACATCATGAAATCGATAACAAAACTGAAGAAAACATTAGCCAAAAGTGTTCTTAATCAATTACCTTTTGAACAATGTAACCTGGCCACGGTTGGTTGGTCTATTTGGTCGGGACAATGGCCCACATTGCGTTAAAAAATGGTTTATGCGAACCAGTGAAAAGCAGCTCAGCTCCGCGGACTCAGCGCTGGAGCCGGGGCAGGACTACGGGTCTTTCGGCCTGAGCAGAGCTTTCCTCCGGGAGGAAACAGGTGCGCGGAGCTGACAGCCAACCGGAACCTAACCAACCCATCCGGACCAAAGACAGCCCTACGAGACAGCCCTTTATTCCCCTGACGAGAGGAGAGGTCAGCAGACCCTGTGCGTCGCTCAAACCCGGACTTTACGAACCCGTCCGGACCGACGAAAGCTGTGGCGCTGTGAAAGGATTTGTTTGACGCCCGGGATACTCGCGAGCACGGAATACAGTCCACAGACTCAGCGCTCAAACCAACCAGAACACGGAGCATGGCCTCGCGCAGACCCAGGTGAGGCCCGGTGTCCCGGGACACGGCAGCGGCCACGGGTGTGAGGCGGGGAATCCACACAAAGTTTGTGCAGCAGCGGTATTTTGTTAAAAACAAAAAACACCATGAGCGTCTCTGTGGCTGCAGCCCAGGTTCTAGAGTCTCTGGTCCAGGTTCTAGTGTCTCTGGTCCAGGTTCTAGTGTCTCTGGTCCAGGTTCTAAAGTCTCTGGTCCAGGTTCTAGAGTAGGTTCTAGTGTCTCTGGTCCAGGTTCTAGTGTCTCTGGTCCAGGTTCTAGTGTCTCTGGTCCAGGTTCTAGAGTCTTTGGTCCAGGTTCTAGTGTCTCTGGTCCAGGTTCTAGAGTCTCTGGTCCAGGTTCTAGAGTAGGTTCTAGAGTCTCTGGTCCAGGTTCTAGAGTAGGTTCTAGTGTCTCTGGTCCAGGTTCTAGTGTCTCTGGTCCAGGTTCTAGTGTCTCTGGTCCAGGTTCTAGAGTCTCTGGTCCAGGTTCTAGAGTAGGTTCTAGTGTCTCTGGTCCAGGTTCTAGTGTCTCTGGTCCAGGTTCTAGTGTCTCTGGTCCAGGTTCTAGAGTATGTTCTAGTGTCTCTGGTCCAGGTTCTAGTGTCTCTGGTCCAGGTTCTAGAGTCTCTGGTCCAGGTTCTAGAGTAGGTTCTAGTGTCTCTGGTCCAGGTTCTAGTGTCTCTGGTCCAGGTTCTAGTGTCTCTGGTCCAGGTTCTAGTGTCTCTGGTCAAGTCTCTAGAGTAGGTTCTAGAGTCTCTGGTCCAGGTTCTAGTGTCTCTGGTCCAGGTTCTCGAGTAGGTTCTAGTGTCTCTGGTCCAGGTTCTAGAGTCTCTGGTCCAGGTTCTAGAGTAGGTTCTAGTGTCTCTGGTCCAGGTTCTAGTGTCTCTGGTCCAGGTTCTAGAGTAGGTTCTAGTGTCTCTGGTCCAGGTTCTAGTGTCTCTGGTCCAGGTTCTAGTGTCTCTGGTCCGGGCTGAGCCTCTGAGCTCGGCCCGTGGCCTGGAGGAGCATGATGTCGATGCAGTGCAACATTGAATCAAGTCTGTCCATAAACATTAACGCTGTACCTTGTTTCATGTTTAAATCACTAATGAGGATCATATGCGATTCATGCTGTTAAAAACTGTTTTCCTGCTGTTTAGTGTTTAGTTAAATTGGTGCATCATGTCCCACCTCCTGACTTGCGCTCAGATTGATAAATGCCAAAACAGGCGGTAAATTTTTCATACACCCCACATACGCTCTGATTTCACCTTACATAAGTTTGATAAATGAGGCCATTGCATGTAATGTAAACCCCACACCTGTAACTTGTCCATGGATTATTATTAAGTTAAACAAAATACGCAACCTTTTTAACATACTATATTATTCACATCAAACATAGACGTTTTTTTGAGCCTGTGTGACGTCAGGGCTCCATTTCCCCACCATGTGGCTTTTGCATAGTGTCCCACTTTTACACGGGAGGAAGACAAAAGAAAGAAGAGAAAAGTGCAGACTTGAGCATACGTTTATTCTCTCAGTACAAAGGCTCAGGCCACAGCTAAAACATGTACAAAAGCGTAAAAATGACAAAGAAGCTAACAACAAACGTAACTTCAAATAAATATACAACTATGCATGTCATGTCTGTCATAAGGCACAGAAAGGAATGTGCTCAAAAGTGGACAGGCGTGGTTTTCAAATACCGTCTTGGTGTTCAGGACGTTACGCTTCCTCTCACTCTCATAGTTCAAATGTAAGACCAGTTAGAGGTCCATGTAAACTCTGGCCAGTCCTGAGGGAAAGTATCTGCTCCCCTGATCTCAAACCATCATTCCTCACTACTGCTTAGTGGCTTTCAGATGGAAGCGTACAGCTGCTCTGTGACGCTGATTCATCCCAACTCAGAATGTTTGTAGGACGAGTTAAAGGTGTAAACCTTTCCCTAAACCTTGAGGACACAAGCACAAGTTTCACATGTATGAACAATAACATGCTACTCCTCATTTGGTTTTGTATTTGCAGAACTGTGAGGCTTAGAGGTGGGGGCTTATCTTTGCCTCTGCAGCATCTGTTTATTTACTGGTGCATTACAATTTTAATAAAGGTCCATCTCAATAATTGCATGGAGCAATTCCGGGCACCTCGATGCTGCAGTGCCTTCAGGTCAAGCCCAGGGAGTCACAAACGGGACAGCATATGAGACAGCAAGAGAAGAGAATCTGGTGAATGTACGTGTAAAATCAGCTACAAACTCGCACTAACTCGTCTAATGGGCAAAACAGAAACATGCTAGGAGCTGTCCGAGGACCAGGAAGCTGTACGAACCAAATGTTTATCTTTGAAGAGGAAAATGATCACTGTATTTGGGCCATTTGGATTTTGGAGGCTGCTTCTGACAGTGACGTTCTTTTATACTTATAAATGTGCTGTTTAAAGTATTTCTTTATACACATATTAAGTTGTTAGAGCTAAACTCTGTGAAGTCGAGTCCTTGTGAGACGCCGCGCTGAAGACAAACCATGCGCTAACTCTCACTGTCTGCTCCTTTGCAGATGTTTGTGTTTGCAGATGTGTGTGTTTGCAGATGTGTGTGTTTGCAGATGTTTGTGTTTGCAGATGTGTGTGTTTGCAGATGTGTGTGTTTGCAGATGTGTGTGTTTGCAGATGTTTGTGTTTGCAGATGTTTGTGTTTGCAGATGTGTGTGTTTGCAGATGTTTGTGTTTGCAGATGTTTGTGTTTGCAGATGTGTGTGTTTGCAGATGTTTGTGCTTTCAGATGTTTGTGTTTGCAGATGTGTGTGTTTGCAGATGTTTGTGTTTGCAGATGTGTGTGTTTGCAGATGTGTGTGTTTGCAGATGTTTGTGTTTGCAAATGTTTGTGTTTGCAGATGTTTATGTTTGCAGATGTTTGTGTTTGCAGATGTGTGTGTTTGCAGATGTTTGTGTTTGCAGATGTGTGTGTTTGCAGATGTGTGTGTTTGCAGATGTGTGTGTTTGCAGATGTGTGTGTTTGCAGATGTTTGTGTTTGCAGATGTGTGTGTTTGCAGATGTTTGTGTTTGCAGATGTTTGTGTTT
The DNA here is from genome assembly GCA_021464625.1 of Proterorhinus semilunaris. Taxonomy (NCBI): domain Eukaryota; kingdom Metazoa; phylum Chordata; class Actinopteri; order Gobiiformes; family Gobiidae; genus Proterorhinus; species Proterorhinus semilunaris. The sequence goes on along the minus strand of CM038349.1, from coordinate 43,135,455 downwards.
GCAGATGTGTGTGTTTGCAGATGTGTGTGTTTGCAGATGTTTGTGTTTGCAGATGTTTGTGTTTGCAGATGTGTGTGTTTGCAGATGTTTGTGTTCGCAGATGTGTGTGTTTGCAGATGTGTGTGTTTGCAGATGTGTGTGTTTGCAGATGTGTGTGTTTGCAGATGTTTGTGTTTGCAGATGTTTGTGTTTGCAGATGTTTGTGTTTGCAGATGTTTGTGTTTGCAGATGTGTGTGTTTGCAGATGTGTGTGTTTGCAGATGTGTGTGTTTGCAGATGTTTGTGTTTGCAGATGTGTGTGTTTGCAGATGTGTGTGTTTGCAGATGTGTGTGTTTGCAGATGTGTGTTTGCAGATGTGTGTGTTTGCAGATGTGTGTTTGCAGATGTTTGTGTTTGCAGATGTGTGTGTTCGTGTGGTACAGTGGTGAGATGGGGATGTTGAACTGTGAGGCTTAGAGGTGGGGGCTTATCTTTGCCTCTGCAGCATCTGTTTACCTACTGGTGCAGGGAAGGCCACATTTATTGTTTTTATCATTAAAACCCCAAAAATCAAATCAAAAATCCAGATAAATCAATATCGGGAAATAAATCGGCTACTGCTAAACATAAACAATTAGGTTCTAATCAATGCTCGTGTAGCTTCCAGCAGTCAAAACTCAGAGACTTGAACTCTAGAGGTTCCAAGCTTTCAAATGCAGCTCTACATATAGAATTGATTTTTTTGTTTTTGTTTTTTTGTTTTTTTTTTGGGGGGGGGGGGGGAATATTACTTCTAGAACGACAGCCCTCCACGTCAGGATTGGCCAGGATGCATTTGATTGACAGGCTCATTGACCAATCATGCGGCTCCACTCGGGAAAGGCGCTGACCTCTCCGCCGTCGTCCAGCCGCTGCTCTCCGTGGGTCAGGCTCAGCTTGTACCGCAGACGCACCGCCTTCTGACAGAAGAGAGAAACTTTATTTTATCTTATTTATTTAATATGTTTTATGCATGCCCCCATAGCCTTATAGTTTAACGTTCTTAGCTTATTTTTTATCTTAATTCTGTGTTATATGTTCTATGTCGCACGTTTGCACCAAGACAAATTCCTAGTTTGTAAACCTTGTTCACAAACCTTGGCAATAAACCTATTCTGATTCTGATTCTGATTCTGAAACACACAAATGACACGGTGTTTGTGGACAGTAGTAAGAAAGGTCAAGTGTGTGGTGAGGGCAATTTGAGCACTGAAGGATCAGAAAGACTCCAGGAAAGCTGTGTGGAACATTGACTAAAGTAACAGCATCATCGCTCTGAAATCATTTGACTCAAGTAGAAGTAGAAAGTCTAAATGCAAAAAAAAAATACTACTTGACCTGTATAAGATCTGCTTGTGTTTGTGTCGACGTGAGAACGTACAAAGGAAAACAGGACATTTGAATATTGTTATAAAACTGTGCAATAATAATGAAGAGACGTTTACATAAACTTGGATGCCACATGGATTTTTTTCTCACACAGTGGCAAATATTTCTCTCAAGTGACTTTGAAATAATACCACTTAAGTAGAAGGGAAAAAGCTCCATGTGACAAAACTACTACTGCTACAACTAAGTACTGCACGTGAGCACCACCCCGTGACATCAGCAGGTGGGACTTTGTGTAGAGAAAGACACAGACTCCATGAAACGACACTCCTGGTCTGTTTTTGATTAGAGAACTACATTTTAAGATCAAAGTCAGTTTGGCATATCCGTGTCTCAGCTCACCTGTTGCGGGTTGTCCAGCAGCAGGACCTGGGAGAGGGCAGCAGGGGGCAGCAGAGGGTTGTAGGGGGACAGCTCTGAGCCGGAGGCGGGCTGTAGCTTTACACACATCCTCTGAGGACGACAACACGCACAGGTTCACAGGAGAAGGATAGAAAAACAAGAAGTGCTTTTCCTGTAGTGGTTTAAAGGGACAAAGCAAGTTTAAACCATGTGGTATCCTGCTTCATTCACACACGTTTGAGTAATTCTGTTCAATTGATTCTTCTTCCTCACCAATTTAAATTTCCTTCATTTTCAAACTCCATAAACCTGTTCTGGAAATGACATTTTTTGAATATCAGATTTGTTTTCCCAAAATGTCAGGGGCTCTATAAAAGAAGTGTATTGAGCGATCATCTTCATATTCTGGATTTTAGTTTATGAGGATATAGCCTTGCTGCAGTAGAAGCAGGATGTCGATCGGGGGTTTTTGTGTTATAGCTTCACAAAGATGGGTCCTATTCAGAAAAGCTCAAAAATGGCCCTCCAGTCTATGCAGGATTTGACCACGTAGTCAGCTACTGAGGCACTTACATTTTTTTTCACAGATATCAGTCTGTTGCCAGAAAATTTGTATCTACCTCCGATGATTTCATGGTTAACTTTTTTTTTTTTTTAATGCTCCTTATTATTTGCAAAAAACAAGTGCATTTCTAACCATCTATTCATTGTTAAAATAAACAATGATATATATATATATTTATATTTTAATAATGAATAGATGGTTAGACATTTTTTGTGTGCAAAAAATGAGTAGCATTCAAAACATGTTTTAACCATGAAGCCATTTGAGATAGATACAAATGTTCTGACTACAGACTGACTGATATGGCTTCTATCTGTGAAAAAAAAATTGAAGTTCCTCAGTAGTTGACTACAGGGGACCAGGGAGCAGAAACGGTGGTTACAACTCCCTGTTTTGTAAATTGTTTAAACTATTGGGAGTTAGAGCAAATCACTTTGCATGTGTTCATTACACATGTGGAGGAATAAAAAAAAAAGCTTCATCCAAATATGAGAGGGTCACCTGGGAGGCTGTGGGTGAAACCACACAGAATGACCCTTAAAGCCGACAATTCACACAGCTGCCGACTAGGGGCGCTCCAACTAAACCACATGGTACAAACCAGTAATCCCTAGATACAGTCCCGTTTAAGACCAGTTGAAAAATGACAAAAATTCACATTTTGCACGGTTGGATCTTAAAGCAGCACTAAGTAAGTCATGCCCCTAGAGGCCATTAGCGCCACTGCAGGTGTCGTAGCATGTTGCGTTGTTTTTTTTACTCATTAATTGTCTGTGAGAGTAAATACTACATTGACAGAAAAGGCAAAGGGAGAGAGGGATATTGTACATTGTGCCACAACTCAATGACACAATGGAGATCATTTTTTTCACTCAAACTTGGCTGTAAATACTGCAGTTAGCTTTGCCTCCACCACCTGAAAGTCCATTGTTCCACTGAAGGTCATCATGGCGTCCCCTCTCTGTGCCTCGTACAAAACATCTCAGGTGGATCTGCTTGTGAAGCCAGTAACGTTGGAAACCATCAGGACCATCAAGGTGAAATTTTTTTCTCACCACAGAATCAAACTTTGATTCTTTGACCCATGTCTCTCTCCAAGAGACCAAACATATTGGCATATTGAAGTTCTACTTTTCCTCTCGGCGCGCCTGGGCGGCTGTGGGGCTTGGGCCTATCTCGGTATGCCTCCGCTGCCCTAAGCCAACCATCAGGGACATCCACGAATCTTCTCACTCTTTTTAATGCACTACATAAGAACAGGCATACGAAAGGGAAAGGGAAAAGAAAACAAAAGTATAGGGTAAGCCTGGTGTATGAAACTGTTCTTCAGTCGACTGGAGCTGGGCCGTGGATTCTGCAGTCACCTCCCTGAAGGCATTACTTTGAAGAGACTGTGTAATGGTTGTGTGTATGGTCACCTTTGCGAGTGAGACGGGTGGAGTACATGTCCTTAATGGAGGGGGGAGGGGCTCCGCAGATCTTCTCCACTGTTCTCACGATGCGCTGGAGGCTCCTTCGGCAGGATGGTGTGGAGGGCATGGTGTGGTGGCTTGTCCCAGGACTGGTTTTGGCTTTGGTGTGGGGGCAGATGTTAAGGGCACCTCGGGCCCTACATTTGTCAAATGAGTCTAAGCCCCAACATATTAATTTCATTTAATTTTGTTTGCAAGTTTTACTTAATTTAGTGTCAGCCTCATTTAATCATGCACAATCCTCCTTTCCTATTGTATTCCATTTACTTTACTTTATTTGTGTATTTGGAAAGGACAGTGCACATTAATGAACACTCAGTACAGTTACTTTGTGTAAATGCGCCAGTATTAGACATGGGCAACTTTTTTTTTAGTTTATTTGTTTATTTGAGCAGTATACATTCTGCTCAAAAGGAGTGGGCTGAAGCAATGGTACAGAACTTTCTCCCCGTAGTCCTTGTACATTTAAGATAACAAATGTTTAGAAACAAACAAACATGGACATAGTATTTACACTATGTACAACACATTATAAAAAGGTTTCCCAATCTATAACAGTAAATCAGATCTTACAAGTGATCATTTGTCTTTTCTATTGTGTTCTGTGCCCTTCCTCACGTCAAAAAACGTGTTAATATCCAACCATGCAAAATGTGATCTATTTTGTATTTTTTTCAACTGGTCTTAAACTTTTTAACTTCTGATCTGGTCTGCTATAACAACCACCTCCACCCTGACAGTCGCGGTATAATAATGTCTTTGACCTAAAGGTGCCACATACACTCACTCACCTTGGGTACAGCAGCCTGGAAGCAGAAGTCACTGACCCTGAGCGCGGAGGTGTTGACCATGGACAGGACCAGCACAGCCACAGCAGGATGTCCCATCGGGGGGTCTCTGGAGAAGTGGAGGGACACCTGTACCCCGCCCCGGTCCAGCAGGGGGACCGGCTCCAGCTCACCTGCATAACACCATGACAACAGACCATACATGTTTGAGTAACCCTGAATCCCTTCTAATCAGGACGAAACACTCAAGCCCACCTGATGATGTCATGAGGTGGTGGTGAAGTAGTGTAAATGTCTCTTATTATTAGCGAGATGGAATTAGTCGTTAAAGGGAAATTTCATGATTTTTGACATAAGGCCTAATTTCCTAGTTATCCAGAGTGTTGTTGATTTCTGGAGATATTTTTGTTTTAATTCATGCAATCCTTATATTTGAAGAGTTTAGTGGCGCTAGGCTAATGCTAGGCTAGCACATTTCTACAGCAACAGCCAGCCTATATTAAAAATAGTCTGACCCGCTCCACAGTGCACCTGAGGTAAATCACTTATAATGGCAGACTACCCATGTAAATGTCTGTGTCGATGGAATCATTTTTGAAATATACAGTGCCTTGCGAAAGTACTAAAAACACCTTGAACTTTTGCACATTTTGTCATGTTTACAACCCTAAACGTGAATAAGTATTCATACAGCCTGACTTATTGATTGACTGCGGAACTTTCCGCAGTCAATAATTGGTTTTCATGTTCTTTATTATTAAACTTCTTCCATCTTTTTCCTGATTTTCGACACGTTTCACAGCTTTCACAGTTTCAGATATTTCCACAAGTTATACATCAAAACGTTCCACATGTTTGAGAGAATTCTGCTATTACTTTTGGGAATTCTACAATTCACGGTTTTTCCACAATCGGCCAAAAATCGGTCGATTTTTCCCATTGACTTATAATGGGGCTTCCACAAATTCATAGTTTTCAGCATTTTTTTCCACATTTTCTGCAATTTCTGCAGTTTGTACATGTTCAGCTTCCACAACTTGTCAGTTTTCAGAAAAAATTCGAGTTCTACAGTTTTCCATTTTTTTTATACGGGCTTGGGAATTCTGCCATTAATTTGCATTGAGAATTCTGCCATGCATTTTAATAGGCCCATGCATTTTAATAGGACTTCAGGTCTTTCTAAAGTTTATGTAGTTTCAACAGTTTCAAAGATTCAACAGTTTCAAGGATTCAACAGTTTCAAGGACTCAACAGTTTCAAGGACTCAACAGTTTCAAGGACTCAACAGTTTCAAGGACTTCAGCAGTTTCAAGGACTTCAGCAGTTTCAAGGATTCAACAGTTTCAAGGTTTTCAGGAGTTTCAAGGACTTCAGCAGTTTTAAGGACAGTCAATCTCCATGGCGTCAGCCATGGAGATTGACCTTCAGCAGTTTCAAGGACTTATACAGTTTCAAGGTTTCAACAGTTTCAAGTTTTCCAGGAGTTTCAAGGTTTCCAGGAGTTTCAAGGACTTCAGTGCAATAATGCAACCTAATAGGGAGTTTTACATGTAAACCAGTATAATGCATTCTAATAGGGATTTTTACATGTAAACCAGTATAAACCAGTATAATGGAACCTAATAGGGTTTTTTCCATGTAAACCAGTATAAACCAGTATAATGGAACCTAATAGGGTTTTTTCCATGTAAACCAGTATAAACCAGTATAATGCAACCTAATAGGGGTTTTTACATGTAAACCAGTATGATGGAACCTAATAGGGTTTTTTACATGTAAACCAGTATAAACCAGTATAATGGAACCTAATAGGGTTTTTTCCATGTAAACCAGTATAAACCAGTATAATGCAACCTAATAGGGGTTTTTACATGTAAACCAGTATAATGGAACCTAATAGGGTTTTTTACATGTAAACCAGTATAAACCAGTATAATGGAACCTAATAGGGTTTTTTATATGTAAACCAGTATAAACCAGTATAATGGAACCTAATAGGGTTTTTTACATGTAAACCAGTATAAACCAGTATAATGGAACCTAATAGGGTTTTTTACATGTAAACCAGTATAAACCAGTATAATGCAACCTAATAGGGTTTTTTACATGTAAACCAGTATAAACCAGTATAATGCAACCTAATAGGGTTTTTTACATGTAAACCAGTATAAACCAGTATAATGGAACCTAATAGGGTTTTTTTACATGTAAACCAGTATAAACCAGTATAATGCAACCTAATAGGGTTTTTTATATGTAAACCAGTATAAACCAGTATAATGGAACCTAATAGGGTTTTTTACATGTAAACCAGTATAAACCAGTATAATGGAACCTAATAGGGTTTTTTACATGTAAACCAGTATAAACCAGTATAATGCAACCTAATAGGGTTTTTTATATGTAAACCAGTATAAACCAGTATAATGGAACCTAATAGGGTTTTTTACATGTAAACCAGTATAAACCAGTATAATGGAACCTAATAGGGTTTTTTACATGTAAACCAGTATAAACCAGTATAATGGAACCTAATAGGGTTTTTTACATGTAAACCAGTATAAACCAGTATAATGCAACCTAAGAGGGTTTTTTACATGTAAACCAGTATAAACCAGTATAATGGAACCTAATAGGGTTTTTTACATGTAAACCAGTATAAACCAGTATAATGCAACCTAATAGGGTTTTTTACATGTAAACCAGTATAAACCAGTATAATGCAACCTAATAGGGTTTTTTACATGTAAACCAGTATAAACCAGTATAATGGAACCTAATAGGGTTTTTTACATGTAAACCAGTATAAACCAGTATAATGGAACCTAATAGGGTTTTTTACATGTAAACCAGTATAAACCAGTATAATGGAACCTAATAGGGCTTTTTACATGTAAACCAGTATAAACCAGTATAATGCAACCCAATAGGGTTTTTTACATGTAAACCAGTATAAACCAGTATAATGGAACCTAATAGGGTTTTTTACATGTAAACCAGTATAAACCAGTATAATGGAACCTAATAGGGTTTTTTACATGTAAACCAGTATAAACCAGTATAATGGAACCTAATAGGGGTTTTTACATGTAAACCAGTATAATGCAACTTAATAGGGATTTTTACATGTAAACCAGTATAAACCAGTATAATGCAACCTAATAGGGTGTTTTACATGTAAACCAGTATAATGCAACCTAATAGGGTTTTTTACATGTAAACCAGTATAAACCAGTATAATGGAACCTAATAGGTTTTTTTTTACATGTAAACCAGTATAATGCAACTTAATAGGGATGTTTACATGTAAACCAGTATAAACCAGTATAATGGAACCTAATAGGGTTTTTTACATGTAAACCAGTATAATGCAACTTAATAGGGATGTTTACATGTAAACCAGTATAAACCAGTATAATGCAACTTAATAGTGATTTGTACATGTAAACCAGTATAAACCAGTATAATGCAACCTAATAGGGATTTTTACATGTAAACCAGTATAATGCAACTTCATAGGGATTTTTCCATGTAAACCAGTATAATGCAACTCAATAGGGATTTTTCCATGTAAACCAGTATAATGCAACTTAATAGGGATTTTTACATGTAAACCAGTATAAACCAGTATAATGCAACTTAATAGGGGTTTTTACATGTAAACCAGTATAATGCAACTTAATAGGGATTTTTCCATGTAAACCAGTATAATGCAACTTAATAGGGTTTTTTACATGTAAACCAGTATAATGCAACAGTTTCAAGGATTCAACAGTTTCAAGGACTTCAACAGTTTCAAGGATTCAACAGTTTCAAGGACTTCAACAGTTTCAAGGACTTCAACAGTTTCAAGGACTTCAGCAGTTTCAAGCTTTTAACAGTTTCAAGGACTTCAACAGTTTCAATGTTTCAACAGTTTCAAGGACTTATGGAGTTTCAAATATCTATCAAGTGTTTTAACAGTTTCAAGGCCTTTTCAAGGATTTCAAGGATTTTTCTGCTAAATTCCACATTAGATCTGTTCCGCAGTCAATCGCAATGGCTTCAGTCGTTAAAGGGAAATTTCATGATTTTTGACATAAGGCCTAATTTCCTAGTTATCCAGAGTGTTGTTGATTTCTGGAGATATTTTTGTTTTAATTCATGCAATCCTTATATTTGAAGAGTTTAGTGGCGCTAGGCTAATGCTAGGCTAGCACATTTCTACAGCAACAGCCAGCCTATATTAAAAATAGTCTGACCCGCTCCACAGTGCACCTGAGGTAAATCACTTATAATGGCAGACTACCCATGTAAATGTCTGTGTCGATGGAATCATTTTTGAAATATACAGTGCCTTGCGAAAGTACTAAAAACACCTTGAACTTTTGCACATTTTGTCATGTTTACAACCCTAAACGTGAATAAGTATTCATACAGCCTGACTTATTGATTGACTGCGGAACTTTCCGCAGTCAATAATTGGTTTTCATGTTCTTTATTATTAAACTTCTTCCATCTTTTTCCTGATTTTCGACACGTTTCACAGCTTTCACAGTTTCAGATATTTCCACAAGTTATACATCAAAACGTTCCACATGTTTGAGAGAATTCTGCTATTACTTTTGGGAATTCTACAATTCACGGTTTTTCCACAATCGGCCAAAAATCGGTCGATTTTTCCCATTGACTTATAATGGGGCTTCCACAAATTCATAGTTTTCAGCATTTTTTTCCACATTTTCTGCAATTTCTGCAGTTTGTACATGTTCAGCTTCCACAACTTGTCAGTTTTCAGAAAAAATTCGAGTTCTACAGTTTTCCATTTTTTTTATACGGGCTTGGGAATTCTGCCATTAATTTGCATTGAGAATTCTGCCATGCATTTTAATAGGCCCATGCATTTTAATAGGACTTCAGGTCTTTCTAAAGTTTATGTAGTTTCAACAGTTTCAAAGATTCAACAGTTTCAAGGATTCAACAGTTTCAAGGACTCAACAGTTTCAAGGACTCAACAGTTTCAAGGACTCAACAGTTTCAAGGACTTCAGCAGTTTCAAGGACTTCAGCAGTTTCAAGGATTCAACAGTTTCAAGGTTTTCAGGAGTTTCAAGGACTTCAGCAGTTTTAAGGACAGTCAATCTCCATGGCGTCAGCCATAGCGGTTGAATTATTTACCAGGGGTGTGTGGGGCTGGCCTCAGACTCACTCGGGAAGGACCTCCCCTCCCACGACTCCTCCGGACCAAAGAGCATCTCCTCATCCAGCTGCCACACAACACAACCAGCTGAGCTTTCTCTGTCCTCTCACTGAGCTTAGGACATTTTACATGCCTCTGAGCCTCACCTGGATGAGCTCCTCCAGGTAGGACGTCTTCTGCGTGGGGTAATCTGTCGGGCCACATCCCTCTGTGTGACCTCTGACCTGCCCCTCCTCAGGTGAGGGTGCTCTGCCGCTCAGCTCGGGGTCAAGAGAAGAGAAGTCTATCAGGTGATACGAGCGCACTTCCTTGGGGCTGGACACTGCAGACATCCACAGGACACTGTGATTCATCCTGTATATAATCAGTATCTGGCCCCTGGCTTTTACTGTATTCTCAAAAGATGAGCACACGCTCTAATTCTCTGTGGCGATAAATCTTCCCGAGTTATGACAAGTAAAAGGCAGTCTGGACTCGCGTTCGAATCGTGTAACGTGGTTGGCAGAAAGACCTGAGTCGCAGTAAATCAAACGAGAGTTACGTATGTAACTACGGTTCTATGAATCCCAGATGACCGCCAGAGGCGGTGCTGAAAGCACTGAATGTTCCCTTCACGCATGCGCAGTTCGAGTAGGGATACTAACAATGTCACAAACCTGTGACCCTCGGATGGACAATCAGAGGCTATATAGTCTGATGACTTCCAAGGCTCTGTTCCTACAGAACCTACTCGCGTGAACGCAAGGATTCTGAGTGACAGAGAATTTCTGACGGTCATCCAGGATTCATAGAACCATAGTTACATACGTAACTCTCTTTCTATTTCATCCCTCCTGACCGCCAGAGGGGTCAGGAGGGAAAGCACTGAATGACGAATACCAGCAAAGTCACGAGGAATCCCCACCACACACCTCATGAAGCGGACTCGGCATCAGCTCTAAAGAGACTGGGGTAGTGCAGCCGCTCTAACACGTTATGTGAACCCCCAATTGTTCTATAATCACAATAAATCAAGTCCATTCTTCACAAAATCTTTAAGGACTGAAAAAAATGGTATAGTGTGTGCTCAGCTTAAGAGCGGGGCATTACGCAAAATTGACTTTTAAGAGCTTTTTACCACGTTACCAAGTTCTCTCATCAAAATCATAACAAGAGGTGTATTTCAAGCCACTAGCACTTCTTTGAGTAATCTTTAACTTGTACCCAGAGGTGGCAGCAACCCCCAATATAGCGCCTCCTGAGGTCCTACCATCCAGGAAATGCTTTCTTCACAGAGTAGAGTAAATTGCGACCAATTGCATAATGTTTTTTAAAAGCTCTAACTTCCTGTAATTCATAAATCACAATGAATGCGGAAGTCCCAGCCCTACTTTCTGAATATATTTGTTCATGAAGAGTGAACTGACCTGGGCTCTGGTCTGCAGCCCTCTCCTGCCCCGCTGTGGTGCTCTCCAGTCTGCTCACGTGTGTCTGCTCCCCCGCCGAGACACTAACCCCTGCTCTGTAGGCATTAATGGCCAAGGTTAGCGCGTCGTTAGCTTGCAGGATGCGGGACAGGGCCACATCGTCCTCCACTGTCTCACTGGCCAATCGGAACAGAGTAGGACGGAGCCGATCGCAGTGCTCAAACAAACCCTGAGAAGACAAAAACAAACAGCAGTGAACCAGTGTGGGCTGTCCTGTCCCACACAGGGATATCAGTCTGAGGGATAACCATACAGAGGACTTGCCAGGCAATCTACCAAATCATGACTGAGGTATTGAGAAAATAAAGCTTTACCTCATTAGCAACAGATAGATACTGGACCGTTTGGAGGAGAGTCCAATCTAACGGCTGCTCTCTGGCTTCTACACAAGAGTGTGTAGGTGGAACAATGAATGGATAGATCAGTGTTGTTTTTGTAACCGAAGACAATAACTAAATCATTACGTTGAAAGCATCCTATTTAATGAAGATAACGGGACGAAAAGCTAAAAACAGCTCTTCGGTGACTTATTAAACATAACGAGGCGTTTATGGGTTGTCGTTGACGAGAAGAAAATCATCTCGGGCCCTGAGAACTTCAGGGAGTCTCCTGGTGGTTCCCAGAGTCAATAATAAACTTCATGAGGATGTGAGACAGGCCTCAACTCTGACAATGTTCAAATCCAGGCTGAAAACAGCTCTTTTTACCCGAGCAGATGAAAACTGAAAGTATTTTATCTGCACTCTTGCCTTTACTGTAATTGATTAAATTTATAATAATAATAATAATAATGCATCAGTTTTATATAGCGCTTTTCTGGACACTCAAAGACGCTTTACATTGCACTATTCATTCACTCCATATTTTATGTTGATGTTTTATTGATTGATTTTGATCTGTTTATTTATTTAGCCATCCCTCCCCCACTCGCACTCTCAAACACACTAAAACAATTAAAATGAATACAAATAACTGTATTCAGATGTTCCTCACCTTCATCTCCTCACTGGGCTGAATGTGTGGAGATGTTCCTCACCTTCATCTCCTCACTGGGCTGAGTGTGAGATGTTCCTCACCGTCATCTCCTCACTGTGCTGAGCGTGTGGAGATGTTCCTCACCTTCATCTCCTCACTGGGCTGAGTGTGAGATGTTCCTCACCTTCATCTCCTCACTGGGCTGAGTGTGAGATGTTCCTCACCTTCATCTCCTCACTGTGCTGAGCGTGTAGAGATGTTCCTCACCGTCATCTCCTCACTGGGCTGAGCGTGTGGAGATGTTCCTCACCTTCATCTCCTCACTGGGCTGAGTGTGAGATGTTCCTCACCTTCATCTCCTCACTGTGCTGAGCGTGTAGAGATGTTCCTCACCGTCATCTCCTCACTGGGCTGAGTGTGTGGAGATGTTCCTCACCTTCATCTCCTCACTGGGCTGAGTGTGAGATGTTCCTCACCTTCATCTCCTCACTGTGCTGAGCGTTTAGAGATGTTCCTCACCGTCATCTCCTCACTGTGCTGAGCGTGTAGAGATGTTCCTCACCGTCATCTCCTCACTGGGCTGAGTGTGTGGAGATGTTCCTCACCTTCATCTCCTCACTGTGCTGAGCGTGTAGAGATGTTCCTCACCGTCATCTCCTCACTGTGCTGAGCGTGTAGAGATGTTCCTCACCGTCATCTCCTCACTGGGCTGAGTGTGTGGAGATGTTCCTCACCTTCATCTCCTCACTGGGCTGAGTGTGTGGAGATGTTCCTCACCTTCATCTCCTCACTGGGCTGAGTGTGTGGAGATGTTCCTCACCTTTATCTCCTCACTGGGCTGAGTGTGTGGAGATGTTCCTCACCTTCATCTCCTCACTGGGCTGAGTGTGTGGAGATGTTCCTCACCTTCATCTCCTCACTGGGCTGAGTGTGTGGAGATGTTCCTCACCTTCATCTCCTCACTGGGCTGAGTGTGAGATGTTCCTCACCGTCATCTCCTCACTGTGCTGAGCGTGTGGAGATGTTCCTCACCTTCATCTCCTCACTGGGCTGAGTGTGAGATGTTCCTCACCTTCATCTCCTCACTGGGCTGAGTGTGAGATGTTCCTCACCTTCATCTCCTCACTGTGCTGAGCGTGTAGAGATGTTCCTCACCTTCATCTCCTCACTGGGCTGCGTGTGAGATGTTCCTCACCTTCATCTCCTCACTGGGCTGCTGGATGCTCCTGCTCTCTGCTTGTCTCTGCAGCAGTTCCTGGAGTTGTGAGCTGCTGCTGTGGACGTCCTTCAGCGTGTCCTCGCGCCTCTGCACCCGGGCGGCTCGCTCCTGCTCCTGTGCACAAACATGGAGACGTGGGGAAGGAGGACTATTGTGCATGGAAGTTCTTTGGAGGCAACAGCAGCAGCATCATGGATTCCATCAAAAAATGAGCACAAACGTGAGTGTATACGGTTAAGAGGAGAGCGATGATCATGGATAAGGGGTGTGTTTACTTTTTGTGTAGCATTTTATACCAAACTAAATAAGACAACTTTTCTTTTAAAAGCTTTGGGAACCAGCTGTATCTCCTGGAGCGGTGCATGTTCAGCTCAGGACACAGTTATCTATTTCACACTATATTCAACTTCATTTACCTTTGAAAGGCATTTGTTTCCAGTAGTGAGTACCAATAACCTTTGCAATTGAATACATTATAAAATAAAATAAAAAAAAAGATAAATCTAATATAAGTGAGTATAATCCCGGTGCGGTCGTGTGTTTTCTGCAAACACACCCCAGAGATGGGAAAGTTTAGTTTCTCAATGTCTTTTTTTATCATTATTAATTATTATTATAAAGGTTCTTATGCACAGTGTTTTTGTGCAGCTGAAAATAACAGTTTCATAAAACATCACAAACTCAAAGTACATGACGTCCCTCAGTTTACCCCAGAATAAAACAGCTCAACTCGAAACAAATGTATCAGTATTGTTGTCACTATTTAATAATTGTGTAAATTCATACTTTTCTATGTCAATTGTTTTTGGCAGCGCACAACGTTGTCAATGGGCAATAAAATAATACCTGAAAATGGTCCAAAGAATTTGCGGAAATATAGTTTTGATCCTAAATGATGAGCTTCTGTGCAGTAGAGGGTATTCCTTACTTACTGCCTGCATGGTGCTCTTGATGAGGTGGTTGGCCGAGTGGAGGTCCTCAGGGCGCCCACTCTTCAGCAGTCTGTCCAGCAGCTAGTATAAAAACATTAGTATGTTAGAGTAAACTTCATATTACGACGGGGGCGCTTACCTTGGCCGTGTCGTCCTGGTGGAATATGGAGGCGGGACTCCTCTGTGGGGCGGGGAGCACCATCAGAGTGCAGGACAGTTTGGGGTCTTTCTTCACAATATCTGAACAACAGCAGAACACTTTAAGATACATACAATAAAAGAAACAAATAATCAAAGTATGTCTATAAATAATATTTTTCCACATCTAATAATGATTCGATTTTATATTTAGTTCATTACTCAGTGGCTCAGACCTTTGCCTCACAGCAGGAAGGTTCTGGGTTTTATTCCCGAATCATGTGACCCTTTAAGTGTGGAGTGCATGTTCTCCCACTGTCTGGCTGGGTTTCCAAAACATGTACAAAGGGCTAATCCTTCAGTTTAGTAATTCTAACTGTGACTCAAGCTCAAATGGGTCCTTGGGCACTGGAGTCGCCCTCTGCTCCTTGAAGGAGGACTCAGAGAACATCTCTCATCTCTCGTTACGCCTCGTTCGTCATGTTTTCTCTGTTTATTAACACTTCTTCTACACACCGGAGAATCAAGTAATAATATTGTACAGTTCATTTGACTTTTTATCAGTGCACTTTGAGCTTAAACGCGACCAAATACGTATCCTTTATGGATAAAACGGACTGGATTATTGCAGCTGTTTGTCAAAGATCAAGGCAATTTATGTTAGCGCATGGCAAAAGCTAAGGGAAGCTAACTGCAGAGCACTGCTGTCACATATTCAGGACACAAACATGGACTTGATTAAATGTTTCTGTATATGTGAGAAGCGTGATAGTTTGTGAATGGAGCAATATTGATTGATCACGCAGAGATTTTTTATCTTGGTTTTGAAAAAAACATATAAATAACGTTTCGCAACCGTTTGTCCACAAGCGCGCCACAGATTTCCCATAATTATATCAAACATCACGCATTCATTCACAAATATTAACATATTTTGTATCCACAAGTGCCACGAAAGGCGACCAAGATCCAAATATGGTCATTTTCTTTCCAGGAGTCAGCCCTGGCCATTGCTGCAGCTAAAGATTGGGGAAATACACACACTGGCCCTCATTTATCAACATTGCGTAAACAAATGGTGTATGCGTAGGTGTATTTCCGATATACACCAGAGGGTGCGTGACATTTATGAACCTGTGTTTCCGCTCAGATCTTATCGTACGCAAGCGCTGAGATGGTAAATGCCACGGAGAAATCCCAGCGTCATTTGAATGAAACGCCCAAAAATATTCACGTATGAGGAGGCCTCACCCACGGGTTTTACGGCATCTGTCAGTAACCAACGTTAACCTTATAGCCAATCCAAGATCACATTTACTAATAAAAAAAGAGGGGGAAAAAGAAATAGGCTAATAATAAAAAGTGACCTTTATTAAATAAGCTGTAGGCCTAAATAGCCTGTATAAAAAAGGTCTAAAATTAGACCACATTAAAAAAAAGCGTGGACACAACGCTGCAGTCAGAGCAGACTCTGGACCATGATCTGAACCAGTAAAAGCAGCTCAGCTCCGCGGAGTCAGCGCTAGAGCCGGGGGCAGAACTACGTCTTTCGGCCTGAGCAGAGCTTTCCTCCGGGAGGAAACAGGTGCGCGGAGAGCTGTCAGCCGACCGGAACCTAACCAACCCGTCCGGACCGAAGACAGCCTTACGGGACACGTTTCCATCATTCCCCTGACGAGAGGAGAGGGCGCGGTCAGCAAACCCTGTGCTCCGCTCAAACCCGGACTTTACGAACCCGTCCGGACCGACGAAAGCTGTGGAGCTTTTCGAACACGGTCCACAGACTCAGCGCTCAAACCAACCAGAACACGGAGCATGGCCTCGTGCAGACCCAGGTGAGGCCCGGTGTCCCGGGACACGGCAGCAGCCGCGGGTGTGAGGCGGGAAATCCACACAAAGTTTGTGCAGCAGCGGTATTTTGTTAAAAACAAAAAGCACCATGAGCGTCTCTGTGGCTGCAGCCCAGGTTCTAGAGTCTCTGGTCCAGGTTCTAGAGTCTCTGGTCCAGGTTCTAGTGTCTCTGGTCCAGGTTCTAGTGTCTCTGGTCCAGGTTCTAGAGTCTCTGGTCCAGGTTCTAGTGTCTCTGGTCCAGGTTCTACAGTCTCTGGTCCAGGTTCTAGTGTCTCTGGTCCAGGTTCTAGAGTCTCTGGTCCAAGTTCTAGTGTCTCTGGTCCAGGTTCTAGTGTCTCTGGTCCAGGTTCTAGAGTCTCTGGTCCAGGTTCTAGTGTCTCTGGTCCAGGTTCTAGAGTCTCTGGTCCAGGTTCTAGTGTCTCTGGTCCAGGTTCTAGTGTCTCTGGTCCAGGTTCTAGAGTCTCTGGTCCAGGTTCTAGTGTCTCTGGTCCAGGTTCTAGTGTCTCTGGTCCAGGTTCTAGAGTCTCTGGTCCAGGTTCCAGTGTCTCTGGTCCAGGTTCTAGTGTCTCTGGTCCAGGTTCTAGAGTCTCTGGTCCAGGTTCTAGTGTCTCTGGTCCAGGTTCCAGTGTCTCTGGTCCAGGTTCTAGAGTCTCTGGTCCAGGTTCTAGTGTCTCTGGTCCAGGTTCTAGAGTCTCCGGTCCAGGTTCTAGTGTCTCTGGTCCAGGTTCTAGTGTCTCCGGTCCAGGTTCTAGAGTCTCTGGTCCAGGTTCTAGTGTCTCCGGTCCAGGTTCTAGAGTCTCTGGTCCAGGTTCTAGTGTCTCCGGTCCAGGTTCTAGTGTCTCTGGTCCAGGTTCTAGAGTCTCTGGTCCAGGTTCTAGTGTCTCTGGTCCAGGTTCTAGTGTCTCTGGTCCAGGTTCTAGAGTCTCTGGTCCAGGTTCTAGTGTCTCTGGTCCAGGTTCTAGAGTCTCTGGTCCAGGTTCTAGTGTTTCTGGTCCAGGTTCTAGAGTCTCTGGTCCAGGTTCTAGTGTCTCTGGTCCAGGTTCTAGAGTCTCTGGGCTCTGACCCGTGTCGGTGCAGCTCAAGTCCATAAACATTAACGCTGTGGCCTTGTTTCATGTTTAAATCACTAATGAGGATCATATGCGTTAAAACTGTTTTCCTGCTGTTTAGTTAAATTGGTGCATCATGTCCCACCTCCTGATTCGGTGCAGGATCTGAGCGCGCTCAGATTGATAAATGCCACAACAGGCGGTGATTTTTTGTACACCCCACACACGCTCTGATTTCAACGTTCACAGGTTTGATAAATGAGGGCCATTGCATGTGCAGATGTTACAAAACTTTCTCAAAATGTCATTTCCTTATTCTCTTTTGCTCCGACGGACTCCAAACTTTCCAGTCCCAAACACAACATTATTTTTCAAGGATTTTTCAGAGGGATTTTTTATTATCTAATTCCTGCCTAATTTATAGAACTTCGATCACAAGAAAAAACATAAAACATTACATTTTTCTGAACAAAACAAAACCATAAATGTAAACCTGGTTGTATTATTTAGATTTTGTCGCTGAAAACATCAGCAATTTTGGTAAATAATGTTTATGCATCTTAATTTTTACTGTATATGAAAACACAGAAAGAAAGAAAACTTGTAATAACACAGCATTTTATTTATTTTGTATTATTATTTTTAGCATCAATGTATTAGTTACACTTCCCACCGCGACTAAGCCTTGAAGTGACAAAAGCGTTGACATTAAAAGATGTCAAATCTGTGTTACTTGTATCTTATACGTTTTAAAATAAAAATCAATTTTTGTGGTGTGCTGTTTAGGACATTCAATACCTTCCTCTACTGAGAAGTAATTTGAGCCACTACTTTTAACCTGTACTAGAGTAAATGTATTACTCTTCCATGAGTAAATCTTTTGTGTTCTCTACCCACCTCAGGAAAAGGAGACATGATATGGGGCTTAGGCGGAGGACTCCCTGGACAGCCTTTCACCTATAGTTAAGCTAAACTAGGTTCTCAGTGTGGTGTCCTGACCCTGTTTCTTCAGCATGTCGTAGGCCTCCTGGATCTTGGGTTGGTCTCGAAGCCACAGCGTCCATCCGTACAGCACCTCCACCACGCGCTCCTTCACCTTCTGGGGAGACCATGCCCCAAAGTACTGCACACACAAGGCAGGATTAAGATTACTGCAGTTAGAGTGATTTGAACTTCTTATCTTGCCCCTCTCCAGTTGCACCACCGTTGCCTCATCAGATTGTGTAACCTGTGGCTTCTCCTGTTTTACAATTTTGACTGGTAGCAGCCCACGTTTCCGAAATGTTGCTTGTTGCGTGCATATTGTTGCATATTGTCTGTCAGCCTGCCCCAGAGGAAACCCATGGAACAGTTGGTTAGAATGACAGCAGGCGTTACACAATACTCTGACAGAACCCTCCAGACCTGCTGAGGATGACAACATGTGGTTAAGTTGGAGGTTAGCGGTCACAACAGTCACAGCAGCCTGCTTACTGTGGGGCTGGATGGAACAAAATAGGTTTAGGTCTGCATAACCTAGTCGTGTACTTACAGTGCCTCGCGAAAGTACTAATTCACCTTGCACTTTTAAGTAAGTAAGTAAGTGCTTTATTGTCATTGTACAAGCGTACAACGAAATAGTGTTCAGGTGTTAGTCCTGAGCTGCTGCGGCTGAGCCGCGCTGCCACTGTGTCAACCTGACCCGCATGACCTTGGAGGTCGGGGAAACTGTAGCACTCGGAAGAAACCTGGCGGGCTGCCCTCTGTCTCCTCTGATCCTCTGAAATGGTGCCGCGCCTCCTGGGTTTGTCCCTGTTTCAGAGCGTGGTGTCCTGCACTGGTCAGCTCCACCTTCTCCTTCCTCCCTCCGCTTCACAACAGTCTTTCACCATCTCTCGTTTGTCCTTTTTTGTTTCCTGTAGCTCCTCTTGTGATGCCTCGACTGTGCTGCAGCTGTGGGGGCTCTTGGTGCCTCTTCAGTGTCTCAGAAGAAGACATTTGTAGGTCTCAAATGGGTTTAGCTGATAAGCTAGCATTTTGCACATTTTGTCATGTTTACAACCCTGAACGTAATTTTTTAATTTTGAATTGTTAACTGAAAGTTCACACACAAGTAACAGACAACTGTGAAGTGAAAACAAAATGATACACGATTCTGTTATTCTCAAAAAATAGAAAAGTGAAAAGTGGGGCGTGCATAAGTATTCATACAGCATGAATTAATACTTTGTGGAACCCCCTTTTTCTGCAATAACAGCAGCAAGTCTTCTGGGGTTTGACTCTACAAGGTTTGCACATGTAGAGACTGACATTTTAGCCCATTCCTCTTTACAAAACAACTCAAGCTCTGTCACATTAGAAGGAGAGCGTTTGTGAACAGCAGTTTTCAGGTATTTCCACAGATTTTCAATAGGATTTAGGTCAGGACTTTGGGCCATTCTAACACATTCATATGTTTGTTTTGAAACCATTCCATTGTAGATTTAGCTTTGTGTTTAGGGTCATTGTCCTGCTGGAAGGTGAATCTCCGCCCCAGCCTCAATTCTCTTGCTGACTCCAGCAGGTTTTCCTCCAAAATGTCTCTGTATTTGGCTCCATCCATCTTCCCAACTATTCTTACAATCTTCCCAGTCCCCGCTGAGGAAAAGCAGCCCCATAGCATGATGCTCCCCCCACCATATTTGACACTGGGGATGGTGCACTCAGGACGATGAGCAGTGTTAGGTTTGCTCCATACATAACGTTTTGCATTTGGGCCAAAAAGTTAAATTTTTGTCTCATCTGACCAAAGCACCTTCTTCCACATGGTAGCTGTGTCCTCCATATGACTTCTAGCAAACTTCAAACGGGATTTCTTATGGCCTCCTTTCAATAATGGCTTTCTTCTTGCCACTCGTCCATGAAGGCCAGATTTGTGTAGAGTACGACTTATAGTTGTCCCATGTACAGATTCCCCCAGCTCAGCGGCAGGACGTCCCAGCTCCTCCAGAGTTATCTTGGGGCACTTGGTTGCATTTCTGACCAGTGCTCTCCTTGTTCGGTCTGTTAGTTCAGGTGGACGCCCGTGTCTTGGTAAGTTCACAGTGGTGCTATACTCTTTCCATTTCTGAATGATGGATTGAACAGTGCTCCGTGAGATGTTCAAATCTTGGGAAATCTTTGTATAACTTAACGCTGCTTTAAACTTCTCCACAGCTTTATCCCTGACCTCTCTGGTGAGCTCCTTGGCCTTCATGATGTTGTTCCTGCCCCACCTCAAGGACATCACTGCCCCCCTCCTGGACCCGCTGCAGTTCTCCTACAGAGCCAACAGGTCTGTGGACGACGCAGTCAATCTGGCCCTCCACTTCACCCTGGAGCATCTGGACTCACCAGGAACCTACGCCAGGATCCTGTTTGTGGACTTCAGCTCTGCCTTCAACACCATCCTCCCTGGACTGCTACGAGACAAGCTCTACCAGCTCAGCGTGCCCGACTCCCTCTGCAGGTGGATCACCGACTTCCTGACGGACCGGAGACAGCACGTGCGGCTGGGGAAGATTGTCTCGGACACTCGGACTACAAACACTGGAACTCCTCAGGGCTGTGTACTTTCCCCCTGGCTCTTCTCCCTGTACACAAACTGCTGCACCTCCAGCCACCAGACTGTTAAACTGATCAAGTTTGCGGACGACACCACCCTCATCGGGCTCATCTCGGACGGTGATGAGTCCGCCTACAGGAGAGAGGTGGAACGGCTGGCGTCCTGGTGCAGCCACAACAAACTGGAGCTGAACGCCCAGAAGACAGTGGAGATGATAATGGACTTTAGGAAAGACACAGCCCCACCGTCCACCCTCACCCTGACAGACTCTCCCACCCCCATTTCCATCGTGGACTCCTTCCGTTTCCTGGGCACCACCATCACCCAGGACCTCAGATGGGAGCCAACCATCAGCTCCCTCATCAAGAAGGCCCAGCAGAGGATGTTCTTCCTGCGGCAGCTGAGGAAACTCAAGCTGCCAACCAAGATGCTGGTGCAGTTCTACACGGCCATCATCGAGTCCATCCTCACCTCCTCCATCACCGTGTGGTCCATCCTCACCTCCTCCATCACCGTGTGGTCCATCCTCACCTCCTCCATCACCGTGTGGTTCCCCGGCGCTACAGAACGGGACAAGCACCGTCTGCAGCGCATTGTGCGTGCTGCAGAGAAGGTGATTGGCTGTGAGCTCCCATCTCTCCAGGACCTGTTCACCTCCAGGACCCGGGAGCGTGTGGGTCGGATCACAGCTGACCCTTCTCACCCTGGACACGGACTATTCACCCCTCTCCCCTCAGACAGGAGGCTACGGTCTATCCAGACCCATACCTCCCGCCACTTGAACAGTTTTTTCCCCTCCGCCATCAGACTCATGAACAAAAACAAGTCTCTGTAGCTCAGTCACAGACTCATGGATGTTTCTGCACTTGCAGTGTGCGGTGTGTCCACACTTAGACCCGCTGCTGTCACTTTATAACACTTAATATCACTTTATATGCCAACACATCTGTATATACAATCCCGTTGTTGTTCATTGTCAAATTGTTGTTGTCTTACCATATGTCACTTTATTTTATCTTATTTATTTAATATTTTTTATGCATGCCCTTATAGCCTTATAGTTTAAAGTTCTTAGCTTATTTTTTATCTTAATTCTGTGTTATATGTTCTATGTCGCACGTTTGCACCAAGACAAATTCCTAGTTTGTAAACCTTGTTCACAAACCTTGGCAATAAACCGATTCTGATTCTGATTTTAGTGACCAATACACTCTGACCATAGCTCTGAGGCCCTCACAGAACAGCTGGAATTATACTGAGAGTAGATTACACACAGGTGGCCTCTATTTAATGGTTAGGGCAAGGTGTGAACATTCTGCAGTCATTAGGAATGTTATAAAGGCAATTTAATGCAGAAAATTCTGTATGAATACTTATGCACGCCCCACTTTTCACGTTCCTATTTTTTGTAAAATAACAGAATCATGTAGCATTTTACTTTCACTTCACAGTTGTCTGTTACTTGTGTGTGAACTTTCAATAACAATTTCAAAAGAAATTATTTACGTTTAGGGTTGTAAACATGACAAAACGTGCAAAAGTTCAAGGTGTATTAGTACTTTCGCAAGGCACTGTACACCTGCTGTGATACAGGTGTAATTCCCAAATCTAAATCCTCTCCAGAATAATGCTGCACCGCTGTCCTTAATGGGGGGGCGAGGGGCTCCGCAGATCTTCACTGCTCTCATAAAGGCACTAAAGCAGCTCTTCCCAAAGTCTGGGACATCGCAGCCCCTTAATGATCCGAGTATCTCTCTCCGTTCCCCCAATAATAATATATTTAATATAATATATTTATGTATTAGTGCCGATTAAAGGAACAGGCCACCTTTTTTCCATACTGAGATATGTTCTTACCTGAGCTTAGTCGAGTTGATGCGTGCCAGTCTGGTCTTTGTGTGTGGCCTATTCCTTTTAAACATTTTAATCGAGTTAATTCCAGGTCTCTAAGTAATTCATCGCAATTAATCGCATTTTAATCGAAAACTAAAAACATTTTGTTTGCAACTAAATTATTCAATAATAGATGCAGGAGTTCAACAACAAATGTATAAGTAATTGTTGTTAGCTAGAACTCTGATCACCCATTTAACTTAGAGTACATTAAACAGTAATAATAATGCCACATTTATACATATAAAAGCAAAAAATAAATAAAGCTAAAGGAATAAGCCATAAAACCACCCCTTTAAGTGTTTAACAATGGCTGTTTCATTTCTTCTCTTTTTTACACAACACAGCACACAGCAGTACGCTTGTCTATCGTCCCATCAGGACGTTTAAAAAAAAACTGCGTTAAAAAGATTTACGTGTTGAAATCTTTGTAATTAATTAAACGAAATTAACGCGTTAAAGTCCCACCCCTAATGTGTATATATTTTTTATGTTATTATTTTACAGCTAAAATTACATTAAAAGTCTAGCAACAACTGTAGGTTAAAAATTGGTTGCAAATAAATGTACATTTACTTTCAAAATCCTTTTTCCCCCCAATATACTTGTATGGTAGACAAGCTTTGGGGGCCTCCGCTGTAGAGCAGTGTGGTCTTCACTGTCGTTTCCCAGTCCCTCAGAGTAGCTGGAGCTCGATGGGAAATCCCTTCGAAGCTCTCTGTTAAGAAACAACCTCTGATCGGCCGACGGTGTTGTAATCCATCAGCTGAATGCTGATTGGCCTCCTCTTGATGCTCATTAGCATTAGCATTAGCATTAGCTGCTGTCACTGTGAAGTCACAGGAGGAAACTGTAACAACAGAGCTTGAATTGCGTCTAAAAGAGGAAGTCTGGCGAAGCGTGTATTCATGATCGGTGCAACAGTATAATATGAGAAAACTCCTCGCCGTGATTATGAAAACCAGTCTGATCTACAGTAAAGGTTGCGTGTGTTCAGTCTGTTGTACCTTTGGAGACAGCACTTTGATGAGTTCGTTGAGGAACCTGAACTTGGCCACCTCACAGTGGAACTTCTTCCCACACTCGTTCATGCACGCTTCGAGGACCTACAGAAAACACAGCAGGTTAAAGAGCCAAACGGACTGCGATACAAACAGCTAAACTAATCCAAGAATCCCATGCATTTCAGTTCAGTCCAGTGAAGGTCTAAACTACAGGGTCAGTAGCTTTTACACATAAAACCAGTTTGCAAAGTATATTGTTTTCTATTTTAGTAGGGCAGCTAATTAATGTGATGCCCTTAGAAGTCCCCCTTAGGGAGGTCATGATTATTGTGAGGAAAAATATTATGACTTTATGATTATTCACCATTATCAAAATTAAGGAAGAATATATTGAGAATTTCTCCCAAGCTTAAAGTTGACAGTACTGTCAAAATGTTCACAAAAGAGACATTGGGCCGATCCTGTGTTTCTAAATCCAGACTTTTAACTTCTTACGCTCAGTGGCACTTTGAGATCTTGCCACTCCAGACATGGCACATTTCAGTGGGAAGTAACCTTAACCCTAACCCTTAGCTCTATTATTGAACCTGCCGCTGACTTTATGTGCTAGGGTGGATTTAACACTAGGCACCGTTTCTTCAGCCTCAACAGGTGAACATGTGCAGAACTACGTTCAGCAATGGGGTTGAGCTTCTTCGCCACATACACTTACCTGTTGAATTAGCCGCCTATTCTTTGATTAATACGTAAACGAGGTACCTGCCAAAAGTGTTGAAAATATAGGTTTTAAAAAATAAAAAGTTTGGTCATTAGTTATAAAGCAATCATTTTAGCTCAGCTCGACAAAGCAGCTCTAATAGTTCACCCATCGTGAGCTTTAAGAACTGCGGTCAAACAACTAAAACACATTGTTAGTCCTGATTTTCCTTGTTTTGGTCCTGATTTTGTGTATTCTAAGTCCTGTTTTGATCAAACAGTATGAAAAACACGTGCTTCCTCTGTGCATAAAGCTTTGACAAAAGAAGGGGCTGTGCGGCACATGACCAGAGGAGTGCGACTGATTGGACACGCTCCGTCAGTAACGGCAGAGGCTCCGACTGAAGCGGCGTGTCTGTGGAGCCATGTGACAGGAGTTAGCCACACACATGACCCGCCGTTTGACACTGGGGCTGCAGGGTGAATCGTCATTAAATATGTCTGAAATATTGTGTGAAACAGCATCATCTGATTTTAAATGCTCGTCACCGCCCTACAGTCGCATATTTAAGGTTGTGGACAAAAACTTTAGGGAACCCCTGTGTTAGAGCTCTACGAACATATTTAGATATACATGCGATTGTTGTATTAGTTTGGCAGCTGATATTTCGGTCTTGGTGTGAATTAAAAGGCGTTTTGTTACCTGCCTCTCTACACTCGATGATGCACCACACGAGTTTGTATCCTCTGGCTCTGAGGACTTTCCCTGGTTTACACTCCAGTAAAAGCAGCCCACAGGCCCCTGTTTCCTTAGCTTTACTCACTACAGTGTGTTTGGAGTCCACTGTTATGTCAGGATTTTAACCTTTGTTTGTAATCCAGAGCGTTCTTTACTGGTCTGCGTCTTGTTCTCATATGTTTATTGAAGCATATCATTTATTGTCTCTAAAATGTCTCCATACTTCTGGAGGTCCTGATCTCCCTGGTGATCTCAGTGCAGGTGTTTGACTCACAGTGAGAGCCTGCAGTGCCTCCCTCTCCTGCGGGGACTGGATCTTATGGGCCAGGAGACGCAGGGCCACCTGTGGACTGCACATAGAGAGGGAGGTTAGAGCCACACCCAGACACGAGGACGAGAGCGTGTTGGTGAAATTAAGAATGGGACTGTTAAGTGATGATGTCATTGCTCTACTTCCGGGTCCAATGGAGCTTTAGCCCTATTCTCTATAATGGGATTTAGCAAATTTTAACTAATTATTACATTATTTTTTCCATACACAATGAAGGTTTGTTTATAAAAATATCTTAATTTTTCCTGGAGAAATGGTAAGATATATTATTCTAATTACATGGATGTAAAACAGTTTTTATCTGTTGTGATTTCAGCAGGAGATTGAGATAAAGTTGTGTGTTTTTTGCTGCGTTTATATATTGACTTTAACCTAGAATAAGGACTTAGTTAAAGCCAAAAGCCACCAGTGTAAAACCCCTGCCCACATCATTGAGTACAAGGCAGAATGAGGGGAACAGAAGTTATGACATCGACAGGCCTTGCAACCATTTTTGGGCAAACGTTTCAGGTTACATGGACAAAACTAACATCCCAATGACACGGCTCCATTTCAGAAAGGTGTATGGAAAACTGTCTTGACTTATTGGCTTGTACTGGTGCTATAACCCCGGCCAGGTGGTCAGCACTGGGCGGCACGATTAACCTTTATCAAAATGTTGGTAGTTACCCGTCTGTCTGCTGGTTGACCCTCTGGTAGAAGCCCTGGATGCTCTCCCATCTCTCCTCGGGGTTCTGTGGGTCTGTGGCCAGGTCTGAACACACACAGGACAGTCAGGTCTGCTCTTCTAACAGTCACATTGATTTATTCTGCACTAGACTCCAACTTTCAAACACTTCAAATACCCCATCGCTGATATTTAAATAGAAAAGGAATCCCCTGGTGGTTTCATGACAGAAAAAAGGAAATGAAACACCTCCAGTCCCTCAGCTTGGTAAAGTACCAAAAATACAGCACATATCTATGGGGTTATTGAGAAGGTTCAATTGGATTTTGCTTACTTCAGGGTTTTGGGTGTTTTTTGGGGGGAATGTGGGCTGAGGAGAAAGGAATGAAACAAAACTCCACTGCAGGTCTGGATGTAACATTAAAACATGGTCAAAGGTTCTGTATCATGGACAAACTGTATCAAGTATAGGTAAATGGAAAAATATAGGAACTAGGGCAGCATAGTGGTACAGAGGTTAGCACTCATGCTTCACAGCAAGAAGGTCCCAGTTTGCAAGGACTGGTTGCCTTGCTTCCACCAGTCTACCCCAGAGCAGCTGTAGCTACAGTAGCGTAGTGTACCAACACCGATAATAATGACAACACTGTAGCGCTTTGAGAAACTTGGTAATACAGGCTTGTAAAGTGCAATACCATAGTGTAAGCCATTATTATTATTATTATTAGGACTAAAGATTTTAATGCATTAAATTGTAAACTTTAAGAGAAAAACTGAAAACAGAACTGGAAAGAATGTAAAAACTGGAGGTCATAACAAAGATTGAGGAGCCTACCAAGTGGGTCAACCCCATTGTTATTGTAGAGAATAAAGGCAAATGAAGATTATGCCTAGATCCACGAGACTTCTATACAGCAGTCATGAGAGAACATTATCAGCTTCCAACTGTTGAGGAAATAACTTGCAGATTGTTTTGGACGCAAGCTCAGGTTTCTGGCAACTGAAACTGGATGAAGCCAGCTCTCTCCTTTGTACTTTCAACACTCCTTTTGGCCGTTACCGCTTCCTAAGGCTCGCCTTCGGAATAAACTCTGCTCCAGAAGTGTTTCACAGGACGGTGAAACAACTGTTTGAAGGCATTGAAGGTGTACATTGACGACATATTGATTTGGGGGAGGCAATCGAGCAACATGACAACAGACTAAGACACGTGCAAGAAATAGCCAGAGCAAAGAACTTTAAGCGGAACAAAGCGCAACGTTGGTCTTAAAGAAATTAAATGAAGGCCATATCTTCTCAAAAGACGGTTTGAACCAGATCAGAGTAAAAAAGCTGTAGCGGTATGGTAACTTACCTTGCAAAGTTTATCCCAAATATGTCAGAATACACTGAACCTCTACGCATTCTAACCAGAGATGACGTTGCATGGCACTGAATGAAGAGCTGAAAACAATACTGACGGAAGCGCTGTTGCTCAGGTACTATGATGTGAAACTACCAGTAACGCTGTCAGTAGAGGAATCCAAAAGTGGACTTGGTGCAGTTTTACTGCAAGAGAATGAGCCAGTAGCCTATGCTTCACATGCACTGACTGAAACGGAACAGCGCTACACGCAAATAGAAAAAGAAATGTTGGCAATAGTAGCAATAGCTGAGCGCTTTCACCAGTACATACAGTATATGGGAGAGAAGTGGACGTTCAATCTGACCACAAACCGCTGGACGCTATAATTAAAAAAAGCCCCTGAGCAGCGCACCAGCCAGAATACAAAGACTATTGTTGAGACTTCAAAAGTACCAAGTGAATGTGTAGTACAAGCCGGGAAAAGAGATGTACATTGCAGATGCATTATCTAGAGCAGAGGTTCCCAAACTGTGGTACGCGAATACATTTTGGAGAAAAAAAATCACAATCTGATCAATATTGACCCGTTAAAGGCGCCGCACGGGAAACGCATGTGAAAGAGTCTTACAATGCACGTGGATGAGCTGGTAATGGACCTAAACATGTCCACTCCAGAACCGAACCCCAAGACCCGCTTTGGACCCGAGCGCGTAAAACTCTGCGGAGGCCGAGAGCGCGACTGAGGCTGAGGAGGCCCTCGCTACAACAGCAGCGCCTCTAAGAGCGCCTTTCCATCAGCAATGTCTGTACTATCTGTCCTAAAGACAGAGGAGCCTGTGCGCCGTCAGACCATCACCATCAGGTGACTTCGATTTGCAACAGGACTTTGCCTCTCACTCTGATCGGGGGGGAGCGAGGGGAGAAGGAGAAGCGTCTGTGGCTTTCCCTCCTCTGCCACTAAACACGTGGATGTGTGTCTGACAAATACATTTAAGTTTACGAGCTGATGTGCGGTGGCACGTGCACAGATGGTTATGTCCTGCGTAAACATTATCTTCGCTTTAACAAACGCTTAAACCAGCACATTTGAATCTGTACCGGTGGTTTGACAGTCCGACTGAGGGGGCGGGGCCAGAGCGCAGAGTCCAAACCAGAGTCTGATGTTCAGAATGAGTGACAAAAGCAGCAGAGTCCTGGTCCACTGGGACAACGTAAACACTCAGCTTTATCCATTCACACCAACAGCCTGTTTTCAAAATAATCAAAAACTGGCATTTTGATTTAATGTTTTTGTATTTACAAATTCTTAATAGCCTGCCACCCAGACGAGCAAAAAAAATATTGAATGTGGAAAACCTTGAGAAAAAACCATAATATTACGTGTGGCATTCCCAGTGTTTTCAATCGCGTCAAACTAGGGGGTGCGCAACTCGTCACCCAAAGCTTCAGGGGGTACACGGCTCCAAAAGGTTTGGGAACCACTGCCCTAGAGCTTATCTGCCGGTGACAAACTCACCTGACAAAGACATTGAAGCGCAAGTGCACGTGGTAATGTCCAACTTACCTGTGTCAAACGAAAAGCTGCAACTGTTCAAAAGAGACAGCTTTTAACCAAACTTTCCGAAACAGTACTACAAGGTTGGCCAGTGACAAAAAGCCAAGTTGTGAAAAACTTTCAAGCTTATTGGAACTACAGAGAAGAAATATCCCTTGTTGAAGGGATCCTGTTGAAAGGCTAAAGACTGATAGTTCCGGTATCTTTAAGAGAGGACATGCTAAAACTTATACAAGGGACACTTGGGTATTGAAAGCTGCAGGCGCAGAATGAGAGAAGTACTCTTTTGGTCTGGCATGTCTCAAAGTATTACTGACCTAGTGAGTGGTTGTGATGTGTGCAGTACGTATCAGAAACGACTAAGCAAAGAGCCACTACATCCACACAGTGTTCCGGAAAGGCCTTGGCAAAAGATAGGCGTCGACCTATTCACATTTGACCAGCAGGAATACTTAATCTTAGTGGACTACTACTCAAAGTTTGTTGGAGTGGAGTGGTTAAAATCAGACACAAGAAGTGCAACTGTCATCACACATCCGAAATCCCAATTTGCTAGATATGGCATTCCTGAAAATGTCATTTGAGATAATGGACCACAGTTTAGCTCAAGGGATTTCCAGACGTTTGCACAAGAGTGGGACTTTATTCACAAAACATCGAGCCCCCATCATGCACAGTCTAACGGAATGGCAGAACGAGGAGTGCAGACTGTCAAACTACTGCTTAAAACGGCTAAAGTAGATGGAAAAGATCCATATTTGGCAATGCTCAATCTGAGGAGTACACCATTTGAGAACATCGGAAGATCACCAGCTCAATTGTTAATGGGACGTCACGTGAGGACCAAGCTCCTGACACCTTCATGCATGTTGAATCCCAAAACAGTCACTACTGGAGTACAGCGGATGCTACAGGCGAGACAAGTGAAACAAAAGGACTACTTTGACAAAGGAGCAAAACCATTACAACCACTGCAGGAAACACTGTGAGATTGTGGCAAGATGGTAAATGGTGTCCAGCTCAGGTTTCAGGAAAGTCTGACCACCCGAGATCTTATATAGTTCAGACACCAGATGGAGAAAGGTACAAAATAAATCGAAAGTTTTTAATGTTGTCAAAGAATCAAAACGTCCTAAATAATGAGCCAAATGTTACTCAGCAGACTAGTACTCAGGCAGCAGTTAACAGTGCAGATTTACAGAAAGAACCTGAAATGTGTAATCAACCTGTAACTACTGCCGATAATGTCAGCTCAAAAATCCTTCATACAAGAACAGCTAGTGGTCGTGTTGTTAATAGACCTATAAGGCTGAACGATAAATCGTATTTGCAATTTTATCGCGATATTACACAACAATCCCAGAGGCACGCGATTTCGGCCCATGCAGCTCACAGCTGGGCATGATGGCGGCAGCTCGCTCGGTGGTGAAGCTGGGCCTGTTGCATATGAGGTACCTCCAGAGGTGGTTTTCCCGTCTCAGAGGGATGTCGAGGCCAGTGCGGGTTCCCCCGGAAGCGCGGAACGACATTGCCTTCAGGCTGCCTCCGCCGGTGGTGGTCAAGGCTCACTCCACACGTGGAGTGGCGGCCTTCGTGGTGCTTTTCCGAGGCACGTCGGTGGAGGAGAACTGCCGAGCAGTCTCTTGGTCCTCTTCTTCGACTTTTGTGCAGTTTTACCTGCTGGATGTCTATCGCTGTTTTGGGTGGTGGGCGACCTTAGTTCCCCAGCGGAGAGTGGCGGTCTGGCTTGGTTGTGTTTAGACTTAGTGTGGTCGGTTCGGATTCCTCAGGCGCTCTTGGGAGAGGCTGCCTGTCTGGGACTGACCGTAATTCCTTCCTGTGGGTGCTGGCGCTCTTGGCGCCTTGCACCCTCATACTTTTGACCGGGCGCTCCCAGCCCCTTTTGGTTGGCGGCTGGGGTGGAGTTCCCGTCTTTTCTGTTTGGGTGAGAGTTTATGGTGCCTTGTATGGTGACTGCTTTCCTCACCCAGCCTGTGGGCGTCTGCCTTGCTGACACGTTGGTTGTCAGTGTGCACGTCGGCCCCGGGCTCGCTCCAAGCACTTGAGTGCATACCTGCTGGGAGCGGAGTCCTGCACCGGGTCGGGTACCCGCAAAAGTTGCTGAAACGGGCAGATTTTACGTCCTGGAATTTTACCCGCGGGTTTGCGGGTGGGTAGTGATAACACACGGACGGGTCGGCGGGTAGCTGCTACCCGCACAATATTTAATTGATATCATTATGGTGTCTACAAACCTAACCACACAGCTCGTGCTGTTGCTTCTAAGATGAATGAAAACGGTTTCCTTATTCTTTGTACTTTGGTGACAGTATAGTTTTACGAGCCTACATTTCTCTTCTGACACTTGAGGCAAATCTCGCCTTTTTCCTCTCTCCCTCGCCTGGATATTATTTCAATATGTGTGAGTTTGCAGTGTGTAGTACCTACCAGTCTGTCCAGCGATCATGTCATGATAAAATCCCTTTAAAAACATGTTTGTAATCCGCTGTGTCCTTTATTTTGATCGCACCCGTGTTTCCATATGATTCCTCTGATCCGAATGCCTGGACTAGGGAAAGGCATTTCAGACCGCCGCTGCTTGACATGAAGATTCCGTCTTTCCAGACAGTGTCTCTGTTTCACTTGTGTCTATATGATGTAGTGGGGGTGGTTATGTTGTTCCAATTTCAGATGATCTGTGTTTTTACTCCTCCAGCCTCCTCACGCTGCTCTGAACAGCGGGTGCATTGCCGCTGATTCCCACGCACACTCATCACCCGCACATGTGTGCGCACTTACACTGACAATACACAGGAATCAACCGCATGTATTACCAGTTTAAGCTCAACCCTCATTAGCGTCACGGTGTTTCATTCAGATGCGCATCGGGGGAAAAAAGTGCTTCAACATAATGCTTTTAATTTGTGTGATTTATCACGGGCGGGTAATGGGTAGAATGTTAACGAGTCCGGGCAAGTGCAGATTTAACCCTTGATATAATCACGGGTTTACGGGCGGGTAGGTGCTGTAGCGGATGGCTGTCCAAAAATGGACCCGTGCAGGACTCTGGCTGGGAGTACATCGGTCTGCTCGGCTTTGCAATGGCTGAAGCAACATATGAAATAGAAATCCCAGTTACTTGCTTCCATGAGATTATGCATCAGCAAAAGCTTAAAGGGCTTCGCAACATATTCCTACTGGGGTTTATATTGTGTGAAACAGTGACATTTTCGTTAAAATAAAGTCAATTCAGAGGGCATTTACTTTCTTAAAAAAAAAGCATCAAAGAGCCATAAGTCCCATCACTAGCGCCAATATGATAGATAGAATTTTGTATATATATACTGTCTAATATTATTAGACAGCGCAAGAGGGACAGCACCCCATACCATCTAGGCCATTTCCTCATAGCACTTGATGGCCCCATAGTGAATGTGTGTGTGTGTGTGTGTGTGGGTGTGTGTGTGTGTGTGTGTGTGTGTGTGTGTGGGGGGGGGGGGGGGGGGGACAAGGACAAGTTGATCATCGTGGTTTGCTCTCGGCCTGAGTTGTATGACACGCCTCCTAATTATGACGCTTGCAAAACTTCACGCGTCAGCAAACAGGCGAGTGTGAAGCGGCCATGTTTGGCGTCCAGCTATAGGCGGATGGGGCGCACCTTAAGAGTCAGTAATACTTAATTAAGCCAGTTGTAAATATTTAATTTTATTGCAACAAAAAGTTATTAGTGGAAAATCGCAATCGCAATATTGATTGAAAAAAAAAAAAAATCTCAATATTGATTTTTTGCAAAATCGTACAGCCCTACTAGTTGAGGAGTAGCACATTGTGCCATTTGTGTTAAACAGTTCTCTAAAACAAAAAACAGAACAAAATGCATGTGTTTATTCAAAGCATAAGGTGTAAATAAAAAAAAACTTTATGTATAGGTCACTGGTTTGATGACTACTTAAAAAAACAAAAAGTTGTTTATTATGATGATGTTGATGCTGTTATATGCACTGACCACCAGGCGGCAAAGATAATAAAATAAGCAAGATGGCTGAATATTACTGTGACTGACTCAAACAATTACAATACAAAACAATATTGTACATGTTTTTGGTGGTAGGGAAAACCGGAGTACCCGGAGGAAACCTACGCAGACACGGGGAGAACATGCAAACTCCACACAGAAAGGCCCCGTCCAGGTGGGAATCGAACCCGGGACCTTCTAGCTGTGAAACGAGAGCGCTAACCAAGAAAATAACAACACATTTATTTTACATGTCAAAATGAAGATTTGTCACGTACATATTTACTCAAAAGTTCAGATAGCTACTTCATTTTAATATTAGTCTAGTACAAGCAAAATTTACTGTATGAAAAAAACTACAGCAAAAGTACAGTTACTTCAAAAACCTACGTAACTAGTGAGTACATGTAACTGAATACTACCCACCTCTTAACATATCAATCAAACCTGCACACATCCTAATGGGCTCAACACTCCCAGAGCTTCTGAGAAAAGGGTATGTTCAAACATGTATAGTTACATTATCTTTCAATATATATATTGTTTCATGAAAATGCATGCGGTTGGAGAGTGTTGGGTTCATGGACATAAAACGGGTCAGACCCACTTCATGACTCTGAACCCAAGGAAGGACATAATAGCGTGTAGACACAAACTGTTTCACTTATAACAAGTATGGAGATCTTCATAAAGATCAAGCGTGCAATCTCACACCAAAAGCACGCGCAACCGTCCCACAACTTCCTGTTAGTTACAACTCTTTTCTGCACTTTTACACACGTACCAAATGCAAGTCAAAAGGAATGAATAATGACTAGTCACCAGTGCAGCTATTGTATCCGTGCGCTTTCCTAAACGCTGTAGCAGAATGTGTCCGTGCACTTACTGAGCAGGCTCTCCAGGGAGGAAGCGGGACGGTCCGCGCTCGCCATGGCCGTGGACCCGACTCTTCTGTGCGTCTCGAGCTTCTTTTGGAGGCAGACGAGGCGGAGGTGGGATGGGCTGAAGTGTCAAACTGCCTCTGAGACATGTGACAGTCACGTCCCGTCACCGTCACGTGCTAATTCCGCGCATCTAAAGTTTACGCCATAGATTTAAGACGCATCATGTTTACGCACAGAGGTTTGTGAGCTTCAGGGCCATGTACCTGATTCTCTTTGTTTGCTGTCATTAATGAAAAGCGTGCATTCATTTATATTGTTAATTTCACTTTTGATTAACCTCATTATGGGTAAATAGGCTAACACACACACGCACGCGCACACACACACACACAACTGCCTAACTTCAGCCGTTTAAAAAATCCATTTAGAATGTTATTATTCTCCATGAATCTCGTGAAAACAAATCCAATCAAACTGGAAACAAATATTTACTCAAGAGTACCGTTACTCCAAAATAATTGTACTGAGTGACCAAGTGTTTGACAAAACATGCAATCATGAAAATGGAATTGTTTAAGAAATACACCATTAAAAGAATGTTTGTTTTAATTTGTTAAACTGATTCATTACAAGTAGTACAAGTAGTACAAGTGAGTACTACTATAGTAGTCTGTGAGTATATCACTATAATGCTACTATAGTGGTCTGGGAGTATACCACTATAGTAGTACTACAGTAGTCTATGAGTATACCACTACAATGCTACTATAGTGGTCTGTGAGTATACCACTACAATGCTACTATAGTGGTCTGTGAGTATACCACTACAATGCTACTATAGTGGTCTGTGAGTATACCACTACAATGCTACTATAGTGGTCTGTGAGTATACCACTATAATGCTACTATAGTGGTCTGTGAGTATACCATTATAATGCTACTGTAGTGGTCTGTGAGTATACCACTACAATGCTACTATAGTGGTCTGTGAGTATACCACTACAATGCTACTATAGTGGTCTGTGAGTATACCACTACAATGCTACTATAGTGGTCTGTGAGTATACCACTATAATGCTACTATAGTGGTCTGTGAGTATACCACTACAATGCTACTATAGTGGTCTGTGAGTATACCACTATAATGCTACTATAGTGGTCTGTGAGTATACCATTATAATGCTACTGTAGTGGTCTGTGAGTATACCACTACAATGCTACTATAGTGGTTTGTGAGTATACCACTATAATGCTACTATAGTGGTCTGTGAGTATACCACTACAATGCAACTATAGTGGTCTGTGAGTATACCACTATAATGCTACTATAGTGGTCTGTGAGTATACCATTATAATGCTACTGTAGTGGTCTGTGAGTATACCACTACAATGCTACTATAGTGGTCTGTGAGTATACCACTATAATGCTACTATAGTGGTCTGTGAGTATACCACTACAATGCTACTATAGTGGTCTGTGAGTATACCACTATAATGCTACTATAGTGGTCTGTGAGTATACCATTATAATGCTACTGTAGTGGTCTGTGAGTATACCACTACAATGCTACTATAGTGGTCTGTGAGTATACCACTATAATGCTACTATAGTGGTCTGTGAGTATACCACTACAATGCTACTATAGTGGTCTGTGAGTATACCACTACAATGCTACTATAGTGGTCTGTGAGTATACCACTACAATGCTACTGTAGTGGTCTGTGAGTATACCACTATAATGCTACTATAGTGGTCTGTGAGTATACCACTACAATGCTACTATAGTGGTCTGTGAGTATACCACTACAATGCTACTATAGTGGTCTGTGAGTATACCACTACAATGCTACTATAGTGGTCTGTGAGTATACCACTACAATGCTACTGTAGTGGTCTGTGAGTATACCACTACAATGCTACTATAGTGGTCTGTGAGTATACCACTATAATGCTACTATAGTGGTCTGTGAGTATACCACTATAATGCTACTATAGTGGTCTGTGAGTATACCATTATAATGCTACTGTAGTGGTCTGTGAGTATACCACTACAATGCTACTATAGTGGTCTGTGAGTATACCACTACAATGCTACTATAGTGGTCTGTGAGTATACCACTACAATGCTACTATAGTGGTCTGTGAGTATACCACTATAATGCTACTATAGTGGTCTGCGAGTATACCACTACAATGCTACTATAGTGGTCTGTGAGTATACCACTATAATGCTACTATAGTGGTCTGTGAGTATACCATTATAATGCTACTGTAGTGGTCTGTGAGTATACCACTACAATGCTACTATAGTGGTCTGTGAGTATACCACTATAATGCTACAATAGTGGTCTGTGAGTATACCACTACAATGCTACTATAGTGGTCTGTGAGTATACCACTATAATGCTACTATAGTGGTCTGTGAGTATACCATTATAATGCTACTGTAGTGGTCTGTGAGTATACCACTACAATGCTACTATAGTGGTCTGTGAGTATACCACTATAATGCTACTATAGTGGTCTGTGAGTATACCACTACAATGCTACTATAGTGGTCTGTGAGTATACCACTATAATGCTACTATAGTGGTCTGTGAGTATACCATTATAATGCTACTGTAGTGGTCTGTGAGTATACCACTACAATGCTACTATAGTGGTCTGTGAGTATACCACTATAATGCTACTATAGTGGTCTGTGAGTATACCACTACAATGCTACTATAGTGGTCTGTGAGTATACATCTATAATGCTACTATAGTGGTCTGTGAGTATACCATTATAATGCTACTATAGTGGTCTGTGAGTATACCACTATAATGCTACTATAGTGGTCTGTGAGTATACCACTATAATGCTACTATAGTGGTCTGTGAGTATACCACTACAATGCTACTATAGTGGTCTGTGAGTATACCACTATAATGCTACTATAGTGGTCTGTGAGTATACCACTACAATGCTACTATAGTGGTCTGTGAGTATACCACTATAATGCTACTATAGTGGTCTGTGAGTATACCATTATAATGCTACTGTAGTGGTCTGTGAGTATACCACTACAATGCTACTATAGTGGTCTGTGAGTATACCACTATAATGCTACTATAGTGGTCTGTGAGTATACCACTACAATGCTACTATAGTGGTCTGTGAGTATACCACTATAATGCTACTATAGTGGTCTGTGAGTATACCATTATAATGCTACTGTAGTGGTCTGTGAGTATACCACTACAATGCTACTATAGTGGTCTGTGAGTATACCACTACAATGCTACTATAGTGGTCTGTGAGTATACCACTATAATGCTACTATAGTGGTCTGTGAGTATACCACTATAATGCTACTATAGTGGTCTGTGAGTATACCATTATAATGCTACTGTAGTGGTCTGTGAGTATACCACTACAATGCTACTATAGTGGTCTGTGAGTATACCACTACAATGCTACTATAGTGGTCTGTGAGTATACCACTATAATGCTACTATAGTGGTCTGTGAGTATACCACTATAATGCTACTATAGTGGTCTGTGAGTATACCACTATAATGCTACTATAGTGGTCTGTGAGTATACCACTATAATGCTACTATAGTGGTCTGTGAGTATACCACTACAATGCTACTATAGTGGTCTGTGAGTATACCACTATAATGCTACTATAGTGGTCTGTGAGTATACCACTACAATGCTACTATAGTGGTCTGTGAGTATACCACTACAATGCTACTATAGTGGTCTGTGAGTATACCACTACAATGCTACTATAGTGGTCTGTGAGTATACCACTATAATGCTACTATAGTGGTCTGTGAGTATACCACTATAATGCTACTATAGTGGTCTGTGAGTATACCACTACAGCAGTACTATAGTCGTCTCATTGTGTTCTGGATCAGATCAACAGTTTGCATATGAGCACAACTAATCAGCCGTAAACGAGGCATATCTTTTATTACACGGCACTATTTAGTGGAATCCTGTAACAGTAAGATATACTCTGGACGACAGTGGCATGCTGGGACATCGTTTGATCATTTGGACCGGCCCTCATTTACTGAAAGTACATAGACACAATAGTTTGCTAAAACATAGTCAACACAAATATATTTAATATTTTTGCTCAAAGTTTTTACAGCTTTCGTTAGTTCACTTCCTTGTTGGACACTGACAGGAAGTGATCACAGACAGAGGTTAACAGTTTGAAACTGTTGCCATGCCAACCATGTTATGTCAAGGGGAAATGAGTGAGTCAAACTACTATGAAACTTTACCTATATCTATGTCATTAAGTTTAAAATGAAAATAAAAACAATATTTTCTTCCAGGAACATGAATACAACAGAGGGGCTTAATCTTCATTTGGACATTTTTAATATACATAGTTGCCAACGTTTTGAGAATCATCCAATTCTCTTCTTCAAAGGCCATCAGATGTTAGATTGGGGGGTGACATCCTTCAAGCACAACAGGTGTGGTTGATGACAGGC
Source organism: Proterorhinus semilunaris (assembly GCA_021464625.1). Lineage (NCBI taxonomy): Eukaryota > Metazoa > Chordata > Actinopteri > Gobiiformes > Gobiidae > Proterorhinus > Proterorhinus semilunaris. Next base: position 43,096,880 of record CM038349.1, on the reverse strand, counting down.
ACCAGGCAAAACTTGCCAAACTCTTATCAGAAGCCGCAACCTCCTTCCCTCTTGGCACGGCTACGTTTTTTTCCATTTTTCAGCAAACTGCATTTGTGGTTTCTTTGTTCCACATTGTTTTACTGGATGCTTTTGTACGTCTTTGCTGTGTTTTGTGAGGTTCAGTGTATGTTCTTACTGCAGAGTCCATCGAGGTCCTGAAGAAAGCAGCTTTTTAAAAGTAAACAGCATTTGAGACCTACACATTTGTTCTTCTGAGACACTGAAGAGGTACCAAGAGCGCCCAACACCTGCAGCACAGTGGAGGCGTCACAAGAGGAGCTACAGGAAACAAAGGGACAAACGAGGAGGTATCCGGGCGAGACTCACAGCTAAGCCACACTTCACTTTATCCCTACTAGTGTTCTGGCTAATAGACGTTCACTGGAGAATAAAACAGATTAACTGTTAAGCTCTTGCCAGAAGATGGTGCAACGGTTCCCCCGACCTCCAAAAACATGCTGCTCAGGTTGGCCTACAGTGGCGGCGCGGCTCAGGACTAACGCCTGAACACAATTTCGTTAAACATCCATCCATCTTCTTCCACTTGTCTGTTGCCGGGTCGTGGGGGCAGCTGTTGGAGCTGCACCAGCCCCTATGGCCCCTCCTGCAGGTGGTGGGTCCACAGAAGGACGGCCTCGTGGTTCTAACCGGGCCTGTTGGTCTCTCATAAGGGGCTTCTGAACCGCTCTTTGTCTGACCCGTCACCTAGGACCTGTTTGCCCTGGGAGACCCTACCAGGGGCACGAAGCCCCCGACAACAGAGCTCCAGGATCATTTGGGTGCTCAAACCCCTCCAACTCGTTAAGGTGGCGGTTCCAGGAGGGGTAGGTCCGATAATTATAGGCTCAAATTGCATTGAATCTGCGGCTCCAGCTCGCTGCCTTTCTCTCGGCGGCGCCGCTCCTACTGCAGCCCGGAGCTGCTGCAGATTCATGACTGCATATTTACAGCAGATGATATACGCTCCCCCCGCCGACTTCTGCACGGTTTTAGCTGTAACATACAGTGAGACAACGCTGTGCAGGCACTCTTCATGAAGGAAGAGTTTTTTGACTCTTTACATTGAAGTCACTTCAACATTTTCACCGCAACAAAATGAGAAAAAGACAAGGAATTGTGCACCGCGGACGTGCGCTCAAGTAGACCGATGCATCATCTTTGCATTTCTAAAATAATAAGGACGATAGCCCCGCAATTGAAGGACTATGAATGAGGGAAGTTTTACATAGATGAAATGAGCCACGCAGCTCGTGCTTTTTTGCCACACAGCGCACAAATGAGCTCAACACAGAGAGGGTGTCTTGCTTTGGTGCTGTTGCATCATATTAAGTCAAACTTGAATCTGTCTCAGGCATCACTTCTCTCATGTCAGGGACAAGTTACAGCAGCACCACACAAAAGGCAAGAGGAGACACGCCTCTAGATTCAGTTAAATACTCTATATTCCAGTATTGTATCGAATAATTCATTAGTATGAAAAATACTAAGGTAGTCGAAATATCTTTTTATTAATAAGATGTGACACAGATGAGCAGAGACAGAGACAAACCTGCTCAGACGATGGAACTGTAAAAACCCTGAGCTTTTAGAAAAGTGGCGACCCAAACCCAAAGTAAAACTCATTATTTGATATATATTTATACACTTGTGTATTTTTTGGAAGCGTTTATACATTTTTGGCAGAACTGTTACATTGATTTCTTGTCACAAAATAAAGTGCAAATATATATACATAATTATCAGTTATCGGTATCGGCATATGGGCATTATCGTGCATCACTACCATCAACTCTGAAGCTCCAGAGCTGAGAACAATACACATAAGAACCATTTGAAAGCATTTATTTTTCTATTAAACAAATTAATCCATTGATAAGCTGGGAGCGTGTCACACGCTAAACAGTCTCTTGGGTGGTGTGTGAATTACTCCGAGTGGGTCAGTGAAGGCAGCAGCAGTTTGTGGAGTCGATGTGTTGTTTCAGACGCTCCTAAACACACCATCATCTCTGCCACACTGGGGCCTTGCTGTGGAGACAAAAAAAAAGTCCTCGGTTTCTTTAGAATGGATTTTAGGGTATAAGGCTGTGTTACTTTTAAGGAGAAAATATGTTATTTTGAATTTAAATTTAAAGTATTGTGATTATATTTGTGATTTATGTTTTAAAATAAAAATGGAGTTCACCGTGTTCATTAAAAAGAAATAACGTCAGAAGCTTTAAAGCAATACATCCTTCGTAGTCCCTCTGGGGGTAATACAAGTGTTCATGGGATGATTGGGGGGTCTTTCATCTTCCCCCTGGTGTCTCTGGCCAGAAAACCCCAATTGCAACATGCCTGCCACCGGGTCGGAGCAACCAATACACACTAATGGAATCACGAAGAAGAAGCTAACAGGCTAACGGGCAAAGCTAACTGTGGGCTATCGCCACTTAAACAGTATTTACAGTCAAGTTTGAGTGAAAAATCATTCCCATTGTGTAAATGGATGAACAATATCCCTCTCTCCCTTTGTCTTTTCTGTCAGCGTAGTATTTACTCTCATGGACAATTATAGCTTTCACAGGCCTGGTGTCCACGGCCCAGGACTTTGTGGACTGGTGCGGACACTCTGGGTTTATTGAGACTGAGCTAGAGGCCTGAGCTAGAGACCGCTGGTCGGGATAGAGATTGCTTTGGGGTTAGCAAGCACATCCTTATTTATCTTCTACCACATCACTCATCTCTCTGCAAAACAGAAATGGCCTCCTGAAAGTCTGCACCAGAATTATTAGGTAACCAGTCTGCTCACTTGCTGCTCTCTGTGATCATCCCAAAGAGTTTGAGTGGCGCCTTGTGGACGCAGGCTCCGGATCTCAGCCTGTAAAACCCAGAGGAGAAAGAGCACCTTTGTGCCCAGAGATAATCCAGCTCCACACTCTGTACACTGTGCAGTCAGTCTACACACTTTTGCACTTTAAGTTTCTCTGTGTGCTTGATGAATCAATGTTCTAAGCTATTTCGTCCCTTTGAAATTGCCACTTGGTGCATAGTTCATTCAAATAAATTGAAAGGTCACAAAGTGCTTTTCAAGGTTCAATTTTTCCCGACTTTAAAACCTTGAATTACTTTTTCCTTATTTACATAGCGCCCGTGTGAGGCAAACCTCACGGAGCAGGATCACTCAGATAGGGCTGCCCCCTGTTGGTCGTGTAGTCGACCGCAATTTTTAATGGCCTACTAAATGCACAAATTTTTTGTATCAATAAAGATAGTCTAAATGTACATAACACTAGAGGCTTGTGGCAGTTCAATCTTTTTTTTTCCAACACTTCATTATAAAAACAGATCTGTCTGTCTTTATTGACAGTGGTGACATTTGGCGGTGAAATGCTTTGGTTGAATTAAACATCGTGCTTGTTGTATAATGGACAAATAATGTTCCTACTCTGAAATAGCCTATACACGAGTCTGACAGTCTGTCCACTGTCAGGAGCTGTGGATAAAGATTGAAACTTCCGAAGGATATGCGCAGGGCAGCACACGCGTAGCTCTGTTTGTCATAAGTATGCATATAGATCAGCAGGGTTTGAGCATCAATGATGTGATCTTGTTTCGGATAGGGCTCATCATGGGGAGAGACAGACTGCCGTTGATGTCCTACCTGCATTCCACTCAGAGCCAGCCTCAGTAGCTTCATCACCTCTCTGTACTTGGTACTATGGGTTTGTTTGGCCACAGCTTTCAGCTCCACGTTCAGCCAGTCTACCGTCAGCTCCCGGCTCTGCTCCACCAGTCTGAGGGAGACAGGAGACTTGCATTTACTGCACAACACACACTTTGTACTTTAATGTTAGTTTGTGGGGGTTTGTTGATGGGGGAGTTACTGCTCTCTTCAACTGGCCCGCTCTACACTATGGCTTTTAATGCACCACACTATGCAGGGCTACATCATACTTCACATACAACTCAATTAAATAAATATATAATAATGGTTATGAAAATTACACCCAAATTAAAATTATACTGAGAATCGTAATGACAACTGGGAAGTATCAAGATCTCGGAGTATAATATCTATTAATGTACCTTCATAACATAAAAGTAACTCTCGGTTATCAAGGGTAAAAATCTGAAAGAAATATATTAAGGATCACATTTTTTTTGACTGCTTTGTACTAGACATCGTACATGAAACAAGATTGTTGTTGTAGTTGTGCGTTGTTTCAATTAATTATATAAAACTAAACTAAACTAAAGTTAAATTCCACACATTTGAACATTACGTGAGGCCTCTCTTCACATGTTTATCTTATTATAATCACATAATATTAACTTTCAAAATGTATGCCTTTTTATCATAAGAATAAAAGTAAAGTAGAATAGCCTCGTCTAGTTTCACAATTCCTGAAAGTTATTAACAGGATCAAAAAGGCACAAATCTTCTTTATGATATTACAAGTGATAACATCACACATGTCGAAAAGCACTGTCAAATGTTTTGAATTATCTGTTTATTTGGTCGGGACAGTGCATGTAAATGAACACACGAGACGCATGCAAAAATAGGGCTGGGACTATCCACTTTTGTCACAAGCCGATACGCAGGGGCCGATCCGATACGTATCGCGATACTCGGGCTGATCCGATACGTATTAGATACAGTAAGTAATAGGTTTACCTTAAAAAGTATAAAAAGAAGACAGTCAAAGTTTATAAACCAAATGTCATTTGACATTTATTGAAGTGTTAAAATTGAAAAGTGCATTAACACAAAATGTAACAAAGTGCTGTGTAACTGTTATTGGAAAACAAAGGAGTGCAGTATTGAAAGTAATACGATACTTTATAAAGTAATGATACTTGGTATTCCAGCAAAAAGTATTGCGATACGATTTGATATTTTGTCCCAGCCCTAGTAGATATGCCATGCCCTTTGCTCGGCCTCATTTCCATCCGTTGTCCCACGCCTTCTCAAACGCACTCTCGTTCATCCGGGCGTATTGTAAACCTCAGCAGACACAGAACAGGCAAACTCCACACAGAAAGGCCCCGTCCCTGCCCCCGTCCCGGTTGCAAACATGTTTGGTTTGTATAGGGACCTTTTTTTGTTGTTGTACATTGCCAGAATAAATTGAGCAACCCTACACCTCAATCAAGGAAAGTCATTATTTTTTAAATGAATGGCGTGTTTGTTGCCCACAGAAAAAAAAAAAAAAATTGCGTTCTAATGATATTGTGCAGTCCATGAGTTCGGTTGTTTTTTTTCCGTCACCTGAATGAAAAGATAAAACTAAGAAATGTACAACTTTTTGGACACATTGATGTGAACGCTGTAATGTTCAAAGCCAATCAGCTGCTAAAAGCTTAAACCAGGTCGACTGGACAGAGAGCATTTCTCAAATAATGGGACTTGTGTACCTGTTGACCTGAGCGGACACACACCATACCCGATGACCTGAGCGGCCACACACCGTACCTCATGACCAGAGCGGCCACACACCGTACCTCATGACCAGAGCGGACACACACAGTACCTCATGACCAGAGCGGCCACACACAGTACCTCATGACCAGAGCGGCCACACACCGTACCTCATGACCAGAGCGGACACACACCGTACCTCATGACCAGAGCGGACACACACCGTACCTCATGACCAGAGCGGACACACACACCGTACCTCATGACCAGAGCGGACACACACCGTACCTCATGACCAGAGCGGACACACACCGTACCTCATGACCAGAGCGGCCACACACCGTACCTCATGACCAGAGCGGACACACACCGTACCTCATGACCAGAGCGGACACACACAGTACCCGATGACCTGAGCGGCCACACACCGTACCTCATGACCAGAGCGGACACACACAGTACCCGATGACCTGAGCGGCCACACACAGTACCCGATGACCTGAGCGGCCACACACCGTACCTCATGACCAAAGCGGACACACACAGTACCCGATGACCTGAGCGGACACACACAGTACCCGATGGCCTGAGCGGCCACACACCGTACCTCATGACCAGAGCGGACACACACAGTACCCGATGACCTGAGCGGACACACACACACCGTACCTCATGACCAGAGCGGCCACACACCGTACCTCATGACCAGAGCGGACACACACAGTACCTCATGACCAGAGCGGCCACACACAGTACCTCATGACCAGAGCGGCCACACACAGTACCTCATGACCAGAGCGGCCACACACAGTACCTCATGACCAGAGCGGCCACACACCGTACCTCATGACCAGAGCGGACACACACACACCGTACCTCATGACCAGAGCGGACACACACAGTACCTCATGACCAGAGCGGACACACACAGTACCTCATGACCAGAGCGGCCACACACAGTACCCGATGACCTGAGCGGACACACACACCGTACCTCATGACCAGAGCGGACACACACAGTACCTCATGACCAGAGCGGCCACACACAGTACCTGATGACCTGAGCGGCCACACAGCGTACCTCATGACCAGAGCGGCCACACACCGTACCTCATGACCAGAGCGGACACACACCAGAGCGGACACACACCGTACCTCATGACCAGAGCGGACACACACTGTACCTCATAACCAGAGCGGACACACACAGTACCTCATGACCAGAGCGGACACACACAGTACCTCATGACCAGAGCGGACACACACAGTACCTCATGACCAGAGCGGCCACACACCGTACCTCATGACCAGAGCGGACACACACAGTACCTCATGACCAGAGCGGCCACACACCGTACCTCATGACCAGAGCGGACACACATACCGTACCTCATGACCAGAGCGGACACACACCGTACCCGATGACCTGAGCGGACACACACACCGTACCTCATGACCAGAGCGGACACACACAGTACCTCATGACCAGAGCGGCCACACACAGTACCTCATGACCAGAGCGGCCACACACAGTACCTGATGACCAGAGCGGCCACACACAGTACCTGATGACCAGAGCGGCCACACACCGTACCTCATGACCAGAGCGGCCACACACCGTACCTCATGACCAGAGCGGACACACACCGTACCTCATGACCAGAGCGGACACACACCGTACCTCATGACCAGAGCGGACACACACACCGTACCTCATGACCAGAGCGGACACACACACCGTACCTCATGACCAGAGCGGACACACACAGTACCTCATGACCAGAGCGGACACACACCGTACCTCATGACCAGAGCGGACACACACCGTACCTCATGACCAGAGCGGACACACACCGTACCTCATGACCAGAGCGGACACACACCGTACCTCATGACCAGAGCGGCCACACACAGTACCTCATGACCAGAGCGGACACACACAGTACCTCATGACCAGAGCGGCCACACACCGTACCTCATGACCAGAGCGGACACACATACCGTACCTCATGACCAGAGCGGACACACACCGTACCCGATGACCTGAGCGGACACACACACCGTACCTCATGACCAGAGCGGACACACACAGTACCTCATGACCAGAGCGGCCACACACAGTACCTCATGACCAGAGCGGCCACACACAGTACCTGATGACCAGAGCGGCCACACACAGTACCTGATGACCAGAGCGGCCACACACCGTACCTCATGACCAGAGCGGCCACACACCGTACCTCATGACCAGAGCGGCCACACACCGTACCTCATGACCAGAGCGGACACACACCGTACCTCATGACCAGAGCGGACACACACACCGTACCTCATGACCAGAGCGGACACACACAGTACCTCATGACCAGAGCGGACACACACCGTACCTCATGACCAGAGCGGACACACACCGTACCTCATGACCAGAGCGGACACACACCGTACCTCATGACCAGAGCGGACACACACCGTACCTCATGACCAGAGCGGACACACACCGTACCTCATGACCAGAGCGGCCACACACCGTACCTCATGACCAGAGCGGACACACACAGTACCCGATGACCTGAGCGGCCACACACCGTACCTCATGACCAGAGCGGACACACACAGTACCCGATGACCTGAGCGGCCACACACCGTACCTCATGACCAGAGCGGACACACACAGTACCCGATGACCTGAGCGGACACACACAGTACCCGATGACCTGAGCGGACACACACACCGTACCTCATGACCAGAGCGGACACACACAGTACCTGATGACCTGAGCGGCCACACACCGTACCTCATGACCAGAGCGGCCACACACCGTACCTCATGACCAGAGCGGCCACACACCGTACCTCATGACCAGAGCGGCCACACACCGTACCTCATGACCAGAGCGGCCACACACCGTACCTCATGACCTGAGCGGCCACACACAGTACCCGATGGCCTGAGCGGCCACACACCGTACCTCATGACCAGAGCGGACACACACTGTACCTCATGACCAGAGCGGACACACACTGTACCCGATGACCAGAGCGGACACACACTGTACCCGATGACCAGAGCGGACACACACTGTACCCGATGACCAGAGCGGACACACACTGTACCCGATGACCAGAGCGGACACACACTCTACCCGATGACCAGAGCGGACACACACCGTACCTCATGACCAGAGCGGACACACACAGTACCTGATGACCTGAGCGGACACACACTGTACCCGATGACCAGAGCGGACACACACTGTACCCGATGACCAGAGCGGACACACACTGTACCCGATGACCAGAGCGGACACACACTGTACCCGATGACCAGAGCGGACACACACTGTACCTGATGACCTGAGCTGCGATGTGCGGGGCCTCAGGAGTGACTGCTGCCAGATACTGGGGGGAGAATGAAGGGCGAATCCAGAGGTACGAGTACTGTGGGCTGAGCAGGTCCTTCACAGAGGAGATGTGGCCCTACGGAGGACAGAGATGATGCATGGTGAAAATCTAAACCCAGTTCCAGGTGCATTAACATTGGATAGAATAGGAACGAACAGACAGACATTTTTGTCCCACGGGGGGGAATTTGTTTTCACAGCTGTCACAAGGCACACACATAAACACATTAAGCAAAAATATGCAGGATTTTTTACACAAAATTACAGGTTGTTTAATGCAGCTACTGCGGAGGGGACAAAACCTTTTCTAAAGCGTGCCCACTCTCACCTTGGAGTCCTATTAAACTATTTAGTCCCGCCAGGATTTCACAGGCCTTTTCTGTGATTGTAGTGGGCTAAAATGACTGATTTCAAACTTCTCTTTGCATTTTACATCAGTTTAGACCAAAAAGACTTTTAGATCATCTAAAAATAGAACAATTTAGTCAGATAAAAGCCTATGGCCAAATAAAGATCCAGCAGCAGAGAAATGACACTCGGACACAGGGTGGAAAGAGCACTGGGAGGAAGTAAAGGGCAAAGGGCGGAAAGAGCAAAGGGCGGAAGTAAAGGGCAAAGGGCGGAAAGAGCAAAGGGCGGAAAGAGCACTGGGAGGAAGTAAAGGGCAAAGGGCGGAAAGAGCAAAGGGCGGAAGTAAAGGGCAAAGGGCGGAAGTAAAGGGCAAAGGGCGGAAAGAGCACAGGGCGGAAAGAGCACAGGGCGGAAAGAGCACTGGGAGGAAGTAAAGCGCACAGGGAGGAAAGGGCACAGGGAGGAAAGGGCACAGGGAGGAAAGGGCACAGGGAGGAAAGGGCACAGGGAGGAAAGGGCACAGGGAGGGAGGAAAGGGCACAGGGAGGAAGTAAAGAGCACAGGGAAGAAAGAGCACTGGGAGGAAGTAAAGCGCACAGGGAGGAAAGGGCACAGGGAGGAAAGGGCACAGGGAGGAAAGGGCACAGGGAGGAAGTAAAGCGCACAGGGAGGAAGTAAAGCGCACAGGGAGGGAAGGGCACAGGGAGGAAAGGGCACAGGGAGGAAAGGGCACAGGGAGGAAAGGGCACAGGGAGGAAAGGGCACAGGGAGGGAGGAAAGGGCACAGGGAGGAAAGGGCACAGGGAGGGAGGAAAGGGCACAGGGAGGAAGTAAAGTGCAAAGGGAGGAAGTAAAGGGCACAGGGAGGAAGTAAAGCGCAAAGGGAGGAAGTAAAGCGCAAAGGGAGGAAGTAAAGCGCACAGGGAGGAAGTAAAGCGCACAGGAAGGAAGTAAAGCGCACAGGAAGGAAGTAAAGCGCACAGGGAAAAAAGAGCACTGGGAGGAAGGAAAGAGCACTGGGAGGAAGTAAAGAGCACTGGGAGGAAGTAAAGCGCACAGGGAAGAAAGGGCACAGGGAAGAAAGGGCACTGGGAAGAAAGGGCACAGGGAAGAAAGGGCAAAGGGCACAGGGAAGAAAGGGCACTGGGAAGAAAGGGCACAGGGAAGAAAGGGCAAAGGGCACAGGGAAGAAAGGGCACAGGGAAGAAAGGGCACAGGGAAGAAAGGGCACAGGGAGGAAAGGGCACAGGGAGGAAAGCACAGGGAGGAAAGAGCACAGGGAGGAAAGAGCACAGGGAGGAAAGAGCACTGGGAGGAAGTAAAGCGCACTGGGATGAGAGAGCACAGGGAAGAAGTAAAGCGCACTGGAATGAAAGAGCACAGGGAAGAAAGAGCACAGGGAGGAAAGAGCACAGGGAGGAAAGAGCACTGGGTGGAAAGAGCACTGGGAGGAAAGAGCACTGGGAGGAAAGAGCACTGGGAGGAAGTAAAGGGCACAGAGAGGAAAGGGCACAGGGAGGAAAGGGCACAGGGAGGAAAGGGCACAGGGAGGAAAGAGCACAGGGAGGAAAGAGCACAGGGAGGAAAGAGCACAGGGAGGAAAGAGCACAGGGCGACTCTCGCTGTAAAGTTAGACCCAGGCGAGTGAGAAGAGGCGAGAGGAGAAGCAGCAGCCCTTGCTGGCTTCAGTCTCAATGACCCCACGGAGATGCTGGACAATTCCCACACATAAATAGTAAAAGGTATTTAACTGATCAGAAACTCACTTTAGTTGGGCAGAAGTTGTGGTGCCAAGGAAGGAAATTGTGGATTATTGGAATAGTTGTGGCTTTTGGAAACGTTGCAATATGTTTGCTTGATCTTAAAAATCCTGGGACTGACTAATACAAGAATATATATGGGATAGCAGCAGGTTGGATGTAATGAGTTGGATGTAATGAGAGGAAATGCTGTTACCCCCTATATAATTGTTGCCAAAGGCTTACCAACAGACTCTTTTATGAAAAACAAATCAGCTTGATCACGCTCTCATAGAGCCCCTGGAAATGTATTGGTTTTAACACATGTAGTAATTCTTGAGAAGTAAATGCCCGTCTGTGTGTGATATGGTCTGACCTTCCTGTGGTGGAGCACTCGTTTGATGGAGTTGCTTTGTAGGACGTCCTGGTCCGGGCTGAGCTCCGAGTACTGCTGTAAGAGCTGGGTCTGGAGTTCACAGACCAGAGAGGAGCAAAGCTGAGGGTCCTCCACACGCCGCTGCAGGTGGATCCTGCGGGTACACGCCACACGGCAACTGTTACGGCCAACCAACAGACACAGGCCCCCGTGAGCAGCGGGACTGACCATACACTGACCTATTGAACTCAGGCAGCCTGTCCAGGTCCAGGAGGGCAGAGTGAGTGGTGATCTTCGAGGGGTTAAAGTCACTGATCAGCTCCTGTAGACTCCGGCCCATTCCATTAGCTGAAGACACACAGATTTAATATTTCACAACATATTGTGATAGAAAACTGTGATTTTGCAATTACATACTGTGCAATTACAGTGTGGGGTTCAAGTATAAATAAAAGTGCTACATTGAGACCTCACATTTGGAAGATGATATGGTTTCTCATGTCATCTCTGGGCTGTCTCTGTCCTAAGCTGGCCAGACTGCTCACCTCACTCCTGTAGTTTGCCTCGTCTCTGTTGTTGATGAGACCCACCACTGTTGTGTCGTCTGCAAACTTGATGAAGAGGTTTGAGTCGTACTTTGGAGCGCAGTCATGGGTCAGCAGAGTGAACAGGAGGGGGCTCAGCACACAGCCTTGGGGAGCTCCCGTGTTCAGTGTGATGGTTCTGGAGGACTTTCCGCCGACAGGTACAGCCTGTGGTCTCCCCGTCAGAAAGTCCAGCAGCCAGTTGCACAGTGATGTGTTGATCCCCAGGTGGAGCAGTTTGTGTATTAGCTGCTGTGGGATTATAGTGTTGAATGCTGAGCTAAAGGCTAAAAACAGCATTCTAACGTAAGAGTCCTTTGTGTCAAGGTGAGTGAGGGCTGAATGAAGCGCAGTGGAGATGGCATCTTCAGTTGAGCGATTGGACCGGTAAGCAAACTGGTATGGGTCCAGGGTGGGAGGGAGAACAGACTTGATGTGTTCCATGACGAGCCACTCGAAGCACTTCATAAGAATTGGAGTGAGTGCTACTGGGCGGTAGTCATTAAAGCAGGAGGGTGGTGACTTCTTTGGCACCGGAATGATGGTAGTCGCTTTAAGGCACGTTGGGACCACAGCCTGCTGCAGAGATGTGTTAAAAATGTCTGTGAAGACCTCAGTGAGTTCATCAGCGCAACCTTTCAGTACACGACCTGGTATGTTGTCTGGACCCGGTGCTTTGTGTATGTTGATCCTGCTCAGAGATCTTCTCACACTCTCTGGAGATAGCTTCACCACTTGGTCTGCAGGAGGTGGTGTTGACTTTTGTGACGGGGTTCTGTTGAATGCCTCGTAGCGAGCAAAGAATTAATTTAGAGCGTTCAACAGAGAGGTGTCACTGGCACAAGTTTGTCGAGGAGGTTTATAGTCTGTGATGGTCTTTATCCCCTCCCACAGACTCCGAGTGTCTCTGCTGTGTCTGAAGTGATCAGTTATCTTTTTGGAGTACTGCTTCTTGGCTTTTTTGATGCCGCGGGACAGGTTGGCCCTAGCCGTCCGCAGTTTCTCCTTGTCACCAGATTTGAAGGCAGCATTCCGAACCCTCATGAGCCTGAGGACTTCACTTGTAATCCAAGGTTTCTGGTTGGACCTGATAATGATGGTCTTAGAGTCTGTAACATCCTCAGTGCACTTGGTGATGTAGGCAGTGACAGTCTCTGTATACTCCTGGAGATCAGTGATATTGTTGTGAATGGCAGCCTGCTTGAACATATTCCAAGCCGTTGTGTGAAAGCAGTCCTTAAGTTTCTCTACAGAGTCTTTACTCCACACTTGAATCGGTTTCCTAACCGGTTTAGTGACTCTAACCGGTGGCCTGTATGCTGGCAGTAACATAATAGTTATGTGGTCCGAGGCACCAAGATGGGGGAGGGGGTGTGCCTTGTACGCTCCTTTTTTGGTGGTGTAAACCAGATCCAGGATGTTGTTTCCCCTTGTTGGAAAGTCAATGTGTTGATAGACTTTGGGGAAAACGCTCTTTGGGTCTGTGTGGTTAAAATCCCCAGCTAAGATGAGAAAGGCATCTGGGTGGGCTGTTCATTCAGTGCCTCTTTCCTGTTTTTGAGGTTAGAGGTGGGCGGTATATAGGCAGCCACCAGCAGTACAACAGTAAATTCCCTGGGCAGGTAGAAAGGGCGACACTTAATGATAATAAACTCCACGAGGGGTGAGCAGTGTCTGCAGACCACGGCGACGTCACGGCACCAGGCGTCATTGGTGTAGACACAGGGACCACCTCCACGCGTCTTCCCTCCCTTGGAGATCACTCTGTCTGCTCTGCAGCAGGAAAGCCCCTCAAGCTGGATTCCACTGTCCGGTATATTACCATTGAGCCATGTCTCAGTGAATATAAAAACACAACCGTCTGTCACCAATCTCCGAGAGGAGCGTAGCAGACGAATATAATCCATCTTATTGTCCAGTGAACGTACGTTAGCCAGAACAATAGTAGGGATAGAAGGCCGGTGTGGTTTAGCTGTTATTCTTGGATACCTCCTCGTTTGCCCCTTTTTTGTTTCCTGTAGCGCCTCTTGTGACACCTCCACTGCGCTGCAGGTGCGGGGGGCCCTCGGTGACCTGTCAGCACTTCAGAAGATGATATCTCTGGATTTGTAGGTCTCAAATGCTGCTTAAATGCCTTTAGCTCGGATGCCAACTGTGTGTTTACTTTTAAAACACATCCTCTGTTCATTGCTAGCAAAGATCTTTGGCAGTAAAAAAATCCGCTGAACTCCACAAAAATATGGCAAAGATGTACAAAAACATCTTGTAAAACAATGTGAAACACAAAAACTGCAAAAGCAGTTCGCAGAAAAGGTGCCGCATTACATTGTGTACTGGCCCAGTGGTTCTGCTAACTGCAATGTTTGGAGAGTTGTGTATTACACATAATTGGCCTAGTGTCGCTGTATGGTCTTTTTTTTAATACTCTGGCCTCCATTCGGGCGCATGGGTACAGTTGGTCACTTCCTTATGCAACATGGGTGACATCAGTGCCGGTGTATGTCTTTGAGAGGTTTCACACAGCTTCAGATGGCGATCAACTGTTTGCGGTTGTGCACAATGCAGCTGAGGCCGGGCGCACCTGCCCACTGTTGCATCGGCTGGTATTTATTTTTGGTCTGATGCATCATGTATGTACCGTGTCCTGCTGTCTGCAGTCCGGGTGAGAGGTAGTCAGCGTCCATTCTGCAGAGATGTTGCTCTGTGGTTTTGTGCCACAGTGGCACAAGAGCTTAGTCGGTCGTCGTTTTTTGGCCATACTTCATTGCTGGCTGAAACTGACTAACTTTAGTGACGCCTGAGGATCAGGCCTGCAGTTCTGTGGTATGACTTTCATCGCACTTTGGAGCTGAACTTTGTCTGTTCATATATTGCCTGTACTCTGGCTGGTGTGTGCACTCGCAGGTTCTTCCTGTGTTTGTTTATGGTGATCGATAGTTGAATGGTTGAAGTTTTTTTGTACCATCACTTCGAGGTGAGATGGAGTCATGGGCTTTTGTGGCCATGAGTGTCTATAGGCCTTCAACAGGGCTGGGGCCGCTTTTCAGTGTTCCCACTGTTTGCAATTTTTTCTGTCCGGGTGTTGTTTCTCTCCTGGTGTGACAATGTCTTGCTCCAGTGTTTTGTCCTGGGGTGTGATTGTACCTCTGCCTCTTTTCGTGCAAGGGGTTAGTGCTCCTGCCTTGCTTTGTTGCCACCCGTTTTGTTTGGTCTGTTTGACATGTCCCATGTAGATTTTCTTCTTTATGCGGGGGGAGTATGTTCCCTATGCCAGGGTGTGTTAATCTCACTTGTTTCACTGTGGCCTCCTCCGAGCAGACTAGTTCTCGGAGGCTTATGGTCTTTCACTCGCTTGGTGTGCCTCCATTCTCATGGCTTGAGACGGTAGCAGAGCCTGTTGGTCGTCGGGCCTTCTACTTGGGCAGTATACCGTTGCGTGTGGTGTTCTGGCCGCCTTTCCCTCTTTTTCGGAACGTCCACCACTCCCTTTTAAGGGGAGTCTCCCACTTCTTGGGCATCTCTTTATGGGTTTGTCCCATTTCCTGCACTTGAGGACGGTATTTTATGGGACTCCGTCTAGACTGCATTGTAACGAAAGTTACGTATGCAACTACGGTTCTATGAATCCCGAATGACCGCCAGAGCTTCTCTGTCACTCGGAATCCTTGCATTTTCGTGCGAAGATTCTTTTGGAACAGAGGCTTGGCTGACGTGGAGCTATATAGCCTCCTGGTTGGTCATCTGGGGGTCACAAGTGTGACGTTTTTTTTATTACTACTCGAACGGCGCATGCGGGAAGGAGATATTCAGTGCTTAAAAGCACCGCCTCTGGCGGTCATTCGGGAATAAAAGAAGACGCGTATGTCCGTGTTGTAAGAGAGAGCGCAAGCATGGCTCTTTTTTGTAGGTTAATAGCGACAGACACGGGTTTAACATGCTTCCCCTGATGCATGAGCCCTGACGATGGTTTCTCTGAATTCAGCAGAACTTAATCATGGCGCGGGGTTCAGCGTCGCCGCGAGTCACTGCAACCTCTGTGTGCGTTCCCTCATAGAAAATAAAGGAGGCGGCTCTTTCGCCGCACGCCAAGGCGTTTTGGTGTGTGTTGGGGCAAGCAAAGCCCTTCGACATTTAGGCTAAAGTGAGCCTTCATCATTTTAAAAGTTACTCATCTACCGTTCCAGCCAAGAGCAGATTAGAAGTCCCATCTCACTTTTGCGTTTATTGCTAGAGACGCCTCTAGTGCCTGTTGGCGGCTCTCTATAGGCCGCACCGTCATGTTAGCCGCAGGGTTCAAAGCGTGGGAAAAAAGTAGCGGCGTAAACGAAAATGATGTTAGAGATATTAATGAGGCTTTGAGTGGGCTGTAGTGAGTGGGCTGTATTGAGGGCTTAGGCCCTCCAGCTTAGGCCCAAACCCCTCCAGGGTGATCCCACACATGTGCACTGCACACATGTGTGGGATCACCCACAATGAACAATAACGTTCAAGGTCCGTATAGTCGCTTCTGATTGGTTGATGAGTGACGTCAGCAGCGTGGTGTCAGGTTACACAGGAGGGGGGCTGCAGTAGAGGAAAGCGACCGTAGTTTGGAGACAAGATACAACTTTAGGACTGTATAAAGGGATAATTACAAAGCCTGGACTCACTGTCAAAGCCTGAGCCACAGTTGGTGGTGATGTCCAGCAGCGCCTCAGGCAAGACGCCCTCGGTCCTGAATCTCTGGATGAAGATGTCGCCCTGGCGTTTGGACAGTTTGGATCCGTCCTTGTTCATGAGCAGGGGCAGGTGAGCGAAGGCCGGGGGGTTCCAGCCCAGGGCGCGGTACAGCAGCAGGTGTTTGGAGGTGGAGATGAGCCACTCGGATCCCCGCAGCACGTGGGACACCCCCATGTGGTGGTCGTCCACGATGTTAGCCAGGTGGTACGTGGGGAAACCGTCTGCCTTGAGGATGACCGGATCTCCCTCCACCTGCACGCAGACACAGGAAATTACTACATTCTCTTATTCACAAAGGAAGGGAACAAGAACTGATAACTTTTCAACAACCCTGACTAATAAGGCATTCTGCGGCCCGATACGAAGCAGATGCCGATAACCAATCATTTTGCCAAAACACTACAAAAAACTGGGAGACTGACAGAAGCGCGTCACGACTACACACGTCTGCGCCAACGGTCCCTCTGACCAACACCATACATTCACACACACCATTCATCCTGGCCTATTGTACATGTTTTTGGTGGTAGGGGAAACCGGAGTACCCGGAGGAAACCTACGCAGACACAGGGAGAACATGCAAACTCCACTCAGAAAGGCCCCGTCCAGGTGGGAATCGAACCTGGGACCTTCTAGCTGTGAAGCGAGAGCACTAACCGCTGTGCTACCGTGCCGCCCATATTCTCAATTCAAGTGATTTAAACCCATGCTTGATATTTCTTTTTTAATCTATTGTAAATATCATCTTTTTAATTCATATAAATTCCGTATAGGCTAGACTTCAAACATTTACATTTCTAGTTTTTTAGATTTTGACCAAAAATGTTTTTTTTTTTTTATCATCATCATCATCATCATCATCATCAATACTTTTAATTCTGCTATAATTTGGACATTGATTGATCTGTTGCTGTGTAGTGTGTAAATGTTTTGTCTGAATTTGATCCAAAATGTATCCATTTACCAATTCCAGTGACCTGGGTCGTACCTGCGCTACTTCATGTCGGGTCCAGCCAAACACCAGGTCGTGGAAAGACTCTGCTCTCTCCTGTAGACGGAAGCGGATGACATGACTGAGCCCCTGGGCCAGCCGCTGCTCCACCTGTGCGGCCTGTAGGTGGCGACACCTGTTGTCATACCTGTAAACACACCAAGGGCGTAGGTTAGGTGTCAATAATGGTGGGGACACTTCTTGTTCTGTTGGCTATGCTGCTGTCCTTGTTTTCTTTATTAATTAAAAAAGACCATCCGACTAGCAAGTTTTCCTTAATGTTTTTATATATATATATATATATATATATATATATATATATATATATATATATATATACTGTAGGGAAACGCTGCAGCTGCTACTAGTGTGGACTGAACGGACAGTCACAAGTCCTCATTATTCATATGTAGTGAATAATGAGGACATTATTAGTGCGAGAGTCGGCGGAGAACTAGATGAAATCAGTTGTTTCAATCCCGTGTTGCGCATTTCTCATGAATAAATGACTTGAATATAAACGGTGACGGTGACTGGACGGAAAAAGGCAATAATCCATCCAAGCAGTTTTATTCATTCATGTAAAATCCATGTGAAATAGAACGCATCTGACTCATAATCCATTAATAGTCCACTGTCTCTGGAGTTTGGTTGGTCTTTATCACAGAAATACATTATTTTCGGAGTTTAGCGAACTTTGGCAGATGTAGTCAATCTTCCAGGGTCCGGACACCGGACAGCTGAGCTACTTTGGGCACGAGCAGCGCGTGTGATGTCACATAGCGGGGAGAAAGTAGTGACTTCTGTTCTGTCCGAAACACAAACAGAACCAGTGCCTTATAGTCTATAGTCAGTGTGGGCCTAAGTACTGAATGAGGGGTTCATTCACTACACTTCACTCCCATTCCCACCCGCCGCTAAATTGAAACCGCCCATTCCCGCAAGATTTGCGTTGGGTCCCAGTCCCAATGCAGACCTCTACTGCATTGGGGTCATTTATCAAGGCAAATGCTAAATAGCAGGTGCAAGCTGAAAAATAAAATATGCTATTCTGTTGCCATGTTACACTTAAATTGCCATTTGATGTTGCCTGCATTACAAGTAAACGAGAAAATGCTGCGCGAGTAAAGAAATGCATAAATAAGCCTGCTGCTGATTCACTTTTGTATGTGCTACTCACGTTGCACATGAGCAAACGCTTTGTAAATGACCCCCATAGATTAATTCTTAAAAACTGACTGACTGAAAATATTGGCTGTCTGTGGTTCTATATAGGCGTTGACTTTCCCAACGCTGCTACGGACATGGCATGTTTTCACGTAAATGCGCGTACGTAAATAGGCTAAGCTCCATTAACAGACTGTAGCCCGTTCTATACGAGCTTTGGCAATGATTTAAAAAAATAGCTCGCAACAACACAAATAAGAGAACTATGAACTATAAACAATTATGAACTATGAATGAACTAGTTCATTTTGAAATTTGTGAACTGAACTTTGAAATACACTGCAGCCCAGTTGCAACCCAAAAATGTGATTATCTCCGGAAATATTTCACCAATTAACATGAGACAAACAGTGTCTCCCCAAGCCTAATGTACGCACATCAGTGTTGAGCTTTTGTGAACGATTGTACAATGAGAAGCTCTCCACATGTCCTCACACCAGAGTGGGAGAAGCGGGGCTTGAAAACACTTGGGCATCATCGCATTTGGCTTGAAGACCCTACGAACTCTGCGCAGCCGCTGGCGCTCAATTCTAATGAAATATTGGTGGGGACTGTCTCTGCCAGGCCAAAGTCAATGGAGGCTGCCCGTGATACTGGAGAAGTGGAATTGCGGAGTACCTGGGAGTCTGTCCGCTGCGCAGGGCCTCCTTCTTGAGCAGCTGGAGCCTCTGGGGGGTGCAGAAGCAGTAGTACGCATGCCCAGACTGGACCAGACGCTGGGCAGTAGAGGAGTACAGCTCCAGCCTCTGGGACTGGAGGTACGGCCCCACCGGCCCTCCGCGCTGGGGGCTCTCGTCTGGGGGGATACCTGGGTCAGACAGACAGGCTTTATGTAGGCACAGACACAACGGAGGTGCCTAGTAAATGTCATTTATTACTTAGGGTTCAACCTGTGTGCGTGGATAGGGAGGTCTGGGCACCTCTGCTCAGACTGTGACAATTTTCATAGTCAACTAACTAAAACTAGTTGCAAGTAATACACAAACTGTGATGGACCGTCTGACGGCCTTGGGGGCCTTTTATTCAAACTGCTGGAGAGCGCCGGCTTTCTGATCACACCTATCGACTTCAGGCTTGCCTCCCTTTTTAACAAAAGGCCTAAAGGCATATACACATCAAACGGTCCTGCTGTGACGTCTCATACGCGTCACCATTTCTGCGCCCGTCAGTCGGGTGCGTTTACATCTGAACTGTAACAAGCCCTGCCATGTACGTTGTGCTTTCTTTCATGTGCTTGTCTATATAGCTGGGTCAGATAGCTGGCACATGGACTACTCTGTGTGCGTGGTTCTCTGCATGTGTTAATAAATTACACTCTTGACAAAGACAAATACTTTTCCAGTTTTTCCTTTACAGTGGTAAGAAAATCCACGACACTGAATAAGGATGATTGCATGATTATAAGTCGACCAGTCATGATTGAGCTATGGAGCTCCTTTTTCAAACATGCACCTCGAGTTGGACCTGGTTATACCCCTGACATGGTGCTTCCCTGCGCAGTCCAGCATGTCCTTTATAGCCTGGTTTATGGAGGTTTTAACTACTGCATTTACCTAAACTCAAGGTGCTGAGGTTGTCGTTTTTTTTCCTGCCTCACGCCTCTGCCGTTTGAGTGATGGACATGTTCTGCTGCTGTCAATCAGAAGTGGCTGCAGTCGCAGAAAACAAACTCCTCGGCCTAATCTCAATTCTCTTTTCTACCCCTTCTCCTAGCCCTTTCCCTACACCCTGAAACCAAGGGCTAAGGGCGAGGGTTGAAAAGACCGCCCTAAGAAATGGGACAGCCCTCCATTTGACTGCATTTACTATTAACACAGATTAATAAGGTTATGTAAATAAAAAGCAAATAAAGAGCTGCGAGAGATCAGCCGATCGCTCATCAATCTATCAAACTTCATTTATAAAGCACTTTTCATGTATAAAAGGTATCACAAAGTTCTTGTAGCACACTCAGCGGGGACGGGCAGAGGTAGACCCACTCGCAGTGCGCACAGGGACAGAGGCACCCGCAGCCTCCGCTCTGAGCCCCGGGCCTGAGCGGAGGCTGCAGAGGTGCGAGACAGACAGCCTCGGACCCGGGCTCAGAGCACAGCGGCGCGGGGCGGCCTCGGACCCGGGCTCAGAGCACAGCGGCGCGGGGAGAGAGACAGCCTCTGACCCGGGCTCAGAGCACAGCGGCGCGGGGAGACAGACAGCCTCGGACCCGGGCTCAGAGCACAGCGGCGCGGGGCGGCCTCGGACCCGGGCTCAGAGCACAGCGGCGCGGGGAGAGAGACGGCCTCTGACACGGGCTCAGAGCACAGCGGCGCGGGGAGACAGACAACCTCTGACCCGGGCTCAGAGCACAGCGGCGCGGGGAGAGAGACGGCCTCTGACCCGGGCTCAGAGCACAGCGGCGCGGGGAGACAGACGGCCTCTGACCCGGGCTCAGAGCACAGCGCCGCGGGGAGACAGACGGCCTCTGACCCGGGCTCAGAGCACAGCGCCGCGGGGAGACAGACGGCCTCGGACCCGGGCTCAGAGCACAGCGCCGCGGGGAGACAGACGGCCTCGGACCCGGGCTCAGAGCACAGCGCCGCGGGGAGACAGACGGCCTCTGACCCGGGCTCAGAGCACAGCGCCGCGGGGAGACAGACGGCCTCTGACCCGGGCTCAGAGCACAGCGCCGCGGGGAGACAGACGGCCTCTGACCCGGGCTCAGAGCACAGCGGCGCGGGGAGACAGACGGCCTCTGACCCGGGCTCAGAGCACAGCGGCGCGGGGAGACAGACGGCCTCTGACCCGGGCTCAGAGCACAGCGGCGCGGGGAGACAGACGGCCTCTGACCCGGGCTCAGAGCACAGCGGCGCGGGGAGACAGACGGCCTCTGACCCGGGCTCAGAGCACAGCGGCGCGGGGAGACAGACGGCCTCTGACCCGGGCTCAGAGCACAGCGCCGCGGGGAGACAGACGGCCTCTGACCCGGGCTCAGAGCACAGCGGCGCGGGGAGACAGACGGCCTCTGACCCGGGCTCAGAGCACAGCGGCGCGGGGAGACAGACGGCCTCTGACCCGGGCTCAGAGCACAGCGCCGCGGGGAGACAGACGGCCTCTGACCCGGGCTCAGAGCACAGCGCCGCGGGGAGACAGACGGCCTCTGACCCGGGCTCAGAGCACAGCGACGCGGGGAGACAGACAACCTCTGACCCGGGCTCAGAGCACAGCGGCGCGGGGAGACAGACAGCCTCGGACCCGGGCTCAGAGCACAGCGGCGCGGGGAGAGAGACAGCCTCTGACCCGGGCTCAGAGCACAGCGGCGCGGGGAGAGAGACAGCCTCTGACCCGGGCTCAGAGCACAGCGGCGCGGGGAGAGAGACAGCCTCTGACCCGGGCTCAGAGCACAGCGACGCGGGGAGACAGACAGCCTCGGACCCGGGCTCAGAGCACAGCGGCGCGGGGAGACAGACAGCCTCGGACCCGGGCTCAGAGCACAGCGGCGCGGGGAGAGAGACAGCCTCTGACCCGGGCTCAGAGCACAGCGACGCGGGGAGACAGACAGCCTCGGACCCGGGCTCAGAGCACAGCGGCGCGGGGAGAGAGACAGCCTCGGACCCGGGCTCAGAGCACAGCGGCGCGGGGAGACAGACCGCAGGTGCAGCAGCGATGAACCCCGTGTGTCATGGCATTAGCGACGCATCGAAAGTTTGGAAAGAAATGCCAACAGTCAGTCAATACAGCACAAATACACGGAGCATTTGCAGCAGCAAAGCGAAAATGTACAACTGATACGAAGCACTGTTCTAATTGTTGCACAAAGCGAATAAAGTCATGAACGAAGCGTTCTGAAACTGTATAAATGTTGTAAGAGTGCTTATTGATGATGTTCGTGAATTCATTTCGCAGCTTATTTCCGTGTTTTGTTCTTCGTCTGAAGTGTGCATCAGAAAAACCCTCGCTTGAAGGGCTATATGGCCCTCTCCCTCACCCCTACCCCTCACCGCAAAATACAATTGGGACACCCCTTCGTCTCTCGTGAACGCGCAAAACGAAGGCAAAGGGCTAAGCGAGTGCTAAGGGGGAGAATTGAGATTGGGCCCTCGTGTGTCCGAACGGCAAACTATTCTCACTGCACATACAAAACAACCAGCAAGTCGGGAGTGGGTTGAGGTGGTCAAAATAAAAATTGGCTCCGCTCATCGCCGTACGCACATAGCATTGTATAAACTTAGTCTAAATGTAACATCTTTACAGTAGGTTTTTGACAAATATGAGGCGTATTTTCATAAAACAAGCAGCGTTTTGCAGCTTGTGATTCGGAGAATTAATTCATGTTGCTGGACACGGAGAAAGTGTGAGAGAATGAGAATGATTAAAAGCAAGCATGTTTTCCTGACAGCTCAAAAAATGCTTCTTTGCCTCTTGCAGATTTGCATCTTGTTGCAACATGAAGCTGAAATGTAACACATGAGTACCATGATGTTTAACAGCAGATGTCGAAGTGTATCTGCAGCTTGATGCTCAATTGCATGAAAAATAAACGTTCCCTAAATAAAATATTAAAATTGCAAATCGAATTGCAATCGCAATATCCAGGGCTTGAAATTAACTTTTTTCTTGGTGGCGCTGGTGCTCCTAATTCTGAAATGTAGGAGTACAGTCAAAAAGGGTTAGGGTTAGACACAACCAAAAAAAAACACAGGGAAGCTTTAACAGGGAAGAAGGCAATTAAAACATACCATATGCCACTTCCAGCCTTCTGTTGCATTTTATATGTATTATTTTAGTTGTTTGCATTAATACTGCAATCTACAAAACTCATTATATTTTAACACTGTAAATGGGACACCAAATTTTGTGCCTCCCAACCGCTATTATAATACATCCACGCTCCCAACCCCCGACTTTCTTTGCTCCATCCCGCTTCACCGCACTCACTGCGTCATCTCCTCCCTCTGTGCTGTGGGGCTCAGCTCCATAGATTGAGGTACAAGCGGCAAACTCCTTTGCCAGGACCTTTGAAGACGCGTTTCACATTGCGTTTGTGAATTTATGTTTTGTACTTTGCAAGCGCGGCGATGATTCACTTTCAACGCTGCAAGAGGTGGCGTTGGACTGAAGTTTGAAGCTTCATTTGAGAGATGTCCCCAGTCCCAGTAAAGTTTATGAATGATATATATTCCCCGTTTATTAAGAGACTACAGTTGTGTAAATACATTGGCTCATTCAATGAAAGCAGGCTGCACTAGCACATGTAGGCAGGACTGGGCTGATGTCGTCGGCCCGGCGCGTGTCACTGAGAGGAATGAGATCTGTTATAGCCCTGACACGGTCCTTACCTGCCCAGTCCAGCATGTCCTCTATGGCCTGGTTATAGCCATGACACGGTCCTTACCTGCCCAGTCCAGCATGTCCTCTATGGCCTGGTTATAGCCATGACACGGTCCTTACCTGCCCAGTCCAGCATGTCCTCTATGGCCTGGTTATAGCCATGACACGGTCCTTACCTGCCCAGTCCAGCATGTCCTCTATGGCCTGGTTATAGCCATGACACGGTCCTTACCTGCCCAGTCCAGCATGTCCTCTATGGCCTGGTTATAGCCATGACACGGTCCTTACCTGCCCAGTCCAGCATGTCCTCTATGGCCTGGTTATAGCCATGACACGGTCCTTACCTGCCCAGTCCAGCATGTCCTCTATGGCCTGGTTATAGCCATGACACGGTCCTTACCTGCCCAGTCCAGCATGTCCTCTATGGCCTGGTTATAGCCATGACACGGTCCTTACCTGACCAGTCCAGCATGTCCTCTATGGCCTGGTTGAAACCATGACACGGTCCTTACCTGCCCAGTCCAGCATGTCCTCTATGGCCTGGTTATAGCCATGACACGTTCCTTACCTGCCCAGTCCAGCATGTCCTCTATGGCCTGGTTATAGCCATGACACGGTCCTTACCTGCCCAGTCCAGCATGTCCTCTATGGCCTGGTTATAGCCATGACACGGTCCTTACCTGCCCAGTCCAGCATGTCCTCTATGGCCTGGTTATAGCCATGACACGGTCCTTACCTGCCCAGTCCAGCATGTCCTCTATGGCCTGGTTGAAACCATGACACGGTCCTTACCTGCCCAGTCCAGCATGTCCTCTATGGCCTGGTTATAGCCCTGACACAGTCCTTACCTGCCCAGTCCAGCATGTCCTCTATGGCCTGGTTATAGCTATGATACGGTCCTTACCTGTCCAGTCCAGCATGTCCTCTATGGCCTGGTTATAGCCCTGACACAGTCCTTACCTGCCCAGTCCAGCATGTCCTCTATGGCCTGGTTATAGCTATGATACGGTCCTTACCTGTCCAGTCCAGCATGTCCTCTATGGCCTGGTTATAGCCCTGACACAGTCCTTACCTGCCCAGTCCAGCATGTCCTCTATGGCCTGGTTATAGCTATGATACGGTCCTTACCTGTCCAGTCCAGCATGTCCTCTATGGCCTGGTTATAGCCATGACACGGTCCTTACCTGCCCAGTCCAGCATGTCCTCTATGGCCTGGTTATAGCCCTGACACAGTCCTTACCTGCCCAGTCCAGCATGTCCTCTATGGCCTGGTTATAGCTATGATACGGTCCTTACCTGTCCAGTCCAGCATGTCCTCTATGGCCTGGTTATAGCTATGATACCGTCCTTACCTGCCCAGTCCAGCATGTCCTCTATGGCCTGGTTATAGCCATGACACGGTCCTTACCTGCCCAGTCCAGCATGTCCTCTATGGCCTGGTTATAGCCATGACACGGTCCTTACCTGCCCAGTCCAGCATGTCCTCTATGGCCTGCGCAGCTCCAAGGACCAACCGGCTCTGGTCGGTGTCCTCCAGGCGCAGGATGAAGGTGCCTCCGTACTTCTTGGCGAACATATAGTTGTAGAGAGCTGTTCGCAGGCCACCAAGGTGCAAGAACCCTGCAACACAAGCGAGAAGATGGGGCAATGGTGGCACAAAGTACAGCTGGATGTTTTTTGGAAGATGACTACTTTGAGATTTTGACAGGCTAATTTGACATTCCTTTATTAATTTCCTGTGCCTGCCTGATACATTTATTATACCAAGTTGATCGTACATTGCCCCAGCAGAGCTCTCTGGTCGGCCAATCAAATGGTTTTGGACGTGCCCAGGTCCCGGTACAAACAGTGGGGCGATCGTTCCTTTGTGGTTGCCGCGCCTAAACTGTAGAACAGCTTGCCCCTCAGTTTGCGTGTTTTAGAACACATTCAATTATGTCTAGAGTGCAATAATTTTGTGTTTTTAAATATTTTTTATCTTTCTGTGAAGCACTTTGGTACATACATTTCAATTGATTGATTGGCCAAGTGATAGTCAAGATCATTCCAATTTGAGACATCATCCATTTATTATAATTAGAGATCATTTTTATGATGCTTTAATAATGCACAAGGTCAGTGCTTCTCTAGTTTAGACATTAGCCCAATTTTGATTTAATTTAGACCCTTTTAAGATCTGGTTTAGTCCTGATTGGATCTGGTACTAGGTTAATTTTGTCTATAATATTTAGCAAAAATGTTAAAATCAAAATCAAATCAAATCAAACTTTATTTATAGAGCGCTTTTCATACAAAATGTAACACAAAGTGCTTTACAGTGCTTAAAAATCATTAAAAATAATAAAAATCGTCCCCACCAGTAAATATACATAAATAACTACAACCCCACCACCCACCACCCGCGCACACAGACACACAGACACATATACACAGACATGCCCAGCAGTTAAAAGTCTTAAATAAAAATGGACATAGAGTTGAGTATAAGGCTGGGTACAGATCGACCGAAAGAGGAAACATCATCCAAGGAGCCGTCTGCACCAGGAGCAGCCCATCGCCCACAGCCACAGAGCGCCAACCCAGGGGGCCCGGAGTAGGTGTAGGAGAGACGTCCTACCTCCATCCAGGCACCCCCAGGAGAGCGCCCGCACGGCCACAGCCAACCAGCACTCCCGGGGCAGAGGGCTCCCTCAGAGGAACCACTAGGAGAACATAAAAAATAAATGAATAAAAATAAATAAATAAATATTTAATAAGAGATACATTAAAAACAGCTAAAACTGTGCGTGAAATAGCACAGGATAAAAGAGGGAAAATAAAGAAGTAATAGAACTAAAACCGGTAAATAAGGTTAATATAAGTAAATATTAATTAAAAGCTAAACTAAAAAAGGTGGGTCTTGAGCCTGCTCTTAAAAACATGAACGTTCTCTGCGGTCCTGAGCTCCTCTGGCAGGTCGTTCCAGAGGCGAGGGCCATAGTATTGGAAAGACGCCTCGCCGTGAGTCTTTCTGTTGACTTTAGGAATAACTAGGAGACCCCTGCCAGAGGAGCGAAGGGACCGCGAAGGCTCATATGGTAAAATCAATTCTGAAAGATAAGAAGGACCAAGACCATTAAGACATTTAAAAACCATTAAAAGAACTTTAAAATCGATCCTGAAACACACGGGGAGCCAATGCAGCGACTCTAAAACCGGTGTAATGTGGTCCCGCCTCCTGGTCTTCGTCAGGACACGAGCTGCTGAATTTTGTAAAAGTTGTAAACCTGAGATACTCTTTTTGGGAAGACCAGAAAGCAGGGCATTACAGTAGTCGATACGACTGGTGATAAAAGCATGCATTAGCGTCTCCGTGTTGGCCCGAGAGAGAATGGGGCGGACTCTGGCTATGTTCTTTAGATGGTAAAAACCTATCTTTGTGATATTCTTAATGTGTGGAATTAAAGTCAGCTCAGAGTCAAAAATCACACCCAGGTTCTTCACCTGTGAGGAAGGATTAAAAGACAATGACTGTAGTTTGGGTAAAAGTTTCTCTCTCTGGGCCTGAGGACCGATGACTAAAACTTCAGTTTTGTCCTGGTTAAGCTGGAGAAAGTTTTCTGCCATCCAGGATTTGATATCTAAAATGCAGTTAAAAAGTGCATCCATTGGCCTGGTGTCCTCAGGAGACATGGAGATGTACAACTGTGTATCGTCAGCGTAACTATGAAAGTTGACTCCATGTCTCCTGATGACATCACCAAGAGGGAGCATATACAGGTTAAAAAGCACTGGGCCTAAAATCGAACCTTGAGGCACACCACATGTAATATTATGGACCTTGGAGGAGCAGGTATCCACACTTACCATGAATGTCCTGTCTGTGAGGTAGGATGTAAACCATTTGTGGACAGCACCAGAGAGGCCGATGTGTTTTAAACGAGTTAAAAGAATAGTCTGGTCGACTGTATCAAAGGCAGCGCTCAGATCCAGTAGAACCAACACTGTCAACCTTTTGGAATCATAATTTAATCTAATGTTACCCCTAAAAGTATTTCTGCTGAAGAAATATTGTACACATTTTGATTAAAACTAAAAAACACAGGTACTTGGGAGGGCAACAATTTATTTGACACTACCCTTGACACTACATTGTACCTGCCAAATTTAGTACAATGTAATGTGCCACGTAACAACAATGTTTTCCCACATAGACTGCGCCACAGAATCAACACCGCCCGCCACATATTGCGTTTCGTATTATTATTAAAAAAAGATTAAACGCCATTTAAAACATGCATCGTATAGAACCGCCGCAGCGGTCAATCCGGTTAACGCCCGGCTCACACTGAATCCGGTCCTGATCCGGTCCGGGTTTGCCCCAAACTACCACTCACATTGAGTCCGGCTGACACTGTGGCCGGCTCCGCCAGCTCCGGCGCCAGAAGCTGCGCCAGGCCCAGAAACGGCCCTCGCGAGAACAGAAGCGCACGCGAGTTTCCCTCTTGGTGCGAGGGCACGTCATAAATAGCCCCATATATAGGTAGTTTTTGTCAACAAAAGCCGTATTTGCCGGTACAACGACTCTCCCCAGTGAAGTGGATGCTTTAAACACACTAATGCCCCCGTGTCACTGGTAATGGAGACATGTTTACATTTACGACGTTACACGCGTTTACAGGCGGAAAACGAGACCAAATAAGTAGTAAGCGGACAGATTTTATTTTGAAATACACCGGATCTTCCTCTCCCACGAGACCTGACTTCCTGTTTGGCGCGTGTTTTTCGTCAGCTTGATCCGTTGGCGGCAACGGAAAGAATCCGCAAGAACGCCGGGATTCCACATCTCGCGTCACCGCCCCGCTCCAGCCCGCCGCGGACCGCCTCCGAAGGATTCCGAAATCAAACGCCCACTGCACACGTCTTGCTCCGTCTGGGCTCCACTCCGCCCAACTGCGGAGCTGAGGAGAGCATGCGCGAGACGTACGAGATCACGCGATAAAATGTGTGTACAGATAAAGCCGGTACCAAAACAAACTTTTCATTCATTGCAAAAGCAAAATTGTAATGTAATTTTGTCATTTACAAGTAGTGTACGATTTAAAATATATTATATATAGCACAGCTTTAATGTAAATATACGTATAAAAATACTTTATATGTTCGAAACGTTCTGTATTTATATTTCTACATTTTCTTTCGAAAATCAGGATGTTGTTTCCGTTCTCTTTCCTGTCTTCTGGTGCGTTCTGAACTGTTGAGCTTGATACGGACGGAGCTGACGGGGCGCAGACGTAGCTGAAAATAGAGTTGGTCCGTATTTTTATCGTGCCGAGGCGGAGAGGCGGAGCGGCGACGTTGGCCCTCGGAGCGGAGTGGACGATGTGGAATGTTTCTGAACGTTCAAAATAGCAACGTATTTGCTGCGGCGGTCGGGGCGGAGTGGAACGGAGCGAGCACGGAGAATGTGGAATCTGGGGGGAAGTCTATTCTTGCCGGATACCGGAGCCCCAACGGATCAAGCTGACGAAAAACACGCGTCAAACAGGAAGTCAGGTCTCGTGGGAGAGGAAGATCCGGTGTATTTCAAAATAAAATCTGTCTGCTCACTACTTTTTTTGGTCTCGTTTTCCGCCTGTAAACGCGTGTAACGTTGTAAATGTAAACATGTCTCCATTACCAGTGACACGGGGACATTAGTGTGTTTAAAGCATCCACTTCACTGGGGAGAGTCATTGTACTGGCAAATACGGCTTTTGTTGACAAAAACTACCTATATATGGGGCTATTTATGACGTGAACTCGCACCAAGAGGGAAACTCGCGTGCGCTTCTGTTCTCGCGAGGGCCGTTTCTGGGCCTGGCGCAGCTTCTGGCGCCGGAGCTGGCGGAGCTGGCCACAGTGTCAGCCGGACTCAATGTGAGTGGTAGTTTGGGGCAAACCCGGACCGGATCAGGACCAAAACCGGACTGGACCCGGACCGGATTCAGTGTGAGCCGGGGGTCACCTATAAGTACCTGGGGCTGCAGTTGGACAACAAGCTGAGCTGGGCGGCAAACATGGACGCTGTTTACAAGAAGGGGCAGTGTAGGATGTACTTTCTTAGACGGCTGGCCTCATTCAGGGTCTGTTCTAAGTTGTTGTACATGTTCTACCAGTCTATTGTGTCCAGTGTTCTTTTTTATGCTGTTGTATGTTGGGGGGGCAGCGCAAGAAAAAGGGACACTCAGAGACTGGACCGGCTCATTAGGAAGGCGGGTTCAGTGGTTGGTCTGGGCCTGGACTCAGTGGAGAGGGTGGTGGAGCAGAGAATGCTCTCTAAGATCAGGTCAATCGTGCTCAATCAGAGCCACCCCCTTAACTCGGTCTTCTCCCACCAGAGAAGCGCCGTGAGCTCCAGACTCCGCTCTCTGAGATGCTCCAAGGACAGACTGAAGAACTCTTTTGTCCCTAATGCTATCAGGCTCTATAACAGAGCCACGTCAGGGAGGAGCAGAGGAGGAGGAGAGAGGGAAATGTCTTGAGCATTATCTAGCAGTGCCTTAACTTAACTTATCTTGTATTTATTGCTCTCTCTTTTAAATGTGTTATTTTAATTTTATTATTTTTAACTTCTTTTAAATTTGTAGATCCTGCTCTGTTTGTGTGAATGTGAGCAAGGGACTGATGAATTATTTCCTTCGGGATCAATAAAGTATGTATCTAAATGTTGACATGCACTGCCCTGAGCTAACAAGGAGCACTGGCTTCGGACGGATCAGCTCCTGTCTCCTCCATACTGATAGTGTAGCGAAAACCCCTATACAGCTACGTCCTTTGTTTGTGTATATACACACATATACATATACACACACACACATTTCCTTATTACATTGTATACCTCCAAAGTACCAAACCTTCTATTGTGTATGTAGGACGATAGGCACACGATTGGTTCAAAGCCGATTACATTGTAGATGTAGTTCGGTACAACGTACCCAGATGGTGTAACATAAAGTGTGTGTGGCCTTATTTATTAATAAAACAAACATACAAAATACATGTCCTCCCGCCAAAGTAGAAACAACATTTGACACAAGACTGAAGACCACAAAGCATTTCATAAGTATTCATTTGCTGGTAGTGAGGTACAATCAGCTGTCACCATCCTCACCTGTGGGGCTCGGGGCGAACCTCACTCGGACCCCCGCGTCTGAGCTGGAGCATCTCCTGAGGGGGAACCCCCACTGTCCCCTGCGAACACAGACCCTCACACAGGAGGACATGTCCCCGGGAACCGGCTCAGCTGTGGCGGGCTAAAAGGACACCCTTCACGGACACAGCTTCTGCACGATATTCCGACATGCTGGTCAGGGAGCTGCCATCATCTTTGGATAGTCTGGTAAAAGAAACAAAGTGCGCCTGTCGAATAAACCAGCGATGTATGAAAGTGACTCAATTCTTGTTTCACGTAGTCCCAGACTCTGAAGCCTTGCACAGCTTCTGTCAGTGTTGGTCACTATTTATTTCTATGGTCCATGCCTCCACGGGGCCGCCATTTTGAATACGGTAACAGCAAAGGGACATTGTTCATGATGACGTTCATCATTTACGCTCCTTTTAAAAATGCTTTATTCCACCTTTCCGTCGCGCACGCACATCACATTCATAATAATACACACTAGTATTTATAAAACCGCCACGTTACGTATTTAGATCAAGAAACTATTTTTAATCATTTTAGAAAATGCAGTCAAGCCGACGCAGGCTGCCATCTGGTGGAAGGGAACTGTATAGTGTGTTTTCCCGTGACGTCACATGATGGCGATACTCACCAATGTACTCGCCTATCAACACAAAGGGCCTATCCGATTTTGTCTATTTTAATTAAGAACAGTGTGATAGAAGGTCTGAATTTGAGGGGCAAACAAATAATTATAAGTCAGTTGGCTGACGATACAACTCTCTTTCTTAAAAATGAGCTCCAAATTCCCATAGCATTACAAGCTATTAATATTTTCTCAAAAGCCTCCGGACTTCAATTAAATTTAAACAAATGTGAATTATTACCATTAAAAGAACAATCTATGCAATCATTATATAACATTAAGGTGAAAAAAGAAGTCAAATACTTGGGTATTGTGGTGACTAAAGACAAAACGATTTCCGAAAAACAAAACATAAAAGACAATGTTGACAACTGCAAATCATTCCTAAATAGGTGGCTACAGAGAGATCTCTCAATTTTTGGCAGAATATTGCTAACTAAAATGGACAGTTTATCTAGATTAATATATCCAGCTTATTCACTTCCAATAGCACCCCAAATAGTAAAAAAAATCAATAAACTAAATTTTGATTTCATATGGCGGAATAAATGTCATTATATAGCCAAGCAGGATTTAATTAGAACTTATGAAGATGGAGGTGGTAATGCAATAGATTTTGATTGTATGAATGGTATGTTGAAAATGAGATGGTTGAAAAACTATATTCAAAATCAAAATTCATTGTGGTCTTACATTCCCAATCTGATTTTTGAAAAAGTAGGTGGAATAAAATTTCTTCTAAAATGTGATTTCGATCTTAAAAAGCTTCCCATAAAACTTTCAGATTTCCACCAACAGGTCCTTCTATATTGGAAACTTATATTCAAGCACAATTTCACACCACACAATACACCAGTGTGGAATAATAGGTATATATTGGTGAATAGAAAATCTCTCTTCATCTCAGAATGGTTTTCTAAAGGTGTCTGGGCTATTGCCCACTTCATGGATGAGGAAGGAAATATTTTACAACATGTTGATTTCTGTGACAAATTTCAAATTAGATGTACCCAGAAGAGATTTAAACAGATTGTGAAAGCTTTTCCAATATCACTTGTAGCTATGATCAAGCAGGATATAATATACTCAAAAATCACTCCTACCTTAAGAAATCTTTACATTAATGGTATTGATTTTCAGAATTACAAATGTAACAACAAACATATAAGAAACTGTTTACTTAACTGTCAAACAAGTTCTCTCAAAAGAGATTATATT
Organism: Proterorhinus semilunaris; assembly: GCA_021464625.1. Classification (NCBI taxonomy): domain Eukaryota; kingdom Metazoa; phylum Chordata; class Actinopteri; order Gobiiformes; family Gobiidae; genus Proterorhinus; species Proterorhinus semilunaris. The sequence continues at coordinate 43,063,737 of CM038349.1, read as the reverse complement.
CTCAAAGAATTTGGAAAGGGGATTATCAAAAATATTAGATGTAAATACTTAAAATTCCCAGTCCCGCCAAAGATGAAAGAAATGCAGTTTAAAATTATTAATAGGATTTATCCAACTAGTGTTTTCCTAAAACAGAGATTTAAAATGGAGGTAGGAGACTGTAGCTTCTGTGAAAAAGAACCCGAAGATTTAGATCACCTTTTTTGTTTATGTGAAGTTGTACAAAGGTTTTGGTTGGACTTTCAACAATTGTGTGTCTCCAAAGGAATTCAGATGATCAATTTAACAATTAGTGATATAAAATATGGTATTTTTTGCAATAATCATAATTTTGAAATTAATAATATAATTTTGTTCAGCAAACATTATATACATAAATGTCGTTTTTTCAAGACAAAACCCAACATTATTCATTGGAGAAATGAGCTGAAACTTTTTTGTAAATCTTTATTTTTGATCAAAACACAAAATGCAGAGAAACTGGCTTCCTTTTTAGACATTCTTATAAGATAACTGCCCTTTAAATTATTATTATTATTATTATGCCCCATGTTCTTTTTTCTTTTTCTTTTCTCTGAAGTTGTATAAAACTGTACCTATTTTGTTTGTACTTACTTTTATAATAAAAAATAAATAAATAAAAAACAAAAAACAAAAAAACAAAAACAAAAACAAAAAAAAACAAAGGGCCTATCCGACACCGCTTGCTCCCTCACCCTACCCCCAACACGCAATGTGCGCGTGCCCGTGGAGTTTTGTCTGAAACGGAGCACTCAGTAAGGGGAAGTGTCTGGTCAGCTCCTTCACAGCGAGTCTGCATGGATGCAGATGATGCAGACTCATTTAATAGATCCATGAGTAAATATAACAGGTGTGTGTTACACCGGAGAGCAGTCCCACGAGCAACACGCACCAAACAACCTCAGTTCCACGTTTATTTAAGTGTTCATTTGAACAACTTTATCGTCAGATAGACCTTTATTAATGAAAAAGAATGCGACAGACAGACCTAATATGATGTTATTGGGGGAGTAAAAGTTCTCACTTGTGAGTTTGAAGAAGCTAAAATATATAACATAAATACGACACATTTTGAATCTGAATTACTTTGTAAACTCATAAGGGAAAATTTGTTTTCATTAAAACGTAAGATCAGTCGAACTTGTGATTTTTGCAACATTATGGGCTGTGCAGTCCGTTAGGGGAAGGGAGAGTGCATCTGAAAGTCACAGCTCGAATTTCTCTGATGAGTGAACCTCTGAAGGTGCCCTCACAGAGGCCTGAGTGGAAGGGTGTAGGGGAAGGGAGGAGGGAACAGTTTTGGAAAGGCCCAAACAGTACAGCGAAGTTTGAAACAGCAAAATGGTTAATTATTGTCGTGTTCTTGGCTGTCACAATACATCAGACAGAGAAAGTACTTTGCAGTACTACCGTTTACCCAGAGCTGTTCAGAATAATCAGAATCAGAATAGGTTTTATTGCCATTGTTTCAGAACAGGGTTCACAAACTAGGATTTTTTTCTCGGTGCAAACGTGCGAAATAAAACATATAACACAGAATTTAGATAAAAAATAAGCTAAAGAACTTTAAACTATAAGGCTATAAGGGCATGCACAAAAATATTTAATAAATAAGATAAAATAAAGTGACGTGTGGTAAGACAACAACAATTTGACAATGAACCACAGCGGGATTGTATTTACAGATGTGTAGGCGTATAAAGTGATATAAGGGAGAGCAGACAGAAGAATAATCTAAATAAAGGAGACGATTAAAAACGGGGAAAATCTGGATTGCGCAGCTCATTTTGTAGCCGGTATGTGGCTTTTACATTTAATGAACAGGGTTAAGCCTATGTGTAAAAAGGTTGATTTAACATGTTCCGTTAGCAAGGTTAATTCCAACATGACCTCTAGTTAGAGGTGGGAAATATACCAAAACAAAATATTACACACATTTCTAAGAGTATTGTCAACCTCGTATAAAGAGCATGATATCTAATATTGATGAGAACATTTATTCGCTTACAAGATTGTGAGATCGCCACTAAACAAACTGGCATTCGCTTTCCTTTCATATGGAACTTCATCCAATTAACTTAAGTTTGTAAATAAAATGTTAAAAAATGTATTTTAGTTGTTTATATTGGTGTTTGATGTAATTTACTTGGACAGGTAAATAAATACCCGAGTGAAAAAGGTATATTTCATCATACTGGAATGTTTTGTAGGTAATAGGTAGCCTATATCTAATAATAAGAAAAACAGGTTGGACTACATCTTCTCTTAAAGTCACATCCTGGGTCCGCCCACGTGTAGCTAGTCAAAACATTCAAAACCATTGTCACCTGGCTGCTTTTTTGAAGAATGACTTGGCAAATATTACATACTTTGTTGTCTCACAGGAATTTCAGTTTGGATTTTTGAGTTTTTGAATTTTACTCAATCAAGCTTTCTCTTTGGACTGTTCCATGTTAAGCGTATAATAGACTTTTCGCCATGTTCTACTGTTATTCCCTCACAAAAGCAGACATATAACAAAACAAAACTTCCGCTCTTGATGTGGAGCTCCGGACTCATTCTCATCATTTTAGTGCTCAAACTTGAGGCTCGCCCCCCTCGGAACAGTTCAGTTATGGCTAAATGTTGCTTTCTATGTAATTCCATCTGTAAAATAATAACAATTCCTCAGAATAGAGTAAATGGATTACTATTGGGGTCCCCCAAGAGATTATTGAATCGATAAGGGGGCCGCGACATCCTGGACTTTGGGAATAGCTGCGTGTAATTAAATAAAAGGCAAACAAGAAGTTGGTGAAAATATACAATCCATCAATCAAGCAGACAATGAGATACGATAAGATGATCCTTTATTGATCTCACAATGGAGAAATTCACTTGTGACATTCGGCTTTCAATATGATCGCTCAGGGTGTGCAAAATATAAAATAGTTACTGCAAATCGTTAAATAGTAAAATAAGGTCTCTTGTATACAATGAGTAAAAGCAAAAATCTTAAGGGGCAGAAATATAAAGAAGAAAAAAATAGAAAATAAAAACTAAAACTGACTATAAACAGTAGAATATCAAGGTCAGCATTGGCAGTGCAAAGTTTACAGTCTTAGAGCAGGTTGTCAAAAAGTGACGCTGATACGGAGAATATTGCACGTAGTTTTGCAAAGGGGTTATTGCACGTGTTACTTTACAGCCTCGTTGTACAGTCTGACAGCAGTTTAGTGTAAAAGTTTGATTTAAGTTTTGGTGTTGATAGTGTTGACGTAACAGAGCAGACAAAAAGATAACATATAAGGACATTTCTTTGAAGCTTCGATTAGGATGTTAAAAGACAAGCGAAGAAATCAGGTCCTGTATGTCAACACAAAGTTTTTGTCACTCACACACAGGAAAGAGGACAACATGTTTTAACCAAAGTAGGAGCATGCAGTTGTTTTAAGTCGAAGCAGTCGAATGATTTCCCCCAGGGGATTTCATTGTGAAGCCTTGGCTCTCTAACCGTGTTGTTCCCGTCTCTCAGGCTGAGCTCATGCCCTCATTGGCCCCAGGAGGAGTACAGAGCCGTCCCCCGGGAGCGCAGCCACACCTCGTCCTGGAGCTGCAGGTAGACTCGCTCTCCACCTGTGGAACCGGCACACCAGCTCCGAGCCTCTCGCGAATCACTGCTCCAATCTGCTCTCCACGCAGGTAACGTTCACTGCTCTGTCACTTGACTTTGTGCTGGATCTTAACCAGGAAAATGCTGGGAGGAATTTACTTTTGGACATGTACTTGGAAGTTACTTTTTGATGTATCTTTGATGTCTCACTAAATGCAAGTGACAATGCAGACCTATGAAAACAATGTAGTTTGTGTTATATTATATCTTACATTATGTTTTATTTAATTTTTTCATTTCAATTTGAGTGAATTCTTTCACAAAATCAGAATGTTCACATTATTTTAGGTTGCATTTGGTCAGTCCCATTAAATCAGACTTTCACGCTCAAAACAGCCATAATTAGTGGGATGACAACTTCTTTTTTACTTCTTGAATCATGACTTTCGTTACTATTGTTGAAAAAGGTCAGAAATGCCAGCCGTCACGACATGATTTTAACCGCCCACAAACCCTTGCACAATGCTCTTTTCAAACATCTGATCACACAGAAATCCATTTACTCCGGACTTTCCTGACCAGTGCTTTTCAGACAGAAATTAATTCCCCCCCCTTACTTAATGTAAGCTTAGTTTGTATAATTTTCTTTCATTTTGTTTAATATGTTATAAATCAATGTTTGGTCATTCATTTCTAGTTATGTCACCTGGAGATTTAGATGAAGGCGCGGTTTTGACATTTAAGTAACCCACATGCCGAGCTGACTATCAATCCAATAAACAATAAACAATAAATCCAACTTTAAAATAGTTGAAAAGTAAAAATTATTTTTTTTTTACTTTTACTTGAGAAACTATTGGATGACTTTACTTCCACTAAATTATAATAACCCCATAATAATAATTTAAAAGTGGTCTATGATTCTTACTTTCCTCACGTTCAGTGAAGGAAAGTTCCTTCTTTAGCCACACTTGCTTTGGGGCTGTGGGATAAAAACATGAATCAGCTTCTTTGACCATCGCCAAGCGCTGGAATAAAAAGTAGCTGTCCAGTTATGCCTCGCTGCTCTACCACTGAGCCACGGTCGGCCCTTTGTTTTTGATATATCTGAAGTACAGCCCTAAAGTTAATACTCACCTCTGGTGTTATAGGCCCTCTTGGACTGTGAGAAAACAGTCTGTGAAGGTTCAATATTACATACAAATGTTTGTTAGAGACAAAGGGTCCTAAACAGTCATCTATACTTGGTTATTTAAACTAAATTACCAAGTACACATGATGGCTTATGAACCTTTGTCTACGATGGAAAACTCCTGTACAACTGAGAGCTTATACATAAAGTTGCCAAAATACTTACTCAAAAAAGAGTGACTTCTCTTGATTACTAAAAAGTATTTGGTGAAAGTACTTCTTGACTATTAAGTAACCAAGCGTACAAATCAGAGTTATGTTCTAGTGTTGTAAAATATTAAATATTAATAATATATTATATTAAAATATTGATACTAATTCAGAATTCACCATAAAATAGATATAAAATATTCCTCATAGGAGCAACAACCTTTGCCTTTTGTTATATGTGAAATGTGTTGTGACTGACAGTGGGAATTTTGTTTAAAGATAGTAGAGTGAAAAGTACTTCATGATAAATGTATACACCTCTCACCCCGAGATGCACTCGGTTGTTTTAGCTTCAGTATCTGAACATAGAGCTTTGAATATCATGATGTTGCAGGTGTTTCCTTAGAGCTTCTGCTACAGAGATTCCAAACCCTCTGAGACATATGTTGTATTACAGTACTGCAACCTTCTATTGTGTAGTTTCTTACAAATATGCACAGACAAAAGCAAAGGCAAAGGGCACATGCTTCAAGTGCCTGGATAAATAATGTTATCAGATAATGAAGAGGAGGCATGGGAACCACTTCATGGGTTTCTAGCATGCTAAGCTAACGTTTCAGTAGCTTTCGATGGGGGTCAGCCCTATGTTCCCCGGTACCTATGTTCCCCATCGATAGTGGGGGAACATCGATGTATTAAGATTAGGCACCAGCCCACTATCCTTAGGCCCAATCCCATTTGTGTCACTTGGTCTGAGAACACTCGCTATGAGTTCCCTCCACATTAGAGTCCCCTCAGTGAGGGAAGTGCAAGTGAAGATTCTCCCCTAAGGAATGGGACAACACTAGAATGCAAATGCCCAGAGAACGTGTTCCTTACGTCACGCGCAACATCGACGTGTCTGATTTCACCCCCGTCTAGTAGAGAGCGGTAATACACAGTTTATACACATAAACTACAATAACAAGAAATACGTAGCTCCTCTTGTGTGTGCCATGTTGATTTATCTACGTTTGATAAATCAACGGAGAGGAAATATACTAAACAGTAGCCGCGTTTGCCGTATGTTTGTGACGGTCGGGATGTTTCAGGTATGTTTGTGACGGTCGGGATGTTTCAGGTATGTTTGTGACGGTCGGGATGTTTCAGGTATGTTGTTTAATTTTGACACTTGACTCAACTTAGTTGCCAACTACCATTGTGTCTAAAAACAAGACGACCTACACATTCAGTCTATTAAACAGTTAAACCTGATGCATTACTGTTTTCAATCAATCATCATCTATGTCACATAAGGAGAACGTAAACAAGCAACAGTCACACAGGAGAACGGGTTCAGCTTGAGACCGTTTTATTTACTGAAAGCTTGAATCAGAGTCAGTAGATTGAGAACCTGAATAAGCGCAAAACATCCACATGTACACCGGGACACACCGGGACACACACCGGGACACACACTGGGACACACACCGGGACACACACCGGGGCGCACCGGGACACACACCGGGACACACACCGGGACACACACCGAGACACACACCGGGACCCACACCGGGGCGCACAGGGACACACACCGAGACACACACCGAGACACACACCGGGACACACACCGGGACACACACCGGGACACACACCGGGACACACACCGGGACACACATTGTGTCTATTGACGGGCAGACTCTGGCGAAGCACTCGGCATTTTTCCGAACGTCGTCAAATAGCGACTTTCAAACTATAACTTAGAGGTCCATTGCATAAACATCTAACTAAGATATTCCAACACATTTCAGAATGTTGTCAGGCTTATTAGCGTATATATTCTTACATTTGTAGTTGTCGCTTCCACCGGTAGCCGCCATGTTTATACTCCCTCGGCCGCAAGTCAGCTCCTGATCTGACTCGCTGACTCGCGGCTATCTCCCCTTTTCAAGGGGAGATAGCCACTTCCTCTTGCTCCCTAAAGTATTGGGACACCCTACCCTTAAACGTGAACGCGCATAACCGAGTGCTAGGGTCTAAAACGAGTGCAAGTGAGAGAAATGGGATTGGGCCGTATGACGTTTCACTCTCATGACTTGATTGGTTGATGTACCAACTCGCGTACGAAAATAAAATCACACGCGGGAAAGGTGCCATGCCATTAGTCCGACGTCTCATTAGTCCGAAAATGTACTTTTGAGCAGCGGTGCCATTAGTTTGAAGTCTCTCTAACCCTTTGTGTTGTGGATTAGAGAGCCATATACAACCATTGACCACTGACCCTAACCTTAAGGTCAGTGGACTAATTTTAATTTTCAACCCCTACTCAATGGGACATTTTCTGACTAATGGACCTCGAGGGAACGTAGGTACGCAACCCTTTCCATGTTTCTCTCATCAGAAACATTCCCGGAGTTGCGCTTTCTGTCATTTGCACATGTTTGAGAAATACATATTTAGTTTGTCTCCCTTTGTATTTTTTCAAACTTTTTTTTTTTTTTTTAAGTTTGGGTGCCCCATTGGCTCCGAGTCACTGCCACCTTAGAGACTCACATGTCGGAGTCACTGCCCCCTTAGAGACTCACATGTCGGAGTCACTGCTCCCTTAGAGACTCACATGTTGGAGTCACTGCCCCCTAAGACACTCACATGTCGGAGTCACTGCTCCCTAAGACACTCACATGTCGGAGTCACTGCTCCCTAAGACACTCACATGTCGGAGTCACTGCTCCCTAAGACACTCACATGTCGGAGTCACTGCTCCCTAAGACACTCACATGTCGGAGTCACTGCTCCCTAAGACACTCACATGTCGGAGTCACTGCTCCCTAAGACACTCACATGTCAGAGTCACTGCCTCTCTGACACTCACATGTCGGAGTCACTGCTCCCTTAGAGACTCGCATGTCGGAGTCACTGCCCCCTTAGAGACTCACATGTCAGAGTCACTGCTCCCTTAGAGACTCACATGTCGGAGTCACTGCTCCCTTAGACACTCACATGTCGGAGTCACTGCTCCCTTAGACACTCGCATGTCGGAGTCACTGCTCCCTTAGACACTCACATGTCGGAGTCACTGCTCCCTTAGAGACTCACATGTCGGAGTCACTGCTCCCTTAGACACTCACATGTTGGAGTCACTGCTCCCATAGACACTCACATGTCGGAGTCACTGCCTCTCAGACACTCACATGTCGGAGTCACTGCTCCCTTAGACACTCACATGTCGGAGTCACTGCTCCCTTAGACACTCGCATGTCGGAGTCACTGCTCCCTTAGACACTCACATGTCGGAGTCACTGCTCCCTTAGAGACTCACATGTCGGAGTCACTGCTCCCTTAGACACTCACATGTTGGAGTCACTGCTCCCTTAGACACTCACATGTCGGAGTCACTGCCTCTCTGACACTCACATGTCGGAGTCACTGCTCCCTTAGACACTCGCATGTCGGAGTCACTGCTCCCTTAGACACTCGCATGTCGGAGTCACTGCCCCCTTAGAGACTCACATGTCGGAGTCACTGCTCCCTTAGAGACTCACATGTCGGAGTCACTGCCTCTCTGACACTCACATGTCGGAGTCACTGCTCCCTAAGACACTCACATGTCGGAGTCACTGCTCCCTAAGACACTCACATGTCGGAGTCACTGCTCCCTAAGACACTCACATGTCGGAGTCACTGCCTCTCTGACACTCACATGTCGGAGTCACTGCTCCCTTAGAGACTCGCATGTCGGAGTCACTGCCCCCTTAGAGACTCACATGTCGGAGTCACTGCTCCCTTAGAGACTCACATGTCGGAGTCACTGCTCCCTTAGACACTCACATGTCGGAGTCACTGCTCCCTTAGAGACTCACATGTCGGAGTCACTGCCTCTCAGACACTCACACGTCGGAGTCACTGCTCCCTTAGACACTCGCATGTCGGAGTCACTGCTCCCTTAGACACTCACATGTCGGAGTCACTGCTCCCTTAGAGACTCACATGTCGGAGTCACTGCTCCCTTAGACACTCACATGTTGGAGTCACTGCTCCCTTAGACACTCACATGTCGGAGTCACTGCCTCTCTGACACTCACATGTCGGAGTCACTGCTCCCTTAGACACTCGCATGTCGGAGTCACTGCTCCCTTAGACACTCGCATGTCGGAGTCACTGCCCCCTTAGAGACTCACATGTCGGAGTCACTGCTCCCTTAGACACTCACATGTCGGAGTCACTGCCTCTCAGACACTCACATGTCGGAGTCACTGCTCCCTTAGACACTCGCATGTCGGAGTCACTGCTCCCTTAGACACTCACATGTCGGAGTCACTGCTCCCTTAGAGACTCACATGTCGGAGTCACTGCTCCCTTAGACACTCACATGTTGGAGTCACTGCTCCCTTAGACACTCACATGTCGGAGTCACTGCCTCTCTGACACTCACATGTCGGCGTCACTGCTCCCTTAGACACTCGCATGTCGGAGTCACTGCTCCATTAGAGACTCACATGTCGGAGTCACTGCTCCCTTAGACACTCGCATGTCGGAGTCACTGCTCCCTTAGAGACTCACATGTCGGAGTCACTGCCTCTCAGACACTCACATGTCGGAGTCACTGCTCCCTTAGACACTCGCATGTCGGAGTCACTGCTCCCTTAGACACTCGCATGTCGGAGTCACTGCTCCCTTAGAGACTCACATGTCGGAGTCACTGCTCCCTTAGACACTCGCATGTCGGAGTCACTGCCTCTCTGACACTCACATGTCGGAGTCACTGCTCCCTTAGACACTCGCATGTCGGAGTCACTGCTCCCTTAGAGACTCACATGTCGGAGTCACCGCTCCCTAAGACACTCACATGTCGGAGTCACTGCCTCTCAGACACTCACATGTCGGAGTCACTGCTCCCTTAGACACTCGCATGTCGGAGTCACTGCTCCCTTAGACACTCGCATGTCGGAGTCACTGCTCCCTTAGAGACTCACATGTCGGAGTCACTGCTCCCTTAGACACTCGCATGTCGGAGTCACTGCCTCTCTGACACTCACATGTCGGAGTCACTGCTCCCTTAGACACTCGCATGTCGGAGTCACTGCTCCCTTAGAGACTCACATGTCGGAGTCACCGCTCCCTAAGACACTCACATGTCGGAGTCACTGCCTCTCTGACACTCACATGTCGGAGTCACTGCTCCCTTAGAGACTCGCGTGTCGGAGTCACTGCCCCCTTAGAGACTCACATGTCGGAGTCACTGCTCCCTTAGAGACTCGCATGTCGGAGTCACTGCTCCCTTAGACACTCACATGTCGGAGTCACTGCTCCCTTAGACACTCACATGTCGGAGTCACTGCTCCCTTAGAGACTCACATGTCGGAGTCACTGCTCCCTTAGACACTCACATGTTGGAGTCACTGCTCCCTTAGACACTCACATGTCGGAGTCACTGCCTCTCTGACACTCACATGTCGGAGTCACTGCTCCCTAAGACACTCACATGTCGGAGTCACTGCTCCCTTAGAGACTCGCATGTCGGAGTCACTGCTCCCTTAGACACTCGCATGTCGGAGTCACTGCCCCCTTAGAGACTCACATGTCGGAGTCACTGCCCCCTTAGACACTCACATGTCGGAGTCACTGCTCCCTTAGAGACTCACATGTCGGAGTCACTGCTCCCTTAGACACTCACATGTTGGAGTCACTGCTCCCTTCGACACTCACATGTCGGAGTCACTGCCTCTCAGACACTCACATGTTGGACTCACTGCTCCCTTAGAGACTCACATGTCTGAGTCACTGCTCCCTTAGAGACTCACATGTCGGAGTCACTGCTCCCTTAGAGACTCACATGTCGGAGTCACTGCTCCCTTAGACACTCACATGTTGGAGTCACTGCTCCCTTAGACACTCACATGTTGGAGTCACTGCTCCCTTAGACACTCACATGTCGGAGTCACTGCTCCCTTAGAGACTCACATGTTGGAGTCACTGCTCCCTTAGACACTCGCATGTCGGAGTCACTGCTCCCTTAGAGACTCGCATGTCGGAGTCACTGCTCCCTTAGAGACTTGCATGTCGGAGTCACTGCTCCCTTAGAGACTCACATGTCGGAGTCACTGCTCCCTTAGAGACTCACATGTTGGAGTCACTGCTCCCTTAGACACTCGCATGTCGGAGTCACTGCTCCCTTAGAGACTCGCATGTCGGAGTCACTGCTCCCTTAGAGACTCGCATGTCGGAGTCACTGCTCCCTTAGACACTCGCATGTCGGAGTCACTGCCCCCTTAGAGACTCACATGTCGGAGTCACTGCCCCCTTAGACACTCACATGTCGGAGTCACTGCTCCCTTAGAGACTCACATGTCGGAGTCACTGCTCCCTTAGAAACTCACATGTTGGAGTCAGTGCTCCCTTCGACACTCACATGTCGGAGTCACTGCCTCTCAGACACTCACATGTCGGAGTCACTGCCTCTCAGACACTCACATGTCGGAGTCACTGCTCCCTAAGACACTCACATGTCGGAGTCACTGCCCCCTAAGACACTCACATGTTGGAGTCACTGCTCCCTTAGACACTCACATGTCGGAGTCACTGCTCCCTTAGACACTCACATGTTGGACTCACTGCTCCCTTAGAGACTCACATGTCTGAGTCACTGCTCCCTTAGAGACTCACATGTCGGAGTCACTGCTCCCTTAGAGACTCACATGTCGGCGTCACTGCTCCCTTAGACACTCACATGTCGGAGTCACTGCTCCCTTAGACACTCACATGTTGGACTCACTGCTCCCTTCGACACTCACATGTCGGAGTCACTGCCTCTCAGACACTCACATGTCGGAGTCACTGCCTCTCAGACACTCACATGTCGGAGTCACTGCTCCCTAAGACACTCACATGTTGGAGTCACTGCCCCCTTAGACACTCACATGTTGGGAGTCACTGGTCCCTTAGAGACTCACATGTTGGAGTCACTGCTCCCTTAGACACTCGCATGTCGGAGTCACTGCTCCCTTAGAGACTCGCATGTCGGAGTCACTGCTCCCTTAGAGACTTACATGTCGGAGTCACTGCTCCCTTAGACACTCACATGTCGGAGTCACTGCTCCCTTAGAGACTCACATGTTGGAGTCACTGCTCCCTTAGACAATCGCATGTCGGAGTCACTGCTCCCTTAGACACTCGCATGTCGGAGTCACTGCTCCCTTAGAGACTCGCATGTCGGAGTCACTGCTCCCTTAGAGACTCGCATGTCGGAGTCACTGCCCCCTTAGAGACTCACATGTCGGAGTCACTGCTCCCTTAGAGACTCACATGTCGGAGTCACTGCTCCCTTAGAGACTCACATGTCGGAGTCACTGCCCCCTTAGAGACTCACATGTCGGAGTCACTGCTCCCTTAGACACTCACATGTTGGAGTCACTGCTCCCTAAGACACTCACATGTCGGAGTCACTGCTCCCTTAGAGACTCATATGTCGGAGTCACTGCCTCTCAGAAACTCACATGTCGGAGTCACTGCTCCCTTAGAGACTCGCATGTCGGAGTCACTGCTCCCTTAGACACTCGCATGTCGGAGTCACTGCCCCCTTAGAGACTCACATGTCGGAGTCACTGCCCCCTTAGACACTCACATGTCGGAGTCACTGCTCCCTTAGAGACTCACATGTCGGAGTCACTGCTCCCTTAGACACTCACATGTTGGAGTCAGTGCTCCCTTCGACACTCACATGTCGGAGTCACTGCCTCTCAGACACTCACATGTCGGAGTCACTGCCTCTCAGACACTCACATGTCGGAGTCACTGCTCCCTAAGACACTCACATGTCGGAGTCACTGCCCCCTAAGACACTCACATGTTGGAGTCACTGCTCCCTTAGACACTCACATGTCGGAGTCACTGCTCCCTTAGACACTCACATGTTGGACTCACTGCTCCCTTAGAGACTCACATGTCTGAGTCACTGCTCCCTTAGAGACTCACATGTCGGAGTCACTGCTCCCTTAGAGACTCACATGTCGGCGTCACTGCTCCCTTAGACACTCACATGTCGGAGTCACTGCTCCCTTAGACACTCACATGTTGGACTCACTGCTCCCTTCGACACTCACATGTCGGAGTCACTGCCTCTCAGACACTCACATGTCGGAGTCACTGCCTCTCAGACACTCACATGTCGGAGTCACTGCTCCCTAAGACACTCACATGTTGGAGTCACTGCCCCCTTAGACACTCACATGTTGGGAGTCACTGGTCCCTTAGAGACTCACATGTTGGAGTCACTGCTCCCTTAGACACTCGCATGTCGGAGTCACTGCTCCCTTAGAGACTCGCATGTCGGAGTCACTGCTCCCTTAGAGACTTACATGTCGGAGTCACTGCTCCCTTAGACACTCACATGTCGGAGTCACTGCTCCCTTAGAGACTCACATGTTGGAGTCACTGCTCCCTTAGACAATCGCATGTCGGAGTCACTGCTCCCTTAGACACTCGCATGTCGGAGTCACTGCTCCCTTAGAGACTCGCATGTCGGAGTCACTGCTCCCTTAGAGACTCGCATGTCGGAGTCACTGCCCCCTTAGAGACTCACATGTCGGAGTCACTGCTCCCTTAGAGACTCACATGTCGGAGTCACTGCTCCCTTAGAGACTCACATGTCGGAGTCACTGCCCCCTTAGAGACTCACATGTCGGAGTCACTGCTCCCTTAGACACTCACATGTTGGAGTCACTGCTCCCTAAGACACTCACATGTCGGAGTCACTGCTCCCTTAGAGACTCATATGTCGGAGTCACTGCCTCTCAGAAACTCACATGTCGGAGTCACTGCTCCCTAAGACACTCACATGTCGGAGTCACTGCCCCCTTAGAGACTCATATGTCGGAGTCACTGCCTCTCTGACACTCGCATGTCAGAGTCACTGCTCCCTTAGACACTCACATGTCGGAGTCACTGCTCCCTTAGAGACTCACATGTCGGAGTCACTGCCCCCTAAGACACTCACATGTCGGAGTCACTGCCTCTCAGACACTCACATGTCGGAGTCACTGCTCCCTAAGACACTCACATGTCGGAGTCACTGCCTCTCAGACACTCACATGTCGGAGTCACTGCCTCTCAGACACTCACATGTCGGAGTCACTGCCCCCTTAGACACTCACATGTCGGAGTCACTGCCTCTCAGACACTCACATGTCGGAGTCACTGCTCCCTTAGACACTCACATGTCGGAGTCACTGCCTCTCTGACACTCACATGCCGGAGTCACTGCCTCTCTGACACTCACATGCCGGAGTCACTGCCTCTCAGACATTCACATGTCGGAGTCACTGTTCCCTAAGACACTCACATGTCGGAGTCACTGCTCCCTTAGACACTCACATGTCGGAGTCACTGCCTCTCAGACACTCACATGTCGGAGTCACTGCCTCTCAGACACTCACATGTCGGAGTCACTGCTCCCTAAGACACTCGCATGTCGGAGTCACTGCCCCCTTAGACACTCACATGTCGGAGTCACTGCCCCCTTAGAGACTCATATGTCGGAGTCACTGCTCCCTTAGAGACTCACATGTCGGAGTCACTGCCCCCTTAGAGACTCACATGTCGGAGTCACTGCCCCCTTAGAGACTCACATGTCGGAGTCACTGCCTCTCAGACACTCACATGTCGGAGTCACTGCCCCCTAAGACACTCACATGTCGGAGTCACTGCCCCCTTAGACACTCACATGTCGGAGTCACTGCTCCCTTAGAGACTCACATGTCGGAGTCACTGCCTCTCAGACACTCACATGTCGGAGTCACTGCCTCTCAGACACTCACATGTCGGAGTCACTGCTCCCTTAGACACTCACATGTCGGAGTCACTGCTCCCTTAGAGACTCACATGTCGGAGTCACTGCCCCCTAAGACACTCACATGTCGGAGTCACTGCCTCTCAGACACTCACATGTCGGAGTCACTGCTCCCGTAGAGACTCACATGTCGGAGTCACTGCCTCTCAGACACTCACATGTCGGAGTCACTGCCTCTCAGACACTCACATGTCGGAGTCACTGCTCCCTTAGACACTCACATGTCGGAGTCACTGCTCCCTTAGAGACTCACATGTCGGAGTCACTGCCCCCTAAGACACTCACATGTCGGAGTCACTGCCTCTCAGACACTCACATGTCGGAGTCACTGCCTCTCAGACACTCACATGTCGGAGTCACTGCTCCCTTAGAGACTCACATGTCGGAGTCACTGCTCCCTTAGACACTCACATGTCGGAGTCACTGCTCCCTTAGAGACTCACATGTCGGAGTCACTGCCCCCTAAGACACTCACATGTCGGAGTCACTGCCTCTCAGACACTCACATGTCGGAGTCACTGCCTCTCAGACACTCACATGTCGGAGTCACTGCCCCCTTAGAGACTCACATGTCGGAGTCACTGCCCCCTAAGACACTCACATGTCGGAGTCACTGCTCCCTTAGACACTCACATGTCGGAGTCACTGCCCCCTTAGAGACTCACATGTCGGAGTCACTGCCCCCTAAGACACTCACATGTCGGAGTCACTGCTCCCTAAGACACTCACATGTCGGAGTCACTGCTCCCTTAGACACTCACGTGTCGGAGTCACTGCCTCTCAGACACTCACATGTCGGAGTCACTGCTCCCTTAGACACTCACATGTCGGAGTCACTGCCTCTCAGACACTCACATGTCGGAGTCACTGCCTCTCAGACACTCACATGTCGGAGTCACTGCTCCCTAAGACACTCACATGTCGGAGTCACTGCCCCCTTAGACACTCACATGTCGGAGTCACTGCCCCCTTAGAGACTCATATGTCGGAGTCACTGCTCCCTTAGAGACTCACATGTCGGAGTCACTGCCCCCTTAGAGACTCACATGTCGGAGTCACTGCCCCCTTAGAGACTCACATGTCGGAGTCACTGCCTCTCAGACACTCACATGTCGGAGTCACTGCCCCCTAAGACACTCACATGTCGGAGTCACTGCCCCCTTAGACACTCACATGTCGGAGTCACTGCTCCCTTAGAGACTCACATGTCGGAGTCACTGCCTCTCAGACACTCACATGTCGGAGTCACTGCCTCTCAGACACTCACATGTCGGAGTCACTGCCTCTCAGACACTCACATGTCGGAGTCACTGCCTCTCAGACACTCACATGTCGGAGTCACTGCCTCTCAGACACTCACATGTCGGAGTCACTGCCTCTCAGACACTCACATGTCGGAGTCACTGCTCCCTTAGAGACTCACATATCGGAGTCACTGCCTCTCAGACACTCACATGTCGGAGTCACTGCCTCTCAGACACTCACATGTCGGAGTCACTGCTCCCTTAGAGACTCACATGTCGGAGTCACTGCCCCCTAAGACACTCACATGTCGGAGTCACTGCCTCTCAGACACTCACATGTCGGAGTCACTGCCTCTCAGACACTCACATGTCGGAGTCACTGCTCCCTTAGACACTCACATGTCGGAGTCACTGCCTCTCAGACACTCACATGTCGGAGTCACTGCTCCCTAAGACACTCACATGTCGGAGTCACTGCCCCCTTAGACACTCACATGTCGGAGTCACTGCCCCCTTAGAGACTCATATGTCGGAGTCACTGCTCCCTTAGAGACTCACATGTCGGAGTCACTGCCCCCTTAGAGACTCACATGTCGGAGTCACTGCCCCCTTAGAGACTCACATGTCGGAGTCACTGCCTCTCAGACACTCACATGTCGGAGTCACTGCCTCTCAGACACTCACATGTCGGAGTCACTGCTCCCTTAGACACTCACATGTCGGAGTCACTGCTCCCTTAGAGACTCACATGTCGGAGTCACTGCCCCCTAAGACACTCACATGTCGGAGTCACTGCCTCTCAGACACTCACATGTCGGAGTCACTGCCTCTCAGACACTCACATGTCGGAGTCACTGCTCCCTTAGAGACTCACATGTCGGAGTCACTGCCTCTCTGACACTCACATGTCGGAGTCACTGCCTCTCAGACACTCACATGTCGGAGTCACTGCTCCCTTAGAGACTCACATGTCGGAGTCACTGCTCCCTTAGACACTGACATGTCGGAGTCACTGCTCCCTTAGAGACTCACATGTCGGAGTCACTGCCTCTCTGACACTCACATGTCGGAGTCACTGCCTCTCAGACACTCACATGTCGGAGTCACTGCTCCCTTAGACACTCGCATGTCGGAGTCACTGCTCCCTTAGACACTCACATGTCGGAGTCACTGCTCCCTTAGACACTGACATGTCGGAGTCACTGCTCCCTTAGACACTGACATGTCGGAGTCACTGCTCCCTTAGAGACTCACATGTCGGGGTCACTACTCCCTTAGACACTGACATGTCGGAGTCACTGCTCCCTTAGAGACTCACATGTCGGAGTCACTGCTCCCTTAGACACTGACATGTCGGAGTCACTGCTCCCTTAGAGACTCACATGTCGGAGTCACTGCTCCCTTAGAGACTCACATGTCGGAGTCACTGCCCCCTAAGACACTCACATGTCGGAGTCACTGCCTCTCAGACACTCACATGTCGGAGTCACTGCTCCCTTAGAGACTCACATGTCGGAGTCACTGCCTCTCTGACACTCACATGTCGGAGTCACTGCCTCTCAGACACTCACATGTCGGAGTCACTGCTCCCTTAGAGACTCACATGTCGGAGTCACTGCTCCCTTAGACACTGACATGTCGGAGTCACTGCTCCCTTAGAGACTCACATGTCGGAGTCACTGCCTCTCTGACACTCACATGTCGGAGTCACTGCCTCTCAGACACTCACATGTCGGAGTCACTGCTCCCTTAGACACTCGCATGTCGGAGTCACTGCTCCCTTAGACACTCACATGTCGGAGTCACTGCTCCCTTAGAGACTCACATGTCGGAGTCACTGCTCCCTTAGACACTGACATGTCGGAGTCACTGCTCCCTTAGAGACTCACATGTCGGAGTCACTGCCCCCTAAGACACTCACATGTCGGAGTCACTGCCTCTCAGACACTCACATGTCGGAGTCACTGCTCCCTTAGAGACTCACATGTCGGAGTCACTGCCTCTCTGACACTCACATGTCGGAGTCACTGCCTCTCAGACACTCACATGTCGGAGTCACTGCTCCCTTAGAGACTCACATGTCGGAGTCACTGCTCCCTTAGACACTGACATGTCGGAGTCACTGCTCCCTTAGAGACTCACATGTCGGAGTCACTGCCTCTCTGACACTCACATGTCGGAGTCACTGCCTCTCAGACACTCACATGTCGGAGTCACTGCTCCCTTAGACACTCGCATGTCGGAGTCACTGCTCCCTTAGACACTCACATGTCGGAGTCACTGCTCCCTTAGAGACTCACATGTCGGAGTCACTGCTCCCTTAGACACTGACATGTCGGAGTCACTGCTCCCTTAGAGACTCACATGTCGGAGTCACTGCCTCTCAGACACTCACATGTCGGAGTCACTGCCCCCTCAAACATTCACATTTCGGAGTCGTGTCCTCAGTTTGAAGTTCAAGTCGAGTTCTCACTCCTGGTAATGACTTGGAAAACGAGTCACACGTCCGAGTACTATGTCTCTGCTTGATAAACAAGTCACTAATGACTCTCTTTAGTTTTCATCTGTAAATACATTACGTTAATGAAATACAGTATATCAGTCAACAGAAAGTGGCCCAGCCCCATTGACAGATGAACAAATCAGTCTGTGTGAGTAACTGTTTGCGGTGGTTTTGATGGTGTTTGCTCCTCATGTGTGCACAGTGACCTGAGCCAAGAGCCGCACTCACTCTGTGCTTACTCTGCTGCACATGTCTCCATCAGGACACATCGGGATGTCACAACTTAACTGTTCTTGTGCAAGACACCTTTCCTCCAGTGCCTGACACTGGTGCGTGGATGACAGTGTGAATGGGTGAGTGAAGTGCTTTGAGCCATATGTGGGTATGGTGGCACAGCGATTAGCATTTGTGCGTCACAGCTAGAAGGTCCTACTCATA
Organism: Proterorhinus semilunaris; assembly: GCA_021464625.1. NCBI lineage: Eukaryota > Metazoa > Chordata > Actinopteri > Gobiiformes > Gobiidae > Proterorhinus > Proterorhinus semilunaris. Next base: position 43,044,775 of record CM038349.1, on the reverse strand, counting down.
AAATGCTTTATCCATACTCGGGTTATTTTAAGGATTTAAATGAAAAGAATGTTTCTAAACAATCTGCATAATGTCCACTTTAAAGGTCCTATAAACCCTGGAGCGTCCCCTTGGTGTTAGTGCAGATGTGGGTTTCATGGTCAGGCTGTTGGGCCTGTCTGGTCCTCTCTTGCTCTGTCAGTTGTTTTTGATTTGTTTCAGCGTGGGGTTAGTTTGGTTTTGGTCCATTTTTCACCCAAAAGGAGGAAGCTAAGGCCTGGAAGAAAAGAGAAGTGAGTTTAATATTGCAAATCTTTATCAAATTGGTTACAAAACTGTTCAGCTCCACTTTCTATCATCATTTAGTTTGGTTTAGTTTATTTCTTTATTTGAGCAGTTAACACTCTACTCAAAAGGACTGGGCCGAAGCAAGACGTCCACCCCGAAATTCCATATAATAAAATAGTACATCATCATGATGACCCTGATGGAGTCTCAGGCAGAGCTGGGACTGTGAGAAATGTAGAATGATCCACAGAAGCGTCAACTTTTTATGGTCTTCTTCAGCATGTTTTATGGTGGTCTAATGTTGAATGACTGATGCAAATGAATGAATATGAATATGCTATGTGATGTTGGGTGTATGGCTATTCCTCAGAGAACATGTGTGTGCTCAGTTTTTCACTTCTTGGTAATTGTCCAGTTTTCTTTAACTATTATATTGCTGAATATGTTATCATTTGAATGTTTGAAATAAATCAAATATATCCACTTTTATTTTCTCAATTCAATTCAAGTTTATTTGTATAGCACATTTAAAACAACTGCAGTTGACCAAAGTGCTTCACAGTAATAGCAGGTCATATAGAAATAAAATACAAGTAAAAGATAACATATATTTACCACTCAAACTGTGTGTTAGGGCCCACACCCCCTCAGAGCCCCCAGGTCTGCAGAGGGGCAGGTGGCCTGTCTGAGCTTTGACCGCACTGTTGTTATTGATGAATCTGTGATAGTCTGGTGAGGCAGATAAGGACACCTCTTTATGGGATAAAACCTTTAGCCCACAGTGTCCAGTCATTTATTGTATTGTAGAACACATATTGAAGTGTACAGGTATATATGGCGTGGAGGTCCACAGACCTGTGGTTAATGAAGTGAAACATTCGACCTAGTGCATCTAGTCGAGGTGATAACTTCGTAGTTATTCAGGCGTGGAACTTTAAAGCCAGACCATGGACTGAAAACTGTTTTTAAAACTTTAAACCATGTTAGAACATATTCTTGTCAAAGCAGACCTTGATTCAGGCAGTTTTTTTCACAGCATTAGCTGTCCAACATGGCAAACAATGAACCATCAGGATGTGGAAGTTTGACTTTAGACGATAATTAGCATGTAAATGTGCTAAAACTAAACACTGAATGATTTAAGGGGAGGTTTTCTGATTTTTGTAGGTGCCGATATGCCACAAAACTTTATCTTTTTCATGCTCATGTGTTAGTGATGGAAAAAACACCAAAAATAATAGATACAGTCGGCATACTTGGAATTGGCCATAGGCTATATGGTCATGTTCAAAGCAGCCAGAAGGAAAAAAGCTGAAATGCTAATTTATGTATATATTTTTCTAATGAACAAGGGAGGAGAGGAGTAAAGTGGTTCAATAGCCCATAAATACATAAAAATAAAATTATGATGCTAACCAGGAAGCTACATTAGCTTCATGCTACAAATGCTAACATAAGCAATGAGTACCATTTCTCGCTTTTACTGAACAATTTGCTGTGAAAAAAACATCCATATGGACCTGATATTGGCTTGACTTTATTGATGTGTCCAAGTCTTGCCAGGCATAGGCGCCGATCCCGTGGGTGCTGCGGGGCTGGAGCACCCACTCAAATCTTTGGGCACCCAGGCGAATTTGCCCTGATTACAAAATGATTCATTAAATAATGCCTAGCCTGTAAAGCTGCAAAAAGCCGGGTTGCTTATAAAATTGATATACATGCGTTTGCGGCAGTGTGTTCCGCTCGTTTAGCTCCATAGGTAGAGCGCATGGCTCATATGGCCGGGGTTCCAACCAGTGCTGGTTCGATCTCGACTTTTTTTTTCCACTGAGCACCCACTGGGAAGAACATAAATCTGGCCCCTCCTGCAATCCCAGGCTCCCCCCAGGTTGGGAACCACTGCCTTATATGACGCTTTGCCATTTGTATCTATTTCAGTGTGCTGAAACCATACGTTTACTGTAAATAGACACTGGCTTGACCCATTTTTATTTTTTGTGTTGACAGATTCCAAATGCTGCATTCAATGACACAAATAAGTGTCTGCATTTGTAACAATAGACGTAGCAATAACTCCTTCTATCAATTTTTATGTGCAGTATGGCCCTTATGTACAGTATGGCTGCATTGTAAATACATGCATGATGCAAGTTTTAGTAAAATCTTAACTAACAGCTGAGGCATTTTCTGCCACGGACTTCAACATAATGATATTCCCATAGGCTCATCTGTGCCTGTCATTATACTGCTCTTTCCTTTCCCATTGAGAAAACTTGATTGATTGGTGCAATAGTCTTTGAGCAGGTCATGCCTTGCCAGTCGCCACACTGTCAGCTCTGTGTATGTGTGTACTTGTGTGCATACTGTAGTGACTCATAGGATTTCCAAAATGACACAGCATATTGCTTTAAAATAGGAATGACAGGTTTTCATGGTTTTCGACGTCACGGATAACGCTTGCCTTTGAGTTTTATATCTTCATAATTTCAGTGAAGTGGCAATTTGTTTTTAAATGAAACATGTGTGTCATAGGAAGAGGGTGCGTTAGCTCTAACTTGCTAACTTATCTTAACCTGGAGTCAACAATAAACGTCACAGAGACTGTCAAGCCAGGGACATTAATTGTGTTGACATCTGTATGGGTTGTCATACATTCTACATGGCTAAGTGGCTCGTCACATGACACCTCCACACAGAGAGTTTTTAGTTGTGTAACATTACCAAGAATGTTTCCCTTGTTATTAGACCCTACAGCCTACGATACATGTCAGTGACAGATCTGATAAGATGGGACATTGATGAGCCACACTGTGAAACATTCCAAGAAAGAAATGCCCTAATTCTATTTTATAAAAAAATGTCTGAGAAATGTTACACAGAGAGATAGAAATGAATGAGTATAGAAAGTGGACAGTCCAGTAAACCACTGTAGTCTGTCATGTCATATGCCACAGTTCTATATAAACAAAGTCTTTGAAATGGCCACAGTCAGACTCCGCCTCCTCTCATGTGAGTGTACACACCCAGTGCTTTGTCCGTCGCTGCCTGAAGTGCACAGGTATCGAGTGTTTGTTCTCCTGTGAGCATTCTTCCCTCTCCAGCGCCTATTGTCCGCTGTCTTTGAAAACACTGCGCCAAAGGTCATTTCTGCCTGTACCACGGGATGGAGCTGCTTAGGCTTATGAAGTTTTAGGTGACAATTCAACCTCACCTGCTGCAGGAGAAGCTCACTGGGATTGCCGTGGAGCCATTCCTGGTGTCCTGGATCATAGACTACTTAACAAACAGGTTGTAGTACGTCCACATGGGACGTTACAGCTCCAGCACCCTAGGCTGTAGTGTAGGAGTACCGCAGGGGACCGTACTGTCTCCTGCTCTGTTCACACACTATACATCCGATTTCCGTCATAATACTACAACCTGTCACATGCAGAAGTTTTCGGACAATACAACCATTGTGGCATGCATGAAAAAGGGAGAGGAGGGTGAGTACAGGCGGCTGGTGGAATATTTCGTGTTTTGGGCAAGGAGGAACCAGCTGAAGTTGAATGTCCAGAAGACCAATGAAATGGTTCTGGACTTCAGAAGGGAGCTGTGTACCTACAAGTACCTCGAGGTCGTGTTGGACAGTAAGCTGGAGTGAAAGAACATTAGCCAGAACGTATAGATACAGTAGAGATACAGCCCAGATACCTCCTGGTTTGTCCCTATTTTGTTTCCTGTAGAATAGGCACCATGAGCCTCCCACACCTGCAGCACAGTGGAGGCGTCACAAGAGGCGACGCCTCCACTGTGCTGCAGGTGTGGGAGGCTCATGGTTCTTCTTCAGTGTTTCAAAAGAAGAAGACATCTGTGGATTTGTAGGGCTCAAATGCCCTTCAAAGCCCTTTAGATTATCGGCTGTTCACTTTAAAAAAAGCTGTTTCCTTCATATCCAGTAAGGACTCTGCAGTAAAAACTCAGCTGAACCTCACAAAAACACAGCAAAGATGTACAAAACAATGTGAAACCCAGAAACTACAAATGCAGTTCACAGAAGAAGGCAAAAAAACGCTGCTTGTTTACACTGCCATGGAGAGTGTGTGGATGAACAGTAGTGGTCAAGGTATGCTTCTGTCAGTCTGCTCCCGGGGAAACTGCAGCATACGTAGCTTACCACCACTGTGTGTGGAGTGAATGTAGAAATATTTAGGCAATTTGTCTAAAGTGCTCTACTTCCATTCTATCATGCCTATTCCACAACTGTGCCAATCGTATTTAACCCATATAGGCCTGAAACGCCTGGAAAAAAGGCCTGTGAAAACCTATGGGCGATATCAGAAAGGACCCCGAAAACCTGAAGTTCCTGAAGTATTCAGCAATTGTGTCAATGCCTACTAAATTATTGATTTCTCAGCCTCTGTAGCAGATAGGAACAAAATTCAAAACGTATTTGAGAGCTTAAACTTGTGGTGTTTTCTGAGAAATTGGATTTATTTAGATACACCTCCACAAAAATAAAATATGTAAAACCAAAGTTAAATCAAGTATATAGCCCTCTTATACTAAAATATAGGCCTATATTTAAACCTTTGTAATTTGTCTTTTGAGGTCACTTAAAAAATGTCTAGCAGTTTCTCTCTAAACCCAAAACAATATCCACTCTTTTAAATACAATTTAATTAATAGTTTTATATAAAAATGTGGGAAATAAATATAATAATTATTAAGCTATAAAGAAATAAAAAGCTGGTGATGGGGCAGGGCAGAGTATCCTGCTCCAAACAGATTTCTCTAAACACAGCAAGGAGGAGGAGAAAGCCCCTCCCCTCACAGCAAGGAGGAGGAGAAAGCCCCTCCCCTCACTGCTGCTCAGGCTGTCAGCCAGAGGAGAAGACGCAGCCCTGCTCTCCTATCGTCCCACACTTGACTTCTCAATAAAACTACGTGATGGAAAGAGCATAACAACTGTTTTCTGATTGTTTTTGAGTAAAACCTTTTGATCGAATGAAACTGTGAACATCGCGTATTGCAGCGCCGTAAGCTCTATAAAAGGACTGTAGCTGGGTTGCAACCCGAAAAAATGAATATCTCCGCAAATATTTCACCAAATTACTCAAAAAACAAAAAGTGCTTTCTGTAAAAATGTGTAGAAATTCAAACTTTGCCGCAATATTCGGGAATATTTTTTTAGCCTGATATCCTGTCCGGTTTATTAAATCATCAGATTAATCAGAATCAGATTTCAAAAAATCTTTTGGGGGAAAAAAAACAAATTACTGGAGTGTAGTGCATTCCTGTATAACTGTATGGAGGAACATCTATTCAAAACCATATTGTGTAGTCTATTTCTTTATTTCCAGGTGAAAGCATACAGTGCCTTGCGAAAGTATTCTGCCCCTTGAACTTTTCGACCTTTTGCCACATTTCAGGCTTCAAACATAAAGATATAAAACTGTAATTTTTTGTGAAGAACCAACAACAAGTGGGAGACAATCATGAAGTGAAACTAAATTTATTGGATATTTCAAACATTTTTAACAAATGAACAACTGAAAAATTGGGCGTGCAAAATTTTTCAGCCCCTTTACTTTCAGTGCAGCAAACTCTCTCCAGAAGTTCAGTGAGGATCTCTGAATGATCCAATGTTGACCTAAATGACTAATGATGATAAATAGAATCCACCTGTGTGTAAACAAGTCTCCGTATAAATGCACCTGCTCTGTGATAGTCTCAGAGGTCAGTTTAAAGCGCAGAGAGCATCATGAAGAACAAGGAACACACCAGGCAGGTCCGAGATACTGTTGTGGAGAAGTTTAAAGCCGGATTTGGATACAAAAAGATTTCCCAAGCTTTAAACATCCCAAGGAGCACTGTGCAAGCGATAATATTGAAATGGAAGGAGAATCAGACCACTGCAAATCTACAAAGACCCGGCCGTCCCTCTAAACTTTCAGCTCATACAAGGAGAAAACTGATCAGAGATGCTGCCAAGAGGCCCATGATCACTCTGGATGAACTGCAGAAATGTACAGCTGAGGTGGGATACTCTGTCCATAGGACAACAATCAGTCGTATACTGCACAACTCTGGCCTTTATGGAAGAGTGGCAAGAAGAAAGCCATTTCTTAAAGATATCCATAAAAAGTGTAATTTAAAGTTTGCCACAAGCCACCTGGGAGACACACCAAACATGTGGAAGAAGGTGCTCTGGTCAGATGAAACCAAAACCGAACTTTTTGGCAACAATTTTTGGGCCTGCTTTTCTTCAGCAGGGACAGGGAAGATGGTTAAAATTGATGGGAAGATGGATGGAGCCAAATACAGGACCATTCTGGAAGAAAACCTGATGGAGTCTGCAAAAGACCTGAGACTGGGACGGAGATTTGTCTTCCAACAAGACAATGATCCAAAACATAAAGCAAAATCTACAATAGAGTGGTTCACAAATAAACATATCCAGGTGTTAGAATGGCCAAGTCAAAGTCCAGACCTGAATCCAATCGAGAATCTGTGGAAAGAACTGAAAACTGCTGTTCACAAACGCTGTCCATCCAACTTCACTGAGCTCCAGCTGTTTTGCAAGGAGGAATGGGCAAATATTTCAGTCTCTCAATGTGCAAAACTGATAGAGACAAACCCCAAGGACTTACAGCAGTAATCGCAGCAAAAGGTGGCGCTACAAAGTATTAACTTAAGGGGGCTGAATAATTTTGCACGTCCAATTTTTCAGTTTTTTATTTGTTAAAAATGTTTGAAATATCCAATGAATTTCGATTCACTTCATGATTGTGTCCCACTTGTTGTTGGTTCTTCACAAAAAATTACAGTTTTATATCTTTATGTCTGAAGCCTGAAATGTGGCAAAAGGTCGAAAAGTTCAAGGGGGCCGAATACTTTCGCAAGGCACTGTATGTTGAGAGAGCACCTCTGTGGTGTTTAATTTCAGACTAGTAAAACGTTTGGAGTTGTTGCACGTGGTAGTAATTTTGTCTGTGTATCTCTGTCTTCACAGTTCTGTCTACGAGCCCAGTCACATGTCCCACAGTTATAGGATGCGATTACATGGCTTCTTCATGCTGCTCTACGTGATGGGGCTGTGCTGGGGTACAGTAACACTACACTCAATCATATGTACTTTAGGAAGTCTTTTTCTTCTTCTTCTTCTGTTTATTCCCATGTTGCAATATACAGAATATACACTTGTTTGACATTCAACCGAGTCTGGAACGGGGCCACCATCAGTCACCTCATCTACATGGATGACATGAAGCTGTACGCTAAGAATGAGTGAGACATCGACTCACTGATCCATACCACCCGGATATACAGTGCAGACATTGGGATGTCATTCGGACTAGAGAAGTGTGGTCGGATGGTGACTAAGAGAGGGAAGGTAGTCCACACAGAAGGGGTCTCACTCCCAGAAGGAACAATAGCAGACATTGAGGACAGTTACAAGTACTGTACCTCAGAATCCCACAAGCAACTGGCAACCTCGAAGAGGTGACAAGGAAAGTGGCAATGACCAAATACCTCAAACGAGTAAGGCAGGTCCTAAAAACGAGCTCAATGGCAAGAACAAGTCCCGGGCAATAAACGGCTACGCCCTGCCAGTAATCAGATACCCTGCAGGAATAATAAGACATCTGTGGTCTGGGCCACTGTGGGTGTCTTTTTTGTCATTTTGTAATGTGTTTATGTTCTTGTATTTGTATTTATGTTTGCAACTGACTCTCCTCCAAGTCGAATTTCTCCCTCAGGAGACTAACAATAAACCAATCTGAATCTGTATCTGAAGACACAAAAGCTCCTTACCATGCACAGAGGGTTCCACCCCAAATCCAGCACCCTGAGACGCTAGCCATAAGGAAAGAGGCCGAGGACTAGTGAGCGTGCCACTATCCATGATGAAACATCCAAGATCCATAACTACAGTGCCTAGCGAAAGTATTCGGCCCCCTTGAACATTTCGACCTTTTGCCACATTTCAGGCTTCAAACATAAAAATATAAAAATTGGAATTTTTTGTGAAGAACCAACAACAAGTGGGACACAATCATGAAGTGAAACTAAATTTATTGGATATTTCCTACATTTTTAACAAATAAACAACTGTGCGTGCAAAATTATTCAGCCCCCTTAAGTTAATACTTTGTAGCGCCACCTTGTGCTGCGATTACTGCTGTAAGTCCTTGGGGTTTGTCTCTATCAGTTTTGCACATTGAGAGACTGAAATATTTGCCCATTCCTCCTTGCAAAACAGCTGGAGCTCAGTGAAGTTGGATGGACAGCGTTTGTGAACAGCAGTTTTCAGTTCTTTCCACAGATTCTCGATTGGATTCAGGTCTGGACTTTGACTTGGCCATTCTAACACCTGGATATGTTTATTTGTGAACCACTCTATTGTAGATTTTGCTTTATGTTTTGGATCATTGTCTTGTTGGAAGACAAATCTCCGTCCCAGTCTCAGGTCTTTTGCAGACTCCATCAGGTTTTCTTCCAGAATGGTCCTGTATTTGGCTCCATCCATCTTCCCATCAATTTGAACCATCTTCCCTGTCCCTGCTGAAGAAAAGCAGGCCCAAACCATGATGCTGCCACCACCATGTTTGACAGTGGGGATGGTGTGTTCAGGGTGATGAGCTGTGTTGCTTTTACGCCAAACATAACGTTTTGCATTGTTGCCAAAAAGTTGGATTTTGGTTTCATCTGAGCAGAGCACCTTCTTCCACATGTTTGGTGTGTCTCCCAGGTGGCTTGTGGCAAACTTTAAAGATCACTTTTTATGGATATCTTTAAGAAATGTCTTTCTTCTTGCCACTCTTCCATAAAGGCCAGAGTTGTGCAGTATACGACTGATTGTTGTCCTATGGACAGAGTCTCCCACCTCAGCTGTACATTTCTGCAGTTCATCCAGAGTGATCATGGGCCTCTTGGCAGCATCTCTGATCAGTTTTCTCCTTGTATGAGCTGAAAGTTTAGAGGGACGGCCGGGTCTTTGTAGATTTGCAGTGGTCTGATACTCCTTGCATTTCAATATTATCGCTTGCACAGTGCTCCTTGAGATGTTTAAAGCTTGGGAAATCTTTTTGTATCCAAATCCGGCTTTAAACATCTCCACAACAGTATCTCGGACCTGCCTGGTGTGTTCCTTGTTCTTCATGATGCTCTCTGCGCTTTAAACTGACCTCTGAGACTATCACAGAGCAGGTGCATTTATACGGAGACTTGTTTACACACAGGTGGATTCTATTTATCATCATTAGTCATTTAGGTCAACATTGGATCATTCAGAGATCCTCACTGAACTTCTGGAGAGAGTTTGCTGCACTGAAAGTAAAGGGGCGGAATAATTTTGCACGCCCAATTGTTCCGTTGTTTATTTGTTAAAAATGTTTGAAATATCCAATAAATTTCGTTTCACTTCATGATTGTGTCCCACTTGTTGTTGGTTCTTCACGAAAAATTACAGTTTTATATCTTTATGTTTGAAGCCTGAAATGTGGCAAAAGTCAATGGGAGGACAAGTCCCTAAATGGGATGTACCACCGAAACATACAGTAACTGAAGTGGCTGAAATCAAGAAATCCTATGGCTAGACAGAGCTGGGCTGAAGTTGAGCAGTTCTGTTCTGCGCAGAGTGTAAACCTCAGCGCCACGGAGTTGCGGTTCATCATTGTTTGATGCCTGCTGCCTGCAGGGGGAGCTCCAGACAAACTCCTCATCAGCCTTGGCCTCTTTGTTTTTGAGCCAATTGTCCTTATAGAGACTTTATTTCAAATTATAGAACACAAAACAGCCATGCTTAGTTACCCGAAAGAAGGTATTTAAGTCTGTTTTTCAGGATACAACCACTTTAGTGTTTTGGGGCTATTCTGTCCAAGGACCTTGACATCTTGAACTCAAATGTCTGCAGATATTAGGAGATCTAGTTTCTTACTGAACATTCCTGGCACATGATTGCATGGGCAATCCTGTGCCCTGACCTGAATCCTCTTAACATCCAGTGGGCTGAAGACACCAGTTCAACAGCGTGGACCTATGAAGGATTTAGAAAGCCATTGTCTTGGTCTGAGGCGGCAACAATCATTGCTTTTGTAATTATGGGAGTAATTATGATAATGTTTTGAGGATAAGTTTAAACAGTACAGCTGATTTTCAGATATGTATGTATGTGTGTGTATCTTCAGCTGTCGCACAGTCTCTGATCTAAATGCCTCTCTGTGTCTTCTTCACAGGGACGTCTTTAGGACTCAGGTAAGATGAGCCTTTTAACTGTAAAAGTGTAAAAACATGTTTGAAACACATTGTTCTTAGAAAGGGCCTGTCGTCGCCTGCTTTACATCTCCTGTCTCTGTCTCTGAACAGAAATGGATCCTCCCCTACTGGAGTAACCTGTGTACCGGTAAGCGGCCCCTCGGAGCTCTACTGTACTGTAGATACATACATACTTTACTCTTTTCACATTTACAAACGGGACACACATAATTCCTATGTTTAGCTCCTGCAGTCCTCATTGGGGTTATTACCCACTAAAACTACTGTTTTGAGCTTTGAACCTTCTTCTGCAGGTGGGTAGAGTAGCGATGTTTACTCAAAAAGAAAGATGTTCATTTGAAATGATTTAAGCAAAAAGTATTAAAAAAGTAAAACTGGTTTATGTTTGAATTTAAACTTATTAGAATTCTTAGGAAAAGATGAAATAAAATAGTATTCAGCAGTTTTTTGTGATGTCAACTGCAGTGGACACAGAGGGTTTTCAGAGTGCCTTTAAAGTGAAAGTCTGTAAGATTGCAAAGTGAGGAGAGGGTGAGAGTGAAATTTGAAAGTAAACGATCAAGTTCCTTCCCTCCTGATTGGACCAAAAAGCCACTCCAAGTTTGTAAAATCAGGAGAGCGAGGACAAACTTTCAAAAGTAAACGATTTCACCAAATTACACGAAACAAGGCTCCCGCCGCGCCTCTATTCTGTTGCATTTCATTGGTTCAAAGGCCAACAATTGGTGCAAAAACACCTTTATACTCGAAAAATGACGTATATGCTTTTCCCGGCCTCAATGGTAGAATTGCGCAAGAGCGCAAGAGCGCCCCCGGCTTTAATGGTAGAAATGTGGCAACCCTAAATGGGTTAAACCATCATTTTGATATTTTCAATGCACTTATACTGTAAAAACTGAGCGATGTCATAATTTTCCAGGAAATTTAGATTTAATGCCAGTTTGAATCCAATGTAATGCTTTTAATTACATTTAAGGCCTTGATTTTCGCTTAATTCATTTAATGACAATAAAAATTAACACTGACATTATGGTGGTTAAGACTGGGATGTGACAAAATAATACTCTTATACAAGTTAACATGTAACATTTTACATGGTACTGTATTTCCCCAAACTGATTTTTTATTTTTTTATTTTCCTAAATCAGTTTGGATATTTGGACTGTACTGACAGGTACCACTTATGAAACTAAAGTTGAGTGAATTTATTTAACAAGTTAACTGAAACACTGAAACAAGTCTGGTAATGAAAAACACCTTGTAAAGTGAAGTTTTCAAGCATATATTGAGTTTTCTCACTAGCCCGTTTTTTGCAAAATAACTCTTCTTTTGTTTCTTCCCAATGTATCGTTCCCTTGTTTAAATTATTGGAAATACCGGAATTTTATTTTGTGTGCCACTTTATGAATTAAAATCATCATATAGCAGTTACTTTAGTAAGTTAACAACATATGTTTCTTTTTTTCAACATAGTTTAACTTTTTCGTGTAAACTTTACATTCAATTTCATCATTACATGTACTTTAAAAGCTGCTCTGTGCAATATTTCACCCCAACACCACAACATAATGGATGAAAAACGTCTCTAAAACCCGGATCTGTGTGTCTCTGCCAGACGGACTTGACTTGAGTGGGAAATCCCCAGTGTGTCTCCTAGATCATGAGGAGCCCCTTGGTTATTGCTGGCATATTTCTCAGTGTTTTGCGATAGCGCATTTGCCCCTCTGTCTGATCTTGAATGTTCTGCTGTGCTCCCAGTCGTGTACATTTGTAGCCCCAGTCTCTCATGGTTAAAGTTAGCATGTTGTTGTTGTTACAGATGGACTCGGCTGAAGGCTTCCTCCAGTGCGTGGGACTCCCCTCCACAGACACAGGGCCTCAGCACCTTCACAGGCTGCACTCCGTCATGGAGGCTCTCATGGACCTCTACACCTTCATGGTACTCCCTTCACTGAACTTACTCACCCACAGGGGCAGGGGGCAAAGTGGTTAGCTTTGGCTTCTAATTAGTGACTTTAGCCTCCAGTTATGGTTAAAGCTCAGTAAGTGAACTCTGGAGGCACTGAGCAAAGAAATGCCTTTAGCACATTTTGTTTGCGGTAGAATCCCAGACGCGATTTAAATTAAAAGTTCGATCCCTATACAAAAGAATAGAGAAGCGAGGCGCAATACTAACGTATGGTGAGGTATGTTTTGTCATGGCATTTATATCATTTCTTTTGGTTTAACATCTTATAAGATTATGTTTAGTGGCCACTGGATGTGTATCCAACCCACAAAATGTTAAACTTTACTGAATTAAGTAAAAATAAATGTTATATACTGATGTAACATCTCCAAAGGTTTGCACATGAATGATTTCTAATGAGGCTTTGACCTCATCGTCGCAGTGCGTTGCATAAGTATCGATACCTCTTTCCTTTTAGTGCAACCAATTGCCTTCAGAAGTTGCCTAATGATTTCTGAATGATCTCATGTTGACCCAGTGACTAAATAGAGTCTACCTGTGTGTAATCTAATGTCAGTTCAAATACAGCTGCTCTGTGATGGTCTCAGAGGTCTAAGAGACTATTGGGGAGCAGACAGCATCATGAAGTCCAAGAACACACCAGACAGGTCCGTGATAAAGTTATTGAGAAGTATAACGCTGGGTTAAGTTATAAAAATAACTGCAGAGAGCTACAGCTCAGGTGGGGGAAACTGTACACAGTACAACTATTAGTCGTACGCTGCACAGATCTGGCCTTATGGCAGAGTGGTTAGAAGAAGCCTTTTTAAAAGAAAACCATCAGAAGCTAGCTCTCTGCAGTTCATCCAGGGTCATCATAAGCTTCTTGGTAACAGCTGTGGTCAGTGCTCTCCTGGTTCGGTCAGTAAGTTTAGGAGGACGGCTGGGTCTTGGTAGGTTTGCAGTGATGCCATACTCTTTCCATTCCTGGATGGTGTATTTAACTGTACTTTGAGAGATGTTCAAAGCTTTGGAAATCTTTTTATACCCTAACCCAGCGTTATACTTCTCAATAACTTTATCCCGGACCTGTCTGGTGTGTTCTTGGACTTCATGATGCTGTCTGCTCCCCAATAGTCTCTTAACAGACCTCTGAGACCATCACAGAGCAGCTGTATTTGAACTGACATTAGATTACACACAGGTAGACTCTATTTAGTCACTGGGTCAACATGTGATCATTCAGAAATCATCAGGCAACTTCTGAAGGCAATTGGTTGCACTAAAAGGAAAGGAGTATAGCTACTTTTGCACACCCCACTTTTCAGATTATATTCATAAAAAATAAAAAATCTAAATCATGTATACATTTCATTTAACTTCACGGTTGTGTGTCACTTAGTGTGCATCTTTTACGTGAGATTTCAATTAGATTTATATTTGTGGACTATAGTGTGGCAAAATGTCAAAGTTAAAGGGATACGGATACAGTGAGAACCATATGTTTACAGAACCATTTGCATTTTTTTTCACTGTCAGACATGAAACCATTTAGGTCAAATAGAATACAAATATATATATATATATATATTGGGAATATATATATTGGGAATATATATATATATTGGGAATATATATATATATATATATATATATATATATATATATATATTCGTCAAAGTCCATAAGAATAAGACATGGAATTTTCTACACAATTTTATTTTATTTTCACAAAACCAAAAGTTTACATACATTTCATTAATATTTAGTAGCATTGCCTTTAAACTATATAACTTGGGTCACACGTTTTGGATTTCCTTCCACAAGCTTCGCACAATAGTTGGCAGGAGTTTTGGTCCATTCCTCCAAACAGAACTGGTCTAACTGAGACACATTTGTAGGCCACCTTGCATGCCTATGCCTTTTCAGCTCTGCCCATAGATTTTCAGCTGGATGTAGATCAGGACTTTGTGATGACCACTTCAAAACATTGACCGTGTTATCCTTAAGCCACTTTGTAATCAGTTTGGCAGTATGATTTGGGAATTGTCCATTTGGAGAACCCATCTGCACCTAAGCTTTGACTTTCTGGCTGATGTCTTGAGATGTTGCTCCAATTTTTCCACATAGTGTTCTTTCTTCATGATGTCATCTATTTTGTGAAGTGCACCAGTCCCTCCCACAGCAAAACGACCTCACAGCATGATGCTGCCACCCCCGTATTTCACAGGTGGGATGATGTTCTCCGGACCCTTTTTTCTCCAAACGTGATGATGGTAATTATGGCCAAAATATTTTTTCTTTTTGTCAGACCACAGGATATATCCTTGTATTATTTGAAAACTCCAAACTGTCTTTTTGATGTTTCTTTTGGAGTAGAGCTTCTTCCTGGCAGAGTTCCCTCTCAGCCCATGTCGGTACAGGACTTGTTTCACTCTGGATAATGACAAACTCTTACTAGGTTCAGCATCTTCTCCAGGTCTTTTGTTCTTGGGTTGATCTTCACATTTCAGACACAGCACGTTCATCTCTTGCACACAGAACCTTCCTTCTTTCTGATCTGTATGCTGACTGGTCGTTTCCATCATAGTTTTAATCAATGAACCTGGCACCTTTATGTGTCTTGAAATTTCACCCAAGAATGAAGCAGACTTGTGCTTCTAAGGTCTTGACATCTTCATCTGGCCTTTCCCAAATTGTTTGTTTAATTGTATAAAAAAAAAAAAAAACATGTAGCATTTCTATCTCTCATTCTTCTGAAATTTGACAAATAGAAATAATTTGTAAAATTCTAACTGACCTAAAAAAAAAATAGTTAAGTTAATTCGGGTTTCATGTCTGACAGTGAGAAAAAATGCAAAAGTGTCTTTTTATGAAGTGTATGTAAACATCTGGTTCTCACTGTACTTATGTAACCCACTGTATGTGGTCAGTTTGCGATGTTTGAGGCTAATGCTAATGGTTAAGGGAAAACTACAGCGACTCACCTCTTTATCAGGTGTGTGTTCCCATTGCATACTCAGAGGTATGTTGCATGTTGGAATGCTGTTAAATTTCCACTCCGACCAGTTTCTCGTATTGTTATTCCATTACCGCAATTCAACACTATTGTTAAAACGAATTACAAAAGAGTGACTTTTTTATGAGTCATAGGTGCTAATACAAAGGCAGGCCATATAATCAGTTAGGCAATACTGGTCTGTTAAGTCCTTCTTGTCCCAGTACTCTTTAGCAAGGGTAACCTCACAGAGATTTTAAAGTAGTGTTCCTGTATTTACTCCAGGACCACGTCCAAGGCTTCCTGTACACCTTTGTATCAGAACTTCACAGCAGAGTTTAATATCCTCATATACTCACTTATTTCCACTTGTTGCTCTTTCAACCACATTGTGTCTGTGCTTGGCTCTACAGTCACAGGACATGGCATTTTTCGACCTGTGAGAACCTCATGGGGCGTAAATCCATGGGCCTCATCAGGGTGAGATCTCATTCCAAATAGCACTATAGTGCAGTTAGCCATTTAAGTTTAGTTTGTGGACATACCCCCTGTTGATTTACACCGTCCCCCTGTTCATATTTCATATCATTATATCATTATATATCATTATTTTTATTTATTTTTTATTTTATTATATTGTTTATTTTTTTATTTTTTGCACGCTTACTTAGTTTTCTCGACGTGTTTACGCACGGAACAAACTTTTTATTTAGTTTTTTGTATTTTTGTTGTATTTTTATTTCTTTTAGTATTTTTTATTTTATTTAATATTTTATTTTATTAAAAAACTCAGGCCTGCGCCTTTTTTTCGATCCCTGACCGCCGCAAGTTTATATAGTGGTCCTTGACCCCTGCGGATTAACTTATCTAAAGGAATCCTTGTAAGAAGGAACGGAAAACACATTTTTTTCTCAATTTCTCTTGCCTTTGATCAGTGTATGTCAAAAATTTAAACAGGGATATACCAAACCTTAAGAGCGAGGCCACTCAAATACAGGGAAATAACACGCTAGAGCGTGGCAGAAATGTAGAAAAGGTTTTCTGCTTACCTTGTTCTGTGGTGCCTTTCCTCTTTGAGTGGTCCCGTCCTCAGGCTGTGGCTCCACGTCTGCAAATGTTTGGTCTGTCCAATTAGGAGATCGCCCTGTAGTCTCATCCGAGGCTCTGATGAGGAAAAAAATTACAATAAATATTTAAACAGCAATCATCCTCTGGTCTCGGCACCAATTGTAAGGACTGGGTTCTTTTGTATCACGTGAGAAGAGATATTTGGATATGGCCAAAGGAAACACTGGAGATAGAAGTTGTCTCATAGAAAAGGCTTTTATTGCCATTGTTCCTAGTTACAAAGTTACAGAGCAGTATAACCAGCTGGTGACTTCAGAGAAAGAGAAGAAGTGAAGTCCAGACCCCCGTCCACCGTCTTCTTTTATCCTCGTCTTGCACGTCTCCACGCAGAGAGGGTGACAGCCTATCAGTGAATCAGTTGTTTGTGTCTATGTGCTTGTACTTTATCTGTCCTTCACATTATGTTCAGAATGATTATGGTGTTGACCGTTACCATGACCTGGTCATCTTGTTCTGTAGCGTGTGAGCAAAGCATGAGTCAGGAGTTCGTTATCACCCTTACAGTAACCTTCATGTTGCCATTTACCTGCTCTACACTTCTAGGGGTTAAAAGAACGACCACTACGGTTCTTTTCACAGTGACGGGTTGGCAGAAGGTGTCAGACCTGACATTTATTTCGATACAGACAAGTGACACGTACCATTTCTCCGTTGTGAGATCACTACAAGATTATCTTATCTTCACCTTTCCTCTGTTTGTTATGAAGGTGTTTAAGGCCAACACCACTGCCTTCAGGATAAAACAGAAAAAGCCTTAGCAAAACAGTAGATAGTAGTAGCAGTAATAGTATAGTTTGCAGTGGAAAGGCAGGCAGGGCCATGTTCACATAAGGCATGGGCCCTCATCGCGATGAGGACACACACGATGTTGCTGTATGTCATACACATGAACTGAGATCCCGGACTAGTCTTTAGATTGCACGGGAAAGACTGTCATCATTGGCATAATAATCAAAACAACACTGACACGCCTTTTAACCCTCGTGTGGTCCTTCAATTTTGCACCCTTTAAAGACACTAATGTTCCGGCGTGACGTTTACATGAACGAGTGCCATATGTGCACTGTCCTGACTAGGACTGGGTACCGTAAAAAATGTTTTAGATACTTTAACAATACTCGGTTTTCTGAACAACACTTTTTCCGATACCTATACTAAAATAATTGTCATCTTGAAAAAAATAATAAAGAAATGGGGAATAACTTAGAAAATTGAAAACATTTGGGGAAATAGGGATAGGGATACCTGCTTTCAATACTTACATTTTCTTGATACCGATAGAACCTACACTTTTTTCCCAATACCAGACTGGTATCATTTAACGGTGCCCAGGCCTAATCCTGACCAAACTGTGACCTTGCTGTACTGTATATGTGTTTTTGCCTCCCCAGCGAGCCAGTGTGAGGGGTGTTCCCGTTCTGGGCCTGGCGGGGGGCCTGGACCTCAGCCTGACCGGAGAGCCCCTGCAGAGCGAGGCCCTGGTGAAAATGTGGCTAGAGGTGAAGATGAAGCCTTTACTCCAGTCTGTGTCCAAACAGCTACTGTCCTGCCTGAGCTCCAAGAACTTCAGCTGCAGCACCTACCAGCTCACGTACGCACACACATCCACACGCAAACACAGCAACGCATGTGTAAGCTCTCAGTTGTACAGGCATTTTCCATCACAGACCAAAGTATAAGCCATCACCTGTACATCTTGTGTCTCAAAACGCAGACTAAGTAAACAAGGAAATATATGTCAGTGGTGCTCCCACAATCACCTCCTCTTGTGACGCCCTATCACAAGTGGAAAATAATTCGCTAGGAGCCTGCACCCCTCCATACGCCTGGTCCTTTGTCTCTTACCTAAAAAGGCTTTATCAGTGACTAATGATGTATTAGCAGCAGGCTGAATATACAGTGCCTTGCGAAAGTATTCGGCCCCCTTGAACTTTTCGACCTTTTGCCACATTTCAGGCTTCAAACATAAAGATATAAAACTGTATTTTTTTGTGAAGAACCAACAACAAGTGGGACACAATCATGAAGTGAAACGAAATTTATTGGATATTTCAAACATTTTTAACAAATAAACAACTGAAAAATTGGGCGTGCAAAATGATTCAGCCCCTTTACTTTCAGTGCAGCAAACTCTCTCCAGAAGTTCAGTGAGGATCTCTGAATGATCCAATGTTGACCTAAATGACTAATGATAAATAGAATCCACCTGTGTGTAAACAAGTCTCCGTATAAATGCACCTGCTCTGTGATAGTCTCAGAGGTCAGTTTAAAGCGCAGAGAGCATCATGAAGAACAAGGAACACACCAGGCAGGTCCGAGATACTGTTGTGGAGAAGTTTAAAGCAGATTTCCCAAGCTTTAAACATCCCAAGGAGCACTGTGCAAGCGATAATATTGAAATGCAAGGAGTATCAGACCACTGCAAATCTACAAAGACCCGGCCGTCCCTCTAAACTTTCAGCTCATACAAGGAGAAAACTGATCAGAGATGCTGCCAAGAGGCCCATGATCACTCTGGATGAACTGCAGAAATGTACAGCTGAGGTGGGAGACTCTGTCCATAGGACAACAATCAGTCGTATACTGCACAACTCTGGCCTTTATGGAAGAGTGGTAAGAAGAAAGCTATTTCTTAAAGATATCCATAAAAAGTGTTGTTTAAAGTTTGCCACAAGCCACCTGGGAGACACACCAAACATGTGGAAGAAGGTGCTCTGGTCAGATGAAACCAAAATCCAACTTTTTGGCAACAATGCAAAACGTTATGTTTGGCGTAAAAGCAACACAGCTCATCACCCTGAACACACCATCCCCACTGTCAAACATGGTGGTGGCAGCATCATGGTTTGGGCCTGCTTTTCTTCAGCAGGGACAGGGAAGATGGTTCAAATTGATGGAAAGATGGATGGAGCCAAATACAGGACCATTCTGGAAGAAAACCTGATGGAGTCTGCAAAAGACCTGAGACTGGGACGGAGATTTGTCTTCCAACAAGACAATGATCCAAAACATAAAGCTAAATCTACAATAGAGTGGTTCACAAATAAACATATCCAGGTGTTAGAATGGCCAAGTCAAAGTCCAGACCTCAATCCAATCGAGAATCTGTGGAAAGAACTGAAAACTGCTGTTCACAAACGCTGTCCATCCAACTTCACTGAGCTCCAGCTGAGTATCGAAAGCAGGTACCGAAAAAAAATCGTATATGTTTAGATCCAACATATAAGCTTGTTGACTTGCCCAATTTTTATTTCTTTTTCCCCCTATTCTTTTCAGTTTTTTTGCCCAATGTTTGCCTCATTTTTCCACATTTCTTACACACTTTTTTTTTCTTATTCTTGCCCATTTTTTTCTCATTTTCCCAATTGTTTCCCTAAGTTTTGTCCAATAATATGGGCAAAAATATAAACAAATATTTTCCAACAATTTTTCCAATTTCCAACAATTTTTCCCCTCAAATTAATCCCCATTTTTCACACATCTCTTGACATTGGAGAGGAACCCGATAATGTAAATTTGCAGATCTTCCGCACATTATTGTTTTGTTTTCTGGTTCTAGGCGACAGATATTTTAGTATAGGTATTGGAAAAGGTATGGTTCAGGTATCGGTATTGAAAACCAAGTGTAAAAGTAAAAGTACTGGTATCGTAAAATATGTAACGGTACCCAGCCCTACTCCTACTGCCAACGCCACAATGAATGGTTTTCCATCAGCTACTCATTAACCCAGGGATCTCCAAGAATCCCTCCAGCCCCAGGCGCTCCCAAAGTCTTTCCACACTTTGACCCGTCACATTTGAGACGCTTTCTTTCTGTTCTGAACAGGTTGATTAAACATTGTGGTAAAACATTGCGAGCCAAACCAAAGACATGTCCTCTCTGATTGTCCTGTTCAGGGTTAGTGAGCTGAGTGAGCACTTCTCAGACATGGACCCAATGCGACAGCAGTGGATCTACGACTTCTTCCTGTACCCCTTCCTCTCCCGGGACGGCGTGCGCGGTACAACACATTGAAAGTTGCATCCGTTAAGAGGTTTAAGGAGGCCCCTTACTGAGCGACTGTGTGACTGCTGTGTTCAGGGTGCGTGCAGCCGGGCCAGAACAGTCTGGACTGGATCATGAAGAACTTTGGGTGTTTCAGGGCCATGGCTCGAGTGAAGGACTTCTCAACACTCTACATGAACTTCAGTGGCGTGAGTAAAACATGTCTTTTCCAAAAGTTTTAAAGTCTAGACACATGGCTCAAACTTGTTCTGGACCTGTCTGTCGTCAAACTCTCTTCCGCACACGGATTAGCATGTTCACAGGTCGCTTTAGATGTTTTTTACTTTCCTTTTTGAACTGTTTCCATTTTCATTACAGCAACAAGGGCACGTTTTTCATTCTCCGCTGGCGTTTTGCATAACCACATTTTCTAATCCTTGAAGTATTTTCTAAACACACCATTTATTTTATGCAACAAGTGTTACTAAGGCTCAGGGGCTACAGTATTTTTGAAAGCCACAAGTGCATGCGTTTTTAATATCACGTGACTGATTCCCTCTTGTTGAGTCAGCTGGAGGTGCTGGAGCTCCTGAGCCCAAGGCAGAAGGCAGAAATCATGCTCGCTCCAGAGGTGGCCGGGCTGGACAACAGGACCCTCCACCTGGTCGTCCACAGCATGATAAATCGACCAGGCCACAACTGGACATCTACAGCGCCCCCCTATGGCCCAAACCCATTAAGCATAGACAACACTGTAACTCAGGTGAGTGTCAGTCAGTGTGGTCTTTCTCACAGGACCCAGTGAGCTCAGTCACCGGCCTGAGCGTGTGACATCTGTTCTCCTTCACATAGAGAACAGACGTGAAGGAGCCACCTCAGCTGGCTCGGGCGTCTGTTCCGAATGCCTTCTGGTCATTCCCATTTGGAGGATGCACAATATTGATGCGCGATATGTGTGCAATATTGTCATATTTTACCAAATGGTTTCAATCGTTCCCATTCAATCTAAACACATAAGGAAAGTGTTGTTTTTCTTCAGATTGTGTCAAAACAACACAGTCAATCTGGACCAAAACAAGTTCAGCGAGAATTCTGACCCGCACTAACAGGAGGACCCACATATCTCCTATTTAAAACAACTTCATTCAAGCTCCTCTTACTTCAGTTTTTTGATCCAGCCTTACACCCCTGCTCGGGCTCTGAGGTCTGTGGATCAAAATCTGCTAAAGGTTCCACGCACTTGTTTTCGTACTAGAGGTGACCGATCCTTCCAGGCTGTTGCTCCCAGGCTTTGGAACGATCTTCTGCCCTCTTTTTGATACTTTTAAAAGCAACCTTAAGACCCGTTTATTTGTTCAAGCCTTTAATTAGCTACTTTTGGGCTGCTGTGTTGTTTTGACCCTTTTTATATTGTATGTAATTTTTGATTTTTAACTGTGTTGTGAAGCACTTTGTGGCCTTTGTCTGTGAACGGTGCTATACAAATAAAGATTACTTACTTACTTACTTACTTCTATGTATGTTTGGGTTTAGCCTGAGTTAGCAATACAATGTGTTGGTCTCCCTCAAATGAAGACTTATCTATATATTGTGGCTTCTTGTAATACAGATATTGGCCCAATCTCAATTCTCCCCCTTAGCCCCCGCTTAGCCCTTTCCCTTCGTTTTGCGCGTTCACGAGAGACGAAGGGGTGTCCCAATTGTATTTTGCGGTGAGGGGTAGGGGTGAGGGAGAGGGCCACATAGCCCTTCAAGCGAGGGTTTTTCCGATGCACACTTCAGACGAAGAACAAAACACGGAAATAAGCTGCGAAATGAATTCACGAACATCATCAATAAGCACTCTTACAACATTTATACAGTTTCAGAACGCTTCGTTCATGACTTTATTCGCTTTGTGCAACAATTAGAACAGTGCTTCGTATCAGTTGTACATTTTCGCTTTGCTCCGTGTATTTGTGCTGTATTGACTGACTGTTGGCATTTCTTTCCAAACTTTCGATGCGTCGCTAATGCCATGACACACGGGGTTCATCGCTGCTGCACCCGCGGTCTGTCTCCCCGCGCCGCTGTGCTCTGAGCCCGGGTCCGAGGCTGTCTCTCTCCCCGCGCCGCTGTGCTCTGAGCCCGGGTCCGAGGCTGTCTGTCTCCCCACCCCGCTGTGCTCTGAGCCCGGGTCCGAGGCTGTCTCTCTCCCCGCGCCGCTGTGCTCTGAGCCCGGGTCAGAGGCTGTCTGTCTCCCCGCGGCGCTGTGCTCTGAGCCCGGGTCCGAGGCTGTCTGTCTCCCCACGCCGCTGTGCTCTGAGCCCGGGTCCGAGGCTGTCTGTCTCCCCGCGTCGCTGTGCTCTGAGCCCGGGTCAGAGGTTGTCTGTCTCCCCGCGGCGCTGTGCTCTGAGCCCGGGTCAGAGGTTGTCTGTCTCCCCGCGGCGCTGTGCTCTGAGCCCGGGTCAGAGGTTGTCTGTCTCCCCGCGTCGCTGTGCTCTGAGCCCGGGTCCGAGGCTGTCTGTCTCCCCGCGTCGCTGTGCTCTGAGCCCGGGTCAGAGGTTGTCTGTCTCCCCGCGGCGCTGTGCTCTGAGCCCGGGTCAGAGGTTGTCTGTCTCCCCGCGGCGCTGTGCTCTGAGCCCGGGTCAGAGGTTGTCTCTCTCCCCGCGCCGCTGTGCTCTGAGCCCGGGTCCGAGGCTGTCTGTCTCCCCGCGTCGCTGTGCTCTGAGCCCGGGTCAGAGGTTGTCTCTCTCCCCGCGCCGCTGTGCTCTGAGCCCGGGTCAGAGGTTGTCTGTCTCCCCGCGGCGCTGTGCTCTGAGCCCGGGTCAGAGGCTGTCTGTCTCCCCGCGGCGCTGTGCTCTGAGCCCGGGTCAGAGGTTGTCTCTCTCCCCGCGGCGCTGTGCTCTGAGCCCGGGTCAGAGGTTGTCTGTCTCCCCGCGTCGCTGTGCTCTGAGCCCGGGTCAGAGGTTGTCTGTCTCCCCGCGTCGCTGTGCTCTGAGCCCGGGTCCAAGACTGTCTGTCTCCCCGCTGTGCTCTGAGCCCGGGTCAGAGGCCGTCTGTCTCCCCGCGCCGCTGTGCTCTGAGCCCGGGTCAGAGGCCGTCTGTCTCCCCGCGCCGCTGTGCTCTGAGCCCGGGTCAGAGGCCGTCTGTCTCCCCGCGCCGCTGTGCTCTGAGCCCGGGTCAGAGGCCGTCTGTCTCCCCGCGCCGCTGTGCTCTGAGCCCGGGTCAGAGGCCGTCTGTCTCCCCGCGCCGCTGTGCTCTGAGCCCGGGTCAGAGGCCGTCTGTCTCCCCGCGGCGATGTGCTCTGAGCCCGGGTCAGAGGCCGTCTGTCTCCCCGCGCCGCTGTGCTCTGAGCCCGGGTCAGAGGCCGTCTGTCTCCCCGCGCCGCTGTGCTCTGAGCCCGGGTCAGAGGCCGTCTGTCTCCCCGCGGCGATGTGCTCTGAGCCCGGGTCAGAGGCCGTCTGTCTCCCCGCGGCGCTGTGCTCTGAGCCCGGGTCAGAGGTTGTCTGTCTCCCCGCGTCGCTGTGCTCTGAGCCCGGGTCCGAGACTGTCTGTCTCCCCGCTGTGCTCTGAGCCCGGGTCAGAGGCCGTCTGTCTCCCCGCGCCGCTGTGCTCTGAGCCCGGGTCAGAGGCCGTCTGTCTCCCCGCGCCGCTGTGCTCTGAGCCCGGGTCAGAGGTTGTCTGTCTCCCCGCGGCGATGTGCTCTGAGCCCGGGTCAGAGGCCGTCTGTCTCCCCGCGTCGCTGTGCTCTGAGCCCGGGTCAGAGGCTGTCTGTCTCCCCGCGTCGCTGTGCTCTGAGCCCGGGTCAGAGGTTGTCTGTCTCCCCGCGCCGCTGTGCTCTGAGCCCGGGTCAGAGGTTGTCTGTCTCCCCGCGTCGCTGTGCTCTGAGCCCGGGTCCGAGACTGTCTGTCTCCCCGCTGTGCTCTGAGCCCGGGTCAGAGGCCGTCTGTCTCCCCGCGCCGCTGTGCTCTGAGCCCGGGTCAGAGGCTGTCTGTCTCCCCGCGCCGCTGTGCTCTGAGCCCGGGTCAGAGGCCGTCTGTCTCCCCGCGGCGATGTGCTCTGAGCCCGGGTCAGAGGCTGTCTGTCTCCCCGCGGCGCTGTGCTCTGAGCCCGGGTCAGAGGTTGTCTGTCTCCCCGCGTCGCTGTGCTCTGAGCCCGGGTCCGAGACTGTCTGTCTCCCCGCTGTGCTCTGAGCCCGGGTCAGAGGCCGTCTGTCTCCCCGCGCCGCTGTGCTCTGATAAATGAAGTTTAAAAGATTGATGAGCGGATCGGCTGATCTCTGGCAGCTCTGGCTGCAGCCACAGCGACACACGGACAGGGGGAAGGAGAATGAAGGAGAAATTGATGACAATCTGTAGGGTTTGGGCTGAGACGAGTCCTGTTGTTTAGGTGTTACAAAACAGCATCAATCAAGTGATGAACTGGTTTAGTAGAAACATGCTATAGAGACAAGTAGGCTGGCTTTTTATTTACATAACCTGATTAATCTGTGTTAATAGTAAATGCAGTCAAATGGAGGGCTGTCCCATTTCTTAGGGCGGTCTTTTCAACCCTCGACCTTAGCCCTTGGTTTCAGGGTGTAGGGAAAGGGCTAGGGCTAGGAGAAGGGGTAGAAAAGAGAATTGAGATTAGGCCATTGTATCACCTCGTATAGCTCTAATGCTAATACTGTATTATAAGCTTGGATGTATTCAATAGTTTTTTTTGTTCCTTTTGCATTTACTCCCCTCTCTGGCATTGTGTCATTGTGAGAGTGGGTTGGTCTTAAGGCCAGATAAAAGACGTTATGATCTTATTTCTCTTTTTTTAAAGTTTATGGGAAAAACTAACAGTACATTTTAATATGAGACCAGTGCGGGGTTAGAGGCGGGTCTTTGTCAAAAACCCATCATATTGATCGATCTAAATTTTCTGTTTGATTTTACTTTTAATATTAGAAGTCTGGCTTTGATGAATGTGGTTTATGAACTAATCAATTTTACTCAAAATAGTTTCTATTTTATTCCTCAAATTCCAAGCTCCAAAACATGAGCTGCTGCTGCCACGAGAGGCAGTAGACTTGCCCATGAAAAAGGCCCATGGCCAAAGCTGAGATGGATCTGAGATGACTGTTTGATTCTTCTCCATGTTTGATTTGCAGGCGTGGGACGTTGTCATGACAACATTCAGGCCCATCAACACATTTGTCCACGACTTTGTAACCTTCACGAGAGAGGTACCGCCACGACACTGAGGCCGCACCACCTTCCCGTTAGCACACACACCTAACATCTGATCTCCCGCAGAGGGACGTGTCTGAGGTACGGAGCACCACTGTGGTCCAGTTGCTCTTGAACTCCACGCTGTCGCTTTTGGCAGACATGTACGCCCCCTCCTCCCCGCCTCCGCCTCCGCACTTTGACCCGACCAGTGTGGGCGACTGGTATCTGCAGGTGGTGATGCCCATTCTACGCAGGTTCCTCCCCGACGAGCTCATCACACATCCCAACATCTCCATGGCCTTCCACCAGCTCTTGTACGTCTAATGTGCTCTCCATCTCCATCATTGTTTTCATCATATTTCACACTTTCATACTGACTTTCACTTCCCCGTATAGGTGATCTCATCTTAACGTCATATCACTATTAGGTTTTTGAAAAATCAATTGGTTCACAGAGATTCAGATTCAGATGTATTTTATTCAGACATTTAACAGATGACTACATAAATAAACATAAAGTCTGAAATGTAATAGGCAGAAGCTAAAGCGTATCCCGGTGTATTTACAAAACAAACAGTAAAAGCTGCCACTGTCTTATGCATACAGTTATACCATTTGTGTGTGTTTAGATCGTCACAAAGAAGAAAGAAAACATTTATCATCTTAATTTTGCATCCTTAGCATCCATTCTCATGGTATTTTTTTTAATAATTGATTTCTTCAAAGGAATTTTAAATTGAATTAGTGTTTTACAGTCTTTAAGCTCTTGGTCCGACTCACTCCACACATTAATCCAACAAAAGAAACACAAAGCTGCTTTGCACTCGTTCTCACATATGTTTTTTGAACAATCCCTGGATATGCACGGTAACTTGTTATAGATTATGTTATACATAAATTGTGCTGTTTTAAACTCAACCCAATCGTATGTATTGTATGTGCCCTGTAAGCCACTTTATTCACAATGTGGATCGCTCTTTTTTGAATGATACTTATTGGATTAAGAATGGTTTTGTGAGTGTTTCCCCAGACTTCTAGGCCATAGGTAATGTACGGAAGAACCAGGGAACAGTATAAAATATATAAGTTTTTTAACTTAGATACTATTGCAAGAGATTCACAGAGCACTTCTTATACCTGTCCAGGAGCTTCAATATGAACTGAGAAACTAAAACAAGAATCACGCGCATTCAGAACATTGTTTGTAGAGGTGTAAACTGGATGAGCAGTTTCAGATGACGGTTTCACCCTTGCCTTAACCGACTGCATTTTCTCCAGTTCAGCTTTACCCAAATACATATACAGCCTATAGGCCAGTGTAACGCCTCATTTGAAAGACCTACAAAACTCATCTAAGTTGGTCTTTTTTCCTTGCATTGTTGTTGTCACTTTTTTTTTTTTAAATTTCTCATTGCTTTTTTTGTTGGGTTTTCACCACATTTTTGCCACAATTTCATTACTTTTTGTCACTTTTTTTTCAAGAAGCTTTTAGATTTGGAGAAAGCCAAACTGGAGAAAATGTGCTCGGGGTAAAGAGGTTAAAAACTCCTGGACTACTGAAATAATACATGGCAGTTGATTATCACTTTTAAAGATACTCAAAGACGCTACACAGAGGGGGAAAGTTAAACCTAAAATGCTAATTGCAACCATTAGTGATGAGCCCTGTGCAGTCCTCCAAATACCTTCCATTTTATTCCTCCAAACAATGTGTTGTGAGGTTTTGCTCCAGGGGCCACCTGTTACACAACATTCTGGTTTACACCTCCATATAACATGTTTCTATACGAGTAAGGCACTCCTCCTGGTTTCTATTTGGACATTGGACAGTTTTTATTACGTATGAAATATAGCTGTAATCTAATGCCTGTAATGCGTGTGTGCAGTTACCTGGAGCACGGCGTGAATGAGAGCCCCACGGAGCTTCAGGACGTGTGCAGCCTCACAGTGGACCGGGCCCAGTGCGGGGTGAGTCCCTCCATCCTCTGTGTCTGTGTCGGGACGATGTGGGTTTTCCGCCGTATAAAACATGCTGATCAGGTCGACCCACAGCGGCTCAGGATTAACCCAACATCTGAACGCAATTTCAAGGAACAATTGTCTAATGACAGATAATGTACTTACTCACCTTTCAGGGACCCAGCAGCTGTCTACTGCTAATAATGCCTTACACTTGTATTGCACTTTACAAGCCTGTGTTACCAAGTTTCTCAAAGCGCTACACTGTCGTCATTATTCATTCACTCCATACTTGGTGGTGGTAAACTACTGTTGTTACCTGTGTCCATGGTTACACATACATTCCCTCCAGAAAACCTACCAGAAACCCTAAAAACAAAAACTATTCGCACATGATTATAATTAAACCGGGGGACATCACACACGGAATCAGCCATGTCATTAATTGCCTCATTTTCACAAACCTTTTTATGGAAACGGTTAGATAATGACAATGAATGAAGACAATAAGCCTTTTATTCATTTGTGACGCGAGCGCTAACTAATGTTAGGTATGTTTATGAGCTTTGCCTTAGTGAGCAACAACGGCACACGCTATGACGAACAACATCAGCACCAGGTCTGTGAGAGTTTGCTCTGACTTAAAACTACACTTTCCTCCATCTAAACTTTCCCTCAGAAAGTTTAGAAAGGGGTAATTTTATTCCTTCCAAATTACTGAAACTCCGAGTACGCCAGTAGTATTTACTTTTTACCTGAGGTCCTGAGGTCATTCTAATCCCGTGTGAATAGGGCTAAAGAGGCCACCGATGGAAAGCAAAGTGACCCAGTGACCCATAGGGCCACTGGGTCACTGAAAGGTCCAATACACACTTTATTTTTATTTATTGATTTTTTTCATCCATCCATTTTCTTCCGCTTTATCCGGGGCCGGGTCACGGGGGCAGCAGTCTCAGCAGAGTTGCCCAGACTTCCCGATCCACGCACACCTCCTCCAGCTGTTCTGGGGGGACCCCGAGACGGCACCAGGCCAGCTCGGAGACATAGTCCCACCAGCGTGTCCTGGGCCCTCCACGAGGCCTCCTCCCAGTGGGACATGCCTGGAGCACCTCCCGAGGGAGGCGACCAGGAGGCATCCGGTACAGATGCCCTAGCCACCTCAGCTGGCTCCTTTCGACGTGGAGGAGTAGCGACTCTACTCCGAGCTCCTTCCGGGTAACTGAGCTCCTCACCTGATCTCGGAGGGTGCGCCCAGCCACCCTGCGAAGGAAACTCATTTCGGCCGCTTGTATTCGCGATCTTGTCCTTTTTCCATTCAAAGTTGTATAATGCACCTATAAGTGCAGCAAAACAAGAATGCATTTTTTGAGCTGTGGGTCAGATCAGATTATGAACTAATTATCCTTTCTTCACGCTGAGAACGTAAACGACCCATCCTCCTCTGACTCTATGGCTGTGTGTTCCAGCTGACAGACGTGGTGGAGGATCTGGCCCACGTGCTGCACTGTGCTGCTCAGACTCAGCTCACTCTGGACAAGACGAACGTCCTGGCACTTCTGCTCGGACTGAGCCACAGACTGTCCTCGCTGCTGAGGGAGCTCGCTGACACGGTGAGAGCCTTGTCTTTTAAGATTTCATTCTAAACCTGGGTAAGGTAAAGGCCACATGATGTACTCACAACAAGTCCTGCTCCTCATAAAAAGCTTGAGGTGTTTGTCACCGGCCCCTGTGCACTCACTGAAGCTACAACTTTCCCAGGAACCACACAGGGTTCGGTGGCTGATCAGCAGGATGTGGAAAACACAAGTGAACAATCTATATTGTGTGCAGCAGCAGAACATTGGATTTGTTCATCTAAAATACACCAGGTTCCAGGCCGGGGCATGTTGAGAGACTTTTATCATTTAAACATCCAAAGAACAGCTCACCTCATATGGCGGTAGCTCTTCACATAATCTGGGCCTGACACATTACAGTCAACTTTGAGTTATGCAAATGAAAAGTGTGCTTCATTTCTTCAAAAACGCTATTCTATTGTAGAATAGAATAGGTGTGTACCTTTAACAGGAACTTAAGGGAAATAATGTGCATGCAACAAAAAACCAAAGAGATTAGCAGTAGATGTGTGTAAAAGTCCCCTCTCCGTGTGTGCAGGACTTACATGCTCTGGCCGTAAACATCACGCACATCTTTAGTGGGAGTACCTCCACCGCTGTGACCCAGGAGCACCTCACGGACCCCGACTTCATCCACATGTGGTTCCGGGTTAAGCTGCTACCCCAGCTGCCGGACGTCTCTCCGGAGCTGCTGTCCTGCCTGAGCCGAAAGAACTTCTCCTGCCCAGTGTACCAAGCCATGTGAGCTCACCACACTTTTGGAAGTCTGTTTCTGTTTGATCACGACGCTGAGGCAACGTCAGGCCCGGGGGCTACATTTGGTCCCCCAGAGTGTGTTCTGTGTCAGTGGTTCCCAACGTGTGGTACACCCTAGGGGGTACCCAAACACATTTTAAGAAAAATAAATATGTTTATCACAATCTGATAGAAATGAACCCATTAAACCGCTGCATGGGACACACACTTCTACAGGCCTTCTGATTCAGATGTGGATGTGTTTGTTCTGGACCTAAACGCTGTCCACTCCAGAACCGAACCTGAGGCGAGCCTTAGACCCGAGTGTGTAAGTCTCCATGCAGACCACGAGCGCGGCTGAGGCTGCTCGTGGCTCGTGCTCAGCTTGTAAAGTCCTGCGTATAAATGATCTTTGCATTAAAGAGAGCTTAAACCAGAGTCACACTCATGTGAAGCAGCTCCAAACCACTGTCTGATGTTCAGAATGAGATGGTCACTGGAGCAAAACACTCTCTACCTCTTCACAATAACAGCGTTAGTTTTTTCAAAGTAATTCAAAACTGACATTTTCCTTGAACATTTGTGTAGGCGTTTTAATTAGGCCTACATATTTTTAATTGACCATCACCCAGAATTGTGGAAATGTGGAAAACTTGCTTGAGTAATAATGGATGAAATAGATGTTTTAATGTGTGCTTTTTTTCAATGGTGTCAAAACAAGGGTTAGTTTTAGTTAGTTAGTTTATTTATTTATCATTAGTTATCATTTAACAATCTGATACATTTAGTGACATTAGTTTTTTTTATCTTTAGTTTTCCTATGTTTTAGGTTATACAGAACACAAACAGGTAGGTGATCACTTACACCCGTTACTAGAATCCCACTTGGAAGGTCTAAGAACATTTGTAAATATATGATAAATCAGTGAGCAACTGTGTAGAGTTATTTGTGTCGGCCTGGATATTTTAGGATACAAAGATAGACTGTATAGAGTATTTAAGAAATTTTCCCAGGGCCTGTGAGTTTTTATTTTAAGTAAGTCAATGTTAAAATCTCCACAAAGAAATACTTGCTTTTGTCCCAAATTTGAAAATAATCCCTCCATATAATCTGTGAAGGTGTCCAGGTGTTCTGTAGATGCAACTTATTAATATGTTTTTCCTTTTTTCAAAACACAGTTCCACAGTAAGACATTCCATAAGGCCATCTACAGTTACAGTCATATTTTCAACAACTTTTTTCTGCATGCCGTTATTAACATATAGCGCAACCCCACCCCCAATCACCCCCAGGGTCCCCCAAAGCTCCAAAACGTTTGGGAACCACTGTTGTATGTCCTCTATTAAGCCAAATGTTATATCAGTGGCACATTTTGTAATTGCTATTCAAAATATAGATCAAGATATAAATATTGAACTTCATTGTGTAATAAAGCCACATTTTCATACATTCAGGAAGTACACAGTATGAAGCACTCAGTAATGCATTAGTAAATACTTCATTAATCGACAGTTTACACATATTGTCATTCATGAGCACCTGAATAGTTGCCATAGTAACATCTGTGTGTGTGGTTAAGGTCAGGAAAAGGCTCTGGGCTTCCAACATGTTCAACAACAAATGATGTGACTACATAAGGCAGTGCTGTACATGCAGCTTTATATCCCCACATACTCCAGCCATCGTCAGTGCTGTTGTTGAGTAGGGATGTAACGATTCATCGAAACTCGATTTCAAATTGATTTAATATGCGTAACATGTGAATTGATGTAAGAAATAAAAGAATAAATGTTAAAAGGTAAAAAAAAAAATCGGGAAAAATCGAAATCGGGAACTTAATATTGGAAATCGAATCGATGGGCTTGAGTTGTTACATCCCTATTGTTGAGACTGTAGTATTGGCTTTCTGATTGTCGTTCCTTGATATGTGTAAGTCCCTTTTAACGTCTGTTGTTTTGTGCGTCCACTCTCCAGCGTGTCGGACCTGAGTGAGCACATGATGTTGGCCAGTCCTGAGCACCAAGAGCGCATCTTTGAGAACTTCGTGTACCCCTTCCTCCTGCATCACAACTCCTCCAGTGAGAACCACACTCCCTGTTACGCTCAGAAACATGCTCTAAGTATTTCCGGTTCATGTATGACAAAGGCCTGCAACCTACTGCAACCTACCATGGTCCTCAGCAGCTGAGGACCACGGCTTTATCATAAACAACTTCAGTGTAGTTTGCATTTCAAAAACATCGAGTCTATCATACAGTATATCGTATATAGTATCAGGCGGCATAACACACAATCAGATCTGTGTGAACCCTTTCTCCACTCTCACACTCACGTGCACGCACACACGCACACACACACATACACACACAATGTAAGTCTAATGAGTGCCTGTGTTGACAGATGCTCAGTGTTTGTCCAACAACAGCGGCGTGTGGATTCAGAAGAACTTTGGCCTGTTCTCACAGTTCGCCGACATCGCAGACCTCTACAGACTGGACCCGCACTTCTCTGTGGTACGTGTGGGGACGTCTGGGGACGTGAGGGGACATGTGGGGACGTGAGGGGATGTGAGGGGACATGTGGGGATGTGAGGGGATATGTGGGGACGTAAGGGGACGTGTGGGGACGCGTGGGGACGTGAGGGGATGTGAGGGGACATGTGGGGACGTGAGGGGATATGTGGGGACGTAAGGGGACGTGTGGGGACGTGTGGGGACGCGTGGGGACGTGTGCGAACAAATGTAGCTAAAGTGTATGCGTCCTATGGAACAACAGATATGACATAAGGTCAGTCACAGGTCAGGTCAGGGAAATAAGTTATGTTTCCCTTTTGATCACATTGAACTGGGTTAGAAGGGCCGGTCACCAGATGGCTGCCGGAATTGCCATTTGTTCCAACGTATTACTATGGTCACATCCTATCTAGAGTTGTATTGACTTTAATTTTGCCTCCTTTCAAGACCCTAATGTCAAAAAATGTACACTCCAAAAAAGAGCCTTAAAATTACCACACATTCATAGTTTTACTAAAATCTTCAGGGGTTTTTGGGTCATTTTGATGGGCTGCGGCTCCAGTGGCTTTCGGGTCAAAATGACCCAAAAGCCTTTGAGTGGACATTTCACTGCCATCTTCAGAAGCTCGTGGAATTGAAGCTCCCTGTCTGCACCATCGGCCGCTGCAAAACTGCCGGGTCTCTGCTTTATCCAGTTGGACCCCGTGGAGACTCAGATGTTTAGTTTTGTAAAGGACTTCATATGACCTGAGCCTTTCGTTGGATCACCCTGTCTGCCGGTGTTTAGGTGGAAGCGCTGCCTGTCCTCAGCCCTCGGCAGGTGGCTCAGCTGCTGCTGCTGCCCATGTCCTCTCCTCTTGTGGTGGAGCAGGTGTTGGACTTCCTCCTGTCCACTCCACACACACACTTCATGAAGGTGATGAAGGAGGTGATGGAGCTGGCCCAGAAGGTACGCACGGCCCAACTGTCTTTGAATCATTCCCCCGAGAGATGACTCACTGTCGTGTTGTCTTACAGGTGAACCTGGCGTGTCTGCGCTTCCAACACATGTGAGTTTACACGCTTGGGGTCACTCACATTTATCCCAGTCTGTTAGCGCTGTTGAAGGTCGTGGGTAAAGCAGCCCACAAAGGAAACTTTATTTGGCATAAATAAGTAGAACAGCCAGTAACGTCTGATAGTGATTGTACAAGTTACAAGTGAACTTGTATCCCTCCGCCAAGAAAAAAAATAGTTCCTGACAAATAGCACTAAACTAATAAATTAAATGAATATGAAGTATGCTAACCAAATTAATGTTGGATAAATTGGAGAAAAAATGTATTATCTTACATACTTCCCCCTCTTTAAAATAACAGGCCACCATTTTCCATACTGATATATGTTCTTACCTGAGCTTAGACGAGTTGATGAGTACCTGTCTGGTCTTTGTTTGTGTGCTCAGTCACCCAAAAAGACCGAAGATGTTGTTAGCATTTAGCCTCTCCTCCTCTCCTCTATGGGGCCAAACGTCGGTGAAGTTAGAAGAAACGAACCTCTTCCACATGTCCCCTATTTAAATACGGTTACACGATCCAAGTATAGTTACAAATTAAACATGTCGATTTTAAGGCGTATTGTAAGTACCTTAAAAGCCCTTCGATATTTGGCGCAGTAATATCTAACTTCACCGCCGTTTTGGGTCCATAGAGGAGAGGAGGGGGGCTAAATGCTAACAACATCTTTGGTCTTTTTGTGTGACTGAGTGCACGCACAAGACCAGACAGGTACGCATCAACTCGTCTAAGCTCAGGTAAGAACAGATCTCAGTCTGGACAAACGGCGGCCTGTTCCTTAAAGGAAATGTCCTCATTTCCAAACATAGGTATATCATATCATTTTACACCAGGAATGGTGAATTCAAACCAGGTATTAAACCAGTTTAATTGGTAGTTTTTACACACCCTAAAAACTGTGGTGTGCTGGGACCTCTTTTTGGCCCGGGAGTTTGATCCTTTACACTGGCCCTCCGGCCCGCCGAGCTGTAGCTCATGTCGTACGGTCCCACTTCATGTCACATTCTCTTTTCAATTAGGAGTAGGAGGAGAGACACGCACATCCAAGGTACTAAACCAGTGTGCTGGATCCAAAAATACAGTGGAAAAGTGAAAAAGAGATCCACACAACTGTAGATGCTCACCAGCTTTTATTGTTCACACCGGCAGAGTTCCGTTTCGGGGTCTTTGCCCTTCATCAGACTTAAAATACAGCTCTGACACGCCTGTTATAGTCACATGGGATGATTAGGTCATGTGTTTGAGAGGTCACATGACTATGGGTGGATCTTTAGAAAATGTTACATTGGTCAACACATAATGGGACAGACAAATATATATACACATATGTATGTGTCACAGGCGCCGCTGAAACAGACGGTGGACCAGTGCAACCACAACATCGTGCAAAGAAACGATCAATATTTACATATACACATGTAAAAAGAATATTTACAAGTATTTACAAGCATATAGAGATACCCCGGGGTAGGACATTAACAACCATGGCTACGCTACTAGAGTAACGATATGGCAAAAACAAATACTCAGGCACTGTACTATGAGTGTGAACATAGGACGGGACGTAAATGGAACTGTTCGTTAAGACCTTTTGGGGCGACGGTGGCGCAGATGGTAGAGCGGGTCGTCTCATGAACGGAAGGTCGGGGATTCAAATCCCGCCTCCTGAAGGTGCACGCCGTCGTTGTGTCCTTGGGCAAGACACTTCACCCACCTTGCCTCCAGTGTCTGCGTACATTGGTGTATGAATAGGTGAGAGGATCCTTGATGCTTTGAGTGAAGGTGGAAAAGCGCTATATAAGTTAAGACCATTTACCATCTGGGCTTTGTGTAGATCCAGAAGGCCTCTCTTTTTAGAAGCAAGCTGTTGATATCACCGCCTCTGTTGGAGTTTTTTATTAGTTCTATTCCTAGATACCTCAGAGTGCTCACACTGTGCTGGGCTGATGAGAAGTGTACCGCCACAGGGCTCTTGGGGTCATGGTTACGTATATTAGGTCTTGTTGTTTTACCGACATAAGCCAGCCCGCAGGGACACTTGAGCAGGTAGATGACATTGTTTGTGTTACATGTGATGGTTCCCTTTAGGGGGTAGGATTTTCCAGTCCGTGGAAAAGGTTTTAGTCTTTTGTGCAGTGGCTGCATCTGTAGTTACCTTGTGGGATGTCGCTTTAAAAAGTTAGTTTGAGTAGATGGAGGAAAGTTAGCTCTTCTGAGCATGTTGCTCAAGTTGGGTGGTCTTTTGTAAACGATCCATGGTGGTGAACAGAAGTCTTTCAGATTGGGATCTGATTGGATGATGTAACAGTATTTATTAACAATGCGTTCAAAGTCCCGGCCAAAAGGTGAATATTGAACGATACGGTTGACTTTTGTTCTTTATTTTTCGCTCTAGTTCGTTCAAGGCATTGTTTTTGTGTGGCAGTATCGAAGCGGTCTCGTGCTGCGCAAATCCATTTGTCATTGTATTGTCTCTGTGTGAAGCGTTTTAAGTCATCAGCTTGGGCTCTATAGTCTTCATCGGAGCTGCAGATGCGGCGGATCCTGAATTGAGTGATGGGTAGGTGAAAAGATTTCCCATGTAGAATAGAGTTTCTGTCAGTGCTTTTTCAATATAGTTTTGAACCCAGTTTGTCTCTGTACATTAAAATGTCCAAGAAATTTATTTGGCAGGAGTCATATTCCATAGTGAATTTCAGATTAGAGTTAGTGGAGTTCATATAATTGTGAAAGTCTTTGAGGTGTCCTTCTGTCCCTTTCCATATGAAAAAATGTCATCAATATGCCTCTTCCAGTTCAGTAGGTGTTGCAGGTATGGGTTACGCTCTTGGTTGAAGATGATGTCTTGCTCGACGTATCCGACGTAGAGCGATGCGAAGCTGGGAGCCATTTTGGAGCCCATGCTCGTGCCCGAGATCTGTAGATACATATTGGATTCAAACATGAAAAAATTGGAAGACAGAGCGATATCTAGTAGTTCGATTATACACTTGGTACTGAGTATTTGATCTGATCTTTGGTTCAAGAAGAATTCTGTAGCCTGTAAGTCCTCCTTCGAATGGAACATGTGTGTATAAAGATTCTATGTCCATGGTAACGAGGAAACATTTCTCAGGAAGTTCGATAGTCTGTAACATTTTTTAAAAATCCATGGAGTCTTTAATGAAAGAAGGAAGTGTAATGACCAGTGGCTGGAGGGCATGGTCTACAAAGGCAAACATTTTCTCTGTGACACATGTAAAAATCTATATTTAAGACCCCGAAACGTACTCTGCTGGTGTGAACAATAAAAACTGGTGAGCATCTACAGTTGTGCGGATCTCTTTTTCACTTTTCCACATTCTCTTTTCACACATAAGCTGCCACACACTTTGACTGGGCCTGAGGCATCCCTGTGCTCAGCAGAACGAGTCATATCAATGAAATAGATCTTTCTGTCCACTTCTTTTCTCTCTGCTATCTCCGCTAGATTAGACTATTTTCCACTGAACGAACAGCATAATGTGACAAAAGAGTTAGTGTAACTTTATTCATGTCTCGAACAGCAGCCCAGCCAAAGCCTACAGCCTGTAGTGGCACGGACCAAAGATGCCCCGCCAGAAAACACCCTGACTTTCCCAATTACCCAGCACACTATTGCTAAAGTATCTTTTGAGGCAGGGTCAGTCTTTTCATGCAGCAAATGTTGGCAGCAGCCTCAGCCCCTCAGCCCTGCTCCAGTGGGATATAATTCACCTTTTTCATGAGTGTTCTGTGCTGTTCAGAGTTTCGCACCTGTATGGATCCCTCAGTACGAATCAAGTGCCCACCGCTCTGGAGCCTCACGTCGTGGCTTTGATTGAGGACCTCATCAGTGTCGCTCCGCCGGGTTTGTAGCCTTTATATGCATCACATCCCAGCGCACACCTGAATGAACGTGTTGGCCTTCAGTCCTATCAGTGGTCAATGCTTTGTAATTCATTGATTTACCTTTTTGCTTTTTCTTTGACAGATTGCATTTCTGAAAACATCACGGTAGGTTATTTTGTTTCCCAGTAATAAATGAATTTTCCATACGTCATTTGGAAGAGTTGTTAAATATTGTGTATGTTTCCCCCACAGTGCCCAGTCACACAGGTCAACGGTAAGACTCCTAGTTTATCAATAAGTAGTTACAATGTCGTCCATAAAGTCAGAGTTGACTACATTTGAAGGCTTAATGTCATCTCTACAAAGCATTAGTATAACAGCTCCAAAATAACCTCGTATCGGAGTAATATTTGTCTTGGAGAATCTGTACTTTTACTCAGTCATAAAATGAAGTACATAGAAAAACTGATGAGGGTCTAGTCGAGTCACATTGGCCTAGTAATAAGATGAATATATTAGTCATTACCTCTCAACATTTAAAAATACAGAACAGTGGGTTTAACAGTGAGTACATGCATCAGTATAGAATCAAACCCATCATACAGGGCGGGGCATGGGAACTTCCTCTTTTGCAAATGAAACTGTAGACATTTCAAAACTCTTTATTCTTACTTTTTGCCCGTCACACAACATTGGAGATTTGATTGTATACACTTTTTAAAAGAATATCTTTTAAATGTCTGCCTCCATTATCAATACACTGATTTTGACGGTTTGGGTCCACTCTCTCTCGAGCATGTTGCCCGGTATATTGACCGGCATCTGTGGACGATGGTTATAAACCAGGGATTGGAGATAATGTCAGGCTAAATCAGGTAAGTACGCGTGCCAGTTTACGTCCCTTCTCAGGGAGATCAGTCGCCCGGGGAAAGATTATCTCAAAAGATCCATTGAAATGCTGGTGGTGTGGGCTGTGGCCCCGTCTCGATGAAGCCACACATGGTCCAGGGCCTTTTCTTCGAGAGCAGGCAAAAAGAACTCCTGGATCATTGTCAAGTAACGGTCTGAATTCAGTTCCAGCACCCACAGCATCCATCCCATAATCAAATAGTTTAATGGTCAGGAACACGGCGTACGCCTCGCTGCTCCCTGGTGCGGACACAAACCTCCCATCAGTTATTTTCAATATTTTGAAGGATTTCATATTTAATTCCTGCCTGATTTTTTTTTACTTTGAACAAAAGAACAAAAACAAACAAGGCAAAATTTTGTCATTATGTTTTGCAGATTTTCTCACTTATGAATAATATGCCATTTTTGTTACTAATATGTCAATTAAATAAAACCATACATTTAAACCTGGGTCTATTAATTCTCTCCATTATTTAGATTTCATCGCTGAAAATATCAGCAATTTGGGCCATTTTTAGGCACAAAATGCTTTTTTTTTATATATGAAAACATAAAATTACAGAAAACTTGCAATTTATTTTTTTCTCATATTTATGTCACTAATCTACATCAGAAGTTTCAAATTGATATCACTAAATTACTTTGTTTCCCCTATTCACCTGCAGTGTCTTGCCTTAAAAACGTCCACGGCCTGCCCTGTACTTTAATAAACATGTTTTTCAGTTGGATGCTTTCAATGACTCCATCACTTTAAAGTAGAGAACTGAAATGAAAGAAAGACCATGTTGTAACTGTGTTGACTCTGTCGTTGCCAGGCTCCTACTTCTGCGGACACATGAGTGGGTAAGTACGAGGGCTTAGTTTAAACTGGGTGAGGTAGGGCTGTACAAAAAGTATCGACAAATGACACAATATCAGGCAAAGCAGAAGAAGCCACTGCACGTCATGGTGACGTCTAAACGTCTAAAGAGCAAACCTCCCTCTCTCTCGCTACAGCTGCATTTGTGCTTTCTGTGTTCCACATTGTTTTACTGGATTCTTTTGTAGGGTTAGGGTCTTTGCCGTGTTTTGTGGGGATCGGTGGATTTTTGTGTGTGCAAAGAGTCCATATTGGTAAACTGCTAGCTTATCAGCTAAACCCATTTGAGACCTTCTTCTGAGACACTGAAGAGGCACCAAGAGCTCCCCCTGCAGCACAGAGGAGGCGTCACAAGAGAAGCTACAGGAAACACAAAGGGACAAACGAAGAGAAGACTCGCAGCTAAACCACACATTTATTGTTCTGGCTAATGAACGTTCACTGGAGAATAAAACAGATGAACTGCTAAGCTCTACCCAGAAGATGGTGAAATACTATTGTGGAACGGAGGGAGCTGCGCAGGAGGAAGAGGAAGGAGGAGGAGCTGACACCAGTGCAGGACACCACGCTCTGAGACAGGGACAAACCCAGGAGGCGGTGCACCGTTTCAGAAGATCAGAAGAGACTGAAGGCAGCCGGCAGGTTTTCTCCGGGTGCTACGGTTTCCCCGGCCTCCTAAAACATGCCGTTCAGATCAGTCCACAGTGGCAGCAGTCGCATCGGCTCAGGACTAACACCTGAACACTATTTTGTTGTACGCTTGTACAATGACAAATAAAGCACTTGCTTACTTAAAAAGAGAAGCAACATCATCTGACTGAGGTCTGCACATTTCTGCTAACACAGCCATAAACAAACACACATGGAAATCTCCTTCCATTTGAACCTTGTTTTGGTCCTAAATGACACAAAGCGATGATAAAGTGACTTTAAAGAAATGTGCTGTGTTGAATTGTTTTGTTATTGCAACATTCTTGACATTAATTGAATGTATTGTCCTATTGTGCTGCCCTTGGTGTACTGCATATATTCAGAACGTGTGTTTAATTTACATGTATGTTGTACAAATGCAGTGATACCTGGTGCTTTCCTCCATAGCACTCACCCCTGGTCCTTCTCCAACATGTCCATGGACTCCCTGTGCGCCTACCCCCTGGAGGAATACGCCTGTGCACAGGTCAGACTGAAACACTGTACAAATGCATCACCCAGTGACATGCACAGAGGGGCAAGTGCTCAACCATGAACAAGAGGCACCCTCCCTCGTCCCGTCGGGGAAAATAATGTAATTTATTTAGCGCTGAAATCGATATTTAATATAACATGCAGTGTTCCATGATGTGGACCTGAAATAAACTACTTTGTCCGACCCTCGTCCGATAAAGTCTATCATGGGGTCACGAATTAAACTTCACCAAGGTCCGAAATGAAAAAAAAAAGGTCGATCAA
Source organism: Proterorhinus semilunaris (assembly GCA_021464625.1). Lineage (NCBI taxonomy): Eukaryota > Metazoa > Chordata > Actinopteri > Gobiiformes > Gobiidae > Proterorhinus > Proterorhinus semilunaris. The sequence continues at coordinate 43,004,058 of CM038349.1, read as the reverse complement.
TGGTCTGGAACATACAAGGTTAATTCACAGTGATATGATGATTTTTAAGCCTTTTTAAAATCTATTTCTGTGATTTGAAAATAATGCAATCAATTCGATCCTGTTATTGTTTTTTGCTCTAAAGATAAGTTTTGGCTCCTAAATAGCAGAAGACACAGTCTCTGTATTACACAATGTGCACATAATATAGGATAGTGATGTGTTTCTTTGCTCAGTTCAACACACTGAGTCCAGCTTAGTCCAGGCTTAGTCCAGGCTTAGTCCAGGCTTCGTCCAGGCTTAGTCCAGGCTTAGTCCTGGTTTAGTCCAGGCTTAGTCCAGGCTTAGTCCAGGCTTCGTCCAGGCTTAGTCCAGGCTTAGTCCTGGTTTAGTCCAGGCTTAGTCCAGGTTTAGTCCAGGCTTAGTCCTGGTTTAGTCCAGGTTTAGTCCAGGCTTAGTCCAGGCTTAGTCCTGGTTTAGTCCTGGTTTAGTCCAGGCTTAGTCCAGGCTTCGTCCAGGCTTTGTCCAGGCTTAGTCCAGGCTTAGTCCTGGTTTAGTCCAGGCTTAGTCCAGGTTTAGTCCAGGCTTAGTCCTGGTTTAGTCCAGGTTTAGTCCAGGCTTAGTCCAGGCTTAGTCCAGGCTTAGTCCTGGTTTAGTCCAGGTTTAATCCAGGTTTAGTCCAGGCTTAGTCCTGGTTTAGTCCAGGCTTAGTCCAGGCTTAGTCCTGGTTTAGTCCAGGCTTAGTCCAGGTTTAGTCCAGGCTTAGTCCTGGTTTAGTCCAGGCTTAGTCCAGGTTTAGTCCAGGCTTAGTCCTGGTTTAGTCCAGGCTTAGTCCAGGCTTAGTCCTGGTTTAGTCCAGGCTTAGTCCAGGTTTAGTCCAGGCTTAGTCCTGGTTTAGTCCAGGCTTAGTCCAGGTTTAGTCCAGGCTTAGTCCTGGTTTAGTCCAGGTTTAGTCCAGGCTTAGTCCAGGCCTAGTCCAGGCTTAGTCCAGGCTTAGTCCTGGTTTAGTCCAGGCTTAGTCCAGGTTTAGTCCAGGTTTAGTCCTGGTTTAGTCCAGGCTTAGTCCAGGTTTAGTCCAGGCTTAGTCCTGGTTTAGTCCAGGTTTAGTCCAGGCTTAGTCCAGGCCTAGTCCAGGCTTAGTCCAGGTTTAGTCCAGGCTTAGTCCTGGTTTAGTCCAGGCTTAGTCCAGGTTTAGTCCTGGTTTAGTCCTGGTTCAGACCTGCTCTCTGCTGACCGCTTTATGACCGCGCGTGCATATTTAACAGGGCGTCCTCCGCTTTTGTTTTTAACGAGCCATATTTCAGTCATTCCAAAACTGTTTCTACAAATTACAAATAAAAAGTATCATGAAGCTAAGATGCAGGACTCTCTTTCTGTTCATCTGGGCTGTAGTTTCCAACTCTGGTGCAGTCAGAGGGAGAAAGAGAGAGTGAGTGAGAGCACAGACGCAGGTCCAAGGTTCGGGTCCGGATCCGGACCGAGGTCTGTCGTTTAGTGACCTCTGGTCTATCACAAGGCTCTGCATTTCTGAATACTAAATACTAATAAATAATGCAGATGTATTAGCCTATACACGAAAAACATACATCTGGTTTGTCATTGTTTTGTCCATATCAAAACTAGCTTAAATAATAATAATGCATTGGGCATGTTCCCTTCCCTCTCCTCACCTCACACTCCCTAATCTAAGCCCAACCATGACTTAGTTTGAGTAATAGAGCTCATTTTAAAACCATTTTATAGCGCGACAAACAGAACCGCGGTTCTTTTTTTTTTTTTTATAAATAAACTGCTGTGGTCGTGTGAAGGGCATTAAAATGGCAAAGAGGAAGGTGTTTGAGCACCACCTGGGCTCCTGCTGTGCACATCCCTGATATCCCATACTGTCCCATCATAGGAATTTCATTTCCAGGGGAGTCCTGGACCCAGAGGGGAACCTATACATATTTCAATACCTCCTGGTACGAAATCATTTCATCTACCTCCAAAAACATCCTGCCCCTCTTGGCCCACAATGACAAATAGAGTACTTACTCTACTTGTCTCTCGCTCTCTCTCTTCATTTTGCATTTTACAGCGTTCTACTTTGAGTAATCTTCCACAGAAAATAAAATGTGGCTTCCATTATTGTAACAATACTTGAAAACATTTGCTGTAACTGGAGACATTTGCAGTAATTGCTTTTCATTCTGTAATGCTACAATCTCACATTAAAACTCATTGGCAGTGTGCATAGCTTTCTTGATAAATGATATATACCTAATTAACGAGGTGGTCATACTGCCTTTGCTCTGCCCCATCCCGTCAGACCTTGGAAGCTAAGCAGGGAAGGGCCTGGTCAGTACTTGGATGGGAGACCGTTTGGTAACACCAGGAAGCCTAGCGAATGTAGTGAGAGAGTGAGTGGTTGGTGGTGGTCGGAGGGGCCGATGGCACAGAATGGTTGCCTCGCTTCCGTCAGTCTACCCCAGGGCAGCTGTGGCTACAATAATCGCTTACCACCACCGAGTATGGAATGAATTAATAGTGCGATGTAAAGCGTCTTTGCGTGTCCAGAAAAGCGCTATATAAAACCAATGCATTATTATTATTATTATTAATTCATATTTTGACTGAAACAGGCCGTTAGTTTAGGTTTGGATAGCTTTTTTCCCAATAACCCTAATTTCTGGGTCCCTTTGTGTCTAAGTGATGATAAATGTGTATACAAAAAGTCACCCCATCACGTGACAAACCTCTGAGGAAGGCCACAGTTGGTCTGTCTATAGGAAAGAAAGCTTGCAATTATTCTTAGAAGACCTAATGAATCTAATCGAACTACGAAAAAGTCGCCCCTCTGACTGTACCTGCCGGGATCACTAACATGTTTGTGTTTACAGCTGGAGAACTTCACAGCCAATCACCTAGCCTCTCTGCTGTCATGTGACCTGCCCGGTAACAGCAGTCGCTCCCATGCCCTGTGGAAGCTCCTGCTCACGAAGCTAAATCCCATCGTAGACCCAGCGCTGGACATCCTGGCTGCCACGGTCAGACATCTCCATCATCTGTAACTCCGTCTGGTAAAGGTGACATGTTCTAAAAGTCACATTGTGCTTGTGCTGACAGTCAGCGCCCTGGAGTCAGTTTGCCCCCGAGGTCCTGGACGTGCTGAGGGAGATTAGAGTGTCCTTGTTGACGGACCAGGAGCTGAGGAACGCCACACTGCTCCACACATGGTTCTCCAGACGCCTCGGACCCTTCCTCCCACACGCCTCCGAACGCTTCCTGCGCTGTCTGAGCAACCGCAACATCAGCTGCTTCTCCTACCAGCACATGTACGCTCTCTCACACACATACCAGACCGGACTCTCCACTGTGGCTTTGAACCAGGGCTGAACCCTATTCGGGTCATTACAGACCCATAACTGGGCACAGAGTCTCATCACTGTCACCGTCCCAGTTTCTACTGCCTCTTCTTCTAGAGGGAGAACACATTCAAACTGCTGCTGGTCACGATCTAATAATAATGACATGTGTAGTTCTTTGGTGAGTTACAATGAATGGCCAAATAAATAATGCATATAATTGAGGGGAAACCCAAGAGTACTGTAACCAATAGAAAACTAAACTTAACTGCAATCGGTACAAAAAACAAGATGAATATAGGCCAAATTGAAATGAAGGAGCAGTCCACTTTCAAGGATGCCCATGTCCGACTGTTTACTCCCGTTAGTCCCATTCAGTGGACGCAGTCCCAGACTGTTTCTAAAGCGTTAGCATCTTTTATACACAGTGAATTCAGCCCTAGTTTGCACAGTTCAGCGCCGGCTCTAGAACAAACTGGCCTTCAAAGGGCTACAAATATGAAATACTATGAGATCAAACTAAAACTGAGAGTGCAGACCATTGCAGCTTTGTAGAGCTGGGCTTTGCTTCTGTGATTCATGCCCAAACTGTGAATGTGTCCTGACTCTGTGTCTCTGTGTCTTACTCTCAGCCTGCAGATCTTCAGTCACAACTTTAAGAACATGACTCTAAAACAGCAGCATGTCATCCTGAAGAACTACATTGTCCGCTTCCTGTCGCACAACATCTCAGGTGTGGAAACATTTATAATGCCATCATTTTGACCCTATCACAACTCAAAAACATCCAGGTATATCTAATTCAACAGTTCACATGACAGCAGTAGTATTGTTGTATAGAATTGTATATTGTATTATTTGGCTTCATTTTCTTGGGTTTGACTAATCCTGTTTACAAAGGTGGCTGCCATCCATTTGTTAGCATCCTGCTTTTATTTACCTTTTTAGGAAGTAGAAGCTGATAAAACCAAAACCTCTGATAAAGTGTCTATTCCATAAACAGGAATTATAGGAGAAAACATCATGCACTTAACACTTGTCTTGTATTTGTCCCAGGCCCGGGCTGTGTGTCCATGAACAGCTCCCAGTGGCTCAGGCAGAACCTGGGGCCCTTCTCTCAGATCCTGCCTCTCAAAGTTCTACTGCAGCTCAACCCAGTCTTCAACCCGGTGAGTCCCTGTCCCCCTCTGTCCCCTCTGACGGGACATGGTGTGGGTCCCCTTCTTGGATTAGATTTAGATGTATTTGTTATGTGCAGGTCAACACACAGTCAACAATGTAATGAAATGTACTTGGATGAGAAGAACCTGGCAACCCACGTATATAGATAATCAAAACAGTATAGTACAAGTAAGAGGGAGCAGGGAAAGGTACAGTAAGTAAGTAAGTAAGTAATTGTTCCAAAGCCTGGGAGGATCGGTCACCTCTAGTACGAAAACTAGTGCGTACAGCACAAATAATCCTTTGATGCTGTACTTGGTCTGGACTGTTGAAGCTCAGGAGGGTAATAGTCTCAGTCTCTGTGTGTGCCGGGAAACTCCTGCACCGCTGATGTGTATGAGCTGGGGTGGGACACTCCTATACCACACTGTGATGCAGTCCATCAGAACAGTCTCTGTGTGAAGGGCCCAGGACAGATCCTCGCTGCTGACCGGCCATAGTGGGGTCCTGTCCTTCTTCTTACTGCTGCCTGAAATCAGCTCCTTTGTTTTGCTGTCCTCCCCTGTGTGTCCTCTGTCCTCACCTGTGTGTCCTCTGTCCTGTGTCCTCTGTCCTCACCTGTGTGTCCTCTGTCCTGTGTCCTCTGTTCTCACCTGTGTGTCCTCTGTCCTCACCTGTGTGTCCTCTGTCCTCCCCTGTGTATCCTCTGTCCTCACCTATGTGTCCTCTGTCCTCACCTGTGTGTCCTCTGTCCTCCCCTGTGTGTCCTCTGTCCTCACCTGTGTGTCCTCTGTCCTGTGTCCTCTGTCCTCACCTGTGTGTCCTCTGTCCTCACCTGTGTGTCCTCTGTCCTCCCCTGTGTGTCCTCTGTCCTCACCCGTGTGTCCTCTGTCCTGTGTCCTCTGTCCTCACCTGTGTGTCCTCTGTCCTCACCCGCGTGTGCCCTCTGTCCTCCCCTGTGTGTCCTCTGTCCTCACCCGTGTGTCTTCTGTCCTCACCTGTGTGTCCTCTGTCCTTACCCGTGTATCCTCTGTCCTCACCCGTGTGTCCTCTGTCCTCACCCGTGTATCCTCTGTCCTCACCTGTGTGTCCTCTGTCCTTACCCGTGTGTCCTCTGTCCTCACCCGTGTGTCCTCTGTCCTCACCCTTGTATCCTCTGTCCTCACCCTTGTATCCTCTGTCCTTACCCGTGTGTCCTCTGTCCTTACCCGTGTGTCCTCTGTCCTCACCCGTGTGTGCGGTGTCCTCTGTCCTCCCCTGTGTGTCCTCTGTCCTCACCTGTGTGTCCTCTGTCCTTACCCGTGTTTCCTCTGTCCTCACCCGTGTGTCCTCTGTCCTCACCCTTGTATCCTCTGTCCTCACCCTTGTATCCTCTGTCCTCACCCTTGTATCCTCTGTCCTTACCCGTGTGTCCTCTGTCCTCACCCGTGTGTCTTCTGTCCTGTGTTCTCCTCAGCTGGATGTCCTGGAGCTGATGACCCCAGAGCAGAATGCCGATCTCCTGGCCCTGCCTCTCCTCACGGACAAAGACACCCTCATCAACAGGCTGTTTGACCTTTACACAGAGGGCACGAGGGAGCCAGAGCTCCGCTTGTTCCTCGCACACCTGCCACGCATCGTCCCACAGGTAACTACCTGACTGCAGTTCCAAAACCTCCCGATGTCTTCCTATATTACATGAAAGCTGCTTATCTGACCTGTTTGATGCTGTTCCCTCATTAAACACACGTGTACCTGAATTTGTGCATTTAACACAGTCCAGGAGCACGTCCAGGACGTCCCAGACAGGCTCCTCTTCCAAACACATTCACTTCATTCCAGTGTTCCATTTCTCCTCTCTTTGAGGGTTTCAGGACAGAAATCATCAGGAGACGCAGACCTTATGTTTGTGGAGAGTTAGCAATTAGCCTCGCCATTAGCCTGTTCAATGTATTTGTGTATATTATATATATTATATATTGTATCTTTAATAGAAGAAAAACTTCTGCACATCAAGTACTTGAGGCAGGTGCCTCGGAGATGAGGGAAAAGCCCAGTGTACATGAATAAAAAGAATACTTCCCGCACACTGCCAACCTTACAAAAATAGTTTATTATGATATGGAACGACTGGCCCCTCTGGTGATCCTCTGGTGACTGGTCCTTTAACCCAGTGCAATGTAATCTAATGGAAAACAACACTTATTTTCTTCATACTGTTTTGATCTATTTTGAGTTATTTCATGGCTCTTTAACCGTATGTTTTTTTTTTTTTTAAATGTCATTTCAGTTTTATCGGAGCTCCATTTGTTCATGGATTTTCCTCTGTCAAATCGTTCACTTCAATTTCTGACAAATGTAACATTAGTTTCCTGCTTTAAAGCAGTATTTCTGTACGTTTATGGGACAGTGCAGTCTAGCCACTAAACCCTGGGGGAAACAAAGTGAATATGGATAAACCACACGTTTCAAAGAAATGAGCTGATCCTGACTGAGATACTGACTGGAAAAAAACATCACATTCTGCCGTTGGATCTATGAAAATGTAGCTCCTGCTTTTGCATTGATTGCTACAGGGGTTAGCCTCGCCGGCCAGTCACAAGATGGCCGCCATGTTTGCCATGTCAACGAGCGTCACGTTCGATCTAGGGGTTTAATAAATAACTTTGGTATTTTCCCTATAGCCGTTAGCATTTGCCATGAAACATCCCAAATAATGAATGATCCAGAGGTTTTCAGACGTTTTCCACATGTAGGTGAGCTCAAAGCTTTGTCAGAAATCATTCATAAATGTAAACACATTTTGAGATTTAATTTAAGATACAATTGAGCGTCTAAAAGTGTCCTGAGCTAAATGCTAACTCAAATACCGTGCAGTTTCTGCTTTTGGTGGGGTCTGATACACATCCAGTGGCCACTAAACATCCTCTTCAAGAAACCACAGAAATTATTTAAATGCAATAAAAAAAAAGGACAGAACGTACCTCACCGTAGTTTAGTATTGCCCCGGGCTTCCCTATTATTCATTTGTTTGGGGACAGAACAAAGTCAACAAACAAGTGGCTGTGTTTTGGGACATTTGTGCTGTCATGTTCAAAACCCTTGGACTCAAAAAGACAAAACACATACAGGGTTGTGTCTTTGCTTTGGTAAAGACTAATGTGGATCCTTAAATAAAGAAATGAAGAAAACGAGTAAAAATGCTTTATTGTTGTGTGTTGTGTGCCCAGGGAAACCTGTCCTGCCCTCTCTACATAACACTGTGAGTATCCTCCTCTCCTCTGCTATAATCATATGAATGAGTGAACCACTGAGGGACATTGTTGCGTCCCTCATCACAGGTTCAACAGACTGGACCAGGCCACAGCCAGCGTTTCTGAGGCAACCGCGTCCTCCATCATCAGAACCAAGATGGCCCTGTCCCGTCACATCCCACACGGTAATAAGAACGTTACAAAGGTTTATCGATATCCCATCATCATTCTCACGTTTCCTTCTTTTCCACAGGTTGTGTCATTTATGAAGGAGAGGTAATGCATTATATTTCTGTTTATATTTACGTTTCACCTCCTAAGATGAACGTAACGTCTGTCTGTTTCTCTTTCAGTGTACCATGACCAATACAAGTGGTACGTCCTGCTAACATGGCGCTAACATGTCAGTGATGTACAAACAAGTACCAATGTTATATGGGTTTGTGTTTTCAGAGACGCAGATCTGTGCTGGAGTGAACAGGTCAGGGCTTTCACGTGTGTGTGCGTGTGCGTGTGCGTGTGCGTGTGCGTGCGTGTGTGTGTGTGTGCGTGTGCGTGCGTGTGTGTGTTGGTATTGGGGTGTGTTGTGTCTCCAGTGACCACTTGTACACCGGTGCATGAGAGTGTGTCCTTTCACATCACAGGGTGTTTGCAGGGCAGTAAGAAACATTTAGTCATTAAATCAATTGTGCCAAAAGTCCCACTTGTCCGTTGCCGGGTTGTGGGGGCAGCTATTGGAGCTGCACCAGCCCCTATGGCGCCCCCTGCAGGTGGTGGGTCCACAGAAGGACGGCCTCATGGTTCTAACCGGGCCTGTTGGTCTCTCATAAGGGGCTTCTGAACCGCTCTTTGTCTGACCCGTCACATAGGACCTGTTTGCCCTGGGAGACCCTACCAGGGGCACCAAGCCCCCGACAACAGAGCTCCAGGATCATTCAGGCTCAAACCCCTCCACCACGTTAAGGTGGCGGTTCCAGGAGACATTTCACCCAATACATAGAAAGAAAGAAAACATTTATTTTATTATATTTATGTTGTTGAAACAAAAAAAACTGAAAGCAGGACGTCTCCAGTTCGTCTCCATGGAGATGAGACTAAAGGCAGCCAAGTATGACATTAGAATTGGTTAGGTCCTCATCCAAATCCACTCTTTGATTACTCACTGCAGAAATAGACTTTTCTATCATCTTTGAGGAGCTTCTCATTAGGAACAGGTTTTGTATTGTTCTGTTGATACGCACCGGTCTGGTCTTTGTGCATGCGCTCAGTCAAGCAAAATGACCAAAGATGTTGTTAGCATTTGGCCTCTCCCAGTATATCCCTATGGCTCCAAACGGAGGAGAAGTTAGAAGCGACCACGCTCTTCCACGGGCACAAAGACCAGACAGGGGGGCATCAACTCGTCTAAGCGCAGGTAAGAACAGATCTCAGTATGGAAAAACTATGGCCTGTGGTCAATTTGGATGAATTTTCAAAATAAGTATTTATTATTCCCCACATGAGTGTTCAGGTGTGCCCAATCTGTTTCTTAAAATATATATTTACTTTTGTTATGAGCCATCGAAAGCCTGAACTTCCTGGACAGCACTGAACCCCTTTGCATTCAGCACTTAATGAGCTGTTCTATTGTGAGTGAGTTTTCTTTTAATTATATCCTTTATTTAATCAGGCAAAACATTAAGAATGTTGGCCTGAAAGTGCATGGACAGACGGGAAGCAAACAAATATAACAAATGCAGTCGAACTTTTTATAAGGGGATATCCAATCATTCATTTGTGAAACATTGACATGAGTGGTTTAACAAAGATCTGGTTCCACAGCACGTCCCCGCAGCTCCTGATGGACCAGGGCCAGATGAGCGGACGCCTCTGTGGCTTCAGCGTGGAGCAGCTGGCCTGCGCCTCCGTAAGTCTCCCCCATTGTGTGCTCCATTTCTGCGCTGAACTTCAGAGGTGTTTGTGTGAGCATGTTCGGACTCTCTATGTCCTCTCAGCTCTCGGCCATGACCGCGGCAGACCTGGCGGAGATCCTAACCTGCAGCCGCCCACTGAACTCCAGCGGGTCCCGCGCCTCCTGGAAGCTTCTGCTCAGCAAAGCGTCCCACGCCCTGGACCCGGCCCTGGACCTCTTAGCCAACACGGTCAGCAATACTTTCCCCAAATACAAACACAGTCAAAGTACAGATACTGCTCATGTATAATACAATACAAGTGTGTGAAAGTACTGAAGTATGTGGTGTACAACATACTTCAGTATTCAAAGTAGAAAGTACAAATCATTGTGAATAAATGTCATCACTTTGCAGCTTCAAAAACATGACAAACAGGATGCGCCTAAAACTCCCACCTGTACGGCAACATGAGGAGGACAAACCTTCATCTGGTGACATTGACACACTGCCCCCTAGTGGTCAGGAGACTATTTAATCACACCACACTCACACCAAGCAGAAAACATATTTTACAAAATCAAAAGTGCAAAAGTACTGCTTATTGCAGTAAAACTGAATAAAAAAAATGCCAAATGCATTTGTAAAGGAAAAAAAAGTTAAGAAATCAAAGGAAAACATCAGCCCTGAACACTGAAGAGTTTTAATGAGAGTCTCTTTGTCAGTAAGTTTCTTAAACATGGCCCAAAGGATGTTGTTGCAAGACAAAGGGACTGATCTACATGTAAATGTGCATCACTCCAGCAGCTCTTCAGAACGTTCGTGGTTGAGAATGCACATTTACAGGGTTTACTTTGGGGCCATCGGAGTGTGACCATTTTGCCCCATGTTGGCACTGTCACATTGAACAGAGTTTCTGCAGGGCATTAAAAAGCATTAAAACAGTGCATTGTGCCAAAATCAAGGCCCTAAATATCATTGAAAAGCATTAAATTGGACTTACACTATCATTAAATCATGACTCATCTCAACAATACTAAAACTTTTTCATGTATTTTTCAACAGTAAATGCTTTAAGTTAGAGTCCTCTTCCTTAAAAAGTCCAGTACTGGTGAAATGTTCAAAGTATTTGTGTATTTGTATTTGTATTTGTGTGTGCTTTAGACGCTGGACCCGACACAGGCTGCTCTTCCTCTCATCGTGGACGCCATTCGAGAACTCCAATTGGACAATTTCCCTCAGGACCAGATCAACCATCCGCTGGTCATCCAAGACTGGCTCAACAAGCTCCGCCCCTTCCTGTCCTCCGTGTCCATGGACTTCCTGCACTGCCTGACCACCAAGGCTCTTAACTGCTCCACCTACCAGCACATGTGAGACGTTCAAGAACCTCTATTTAATGTTTATTAGTCACCCATTATGGTCCCTTCACCACCACTACACCAACCACTCTGCAGTGTTGCCAGTAGTGACTTTCTACAGAACTAAAGTCATTCACTACTGTCATTACAGAGTAACAGGATTACAATTCTAAAACTGGTCATTTGATTATATTTTATTAGTGTTCATTCCATTGACTGAAATATTTCGTCATGATTTTAGTCAAAGTCCTATTTTTGCTGACGAAAGTTAGACTAAAACTATGACTAAAATCTACAGATATTTTCATGGACTAAAACATGACTAAATACAAATGAAAAGAAGAGACTAAAATCATGCAAAACTTCCGATGACATCAAGAGCATCAGATCATTTCAATCCACCACCAAAGGAACAACTCTGAGCTTTGTTCATGTGGGAGAAGCTCCATGAAGCAGAAGACCGCGATTAAATATGATTAGAACAAATATTATGAATGCAAAGTCGACTAAATCCGTCTTAAATGTATTCTAAATGTACATGCAATTTTAACTAGAGTAGAATTGAAGAGAATGATTTGAATAAATCTCGACTACAATTAAATTACATTTTCGTCAAAAGGCGCTACGGCCCAAACAATATGATAATAAGCCAACGAGACATACTCCTTTTACCGGAGGAGATCCTGCCCTGGCCCAGAAAATGTGATGGTCCATGTTCAGCTGGGGACACCTCTCTTATCCAAGAGAAAGGAGCTCTTCATTTTTCTCTGGTTCTGGCTGAAACTTTGACCAGCTTTGATTTCACAAACTATAATGGACACCCTCTCCAACATGGTCAAGCAGGATTATTTTCCAGAACGAGTTGATTTGACACGGAATGACATGGTGACCACTTTGCGCTTCACACGGCAGCAGGAACGCGCCGAAGCGTAAACTGACTCTACACCTGCTGATATTATCCTGACCCGTCTGTGTCCTTTGACAGTGTGCGTGTCCTGGGCCAGCAGCAGCCCCACATGCCTCAGCCCACACAGATGCACGTCTACATGCACTTCATCAGGGTCTTCCTCACCAGGAACAACACGGCAGGTGAGCGTCTCAGGAAAAGCAGTGTTGATATTCCGGTTATTTCCAGTTATTTGGTGGTTGGTGTCTTTTCATCCGGCCCACGTGTCCTCCAGTACGTTCTTCTCACTGCCATGTTTTTGTGTCTTTGCTCAGACCCCAGCTGTTGGGCCCTGTCCAACAGCAGCCTGTCCTGGGCCGTCTCCAACCTGGGAGCCTTCTCTGCACTGGTGCCATTCTCCGACCTGTCCATCCTCAACCCCAACTTCTCTCCCGTAGGTCCCCCCACAAGTGCTTTAGCAAATTGATTACTGAATTTGGAAAGAAAAACTTCAGTGCCTCATCTGCAAATCATAAGATATCTTCTTATAAAATATAATCTTTGGCAAAAGACTGAGTGTCACAATTGTGGCCCAAAGCAGAGCGCAACGTTCTCCTGACTCCTTTTTGACCCCTCAGATGGACGCCCTGCCCATGTTCACCGTGCGGCAGCTATCAGAGCTCAGTGCAACCCCAGGACAGCTTCAGTCTCAGGCTCAGGTCAACATGGTGATGAGTCATGTGCCCAACGAGCACTTCATAGCCTTCTTTGATTACCTCTCTCCCGCCATTACCGTAAGTCCCCTCATACACACACACACGCACGCACGCACACACACACACACACACACATGCAGACGGCTCTCATCAGCCTGTGAATGGCTGTCCACAGGCTTTAGTAGTGTGCTTCTGCATGGAGAAAGGTCGTCTAGACGACCTCTGATTTAAAATTTAGTTGGTGCAGTTAAGAAGTCCATGCGTGGAAACTATAGTAACGGTCAAAATGCTGACTGGGCTTGGTTTATGATTATTATCTCTGTAACGGCTGGACCAACCCATCCCTCCATCCATTTTCTTCCGCTTTATCCGGGGCCGGGTCGCGGGGGCAGCAGTTTCAGCAGAGATGCCCAGACTTCCCGATCCACGCACACCTCCTCCAGCTGTTCTGGGGGGACCCCGAGACGACACCAGGCCAGCTCGGAGACATAGTCCCACCAGCGTGTCCTGGGCCTTCCACGAGGACTCCTCCCAGTGGGACATGCCTGGAGCACCTCCCGAGGGAGGCGACCAGGAGGCATCCGGAACAGATGCCCTAGCAACCTCAGCTGGCTCCTTTCGACGTGGAGGAGTAGCGGCTCGAGTCCGAGCTCCTCCCGGGTAACTGAGCTCCTCACCCGATCTCGGAGGGGGCGCCCAGCCACCCTGCGGAGGAAACTCATTTCGGCCGCTTGTATTCGTGATCTTGTACCAATCCACATGAAACAAAAACTATCCCAAAGTCCAGTGTCTCTCTCAGCACATGTGGACTAAGGTCACATGACCGTCTCATAAAGGTGTCCAAAAGTGGAGACAATATTCCAAATGATGAAAGGACTTTCAGCCATAAGACACATGTGTCAGGTTTGTGAATCCAATCTACGGGGGTGCAAGAGGGTGCATTGCACCCTCATTTTGAAATGTTTGCCCCCTCAGTTTTAATGGCACAAAACTCTATTTGCACCTTTTGAAACTCGAATGCACCCGTCAGTTTGTTCTGGAGCCGGCGCTGATCCAATCACTTTAAATAATGATCAGGGGAAACATTTGGACATTTCTTTCCAAAACTGTGGAAACTGTCTCCAAAGATAGGCTGAGGAGAGACAGTCTCCAAAGACAGGCCGAGGAGAGACAGTCTCCAAAGACAGGCCGAGGAGGGACAGTCTCCAAAGACAGGCCGAGGAGGGACAGTCTCCAAAGATAGGCTGAGGAGAGACAGTCTCCAAAGACAGGCCGAGGAGAGACAGTCTCCAAAGACAGGCCGAGGAGGGACAGTCTCCAAAGACAGGCCGAGGAGGGACAGTCTCCAAAGACAGGCCGAGGAGGGACAGTCTCCAAAGACAGGCCGAGGAGGGACAGTCTCCAAAGACAGGCCGAGAAGGGACAGTCTCCAAAAACAGGCCGCAGAGAGACAGTCTCCAAAGACAGGCCGAGGAGAGAAAGTCTCTAAAGACAGGCCGAGGAGAGACCGTCTCCAAAGACAGGCCGAGGAGAGACAGTCTCCAAAAACAGGCCGCAGAGAGACAGTCTCCAAAGACAGGCCGAGGAGAGAAAGTCTCTAAAGACAGGCCGAGGAGAGACCGTCTCCAAAGACAGGCCGAGGAGAGACAGTCTCCAAAGACAGGCCGAGGAGAGACAGTCTCCAAAGACAGGCCGAGGAGAGACAGTCTCCAAAGACAGGCCGAGGAGGGACAGTCTCCAAAGACAGGCCGAGGAGGGACAGTCTCCAAAGACAGGCCGAGGAGGGACAGTCTCCAAAGACAGGCCGCAGAGAGACAGTCTCCAAAGACAGGCCGAGGAGAGAAAGTCTCTAAAGACAGGCCGAGGAGGGACAGTGTCCAAAGACAGGCCGAGGAGAGACAGTGTCCAAAGATAGGCCGAGGAGAAACAGTCTCTAAAGACAGGCCGAGGAGAAACAGTCTCCAAAGACAGGCCGAGGAGAGACAGTCTCAAAGACAGGCCGAGGAGAGACCGTCTCCAAAGACAGGCCGAGGAGGGACAGTCTCCAAAGACAGGCCGAGAAGGGACAGTCTCCAAAAACAGGCCGCAGAGAGACAGTCTCCAAAGACAGGCCGAGGAGAGAAAGTCTCTAAAGACAGGCCGAGGAGAGACCGTCTCCAAAGACAGGCCGAGGAGAGACAGTCTCCAAAGACAGGCCGAGGAGGGACAGTATCCAAAAACAGGCCGAGGAGAGACAGTCTCCAAAGACAGGCTGAGGAGGGACAGTCTCCAAAAACAGGCCGCAGAGAGACAGTCTCCAAAGACCAGGCTGAGGAGAGACAGTCTCCAAAGACAGGCCGAGGAGGGACAGTCTCCAAAGACCAGGCTGAGGAGAGACAGTCTCCAAAGACAGGCCGAGGAGGGACAGTCTCCAAAGGCAGGCCGAGGAGGGACAGTCTCCAAAGACAGGCCGAGGAGGGACAGTCTCCAAAGACAGGCCGAGGAGGGACAGTCTCCAAAGACAGGCCGAGGAGTGCTCAGTGAGTGGGGGCGCTCAGTAGTCTGAACATTACAGTATATTAACAGATGATTATGAAATGATTAAATGCGTCTACGAGGCTAATGACAAACTATTACAACATTATACATGAAGTCTCTGCAAAATGAGAAACATTTTAAAGTGAGATGCAGCTCTGTTCGGTTTAACAAATCACACATATCATTTGAAGAAGACAATGATGTGGGAATACTGAATGTTGAGTGACTGCAGAGTCACAGTGTGTGAATGACTGGAATGTGTCTCCTCTCAGGGCCATGAGAGCGTGTTCCCTCCGTCCGTGCTGTCAGCCTGGCTACAGCAGGTGTTTGACCGGGCTAACCTCTCGGACCCGTCCACCCCAGAGAAGGTGCTGCAGCACTGGCTCCTGAACCTGATGCCGCCGCTGCTGGAGAAGATGTCCCCCACACACGTGCGCCCCTTCTTCAGCATCATCGCAGGGAGGAGCTGCACCCTCCAGGAGCAGGGGTGAGTCGAAGAATGCACCAAACTTTGCTACACTTAAACACGCTATTGTCATGTCTGATTTATTCAACAACAATGTGCCTCAGCCTGTCATGATTAACAAAATGTCAACTTATTATTATCTCAATAAACGATAATATTGAACCATTTTATGCTGACAAAACTGTTCATCTACAGCACAAAATTCAACTTTTTTTCTGTTCCAAACCACATTTTTGCACAATTTACTTTAGCAAAAGTGAAAGTTTTACATAGACATAAAAGAAAAAAACTGTAATATTGTTTATCTTTCATTTAGTGAAACGACTCACACCTGTTTTTGTTACTAAACTGAAATCAGCTGAACTCCCTCTCTTCCCTATGCTTCCACCCCTTACCCCCCACCCCCCACTCCACAACAAGGAAGAATCTTTTAATCTTTTAATCTGAATATTTGAATCAGGGAAAACCTTTTAAATATACCGCAGGTTAACACAACAAGTATTTCAAAGCTGATATTCACATGAAGTTTTTACTGTTTACTGATGTTGCCCACTGTGGGAAATAAGCTGAATTTGATGAAATACAATAAAAGTTGTGTTTTCTTCAAAAAGAAACACTTTTTTTTTAGCTTTATGTATTGAAACTGGGATTTTAAGGAATAATATCCAGGAAATCGTGGTAGTTTTGGAAAGGTTTCAAGTAGTTTATGAGATTTATGTAAAAAGAAGAATATAAAGTCCCCGACCTCCAAGGTCATGCGGGTCAGGTTGACACACAGTGGCAGTCAGTCGCAGCAGCTCAGGACTAACACCTGAAAACTATTTCGTTGTACAGTTGTACAATGACAATAAAGCACTTACTTACTTAAAATAGATGGTGATTTTATTTTGTACATAAGGGTGAATAAAGTGTGCAAAGTTGTAAATTATTGCAGTCAAATCAATTTTGATCCTCAACTTGGACACATCCAAGGCTCTAAACACCACCACAGCCCCAGCCCTCTGCTATTTTGTTTTTACAAAATATTAAAAGTTTTGTATCATTGTGTTACACATTTTTATATAGTATAATATAGAAACTGGCATTTAAAGCAGTACTAAGTAACTTGTTTACCTTAATAATTCCTCTGGGGGTAATACAAGTGTTAATGGGATGATTGGGGGGTCTTTCATCTTCCCCCTGGTGTCTCTGGCCAGAAAACCACAATTGCAACTTGCCTGCCTCCGGGTCGGAGCCACCAACACACACTAATGGAACCATGAAGAAGAAGCTAACAGGCTAACGGGCAAAGCTAACAGCGGGCTAGCGCCACTTAAACAGTATTTACAGCAAAGTTTGAGAGAAAAAAATGATCTCCATTGTTTAACTGGATGAACAACGTCCCTCTCTCCCTTTGTCTTTTCTGTCAGCGTAGTAGTTACTCTCACGGACAATGAGTAAAAAAACGCAACATGCTAAGACTGCTTTAAAGGGTTAAATTAGGGGTGGGCATAGATTATTTTTTTTAATCTAGATTAATTTTGATTAATTTGGAAATTAATCTAGATTAATCTATAGATTAAAATGTGTGCTACCCAAAAATAATAACTAAAATTGAGACCAGTTGTTTACAAAATGCATCACAAGCTGCTTAAGAAAGCTGTTAAACTATGATAATAAAGGACGGGGCGAGAGAGAAAAAAATATTTAAATATAGTCGGACTCGGCGCGCAAGGGACAGCGGCGCCCCATAGCGTCAACGTGCTTATTTTGCGTAACAAAAGTCACTGCTGGAGGGGGAGAGTGGGCGGAGAGAGGGGTGTAGGGTTGACAGAGGGACAGTTTGTGAATGCATGACCGCGGGACGTGAGCGCGGCCTGCGGGCAAACTGTTTCAGAGCGCGGCTCTGGGGAAACGCGCCCAGCGCCAGCGCTGTCCCGGGCCATAGGAGAGTAAAAGGCGCGCGGGGTCCGTGAGTGACGAGGCGGCTACAGGAGCCCCGTAACTCACATCTTCCACCTGTTCGCTCAGCTCCGCTCTGGGCCGCCTCCGAACGGCAGCGACATCACCGCACAGTCTCCTCCTCAGCCCGCCCCGGTCATCTCCGCCGCTGCTCCACGAGGAGCTCAACGTGAGTCATCATAGCTTGCGTAGTAGGCGGCTGCATATATGAAAAAAAAACACCTAACCCCAAAAAAATTGCTACAAAAGGTTTTTCAATGGTTTTCTGTAGTATCAGGTGTGCTTATTAACATACTAAAAGTCTACCAAAATCTGACCACTGGAAAGGTGTAATTTCCAAGATGGCGTCCAAGATGGTCGCCAAATCCTTAAAATGCCCATTACTCCTTTATTATTCGTCCTAGACAAGTCATTTCTGTGTCTAACCCCATGTTTTAGGTATCTAGGAATCCAATAGGCTTGTTCAAATTGTAGTGACATGATTGCATAATTGTTAAATAGCAATGGTGGACAAATACTCTATGCATTAATATTAGCGAGGTTGTCACGGCAACGGCACAAATTTTCCCAGAGGCTTAGAGGGACATGGATGGGCTCATTTTAAAGCCCCGACCCTGTTCTTCCCAACGCAATAAAGAATAAGTCTGTACGACATTTACTCCCAGAGATATTCGCTAAAGTCTGCGAGGTGAGCGACCATGTCAGCCCTGACATGGTAGACCTGGATGGGTTTTAACCTCTCTGTTATCTCAGCATATTAGCAATTTGCTATTGCAATCATTTCACTATAATGTAAATATGCTAAGTGATTACAAATCTCTTATTTATTTTTGAAAAGCATGCCTTTGATCTGCACTAGATTTACAAATAGTCATTGTCACACTCGTCCTCCCGTAAAGGTTGATTATGTGAATTGTCACAATTTTCCACTTGACATGGTCCACAAGCAGGTGTGCATGGAGGTCCATATCCTCTGCAACTACACTGTGGTGTTCGGCAGTTGTGCTATTACAGTGGGCTATCTGCAGGAGACTTAAAAGGGCAGCAGTTTTATCGGTAAGAACTGGCACGAACTAGCCTGGCCTTAGCCATGCGTAAAGTTGGGTCAATTATCATTTCCATACATGTCCGTCTGGGTCTGATCTCAGTGACCGCGTTACATCGGTTGAATTTCAACCTGCCATTTAGTGAGTGGGTAAAAATGCTAGCGATTGGGTAAAATCAGATCCAATCGTTTAAAAGGAGTTCACCCCTCCCACCTGAAAACGGTGCTCAATCGTGAAGATCCACAAGAAGAAGACCCTTTGTATGAAATGGGTACGAGGGTCTGGTGAGACCAGGCTAGACACGAACCACTTGTCCTCAAATTTCCATCCCCAATCCACCACATTCATGTCCATACCCTTTCATATCCACACCATTACCACGCGACGGTGGCGCGGATGGTAGAGTGGGTCGTCTCATGATCGGAAGGTCAGGGGTTCGAATCCCGCCTCCTGAAGGTGCATGCTGTCGTTGTGTCCTTGGGCAAGACACTTCACCCACCTTGCCTCCAGTGTCTGCGTACATTGGTGTATGAATGGGTGAGCGGTTCCTTGCTGTAAAGCGCTTTGAGTGCCTAATGTAGGTGGAAAAGCGCTATATAAGTTGAGACCATTTACCATTTACCATTACCATCTGGTAATACACTCTGAGCAAATGACATTTATGATATTCTTTGCTTGATACGTCATTATGGTAAAGCAACCGTAGTTTGTGATGGCTACAGTGAAGGTTTTCAATGCAAAAACTGAGTTTGTGGAAAAAGAAGATTTCCTTTCCACACCTTCTAACAAACAAGGCCTTATTGATCTTGTGACTGAGGAACTGCAAAAGAAAGACTGCAGTGTTATCAGTGCATCAGGAGATGCAGACGTGGACATTGTGAAGGCTGCAATCAAGGCGTCACAACATCAGCCCATAACCATGATAGGCAAAGATACAGACTTACTCATTCTTCTTCTCTACTATGCTGAGATGAAAAATTAGGATCTCTATTTTTGTTCGGACAAATCCACAGTTCCTGAGATATCAATGAGATGAAACAAGTCCTGGGGAGTGACTTGTGTTCTCTGTTGCTTTCACAGGTTGTGACACAACTTCCCAGATTTATAGTGTTCCAGAAGAATGAGCGATAGAATTTTCTAAAATTTGTTTTATTACTTATTACAAAACCAAACGTTTACATAGATTTCATTAATGTTTGGTAGAATTGCCTTTAAACTGTGACTTTGACTTGGGTCAAACGTTTTGGTTTTCCCTCCACAAGCTTCTCACAATAGTTAGATGAGTTTTGGTCCATTCCTCCAAACAGAAGTGGTGTAACTGAGAAACATTTGTAGGCCGCCTTGCGTGCCTATGCCTTTTCAGCTCTGCCCATACATTTTCAACTGGACTGAGATCAGGTCTTTGTGACGACCACTTGAAAACATTGACTTTGTTTTCCTTAAGCCACTTTGTAACCAGTTTGGCTTTGGGTCATTGTCTAGTTGAAAGACCCATCTGCGCCCAAGCTTTAACTTCCTGGCTCTTGAGATGTTCGTACAATTTTTCCACATAGTTTTTATATTATTTACAAAACGTGAAAATTTATATCATTCAGTTTTGCTGATATTGTGGTTCGTTTTGCAAAAGGGAATCCCAAGAAGCACAAAGCTTAAGGACAGGGACCCACAATTAACATATACAATATACAACCAAAGTGCAGAAGCAAACAAAATACATAATTACAAATTACAAAAATTGCCTTTTAAATGTACCTATCCAGTCTCTACACATCATAATAGTCCTGACATTCCATGCATTCAGGGGCCAGGCCAACATGTGACCAACGTGACTCATCAGTCATGTGGATTTTTAAGCATAACGTAGCAATACATTTTGCTTAAAAAGCTTTCTAAACACGTAACATTAATGTGATTCTTTTCTTCATGATGTCATCTATTTTGTGAAGTGCACCAGTCCCTCCCGCAGCAAAACAACCCCAAAACAAGCCTGATACTGACACCCCCGTATTTCACAGTTGGGATGGTGTTGTCAGGCTGCAAGATTCCCCCTTTTTCCTCCAAACGTGACCATGGTCATTATGCCCAAAATGTACTTTATTTTTTTCCGTCAGACCACAGGACATGTCTCAAAAAATTTAAGTCTTTATCCTTTTTTTTATTTGCAAACTCCAATCTGGCTTTTTGATGTTTGTTTTGGAGTCAGAGCTTCTTCCTGGCAGAGTTCCCTCTCAGTCCATGTCGGTAAAGGACTTGTTTCACTCTGGAGAATGACAAACTCTTACCAGGTTCAGCATCTTCTCCAGGTCTTTTGCATTTGTTCTTGGGTTGATCTTCACGTTTCAGACACAACACGTTCATCTCTGGGACACAGAACCCGCCTTCTTTCTGATCTGTCTGATGACTGGACATTTCCATCATTGTTTAAACCAATGAACCTGAACCTTCAAGTGTCTGTAAATTACACCCAAGGATGAACCAGACTTGTGCTTCCAAGGTCATGACATCATCATCTGGGCTTTAAACTGTTTAAAGGTTTAATAATCTTAGTGTATGTAAACGTCTGACTGTAAAAAGTGATTAAAAAAAATTGAGAACATTCTATCTCTCATTCCTCTGGAGTTTGATGAATAGAAATGATAAATAATTTTGACCTAAGAAGTGTATGTAAACATATGGTTCTCAATCTGTGTTTGGTGGCAACAGTACTAATTCACTAGCCTCTTTGTGCTATAACCTTTTTAGCAAGAAAATCCTTTCCGCCAAATCATTTGTTACCACACAACGTATCCCTCATACCGAGTTCTCAACTTAATATCATTTGCTCAGAGCGTATTGATAATGTGGATTGGAAAGGGGAGTGACATGAATGCGGTGGATTGGGGATGGAAACTGGAGGACAGTCGGTTCGTGCCAGTTCTTACCGATAAAACTGCTGCCCTTTTAAGTCTCCTGCAGATAGCCCACTGTAATAGCACAACTGCCGAACACCACAGTGTAGTTGCAGAGGATATAGACTTCCATGCACACCTGCTTGTGGACCATGTCAAGTGGAAAATTGTGACAATTCACATAATCAACCTTTACGGGAGGACGAGTGTGACAATGACTATTTGTAAATCTAGTGCAGATCAAAGGCATTCTTTTCAAAAATAAATAAGAGATTTGTAATCACTTAGCATATTTACATTATAGTGAAATGATTGCAATAGCAAATTGCTAATATGCTGAGATAACAGAGAGGTTAAAACCCATCCAGGTCTACCATGTCAGGGCCGACATGGTCGCTCACCTCGCAGACTTTAGCAAATATCTCTGGGAGTAAATGTCGTACAGACTTATTCTTTATTGCGTTGGGAAGAACAGGGGTGGGGCTTTAAAATGAGCCCATCCTTGTCCCTCTAAGCCTCTGGGAAAATTTGTGCCGTTGCCGTGACAACCTCGCTAATATTAATGCATAGAGTATTTGTCCACCTTTGCTATTTAACAATTATGCAATCATGTCACTACAATTTGAACAAGCCTATTGGATTCCTAGATACCTAAAACATGGGGTTAGACACCAAAATGACTTGTCTAGGATGAATAATAAAGGAGTAATGGGCATTTTAAGGATTTGGCGACCATCTTGGACGCCATCTTGGAAATTACACCTTTCCAGTGGTCAGATTTTGGTAGACTTTTAGTATGTTAATAAGCACACCTGATACTACAGAAAACCATTGAAAAACCTTTTGTAGCAATTTTTTTGGGGTCAAACCATATTTGCAGCCGACTATAGTATAGATCCCACTTCCAACTCAACTTTGAGAATAGATTAATGCCGATATTTTTTTTATCGCCCAACAAGACTATCGGCGTTAACGCAGCACGTTAACGCCGATAACGGCCCACCACTAGTTAAAATCAATACAATTATTCAATGTTTGGTCATTTTCAAAAGATATCATGTAGTTTCAGAGGTTTATGCAAAAATAGTAAAAAAAAAAAAATATGATCACTGTGTGGTGATTTTATACGTATTGTGAACATTTTTGTACATGAGGGTGGAGAAAGGTTGCAAAATGCAGATCTACAATATAAAAGCCATGAGAGAAAATAAAACACTGGATTCTGAAAATGTTGAGTAGAAATCCATGTCTCAAGCTGCAACACAGACAGAACGGTCATCAAATGAAAAAACATCATCAAAATGTACAAAATATAAACAGGAAGCTGTACTTCAAGTTGTTCTTGTGCACAAAAGGTTTTGTAGATAAAGTTGAGTTCAGTTACTAATATCTGGTAAATACTCAAATATTTTCTGTGGAGAAATGCTCAATACAGATTTTACTCGCTCTACTTTTGTTTTAGGTGTAATGTTTTTAAATGTAGATATTCTTCCAAAATTGCGCCATCTTTCTTTTTGGTGTCCTAACTTAAAGAACGTACATCCTGGCTGATTGGAAGGAACGTCTGAGCCAAAGCTGAAAGTGTAAATGTATTTGTCTGATGTTCCAGTGTGGCAGACCTGAACGCGACCATCTCCTCCCTCAGTGCAGAAACCAGAGACTCCATCAGTGAACACATCTTACTAGGCCTGAGGGGTAAGAGACAAAGTTCTAGATCAGAGCAAATACAGGTTATCATGCTAGATGCAAAGTGACTGCCATTTCACCCAAATCTCTTTAGCTTCCATGGGCTGCTATGGAAACGACTACGATCGTGACTTCTTCCTATTTTTGGAGCGCAGCTTCCAGGGCTTCCTGTTCCCCGACCTGAGAGCCCTCATGTCTCTGATGCCCCCCGACCGGATGCACCAGGTCAGTGACCCCGAGGATATGGCCATCCCGCCTTTGCTCTGCCCGATCCCGTCAGCTCTCTGAAGCTAAGCAGGAAGAGCCTGGTCGGTACTTGGATGGGAGACCCTTTTGGGAACACCAGGAAGCCTGAATGTAGTGAAGGAGTGAGTGGTTGGTGGGGGTCGGAGGGGCCGATGGCACAGACTGGTTGCCTGGCTTCCGTAAGTCTACCCCAGGGCAGCTGTGGCTTACCACCACGAGTATGGAGTGAATGAATAATGACGACAGTGCAGCGCTTTGAGAAACTTGGTAATACTGGCATTTAAGGCATTATTATTATTATTATTATTATTATTATTATTATATGTGAGGTGGTGGTGTGTTTATATTTGCTGACTCACAGTTCCCGCTCGCCTAAAGGGCACTACTCTGCGTTTATGATCAGATAAGGACCATGTTTTAGCTTTAAGAGTTCAGGAACAACTGGAAGAATAAACCTCATACCTGCGAGATAAAGTCCAGATTTGGGCTTTCTTACGGTAGCTATATTCTTTAGCAATTCATCGTGTTGCTACTCAACAAAAAACAAAATCTTAGTAAAAAGAAGAATGATGAAGAAACAACTGTTAATTTGCAACAAAACAAAACACATTTCTGACTTGTCTGAGCTTTTCAGTAACACTTTGAAGCCTTACATTCAGGGAATCTGCCAGTTTGTATTTTACTGCCTGGACTTATCCCCTCCACTGCTTTAAAACGGCAGCAGTTTGGTCCATCCCTGACCTGAAATGGTGCTGCATTGCTCTGACAAGGCTTTTTATGTTTTACAGTGTGCCAGATCTGTTTTGTTGCACACTTTGATTGAAAACAGAAAACTAAAACTCTTAATCCGCACATCCGACATACAGTAGACTGTGGACCAATGGTTTCGCTCAAAATCATTTCTCTCCCTCATTTCGACAGACCGGGCCATTTATCCGTCATGACTTCATCTCTCATTATTTGCATTTTGTAGGTGTTTAAAGAGATATAGTGTACCTATTATTTAAGAGAGCAAATATTGTGAGATTGCAGGATGAATGGAAAAAGTAAACATGATTTCTGATCAGAATCATGGAACATGAATTTTGCAACAGAAAAACTCGTGCATAAAAGTCTCAAAGGAGGACGACTTATTCAGAGCATCATTGGCTCGTCAATATCAACTTATATTTTACGAATACAAATGCTAATTGGAGCGTTTTATTAGTATTTTCTCAATTGTAACTTAATGTTTAATAAAAATACAGTCTCTACTCGCATCATGCGCTCTTACCTCCTCCTCTCTCCTCTGTCTCTGTCCTCCATCAGCTCCGATGTGAGCAGGAAAAGGCTGTGGTGCTTCAGGAAGAGCCCAGAGGTTCAGAGCCTCAGAGATAGAGCAGCGCTGAGTTTGGACTTTCATTATGGCGCCATTTTGAATATGTTGAAATGACGGACAGCCCTTTATATTTTCCGTTAAAGCTAACAAATATGAATTACTCATTACACAGTGCCTCATCACTAAGACACAATCTCACTTACCTGATAATAATTGTGCATAGGTAATAGTGTGGCCCAGGTTTAGTCCACTGTCTCCCCAGTGACCCTCCCCCAGATTAGTGCACTGAGTAACGTGGTGGACCGTGATGTTTCTTCCAGATGCTGAACTCCATGCCTGTGCCGCACATGAAGGCACTGCTGTGGCGGACTAATGTGGCCAATGGTTCAGTGCCGTGTACATTGTACGACTCCTATGACGACACGCGAGACCTTCTGGCCAGCGTGAGTCTCTACACCTCATCCCTGCTCGTTCATAACAGTAAACAACAGTTAAGGCACGACCAAACAATGAGAAGGTCTTGTGGTTTTAGCATGTCGTAGCAAAGGCAAAGAGTCTGATTCACAATGATATAAAGTTATATGTTACCTGGTTGATACTGAATTCCTTTTGGTTCCTGCCGTTCCAGGGGCTCCCTGAGAGTATCCGGGGGTCCACTCTGGCGTGTGTGTGGCCCCGTGCTCTGAGTGCACCCACTTCAGCTGACGCGAACATGTGGTTCAGCAGCCTCAGCAACTACATGGCCTACGTGACACGGGACATGCTGAGCCCCAGCGTCATCCACAGCTCCTCCTGTGGCTCCTTCAAAGCGCTGTACGCTGATCTTTTACTGAGCGTCTACACACCAGGGGAATACCTGCAGCTACACGTACACTAGAGTGCATCAAATTAACATGGGGACATTTTAACTCCAAAATATCATTTTGGCTGGCATTGCATTCTGTTCCTATTCATATACAAATGACTTTTGCAAAGTTTTGTAGAAATCCATTGAGATTTAGGGGTGCCAACTCGCACGTGAACTTCTGGGAAATGTAAAAAAATTTGAAAATTTTCATCTATTTTCCAAAAGGTTGACCCAGAAAGGTTAAATAAGGCCAACTTTTATACAGAAACATGTTCTATAGGGTAACTCAAAGCAAAGTTTGTTTGTCTGTACTTTGTATAACTTTGGGAATTCACCTTTCTAAATTCTTCATTTAAACAGCTTATAGACACATGAATTTAGGGCAATAGGACACCTTCGTGTGGCCTGTGGCCCTTCCTTGTGCGTTGGATTCACACCAACATTTTAATGTTTCTAGGTTGGCTAATGCTACACACCTGTATCAAGTTTGTTCAAAATCTTGTTTATAGGTTGTGTAATTCTGGTCCAAACAATGAATGGAGATCAAGGATAGACAAGTCAGATCCAGGCCAAAATTTGATGTGCTATGTTGGATGATACTTCACATTTTCTTCATTTTTGTGCAGCAGAGATGGATGTTAGACACACATTTAAAGTTTTCATTATTTTATTGTTACACACAGGGGGCAACAGTGAGGCACTTAAAAGAACAAACCCGAGTGGAAACTCCATCCATTCATTTTCTTCCGCTTTACCCGGGGTCGCGGAGGCAGCAGTCTGAGCAGAGATGCCCAGACTTCCCCAGACTACATCTCCTCCAGCTGTTCTGGGGGGACCCCAAGACGACACCAGGCCACAGAGACATAGTCCCTCCAGCGTGTCCTGGGTCGTCCAAGTACAAGGCCTCTTCCCAATAGGACAGGCCTAGAATACCTCTCGAGGGAGGCGACCTGGAGGCATCCAGAACATATGCCCGAGCCACCACAGCTGGCTCCTGTTGATTCTCTAAAATGATAATTATTACTTACAACAGATGTTATCCATCTAAATAAGTCCATCCATCCATCCATTTTCTTTCGCTTTATCCGGGGCCGGGTCGCGGGGGCAGCAGTCTCAGCAGAGACACCAGGCCAGCTTGGAGACATAGTCCCACCAGTGTTTTTTTTTTTTGCTTCTACTGAACAATTTGCTGTTCATATGAAACATTTTGACTCCTGTGGGAGGTTTCTTCCCCTTGGCTAGGCCACGCCCAATTGTGCGAATGTCTTAAAGGGGAAGTTCACTTACAAAGCACAGTTTCTTACCTTAAACATTACAATGCCTCCTGTACACCCTCAACATAATGCCCAGTGATTGAACTCTTAGACCTGCCCGAAAAGACAAAGAGTGCTCTGAGATATTCTGGACACATCCTACCATAATTAGCCTAGTCGGGTACTCTGTCCATACTGATCACACCTGTTGACCTCTAGGGTGGCCACAATGGGAGTCTTCAACTACACTGGGAGAGACTTTAACGGAGCAGATATGTTCAGCACCATCAGAGCGTACCTGTTTTCAGGTCAGTGCTCCACTCACAGCAACACATTTCTTTGGTTTCCTCCGTGTTATGTTTGCTGCGTCTTTCTCCCGTCTGGGTTAGGGTCTGTAAGCTCGAATGCACTTTTAGCCCATAATGATCTGTTGTGTGGTGCAGATTCTACCCCCAGGTGTTACGACCCCACTGACCCGGAGCTGAACAGCACGGCCTGGTTTGCTGAGAACATTGGGCCCGTCTTCTTCTCCAGCATGACCCTGGAGTACATGCACATGCTCGGCTCAGAACAGGTACCATAACCTCCACACAAGACCACCAACTCAACCATGAATCCACAACTCATCCATGATTGAAATACAGAACTGGTCAAAACGTTTGGAAACACTTTATGTATTGGTCACTGAAGGCCTTCATTTATTAATGAACACATATGGACTTATATGTAAAAAAAAGATGAAATAGATTATTTAAAATAGCCGCCTTTTGCTTGGATTACTGCTTTGCACTTTTGACATTTTCTCAGTGACCTTCACGATGAAGCTCATGGAGAAAAGGCCAAGAACAAAGGGAATTTAAAATATAAAACTTAGTTGGAGTTTTGTTTCCTCCATAATCTCATGTGTTCATTCATAGATAATGTCTGAATCACACGAGGGGGATAGTGCTGAAAATAAACAAAAAAAGTGTTGTTCGTACTGTATTTTAGTAATATATGAATTGTTTCTGGTATGCACAGACTCAGACGTGTGTAAAATTTAGCAATTCTCATGACAAAATGATTTTGTCATTACGGTATATCGTTTTTATGTTTCAAGGCTTTTAAGGTGCATTATGGAACTTTTTATGCAAAAAAAACAAACTTGATATTTGTGCGTCATCGACGCAGCTGTAGATGGTCAGCCTGGTGCCATCCCTTCAGTGGCCTCTGTGATGCTCCAGGATCAATTGTTTATAGTTTTTCTGGTCAGCAGAGAAACTCTACCACAAACTCTAAAAGTAATTGATCGTTGAGCTTCTCTGATGGAAAGTAAAGGTGCCATGCTGACCTCTCATACAGCCGCTGGGTCACTCAAAGGTCAAATACTCAATAATGAAAAGCTTTTTTTCTGCATAACAAGTTGCACAATGCACCTTTAGATCTCAAGAAACCGAATTTGCTAATTGGAGCATGAGCTCTCCCTTATTGTTGCCAAATCCTGGACTAAACCCAGTTTCAAATAGGGAATATTGTGTCTCATCTGCAGCTCTGTGCGACACAAATTCAATTGTTTTAAAACATCTTACAAACGGGAGTTGTTTTAAATTTCAGCTGAACAATGAATCGGGATTAATGGATTATGTATGTGTGTGTCCAGTACCTACAGCGGTTCACAGTCAACCATGAGAACATCGCTCTGCTGAACAACTCGGCTCTGCCCCAGAACCTCACGGACTACTACACTAGGCTGGTTTACCAGGAGGACAGTAACTTCAACCCACTGCTGTGAGTGCCCTGCTGCCCCCACAGGTAACACCCCTGTCCAGTGAGGAAAGTGGCCTAACCCAGCGGCTCTGTCCACAGGCTGTCTCTGCAGTGTCGCTGTGTGGCCCCAGGACCAGCCTTCACTCAGCTCGACCCAGGCCAGAGCATGGCCATCCTGTACAACCTGACCAACACGTGCAGCGAAGTGGACCCCCAGGTAACACCAGACAAAAGATCAATCTTTAGTTCAGTCAGTTTATTTCAAAGATGAACCATGTTTTTGCAGTAGGGTTTCATGAATGTATACAACACATGGATGGATGGGTTATTGAACCAACAGACATATCTAGAAGTGTTAAAGTGCTCCTGAAAGTGAAGCTGTTAGATAATACATGTATCTTGACAGTAAGTAGATGAATGAACTGACTTTTCCCCGTGTTTACTCCCTGTGCAGATCAGGGCGGCTCTGGCAGGAAACTTTGGACAAAACATTGACAGCACCATCTTAGCTGCCTTGGGGCCGTTGAGCCCCGGGATGACCATTACTCAGATCAAAAATATTCCAGCCGGGGACCTGATACAGTCGATGGGGATGCTGAGCAAAATTACGGACTGGAGCTGCGGGCAGGCCTACGCTATAGTCCAGACCCTGCAGACCAAGGGCAACGTGCAGGTACTAGGCCATCGCAGGTCAGCCTGTTTGGAACTAATGTCAGCCATGATCATCTGCAACCCAGAAACAACTTTACAATGAATATAATTCCTCTCATCGATCCAGTCCTGTAATCCTGTAGTCTTTCATCAATTCCTGATCAGTTCAAATCGATATAATGTGTTCCTTTGTGAGGTACTTCTATATGTGGACAGGGGTGCTAAATGTGGCTCTTTTTAAGGAAGCAAAAGTTACACTTTTAAAAGGCTTTTGTAAAGTGATCATTAATTTTATTGAATTTTAAGCTTGGACATTAATATTAGAGCTGGAGAGCCCCGAGTGATGTTATTAGAGCACATGAAATTGTTCAAATAATGAACTGTGACGGTGAATGGAGAACATTTGTTTTGCTGCAACCGGGCTACAGGGGCAACTTCAAGGAAAAGCCCTGGTGTAGACTTTCCAAATTGCTCTAGTGGTGGAAAGTTACAGTAAAAAGTACATACAGTATGTTGGGTGAATTCTATGATGAATACTTTTGACTTTTACTTTTTTTGCATTTTAAAGCATCTATCTGATGATAAAGCATGAATCTAAATCTAAGTCTGCAGTAGTAATAGTCACAATGATAGTCCAAATAAATAAATAATAATAATAATAATAAATAATTCAGGCTCTTCTTTATTGGGGGATTTTATGCGTTGCAGAAAGACTCTGTGTGACCTTGTCCCCTCTCCTCCCAGTTCTCCAACGCCTCGTCTCTGCTGATGCTGGGCACTCTGGTGAAATGCTTCCCCATCTTTGCCATGGGGAACCTCAGCAGCTCGGCGCTCCTGAACGCGTCCAGCGACCCGACCTTCATCCAGAACATGATGTCTGCACCTAAGGCCACCCAGGAGAGCTTCATCAGGCAGGTAGGACTCTGGCTCAGCCTCCCCTTCATAGATGGACTAAAGACCAAACAAACCATTAAAAACAGGAACATGTTGGTAGACATACAGTATATCTTCATGAGTGAGTTGGCACAAAGTTTCCACCTTCATGCTGTAACTCCTCGGGAAGAGGTAAGGGCTGGTTTCTGTGTTTGAGGTGCGTGTTTTGTGGAGTGTTTAGTGGCTGACCCACGGTTTCCCGTAGAACAGGCGTTGGCCCTCGGGGGGGGCAGGTGGGTCATGCAAACATCACATATGGGTCCAGAATGAATAAGGCTGTGGTCGCCTTCTTGCGGGGGGTGCGTTTGGTGCACGACCTCGTGGAGAGCGGGTTAGTTTTAGACAACGAGTTCGTGACAGTGTCTCCATTGTTCGTACCCTCCGTCAGAATCCCGGTTTCTGGCGTGCCCCCGTTCATTCACAACGACAGCATTGAGAAAGAGCGGGCTCGTTTTGGAAAGCTGGCCAGCGGACTAAAACTCCAGCACGTGCAGTCGCGGAGGAGACAGTGCTTTAAGTGCCTAAACCATCCCAGTGGTGTGCTCGAGCACCACCCTGTGTTTTGAGTGTGGGGATCTCAGGCACAAGCGAGAAGGCCGAGTCGGGGAGCAAGGAGGCAGCGGGTGCCGGTGTAAAGATTTTAAACTATCCCCCATTTCAGGCTACCCCCCAGTAATTTGAAATCGATTTCAAGTTAGGATGAACGCAATTTCAAACTTTCAAACTGTCTCCAGAACCCATATGCACACTCTTCACAATGCGCCGCTGCTCAGTGCGATCCCGAGTAACCTGTAGTTCCGTAGATTAGCTTTCATTTCTGGTCATTCCATTGGCATACTTGCCGTTTACAACATAATAAAAAATTCTTATTGGCTTTTGAATTGCTTTCTTCGTCCATCATAGAAATACCTTACACGCACCGAGCACTGTTGAAAGTTTGGAGCAGAAAACCGCAGATGAAAAGTTACGATCGAGAAGCTAAAGTTACAAACGTAGCTATTATTAGCTATTAACATCTGGGCTTTTTCTATTGGCGCCAAATAATACCTAATGCAATTTTAGTATTTAAGATCCGGGCATTTTATATTTAACACGGCCGTGCCCAACACTACATTGTAATTGGCAAGGGGGAATCTGAAATCAGGGGGGGGTATCTTAAAATCAGTTTCAGGTTACCCCCGAGGGTAATCTGAAATCAAGGGGGGTAGCTTAAAATCAGTTTCAGGTTACCCCCGAGGGTAATCTGAAATCAGGGGGGGTAGCTTAAAATCAGTTTCAGGTTACCCCCCGGTAATCGGAAATCCATTTTAAAGTACTGGGGGGTAAGGTGAATGGGGGGTAGTTTAAAATCTTTACACCGGGATTGAGGAAACATGATGACAGAGCAGGAGCAGCTGCCAGGGCCTTCCGAGGCTGCAGAGGCTCAGATTGAGGTTGAAATGCAGGAGGAGAATGTGGAGAGGGAGCTCGAAGTGGAAGTCCAAACACGGGGAGAAACTGTAAAAGGTGCTTGAGCACTGAGCGTGGAGCTGAAGCAGAGGGCAGGGTGGAGCCTGGAAGCAGTGGTGTAGAGGGGGGCAGTGTGCAGGGCGCTGGGGAGGAGAGCAGGAGCCAGTGTGAGGAGGATGAGGAGGACATGGATGACACACTGTCCCAATCATCAGACCAGGAGGCGGGGTTAGATGAACTCCCCACCTACTCACTCAACGACATCAATGGCTTTCTGGGTGTCACGTATGGGAAAAAGGATTTAAGGAAGGAATAAATGAACGATGGCTACCTGGACCCGTAGAACACATCGCACGACCTCTGGGTCCAGCCCAACCAGGCCGGAGGACGCCAGTGAGGAGACAGAGTGAACGAGGGTGGGCTTTTATAGTATTTATACACTACCGCCATCTGCTGTCCGTTAATTATATTTCAAATACAGACGTTTTATAATAAAATACATACATACAACTGATAATGCCACATCCATTGTTCTAAAAAAGGTCTGGCAAAAGAACAAAAGTAGCATCATTCTTAGAAGACCTAATGAACCAAATTGTATGTTATTCTGTTCAATTAGCAGGGAATTTCAGACCATGTTCCCCAGAGGCTGAAACAATAAGGCTGGCAGCGTTTAGACCCTTTAATGTCCCCTTCTTTTAGTTGTTTTATGTTAACTAAATAATTGCCAATTTGCAACTATTCAAATGGCGATTATGATGCAATTGCCAAGCCGTACCTTCAGAAAATGCTCACTATAAACCCAAAAGCGGCTCACTATGTTTTAGTAGTGTTCAGCTCTAGTGAGGATCATGAGTTTGCAGTTGGCTGTGTTTGTTTTGTCAGATGATCGCGGTGTACAACAGCAGTGAAGACATAGTGCAGAACGTCCCCGATGAGATGGCCTCTTTGATCCCCAGGACTGAGCTGGTCAGCATGTCCAGCAGCGTCTCTACGCTCAGGGAAGTCAACCAGAAGAAGTGGAAACGCCAGCAGGTGAGTGAGAGGAAACACAGCCAATAATGTCCATCATTTATCTGCCCATTTTTCCCCAGGGAACAATCATTGCTGCTGTTAGTAACATGTAAACCCTTTTTTGTCTCCTTTGTGCGTTGTCCTGTAGGTGGAGCTGTTCTTCAGTGTGGTGGCTCAGGAGACGGCTGTTGTTGCTCTGGACGGTTACGAAGCGTAAGTGTCCTGTCCCCTAACGCTGCGCCATAAGCACAAGTTATTCTTGTTGACATATTAGATACAAGGATTTGGCAGAGGGAACTCAAACATCTTTAGTTCAAACCCCTAAGGAGACTCTTTAAACATAGAAAGGAATAAGTTAACAATAGAATCGAGTTATCTATTTCCGGTCCAAAACCACAGCATCAAGGCGAAAAGGTCTCTCCAAACCAAAGGGATGAAAAACCATAAATGTAATGGTGGTGTTTCTGAAGAGTGGTGTTGTTTATGATACATGTAACGTTAGTGGAGCTTCGAGCTTCACATCACATTACCCAACATTACTCATTTGTAAATGAGTAGTTTCTGGAACATTTGTGACCAGCCGCAGGATCAGGGACACAAGTCGGTTCTGGGGCATTTTGAGCTTTTCACAGATTGTTAAAGTGTCGTCTCCAAGCGTTCCTACAACGCCCAAAGGGCAGGACAAGCTCTCTAAAGATGGGGGCAGTTCTCACCTCTCTCTGCTGCTTGAGTGATAATTGGGCTCATTTACATCTCATTTAGATAAGCCAAACCTGCTCCCCCGTAAAGCTGTAATGCACAGGGGGGAGAAAAGGTAAAAAGCAAAAAAAAAAGTGCCATCAAAGAAAAAAAAAAGGGTTTGCATACAATAATAGTCATTAGTGCCATGGACAATGACTGTTATATTATCCGTAACCTGCACACACAGCTTTCTATAAGGTTAGGTATTGCATGCTTATTAGTTAGAAAACACTAGGCCATAGTGATGTAGATAATGGACATAGTGCAGCCTCTTTAATGTACAGACAAAATCCTGCGTGCCTGTGTCAGCTCCGCCTCCGTGAGCTGCTGGAGGGAGAGTTACAGACTCTGGACATCACTGAAGTTCTAACTGTAGAAAAGACTCTTGTACTACTTTACTAACGCACATACACTCTTTTTTTTATTTATTTTTATTTATTTATTTATTTGAGCAACAGGTATGATACACATGTCAAATACAGAATTTTTTTTTTTAACAACATAAGTATCTGTGCTGCTCAAAGGGGGTAGGAAGAAGTTAGCAATAACTTATGAGGCCCTATCCCTCCACGAGAGGGGTAGGGCACGAGAGGAAACACCGCGCGCGATCGCATTCTTTACATCTCACTGCACAAACCCAGCGTAACTTTATCTGACCATAAAACCGAAAATATGAAGCGGATCTCTCAAATAAGAAGTGTCTGAAAGCTCGGGATGTGCTGACCACATTTATGGATTAGTTAAAATTTGTAGAGATCTAGATTTTGTGTAAATAGCAGGTTCATTCCTCGTGAACTACATGACTGTCTCCCATGCAGAGAGATCATAAGTGATCACATGATCATTAGTGATCACATGATCATTAGTGATCACATGATCATTAGTGATCACATGCTCATTAGTGCCAGGGACAATGACTACGGTATATTATCCTTAACCTGCTTACACAGCTTACGACCAAAAACAAAACGCAAACAAATCCAATCCACTGAACACACCACGTTAGCTTCCAGCACACAATGGCCTCATCAAAAAGCAATGGATGGCACAGCGGCCACCAGCGATTAAAAAACACTTTCCCTCCCCCGTCTGAACTAACCTCTGCTCAGCAAACTCCTGGTAAATCCATTTTCGTCGCTCAGTTATTTTCAATGTAGAGTTTGGCAAATCCGCACTGCATCCTTCTGTCTTAAATCACGCTCTGAAGGCGAGGAGTTGGCTCGGGATACGTAATGGTCAGCAGGGGGCGCTGTGCATGCTTACAGCCAGGGCATCATCAGTCGCACTGGGAAAGTCAGCCTGGAGAAGTTCACTGGTTTCACGCAGAAAAACGAACCTCTGCAGTTTTATTCCAGCGTTAGCAGCAGCGTTAGCAGCAGCGTTAGCAGCAGCGGCCTCCATGAAACACGCGGGGAAGCGTTGCTTAACCATGAGCCACACACGCACATGACACGCCCCCACGGCATGCACTACCTCTCCGACAAAACAAGACTTTTTCAACCTGAAAACTGATGGACAACAGGCGTATGTATAAAACTGCCTTTTTAGCGTGGCATTTGTTTGTTAAAGCATGTGTCAACAACACAAACCAAAGCAGCGGCGCCTCCTCCTCCTCGGGGGGGCACAGACACAGACAAAGCCACACCCCTACTGCACGCTCCCAAATCAAACCCAAACTAGTCGGTTTGAACCTAAAAGTTTACATTTTAAATATACCAATCCTGCTAGCTTAAACATGGAGAGGCTTCTTCGTGACTTCAACTGAACGATTCTGCAAAAAAGTGAAAATCACAAATTTAAAAAAAACAACCTCTTTTGCGTTTTTCTCGAAACTCGGGCTGCCGACTTGTGTCCCTGGTTCTCGTGCCGCGTCACATTTATAGATTGATGTGAAGGACCGGGCCAAAACAGTTACTAGAACATTGATTAAACACCATTATATCATCTCAAATCATTGTCAGAACCTTCAAAATAGTTCCTTGGATCCTTTACCCTAAAACGCTGAAAAATCGGGGAGTGGCGTTCCCCAGAAAAGGAAAGCGAAGAGATCTGACGCACAAGAAAGGGGTGATATTGCTTTCTTGCACTATGGTAAACTTATTGTACAGAAGACACCAAAGCCAGTGTAAACATCGGGAAACGGCTTGACTCTGGTATGTTGAAGCATGGCCTGTAATGCATCTATTATTGGAAATCTCTCCTTGAGGAGAATTACTGAAACAAACCACCTGGATTTGACACATTCTCAATATGATTTACAGAACACTGAGATCGACCCAGTGTCTGCGTACACTGGTGTATGAATGAGAGAGTGAATGGGCCCCCTATGAGAGACTAACAGGCCCGTTTGGAACTATGAGGCCGTCCTTCCGTGGACCCACCACCTGCAGAAGGAGCCATAGGGGGCTGGTGCAATGTGACTTGGGCAGCTCCAATAGCTGCCCCCACGACCCGGCAACGGACAAGTGGGAGAAAATGGATGGATGGAATGGATGAGATCGACCCTGAAAATAATTTCTTTGCGAGACCTATTAATGAGTGTCAATATTATGCTGAGGATCTCTACAATAGTAAATTCAAGAACGTTTATACTTCAATAGTCGAAGCCTCTATGCAAATGTTGACCTCATCAAGAGTTACTTAAAACAGTTTTCAAAACCATTCAGTGTGATTCTAATAACAGAAACATGGATGCATGATGATAGAGAAATGGATTTTAGTATCGAAGGTTTGAGTTTATAAGTCAGAATAGAAGAAATAAGCATGGTGGGGTAGCTATGTTCGTAGACTCAAATTTAGGTTATACAATTATTGAAAATAATAATACTTGAATGTCTTACAATTGAAATTGTAAGGACAAAAAAGAAAAATATTATTGTAAGTTGTATTCATAGAACATCTGGCTCTGATATAGATGTTTTTTCTAATTGGATGGAGGAGCACTTTACAGGCTCAAATCAGAAGTTCATGTTTGTGGGGGGAGATTTTAATATCGATCTGTTAAATCCAAACAAACATAAAAAGACTGATGAATTTATAAATACTTTATTCAGTATTGGTTTGTTTCCTCTAATAACTAAACCGAGTAGAATCACAACCCATAGTGCTACTTTAATTGATAATATTTTTTCTAATGAAATAGAAAGTGATACAGTCAGAGGATTAATGATAAATGATATCAGTGATCACCTTCCAGTTCTTGTGTTATACAAAAATGATAGAAAACAAGTATTGGTTTAGAAGGCTTAAAACAGTGAAAACTATTGATGCATTTAAAAAGGAGCTATTAGCTCAAGACTGGAGTGAGTTTGTACACATATTTCAAAAAGTATATGATAAAAATTGCCCAATGAAAAAATACAGTAAAAACAGAAAGTGCAAAGAAAACACATGGATGTCTAAGGGATTGTTGAATGCATGCAAGAAAAAAGTGGAGGATAAATATAAGAAATATAAAAATTAATTGACAGGTATCATTAGAAAATGTAAACAAGATTATTATAATAAGTTGTTAGATAACAACAAGAATAATGCTAAAGGCTTATGGAATATCTTAAACAGTATAATTAGAAATAAACCAAGAATGATCAATTATCCACAATATTTCAAAGATTAAGATAAAACCATAAATAATATGAATGAGGTAGTCAGTACATTTAATAAGTTATTCGTAGATGTTGGCCTGAAACTTGCTGCAAAAATTGCAATTGTTGAGAACTATAATTGTGAGCACAATAGACAAAAAAGGTAGATAGGTAGGTAGATAGACACAAATCCTAAAACATTATTCCTCAATCCTGTGGAGGAAAAGGAGATACTGGACATTGTAAAAGGGTGTAAAAATAAAACCTCGACCGATTACCATGACATGGACATGAAAACTTTAAAAACTGTTATTGAAAGTATCTCTACGCCGTTAACTTACATCTGTAACTTATCGTTGCAAACTGCAACATTTCCTGATGGTATGAAAGTAGCAAAAGTGATTCCTCTGTTCAAAGCAGGAGATAAACATCTCTTTACAAACTACAGGCCTGTTTGCCTTTTACCGCAATTCTCTAAAATCTTAGAAAAGGTTTTTAATTCTAGACATGACAGCTTTATTAAAAGAAATAATTTACTGATAATCAGTTGGATAATCAGTTTGGTTTTAGGAACAATCACTCAACCTCTTTGATATAATTAAAGTAATAACTAATGCTGTAGATAACAAGAAATATGCAATAGGGTTATTTATTGACCTAAGTAAAGTATTTGACACAATAAATTATTATATTTTAATCAATAAGATAGAACATTATGGGATTAGGGGGAAGCACTACAGTGGGTTGTCCACTGCTTCTGACATGGTCCAGTTACTTAAAAAATAGAAAACAATGTGTGAAAATAAATGATTACTTGTCGAGTTGTCAAGAAATTGTGTGTGGTTTACCTCAGGGTTCCATCCTGGGTCCAAAATTGTTTAATATAAATGACATTTGTAAAACATCTCAAATACTTACATTTATCTTGTTTGCAGACAATACAAAT
Organism: Proterorhinus semilunaris; assembly: GCA_021464625.1. Classification (NCBI taxonomy): domain Eukaryota; kingdom Metazoa; phylum Chordata; class Actinopteri; order Gobiiformes; family Gobiidae; genus Proterorhinus; species Proterorhinus semilunaris. The sequence continues at coordinate 42,966,217 of CM038349.1, read as the reverse complement.
ATTTTTGCATCAGGAGACGACTTACAGCAGCTGTATCAGTTTGTTAACTTGGAATTCGAGAGTGTCAGTAAATAAACTGAGGTCATACTGCCTTTGCGATGCCCAGTCCTGTCAGACCTTGGAAGCTAAGCAGGGAAGGGCCTGGTCGGTCCTTGGATGGGAGACCGTTAGGGGACACCAGGAAGCCTAGTGAATGTAGTGAGTGAGTGAGTGGTTGGGGGTGGTCGGAGGGGGCGATGACACAGACTGGTTGCTTCGCTTCCGACAGTCTACCCTGGGGCAGCTGTGGCTACAATAGTAGCTTACCACCACTAGGTATGGAGTGAATGAATAATGCAACTGTAAAGCGTCTTTGAGCATCCAGCGTTTTTTTTTTTATTATTATTATTATTATAAATTATCTTTAAATCTGAGTAAAAGTAAAATGATGATATTCTGCAACTGTAATTCCAAAGCTCAGGAAGCAATTCAGTTAGAGGGTGTTGTTATAGAGCGGGTGCAGGAAATAAAAAAATTATTATAGAATTACTTGGAAATCGCACATTATATAATTACTAACATTTCAAGAAGCATTTCAGTAATAGCAAAAGTAAAGCATATTTTAAACATCAAAGCTCTACATACCTTATACTGTTCTCTGATTTTGCCCTACTTATATTATTGTACTGTGGTTTGGGGTAGTACTTATAAAAACACAGTTAAACCAATAGTAATGCTTCAAAAAAGAGCTATCTGATTAATTCATAAAGTTGGGTTTTTGGACCACACAAACTCATTATTTTTTAAATCAAAGATCATGAAGTTTTGTGACATTGTTGAGTTCCAAACTGTACAGACGTTAAAAAAAGCAAGGTATAAATTGTTACCAAACCAAATACAAAGAAGGTTTCAAGAACGTACTGGATGTTATGAATTACAACATAGCACAACTTTGAAAAGCTTTAGCCCGACAGTTAATGGTGAACAATTGCGGAATCAGTTGGAGATGGAGATGAAACGTTATCCAAACATCAACCTGTTCAAATATAAATACAAACAAAAGACTTTTGAAAATTATAAAGATGAAGAAATGCATTGCCACTAGGGGGAGCAGTAGGATCTAATTGCATTTTTACTGTTGTTGCTCTGAACGGTTGTCATTCTATTGCTCAAAACTACTAAAAAAAAGAATTAGTCTAGGCGAGCTATGAATCTGGTGAGAGGGACCCTCCCAGTGGGCTAATAAACCTCGTCTTTAAATGCACCACACAGCACAGGAACTTCATCTACAAAATCAGCTGTTAGGGCAGCGGGTGGGGGTTTGTTGATGGGGAGCTACTGCCCTCTACAACTGGCCCGCTCTACACCCATTGGCATTGGTAACATGCTGAAAGAAATATATTAAGGGTTGCCTTTTGTTACTTGCTTTGTACTAAACATCGTACATGAAAAGAGACCGTGGTTGTCGTTGTGCTTCGTTTCTGTTTTCTATATGAACATTTCAAACAATGCTTTGTAATTTGGTCTGTGTTAAAAAAAGCCGCTTTGAAGTGTAACTGGTTCTCTTTTGCCAATGAGGCAAATCAAAATGGATGCTGCTAATCGTATGATTGATAATGTAATTGCATTAGTTTACTTTATTAGTTTATTTGAGCAGAATATTTACTGCTCAAATAAACTAATAAAGTAAACTAAACTAAAAATGGGAGATCAAATTGAGCACTGAGTAGCAGCATATTATACCTTAGAGAGACATTTTATAATCCAGAAATGAAAATAAGCGGGGAAGTGTTTGTACAACTGCAGCGGGAAAAGTTAGTGCATTCCAGCAGCTCTGAGTGGGTTTGAAGGATTCCTCAGACACACTCAAAAAACCCCTCCATTCCATAACTACAGGAAAACCACAAGAACCAGCTTATCCGCTCACAAAATCAAAGTACAAGAGTGGAAAATGTGGTGATGAGTAGCATTAAAGATACTGAAATAGGGCCAAACTGGTATTTTATGTCACATCTTTGAAGGTTGGTCCCACAGCTAACTGCTCTTGTGCCTAACCTCCCTCTGTCCCTGTGTCCCTCTGTCCCTGTGTCCAGCCTGTCCTCCTCAGTGCTGCAGGGCTTCACTTGCACCAGCGTGCGGAACTTCCAGTCGACACACGTCAACAAGCTGGTGAAGGCCTGCCACCGGACGACGGAGAACAAGGTCCAGCTGGTGGAGACCCAGGTCTGAACTGCCCTCAGTCAACAGTAACATACAGGACAGGCGTATTTCATTAGAGCCGTTTTCATTGGTGATAAATCCCTGTAAAAACATGAGCCTAACCCGTGTGTGTCCACAGCTCACATGCATGTACATCCACATCAAGAACACGAGTGACGTCGCGCTCTTCTCGCAGTACCCTCCGGATGTGCTGCTGTATTACAAGTACGTACCGGACTTTGGGATGTGTGTGTGCAGTACATCAGCAAGTTAATGGGGAGGTCTGTGCGCTCTGGTCCACAGTTACCCCCATGTGCCCAAGAACCTCTGCAGGAGTTACTTCGAGGAGCTGGCATCTGCAGACTTCTCAGTCTTTTCCACAGTTCTGAGCTACAAGAGGGACCTGCTCTTCAACAACGCCAAGTCCTGCCTGGTGACTGCTCCGCCACACACGCACACACACACTTCAGATGTTTGTACTGTGGGTGTGAGGGCTGAGCCAGGATCAGAATCCCAGTCTACGGGAGGACTAAAACAGGAGCTACACCAGCTGGAGTCCACACACTGACTTTTTATCTCGTGCAACTATGTGACCAGATTTGCAGGCGGAAAAAGTGACAAATTAAACGTAAATTAATTCTCCTGAATTCTGGCACGTTTTAGATTTCTACATTTACTCCACTTCTTTCAGCAGGGAATTATTACAACGGTATTTCCAAGTCTTAATATATCTTGTGTTCCTCTGTCACCCTGCCATCACATTTATCAGGATGTTGGACATTTTTTTCCTGCATTTATGAAGAGAGGCTACATGGGAGATATTATTCCTGTAAAAACACCACCGACACAATACAAGAAAGCGTCTTAAATCAAGGGCTTTTATGGCAATTGTAATCCAGTTTGGTTTGGAAAAGCACACATTGGTGCCTATAACTGGATTAACCCAGAGCAGGATCCCCAATGTCCCACCATGTGTGAAGTGAATGTGGCCCATGGAGGAATGTCTGAGGGCAGTGCTGGTGGACCAGACTCCTCAGAAAGTCTGTTTTATAAAATAATCCAGTACTATCCTCTCTTCCCTGTCAGGGCATAAGCAGCACCAGCCTGACCCAGAATCAGGTCCAGGTGCTGGGGAACATGTGCTGCACTCTGCAGGGCTCGTACATCCAGGACTCAGACCCATCCATCCTGGAGGAGCTGAAGAACTGCCCCGAGCTGACGGGGGACCAGGCAAACGCGGTGGAGACTCTGCTGACAAAAGGGAGCACGTCCTACGGGTCAGTGGGTTCATCTGTCCAGGGGAAACCACTTCCTGCTCTTTCATCTGTTTGATAGGATCGTTTTTCTGACTGATCTAAGTCTCCAACCGCCATGTTTATTTATTATGAATTCTACAAACATCGTAAAAAGGTGTCTATGTTTACGTTTTTGTTCTTGATGCAGAAAGACAAGACAAATATTTTAGTATAGGTATTAAAAGGTACTGCCAGTCAGGTATAAGTATCGAAAACCAAGTATTGTTAAAGTACTGGTATGAAAATATTGTAACTCTCCCCAGCCTTAGTTCTCGTATCCTGGTTAGGAAAACATGTACAATAGGGTTTCCTCTGTGACCTGGACTCCCCTGAAAAAGACTTTCTCTGTGGGACTTTCCTGGTTAAGTACAGGTCAAACCCTATTTCCCCTTGTTCTGTATATTTGTATTAAAAGTCCTGGGTTTTGCTCTGCTTTCATGTTCTTGCATGAAGACGTACTCGCGGAGTGATGTCATGAGCTGGTGATGTTTTTAGGGCCAGTTGATAACTCTGCTTGTTTGTGTGCAGAGCTGTGTCCACATGGACTGAGAAGACACTAAAGAACCTGGGCATCTTGACTCGGTTCCTCCAGTCGTCCTTCTACAGTCACTTTGATAAGGTCAGCTGCTGCACACTGACACATCACCATTAACCAGAGCACTTTTGAGGAGCTTTGGCTGGACTTGTTTGAAGGTTCTTGTGACTTATTCAGGGCTGACTAAATATTTAGGGCCATCAAGGCTTCATCTCCATGGAGATGTTGTGTGATGTGTGTGAGGTCTGAGAGATTATCTAACATATTATTTACTTTTAGAATGATTAAAAATGGCTCCAGTGATAGCAATATACTGCATCACCTGTTAAACCTTCAATTATGAATAACTGTCCAACGTCTAGTGGGAAATACCAGAAATGATTGTCCGGAAATCAGTAAAGCTTTATTCTTAGCCCATGTCGTAGTACTACATGCACTGATCTAGCTCTTTTTTAATTATGTGCAAAGAAAACTAAGAGGACGTTCATCAAGTACTGCCGCAAAGAGCTCAAACTTCACAAAAAGTCCAGGCCCCAGTGGAAGAAAATGAAGAAGCAGATCCAAAAGTCGATGAGGAGCGGGACCAGGAGTGCAACCAGTGAGTACCTAGTGTTCCAGCCTTTCCTCTTTACGCTCCCCATAGCCTCCTGAAGCATGCACTGGACTAGGAGGCCTCTGATGGCATTGTACTTTTTCAGAGGTGGTTTGATGCTTGACGTTGTTAGGATTCACAGAGGGGTTTGTTACGCCCCTGTCAGACTCTAATGTAATTGAGGGGTTTGTTGTTCAGGAGACTGATCCAGTTCAGGTTCCGGTATTTGCTCTTCACACTATGATAAGATAAGATAGCCGCATGGTTAGCACTCTTGCTTAAAAGCTAGAAGGTCCCGTGTTTGATTCCCACCTGGACAGGGCCTTTCTATGTTCTCCCCGTGGCTGCATAGGTTTCCTCTAGGTATTCCGGTTTCCCCTGCCACTAAAAACATCATATACATAGCTTACCACCACCAAGTGTGGAGTGAATGTGAAATTGTCTCATGTAAAGCGCTTTGTGACCATGTCTGTGAAAGGCGCTATACAAATAAAGTCTCTCCAGTCTGCAGGCCAAAACAAAATGAGGCAAGGTTCAGGAAAATGACATAAGAAATCACTGAAAGTATTTTTTAATGTTTTAATAAAGCTATTATTTCTGACACTTACCAAAAGTTCACATTTTCAAACAGAAATAACAATGTATTTGAATCTACCTTTTACTGTGCTAATGACCTGCTGTTTATAATAAAAACATGTTTCTTTTAGTTCTTTTATCAGTCAGTATTTAATTAAACAATGATTTTTTGTTTTAGTGGATGAAAATTGTACATTTAATTTACCATTATCATTCAAACTGTAACTTACGAAGTCCTTTCTTTTTATTGTGAATAATTGTAATCGTATTTCCATTTGTGACCAATTGAAATACTTAACTTCACAGTATTTCCTTGAACAGTAATAGGGAAGGTTTTACTTGAACAGAGGTTGAGTAAGTGAACGGTCTCATGGTCTCATGGTTGCTAGGCGTTGCAGGCTGCACCGAGCGGGAGATCTCCCATGTGACCATCAGTGACGAGACCTTCCCCTTCGACTACGACGTGGCTCAGTTCAACAGCTGCCTGAGTGCCGCCACAGTCCGAGACAACCTGGACGCCATCACGGACAAGGTGGACGACGAGGAGTTTCTCCGGCTGGTGCTGGACAAGCTGAGTCAGGTGAGGACATGACAGAAGGTATGGCTGAGGGGAGCCCTCAGCCGCGGGAATATTCAAGTTTAAAACCAGTTTGACATTACAGAGCTATGCCAGCCTCTGTGTGTGGTTCATCTGTTCTGTAATGTGGCCGTGTGCAGGCGTACGCAGGCAGCAGTCCCCAGGTCATCCCCGAGGATCAGGTGCGAGTGCTGGGCCCCGCCTCCCGTGTGGCCACCTCTCAGGGCATCAGCCAGTGGACCGTCACGCAGCTGGACACGCTGGCTGCCCTCATGAACTCAGCAGACGGATCGTGGGAGCCCAGTCTGGTCAGTCACCTTTTAAAGAGAGCAGTGATCCTCACATTTTCAAACTCCAAAAAGTGTCAAACTGAAAGGCTGTTGGATTGAAGGTGATGCCGAAGTTTGTAATGAGAGGAAGTGTGGCCAAAGCACACAGGACCACAGAACCATTGAACGTTTTGTTGCCAATAGCCAACAGGGTCATAGGAAGTGAGTTTATGGAAGAAAAAAGGAAAAATGTGAAGGAATGTGTAAACCCGACCACTTTTGCATATTGTGCACGCAGTGTACAATGAATACAAAAGTACAGCCCCTTTAAGTGAATACATTTTCAGGCCTGAAAACACTGCTCTAACAACGTGGTTTCTCTTCAGGTCAAGGAGGTGATCAACAAGTACCTGTCCACAGCAGAGAACAGTCTGGGCTCTGTAGAACTCAACACCATCGGAGGAATCTACCTCTGCCACCTGGACCTTCCCACTCTGCAGACCATCTCAGCCAAGAGCCTCCAGTGAGCCCCGGCCAGCAGACATGACACTTTACTCGTTATGGTTTCAGGGCTGGAAAAAAACATTGCAATACATTCAATAACTGTCTTAAATATTATGATAACGACATAATCACATCGTTATCGGCCTTAAATGTCATTAAACACCAGTCCAAAACATACCATCTCCATGATATGAGCAGCAGAGGAGATGAGAGCCCACGTGCTGTGTAGAGGCATGTTTTTAGGGGTTTTCACCAATAAAAACACACTTAAAGGTTGTTTTGTTAAATCTTATTAAAAGTTAATCCCAGAACAAAACAAGGTTATTCTCTAAAGCTCTTTTTTAAGTTGAAGAAAGTTGTATCTGTGTGATCTTAAAGGAAGATGGAGGAGTTCAGTGATTGTGAATATATAGTGGCTTCTTGTGTCAGCTAATACTGTGACGTCTGATGACATGATGGTGTTTGTGTTTGCAGAGGCGCTGACGCTCTGGACGTATCGTCCTGCTCTCAGGGGAAGAAAGATGTTCTGTTTGACATCGCCAGCCAAAGCTACAGCAGCTCCACACGCTCCGCGGTGTCCGTCTCCAGCTACCAGCTCATGCAGCCATACATGGGTAAACCCGCCCGCCTACACTCACTTTCAGCACTTTTCAGCCATTAGCTTGTACTTTATTATTACGCGCACAAAAGCCAAGCCAGTCTTGTAGTCTAGTCACTTTTCCAGTACAAGTCCCTCTGAAGTCCACATTTTTTGAGTCCAAGTCACTTTGACCTAAACATTAAAGACTTTAAAGTACAACTCTTCACCCAAGTCACTGAATGTTCCGCGTCAAAGTCCCTGTTCATTAAAATAGTGTAGAGTCAGAGTCCAAGTCATTTGTCTAGCTAATTTAACGATTTTTCTTTTTGTCATGGCAAGGTTTAATGACCTTTAGTAACGAAAAACTGTGTACGTTAATTAAAGGTTCTAATTTTGTAGTAGTTTGAAATTAAGTTCTTAAAATTAAATAAAATGAGTGGAAAAACCGATGGCTGTGTACTCTCTGCTGCCAGTTACAAAGTAATGCTCACATTAAAGCTTTAACTAGCCATCAACACTTCCCTTCAAGGCCAAGTCAGGAGCTAAACCTGATAAGGACTGAGCTCTCTGGGTCATATTTTCAAAACACTGACTTTCAGACTGTAAATAACATCACACACATACCCCCTACCTAACCACACCCCCATCGTTCTGCGTCTGCCTCAACACGTTTCCTTAGCCCCACCCCCTGGTCAATGGCCAGTCATCGTGTATTCCCCATGTCTCGATGTGTCTATATGTGCTTTGCCTTAACTTAACGAAATGCGCGGTATAAATAAAGTTGCCTTGCCTTAAACTAAAACATCTTTTCACCATTAAAAAACAAATTACAAAGCGGGGAGACCTTGAAGAACTTGTCCACACCTTTGTGACAAGCAGAGGCAGGTAGTACTCAGTTACTTAAGTTGTACTAGAGTAAGTTTTTGAAGAAACTGTACTTCTTAGAGGACCTTTTCATACGGTTCTTTTTTACTTCTACTTGAGTAAAATTAAGTATCTGTACTCTTACTTGAGTAAAAATAATTGGTTCTTTTTCCCCGTGAGTAAATCTTTACACAGCAAATGCTTCATTTTGATCGATAAAATGGGTGTAGTTCGTGCTCCTTGTTCTATAGAATTTTCCATTTTCTTGGAATTTTCTTTGTAAATATCACCATTTCCACATGATTGTATGTTTTGTTTCACACAATTTAATAAAGACTTTTTTGCTCAAACAGTCACTCACAGTACTCAAGTAACATTTTATCCAAATACTTTTTTACTCTTACTTACTAATTGTTTGGGTCACTACTTTTTACCTGTACTTAAGTAAGAGTGACGTTCTATCTGACTATATAATTTTTTACTCGAGTAATTATTATCAGGCAGTCACAGCTAATCCAAAAAGCAGCTGCTCCAGTCTTGACAAAAGCTCAAGGAGACGCCACAATTGCACTTTGCATGAAATGCACTTTATAAATAAAATTGACTTTTGAATCCGGACTAAATACTGATGCTCTGCCAGCAGGCTAGCAGAGGTGAGAACACACAATTTAATATAATAATAATAGTAATAATTTGAGTAAAAAGTACTGGCTCAAATGGTTACTCAAGTGAGAGTAAAAACGTTCTTGGAAAAAATGCCCCTGAGTAACTGAGTAACTGTTTGAGTGTAAAAGTCTGATCTCAGTAATGTAGACGTGAGAACCAAAACATACAATAATAATTCCATAGAAAATGCCAAACAAACATACTGGATGCAATCAAGTGATCCTGAAGAATTCAAACGAAGAATGACAGATTGATTTCCCACTGAAAGTTCTTAAATGTGAACGGTGATGTTAGGAAGAGTCTGAACTGTGCTTTAGAACTGAGCTGCAGTGAGTGAATGTGAAACGGGTCAAATTGGAGACAGTCTGATGTGATGCTGACATGTCTTTGTTGGCCTGCAGGGGGTGCAAACTTGTCATATGTGAAGAGTCTGATCTCCTCTAACATCAACATGGACGTGCCCACCTTCATCGGCCTGAACCCCAGCGTTTTACAGGTGTGGACTTTGTTATGTTTATAAAGCTTTGAACAATGTTATAATGTCTTTTCCAAAAGCAAACCTGGAGTGGTGTTTTATGTGATTCATGTAAAGCAGGGGTGCCCCCTACGTCGATCATGAGCTACCCCTCCCTGATTACAGAGTCTTCTCTCCAAAACTGGTCTCTCATTAGGTCCTGGAATGACCGGAACGATCCAGGACCGACCATCTGATACATTCTGGTTACACATGGGAATGCACACAAGCTACAGACAGAATGATGACTGTCACTGGCATCACACCAGCTGCATTTCGGTGCCTTCCCGTTACTTTGGCCGCCTGATGATCACTGATGGAATATAACACTGTGTCTCTTTGTTTGTTTGTATACTTTATTGTCCCCGTGTGTAAATTTGTCTTCTGCATTTGACCCATTTTGAACCTATTTTAAATGATAACAACCCTGATTAAAAAAAGAAAAAAATAACTCCCTGTTGTTGTGACCTGTAGGTAGATCTCCGGGCCTTGCTGACTTTGTAGCTCGCAAGCTGAAAAAGTGTGGGCCCCTGATGGAACGCTGTACTTGCGTTACAATGGAATGTATTAGAGTCATCAAATACAAGAATTCCTCTCATCCCGGTGTTTTTATTACAGAAAAATCCCTCAAAAGCATGCATCATGTGAGTTAGTGAGCCTCTGTTCTCCAAAGGTACTAACATTTAGACAAGGAGACAGAAAACAGAGGGTGAAATAGAACTGTTTGGCTGGAATGAACAAAGGTTTGTCTGAAGAAGGAGGGCCACAGTATTTTCAGAGGAGAGTCAAACCATTTGAAATAAAGTAAAAAAAAAAAAAAAGAAAGAAAAATCAACCCCTCATGAAATGTATACAAATGCTTTAAAATTACATTCACACCATTCTTTTTCATATCTGATTTTACAATATACTCGAGCAGGACAAAATCGTACTTCGTTCCATCCATCCATCCATCCATTTTCTCCCACTTGTCCGTTGCCGGGTCGTGGGGGCAGCTGTTGGAGCTGCCCAAATCACATTGCACCAGTCCCCTATGGCTCCTCCTGCAGGTGGTGGGTCCACGGGAGGACGGCCTCATGGTTCCAAACGGGCCTGTTGGTCTCTCATAGGGGCTTCATCCATTCACTCTCTCATTCATACACCAGTGTACGCAGACACTGGAGGCAAGGAGGGTGAAGTGTCTGGCCCAAGGACACAACGACAGCATGCGCCTTTAGGAGGCGGGATTCGAACCCCCGACCTTCCGATCATGAGACGACCCGCTCTACCATCTGCGCCACCGTCGCCCCAGTAGTGGTACTTCGTTCCACTACTACAAAATCATGTATAGAGCCTTAATCACATCACTGATCGCTTGGTTAAATATGACAAGTAGATTTATTTCTTCATTTATGATTTTAGGCTTGTAGTATTTGCTTGAGTGTGCACTCTCCCTTATCTAATCATAGTGTGACCAATACCAAAGCAATCTGTGCCGGACACCAGGGCAAAAAGGTCTATGTTCTCCTGTGTCTGGCGTCCACCACCAACCTGAAGCATGTACAACAGATTGGTAGGCGTAATACTCCTGATCTCTGTTGCTCACCGTTTGCTCTTTGTGTCCCTCAGAACCTGACTGTGAGAGACGTGCAGGCGCTCCTGGGGTCCAACATTCAAGTACTAGAGTCCTATGAGAACGAGACCGTGGTCCGGACCTGGGTCAGTCTTCAGTACCAGACCGAGTTGGACGGGCTGAATATCGGGCTGACCGGAGGCCGCACGACGACCACCTCTGCCCCGGCGGCCACAAATACCACACAACCCGCGGAAGCTGCCTCCACCACAAGACCCCCCGCTAACAGCACAGGATCCCCCGCTAACACCACAGGATCCCCCGCTAACGCCACAGGATCCCCCGCTAACGCCACAGGATCTGCTGCCACCATAGGATCTGCTGCCACCACAGGTCAGTTCACACTCTGTCTCTATGTAACGCGCTTCACACACTAAATTATTTCAGTCAGCAAATAATGTTTTCATACTAAGTCAGGTACTCTCCTAAGCCGTTTATAAAACCTAAGTGAGAACATATTTATCAGGGACGATGCAGTCAACATGGGCAGCACGGTAGCACAGCGGTTAGCGCTCGTGCTTTACAGCTCGAAGGTCCCGGAATCGATTCAAACCTGGACGGGGCCTTTCTGTGTGGAGTTTGCATGTTTTCCTTGTGTCTGCGTAGGTTTCCTTCCGGGTACTCCGGTTTTCCCTACCACTAAAAACATGTACAATAGGCCTCATAATTTTAATACATTTTAAAGGTTGTAATTAACTGAAAATGGTAATTTGTTGAATTTGTAGCATTAGGAGGTCACATTTACTGAAATCAAAAGCTATTTCAATCAAAAACATCTTAACAGGTCAAGTTACATTCTTTACCCTTATCTGATAGCAGCTTCAAAATTCTTAAATCCAATAAACTTGTGAGTTTTTGGAGAGTTTCTGCTTGGGTTTGCTTGAGGCTCCAAAGGTTTGGGTTGAGGTCAGGGGATGAGGGGGTCCACATCATGAGTTTCTCTCCTTTCATGCCCATAGCTGCCAATGATGCAGAGGTATTCTTTACAGCAGGACATGGTGCGTTTTCATGCATGAAGATGATTTTGTTCGGGAAAGCACGGCTCTTTTGGAACCATGGAAGAAAGTGGTCAGTCAGAAACACATATTTTTCAGAGGTCATTTTCACACCTTCAGGGAGCCTAAAGGGGTCGACCTGCTCTCTCCCCATGATTCTGGCCCAAAACATGACTCCGCCCCTGGTGACCATTCACCAACCATCCACCACTCCATCCATCTGACCATCCAGGGTTACACGGCCTCATCAGTGAACACGACTGTTTGAAAATGAGTCTTCATGTATTTCTGAGCCACTGCAGCCGTTTCTCCTCGTCTGCTTCAATGAACAGTTTAGGGGAGGCTGGATAGAAGGTTTATGCACAACTGCAGCCTCTGGAGGTCCTACACCTTGATGTTCGGGAGACTCCAGCGGCACCAGCAGCTTCAAATACCTGTTTGCTGCTTTGTAGCATCTGTTCTATTAATCTGATGTATTTGTCTGGCAGAAATTGGGTCGTATTTCGTTTTTGTCTTAATTTGTTTTTGTTTATTAAATATACAAGGCAAACATGAAAATCAGCTTTATTTTTTGAAACAACATTTCATTCACTCGGATATAAGAAGAAAAATTGCTGTTTTTTCATTTTTTGATTTGCAAACCAAAATTGTTATTTTCATTTCAGTGAAGGAAATCCAAATACCCACAAGTACACTGATCAAAGCGGAGCCACTGGGAGAGTTTTATATATAAGCTAATCTGATGTGGCTAGTTGTTTTTAAAATAAGTTTGAAAACAAGAAGTAACACAGAGAATTAACTAATTAACAGTGAAATAACTGCAGCCTATGGAGGACCACAAATGACTAAAGTATAAATAAATAAATAAATAAATAAATAAATAAATACAGGAATATATAAATAAATACATTCATTTTGGACAATAAAAATTAAATATTTACATTGATATGTTAAATATTACTCTGAAATCAAATAAATATACCTTTATTTAGGTTATTTATCAATATCTACATTTCTTCCTTTATTTATTTATCCATTTATTGCATGTATTTATGTATTTCTACATTTCTTCATTTATTTATTTATGTATTTCTACATTTCTACATTTATTTATTTATGTATTTCTACATTTCTTCATTTATGTATTTCTACATTTCTTCATTTATTTATTTATGTATTTCTACATTTCTACATTTATTTATTTATGTATTTCTACATTTCTACATTTATTTATTTATGTATTTCTACATTTCTTCATTTATGTATTTCTACATTTCTTCATTTATTTATTTATGTATTTCTACATTTCTTCATTTATGTATTTCTACATTTCTTCATTTATTTATTTATGTATTTCTACATTTATTTATTTATGTATTTCTGTGTTCCTGTATGCTAATTAGGCGGGCGGTGCTGAACTCAATCAAGAGCAGGATTGGTTAGGATTGCGTGAACTCTGGTCTCGATCATTACTGCCTCACATCACGGTACTCTGTTATGCTGCGTTTACACATAAGCATGATGCGTTACGAATGTCATTTTTCCGTCATTCGTGACGTTCGTGACGTGACTTAACGCATCTCAATGGGATTCTTAACAGAACGCATCAGTTCGTGACATTCGTGACGTTCGTGGAGAAAGTTTTTGTCTGTCAAAAAATCTTACACGAATGTCACGAATCACCCTCTGTTCGTGGCGTTCGCAACGGAGCGTGTCCTTTCGTGAGGAGTAGTGGCGCTTCGTAATTCAGTGTGAGAGCATTCGTAGAGCATTCGTGGAGCAGAATCACTGTTTTTACGCTCAAAATTGACAGAAACCCACGCTACGCCCAAAGTAAATGTTCGTACCTGCAGTAGCTACGCCAAGGAAAAGTGTCACAAAGTCGGCCAATCCGCGCTCCAAGCCACGGACAGCACCTGAAGAAACACTTTCAGCACCCTGAGCCGCTGCCGCTCCTCGGGGTGCTGAAAGTGTTTCTTCCTCCTGCGGTCGTACCTGATGTTCGGGAGTTGGAGCCAGACGAGCCCAATGACTCAGGGGAGAGCACGGCCTCTGCTCCGCCTCCAACCCGGTGGAAGAAGATCACTCCACATTCGCCCAATTCTTGACAGATTTCGGACAGAACGTGAATATTCCTAGTGACCCGTAACAGCCCGTGGCAGCGCGGGACACCACGCAGCAGCGCGCAACACCACGCAGCAGCGCGGGACGCATATTCGTGACCGTGCGTAATAATTCGTGCCATTAATCGTAACGCGTAGTAACAGGTCGCAACAGTTAGTGGCGGCGCGTGAAACCTCGACCCCGAATCATCAAATTCGTGATCCTTGGCCACGAATGTGCATTTGTGGCATTCGTAACGCATCGTGCTTATGTGTAAACGCAGCATTAGCTAGAGATCCTCTGTGCACTTTTGTGTGGTATGATGGCAGTTTCGAATGTAAGTTTTTTAGGAGCCATTGCTCATCAATTAAGAACATTAGCAAATGATGTTAATGATGTTGAGCATAATGCACCTGAGGACTATCTCCTCTTTCGGCTGGAAAGACTATTAGATGTTTTAGTTCATCACAGTGCTGACCCAGAGGTAGACTTTGATGCAACTGTGTGTCATCGCTAAAACTGAGCAGTTAGCAACAACTATCTTGGAGTAATTTTGATAGCTTCTGTCTGGTTCCCCTGGCTGACCTACAGCCCACCAATCCTGCTCTTGATTGAGTTCAGCACCGCCCGCCTAATTAGCATACGGCAACACAGAAATACATAAATAAATAAATGAAGAAATGTAGAAATACATAAATAAATAAATGTAGAAATGTAGAAATACATAAATAAATAAATGTAGAAATGTAGAAATACATAAATAAATAAATGAAGAAATGTAGAAATACATAAATAAATAAATGTAGAAATGTAGAAATACATAAATAAATAAATGTAGAAATACATAAATAAATAAATGAAGAAATGTAGAAATACATAAATAAATAAATGTAGAAATGTAGAAATACATAAATAAATAAATGTAGAAATACATAAATAAATAAATGAAGAAATGTAGAAATACATAAATAAATAAATGTAGAAATACATAAATAAATAAATGAAGAAATGTAGAAATACATAAATACATGCAATAAATGGATAAATAAATAAAGGAAGAAATGTAGATATTGATAAATAACCTAAATAAAGGTATATTTATTTGATTTCAGAGTAATATTTAACATATCAATGTAAATATTTAATTGTTATTGTCCAAAATGAATGTATTTATTTATATATTCCTGTATTTATTTATTTATTTATTTATACTTTAGTCATTTTTGGTCCTCCATAGCAGCCTACTTTCCCACCCTGTAATAATAATGAATGATGATGACATTAAGTCATTTTTTTTTTCTTGTATATTTAAACTTTTAGCGTAGATTGGGTAGTTACAAAGTCACAAGTATTAGTATTAGCCCAAACAAACGTTTTCAACATGTCTTCTTCTGTCTCTCTTGCAGCCAAACCAAGCAGTGGTGTGTCCCTCAGTGCCCCCAGTGGACTTTCCTTGTTACTGCTGCTTCTGTTCTCTGCCTATCAGCATATTTTTACTTGAACCAATGTCAAATATACATGAAGTATATTTAAAGCCTGATCTCATATGTGCAATGATGTATATCATTTATATTGATTAGAGCATATTTTTAAAGATTGTATTAATATTATTTCTTTGACATATTTATGAAGAAATAATATGTGCTTTACATAATAATAATAATTGTACGTTACTAATTTTCAGGGTTTTTTTTGTAAATCGGTCAATTCTAAATTTCATGGATAACAATAGTAACATTTTACGTTGCAGAAACATAAAAAAACCGACTGTGGTAATTATGTTACTTACATTGGTGGTGGTCTAATACATGTGTTAAGCTCTGTATTTACTATTGAATTGAAATGAAGGATGATACTCTGTAGCTGTATGTAAGCACTAAGTGTACTTTTGTTGTTATGACAGTGGCATGTTTATGTACTCATAATCATTGTTCAAGAAGATAACAGTAAAACACGTGAAGAAACCAGCATGTGGCACTGACGTCGCAGAGCTGTCCGTCGAACTACAGCAGGATTTACTAAAGATCTGCTTCACTCCTCAGACTAAATGAACACATCAAGGAGGAAACAGAAAACTTTTCTCTGTGATTTTTACCGTTTGTCATGTGAACAGAGTCTGAGTCTGTGTTTAAGCTGCTCAAGACGTTAGCATTTAGCTTCAACACGATAAACACATGATATTAAAAGCTCAGCTCTGAGATCTCCAAATGAAAGCCCTGAACCACAAATATCTACCCTTGGATACAACATGTGACAGAGGTCAGAGATGAGCTGTTACTGTAGTATTTCCTCAGACTGTTCATGGATGTGAGCCAAAGTGTGTTTATCGTGTTGAAGCAATCAACTGTCAATGGTTGAAGCTAAATGCTAACCAGTAGCATTCTACCATCTTGAGCAGCTTAAACACTGACGCAGACTATGTTGACATGACAAACTGTAAAAAGAGAAAGGTTTTCTGTTTACTCTTCGATGTGTTCATTTAGTCTGAAGCAGATCTTTAGTAAATCCTGCTGTAGCTCGACAGAGATTTGTTGAGTCCCCAGACACTCTCTGGAGCAATGAATACAAGTACATTAAAATGCCACTGTCAATCAGTTGTCTTTCATTTCTATCCTGAGTAGAGATATTGTTACATGTTGTAGTACTGCATAATTCTACTTCGGTATTAAAATGGCGCCCTTAACTATGTGTGATGTCATTGGAAAAGCATGTATAACCTTCGCAGTGAGTACTCTTGGAGAACATATTTTATTCTGAATAAACTTTGAGCTTTTAACAGTGGCATAATGTTGTCTATACCCAACACAACACACAGCTCTCTTTTCTCAACTTTTTTTATTTGTATTAAACATTGGGGCCACCTAGGCCAGTTCTATAGCTTCTCTAATCAGCACAACATCAGCAGTGCTAGCATAATTGCACAAGGGTTTTAAAATCATCAATTACCCTTTAACATGATTAGCTAAGACAATTTACCATTAGAAACTCTGCACACCGATGTAGATATTTCATTAAAAATCACCCGTTTCCAACTAGAACAGGGATTCCCAACATTAGCCATGTCTAGACTGTATTTCTGAAATGTAATGTTATCCTCATTGAAAAATGCAGTGCTTTAAGGACATTTTATTGTGTATGGATTGAGAGTCAGTGGACATTGTTTCCTATTTCCGCCTGACAATGTTTCTACACATGCAGACCAATGAAGCGCTCATGTCTGTGTACAGTGCAGTCTCTTTCAGCACTCAAATTAACCTCACTTCAAAGCATCTCTATATGTTAGCACCATGCTGGTATGTTCATTACAATCCTAGCATTCAAACGTACAGTGAAATAACTTTGAGTCACTACACATTTACTAATTTACCTAGATAAGTACTAATACTAGTACTAATCTTGTTATGAGACATTACACTAATGTTAAAGCCACACTGTGTCATTTTTCGGCCAATGACTAGAACAACTACAGGGAGGTAAACATTTCCTCAACCATTTTCCAATTTAAAAGTGCTTCTCACAGTAGTTGAAATAAGATACCAATTTCATCATTTATTTAATGCAAGCATCAATCAAAATATGCTGCTCATAATTTATGAGAGATTAGGCCACATCAAGTCATTGTTCTGCTCGAGCAGTTTCTGAGGCACTAAGTCCTACATGAACTTAAATCCACAACACGCAACATTTCACTCAATAAATGGAATAAAATACAAGCATTTGTTTTATTACAGATATGTTTTTTAGCTGAAAAATAACAAAATTGAACAGACAACAAATATGTGTTCTCTGTGAGCAGCTCAGCTCTCCTCAGACCTGACTAACTTTACTGGGGGCGGGACGTCTCCAGCTCATCTCCATGTAGTAACAAAATGGCGAGTGAAATGCCTGACATCAACGTTAGCAAAAAGTTAATTTACGTGATATTTTAAACTAACAAACTAATGTTTAGCTTTTGAGACGCTAACAGATTTAAATGATTAGCTGAGCTAAGCGCTAATCAGTGATAACATTCCCACGTTCCCACATAAAAACACATGAACACAAACCAATGGCGTCACATCTTGGGAAAACGAGCTCCCCAGTCCACATGAATGCACCATAACAACGATGTCTGTGTAAGCTCTCAGTCGTACAGGAGTTGTCCATCTTCAATGAAGGTACTTGATTCATCTTCTCTACTCAGTAGTTGAAGTCTTCGAACGTTTCGCCTCTCATCCAAAAGGCTTCGTCAGCGACAAAAGTCCCACTCAGCCCACAGCTGAATATATAGACCAACGGGGAGGAGTTAGGGTTGGCCCGGCTCCTCCCCTCTAATCACAGCTACTCTCACCTGTGGGTAAACACCCTTTGAAGTAGAGCGTCTCCAACAACATGCTCACCTCAGTATCGGTCAGTCCTGTCCTATTCATAGATGATCACTACTCAGTATATGTCCTATTCATGGCTGATCACTGCTAATTACCTGCCTATTGTTCTTTTGTTGGCTGAGGTCCTGTCTCCTTGGACTGGCCATGCCCTTTCAGTTTCTCCCGAAGGAGATTGGAGTAAAGTGAAGAAACTAACATAGACATAGAGCTAAAGAGGTGCCTAGCAGTGGAGAGGGAAAGACCAAAGAGGAGCAACATGTCCAGAGAGCCCTCTCAGACTGTGGCTATTCGAACTGGTCTTTCACTAAAGCACAAAGGGCAAGAAGACCCAAAGAACAAGACAGACAGACTACAGAGCCCAGAAGAAAGGGAGTTGTAGTGCCGTATGTAGCCGGGGTCTCAGAGGAACTTCAGAGAATCTTTAGGCAGCACAGGATTCCAGTGAACCACAAACCGGTGAACACACTGAGACAAACATTAGATCATCCCAAAGACAAAACAAAGCAATGTGGTTTATTCTATTCAATGCAAAGAAGAAGAATGCAAACAACATTATATTGGAGAAACTAAACAAGTTTTACAGAAGAGACTTTATCAACACCGAAGAGAAAACACAAGCGGCCCTCAGTCAGCGGTGCACCTCCACCTCAAAGCCTCCAACCACTCCTTTGAGGACGGGGAGGTCAACATTTTAGTTAAAGAGTAACTCACCCTCAAATCCACTTTTTTTCCTGATAAACTGTATAAATGAGTGTCCTATAGTGTTGTCTACATGTCCTGGTCATTATTTTGCAAATTAGTTGAAAGATCAACTTTCTGCCTAAAAGCGTCAGTGAGGCGCCATCTGCAGCGAACTGTCGGTACTGCATTTGATTTTTGAATTTGGCGCCCCTATTTGCGCAGAGGTTTGAGATGTCAGGGGTTAGAGCTGACGTCAGATGCCCCGCCGCGCTGGGCTATAAAAGCGGACCAGTCTCGCTCACGCCCGTAGCGAGTTGGAGAAGGAATAGCCAACTGCTGCTTTAGTTTAGTTTGCATTGTTGACATATCCTTTAGCGAACAAATGCCACGCAAAAAGGCAGTTTTATCCATACGCCTACTGTTGATCAGTTTATATGCTTTTGACTGCGTGAACTCTGGTTGCTCTTGGAGGCCCTGACTGAAACCCCATAGCCCGCCACTGCTTATAAATGCCTCCCCCTCACACATTAACAAACATTCTGTCATGTTTACAACCCTAAACCCTAAAGATTTTATTTTGAATTTTACATGATACATGATTCTGTTATTTTTCAAAAAATAGGAAAGTGAAAAGTGGGGCGTGCATAAGTATTCATACAGATGACTTAATACTTAAGTATACTTAATACTGGAACCCCCTTTTGCTGCAATAACAGCAGCAAGTCTTCTGGGGTTTGACTCTACAAGGTTTGCACATGTAGAGACTGACATTTTAGCCCATTCCTCTTTACAAAACAACTCAAGCTCTGTCACATTAGAAGGAGAGCGTTTGTGAACAGCAGTTTTCAGGTCTTTCCACAGATTTTCAATAGGCTTTAGGTCAGGACTTTGACTGGGCCATTCTAACACATTAATAGTCGTTTAGTAGCCACTAAACGACTATCCTTTCAATACGTTCATGATAAAGAGAATCCAAGTAAATTATATAAATGTCATGAAATGAACATCCACACATTTTGAATAGGGACTGGCTTCATTATTCACTTGTTTGAGGACCGGCCCCTGGACAGAACGTGAACCCGAGTGTCTGCCTGTGGTTTTATGCTTGGAGACCCCCACTGCTCCTGCAGGTGATCAGAGGCGCTTGTAGACCCCCAGTGGCGTTTTGCAGGTGGGGCAGGAGTGTTTGGCGTTCTTCAGGCGGTTCACACAGAAGGGAATCAGGCAGCAGCCGAGGACACATCTGAGACACATAACATCGGATCACTTTCTGCACACACGCTGCTAAAACCAAACAAACCGGCGCTGATGTCTGACCCGCAGAAGAAGAGGCCTCCACAGAACAGGTAGGTGAGCAGCCCCGCCGTGTAGTCCACTTTAGACAGGACCATCCGCTGACAGCGCGGACACAGCAGCTGCCCCGGACCGTCAGAGGGGGGCGCCATGGGAACTGCACACACACAGAATCATCTCAAAGACAGGAATTACTTAGACTTGCTACTTAACATTGCCGTTTTAAGCTCTACAAAGATGTTCTGAATATGATTCTTCTTCTTCTCTCAAATGTTAATGCACATGTTTAAAATGTGAACAGTAAAAAGCTGACTCACCCACGACCATCTGTGTACAGGCCATCCTGCCTGTAACAGAAGATGTATGTAGTCACACATCAAGCATCACAATAGTCAAGTGTCTTGCCCAAGGACAGACCTTGTTTGTCTATGACAACATACCAGCATTTCAACAATACAAAGTTGAAATGTTGGTGAGACACTGCAGCAAAACACACATTTTGAAAAGGTGCTTTTTACTTGGAAACAAAGAAATGATTGGACACTACATTTGCGTGGACATTACACTGGTTATTGTATTTGGTTTAATGTTTGGTGCTGCCCTGTGAGGCAACTCCTGCTGTGACCCTCTACATTTATTCTGTAGATCAGTACGTGTCGACAGCAACACAACAGTGTTCATTTTTATTTAGTTTTAGTCAAGATTTAGTCTCTTCAATATTAGTCTTGTTTTAGTCAGCTATAATCCGTTTAGTGAACTTTACATTTATAATATGTATTATAATCATACTTAATTGTGGTTCTCTGCTTCCTGTTTGTTATCCACTTGGACAAAGCACAGAGCTGTTCCTTTGGCAGTGAAATTAAATGATCTGAAGCTCTTTTAAACTGTCATTGTCATTTAGATGATTTTAGCCTCTTCTTTTCATTTTTTTTTAGTCATCCATGAAAATACCTGGACATATCAGTTACATTTTTTTTCTCATAAACAGCTTTTAATTTAATTTTACTCTAATTTTAGTCAGCAACAAATATTACTTTGACAATTATAATGAAATATTTTAAAAATATAATAAAAAAATGTATATATATATATATATATATATATATATATATATACAGATGTTCCACTTGGTTATGGTGTTCCACTTGGTTCCTCTTGGTTATGGTGCTCCATGTAGCTTTCCCTGCAGCATCTTACACCTGCAGTTTTGTGCTGGATTGTCTCATTGGCCTCTTTGCACAGTCTACACCTGGGGTCTTGTCTGGTGTGATAGATCTGGGCCTCTATTGCTCTGGTGCTCAAGGCCTGCTCCTGCCATGATGAGCCTCTGTGCTGTCCTTCAGGCCAGCTCTGTCAAGCCATTGGTAGGATTTCCTGATATCCGCCACTTCAGTTATGTTTCGGTGGTACATCCCGTGTAAGGGCTTGTCCTCCCATGACGGGACCTACAGCGCCTTATCTTCTGTTCCTTTGTCAGACATTCACTGAGCACATCATCTGTTGGAGCCTTGTCCTTGATGTACTTATGGATCTTGGATGTTTCATCCTGGATAGTGGCTCTCAGGCTCACTAGTCCTCGGCCTCCTTCCTTACGGCTAGTGTACAGTCTCAGGGAGCTGGATTTTGGGTGGAACCCCCATGCATATATATATATAGCATAAAGGTAAAGGTGTATATATATATATATATATATATACAGTGCCCGAAAGTATTCGGCCCCATTGAACTTTCCGACCTTTTGCCACATTTCTGTCTTCAAACATAAAGATATAAAACTGTAATGTTTTGTGAAGAACCAACAACAAGTGGGACACAATCATGAAGTGAAACGAAATTTATTGGATATTGGACATTTGTAACAAATAAACAACTGAAAAATTGGGCGTGCAAAATGATTCAGCCCCTTTACTTTCAGTGCAGCAAACTCTCTCCAGAAGTTCAGTGAGGATCTCTGAATGATCCAATGTTGACCTAAATGACTAATGATGATGGTAAATAGAATCCACCTGTGTGTAAACAAGTCTCCGTATAAATGCACCTGCTCTGTGATAGTCTCAGAGGTCAGTTTAAAGCGCAGAGAGCATCATGAAGAACAAGGAACACACCAGGCAGGTCCGAGATACTGTTGTGGAGAAGTTTAAAGCAGATTTCCCAAGCTTTAAACATCCCAAGGAGCACTGTGCAAGCGATAATATTGAAATGGAAGGAGTATCAGACCACTGCAAATCTACAAAGACCCGGCCGTCCCTCTAAACTTTCAGCTCATACAAGGAGAACACTGATCAGAGATGCTGCCAAGAGGCCCATGATCACTCTGGATGAACTGCAGAAATGTACAGCTGAGGTGGGAGACTCTGTCCATAGGACAACAATCAGTCGTATACTGCACAACTCTGGCCTTTATGGAAGAGTGGCAAGAAGAAAGCCATTTCTTAAAGATAAAAAGTGTTGTTTAAAGTTTGCCACAAGCCACCTGGGAGACACACCAAACATGTGGAAGAAGGTGCTCTGGTCAGATGAAACCAAAATCCAACTTTTTGGCAACAATGCAAAACGTTATGTTTGGCGTAAAAGCAACACAGCTCATCACCCTGAACACACCATCCCCACTGTCAAACATGGTGGTGGCAGCATCATGGTTTGGGCCTGCTTTTCTTCAGCAGGGACAGGGAAGATGGTTCAAATTGATGGGAAGATGGATGGAGCCAAATACAGGACCATTCTGGAAGAAAACCTGATGGAGTCTGCAAAAGACCTGAGACTGGGACGGAGATTTGTCTTCCAACAAGACAATGATCCAAAACATAAAGCAAAATCTACAATAGAGTGGTTCACAAATAAACATATCCAGGTGTTAGAATGGCCAAGTCAAAGTCCAGACCTGAATCCAATCGAGAATCTGTGGAAAGAACTGAAAACTGCTGTTCACAAACGCTGTCCATCCAACTTCACTGAGCTCCAGCTGTTTTGCAAGGAGGAATGGGCAAATATTTCAGTCTCTCAATGTGCAAAACTGATAGAGACAAACCCCAAGGACTTACAGCAGTAATCGCAGCAAAAGGTGGCGCTACAAAGTATTAACTTAAGAGGCTGAATAATTTTGCACGCCCAATTTTTCAGTTGTTTATTTGTTAAAAATGTTGGAAATATCCAATAAATTTCGTTTCACTTCATGATTGTGTCCCACTTGTTGTTGGTTCTTCACAAAAAATTACAGTTTTATATCTTTATGTTTGAAGCCTGAAATGTGGCAAAAGGTCGGAAAGTTCAATGGGGCCGAATATAAGGCACTGTATATACACTCAACAAAAATATAAACGCACCTTATAAACACCTTTGTTTCTGCTCCATTTTTCATGAGATGGACTTAAAGATCTAAAATTCATTCCAGATACACAATATTACCATTTCTCTCAAACATTGTTCACAAATCAGTCCAAATGTGTGATAGTGAGCACTTCTGCTTTGCTGAGATAATCCATCCCACCTCACAGGTGTGCCACATCAAGATGCTGATCTGACATCATGATTAGTGCACAGGTGTACCTTATACTGCCCACAATAAAAGGCCACCCTGAAATGTGCAGTTTTTTGCTTTATTGGGGGTCTGGGGACTCAAAACCAGTCAGTATCTGGTGTGACCACCATTTGCCTCATGCAGTGCAACACATCTTCTTCCATAGAGTTTATCAGATGGTCCATTGTGGCCTGTGGAATGTTGGTCCACTCCACTTCAATGGCTGTGTGAAGTTGCTGGATATTAATGGGAACTGGTACACGCTGTCGTATTCGCCGGTCAAGCACATCCCAAACATGCTCAATGGGTGACCGGTGAGTATGCTGGCCATGCAAGAACTGGGACATTTTCAGCTTCCAAGAATTGTGTACAGATCCTTGCAACATGGGGCCGTGCATTATCTCGCTGAAACATGAGGTGATGTTCATGGATGTATGGCACAACAATGGGCCTCAGGATCTCATCACGGTATCTCTGTGCATTCAAAATGCCATCAATAAAATGCACCTGTGTTCTTCGTCCATAACAGATGCCTGCCTATACCATAACCCCACCACCACCATGGGCCACTCCATCCACAACATTGACATCAGCAAAGCGCTCACCCACACGACGCCACACACTGTCTGCCATCTGCCCTGAACAATGTAAACCGAGATTCATCCGTGAAGAGAACACCTCTCCAACGTGCCAGACGCCATCGAATGTGAGCATTTGCCCACTCAAGTCTGTTACGGCGATGAGCTGGGGTCAGGTCAAGACCCCGATGAGGACGACGAGCTGGAGTCAGGTCAAGACCCCGATGAGGACGACGAGCTGGAGTCAGGTCAAGACCCCGATGAGGACGACGAGCTGGAGTCAGGTCAAGACCCCGATGAGGACGACGAGCTGGAGTCAGGTCAAGACCCAGATGAGGACGACGAGCTGGAGTCAGGTCAAGACCCCGATGAGGACGACGAGCTGGAGTAAGGTCAAGACCCCGATGAGGACGACGAGCTGGAGTCAGGTCAAGACCCCGATGAGGACGACGAGCATGCAGTTGAGCTTCCCTGAGACGGTTTCTGACAGTTTGTGCAGAAATGGTTTGGTTATGCAAACCAATTGTTTCAGCAGCTGTCTGAGTGGCTGGTCTCAGACAATCTTGGAGGTGAACCTGCTGGATGTGGAGGTCCTGGGCTGGTGTGGTTACACGTGGTCTGCGGTTGTGAGGCCGGTTGGATGTACTGCCATATTCTCTGAAACACCTTTGGAGACGGCTTATGGTGGAGAAATGAACATTCAATGCACGAGCAACAGATCTGGTTGACATTCCTGCTGTCAGCATGTGTGCACGCTCCCTCAATGCTTGTGGCATCTGTGGCATTTTGCTGTGAGACAAAACTGCACATTTCAGGGTGGCCTTTTATTGTGGGCAGTATAAGATACACCTGTGCACTAATCATGATGTCAGATCAGCATCTTGATGTGGCACACCTGTGAGGTGGGATGGATTATCTCAGCAGTATATATATATATATATATATATATATATTAGTGGTGGGCCGTTATCGGCGTTAACGTGCTGCGTTAACGCGATAGTCTTGTCGGGCGATAAAAAAAATATCGACATTAATCTATTCTCAAAGTTGAGTTGGGAGTGGGATCTATACTAGGCAAGCTATGATGACTTTCGCCATAATATTATAGCGCGGATGTTTACCTAGCCGAATTGCATTGTAGGGGGCGCGAACGAATCTTCGAACATGCTTACTGTGAAATTAACACAACAAACGTGACGTGCTAGCATGGATACAGCTACGAAGCCGCCACCGGGTTTGCTTCAGGGAAAATTTATTTTTAAGAAGCTTCCCAATGGAAACTACGACAAGACTAAGGTTGTTTGCACCTTGTGCAAAGTGGAATTGGTTTACTGTAGGAGTTCTTCCAGTCTCAAGTACCACCTAAAAGCAAAGCATCCCGTAGCTAGTGCGGAGGAAGATGCCGGGCCAAGCACTGATGTAGCGTCGGGGAAGAGTCGTCGTCAAACTACTATGCTTGAGTGCAACCGAGGCAAGCCCGTCAGCACAGCTCTATCAGCAAAGCTCTATCAGCAAAGCTCTATCAGCAAAGCTAACGAATCTCCTCGCTCAGTGGATTGCCACCAGCTGCCGGCCCATCAGCGTGGTTGAAGATGATGGGCTTGAGCTTGTTCTCCAGGCGGCCACAGGTGACTCTTCTTACAAACTACCCGCGAGGCGAACTATCATGAGGAGAATACATGACCAGAAGATGTTAGAGGCGAGTTGTGTGGCGCTGACCGGGGACCACTGGACCTCTGTCAACAACGATAACTACCTCGGCGTTACTGTACACTTAATCGATGCCAGCTGGGAACTTCACTCCTTCGCTTTAGGTAGGCTACGTTATGTAACTTTAAATTAGGCCTACATCATTTAATTATTTGATTGATTGATTAAATTAATTACCACAACACCACGAATTACCACCACATATGTTTGCTTGTAGTTGTTTACTACTAGTAGTGAACTTATTCTGATCTACTTTGTCTGTCCGTTAGGTGTGATGAAAACAGAGGAGCGTCATTTTGCAGAAGCGTGTGCAAGGCAGTTTCTCGACGTCGCTAATCAGTGGAAGATAGCTGACAAAATCAGCCCTATTGGAACAGACAGTGCTCCTAATATCAGGCCCGGCCCTAACCAATTTGGTGCCCTAGGCAAGATTTTAAGTGACGCCCCCATCGCAGTACAGTACTTGCACTGCTAGTGTACATATACTCACAAGAAACTTAATAGCTTTGTTTTAGACATTCTTTTATTTAAATAAAACAATTGCACATTCAAAAAACGAATTATAATAATATTAATTAAAGAAACAACTAAAAAAAATTAACTCAACATATGAAATACAATATAGATTACATAAAGTATTACATTTAAATACTCCCGAAAGTGTAAACAAGTGACATTAACTTAAATACAATAGAAATACGGCACTGTGCAAAATAAGACAGTAGTATCTTATCATATCTATCTTACAATTACAAAAACAATTGCACATTCAAAATGCTTATTATAATATAATATCTTATCTTATCTATCTTACCTATCTATCTTATATATCTCGTCTATTAGTATCTTTAGGCACAAAAATACAACAAGGATTTGAATAAAGAAAAATGAAAAGATCTTAAAAAGAGCTCTATTGGTGTTTTTGGTCCTGCCTTAAATTACACTAAACTACAGAAACTACACCACCCCCTCCTTAATCTCACATGACTTGCTACCAGTGTTGGGAATGTTACTTTAAAAAAAGTAATTAGTTATAGTTACTCACTAGTTGTTCCAAAAAGTAACTGAGTTAGTAACTGAACTACTCTATAATGAAAGTAACTCGTTATCAGGGAAAGTAACAATTTGTGTTACTGTTAAAAAAAATTGCTTTATATCAACATTTTCAAAAGTCAGTGTAAATGTATATGTATATGTACTATCATGTACAAGATGTTCATAGTAACTGAATGAACTGAATGGGGGGTAGAGTAGAGGGGGGGCATCTGTGACTGAACGGTATTGACCAGTATTTGCGCCGCTGTTTTATTAATGTAGGCCGTATTCAAAGAGAATGGGGAGGAACAGGACTAAAAGAAACATGTACTAACGCAGCCAACGATCAGGGCAGACTTTACGCACAGTCTTTGTGGGGGGGGGGGGGGGGGGGACGCGTCTTTGGGTTAAAAATAAGTTCCAACACTAGATGAACGATCATCAACTCGATTCTCCCCCGCGGCCGCACCGCGCTGTGGGGAGGACGAGCCGCGGGTCGGGGACACGCGTAGTTTTTGGAGCAGAGAGCACGAGCTCTGCACACACAGGCAGCGCGAGTCTCCGTGAAAAAATAACGTCGTTACCTAATGCCGTTCTTTTAAACGGCGTTATTCCAAACACTGCTTTCTTGAGGCAAAGTCATCTACAACATCATCATATTCCTGTGCATTGTCAATGTAAGTGCGCGCACATGTGCGGGTGATGAGTGTGCGTGGCGGCAGGTGCCTTGGAGCTGTGGGAATCAGCGGCAATGCGCACCCGCTTTTCAGAGCGCGTGAGGCCGGAGGAGTAAAAACACAGATTCGCGAAAAATGTATTGAATTTGGAACATCATAACCACTCCTACATCATATCTGACACAAGTGAAACGAGACTCTGTCTGGAAAGAGGGAATCTTCATGTCAAGCAGTAGCGGTTTGAAATGCCTTTCCCGAGCCCAGGCATTCGGATCAGAGGAATCATATGGAAACACGTGCGCGATCAAAATAAAGGATGCACTGGATTACAAACAATTTTTTAAGTGGATTTTATCATGACCTGATCGCTGGACAGACAGGCAGGTACTACACACTCCAAACCCACACATATTGAAATAATATCCAGGAGAGGGAGAGAGGAAAGCGGCTCGCCTCTTTCCTCTCTCCCTCTCTATTTGCCTGAAGTGTCAGAGAAATGTAGGCTCGTAAAACTATATATACTGTCACCAAAGAAGCAACAGCACGAGCTGTGTGGTTCTAGACGCCATAATGATATCAATTAAATATTGTGCGGGTAGCAGCTACCCTCCAACCCGTCCCGCATACCCGCGGGTAAAATTCCAGGACGTAAAACCCGCCCGTTTCAGCAACTTTTGCGGGTACCCATCCGATACCCGTGGGTACCCGACCCAGTGCAGGACTCGTTGCAGTGTCAATGAAATACAATAAAAGCAGAAAGTTCATTACGCGGCTCTGGCGCCCCCTGGATGTACGGCGCCCTTAGCATTTGCCTATACTGCCTATGCCACGGGCCGGCCCTGCCTAATATGGTGGCAGCAGGGAGGATACTGCCATTCCAACATTTGCCCTGTGTTGCGCATGTTGTACAGAGAGCTATTGTAATGTCTCTTCAGGAAGGTGGTTTTGATGGCGCACTGGCCAAGTGCCGTAAAGTGGTCGGACATTTCAAACATACCTGCCCTGTGCCACCTCCAGCATGTGATGAAGATCTCAGATGATGATCCTGCCTATATTGCGCGATTCAAGGCTGCCTTCTCCAAGGACCTCAACCAGCGGAGGGAGAAAATGAACCTGGAATGGCTTAAGGTATGTTTAGTTTAGTTTATTAGTTTATTTGAGCAGATAAAAATTCTGCTCAAAAGGAGTGGGCTGAAGCAAAAGCTTATAAGCGCCCACCCCCGACATAATGACCAGAAGATAACTGTATTATTTGACCATTATAGACTGTTAAGCCAGTAGATTAGTCAATGAACAGATGAATGAGTCATGAAGAAATATGGAGGTTGATTTTGGAAAGTAACATTTTCATCAATCAATAATATATATGTTTTCTATTCATCTAAGGTGGTGACTACGCTAGATCCACGATTTAAGGACCTTATGTGCTTGCCCAGAGCAGAGAGGGAGCCAGTGTGGGCAAAGCTAAGTGAGTTGGTGAAGGGAGAAGAACCTGCTCTGCAGCCACTCAGGGAGGAGAACTCTGAGCCACCCAAGAAGAAAACAGCCCTGCTATTGATGGATTCAGACTCAGAATCAGACTCAGAGACACCAGAAGACAATGTTGTGAAGAGGTACAAGGTAGAGCCCAGTGCCGGTCTAGATCAGTGTCCACCGAAGTGGTGGTCGGAGCACACTGCTGTCTATGGTAAGATGTCCCTCATTGCCCGTAAATACTTGGGGACTCCAGCCACAACGGTCCCATGCGAGAGGCTATTTTCTTTAGCAGGCCATATTGTGCAAAAGAGGAGAGCTAGTTTGTCACCAGACAATGTGAACAAGCTGGTCTGCCTGAGTGACTGGTGGAAGAAGGAGAAATAGAGCTTGGACTGAGTGACACAAAGTTACTGACTGTAAACAGTTAATCACCGTTCATTTTTCATGTTTAACAGAATAAACAGTAAACACAAGTGCATCTTATTGAACATGATTTATTTTCATCACCAATTATCATAGTTTAACAGCTTTCTTAAGCAGCTTGTGATGCATTTTGTAAACAACTGGTCTCAATTTTAGTTATTATTTTTGGGTAGCACATATTCCGGCAGAAATAAAACAAACCATTTTAATCTATAGATTAATCTAGATTAATTTAAAAATTAATCTAGATTAATCTAGATTAAAAAAAATAATCTATGCCCACCCCTAAAATATATATATATATATATATATGTATATACACTCAACAAAAGTGTATATATATATATACACTTTTGTATATATATATATATATATATATATATATATATATATATATATATATATACACACACTCAACAAAAGTGTATATATATATATATACACACAGCACTTTTACCGCTCACGACGCCTTTGCAGCCCAGAGACTGCTGTTCCGTCCTCTCGGATGCAGTTGTGAACACGCGCGTTTATAATACGTGTTATTTTGTCTAATCGCTCCAAAAATGTCATGTTTTGTGAGCACCCTCAAGAAAGACCTCAGCACCCACTAAGCACCCCCTGGAACAAATGTCTGGCGCCGCCGCTGCTGTACAGGGCAGAAATATGAAATCTAGACGTGTGGTCAGTCTGAGTGTGGGATCTTATTGGACAATTACATATTCTTATGACTATCAATATACCAATTTATAATCGCATTCATAATAAAAGAACATCTAAATGCATAGGGATCAAGGTCAAGTGAGGGCAGTTGTTAACACCACGTGGGGTAACTTTGGACCAATCACAAGCAAAGGATGGGCTCGTGGGAAAGTGCTGCTTCGCTCCTCAACTTGACACCTCAAGGTTGGAGGCGACTAAATAAACCCCGCCCAAGCGGGCTCGGGGCGCTCCTTCTGAATTTACCATGGGATACGCATCGCTCCGACAAAGTTAAGGATTATGCTTTAACAACTTAATGGGGCTATAGGTGATACGGGATGGATATATTTCTGACCAAATAAGGATTATGTTTTGGGGGATAATTTGGAGAAATTCAGAAAAAAATCGGGGGGAAAGGGGGATTGGGAACATATTAGTAATAACAAAAACTGCAACAAAAATAGGAAAAAGTGGTTTGTAAATAAGGAAAATATTGTTTAGATAAAATATTGGGGAAAATATTCAGAAAAGAAAGGGGGTTTGGGGGTATAAAATAATATATTTGAGCCGAAACAACCAAGTCACTTCCTTTAACCCATTTAGGCGGGAAAGCATTGCCGCATTTCTACCATTAAAGCCGGGGGCGCTCTTGTGTAATTCTACCATTGAGGCCGGGAAAGCAGATACGTCATTTTTCGAGTATAAGGGTGTTTTTGCACCAATTGTCGGCTTTGAGCCAATGAAATGCAACAGAATAGAGGCTTTTTGTTTCGTGTAATTTGGTGAAATATTTGTGGAGATTTTCACTTTTTCGTGTTGCAACCCAGCTACAGTCCATTTATAAAGCTTACACGTAAATGTAGCACCGCAACACGTGGCGTGCAACACGCGATGTTCCGTTTCATTCGATCAAAAGGTTTTACTCAAAAACAATCAGAAAACTGTTGTTTTGCTCTTTCCATCACGTAGTTTTATTGAGAAGTCAAGTGTGGGACGAGAGGAGAGCAGGGCTGCGTCTTCTCCTCTGGCTGACAGCCTGAGCAGCAGTGAGGGGAGGGGCTTTCTCCTCTTCCTTACTGTGAGAGGAGGGGCTTTCTCCTCCTCCTTACTGTGAGGGGAGGGGCTTTCTCCTCTTCCTTACTGTGAGGGGAGGGACTTTCTCCTCTTCCTTACTGTGAGAGGAGGGGCTTTCTCCTCCTCCTTACTGTGAGGGGAGGGGCTTTCTCCTCCTCCTTACTGTGAGAGGAGGGGCTTTCTCCTCCTCCTTGCTGTGAGGGGAGGGGCTTTCTCCTCCTCCTTGCTGTGAGGGGAGGGGCTTTCTCCTCTTCCTTGCTGTGAGGGGAGGGTCTTTCTCCTCCTCCTTACTGTGAGGAGAGGGTCTTTCTCCTCCTCCTTAGTGTGAGGGGAGGGTCTTTCTCCTCCTCCTTACTGTGAGGGGAGGGGCTTTCTCCTCCTCCTTGCTGTGAGGGCAGGGGCTTTCTCCTCCTCCTTGCTGTGAGGGGAGGGGCTTTCTCCTCCTCCTTACTGTGAGGGGAGGGGCTTTCTCCTCCTCCTTGCTGTGAGGGGAGGGGCTTTCTCCTCCTCCTTGCTGTGTTTAGAGAAATCTGTTTGGAGCAGGATACTCTGCCCTGCCCCACCACCAGCTTTTTATTTATTTATAGCTTCATAATTATTTTATTTATTTCCCTTGTTTCTATATAAAACTATTAATTAAATTGTATTTTAAAGAGTGGATATAGTTTTGGGTTTAGAGAGAAGCTGCTAGACAAAGGTTTAACATAAAAAATATAGGCCTATATTTTAGTATAAGAGGTCTATATACTTTATTTCACTTTGCTTTTACATATTTTATTGTTGTGACGGTATTTATTTAAATCAAATTTCTCAGGAAAGCCACAAGTTTAAGCTCTCAAATACGTTTTGAATTTTATTACTATTTGCTACAGAGGCTGAGAAATCAATAATTTAGTAGGCGTTGACACAATTGCTGAATACTTCAGGAACTTCCGGTTTTCGGGGTCCTTTCTGAAATCGCCCATAGGTTTTACAGGCCTTTTTTCCAGGCGTTTCAGGCCTATATGGGTGTTAATGCTGTCCCTGGACCAACAGCATAAAAACGTTGTATTTTGTTTCCGTACCTGCTTCTAATACTTTTTTTCAATACCATTCTGGTATCATTTAACGCAAGGGTGGGCAAACTAAGGCCCGGGGACCAAATGTGGCACCCCTAGCCCTTTAATTTGGCCCATAAGAGATGATAAAGCCCCATATGGATTACCTATAACAGGGGAAAGACCTATGTTTTCACTGACACTCATAACTGCAGGTATTTTCTTGCTTCTTTAAATGAGTTTAGGCAATTAGTCTATTTGAGAATAGAACTTGCTTAACACAACCCAATTCTAGCCCTGGTCTGGCCAGGGCTAGAATTGGGCGGCATGGTAGCACAGCGGTTAGCGCTCGTGCTTCACAGCTAGAAGGTCCCGAGTTCGATTCCCACCTGGACGGGGCCTTTCTGTGTGGAGTTTGCATGTTCTCCCGTGTCTGCGTAGGTTTCCTCCGGGTACTCTGGTTTCCCCTACCACTAAAAACATGTACAATAGGCCAGGATGGATGAGAGTGTGTTTGAGAGTGTGCATGGGGACGACGGATGGAAATTAGTCCAATGCTACAATCTGTGTGCCTTGTTCATTAACATGCACTGTCCTGACCAAATAAACTAGTAAAGCCCTCTTGGCAAGGTCCCAATGTGGCCCCTGCCTTAAAAGGTTGGCCCATATCTGGTTTAACGGTACCCAGTCCTAATACTGCCCAGCTGCATCAACACTCACAAATAAAAAACAGTTGAGTTTCTGTTATCAAACTTTCACCATGGATCGGTTTGATCCTAGGAGCTGTGATGTGAGGTCTGCCATGGCAAACAGGGCCCACATGTCAGACGAAGAGTGGTTCAGAAGCTCCATATGGAGAGAGACAGTGTAGGGGCTGGTGCAGCTGCAACTGCTGCTCCTGACCACCCGCCAATGGATCAGTGAAAGGAGACGAGTGGACGTTATAAAACCAAGTCAAACCAGTCTAAATCGTGTCCCCACGACGGACAGAGGGTCTTTGTGACACTCCATTTGGTCGCAAACAGAAAACGCTCGTATAACCGTATGCACTTAAGAAATGTAGAACGCCTTTGGAGAGCCAAAGGTCGAAGTCACAGAGTGAGACAAAGACAAGTAAATCTCTAAAGGAAACGGATTCAGTACTTACTTCAGTGGGCTACTCACAGACGGGAAGTGCTGTGCTGTAAACGGATGGTGGTGTCGTCCTCTGTCCCTGTTTGGTCTCCTCCCCTCTCACCCGACCAGTGCCTTTGCGTCACATCGGCCCATGGGCGCCGTAAAGGGGTGGAAGGTTAGGACGATTCTAAGGGCCCAGAAGAGCAGACCCTCTTTTTCTTTTCTTATTTCTTTTCTTTTTTATACATACGTTAAATGTGCTAGGGCCCCTCATACACTTAATGTGTATTTTGTCCGTTTTGACCATAGATTTAATATTTAACAAACAAATAATGTATTTACTGTTTAAGTCACACCCCTCCCCCTCACAATGGTTCATTCCACCTGCGCTGTCCGAGCTACGCTCGTTAGCGTAGCGTTTGTTATGATACAGTGCAGATAGTGACACACGCAGGCATGTCACATCAAAAGTCAGGGCATCAAAAACGGAAAGAAAAGAAGGAAAGAGAAGACCGAGAACGCCGAAGTCGACAGTATGTCACACAGTTTTTCAAAAACAAAGGTAGCTTGCCCTATTCCTGTATTCCAAAACTTTCACTTACTTATTTTTGTTGCTACATGACCTGCTTTTATCTAGCTAGCTTAGCAAAATAATTACTGAATTATGATTTACATCCAACAATAATAACATCTCTGCTGTCTCCGGGTTATCACGTCTCGTAGACACAGATTCAGCGGCCGCTGCACACCCACGTCTTCCTTCCCCCGCGGCCCCCGTCCCCGTCTCAGCCAAACAAGGTGAGCCTGAGCGCAAAACTTCACGAAGATTGAAAGCTCTAAGCACGTCTTATCTACTGTGTTCTCCACATGATGATAACTTTACTAAACAAAAAGTAATCTACACGCTTCAAAAATTACAAAAAACAGTTCTGTGAAGTGACAGTGCTGCTGCTACGATCGATGCTGTCAAACATGACGTTCTTAATATGAATAAAATGCCCCTTGAAAAAATAATATAAAGTGGAATAAAAAATGTGTCTGTGGTAACCATTGGCTATAATTAGTTTACAGAATAGATATTTTAATATTTTATATTAAGAAAACTAAATCGGCCAATACACTGTGTGTGTGTGCGTGCGTGTGTGTGTGTGTGTGTGTGTGTGTGTGTGTGCGTGCGCGTGTGTGTGTGTGTGTGACTTATACAGATGTAGAGTCAGCTTTATTGTCCGCACCTCGTCCTCCTAATGACCCAGTCCTCTCAGTGTCAGGTGATGTGAACATGGTCAGCTACCAAGGCAGTAAAAAACGAATACAGTTTTGGATTGTCTAATTTTTTTCTTGTGTTGTATAGTTATCTATTTCATACAATATTATTCAACATGATGATCAAATCCATTCTGTATGCCAGCCATTGATTTCAAAATACAACACTGATCTGACTTGTGAATTTGAAGATGAAGTCAGACACCTCAACTCTGTATATAGGGCCACTTTCCCAGGGTGTCTGTCACCAATTGATCTGCTCAACAGCATTTACAAGATGCAGCTGCAGAGTATTTTTGGGCAGGTCTGCATAGTTTTGCGAATATTTTGCACATTGCCTGTGACCGTTGCTGGTGGCGAGAGAGCATTCAGTAAGCTGAAACTGATTAAAAATTATCTTAGGTCTGCTATGTTGCAGGACAGACTTTGTCACCTTGCCATACTATCCATTGAAAGCAAACTGGCAAGAAAGCTGAACTTTGATGATTTGATACATGATTTTGCCAGCAGAAAGGCACGCCGCTGGGCCATTATAAAGTGATGTTGAACATAACTTTGTTATACCTGGATAACAAACAGTTTATGTCTGGTTCAGTACTTGTTTAGTCCTGGACTGGTTTAGGCCTGGCATTACTCCTGGTGTGTCTTGATTTTGAGCCCTTGGCCTAGTTTTAGTCTTGGACTGATTTAATTATGGGTTAGTTGTAGCCGATGTTTCCTGATTGAGCAGTTGGACCCAGTTAAAGCTTGTTCACGTAAAGTATATGTCAATATGTGTACATTATGTTCTGTTGTGTTTGCAATTGAGATAATAAATATTCTCCTTTTATGTAAACAAGTACATATTTCCATAGCTTTTTCTTGTTTTTGTAGGCTTTTACTCATCAGACATTTTAACTATGCAATGTGCTAAGTATCTTTTTTAAAGTATACAGGGCATGTTTATTGGGTTACATTTTATCTGTAAAAAATGTAGGGGGCCCAGAAATTTTTGTTTCCATAGGGCCCAGAATTTCTGGCGGCACCCCTGCATCGGCCCATCACTAAACCTCGTCAGGAGAACAACAGGGCTCTGTCAGGCCCGGAATCCTGACACAGCTGCTTTCCCCCCCCCCCACCTTCATATTTGAACCCGCTCGCACATTACTTTAAGGCAGATTAATTAGTTTGACGTTGCGTTCCAAGCGTTTCACTCAAAGCCGTTAAAAGTGGCCGTATGTTTGTCCAATCAGCATCAAAGCTGGACTTCATCATACTGAGACACAACCTGTAACTGAATGTGCCCAATCAGTAAAATGTGTAAATGAAAAACATGGTATATCCAACATTTTGGATGGAAGCATGAGTGCATGAACATACTAATATAATAATATAGTGGAGTACAGCTGCCTCGTTAATTTGCACGATGTCATTAAAGTTCTTCGATACAGGTTTACTGATACGCGTATCATGATACAGTCATATTTCGATAAATGGTGAAACTATTGTCCCAGCCCTAGTGAGTAGAGATACAGGGGAACGACCTGGAGTACCGGTCGGTTATCATGGACTTTGTGGACTGGTGTGAGCGCAACCACCTGTGCTTGAACACCAGTAAGACGAAGGAGATGGTGATCGACTTTAGGAGGAAGTTACTACAGCACACACTGCTGAACATCCAGGGGGAGGACATCGAGGTGGTGGACAGTTTCAAGTACCTGGGTGTTCACCGCAACAATAAACTGGACTGGTCCCGCAACACCAACGCCCTGTACAAGAGGGGCCAAAGTGGCCTCCATCTTCTGAGGTGACTGAGGTCCTTTGGAGTGAGCAGGCCTCTGCTCAGGACTTTTTATGACTCTGTGGTAGCCTCTGCTATCCACTACGCTACTGTGTGCTGGGCCCCGGGCAGCACGGAGCGGGACAAGAACAGACTGAACAAGCTGGTCAGGAGGGCCAGCTCCGTCCTGGGCTGTCCCCTGGACTCTGTGGAGGAGGTGAGAGACAGGAAGGTATTAGCCAAGCTCACCTCCATCATGGACAACACCACCCACCCACTGCACGGGACTGTAGAGGAGCTGAGCAGCTCTTTCAGTGGCAGACTGAGACACCCTCAGTGCAAGGAGCAGGTCCTTCATCCCCACTGCTGTCAGACTGTACAACAAGACTGTAAAGTAACATGTGCAATAACCCCTTTGCAAAACTACGTGCAATAATCTCTGTATCTACGTCACTTCATCAACCACTTACACTATGACTGTAAACCTGCACCGCTAACACTGACCAGATCATATTTTATTATAGTCTGTTTACCTTATTTTTTGCTGTTTATACTTTTTGCCCCCTTAAAGTTGTTGGTAGTCATTGTATATAAGTAGTTTTACTATTTCATTGTTTGCACATTTTCTGGTCTATCCTACACAGCCTGAGTGTTTCTGAGAGCTGAAAGTTGTTGGGGAAATATATCTATTCTCTATATTTTGCTTAGTCTTAGAGGTTATAACTTGCTGACTGAAAAGATATTATTAATGTTTGTGCTTTGAGTAACAGATTCTTTGCTTTATAAAACTGAATGAATCTTATCTGCCTGGGTTACTCCCTTTGCCTGGGTTTCTGGGAGAGTTGCACTGTGAGACCGACTGTCTCAAGGATGACAATAATGAGAACATTGTATGCTTTCAACATTGTTATCTCATGGCTCTGGCATCATTTATGTTTTTCCCCCTTTTTCCCTTAGACTAGAGTCGTGCTATGTAAATTAGGGGCGTGGTTTACTAATAAAGGAAGAAGATTCAGGCAGAGAGCCCAGAGACCGAGCGGAGGATTTGTCTTCAGCTCCTTTTTTGGAACTGGGTCCTTATCTCTGTTTCGTCTCTCCTTCGAAGTAAAATGGTTATCTGTCTTGTCTCGCTTTCTTTAATTGATTATTGTTTATGTTGGTTTACCAGCCCCAACAAAAGTGAATTTTCATTCATTGTGAGATCAATAAAGGCTTATCTTATCTTACAACAATAGTAATAAATGGCTAAACACACATTAGTTACTAAATACAGTACACTTTCCCCACATTTTGTTAAGTTACAGCATCCTTCCAAAATGGATTACATTTGTTTGTTTTTTAATCATCAATCTACACACTATACCCCATAATCACAAAGTGAAAACAGTTTTTTAGAATGTTTTGCAAATTTATTTAAAATAAAATTGCAGCACTTTACTAATCAGATATTTATGGTGGAGATGGTTATCCATCTGTAAGTTCTACCATATCTTCAGAATAACAGCTTTAGGAAGAGTCCTGGTGGTTCTGAACGTCTTCCATTTACAATGATGGGTGTCACTGTGCTCTTCATGACCTTCCCCAGATCTGGGCCTTGATACAAACCTGTCTCAGAGTTTGCAGACATTTCCTTTGACTTCAGGGCTTAGTTTCTGCTCTGTCATGACTCTCAGCTGTGGGACCTTCTAGAGAGGTACGGGTTTTTCCAAGTCAACCCCAATGCATTTAATTTAGCACAGGTGGACTCCAGGAGAGCTGTAGAAACATCTCAAAGATGAGCAGTGGAAAAAGGATGCCCTTGAGCTCTGTTTTTTGGGGTCATATTTTTCATACATTGGCAAAACATTCTATGGAAGTACTGTGAGCAGATTGATGAGGGGGAAAAAATTCTATACATTTTGGAATGAGGCTGTAACAGAAAAGTGTTGGTGCGTGAATACTTTCCAGATGACCTGTATCTCAGTAACTCCCCTTCACAAAAGCCCCACCCTCTGAGCTCTGTCTGTCAAGAGTTTAACCCATGTCATCACTGGGGAGAAGTGTGTGTTAGTGACTCTTTTTGGAGCAATACCAAATTCTGATATCCTCCAGATCAAGGCAAAATGGGTCGCAATGTGCATTGGAGCTGCCCATATAACATTGCACCAGCCCCTATAGCGCCTCCTGCAGGTGGTGGGTCCACAGAAGGACGGCCTCATGGTTCTACCCGGGCCTGTTGGTCTCTCATAAGGGGCTTCTGAACCGCTCTTTGTCTGACCCGTCACCTAGGACCTGTTTGCCCTGGGAGACCCTACCAGGGGCACGAAGCCCCCGACAACAGAGCTCCAGGATCATTCGGGCGCTCAAACCCCTCCACCATGTTAAAGGAACAGACCACCGTTTTTCCATACTGAGATATGTTCTTACCTGATCTTAGACAAGTTGATACGTACCTGTCTGGTCTCAGTCACGCAAAAAGACCAAAGATGTTGTTAGCATTTGGCTACTCCCAGTATATTCCTATGGCTCCAAAAGGGGTGAGGTTAGAAGCGACCACGCTCTTCCACGGGCACAAAGACCAGACAGGCGTGTATCAACTCGTCTAAGCTCAGGTAAGAACAGATCTCTGTATGGAAAAACGGTGGCCTGTTCCTTTAAGGTGCCGGTTCCAGGAGGGGTGCAGTGGACTAATATATCCAAAATATGCAACAAAGGAAACACTAAAACTATCTTTGGCTAAAGCATTAAAATGTGACTAGCAAAGTCGTGTGGACTAGTCCTGCTCTGGCACTACTGGGTCAGTTCTCTGTACGACAAATTGAATAATGACAAATAATGCACCTTAACTCTAACCTTAACCTTCGCTTACAACTTAGCAGGCGTTGCTTTCAGCTCTTTTTTTTGGCTTTGAAAAGGGAAAAACTCGCAACGCTCCACTACGTCTATGGTACGAGCTCTGTTTTGGGACGTGGTTTTGCAAAAGGTCACTCTGTGGGGCTGCGGGAATAAAGATCAAAACTGCAACTGCAATTTGTCCTATTATGATACAATATTTATTTTATTTATAGTCCGTTCATTACTATTCACATGGTGTCTCCTGTCCCACTCCCCTCGGGAGTGCCTGTCTAGATCGAACGGAGGAACCCGGCTGAACGGAGGAACCCGGCTGAACGGAGGAACCCGGCTGAACGGAGGAACCCTGCCTACTGACAACAGGGACTGGACGGTCTGTGATCTTGGCCCGTCTGCTGAGGGACTCCTTCGGCCTGGGTCTCTATAGCCTGTCCGTCCATGGGAGTGGATCTCTCCTTTTGTGGTTCTCCTCAAGGTTTCTCGTTTCTCCCACCGGGTTTTTGAGTTTTTCCTCGCCGTGCTGGAGAGTCTGAGGACAGGGGACGCCCGAGCTGCTCGTCTCCACTACTGACGCTTATTTGGACTTTATGTTTGCCTGGATATTTGATTCACTTTACTTTACATCGTCTTATTTACTGCTCTGTTTTATTGCCTTAATGTTTGTTACAGCCCTATGAGGCAACTCCTGTTGTGATATTGGGCTATACAAAACCATTGATTGATTGATTGATTGAATTAGAATGGTCACAAGAAAATCACAATGACTGCACTGGTTAGAGACACGCACAATAGGCTAATTCTCCAGCTTGGAACTCCAGACCCAACCAACACTACAAACAATGGGTCTCATTCATGACACGTTCTTACGCACAGACTTATTCTTAAAGTGAGAATGGCAAAGACAGATTTATTTCAGAAGTAAATAAGAGTCCCCTCCTCATAGACCCATTTCATTTGACGTATGCATACTAAATTAGGTGCATGCACGCGCCATTATATTAAGTGGTTCGTAATTGCTCCCTTTTTTCTGTATGTTACAGTTACATCACACACACTGAAAGCTTCACTAAAACAAGAAAAGCAAGCCTTGGTTCACTGGCTGTAGCAGCACACTGACACGTGCTGTGAGGACAGCAGTGGTTCTACACCTTGAAGCCCCTCCTGTCCATGCTGTAACCAGGCCACACACCCGAACCACAAAACCGTGGCTACCACAAATATTAAAATATAGAAATTATAACATTATTGCCACTAAGTATTTGTTTCAAATGTATGTTCAGAAATGTGTGTTTTCTGCACATATACTTCTTTGAGGTCCTATTTTATGATTTTTAACCATTTAATTTGTTCAAATAATATTGCTTATGACATGACCATGGAACCAGACAAAGCTGTGGAATGGATGGAAATTAGCCCAAGGCTACAATCCGGTGTGGCTTGTTTACATGCATGAGACATACATGTTTATTAACATGCACTGTCCTGACCAAATGAAACCAATAAAAAAAGTAAGTTTGGGAACCAATGGATTCGTGACAGAATCCTAGCCCTAGTACACACTGTAAAGTATTCTTACTTCTTTATTGATATGAACATGGAGTTGGATCTGTAACTCGTGAAATGCTTGATTATGGTAATTACTTTAATGCGATGTAATTTGGGATGTTTGTAAATACATTTTGAATGTGGACATTTTGAGCACTTCCTGGATCCTATATTTGAAACAGGTGTGAAATATGAGCTGCGTACAACTTCAGACGATGAACAAACAAACCAAAAAAATGAAATGAGGAGATTTCCTATGTCAACAAACAATTCTGTAAGAAAATATTAATTGCAGGTTTTGTGACACTGTAATTGTTAAAACTGCAACTTCAATTCTGTTGAGATAATTGTTGCTGCCCTAAACACCTGAAGCTTTTGTCGTCGACTGGACTGTTTGTTGAATTGATGATTTTTTGTTCTATTCGTAGAAGCTTCTCAGCTCTTGTGGTCAGAAAATGTAACAAGTAAAGCCAAACTAGACATGGCTCCAATAACACTCAGACCCGTCCTAAAATAGAAGCAAAACATCCTCAAAGCAACCAACTCAGGCCAGTCAACGATTTAGAGCTTCACTAAATGAATACTTCCTGGGCGACTGAGAGCCTCTGCAAACATACTTACTAAAGCATTGTTACATATTTGTATTGTGTAATCATAAATGAATAATAAAGTCTTGCAGTGGAATTTAAGCTCTCTTCTGTGTGCAAATGCTGTCCTAAAACAGGTTCTGTATCTACTAAGTTATTAAAGCTGCAACGCTTCATTTTAAGGCACATTCATAGTGAACTTATGATGAAGTCACGATGAACTAACCAAGAGATCATTTTTAGTTGTAAGTTTACAGTTTGGTCCTTGTTGGGTTGGTTTCTTCGTAAACAAAAAAATCATCAGTATCAGGATGAATTAATCATTATCATTAGTGAGTTCATTGCCTGAATTAATGGTGTGAATTCATGAGTATTTCATTATGAATCATCATGACCTCACATGAATTCATAATGAATTAATTCCTGCATGAATTCATCATGATTTATGATTAATTATTGCATGAATTCATGTACCCTTATTATAAAGCATTACCATATCAGCTTTTATGATGAATATCCAACCATCCACAAAGACCTTTCCTCCTGCTGCAGAACCATCATCACATTCACTTAACGGGCACAGACAAAGCTAAATGGACTGAACCATTACTTCACTAAACTATAAAGACTTGTATTATCTTTATTATTACGATGATTATTGCGATATATAACTGTTATATATCCGTAGTATAAATATTATAAACGTTACCCCCTTGTGTGTTTTTATATTCTGTGTATTATGTCTCTGTTTCTGTTAATCCTGTGCATACTTATTTGTATGCTTCTAATTATTTAATGCTTTATTTTATTTTTTTTAATGTTTATTCCATCCATCCATCCATTTTCTTCCGCCGGGTCGCGGGGGCAGCAGTCTCAGCAGAGATGCCCAGACTTCCCGATCCACGCACACCTCCTCCAGCTGTTCTGGGGGGACCCCGAGGCGACACCAGGCCAGCTCGGAGACATAGTCCCACCAGCGTGTCCTGGGCCTTCCACGAGGCCTCCTCCCAGTGGGACATGCCTGGAGCACCTCCTGAGGGAGGCGACCAGGAGGCATCCGGAACAGATGCCCTAGCCACCTCAGCTGGCTCCTTTCGACGTGAAGGAGCAGCGACTCGAGTCCGAGCTCCCCCCGGGTAACTGAGCTCCTCACCCGGTCTCGAAGGGTGCGCCCAGCCACCCTGTGAAGGAAACTCATTTCGGCCGCTTGTATTCGCGATCTTGTCCTTTCGGTCACTACCCAAATCTCATGACCATAGGTGAGGGTGGGAACGTAGATCGATCGGTAAATCGAGAGCTTTGCCCCCTGACTCAGCTCCCTCTTCACCACAACAGTCCGATACAGCGACCGCATCACTGCTGACGCCGCACCGATCCGTCTATCGATCTCACGCTCCATCCGTCCCTCACTCGTGAACACGACCCCGAGATACTTGAACTCCTCCACTTGAGGCTAGGACTCCCCACCGACCTGAAGCGGGGAAGCCACCTTTTTCCGGTGGAGAACCATGGCCTCAGATTTGGAGGTGCTGATCCTCATCCCGGCCGCTTCACACTTGGCTGCAAACCGCCCCAGTGCGCGCTGGAGGTCCTGATTTGATGAAGCCAACAGAACAACATCATCTGCAAATAGCAGAGATGAGATTCTGAGGTTCCCAAACCGGACACCCTCCGGCCCCTGGCTGCGCCTAGAAATTCTGTCCATAAAAGTAATGAACAGAACCGGTGACAAAGGGCAGCCCTGGCGGGGCCCAACACGCACCGGGAACAGGTCTGACTTACTGCCGGCAATGCGAACCAAGCTCCTGCTACGGTCATACAGGGAACGGACAGCCCTTAGTAGAGGGCCCCGGACCCCATACTCCCGGAGCACCCCCCACAGGGCACCACGAGGGACACGGTCAAACGCTTTCTCCAGGTCCACAAAGCACATGTGGACTGGTTGGGCAAACTCCCACAAACCCTCGAGCACCCGATGAAGGGTATAGAGCTGGTCCAGTGTTCCACGACCGGGACGAAAACCGCATTGTTCCTCCTGAATCCGAGGTTCGACTATTGGCCGGATCCTCCTCTCCAGCACCCTGGAATAGACCTTACCAGGGAGGCTGAGAAGTGTGATCCCTCTGTAGTTGGAGCACACTCTCCGATCCCCCTTCTTGAAGAGAGGGACCACCACCCCGGTCTGCCAATCCAGGGGCACTGTCCCCGACCGCTACGCGATGTTGCAGAGACGTGTCAGCCAAGACAGCCCTACAACATCCAGAGACTTAAGGTACTCAGGATGAATCTCATCCACCCCTGGGGCCTTGCCACCGAGGAGCTTTCTAACCACCTCGGTGACTTCAGCCTGGGTGATGGACGAGCCCCCCTCCGAGTCCCCAGCCTCTGCCTCCTCATCGGAAGACGTGACAGTGGGATTGAGGAGATCCTCAAAGTAATAATAATAATAATGCCTTACACTTGTATTGCGCTTTACAAGTCTGTATTACCAAGTTTTTCTCAAAGCGCCACACTGTCGTCATTAATCATTCACTCCATACTCGGTGGTGGTAAGCTACTGTTGTAGCCACAGCTGCCCTGGGGTAGACTGACGGAAGCGAGGCAGCCAATCTGCGCCATCGGCCCCTCCGACCACCACCAACCACTCACTCACATCATTCATCCCGGCCTATTGTACATGTTTTTGGTGGTAGGGGAAACCGGAGTACCCGGAGGAAACCTACACAGACACGGGGAGAACATGCAAACTCCACACAGAAAGGCCCCTCCTTCCACCGCCCGACCACATCCCCAGTCGAGGTCAGCAGCCCCCCACCCACACTGTAAACAGTGTTGGTGAAGCCCTGCTTCCCCCTCCTGAGGCGCCGGATGGTTTGCCAGAATCTCTTCGAGGCCGACCGATAGTCCTCCTCCATGGCTTCTCCGAACTCAATGTTTATTTGTTAATTTAAAGTAAAATAAAAAAGTAGGCTCCTCTTTTATGGCTGTGCATGTCTTTCTGTTGGTAACGTTTTCCCCACTCACAAAAAACAAGTTTAAATATGCAGCTGTGAAAGTTATTGGTGCATGTCCATAAAAATCAGAAACATTCTACTTCAATAGTGTGCTTGCCCTTATCTCTCGGCCAGCTTCCCGCCCTGAGAGGATCAAAGAACTGACTGCT
Source organism: Proterorhinus semilunaris (assembly GCA_021464625.1). NCBI lineage: Eukaryota > Metazoa > Chordata > Actinopteri > Gobiiformes > Gobiidae > Proterorhinus > Proterorhinus semilunaris. The sequence goes on along the minus strand of CM038349.1, from coordinate 42,921,522 downwards.
CCTCACCCTTGTGGGTCCACAAACCCCTGTGCCCTATAGGGCTGGAAAGCGGAAGTGCGAGAATTTGTGAGATTTCCGTCCACGGATACAAACAAACAACACACGCTGGTCGTCCTGTACTGATACCGCAGACTTCATACGCTCTGACGGCTTTTTCGGTGTTATTTTGGACACATTTCGTCACTGGGATGAAAAACTTCGTATACGGCCATGCTAGTCGCTGAGTGGATCGGCACATGCCCCGCTCAGGTCTGTGGCATGGTCCCATTTAGTGAGAATACTCGAGTAAGTTATACCCGTAGTGACATGCGCCTTTTTATATCTGTAGACGCCTTGGTCAAGGAGGGTGGACACGCACGCCTGCCTTTTCCTCTGCCTTTGATTGGCTTCTTTTGTTTGTTTGTTATTCCCCTGTCACTGGACACGTGGAGCTCCGTGTGTGAGAGCAACACCTCTACTGACGGACTGTGGTCATTTACGGTGACTGAAGCCTCTAAGGACTCAACAACAGAACTGTGAAACAATCCACGAACTAAATATGGTCATGACCTCTTAACCCCCACTTTAAGTACATTTTCACTTTTTTATCATGTTTTTATAACTTTTTTTTGTCACGTTTTTGTCGCTTTTTTGTTGTGTGTTATGCTTGTTGCTGAACTGGTGAAAATGTGCTCGGTTAAGGTGGGGGTTAAGAGGTTTTAACTAAAAGAAAAAGTGAAATAAACTCAAGTCTTTGGTATAAGTTGCCTCTGTAAACTATTTTATCAACAACGGACCTCCGTGCCTTAATGTGCTGGTGTTGGTCGTCTTGTGTTGAACTGCTAAGGCGAACCGCTCACTGTGTCATGAAAGCATTTTGAGCGACGTCGCGCCTTTCTGGCTCCTGCCTCCCCGGGGCTATCCGACCAGGACTCGGATGCTTCGAGTGATGATTACCCGGCTCCAGCCCCCCCGGTGCGGGAGTGGAGCCCGCCTCCTGCGTCCCCGATGCCGGAGAGGAGCCCGCCGCCTTCGCCCGTTTGATGCTCTCTCCATCTTCTCTGAGGAGGTGCAGCTGTGTGAGCGCTATCCCATGGATCGTCTCCCCGGCCTCATCGCTTCTGCTGCGGCCCGAATGGAGCTGAAGATGCCTCCTCAACCTCCAGCCCCTGCGTCGGACCTGTTCCGCGACCTGTTTGGCAACGCCAGCGACAGGCAGCGCCCGGTGGTGGTAGCCCCTCGCGTTGATTCGCTCCTCCACTACGCTAAGCGTGACTGGGAAAATCGCTACCCCCGCTCGTACACCGGCCCTCGCGTACGGTGTACACGCTACAGTGGAGGGTTGGAGCAGTCTTTAAAAATACACTTTAATTGTTTTATATAGAAACAGGAAAAGCTGGTGCTGCGTAATGGGAAAGGGCATGCTCCGAACTCTAAAGAAGAATTATAATAACCCAACAATAGTCAATAGGCATGCGGCTGCCTTACTTTTGTGTAACCGAGCCGAGGTTACTGTGCAGGAACAGTATATCGTCCACAGTCCCAGGGTTGAGCTGCGTTCTGCGTACTTGAATCACAAATCCTGCAGAGGAAAAGTCTCTCTCACTGGCAGCGCTGGATGCAGGGATTGAGAGAACACCCCGTGCAACAATAGCCAGGTTGGGGAAGTCCTTTTCATGTTCTTTCCACCACACAATAACATAGAAAGAATCCCGTGGCTTGAGTTCAATGTAGACTGAAACTTCGTCTTCGTTCAGCTCGGTGTCATCGCTGGAATCATCCATCCATCTTCTTCCACTTGTCCGTTGCCGGGTCGTGGGGGCAGCCGTTGGAGCTGCCCAAATCACATAGCACCAGCCCCTATGGCTCCTCCTGCAGGTGGTGGGTCCACAGAAGGACGGCCTCATGGTTCTAACCGGGCCTGTTGGTCTCTCATAAGGGGCTTCTGAGCCGCTCTTTGTCTGACCCGTCACCTAGGACCTTTTTGCCCTGGGAGACCCTACCAGGGGCACCAAGCCCCCGACAACAGAGCTCCAGGATCATTCGGGTCAAACCCCTTCACCACATTAAGGTGGCGGTTCCAGGAGGGGATGGAATCCTCCACATCGGATAAATGATCAGTTGGGACCAAACGGGGCCTCTTCGCCGCGGATTGGTTCACAACCTCGGACTCGGTGTGGCCTGGAGTCGCACTTTTCTCACAGAGTTCTCTTATATAATTATAATAATTATAATAATACTATCAATAATAATGGTAGCAAAAAATTATCTTACTGTAAAACAAATGTGAGTAAATAACAGCCTAAACTATATCTTACCTTTCACAAGATGCCGAGCTTCGTTGTGAACTCCCATTATGTCAGTGTCATTTGACAGCAGCTTCAAGCTTTTCAATTTTGGATGTAAAAACATTGCCAGTTTGTGCAGGGGGTGCAGTTGAAATTTGTCATTAAGGATCTTGAGACATTTTTCCTTCAGCGATGACAAAATCACGCTGTCAATCGAACACTGCTGAAGGTGACGTTTGAGGCGCTCCAACCACACAGCTGTCAAGTGAATGGTGGGAGTTTTGGAGGCATCTAAGGCTTTGGTTGCTTCTTTGAATCATGCTAAAAACGCCACAATGTCTTGCAAAGTCTCCATGCTAATGGGGGTCAAACGATCTTCTTCTCCTTGCTCCTCCAGGAGAACACGGATGGCCTCGTACTGGCTGCTGATAGAGTCTAGTGATAGAGATGATAGAGATGCTTTCAGTGTTTTCTCCAGACGACTCTGGGGATGTGACTGCTTAAAGTAGGTCACGAGTGCTTTGGCAGACTCAATGAGTCCAGATACTTCTTCACCAAACTGATCTTCTTCCGTGTGTTTTCCAAGTGCGGTATGCAATACTGTGTTCAGGTTATGAGCTGCACAATTCAACCTTGTGACTGTACGAAGCGCAGCGACAATGTTTGATCCTTTGTCAGTTACATACACCAGTTTAGGAAAAAACTCCTCAAGCCCGAATTTATGAAGCGCTTGGATTAAAGCTGGTCTAATGTTGTCTGCTGTTTTGCGTAAAGTGCTGTCCCATTCCGCGGTGCAAAGCATGTGCTCCTTCAGCTCCCAGTCTCTGTTCATGTAATGCACTGTCACACAGAGATAGCCTACTTTTCGATCATCAGTCCAGAAATCCAACGCCACTCATGGTCTCAAAGGACCTAATGTCCCGACTTACAAACTTCACAGCCAACTGCGCTATGGTCTCGTTATCCTCCCGCCTGGGAGGATTGTAGCTTTTGGGGAAGAACCGGTCGATTGTTGAGCTGGAGGCGGCACCTGGTGGTTCTGTGGCTGCCACTGCTGTGCTCCTCTTGCAGCTCTCCGCATGTTTCCTCAGGGACGACGTCCCCAGTTTCTGACTGTCATATGCCAGAATTTTGCAACATGATTTACACGCTGCATATCCACTTATTGTGTTGTTGTCTTCGTCAGCTAATAAACCACATTTCTTCCAGATGTCAGACGTTGCCCTGGAAGAGTCATTGTTTACTATTTTATATGCACCGCTTGCTAACTTCCGTTTATCTCGTCCGTCATGGTGGCGATCTAATTAAATGTTAATGCTGCTGGGGTAAATTGCAGCAAATTTCGGTCACTGTTAAGTCACTTAACAGTATATTTACTGTATATCCCGCGTCACGTGGGATATAGATTAAATATATTGCGGGTAGCGGCTACCCGTCGCCCCCCGTATGACGGGCGGGGCGTCGGGTGTAATCACTAACTACCCGCAAAGCCGCGGGTAAAATTCCAGGATGTAAAATCCGCCCGTTTCAGCAACTTTTGCAGGTACCCATCGGATACCCGCGGGTACCCGACCTGGTGCAAGACTCTGATCCGTGGCCATGACCAGCTTTCTCCTGATGAGATTCTTGAAGCTGAAACCACCATGGCGACCTTCGCTCATATGTCGCAAGCCTTTGCCCTCGACGGTGGTCAGACCATGTGCCGGCCCAGGTCGGCTGCCGCCATCATTGCCTGGGTTTGTCCACACTGAAGGACCCTGACAAACGCAGTCTTCTGAGCCTGCCACCAGTCCTCCCTCTTCGGACCTGGCATCCAGGCTATGGTAGATCACCTGGAGACCGCTGAACGCTCGTTACCGCACCGCTCTCCTGCCTGTCAAGGACGTGTGCGAAACACGTTCTGACTCTTGCACTCGAGCCCTTGCTCGAGTTTCGCCGCCGCCTCTACCGCGAGCGCAGTGACTCACAGGAGTCTATGTGGGCATACTGCGACTCAAATCAAAATATCACCACATATTGTAGATATAAAAACATCATTTTAAATCAAATTTTGCCTTTTGTGAAATTTACAGCGACTACATTTTCGGAAAAAATATTTAGTGAACGTTTGGTCCTGACGTTCCCCTCATGTCCTTGATGTTCCACAGAACATTAGCACCCTCTTGCGGCTGCATAAGCGTATTACACACAGAGCACAAAATGGCACTGGTGCGGAGATACGCATGCTCACAGGTAGAGTATAAATACCTCTCCTCCACACCTGCGGCTAGCCCTCTGATCGTTTGGGCCTCTGTCTGGTTCTGCCGATGACAGAAGGTTCCTGCGCACTGGCCGTTCGAAACACATGCTTTATACTCAAGAGAAGTGAAGACTGAAGGGGACAGAAGACGCCTACACATGCACACACCTGCATCCACTCATGGTAAAGGTAATGGTATGAGAAACACAAACTTCTCTGGGTCAAAACATGGTCACACATGCTACAGATGTTCTCATGGATTCAAACACACGGTAAAGATGTTTTCATGGGGTATGAGTATCATGGTCCATTGGTTGATTTCGCTTGGTCTTTGGTTGGTATTTAACAAAGGTTTCTCCTAAATGCCCCTCCAGTGAGTGTAGACATCTGTTAACATATTGTCCTTACTGCATACCATACTCATGTTACCTGGAGTTCGCACACTTTTGAATTCTGCTAATAAATGGCTTGGCATACACTATGGACTGGTTATTATAAACAAATCTACATGGTGTCAGAAGTGAGATTCACCGCAAATTCTGCACAGTCCTTGGAGACAGTTGGAGCCGCAGGTAAAAAGGAAAAAGACAAACTTTTCACCACCGCGAAAAATCAATAATGGCGGACGGATTCCGGCGTCCAGACCCTCTCGTCTTTGACGGCAATGTTGCTGAAAGCTGGCGTAAGTTTGAGCAAGAATATGAGATTTTCATAGCCACAGCCCATAGTGACAAAAATGCCAAAACTAAGGCCTATATTCTCCTCAATCTGGCGGGACCTGAGGCCATAGAAAGAGAGCGATCATTCACGTATGCCCCAGCAGTACTGAACGCAGATGGCGTTATCACAACAGCCGCAGAGTCAAGAGAGAACCCGGCATGTTTGAAACAGAAGTTCAAGGAAATTTGCATTCCTGAAACCAATGTTATAATGGAAAGACACAAGTTCAACACAGGACAGCAGAAACCAGGAGAAACGACAGAGGCATACGTGAGCATTTTAAGAAACATGGCAAAATCCTGCGCCCCTTATGAGAGACCAACAGGCCCGGTTAGAACCATGAGGCCGTCCTTCTGTGGACCCACCACCTGCAGGGGGAGCTATAGGGGCTGGTGCAGCTCCAACAGCTGCCCCCACGACCTGGCAACGGACAAGTGGAAGAAGATGGATGGATGGATGACGAGCTAATCAGAGACAGATTAGTGTGCGGTATCAGCAGTGACAGCGTCAGGCGCTCCCTTCTCAAAGAGACTGAATTGACACTTGCCAAAGCAGTGCGCATTTGTCAAATAAACGAGCTCACCGACCAGCACAGCAAAGCCCTCTCTACTCCGAAGCACATGACGTATGCTAGTGTGGACACTGTAAAACTAAAACACAGCCACACATTCAAAAATACTAACAAATACAGGAAAAAACAAGAAATGGTCTACACTAGCATCTCGAGCTGCAAGAATTGTGGTGGTTCACATCCAGCCTCACGTGAGCAGTGCCCTGCATTTGGACAAAAATGTCACAGTACAACCACTTCAAAAATCAGTGCAGTTCTGCAAAGCCACATCAGAGAGGCAGACAAGTGGATCAGATCTCACCAGATTCTTCAGATAGCGCCAAGACTTTTACCATTGAACATTTGACACACGAGGGTGAAGACAAGAAGGCTATTGTTCAGTAACAGTTGGGAAGAAAGCTCTCAAACTAAAGGTTGATTCAGGAGCAAAATGTAACGTGATTTCCTTGGACACCTGCAAGGACATTTGCCCCAAAGAGCAGTTGCAAACCTCAGACAAGCAGACAAACCTCATTGCATTTGGAGGAACAAAGATCAAGTCTGCAGGCACAATTGTTCTCAAGTGCAAACTAGCTGAGCAGTCCTATGACCTACGTTTTCAAGTTGTGAAGCAAAATGTACAGTCCATTGTGGGACTAAAGGACAGTGCAAGAATGAAACTGGTTAGCTTCAGTAAGGAAGTTTTCCACATTGACACCACTCAGGTAGTAAGCTTTGAACAACAGATATTTGAGGAATACAAGGACTTATTTAAAGATGAGCTGGGTGATTTGCCTGTAACCTACTCGATGAAGCAACAGTTTTTTCGGTCCTGGACGCAAAAAGCTCCTTTTGGCAAATTAAACTGGATCAAGCTTCGTCTCTTCTCACTACATTTGCAACTCCTTTCGGCAGGTTCAAATTCCTGAGGATGCCATTTGGCATTAATACAGCCTCCGATGTGTTTCAAAAGGCCATGGAACTAATTTTCACAGGATATCCAGGTGCAGTGATCGTTGATGACATTTTGATCGGAGGAAAAGGAATCGAAGAACATGACCGCAACCTCAAGACAGTGTTGGAGCGTGCCAGACAAGTAAAGCTCAGATTAAACCCAAAAAAGTGCAAATTCAGGCTCATAGAGGTGAGCTACGTCGGTCATATCTTCACCGATAAAGGACTCAAAGCAGATCCGGTTAAAATTGCTGGAATAACTAACATGCCTTCACCTGAAGATAAGGCTTCCCTACAGCGCCTCCTAGGCATGATCCACTACCTAGGGAAGTTCATTCAAACTTGAGTGAACTATCAGCACCGCTACTGCTTCACAAGGATGTGTGTAACCTGGTAGAGCTGTATCCCCCCACCCCTTTGTGTGTGTGTGTGCTGTGTGTGTCTTGTGGGTGTGGTGACACAGGTGCAGGGAATCCGCTCTAGGAAACACTCACTCTATTTAAGCAGCAGACTCTGCCTCTCTGTCTCTGGTGTATTCCTGTTCAGGTAACGCATAGCCTACTTTCATAAAACTGTTTTACACTTTAACCATTTACCATACTTGGCTTAAAACAAATGTGTGGTGCATTTACAAACGCTCTCTGTCTCTGGTCTATTCCTGTTCAGGTGTGCTGGAAGGGGAATCTACGGGCGTGGCCCTGGGAGGAGAAATCGTGTGGGTCTCAGTCAAAATTCCAAGACGGATAAAGAACCACAGCCCAAGCTCCGCATTGCGTCAGCATTGTACGGCCTTGCAGGTATCGGACTGAAGACATTGACCCGAACTCCTCCACTGACTTCCCCCTCTTGCCTGACCATACAGCACACCTGCACTTCTGGATAAACCCCCATCTTAATTCTCTTTTAATATTTTTAAGCCTCTTGTAATAAAACTGAATCATTTAATACCAGAACCTGGCTCTGCATTTCTGTCCACACGCCACTGGTTGGCGTTACACGTGGTGTGGAGCTGGACCCAGCACCAACAGGATGCGTTCATCAAACTCAAAACATGCATCTCCAGCCCACCAATGCTTCAGTACTACGACGTGAAAAGGGCAGTAACCCTCACCTGCGACGCTTCTCAGTATGGCCTTGGAGCTGCTTGTCTCCAAGACAACAAACCTGTTGCGTACGCATCATGGACTCTTACTGAAACAGGGAAAATACACGCAGATCAAGAAGGAGTTACGCGCAGTTGTGGTAACAGTAACAGTAACATGCTGTTACACGTAAGGAAAAACTTCCAGACAAGGAGTTTGTCGAGATTTAGATTTAGAAATATGCAGAGAAACACGGTAGAACATCAGGCCAGGCACGGCCTCCGGTACAACGGGGTAATAAACTCATACATGGCTCCCCCTAGTGGTCATAAGCGTACATTACAACACTCCTCCCCCACTAAGTTCAGAAGTTCAACTTTTAAGTAACCCAAAACTGTAAAACATTTTACAAATCCGCCAAAAAAATCTGGTGTAGTTACTTCCATAACCCTGGTCTTATTAACCCAGAATCCAGTGTTTGTAGTCCGAGTGTCCGAGACGATCTTCCCCAGCCGCACGTGCTGTCTCCGGTCCGTCAGGAAGTCGGTGATCCACCTGCAGAGGGAGTCGGGCACGCTGAGCTGGTAGAGCTGGTCTTGTAGCAGTCCAGGGAGGGCTACATGGGCTACATTCATGTGTATTCCAGGTTGGAATATTTTGAAAGTGTTGGGTTTGGGCCCAGACGGCCATTTTGTGCAGTATGTTTCTGGTCTGAACTGGTCTTAAAGGGCCAGGTTTGGACTGACCATGAAATGCAATGGTTCAAACCCTTCTGTGTAACACTGGTTTAAAGATAACAACATTCAGCAGTTTGGTTCAGAATGTTTCACAGGACACAAGGATCTCCAAGATGGCAACCTCCACCTCCCTCTCTGTCTCTATCCCTCTGACCCCGTCTCTGATGGTGACTGGTCGCTAACCTTTCTGTGTGTGCATGTTACTAACCTCACAAGCACGGTGTAATCCAGCCACAAGGGGCTGCCTGTGTGGCCCCTTGTGCCAGTCCCCAGCCTGGATAAATGGAGAGGGTTGCTGTGGCGTAAAACCTGCTTTACTCACTCCTTTTGTCTGGCTCCGGTCGGGCAAATCAATGATTGTGTATGTGGCTCCTCTGAACGACTGCGCAGCTGATGTAAACCAAGCATAGAGGTTTTCACATTTACAATGTTTAGAGCCGTTAGCTCAGTGCTGGGTTCTGTGGATCAGATCTGGGTGTACAGAAGCAGAAAGCGTGATCTCTGAAACTTCACATTTAGAGGCTTTAACAGTGGCCTCTAAAAGTCCATTTTACTGACACTGGCCGTGTTTGCAGAAGAAATCAATTCTTCCCAAGAGTTTTCCCAATCAATAATTGTTTTTTCTGTTATATTCCATCTTTTTCCTGTTCTGCAGTTTAGTGACTTCAACAAGTTCTACCTCAAAACATTCCAAATGTTTCGAAGTTAACCAATAATCTGCCACTTTCCCCCATTATCTTATAATGGGGCTTCCGCAAATTCATGCTTTTCTAGAACTTTATTCAATTTCTGGATGTTCAGCTTCTGCAACTTGTCACTGTCCTTTTTCTACCCAGTTTAAATAGGACTTAACTCTTTATATCTTTCTGAAGTTTTATGCATTTTCTACATGTTCAGCTTCTGCTCATACTTTTCACAGGTTTACTGTTCTTCCAATAAATCCTCCCTTTTCTGGTTTTGGGAATTCTGCTTATTCAAATGTATTTTATTTATATATGATCTCATGTACATGTTCTTACATTGGCAGTTCTATGGGTTTCCCTTTTTTTTTTTTTACAAGAATTCTGTCCATTTTAATAAGACTTGTAATCTTGTTTTGTTTGCATGTTCAGCTTTTGCCAATTATACTGTTACAGGTACAGCAGTTCAATTCTGGCCTTTGTGATCACAATTTTCAATCACAATGGTAATTTTTTTTAATACTGTATTCGATTCATATTTCTCCAGTCTTTCTCTGTGCCTAAGTTCCGGTGACAGTGTTTTAATTCACAGCCGTCTTCTTTCTCAGTGACTTTAATGAGTAAACAGCCCACATCACTGTATCCCACTGCTCATGAAGATATAAAACATTAAAACCTTTAGAAATCTTTAATGTTTTCACTTAATTTAGAGCTCACAATATTCTAATACTGAGTTTTGGGTTTTCTTCAGCATAATTAAGATTAAATGCTGCTCGAGATGATTTATACGGTTTCCAACAACAAATACCTGTGTTTAGCTTGTTTTGTGTCACTCCAGTTATGTATTTAATTCATTTTATTTTTCTCTAAGTAAACTTCTAAACACATCTCGTACTGTTTTGAATGTCGACTACTGTAGAGCAGGGGGTCACGGAAAAATGTTCAGCCGCGGGCTACTTCAAGAGCATTAGGTTGTTCTAGAGCTACCACTTGAAAACAAATCCTAAAGACTTAAACGTGCACTGTTCAATTACAGGATATTGACCCCATATTATATAAAAACTGCTTTATTTTAAACTTGTACTGAGTCACAAGTACAGAAATACCTATGTTTAGGAATCAGATTCAAGAAAATTAAGTGTTTTACACCTTAGAACAGGTCTCAAAGGCTACTGGGCATGCCCTAAAGGGCAGCATGTTGGTGACCCCTGGGGTAGAGGGGTGGGCTTTGACTGCAGCTTAGCCACAACTGAGTCATCTGTCTTAAAGGGATATTATTATCAGCAGACACACGTGGAAGAGGAAAGGTTTTAATCAGTAAAAATAGTTGACTTGTAAACATTATTCAGCATTTTGAAAAGTAAATCAAATGTAGGAAGTTCATATTTACTGCAAAAATAGATTTTCCATTTCCAAAACGTAGTGCCCCGGATTTGGCTGTTCAAATGACAGAAATAAATAAGTAGGATTGGAAAATAGCCCTCTTGTCTTGGTGTGCAGCGCTTCAACACGAGTGTCTCTGGAGGACAGTGAAGGCGTCGCACACTGGAAGCATTTGGCACACAGTACAGCTCTGTAGTCCATCTCTGTAGTCCAGCAAACCAGAGTTTGGACCTGGGACTGATTTAGTGAATTCAGACCAAGGTAGGAGCGGTTTAGAGTTTTGACGACGTTTTAAACATTGATCAGTTCTGTCACGGTATCGACCTGTGAGAAGACGGAGCGATGTGACGCGCTTGTTAGTCGCTTGAATCCGTTCATGTTCTTTCCAGAGGAGCTCTGCTGCGGCGCTGTTCCCGAGCACAACGTTGTAGGCCTGTCACGATAACAGAATCCCCACATTAAGCCACTCAAATATAGCGCTAAACAACATCATTGAAGACATTTTCATGCAACAGAAACCAACTCTCAAGCTTAAGCATGACAGTGAAACTTTGAAAAGTACGTCATCTTAAAATATCCCACTATAAACATGAAATAGAATGACCTGCAACCGACTGCGTCCAAAGACAAAGCATTTCTGTGCATTTTTGTCCCATTTTCTGTCTTTTCTGTCCTTACAAATAGACGTCCACAAATAAATTGCCTAATTTTCATGTTGAGGTGTTGTTGCATTATTAATTGTAGCATTGATTCAACGTTTCTCCATAGATTTTGTTAGAGAAATAACAATGGTGTTTGAGAGGATTGATGAACAGGCAGCAGTCAGGATGTCTTATACAGAAGTTTATTTACCATCGTTACGGGACCCGGAGACATGAACTCGAGACATTGTGCTAGTCCTACCATTCAAGTCTGTCTATGCTTCCACAGAAGAGATAAATACCGTCTAAGAGCGTCATACTGATACGCAAGCAAAACATCCAGTGGCTGAGAGGACGCCTGAGCACCACAGTCAAGGCTATGACAGAGATAGTGCAACTTTACACCGATGGTAAATACACTTCTCCTGTAGAAGACATCCAGACTGCTGCCTATTCTTTATCCATCCTCTCAAACACCATTGTTAATTCTTAAACAGATTTGGGAAATTTCTTTGTAACTTGTAAAGGCCAAAACTTTTTTTCCTCACATTGTGTCGTCTGTAGATGCTGTTTTTGGTGTTGATGTCAACAGTTTCCACCTATTCCCCTGTAGTGCCTCACTTAAAGCTGTAGTGGTGGAGACCTGGCTTTCAATGCAGTGTGGGTGTGTAGTTCTGGTTGTAGAGAGTGGAACCTGTATTGTTCCTAATGATCGTGTGTAGTGTGGCGCAGTGAGGCTGAATTATTCATCACACTTCCATGAAACGTCTTCACCTAGCCCCACATTTGACTTTGTAAAGGTCTAAAGTACAGGGTTACTGACATGTTCAGATGAAGATTGGTCCCAGTCAGAAACATGAACCTCATCATAGCGCACCCCAGGATGGATAACCACATCAGAAAAGTGGTCAGTAGAAAGTGGCGCCACAGTGATGGCAGGAGGCTGATCATCATATTGTTTGACACAGATCTTTCTCAGTTTGATAATGCAGTCAACAAAGTCCACAGACTGGGTCAACTCAGAGTTCAGTGTGTTAGATGAAATAGTTATGCAAACTAGAAGATTGTGTACAGCTCCCTGAAGTCTTGTAAATGAGGAACTAGTCCTCAGAGACGGCTACCCTGACCTTCTGGTATGTAGGCTATCCAGTGCTGGGGCCTGCGGGAAGAAGGCTCCACATGGACCCCTCTGAACAGGTTTACCTCAGATCTGGAGACACATCTAATATAGGGTTTTATTGATAATTAACCTTTCGCAAACCCCTCCCCAAAACAATTATTGTCCAATCATACTTTATTGCAGCCGTTACTATCCGTCATTCTACGGGTCTCCTGACATAGAAAGTAGTGCAGAGTACCATGGTTTTTCCCCTCTGAAAATCAATAAGCCGGAAAAAAACCAACTAAAAAAACCAAGAGATGTGCTTGCTAACTTGTAAGACTTGTTTAACATCCGTCTTGTCGTTTGCCAAGAGTTTCATGAGCTGTCGTTGCTGGACATCGTCACAAACAAGTGGTTTTTGGCGCTGGAACATCTGGCATGTTTACATTTTCAGTGCTACAGGAAAGGAAGCGTTTGTTGCCCTGAGCAGAACCTTAATATTTCCTCCACAGCCATGAGCCGCTGTCCGAGCAGCTTTAAAAGGAACACTGTGTAACATTTTGGACTATGCTGTTGACATCAGTGCAAAACATGCTCCTAATGACCAGCTCGACAGAAAAAAGCAATTTCTGCCGTGGGTAATCAAAGAATGGATTTAGATGAGGTCCTAATCTGTTTAAATATCCAATTCTGCTGACTTTAGCCAACATCTCCATGGAGACGAGCTAGAGACCTATCCAGTTCCGGGAAAATTACAGTCTTCGGGAGCGGAGTTTGTGCTTTTATGAGGTATTTTTCAATGTTGAAAATATCTGTCATACAATAAATACTTGCATTTCAATCTTATTTATTGAGTAAAATTCTACACAGTATGGCTTTAAATCTAGGACTTAAAAGTTACACTTGGGCATAGGGCACAGAGGGCTCTGGAGGGAAGTTAGACTGGTTACATGTCATAAGACTGAAGAAGCTGTAGCTTTCAGATTTGAAGTCAGATGTGCACTTAGTTACTGTTGGATAGATTCAATACTCGTCTAACATAAGAGAACGTTTTCAGTAGTGCCAGAGCACGACTAGTCCACATGACTGCTGTTGCATGTACGGTCGCTCCAGGGTCTGTGGATTGAGGATTGTGCGTTAGCCTCGATATTTGTAGTGTCCCTTTGCAGATTTGAAACATTCCTCCACTGCACATTGCGACCCCTTTAGCCTCAGTCTGGAGGATATCGCACTGGTATTGTCCCCATTTATGAAATGAGTTAGTGACTCTTTTTGGTGCATGTGTGTGTTGTCCTCCTTTTTGATGGAACGAGCTCACAGTTGCTAAGGGGCGGGCCTTTTGCAAAACGTCAAATTAAATGTAGATTAGAAAAACATTGTACATGGTGTAAAAGTTGTTTATGTTTAGTTTTGGTTCTCATTTCCTTAAACCAAATATATCAATAAGACAACATTTATTTGTGAAGTGCGCCTTCTAAAACAGCAGAGCTCTGAGTTGACCTCTTTAGTTTTTAACTTCCTTCATCTCCATTCCACTTGTCCCTACTCGCTCCCATTAGTACAGTGTCTTTAGAAGGATTAGGAAGTCCTGAGTGTGCGCTTCTGTTCAGAGTCTCTGTTCTCCTTCCTGTCCCGGTCCTCCTCGTCTCCAGCCTCAGCCCGGTCCCGGAGCGCCCGCAGGAGCACCCTCAACAGCGTGTTCTCGCGCAGAAGGCCCTCAGAGGTGTGGGCCAGCTCGTGCAGCCTGCGGACCGCCTCGTCCAGCTGCTGGCTCTTGTGCCGGTGCTGCTCCTCCAGGCTGCGGAGCTCATGCTGCAGCTCCTGGTTGTAGGTCTCCAGGGCGCGGGTGTCCATGCTCAGTCTGCGCTGGTCTCTCCAGAGCTGGGCCAGCTGTTGGGACAGGCGCTCACAGGCCCGGTGCAGCTGGCCCACCTCTGCCTGCAGAGCCTTGACCTGGGTGCGTAGCAGGCCCGGGCCCCCTTCCCCTGCAGCTGTGTGGGGGGAACGCACTGAGTCCGAGTGCTGCAGGACAAAGCGCAGCAGGTTGGGCAGAGTGATGGGCTGGTCCTCAGGGAACTTCACACTCTGATGCTTCCTGAGAGAAACAACATTAGAGACTTAAAGGGTCTTATCCAAAGGCTCATGGGTCTAAAGTAGACCTAGGAAATTAGGCCCAATGTCAAAAATCCCTTTAAGATCCAGAAAATACCTCTACCTCTATTAATTAGTGCTGTTCAAAATATCGCGTTAACATTTTAACGGCGTTACATTTTTTTATCGCACGATTAATTTGTCGACCTACAAAGCCGCCGCAGGAGCCGCTCTGCTGCACCTCCGTGAACCTGGCCCCTCATGTCAGTCGTTTGTGTACGTTTAAAGGAGGGGAAGCTTCACACAGCGTGACGGGCGTTTACAGGAGAAATACACATTGGTTTTGATGATAGCTTTGAAATCGCTTATGGACTCATCAGGAGAAGTGGGAGACACTTTCCCGAGGCTTTGTTTTGTTTGACAAAAACAGCTGTCCATGGCGTGGTAAAAGTAAAGTTTGGAACTAAAGTGGAGCAGTGAGTGCCTGACACTACAGGAAGCTGCTTTCTTCAGGTTAAAGTAAGAACAAGCAGAGTTATGTTAGCTCGGTGTTTCTTCTTGCTGCTGCATTATTTTCATCACGTGTGCCTGTTTAGTTTAGTTTATTAATTTATTTCAACAGGGACAATGTGCAAACACATTAATTAAAGATGCTTTGCACCAGATTTAGCTTGAGCTAGTTTCCATCTGTAGTCCCCGAGCAGGTGAGTTACAAAATGTACAATATAAAATATGTTTATGCACTCAAATACAAATATTCATTCATTGATTCACCCGTTACAGCCATCAGTCCACATAGAATCAGGCTAAAATTACTACATAAAACATCAATAGAAGTCATATTTACATTTACAGTTTTCAGTGCTGACATGACTGGTTTTCCAACAGAACTTTTTTTATATTACGAGAGAAATCTTTCAGGTCTAAGGAAAGTTTCAGATTCTGTGGGAGTTTATTCCATTCTTTGATGCCTTTGAATGAGAAGGATGTCTGTGCAAAGGCTGAGCTACGTTTAGGCCTTACTCTACAGTCATTGCGACTCGTGGACCTGGAGCTCCTGGTCATCTGCTCAGAACAGAGCTGGACAAATGTTTTCAGTGGTGGAGGCGCAGTAATATTCAAAATTTTAAAAACGAATCGCACATTTGCATACACAATTAAATGATCAAAGTTAAACATGCTGTATTTTCCAAGGATCAGACAGTGATGGATCTCAGTGGCTTTTTGTCCAGCACTTTAACAGCTTGATTATATAGACATTTTAGAGGTTTTATTGTCGTCTCACTCGTCTGTGACCAACAAGAAATACAGTAACTAATATGAGGAATTATCATTGCCTCCAAGTACATTTTTGCAGCATCATGAGTCAGTGTATTCCTTATATGTTTAAAAACAGACAAACTGTATTTTAGCATGTTGCCGATTTTCTTAACATGTTTTTTAAAACTAAACGATGAATCCAAAACAAGGCCTAGATATTTGAATTCCTTTACCACTTTTATTTGACTCTGGTTTACATAAATGCATGGGAAGGAGGACTTCAGTTTTTGAGTTTTGGTAAAATACATTGCCACGGTTTTATTTACATTAAGTGTAAGCGAGGCAGAGGAAAGCCAGTTTGAGATGTTTCCCATGACATCGGTTAGTTTATTGGCTACACTGGTCGCATCACTTCCATGCACGTAAACCACAGTATCGTAC
This sequence comes from Proterorhinus semilunaris, assembly GCA_021464625.1. NCBI lineage: Eukaryota > Metazoa > Chordata > Actinopteri > Gobiiformes > Gobiidae > Proterorhinus > Proterorhinus semilunaris. Next base: position 42,905,375 of record CM038349.1, on the reverse strand, counting down.
TCTGCACACATCTGTATGTCGACCCCACCGCACACCGAAGGGAGATCGTTTATATAAAGCGCAAACAGCAATGCGTGTGTCATGCATGTGCTTGGGCACTGCTGCTGTTGTGCTCTCATTTGGAGCAGAAGAGCTAAACTCTTTTCTCTTAAGGTGAGAAAAGAAAATGCTAATGATACGTTTACCCCATAAATCTGGACATTCAACAAAACATCGCCTACTCCATGTGGCATTTATGGATAACAATTAACTTTAAGACAACAAAGTAAGGTAAGGATCAAATAAAATAAGTGTGCTTTTCTAACCCAACCTGCCTGCACCCCAAGTTTGTGCTGTATATTTGAGGAACCCGATAAGACTACGAGTGTATTCAAATAATAATTCAAGGAACATTTAGGATAGATATAAATGTGCGATTGATTTGCGATTAATCGCGAGTTAACTATGACATTCATGCAATTAAATATTGTAATCGTTGGACAGCACTAGTTTTAATGTGTTATAAAAGCAGTGGGTGCCCTTCACATAAGCCCTGTCTAAAGTACTGACAGATCCACAGTAAAGCAGCAGACCTCACCTGTATCTGGGGAAAAGCAGGACAGTGGGCACTTGGTCCACCATGAACTCCCAAGGCAGGTCATTCAGAGCCACGTTCACCCTGCAACACATAAATACTCACATACTCACTGTGCAACACATAAATACTCACATACTCACTGTGCGACACGTAAACACTCACATACTCACTGTGCAACACATAAATACTCACATACTCACTGTGCGACACATAAACACTCACATACTCACTGTGCGACACGTAAACACTCACATACTCACCGTGCGGCACGTAAACACTCACATACTCACCGTGCGGCACGTAAACACTCACATACTCACCGTGCGGCACGTAAACACTCACATACTCACCGTGCGGCACGTAAACACTCACATACTCACCGTGCGGCACGTAAACACTCACATACTCACCGTGCGGCACGTAAACACTCACATACTCACCGTGCGACACGTAAACACTCACATACTCACCGTGCGACACGTAAACACTCACTCACTCTGCGCAACGTAAACACTCACATACTCACTCTGCGGCACGTAAACACTCACATACTCACCGTGCGACACGTAAACACTCACTCACTCTGCGCAACGTAAACACTCACATACTCACTCTGCGGCACGTAAACACTCACATGCTCACCGTGCGGCACGTAAACACTCACATACTCACCCTGCAGCACGTAAACACTCACTCACTCTGCGGCACGTAAACACTCACTCACTCTGCGGCACGTAAACACTCACTCACTCTGCGGAACGTAAACACTCACATGCTCACTCAGCGGCACGTAAACACTCACATGCTCACCGTGCGGCACGTAAACACTCACATACTCACTCTGCGACACGTAAACACTCACATGCTCACTCAGCGGCACGTAAACACTCACATGCTCACCGTGCGGCACGTAAACACTCACATACTCACCGTGCGGCACGTAAACACTCACATACTCACCGTGCGGCACGTAAACACTCACATACTCACCGTGCGACACGTAAACACTCACATACTCACTCTGCGGCACGTAAACACTCACATACTCACTCTGCGGCACGTAAACACTCACTCACCCTGCGGCACGTAAACACTCACTCACCGTGCGGCACGTAAACACTCACATACTCACCGTGCGGCACGTAAACACTCACATGCTCACTCAGCGGCACGTAAACACTCACATGCTCACCGTGCGGCACGTAAACACTCACATACTCACCGTGCGACACGTAAACACTCACATACTCACTCTGCGGAACGTAAACACTCACATACTCACTCTGCGGCACGTAAACACTCACATACTCACTCTGCGGCACGTAAACACTCACTCACCCTGCAGCACGTAAACACTCACTCACCCTGCAGCACGTAAACACTCACATACTCACCGTGCGGCACGTAAACACTCACATGCTCACCGTGCGGCACGTAAACACTCACATGCTCACCGTGCGGCACGTAAACACTCACATACTCACCGTGCGGCACGTAAACACTCACATACTCACTCTGCGACACGTAAACACTCACATACTCACTCTGCGACACGTAAACACTCACATACTCACTCTGCGACACGTAAACACTCACATACTCACTCTGCGGCACGTAAACACTCACATACTCACCGTGCGGCACGTAAACACTCACATACTCACTCTGCGACACGTAAACACTCACATACTCACTCTGCGACACGTAAACACTCACATACTCACTCTGCGACACAAACACTCACATACTCACCGTGCGACACGTAAACACTCACATACTCACTCTGCGACACGTAAACACTCACATACTCACCGTGCGACACGTAAACGCTCACATACTCACCGTGCGGCACGTAAACACTCACATACTCACTCTGCGACACGTAAACACTCACATACTCACTCTGCGACACGTAAACACTAACATACTCACTCTGCGGCACGTAAACACTCACATACTCACTCTGCGACACAAACACTCACAGACTCACTCTGCGACACAAACACTCACAGACTCACTCTGCGACACAAACACTCACATACTCACTCTGCGACACGTAAACACTAACATACTCACTCTGCGGCACGTAAACACTCACATACTCACTCTGCGACACAAACACTCACATACTCACTCTGCGGCACGTAAACACTCACATACTCACTCTGCGACACAAACACTCACAGACTCACTCTGCGACACAAACACTCACAGACTCACTCTGCGACACAAACACTCACAGACTCACTCTGCGACACAAACACTCACAGACTCACCAGTGTACCCACTGACAGAGTGTGTGAATGAGTGAGTGGCTGATGGACAGTACTCTGCTGCCCAACAGATGTATAAAAGTGCTTTATAAATATGACCAATTACCATTTTACCATCTGCCAGTCCTCACCGTAGGATTGTTTAGTGTTTTAAGTCTACAATTACAGCTAGAAGAGTAAATACTAAAGTTTCATCAAATGCATATTAGATTTTTCATTGATATACTGTATTTGTAAACAAGCTTAGACAAGCCCCCGTACAAGTGCCTCAGAGGCTCCCAGAGGAAACCAGTGGTCTCGTTGCCTGGTGAGACAGAATGATTCCCTTCTATATTTTTTATACAGAGGGGGGTCAGTCTGGACAGCGAGCCCCGGTGGACGCAGAAGTCCCTCAATAACAATCTACGAACGGCGCACGAGAGAGAGAAAGAGCGCGTCTCAATTCGACGGTAAATGACCAAGAACACAAGGACAGTTGGTGAGTTTTGTGATTCATAATCCTGCACGAATATTAACACAAAACCGCTAATAACGGCCTTCGCTGATTGGTTTATCCGCTTCCTGTTTTTACTTGCGTATGTTCCGCTGTGAGGAATGGAATCAACACTGCGATGACCAGACTACAGCTAAGATATTGACCCCGGAGCTCCGCAGGACTTTCCTACACATGTCCCCATCTAAAGACGTCATTGGCAGTCAATGAGTTAATGAACACAACTCAGCTCATTTTTACTTCTCGTGAAACTTAAAAGATATTTTGTAAGAAAAAAAAACAGACAGTTTGGTTTGAACCTTAAAAAAAGAAAGAAATCAAATCCAAAACACATTTGGCACTGTGCGGTCCTTCGAGCTCCCTATAGCCAGCAATATGATACATTCAATTCAAAAGTGTTACAAAAAGTGTCATATCAATTTAGTTAACCTTTAATTCAGTAAAACTAAAGGTAAAAATATATAATAAACAAAAGACATCTAAATTTGTAGTTAAATTAAAGCTCAGAGTTAGCTCAACTCCTAGTTCAAGGCAGTATAGAATATTGGACTTCTCTTTAGTGGTCGTTCTTGTATTTAATCTAATACTAAATCTGAAAGAATGACTTAACCAATTCTGGACAGGTATTTTAGTAGAATCCACCACATGCAACATTTGGGCGTGCGTTTATTTGGGACATGCCACAGACTACGTGAGTGTAACACCATACCTGGCCACAGTGAGGGCGCCGTTACCCTGCAGCAGGCGGGCCAGCTGGATGAGGACATGGTTGAGCATGGAGCAAAAGCTACACCACTGAGTATAGTAGACCAGCAGCACGTCCTGAAACAACAACACAGCAAAACAATGTGGAATTACAAATCACATCATTGGGTCCAGGAGCAGTTGTGACAGTGTGAAACTGACTGCTACTGGAGTGAGTACCTGTTGGGGGTCCAGGACAGTGTGGGTGAAGGAGGAGCTGGTCACCTCGGCAATCAGGGGCGGGGCGTCAGACTGAACCTGCTCCTGCCCCACCAGGTGTCTCCTCAGCACACTGTAGGGAGCGCTGAAGTTCACGATGAAGCTCTCTGCGACACAAACACAATGGCTGTCTTCTAAACGTTCCCTGAGAAGTTTTCAATTAGTTCAAAATGCAGCTGCAAGATTGTTCACACGTACGAAGAGAAGAACACATTACACCTGTGCTAAAGTCTCTCTATTGGCTTCCTGGTGAGTTTAGAATCAAATTTAAAATCCTGCTCCTCACATTTAAAGCCATAAAGGGTTTGGCGCCTCTCTATCTCAAAGACGTTATCGTTCCATATCGGCCAACCAGAGCACTCCGCTCTCAAAACTCAGGGCTACTAGTGATTCCTCGGGGTCTCCAGAATCACTGTAGGAGGAAGAGCCTTTAGCTCCAACATCACTGTAGGAGGAAGAGCCTTTAGCTCCAAGCTCCGGTTTATGGAATAAACTCCCAGCTCACGTTAAAGAAGCAGAAACAGTCCCTACATTTAAGACTAGACTCAAAACGTTCCTCTTCGAATTAGCTTAGTTAGGTCAGTTAGGTAAAGCTCTAACCCACAGCCTGAAGTAAAGCTCTAACCCACAGCCTGAAGTAAAGCTCTAACCCTCAGCCTGAATTAAAGCTCTAACCCTCAGTCTGAAGTAAAGCTCTAACCCACAGCCTGAAGTAAAGCTCTAACCCACAGCCTAAAGTAAAGCTCTAACCCACAGCCTAAAGTAAAGCTCTAACCCTCAACCCGAAGTAAAGCTCTAACCCTCAACCCGAAGTAAAGCTCTAACCCACAGGCTGAAGTAAAGCTCTAACCCACAGCCTGAAGTAAAGCTCTAACCCTCAGCCTGAAGTAAAGCTCTAACCCTCAGCCTGAAGTAAAGCTCTAACCCTCAGCCTGAAGTAAAGCTCTAACCCTCAGCCTGAAGTAAAGCTCTAACCCTCAGCCTGAAGTAAAGCTCTAACCCTCAGCCTGAAGTAAAGCTCTAACCCTCAGCCTGAAGTAAAGCTCTAACCCTCAGCCTGAAGTAAAGCTCTAACCCTCAGCCTGAAGTAAAGCTCTAACCCTCAGCCTGAAGTAAAGCTCTAACCCTCAGCCTGAAGTAAAGCTCTAACCCTCAGCCTGAAGTAAAGCTCTAACCCTCAGCCTGAAGTAAAGCTCTAACCCTCAGCCTGAAGTAAAGCTCTAACCCTCAGCCTGAAGTAAAGCTCTAACCCTCAGCCTGAAGTAAAGCTCTAACCCTCAGCCTGAAGTAAAGCTCTAACCCTCAGCCTGAAGTAAAGCTCTAACCCTCAGCCTGAAGTAAAGCTCTAACCCTCAGCCTGGAGTAAAGCTCTAACCCTCAGCCTGAAGTAAAGCTCTAACCCTCAGTCTGAAGTAAAGCTCTAACCCACAGCCTGAAGTAAAGCTCTAACCCTCAGCCTGAAGTAAAGCTCTAACCCACAGCCTGAAGTAAAGCTCTAACCCTCAGCCTGAAGTAAAGCTCTAACCCTCAGCCTGAAGTAAAGCTCTAACCCACAGCCTGAAGTAAAGCTCTAACCCACAGCCTGAAGTAAAGCTCTAACCCACAGCCTGAAGTAAAGCTCTAACCCTCAGCCTGAAGTAAAGCTCTAACCCTCAGCCTGAAGTAAAGCTCTAACCCTCAGCCTGAAGTAAAGCTCTGACCCTCAGCCTGAAGTAAAGCTCTAACCCTCAGCCTGAAGTAAAGCTCTAACCCTCAGTCTGAAGTAAAGCTCTAACCCTCAGCCTGAAGTAAAGCTCTAACCCTCAACCTGAAGTAAAGCTCTAACCCTCAGTCTGAAGTAAAGCTCTAACCCTCAGCCTGAAGTAAAGCTCCAACCCTCAACCTGAAGTAAAGCTCTAACCCTCAGTCTGAAGTAAAGCTCTAACCCTCAGCCTGAAGTAAAGCTCTAACCCTCAACCTGAAGTAAAGCTCTAACCCTCAGCCTGAAGTAAAGCTCTAACCCTCAGCCTGAAGTAAAGCTCTAACCCTCAGCCTGAAGTAAAGCTCTAACCCTCAGTCTGAAGTAAAGCTCTAACCCTCAGCCTGAAGTAAAGCTCTGACCCTCAGCCTGAAGTAAAGCTCTAACCCTCAGCCTGAAGTAAAGCTCTAACCCTCAGCCTGAAGTAAAGCTCTAACCCTCAGCCTGAAGTAAAGCTCTAACCCTCAGCCTGAAGTAAAGCTCTGACCCTCAGCCTGAAGTAAAGCTCTAACCCTCAGTCTGAAGTAAAGCTCTAACCCTCAGCCTGAAGTAAAGCTCTAACCCTCAACCTGAAGTAAAGCTCTAACCCTCAGTCTGAAGTAAAGCTCCCTTAGAAGAAACACTGCTGTGGGAAGTACGGTACACTGAGCACTGAGGAAGTTGTGTTTCATACAGTTGAGGGTCTGCTGGGCAAGGTGGGTTCTGAAGGCTGGTGGAGTGAAAGTAATTATATTTTTGACTGCTTTTTATTTATTTATTTTGTAGTTGGCAGTTTATGAAACCTATCTGAAAATACAAAATAAAACTCGAAAGGGAACTAAAAGTTTAGAAATAAAAATTTCCTGGATATTAAATAAATTTAATGCCCATGAAAAAAATTAAGTCTTTGCTCCATGAAGCAGTCAGATGTCCTTGTATGTTTGAAGCAAAGTAAAATTTGAAATGTGTATTATTTGATTCACAGTTAGAAGGTCCCGGGTTTGATTCCCACCTGAACGGGGCCTTTCTGTGTGGAATTTGCATGTTCTTCCCATGTCTGCGTAGGGTACTGTGGGTACTCTGGTTTCCCCTACCACTAGAAACACGTACAATAGGCCAAAATTAATGAGAGTGGGTTTGAGAGTGCGCATGGGGGACGACGGATGGAAATTCGCCCATGGCTACAATCCGGGTGTCTGAGCTCCTCACCCACAGCCACCCTGCGAAAGAAACTCATTTCGGCCGCTTGTATTCGCGATCTTGTCCTTTCGGTCATTACCCAAATCTCATGACCATAGGTGAGGGTGGGAACGTAGATCGATCGGTAAATCGAGAGCTTTGCCTCAGACTCAGCTCCCTCTTCACCACAACAGTCCGATACAGCGACCGCATCACTGCTGACGCCGCACCGATCCGTCTATCGATCTCACGCTCCATCCGTCCCTCACTCGTGAACATGACCCCGAGATACTTGAACTCCTCCACTTGAGACAAGGACTCCCCACCGACCTGAAGAGGGAAAGCCACCACTTCCTGGTGGAGAAACATGGCCACAGATTTGGTGGTGCTGATCCTCAACCCGGCCGCTTCACACTCGGCTGCAAACCGCCCCAGTGCGCGCTGATGAAGCCAACGTCCTATTATATTTAGTATAAAACCTCCAACCACACATGGGGAAAACCACATTAGAGGTTAGATTTTAGTCCCGAGATTTCACCCATGACAGTCGGCTTGGGTCGGGGTTCGAGTTTTTTTCATTTTTTATTAATGTCATTATAATCTCTAATAAAAAATCTATGCTATAGGGTTAGTCTCTTGGATACAACATGTAAGAGGAAGAAAGGTGGTGCAGGTGCGGGGGGTGGCAGTGTTGTCATGTTTAAGCAGCATGGTCAGGCTTCGATACCGGCGCCACAGTGAACATCGCTATTCATGATCTCTCAGGACTGCACTTCATTTACAGTGATTAACAGTTTGGTTCCTGCTTTTGTAAATGCAGCGCGTTGTTTATGAACGACGAGGCGGAGAAGAGGAGACCGAGACATTGAGCTGCGGCTCGGGCACGTAACCTGCCCCCACACCCCGCACATCTCAGGCCTGCCCAGGTATGTGCGCTACTGCTGCGTGCATGTGTGCCGTGCACGTACCTCTCACACACGGTGCTGCTGAATGAACTGCGCAGATGCTCCTATCCAAGCTCGGCCGACAATTCAAGGTAATTGCTCGGGCTGGGTCGGGATTTATTTTTAACGAACTCCTCCTAGAGCGTTTCACCAAATGAGCTCCAAATCGCTCCAGCTCATCTCGAGATGTCATCAAAAGTTATCAACATTTTTTGGCTACGTTTTACAGTTTGTGTGCGGCAAAGCCTCAATCTTTACGAAGAATTTTGTGACTTATCGAAAACAACAAAATGCTCCCATTCGCACAAACAAACTCCGATTAAAAATCGGAAATAGAAATTTTATTGACCTTTCACCCCCGGACACAACAAATATGAAAAAGTGAGATTTGGCACGATAGCGCCCCCTGTAGGCCGAGAACAAAAAAATGCATTATGAGAAAAAAATGTGTTTCTCGGAAATGGATGAAATTCGGCACAACAATAGCTGATGGCATCCCGATCCCGATGTTGCTGGACATAGTCACAAAAAAGCTGTTTCTGCCGTTGGAATATCTGGCAGCTACATTTATTTTTCAGCGGCGGGTGGATGTGTTTTGCCACTGCATCGATGGCACAATTGCAGCTGGAGAATCAGGACTTAAGTTTTCTTGCTGAGCAAAAGCCACGGCAGCCCATCTCTCCTCCACTGCAGGAGCAGACCCCAGACTGGACAGATTTAATCAATACTGGAATACCATAAAAAGAGAACTGATCGATTTTTGTTGGCAATTTTCTTTGGAAATATCACGATTTCCACATGATTTTATGTTTTGCAAACAGTTTATGGCGACTGTTTTGCTCAAACATTGACTATCAGAGCTACCTATGATGGGCTCCCATCTCCAAAAAAAATCTACACCAGTGGTATGGCGATGGCCCAACCTGTGCCCTCTGCTCAACTCTCGATTCTCAAACACGTTCTATGTGGTAAGACCAGCACAAACAGGTCCTCAAGAGTCTGGCTGCCGAGAGTAATACCATCAACTCCTTACCCCTGGGAACAACCAATTCCATCATTGCACCAACATTCATCCGAGAAGGTCAAGAGAAGCCCAAGCATCCTCCTACCTAGTCTAATTAGGTTCATTAGGTCTTCTAGTAATAATGCCATTTTGGTTCTTATAGCTAGATCTATTCCTACCAAATCAGAAGCTGGACAGCTAGCCAAGGCAAATTGGAAAATGCTGGTTGATATCAGCCAACAACTTATCTTTCCATCAGAGATTGCAGCTCAACATGACTCTCTTGAGTAATTGTGTGGGTCATTACTCTTTCCTTGTACCCGAGTAAAATTATTTCAAAGGAATGTTATTCTTACTTGAGTAAAGATTTTGTATATTCTACTCACCTCTGATTCTCATTATATGATACTACCTACTATCTAGTTGGACAGGTGCAGCAGTAAAATCACTCCTCCATATTTGTCCATAAAAGCGGAGCGTGTGGGGAGCACATACCCAGGTCCAGAGACAGCGTGGGGGTGTGGCTGGGCTGGAGAACATAGTGCACCTCTTCCTTCAAATCCACGATGGCTGCAAACAGGCGCTTTGGGGCCCCAGGCTCCTGAGGCATCACCCTGCTGCTTGTGCTGCTGTTGTGTGGGGCCCGCAGCCTCACTACCTCAGCGGGCCCTGACCCCTGATCCACCACGCTGCCACTGCTGCGTCCGTTGCTGTTCTTGTGTAGGGCCCCCAGCCTCACTGCCAGGGGCCAGTTCAGCTCGGCATCCAGCAGGTAGAAGCGCAGGGTCTTGTTGGTGTGGCAGTGCAGGCCGGTGATCCCCCGCGCTCTGGGGCCGGGGGTGGGAGGGGTCTCTTTGGTGAGTTTAGTGGAGCAGCAGGCGCTGTACTGTCGGAAAGCACTGTAGCCACTCAGGTAACTGCTGCAGGAGACGGGAGAGAGACGAGAGGGGGCCGCCGGGGGGATGGCGCAGTCCAAGGAGGTCCAGGGCCCCGAGTGTTCCAGGCACAGCTCACACACAGCAGCAGACTGAGGCACAGGCACAGAGTGGCAGCATGCGGCGCCCTCACTGCGACACGAGTGGTATTGCACTGCGACGTCTTCAATCTGTAAACAAAGGTCACTCTGACATGAGCACAGACCGTGCCGGGGGGAGGGTAAAACACTGAAGAGAGATGTAAGCTCTCAGTCGTACAGGAATTGCCCATGTTCAATGAAGGTACTTGAGTCATCTTCTGTACTCAGTAGTTGAAGTCTTCAAACGTTTCGCCTCTCATCCAAAAGGCTTCGTCAGCGACAAAAGTCTCGCTCAGCCCGCAGCTTAGATAAAGACCACAAGGAGGAGTTAGGGTTGGCCCGGCTCCTCCCCTCTAATCACAGCTACTCTCACCTGTGGGTAAACACCTTTGAAGTACACTCAACAAAAATATAAACGCAACACCTTTGTTTCTGCTCCATTTTTCAAGAGATGGACATAAAGATCCAAAATTCATTCCAGATACACAATATTACCATTTCTCTCAAACATTGTTCACAAATCAGTCCAAATGTGTGATAGTGAGCACTTCTGCTTTGCTGAGATAATCCATCCCACCTCACAGGTGTGCCACATCAAGATGCTGATCTGACATCATGATTAGTGCACAGGTGTACCTTATACTGCCCACAATAAAAGGCCACCCTGAAATGTGCAGTTTCACACCAGACACTGACTGGTTCTGAGTCCCCAGACCCCCAATAAAGCAAAAAACTGCACATTTCAGGGTGGCCTTTTGTTGTGGGCAGTCTAGGGTACACCTGTGTGCTAGTCATGATGTCGGATCGGCATCTTGATGTGGCACACCTGTGAGGTGGGATGGATTGTCTCGGCAGAACAGAAGTGCTCACTATCACACATTTGGACTGATTTGTGAACAATGTTTGAGAGAAATGGTAATATTGTGTATCTGGAATGAATTTTGGATCTTTGGGTCCATCTCATTAAAAATAGGAGCAGAAACAAAAGTGTTGCGTTTATATTTTTGTTCAGTGTAGATTGTCTCCAATGATCTGCTCACCTCAGTATCGGTCAGTCCTGTCCTATTCATAGATGATCACTGCCCACTATCTGTCCTATTCATGGCTGATCACTGCTAATTACCTGCCTATTGTTCTTTTGTTGGCTGAGGTCCTGTCTCCTTGGACTGGCCGTGCCCTGTCGGCTGTCCCCGAAGGAGATTGGAGTAAAGTGAAGAAAGATTAAATCTGAGCCCACCATTCCGGTTCATGAAGGGATTTTCTTTGACAGAAATAGCTTCTCTTACTCCTCTTTCAAACCAACGTTCTTCCTTGGCAATTTTTTTATTACAAGCTTAATAAAGCTTGTAATTACACAAGCTACACACATTTTTTATTTGTATTATTTATTACTATTACAAGCTTTAGAGACTATTCCGTGTATTTATGGTCTGCCAAAAATACACAAGGTTTTCCTCTCAGACCCATTGTGAGTGGTATCAACTCCATCACCTGTAATCTGGCGAAACACCTCAAGTTCATCTTATCCCCTTGGTCGGCAACACAGAACACCATGTGGAAAACACCAAGAAGTTTGTGGAGAAGATCAAACACCTGCAGCGGGAAACAGATGACACCATGGTGTCTTACGATGTGACAGCACTGTTTACATCTGTCCCAACCTCAGCAGCAGTCACAGCGGTGAGGAAGAGACTGACTGAGGACAGCACTCTAGCTGATAGGACCCAGCTCACTCCTGACCACATTTGCCAACTTCTGGAGATCTGTCTTAGCACCACACATTTCCAGTTCAGGGGAAACTTCTACAGACAGATCCACGGCTGTGCAATGGCTCTCCAGTTTCACCCATAGTGGCTAACCTCTACATGGAGGAAATGGAGAGGAATGCCTTGGCCTCATACCCAGGAAACAAACCCAGCCACTGGTTCAGATATGTAGATGACACGTAGGTCAAAATTAAGCAGAAGGAAGTGGCACCTTTTACAGATCACATCAATGCTGTGGACCCCAGCATTAAATTTACTCGGGAGGACGCCAAAGAGAAAGAACTTGCCTTTTTAGATTGTAAAGTTATCATGGGGAAAATGGACAACTTCAGACAGAGGTTTACAGGAAGGCAACTCATACTGACCGGTATTTGATGTTTGACTCTAACCATCCACTTCAGCACAAACTAGGGGTCATCATGACGCTCAGACATAGAGCTAAAGAGGTGCCTACCAGTGCAGAAGGAAAGACCAAAGAGGAGCAACATGTCCAGAGAGCCCTCTCAGACTGTGGATATCCTCACTGGTCTTTCACTAAAGCACAAAGGGCAAGAAGACCCAAAGAACAAGACAGACAGACTACAGAGCCCAGTAGGGCTGGGCGATATGGCCTAAAATCTATATCACGATATAAAAAAGAAATATCACGATAACGATATATTTCACGATATAATTGACAATGGACAAATTACTTCAAAATCCCAGCCTTACGCCTATTGGGAAGATTATCCATCCATCCATTCATCCATTTTCTTCCACTTGTCCGTTGCCGGGTCGTGGGGGCAGCTGTTGGAGCTGCACCAGCCCCTATGGCTCCTCCTGCAGGTGGTGGGTCCACAGAAGGACGGCCTCATGGTTCTAACCGGGCCTGTTGGTCTCTCATAAGGGGCTTCTGAACCGCTCTTTGTCTGACCCGTCACCTAGGACCTTCAGGTGCTCAAACCCTCCACCACGTTAAGGTGAAGGTTCCAGGAGGGGATTGGGAAGATGAATTCAGTGACATTTCATTCATTTATTTTTTAACGGCATACTGATTTCCTCACAAATATGATCTACTCATGCAGTTTTAATCCTACTTTTCATTTGACTTTTTAAGCACCGGTCCCCATGTTCTACCGTCAGCGTTTATGCTGCTCTGATGGAGTGTAACATGAATTATATCATGTCCACGACGATATAAAACATAACAACGATATCAAAATTATATCGCGATAACGATATGCGATACGATATGGCCCACCCGTAGAGCCCAGAAGAAAGAGAGTTGTAGTGCCGTATGTATCCGGGGTCTCAGAGAAACTTCAGAGAATCTTTAGGCAGCACAGGATTCCAGTGAACCACAAACCGGTGAACACACGGGGGAAACCGACAGGGCAGGGCCAGTCCAAGGAGACGGCACCTCAGCCAACAAAAGAACAGTAGGCAGGTAATTAGCAGTGATCAGCCATGAATAGGACAGATAGTGGGCAGTGATCATCTATGAATAGGACAGGACTGACCGATACTGGAGTGAGCAGATTGTTGGAGACGCTCTACTTCAAAAGGTGTTTACCCACGGGTGAGAGTAGCTGTGATTAGAGGGGAGGAGCCGGGCCAACCCCAACTCCTCCCTGTTGGTCTATTCAGCTGCGGGAGTGGGACTTTTGTCGCTGACGAAGCCTTTTGGATGAGAGGCGAAACGTTCGAAGACTTCAACTACCGAGTACAGAAGATGAATCAAGTACCTTCATTGAAGACTGTATAGAGATGTTCACACTACTATTGAGTTAGTAGTGTTAACAAAATTAAACATGTTGATTTTGTAAGTGGATTAAAAGGGGTACTATATTGTGAGGTGTAATAACACCTGGAGTGCTTTGACTACTACTACTGTGTGGACGTCGAAGTACTCGAGGTGTTATTACGCCTCACAATATAGCGCCCCTTTTTATCTTAGAAAATAGACATGTTTAATTTTGTGTAACTAGACTTGGATCGTGTAAAGGCTCATGTAACTGTATTTAAATAGGGTAAAGGTGGAACAGCTTGGTAGCTTCCAACTTCACCCCAGTTTGGGGCTATACCTTTGCTGGGAGGGACAAAATGCAAACAACATTTGCGTGACAGAGCGCACGCACAAAGACCAGACAGGTGCGCATCAACTCGTTTAAAAAGTTATCTCAGTATGGAAAAATGGTGACCTGTTCCTTTAAGAGGAACAAAAAACATGAAAATTAATATAAATCATAAAGTATGGAAAAGTGCATGTTTCTTCAAAAATACTCGTATCGTAATCATATCGGCATGTCAAGAGAAAGTGAAACTCGGAAAATTAGAATATCGTGTCATTTCGGTAATTCAGTTTAAAACGTAAAACTAATATATGATATAGACCAGTGTTTCGCAACATTTTTCAGCCCAAGGACCACTTTATCTTCACATTTTTTTCTGAGGACCACCAAACAGAATCCCACTCCAACATGCCCCCACAAAACAAAATAGGAAGGATAAGCTAAATTTATGTTTAACATGCAACCGTTTCAAGTCAAAAACGAATTAGTCAAACACAAATGCACTTTTATGATCAGAAATTCTTATATGAATTTCATTTGAAAAAGTAAATGTGAAATGAGCTGCAACTTAATATGAACAACAAACATGTGTGGAGAAAAAAACTGCTGTAACAGCCTATAGGTCCCACTTAATGTCATTCTAAAGAGCCAATAGATTAAAACTGAGGTTGTGGGTTTAGGTAGTCTATGGTTGTAACTATGGTAACAATAAAATTCTGAAAAAATGCAGGGGGGAATGTTCCCCTTAATGTCCACTATCACTGAAACTACTGGGATTTTACACATGAAACAAAAACTATACATTACAAAACTAACAGATCTGTGGAGATTTCCATCAAAAACTCGAGTGGTGCTGCTGATCACACATCCGTTTCTAAAAGTCTGGCTCTAAAGAGGAGAATGTCAGGTCTCACACTTCACAGGTATTGCACTGAGGGCAGACTCTGCTAGATTTGGATGTTCGCTAACGTGAACTCGTGCACAGACGCACAGGCTGTGGAAAACAGGAGACATTTGGCTCCACAAAAGCGTTCTCTGGATCACAAGCAACAAAACGCTGCTTATTTTATGAAAGTCCGCCGCATACTGACGTCAAACACCTGCTGTAAAGATGGTGGAATAAATAAGAGCGGTGGCGCGCGGCAGCAGGCCGGGATTGTTTGACCCGCCCCCACCCGAGCCGCCATCAAAGGAGAATTTTATGACCCAATCTGCGGACTCTGTGAGCCATCACACACAGACGGATCCTGGACATGGACATAAGATGTCGTATTCCTCTGGTTGAAGCATAACACCTCAGCAAATCATTTTTTCATTGATTTCATGTAATATTCAAATTTTCTGAAATTTTCATTTTGGGTTTTTTACAAGCTGTAAGCCAAAATGTTCTAAATTAAAACAAAGTCTTGACATGTGTCACTTTGAATGCCATGAGTCTATATCATATTAGTTTCACATCTTAAACTGAATTACAGAAATAAATGAACTTTTTCACGATATTTTCTGAGGTTAACCTGTATAACAGGAACAAGCGGTTGGTGTAAATGTGTCGCTAAAGAAGCACTGACCTGCTGTAGGAGGGCACTGGGTTGGGATCCCAGAGGATCATGAGGTAGGAACAACAGCAGAGCGGGGCCTTTGCTAAGTTCCACCTCCAGAAGGCGAGACTTGGTCCCAGGCGGCTGCAGCCATTGGATGACACTCTGGTAGTGTTCAAAGACCCAGCGGCAGATGGCCTCAGACGTGAAGTTGAGCTGAGCCCGAGGAAAGATCTGTCAGAGGACAACAACATGACTGCACAATATATCCTCAAACTACTGGAACGGCTCTGTTCAAAATCTACTGGAACCTAACAAAGTGCAAGTTTACTTTTAGTCATCTTCCTAAATCATCAGTTCCACTTTAGCGTGGTTTTCGACCTGATTTTCACCAAGTACTTCATCACTTTTAGTTTCAAGTAAGTAAGACATAAATAGTACTCAAGAATCCATTTTGACGCAGCTCTTATTACTCAAATGTTTTGCTACTCTACCCACTTCAAATTGAAACAGGAAGTCTATTATTTTGGTAATGCAAAGAATTAAATATCCCTGATCTGCCACCATGCAGTAAACAATTTCCAATACTCACCAGTGAGGAGTTGAACCTTCGGTGGAGGTAGATGCTGCCCTCCTCTTGGACTGGGATGGACTGTGCCACCTGTCGGTTTGTCACCACTCCAAAACGCACTGCCCCACGGAAATCTGCCGCGACACACACCAGTAACTGCCTGCTCCAACTCTGCACACTCAGGGTTCATTTTGTCCACCAACATGATTCATCCATGTTAATATAGTACACGGTAGCACAGCGGTTAGCGCTCGTGCTTCACTGAAGGTCCCGGGTTTGATTCCCACCTGGACGGGGCCTTTCTGTGTGGAGTTCACATGTTCTCCCTGTGTCTGCGTAGGTTTCCTCCGGGTACTCCGGTTTTCCCTACCACTAAAAACATGTACAATAGATGAGAGTGTGCGAGTGTAGGACAACGGTTGCAAATTAGCCCAAGGCTATCCGGTGTGGTGTGCTCATTCACATGCACGGTCCCAACAAAAAAACTATTAATAAAATGTCTCTTTTAAAAAGGCCCGGGTACTATTAAAGGGGCTGTATCTTTGTGTTCGGAAACACTTGTGCATGGCATCAGTAGTGTATTACAAGTGCTCTTAAACTCAGAATAACCAATGCTAAAAACAATTAGCCTGATAGAGTTAGGGCCACTCTGCTCCCTGACCCATAAGGAAATACAATAATCAGATATTTGTATGCATGTTTAAAACTTTATACGTTAACAAAATATCTTTACATTAAAATACATTTTCTTTCCATTTTACATCAGTTTTAACCAAAGAGGCTAAGGTTAAGTCTTTAAATAGGCATTGCTTTAAACAACGCTGTGAGAGCCACCGAGTTCAGAACAGATGGCGCTTGGTTTAATTCGTTCATTGAGCTTTGTGCCCTTGTTCAACACACCTCACAGTTCTGGCAGAGACGATAATCGCACGAACGCCACATCACAAAAATAAATAAAAGGAATGCACATGTAGCATTCATCTGTCAGATAAAAGCAGATCGCCAAATAAGGGTCCAGTCGCAGAGAAACGTAACTCGGACACAGGGCAGAGTGAGGGGAGGGCGGGGGACAGATGAAGCAGCCCTCTCTGAGCCCCCGCTTAAATCGGAATGATTTAAGCCCACGGAGGTGCTGGAAATTACGTCCCATGCACAAATATGAAAAGTGAAACAGATTTAACTCATTAGAAACTCACTCTAGTTGTGAGAAAGTTGGGAAGCTATGGAATTGTTGTGAAGTAAAATGCAGAATATTGGAATTAATTGCGGGATAGTCTTAGGCTTTTGGGAAAGTTGCAGTCGCAAAATCCTGGAGGGACTAAAAATGTGATCAATCTTTTATACACACCATTTACATTTCTACTTAACATTCCTTGAAAAGGTTTTTAGATCAGTATTAGGCCGATGGTGATTACATGCTTCGCTCTAAAAAGAAATGTGTGAAGCATTCTTTACCAACTTTAGTAACATTAAACGAATAACAAAAATATATTTGAAGAAACAGAACCGAGCAAACATGAGGCTCAGATGTCAGATTAGTATTAAAGCATAGCCAATGTTGACCTGCTTCGCTCTAAACATAAACGGGCATGACCAACTATTAACCTTACATGTTCAGCAAAGGTTAGAAATGAGAAAAGAAAAATGTCCAAGTAAACTGATGAAAATACAGTCACATGGGAACATGACAGTGGAGGTGCATGATAGCGGCGGTCTGCACCCAGACTCTCTGCATGAAAGTTGTTTGTTTGTATACTTTAATGTCCCCGTAGGGAAATTTGTCCTCCCATCCTTCGATGCCAGTGGGGCAACCCGTAAGGAGCAGTGGACGACGGCCGTGCCCGGGGATCCATCTCCTGATGTGGAGCCAGGCTGATGGTCAGAATCCCCTGGCTGGAGGAGTCACCTATTATACATGTTTTTAGTGGTAGGGGAAACTGGAGTACCCAGAGGAAACCTACGCAGACACAGGAAGAACATGCAAACTCCACACTAGCTGTGAAGCGGATGTGCTAACCGTTGCGCTACCGTGCCGCTCCGGTAGCACAAGTTCAATGTGAAGACGTTAAACATTATTATTCTTTTTTCTGTTCAAGAAAATGAAGAATACAGCATACTGTAGATACAGAAGGGTATTGTTTTTTATAAAGCTCCCTAGTTGTTAAAGTCTGGTCCTCTGTACATGTAGGAGAGGGGTTCAGTCTGGCTCACCCCTGCGCAGGGCCTGGAGGGCAGAGGACACATAGGTGAGGTATCCCGGGGGCTGCGGAGAGGAGTTGAACTGGAAGAAGCCCACCACTCGAGGCTGAATAACAGAGGCAGATTTCTCATTGCAAATGTTTGAAAAGCGGTTAGAGTGGTTAAAATCACACACTATGAGGTCATAAAAATAGCCCTACCTCGTGATAAGACAGAAAGTCCTGGAGCTTGGCCGGAGAGGAGAGGTAGGTGAGTGGAGTGATGACCTTCAGAATAAAGCTTTCCACGTAAGGCGCCACAAATGGACCCTTGTACTCTATTGGCCCATATCTGGAACCGAAAAAAACAACATGAAAACATAGTTCATAAGACCTAGTCCACAAGCCCCTTACGGGACCTTAGATCCGTGAGCAAAAGGCCTAACCACAGAGTCCAGATTAAAACTCAAAAGCATCAGAGTTGAAAGAAAAAAACCTCTGAAACACATTGAAAGAGAAATGTACAGTATAATAACTGTAGTAGAGGTGGATGGTGGACCTGCCTCCTGTAGAAGAGGTGGATGGTGGGGTACTGATAGAGGCGGTTCTGTTTGCGGCAGCGGCCTTGGTTCCACCAGCAGTTCACGGCCACGAACTGAACCTGTGGCAGAGGGGCAGAGGTGGGCAGGGTTCATCAGGCTGCCCAGGGCATGTTTCCCGTTACCTGCTTGGCCAGCTTCTTGGCCACCAGCTGCACTTCCTGTCGCGCAGCCATAGAGTGGGCACACCACGGAGCGTAGAGGAAGATCAGAGACACCTCAGCCACACTCCTCAGACGCTCCACCTGACAACACAAAAGAATGGAGGTGCGACATTTTCAATCATAATCTATGTCATTTGTTTTTACAGCCTATTTAAAAAGGTAATGTAATGCAACCACCAAAATTGTTGCAACGTCGTCATCAACAAGACAATAGTCTGCTTTTACTGAAGGACGAAACTAATTTGACCAAATCAAATTATTTATATATAGCCCAATATCACAAAAAAAGCTGCCTTACATTATTCCACTAAAGTGGAACCTACTTGGAGGTAGCTAGGTAAGCTAAAAAGGCACAAAACTCACCTTTCTCGTTATTGTTAAAACGTGGTGGAGAGATACGTGTTGTTGTACGCATGAATGACTTTCTTTGCACAATGTTTAAAAAAAAAAAAACGGGCTAAATAACTGCAGGTAAAATAAAAATACTGTAGGGCCAGTGACCTACTTTGACTGCTCTGTCATTACCACTGCGTTTTATTTCTATAAATTATTTTCGTTTTAAATGTGTTCCAGCCATTTAATAAAAAGGTCTTAACAATTAAAAACCTTTTGAGTCTGTCAGTATAATGTAATGGAGGGTGGTGGGGGTTGTTTAGTGCACACACTAATGGTTAACCCAGTATTAACCGCTAAGGGCCTCGGTTAAGGGTTAATGAAAAACTTGAAATCGTGCAGCCCTAGTACAGGAGATACTGGTACACAAGCCTAGAGTGCCCTCTAGCGGCTGTCAGTGTGGAAATAACATATGTTGCATAGTCTAGACAAAACAGTAATTTGAGTTTCATACTAGAGATTGCCAATAAACGTCTGTTCTATTACTTCAAAAGAAGTTGAAGAAGACCAAGCAGAAAATGGATTCATAAAATGTCATTTTTGTTTATATCATGATGCTGATGGCCAAATCATTTGCTGACAGATGCTAGGAGCCATCAGGCAAATGGAATTGGGGACTACTTCTGTAGATAAAAAGAACAGATAGGACTCAAATCAAATATTAGGCACTCAAAGCGCTTCATTATTACAGAGTTTTTGATAAAGCAAGAGTATAAGTGACTTAAACTTATAAACATTTTAGAACATTATCAATGGGTAAACAATAAACAACCGTTATAATCTTGATTCTATGCCCTCCATGTGCAGTATACTTGACAATCTCACATGTTATTTTAATACCGTCCAAACAGTGCCAAGGAGCTCCTCACCTGATCGATCTGCCCCAGGTACAGGTCCACCACAGGGGCCTCTGAGGAGAAGAAGCGCACTGGGGCCTGAGCCGGGGCCACAACGTTCTTAGCACGGCTGCAAGCACAGACAACGCAAAGTTAAAGGTCATGTTTTCTCCTTTCACCTTAAAGGTACACTATGCAACTTTTTATGTAAAAAAAATCTAAATAATAATAATAATAATAATAATATTTGACCTTTCTGTACCCGAATGGGTGGTTAGCATGAATTACACATTAATATCATACAAAGGCCCTTTTATACTCGGCGTTTACGTGCTGAGCCAATCAGGGAGTGTGCGACAGCGGCCGCTCGCGGCGACTCCGTGGCGAGTGCTGCAGAGCGGAGCGCCTTTGCTCCCTTCGCAAAACGAGGAAACGCACAACAAACTCCTTCAGTATGCCTCTTCCAAGTTATTTTTCATTGATATATTGTTGCTATGATTTCGTGCGTTCGTGTTTTTGTGAACGCAGAGGAGCAAAGATTCTGGCCTGGGTCAAGCGGACAGGGGGTCCGGAGGGTACGCATGTACGTGCGTTCTACGAGCACATCAGGTCGATGCCGTTGTCATGGGATTAAGTTCAGAAAACAGCTGATCGTTGAACATGGCTGATGGTGCGGGCGCGTGTGAACTAGGGATGGGACGGGATGAGATTTCCACGGTATGATAACCTTGACAGAAACTACCGCGATATCGTGGTATACCGTGGAAGTGTGTGTTTTATATTTAAAAAGTAAAAACATGGTTTGTATTTAACAAACAGGGTTTGTTTATGGTACATTTGTAATTGGTTATGACTTTACATGTTGCTATGGATCAATAAAGTGTACTATTTATGACTTATTATCCAAAATAACACTTTAAAACAAAGGGATATTTTTACCTTAATCCCTTTATTCACAGACGGACCATGTTCGCTGATGCTCTAATCACTGTTTGTTCGATGTCCGCCCAAAAACTTCCAAAGGCAGGCTTTCCATTATCATTTGCTGCTTGATATCTTACTAAAGTAGTCTGTGCATTCAACTTCATATAAAAAAATAATCCTAACAGTATTTGCTACAAAAAGTGTTGCATCGAGCGGTCAACAAACTTGAGTGCTTGTCAAATAATTGACCGGCTCGCAAACTGCATCAGGTAAAGGTTCCACCTCTGTCTAACCCTTATCCTGCAGTGACCCTAGAGGGTAAAGAATAATCATGTCTGCCTATGCAATGCACCAGGTTATTGTTTGGGGAGACTTTAGTGGAGTAGTGCGTAGGTTTGTTTACATCAGCTAGTAGTAGTAGCCCTGGCGGCGTGTGACAGCGAGCGGAGTTTGTAGCTAAATGAATATCTGTGCGTCTTTGATGAGCATTTGGCAAAGGAAGGCTGAGCCTTTTCTGAAAAATAAAACGTAAAAACAGTGTTGTCTAAAGCGCGTCTGATAAACAATGGACTGGATGATGAACAATCCAAACCAAAGCTAACAGGTTAGCCAACGCGAGCTACAGAGCTAAAGGATTTGATTGGTGTGTACCTCATGCCCCGCTACACTCCTGCTTTTAAGAGACTACCCCGGGTGGAGAAGTCAGTGAAGTGCTGGTCAGAGGACAGCATCTCAGCACTTCAAGCATGTTTTGAGTGTACGGATTGGAACTGCTTTTTTAACTTATGTGAGGACATTAATGTGACACTGTTTCTTCATATGTCACTTTCTGTGTTGACTCTGTTGTCCCATCAAAGACTGTTGTTGTTTATCCAAATAACAGACCATGGGTTAACAAAGAGCTTAAATCAATCATTAACAAAAAGAAAGTGGTCTACTCTTCTGGTGGGAACTTCCTGGAGAAAAAAACGGTCTCTAGGGAAGTACGAGATGGGATCAGGAAGGCTAAACTGAAATATAAGGACAAAATAGAAGAAAAGTACAGCACTGGTGACCATAGAGCCGCCTGGCAAGGCATCAAATGCATGGCTTCCATTAATCACCGAAAAGGGGACAATAAACCTATTAGTGTAAAAGGAGTGCCAGATTCTGATCTCCCAACTGTTTTTAATTCCTATTTTAGCCGGTTTGAGAGGGCAGACCTTTTGGATAAGGTTTCTGCTTGTAAACAGTCTCTCGAATCAAGTGGGGGAATTGCGATCGCACAAGACCAGGTGACTGCCTTACTTAGAAAAGTGAAGGTGGGGAAAGCGAGGGGTCCTGATGCCATCTGTGGGCGTACCCTGCACCACTGTGCCACCCAGCTTAGTGGTGTTTTTAGCAGACTGTTTCAAAGGGTGTGGAGGACGCTACTCTCTTCCTACTGAACACTGTGTACAAGCACCTTGACAAAACTGGGGCTCATGTAAGACTTTTGTTCGCCGACTTTTTTTCTGCATGTAATAAGATGCAGCCCCACATCCTGATTGAAAGACTTGCCGCTGTTTTTAATTTGCCTGACCAGCTTCTTTTACTGATGTTAAATTTTCTCACAGACAGGATCCAGCGAGTGCTCGTGAATGGTCAGATGTCCCCAGTGTCTATCTCTAACACAGGATTCCCTCAGGAGTGTGTTCTGTCCCCTCTGCTGTTCATACTCTACACAGACAGTTGCCGGGTCACTCAGAAGAATAGATCCCTGGTTAAGTTTTCAGATGACACAGTCCTGGTGTCCTTACTTTCAGGATCTGAAATGAACCATGGCCCTGCATTGACAGAGTTCGTCCAATGGTGCGACAGCAACTACTTGGATTTAAACGTCTCAAATGGTTATGGTTATTGACTTCAGACGCTCCACAGCGCCCTCTCTGGGCAGCAGTGTCATTCATGGTGAAGGGGTGGAAGTGGTGGAGAAGTACAAATATCTTGGTTCTTGGATGGACAACAAGTTGCGGTTTGACGCAAATACAGGTCAGCAGAGAATCTATCTTTTAAGGAAGCTGAACTCTTTCAATGTAGATAAAAGGATTCTCTGCAACTTTTACTGCTGTTTCATAGAGAGCCTATTAACCTTTTCATTTGTTTGCTGGTTCAAGGGTTTGTCTGTGAAAGATAAAAACAAACTGCAAAACATTATCAAAATCTGCTCTAAAATTATTAGAGTTAAACAAAGCATTTGTTTGCATGTTCCGCAAACAGGATAACTGTCTTTGGCGTTCTTAAAATACCCAAATATCCAGTTTGAAGCTGATAGACGTCCTGAGCGCTGTCGTCTCGAACATGATTCCAGCTTCGAGAAAGTTTTGTTTTGGTTGAAAGCTAAAGCGTCTTCAGCAGATGAGACGGCGGCCCGTGAGGCTCATTTTGCCTACACCGCGGGCGCGGTAGGCAACCGAGATATAGTGCTTCATAAACAAGACATTTTTTACCGGGGTTTACAGTAGCGGTGGGCGATATGACAAAAATAAATCACGATTTTTGAATTAGAAACTCCCGATTTCGATTTTTTTTTTAATAGTAACTAAAATAACTTAAATTACACACTGAAGAAAAAGATTGAATTAATATACTAAATTTATTCAACTTTATGATAATCAACAAAGCAAAAATAGACTTAGAACTTGGACTAGACTCAGAACTACAGCAAACTAACTATACATTAAAAAAACACAATAAAATTCCTGACAATAAAAGTAAAATAGTAACACTAACTTTGGTAAAGACTTGTTGGTGTCGTCTCTCTCATGACGTCAAGCTGCTGTGATACAGCGCTCTGTTGCCGTCTGTCCCTTTCACAATAAGAGTCTTACTAAAGCGATAACACACTGTCTTTTATTGTGTAAAATGCTAACCGGAAGCAGATAGTTGCCATAAGTTATTACGTGTCCAAGTAATTCACGAAAGTTGGACAAGTCTTATATTTTCAAAGACATGGATAAACAGCGCATTTGTGAACACGGCCCTTGATTTACATTAAACAAATGAGAAGGATGCAGCGCCTACAGAACTGTGAGGACAAAGGACAAACTCGCTTCTTCTTCACACATGTAAATAAACACACGCTGTGCAGAGCAGCAGCATTACGGGGAAAGACACTGAGATAAATACAGCGGCGGCTCGCTACCAAACGCTCGCATTAGCGTCCGTCATTGCGTAGCAAGTGCGCGGCTTCACACTGACGGTGAAACGAGGCAACTGTGCAGAAGTGCTTAGAACCGTGATAAAACGATCCCACAAAAATGACAGATCGTCAGCTCTGGAGATCGTAAGACAGTCTAATATCGTCATATCGCTAGGCCTGCCACGATAGGTGTTTTTTTGAGGACGATATATCGTCTCAGAAAATATCGTGATAAACGATAATATTGAGTATAATGCAAATACTGTAGTCAATAAAAAGAAAACTGTAAGCAACTATTTAATTGAAATGTATTGAACTTCTGACATTCAATATTAACACCTTACACCAAACAAAGTGTAAACTAGAAGGGTCGACATATTCTAGGACACTGTATCCATCTGTGCTTCTCAACCTTTAACATAACTTACACTCTCACCAGGTTCTGTGTTTGAACTAGGCCTGGCACAACATTTACAACAAATAGTCAATATACAGTATCATCTTTAAAAATATCCCAATAACTATAATATTGACATTTCATCTGCATTATTCTGGTTAAATATTTCCTCACAAAAACAATACATTAAATGTATGGATTCAGATCATACTGTATTACTGCAAAAGTAGAGTAGCCATATGTTGTGTTCTTTTTCCTTTTCTTTTAAAATATAACCTCCTGTACACACGGCTGTTGGAGTGAAGCAGCTTTTTTGGGAAACCTGTTGACTGTTTGTCAAACCGCTGCAGCATTTCTCTGTAACATGTAGTCCTAAGCACTGAGTAATGTTCTCAGGACTATCCCGCTTGTATTTGAACAGTAACATAGTCCTAAGCCCTGAGTAATGTTCTCAGGACTATCGCGCTTGTATTTGGACAGTAACATAGTCCTAAGCCCTGAGTAATGTTCTCAGGACTATCACGCTTGTATTTGGACAGTAACATAGTCCTAAGCCCTGAGTAATGTTCTCAGGACTATCGCGCTTGTATTTGGACAGTAACATAGTCCTAAGCCCTGAGTAATTTTCTCAGGACTATCGCGCTTGCATTTGGACAGTAACATAGTCCTAAGCCCTGAGTAATGTTCTCAGGACTATCGCGCTTGTATTTGGACAGTAACATAGTCCTAAGCCCTGAGTAATGTTCTCAGGACTATCGCGCTTGTATTTGGACAGTAACATAGTCCTAAGCACTGAGTAATGTTCTCAGGACCATCACGCTTGTATTTGGACAGTAACATAGTCCTAAGCACTGAGTAATGTTCTCAGGACCATCACGCTTGTATTTGGACAGTAACATAGTCCTAAGCCCTGAGTAATGTTCTCAGGACTCTCGCGCTTGTATTTGGACAGTAACATAGTCCTAAGCCCTGAGTAATGTTCTCAGGACCATCACGCTTGTATTTGGACAGTAACATAGTCCTAAGCCCTGAGTAATGTTCTCAGGACTCTCGCGCTTGTATTTGGACAGTGGCTAAAGTGCTCGGGTTCCTCTCGCTAACAGTAGCGCTGATTAGCTCTGATACACTGACTGGGCGGTGGTTTTGTTTCGTTCTCATGTTGGACAAACCTGCAGTCGCATTAATGTTGTTATTCTCTCCGTGATGAGTTCTTTTTGCTAAAATTCCAAATGTTTTCTCACGAGTCCCTCTTGCTCCGCGATAAAGTTCACAGAAAGTGTCGGGTTCAGCAGCTCCGTAGAAGCACATTGTTTACACCCCGCCTCTCTCCAAAAGCAGCGCTGATCTATGATCTGGATACATGCGGGGACACGGCTGATGTGCTCAATGGTGTCTTTATGAACAGGGAGACGGATTGGATGGACGCTCCGCTCACGCAGCGTTGTGATAGCGTTCATGTTTCTGTAGTTATTTTAAGCACACGCAACACCTGCATTTATCGTGACTAAAAATGTTATCGTCCTTCATTTTACTTATCGAGCGATAACTCGATATAGTAATTATCGCGACAGGCCTACATATCGCCCAGCCCTAGTTTACCGCTACACCTGTAACAGTGACATCCCTACACCTGACTGGTTATTTCAGTGTCTTACCACTGAGAATTAGCTTGACAGCACTTCGTTTTAGACTGTGCACATTCAGAGAACTAGAGTTACTCAAAGTAACTGTGCTCATGAGAACCATGTGGATTCAACTCCCCTTTGAGACAAAATAGGCCACAACAGCTTTATTCTCGTCTATTCGCCAAAATACTGTCCTGATACTCCGCTACAGACAATAAGAAGGTAGTTCAAATTAGGGCTGAACGATTAATTGCATTTGCAATTTTATCGCGATATTACACAACGCGATTTCGTAATCGCAGGGCACACGATTTGGGAAGTAAATGGAGCAACGAGATATGTCAGCAAAGTCCGCTCCGTCGCGTGCTTTTGTTTACGTCTCAGTCTAGTTAAGGTGCGCGGTAGATTGTGGACGTACAGGGAAAATATCAGCGTTTATCCTGCAGCCACCGCGAAGGAATATTGCTTTTCTCCGTTAGCATTGCGTTAGCCACAGCGCTAATCACGCCATTCCGTCGCCACTACTACACGCTCTGATGATCACAGAAACTCCCTCACCTCCGGATTCTACGCCTCTGCCTCCACAGACATATATAGGTGAGTCCGTGCTGATTGTAAAACGTAAAGAGTCGTTTGTGGCTCAGTTTAGGGGGCTTATGTTTGGGAATGTTGTGGATAAAGAACTTCTCTCAAAAGCATAATGACGGTTCATGACCATTAAGTATCCGCGGAGGCGATGTGCCATGTGCCTTTATTTACCTTTGCGTCTACTGCATATCCGCTCCGTAGGTCGTACAGACGCTAGATATAAACACTAAACTGCAGTATGAAAAGGGTTGGTAACTAGGATCCGAGGCAGGAGTCCGTGTCATGTCTTATTTTGCTGAGGAAATGTGCTGTTTAAGCTGAAATGTCACTAAATGGCTGCGAGTCAAAGAGACGTGTCTGTGTCTGGCACCTCATGTCCCGTCTCCTTGTGTCAGTGTTCTTTTCTTTCTTCATATTGTCCAAAGTTACATCCCAAAACCAAAATGCTGCTCTTAATTCCACTGTGTTTTGGCGTGTGCTCTCCATGTCCATCAATAACGCGCATCTGAAGCAACTACGAGTCGCAGCTCAGACAGGGATTTGATTGGCCGAAATAATAAAGTACTATTTAATAAATTAAATAGCTTATTTTGTATTAATTGGGAGTTTGATTTCCTAAAACTTTTCCAACTAGTTAAAGCAGACGTTTGTTCTTACCTTCCTGCACTTTAGTATGGGTGATGTTACTGACTGGATCAGTGAGTTATTTTTTTTAATATCTATATAATTTAGCATTTATTTATAGACTGTACTGTTAAGTTCAGACAGTTTAAGAAGTGCAGTCCACACACATTTTGAATAGGTCAAGCAACAATTTTGTTGCAATTTTCACTTCAAATATCGTTTATTATGAAACAGGCTGATTTATTGCGTGTGTTAGGTGAAAAATACATGAGAAGAGGACCTTGCAACAATAATCGCATATTTAATCGCAATCGCAATATTGAAGGAAAAAAATCGCAATTAGATTATTTCTCCAAATCGTTCAGCCCTAGTTCAAATGAGTGTGTGGTCGATGCAGCCCCGAGTCCGAGCAGAGAGAAGCCACGCAGGAGGGGAGGTGAGCACCAGGAGACAGACAGACAAGCGGGGACGCGAAGGGGAGAAGCACTGGCGCCTTGGGAGTGACGGGGGTGAAGGCGGTTGGTCTCTCCTGCTCATCCACTCTACCAAATTCCTCCGTTTTGGTGTTGTATGTAAAAGCAGGCGGTTGTCAGAGAGCCTGTCGCCCAATTACTAAATTGTCGGTAGCGAACACGTTCCTCCTTTTCCCGGAAAAAGCAGTTTCATTAGTGTAACCCGTTTCTTTGTAACTTGTTACACCCAACACTGCCTAACATCAGGGAAGTGTGCACGCACGCGCGCATGTCAGCACATTGACAAGTTGATGGGAGTACGTTTGTTGAACAGCTGATTGTTGTTGTGGCTGATGTTGCGATGTTTGGTGCAGAAGCTTGTGAACATGGACTGAACTAACTTTGGAGTAAATTGGAACTAGGGCGGTCTGAGCCGACCTACAAAGCGCTCCAGCATGTGTGAAAACGGCCTAAGAGTGTGTGTATACAGTAGGCCTTTGGATATTACCATAACAAACACTACTAGTGCCACTACCTTTCTAAGATTGTGTTTAATATCAAGTCAACTAATTCAACTTGACAGTTGAGCATAAACAGAGAGTTACCAATTGAGTTGATAAAAACAGGGTTGTGGATTTATTTAAATCTGATCTAAACCAAAGCACTGAAGTTACAATGTCTAGGACTGGGACGCAGATCTGTCTACTTGACAGGATAAGAGAAGCATCTGTGCCTTTAGTCACCTCTGAAGTTCTTCAGTCAGTTTCGTATGACAACTGCAGGTGACAGACTGACTGAGCTAGTCTAAGAAGCTCCTCATTAGCATCGTAGCAGAGGCAGGAGTGAGTACTTTAAGATCATTTACACGCCAGGTTAGAGAGAGTCACCCGTGTGTTACCTGCATGTGAACTTGACAGCCAGGACGAGCAGCACGCCCAGCAGGATCGCCCCGCACAGGAACTCAGGTCTCCGGGCCATCAGGAACAGCACCTGCCGCCGAAGAGCCTGCCGCAGACGCCGCAGCATTACCGCCTGTCGTCCGCTTCCCGTCCCATTTATACCGTCAGTGCTGTCCTGTGCGCGGCCATTTGCCTACCAGGGGGAGGGATAATGACGACCTGCACAGCCCAGCAGCCACACACGAAGCTAGCCTGGATTGGACATGGGTGCAAACCGTGCAGACGCTTTCAAACGCGGCCAGACCAACCTTTCTTCCCCACGTCGACTTTCCACTTCCGCAACAGTGACGCCGCCCAGGGAGTGTGTGTCAATGATCCACTCACCGTAAAAACGAAGGCGCCGTTATTAAATTATTTATTTATTTTTTTTGCATTTAGATCATTTAAAAAGTGATGACGTAGAAAAAATAAATACCACAAAACAGCGGGGAAAAAAGGGACAGAAAAGCAACAAAGAAGAATTAAAAGAGTGACAAAAATGCGCTGGGAAAAACACACCACACAAAAAACGTGACGAAAACACATTAAAAGCTTTCAAATGAGGCGTTACACTGGCCTATAGTCTGTAAGATCTCCAGTCAAGAAGCTTTTAGATTTGGGTAAAACTGAACTGGAGAAAAAGCACTCGGTTAAGGCCAGAGGTAGTAGTAGTAAGGCAAGGCAAGTTTATTTGTAGAGCACAATTCATACACAGGGCAATTCAAAGTGCTTTCACAGTTGCATAAAATAACAAAAAAAAAACAGTTCAAATCAACATCAACATAAAAATTAATCAATGACAGTAAAAGGCGAGAGTGCAGATAAAATACTTTCAGTTTTCATATGCTCGGGTAAAAAGAGCTGTTTTCAGCCTAGATTTGAACATTGTCAGAGTTGAGGCCTGTCTCACATCCCCATGAAGACTGTTCCAGATTTTAGCTGCATGAAACTGAAACGCAGCTTCACCGTGTTTATTATTGACTCTGGGAACCACCAGGAGACCCCTCCCTGAAGTTCTCAGGGCCCGAGATGGTTCATACGGCTCTAACATGTCAGAGATGGACTTTGGTGCTAAACCATGAAGAGACTTGTTTACAAGCAGAGCTGTTTTAAATTCTATTCTCTGAGTGACAGGAAGCCAGTGCAGGGACCGGAGCACTGGACTAATATGGTCGTATTTCCTGGTTCTTGTCAGGACTCGAGCAGCAGCGTTCTGGATGTTCTGCAGCTCTAACAGCTCGTTTAGAAAGGCCAGTGAGCAGCCGTTACAGTAGTCTAACCTGCTGGAGACAAACGCATGGATGAGTGTCTCTAAGTCTGGTTTTGACACTATTCCTCTGATCTTAATGTTTTTCAGATGGTAAAAAGCTGATGATGTTATTGCTTTGATGTGGCTGTTTAAGTTCAGGTCTGAGTCCATGATTACTCCTAGATTTCTAACCTGATTTTTTTGGTTTTAGAGAGAGAGACTCAAGGTGACTGATAACACTTTGTCTTTGTGTCTGTGGGACAAAAACAATGATCTCAGTTTTGTCTGAGTTTAGTTGGAGAAAGTTGTTTTGCATCCACAAACTGATCTGTTCGATGCAGTGACAGAGAGTATCTACAGGCCCATGTTCACCTGTATCAGTGACAGAGAGTATCTACAGGCCCATGTTCACCTGTATCAGTGACAGAGAGTATCTACAGGCCCCTGTTCACCTGTATCAGTGACAGAGAGTATCTACAGACCCCTGTTCACCTGTATCAGTGACAGAGAGTATCTACAGGCCCACGTTCACCTGTATCAGTGACAGAGAGTATCTACAGGCCCATGTTCACCTGTATCAGTGACAGAGAGTATCTACAGACCCCTGTTCACCTGTATCAGTGACAGAGAGTATCTACAGGCCCATGTTCACCTGTATCAGTGACAGAGAGTATCTACAGGCCCATGTTCACCTGTATCAGTGACAGAGAGTAACACGAGAATTGTTTCTGCAGTTTGCGATGATTTTAGAGAAGTACTTCTAACTTTCTCCACGCAAAATCTGGTTGAACTCACAAAGCACTTCTTTGAATATCTCAAAATGAACCTGGAGCTTTGACTTGCACCATTTCCGTTCGGCTTTTCGGCACTCCCTTTTCTGTGCCCTGACCGAATCTTCACTTCTCCAAGGTGCCTTTTGTCTATTGTTAACCATTTTAACCTTGACAGGAGCAATAGTAACCAAAACATTTAAGACGCTTGATGTGTAAGAGTCCAACAGATTATCAGCATTAGAACATGGAGGATTTTCAAATCTGATCATTTCCATAAACTGTGTCCTTGTTGTATCATTTATGTGTCTTCTTTGAATAACTCCAGGCCCAGCCTCTGGTTTGGGTGTAACAGACAGGTCAAAGAAGACACAAAAATGATCAGATAAAGCAACTTCAACAACATTCACATTTGATATATTAACACCTTTTGTAATGACTAGATCTAGAGTGTGACCTTTGTTGTGAGTCACTTCACTCACGTGTTAGTTAAACCAAACATTTCAAGAACATCTCCAAATTCTTTTGCATGCCTGTCATTGGTCACATCCACATGCACATTAAAATCACCTGAAATGACTAAACAATCAAAATCAGTCAATATGAAAAGTAATTCAATAAAATCTTCAATAAAACAATTCGGTGGTGGTTTGTAAATAGTCATATAAAGTATGGAAGATTGTTTTATCTCCATTTTGAACGACACCCCCCCGCCCCTTTGGTTTTGGCGTGTTTCAGACACAAAATTAAAATTGGATGGACTACACTCAATCAAAACTGCGTTTCCAGTGTTTTTGTCAAGCCATGTTTCAGTTAAAAACATAAAGTCTAGATTATAAGAGGAAATAAAACTATTTATTAACAAGGACTTGTTTTTTAATGATCTGACATTGAGTACAGCATGTTTGAGATTTATCTGTGTTTGAGTGGATGGAATCTTTTTGCAAGGGATATGGATTAGAGTTCTTTGATGGGACGGTCTGACTGTCCCTCTCTTATCTAATCTAAG
This sequence comes from Proterorhinus semilunaris, assembly GCA_021464625.1. Classification (NCBI taxonomy): domain Eukaryota; kingdom Metazoa; phylum Chordata; class Actinopteri; order Gobiiformes; family Gobiidae; genus Proterorhinus; species Proterorhinus semilunaris. The sequence continues at coordinate 42,873,380 of CM038349.1, read as the reverse complement.
TTGTTTGACAGTACTAATAGTTTCAGAAGAACACACTCCCTCTGTGGACCTCTGGTTGGTTTTGAGTTTGCTATGCATGGTAGCAACGCAGAGGCCCCTAATGTCCTAGACAGCAGCAGTGACGCTGCTGGAGATAACTGCTGTGGGCACCGGTGGTGGGGGCCAAGCTGGGGAGACCTTGGGTGAAAAAGGCGGAGGTGGGAGAGGGGCAGGATACTTCTTTGGGGATGAAAGCCTTGGTCTTGACATCACTGGAGTGAGGGGAGTCATTTGAGTCCCTTGTTTTATTAAGGTTTCAAAATGGTTGGGGAATCCCATCGGTGACTTTGGAGATGGGAATGATTCAGAAAAATCTCTGGAGGGTGTAGCTGTAGCAGTCGGGCTCACGGCCTGTGGTGGAGTTGATGAAAGTGCTCCTTCGGCTGAATCATTTACTATAGATGCAGGTGGCAGTGAAGGCAGAACAGCTCACGAGGTAATACGTATATATCGGCGGCCAATATTACGGTATTTTTGATATTAGGCCGATGAGCTGTTCTACCCTGGGCTAGGTCCAGCCATGCAATGTCAGTGCTGTTGTTCTGACGCATGGTGTGTGTCATGCAAAAAAACAAAAGCAAAACAATGTTTTCATTCAGTCCAGTCCAGCGGCCAAACATTATTATTTTTATCTTTTTATTTCTTTTATTTTTTCTCCCTTTAGGGAACGTTAGATTTTTCTGGGTCTTTTCGTTTTTGATTTCAGTTTGAAAATGAGCGAATGAATGATACACGGAGGGTTATCCATTCCTACCCAGTTGATCAAAAATATTTGACTTTTGGCCCATACAACGTTCTTTTTCCACGGTCCCTTAATAAAGCGTACGTTGCCATGGCGAGGACAGAACAGCAGATGGCGGCCTTTTTAAAGTTTTTTTCCCTCTCTCGCTCTCTCTCTCTCTCTCTTTTATGCCCTTATATATATATATATATATATATATATATATATATATATATATATATATATATATATATATATATATATATATATATAGCTCCCCCACACTTAAACACACCAGCAATACCAAAAGTGCACATCATGTTCGGCTACTGACAATGGATTTTTTGCTGCGGAACATCACAAATAATAATGACTCCGAGTATACAATTACCTATCCGATTTTTATTGTATTTTTTATTTTTATTAAATTATAGTTTAACCGCTTAACCCCCACCTGAACAGAGCACATTTTTTCAATTTTGGCTTTATCCAAATATTAAAGCTTCTTGACTAGAGCTTACAGGCCAGTGTAACCCCTCATTTGAAAGCTAAGACCTACAGAACCTTTCCTCACGGTGTCCTCACTTTTTCGTCTATACAACGCCTCTGCTTTTTCACTAGGTGGCGGTATTTATCTTAGAAACCGCCCAGCTTCTCTGATTTACAGAAGAAGATCCAGACCGATCGATGTAAAGCCTACAAAAGCCCCAGCCCTGCTCCTGTCCTGCTCCACAGCCGCTCATGGCAGCCTTCAGGGGGCGTAACGGCTCTGCGCGGTGCGAGGTGAGCTCCAGCGGGGTCCGCTTCCATCTCTGCCCGGCGCTGTGAGCTCAGGGCCGGGGAAAGAGCTGCTCTGTTCTCCCCGGACTGTAGCCTCACCAGCGCTACTGTAATAAAATTGAGGTATTCTGAACTTATTGTTGAAACAGTGGCAGAAATGTGCTTTGAAAATGATTTAACCTGATAAATGATTTCTCTGTTGCTTTGGGATGACTTGATGACAGTTCAAACAAAGCAAAATGAGAAAGTAGCATTGTTTGACGTAGAAAGCAGATAGCACACTCAAATTGTTAATATCCGTCTCTATTGACATACGCAGTTGTATTTATGCACATTTCTGTAAAATATAACTATTAGATGACGTCATATTATGAATGTTTTACCGGTGAAATTCCAATCAGCAAAGTATATCGTTATCGCAATATTACGTGACGTAATCTATACGTCTATATCGTAAGACGCTACAAAGGATCACAACACTATAATTTAGGTCATATTTTGCCTTGTTTTGGTCCTGATTTACGTGTTTTAATTAATTAATTAAATGTATTTAATGGAATGTACCGTGTTGATATATGGTCCAGTAAAAATATCCCAACAATATCAGTATTGCAATATTGAAGACGACTATTGCCATATTCTTTCTCATATTGTGTAAACTTACATGCACGTGATGACTTTCCTCACAGTCGGAATAATGTCAGCATTTGACATTCATTTAGAAACGGCGGGAAAAGGGAAAACCACAAAGTGGACATGACTGCCACATTTCAACCAATACATTCATCAACTCAACTCGTGACGTAGTCTGTTTGCCTATTTGTTGCTTGTGGCTGATGGTCGTGATCCTGGAATTCCCAGATGTCCGACTGTGAGGATTATTGTTTCAAAAAGATCAGTGGTTGTGTAAATAGAGAATCGTGAGCGTATCGGTTTTGTTCGTTTGTAATCAGGCCTTTCGCAAAACCCCGCCCCCAAAATGGTCATTGTCCAATCATGCCTCATAGCAACCGTTGCTATCCGTCAATCTCTAGATCTCCTGCGTAGAAAATAGTGCTGCATGTTTTTTCCCTTTCAAAGCCAAGAGTGTCATGAGCTGTTACTGGACATCGTCACAAAAAAGCTGTTTCGGCTGCTGGAATACGTAGGGCTACATGAATCTGGAATCTAGACCAAGGAGTTTCTGGAGTATATCGCGCTCCAAAAAGAGACACTAACATGCATTGCTTTCCCATTAGGACATGTGATAACTTGGCAAATCTAGCCACACACACGGTAATCTTTCCCAGACAATAATAGCTGCATAGTGATGACGGTGTTTTCGGGAGGTTGTGTTGTTTGTGTGCAGGAGCTCACTCACCAGCTGTGGGTCTGCTTAGGTCCGAGGGTCGATGAGGAGGATGTAAGCGACACATTTTCTGTACATTAAATAAATAAACTGAGAGCTGATGAGGAGGTCTGTGTTGTTACAGAAGTCCCCTGAAGGGCCCAGTGTGTCTATACCAGGACCCACCGCAGAACCGGAGGAGGTCTGTGTGGTGCAGAAGTCCCCTGAAGGGCCCAGTGTGTCTATACCAGGACCCACCGCAGAACCGGAGGAGGTCTGTGTGGTGCAGAAGTCCCCTGAAGGGCCCAGTGTGTCTATACCAGGACCCACCGTAGAACCGGAGGAGGTCTGTGTGGTGCAGAAGTCCCCTGAAGGGCCCAGTGTGTCTATACCAGGACCAGGGGCCACCGCAATACCGGAGGCGGTCGAAGGCCAAATGGGTGAAATGCATCAGGGCAGAAGTAAGTGCCACTCCCTCTTATCAATATGTGTCTACATGAAATTATAATATAAGTCTAAAATTCATATCATGAGGTGTTTACCTACCATTTTTGACATAATCACATACCCCGACATACGGCTAGGTGTGGGTGAAGTTCATTGCCTAGGGACACAGGAACAGTATCCTACACTGGCTTGAAGGACTGTACTGCCTATACCTGCAGATGAGTAAATAGACACCTTTTTTGGTTGTCAATTGTTTATTCTTTTTTTTTAAATGAGCAATACAAAAATGTGCCAGCTTCATCGTGTGCCTCAACAGCATCATGCGTAGTTCTATGCATGGCCCTCGCTCTCTAATCCATGAAGTTCTGATATGTTATGAAAATGTCGCTAAATACGATCAATTCAACCAATCAGTGATGCGCAGTAATAAGTAAGAGGTGAAAGAGCCCAGGACAAGTTTAAAGTTTGTTTATTTTGTAAAAAAGCTTTAAAAAGGTTTTAAAATCTATTGGGGAGGAGCAGGTAAGTCACATGGGGTCCAGTTGGTTTGGGAGTCCAGGCTTTTGGTTGGCAAGGGGAAGCTCTGCAGTTTAACAGCTGGCACGACTGGTCTGGTGTTAGATCCCCAGCGTGCCCCATCGTTCTGCGGGACGACCCGTTCTCCACCAGCCTGGACGACCCTGAACACCAAGGTGAGAGAGAGGGAACAGAAGGTGCACAGGTGTTTTATAATTGAAGCCCCACCCCCAATACCTCCCACTTAACTTAAGACATGGCCATTGGCCCACTGCAAAGAAACCCCCAAAGCAAAATCACACCCAACTTAAAGTGACAGTATTGGACGACGATACAGCATGGCCTGTTACACCCGTCTACTTGTTGGGCAGCGCTCTGAACTCAAGGACGATCAGGGGGAAAACTTCTCATTTGAGAGACGGGTGAAGCTTCGTGTTGTTGCCTGAGAGGAGGTGAAAGGATTTTGTCTGACTTATGGACTTTAAGAAGTCATGTCTAAATGGACTTTGCTGGGGGTAGCATTACGATGCTAACTAGCTCGTCTGCTTTAGCTACTGCTTGTTTATTTCAAACTTTGGGACAACCCTCGCTAACTTGGACAGTTATGTCCCAGGACGTGGACATTTGATGGAGAGAAGATTCAGGACTGTGAGGACCATAAGGCAGAAGATGTGAGGGGAACGTCTTTCATTCATTGAGGAGGAGCTCCCAGTGCTTCGGGGGGGGTCTTGTCAACACGTAAGTCGCATTGTTATTTCTGACCGCATTATTGATCTGTCGGGTTACAGGTTTAAACCTGTGGGTCTGAGGCTCATAATGGAACCATAGCAGGTCTGGGACTAATACTGTACATGAAATCTGCCTTTGTTCTGGGTCTGCTGGCGCAAAAAAAGAAAAAAGAAAAAATCTCGTACTTAGTGGTGCAAAACCAAACGTCTTGATACACTTTTATTTAATTTAGTCAGAAAAAAGATTATCCAATCCAATTATTCATGCTATTGTTTAGTTGTGTCTTTTGATAATGTTTTGCCTAAAATAATACATTAAAATGCCCCAAAGAGAACTTTCTTTTTGAGGAAGTATCTTTTAAAATATAACTGAAAGTAGGTGTAGTGCGCTTGTCCGTGACGTCACTTTTCCGAAGTCAGACATGATGGCAATACTCACCCATGTACTCGCCGATCAAATGAAACAGTACCGCGAAGTTTGAAACGGCAAAATGGTTTATTATTGTCGCATTCTCGGCCGGCACAATAGATCAGACAGAGAAAGTACTTTGTAGTATTACCGTTAACCCAGAGTTGTCCAACATAAGGGAGAGCAGACAGAAGAATTATCTAAATAAAGGAGACTGTAGCGACTCCAAGCCCTATTGTCGCGAGAGGAAAACTTTGGGTTCGGTCTATTTGTATGATGCGCTGCTTGGCTATCACACAGACTTCAACCAAATGCGTTTTGTGGCATTTCATTAAAAGAGTGTTTTTGGTCCACATACATAGCAGATGATAACAGTGTACACGTATTGCATGTAATCCGGTGAAACGATGTAACTAAACAAACGAACGGTCAACCAAAACTACGGCGACCCCGGCCCCCCCCTCTCTCCACTACTGGTTTCATTCACTAAAAGAGGTGAGCGCCTTGAAAACTCCGCCCGTGCACACGTGACCTCGAACCCAGTCATGAGTGACAGCCCACTTCATTCACTTATGGCTCCTACACAACCAGCCCCTTAATTATTACACAATAATTACCAACACTTCGACTAGCATAGAAGACATAAACAAAGCAATGATTACCACAAATAATTAAATCATCATTAAATGTCCATAATAGTCCAATCTGATATCTTCTTGATTAAAGAAGAGTAAGAGTTTAATGGGTCATGTCCGAATGACCAAAAAAAATAGTTCATGGTCTGCGTCAAGAGACACAAAAAAAGTAATCCACAAAAACGAGCGGAGCCATCCATCCATCCATTTTCTTCCGCTTTATCCGGGGCCGGGTCGCGGGGGCAGCAGTCTCAGCAGAGATGCCCAGACTTCCCAATCCACGCACACCTCCTCCAGCTGTTCTGGGGGGACCCCGAGGCGACACCAGGCCAGCTCGGAGACATAGTCCCACCAGCGTGTCCTGGGCCTTCCACGAGGCCTCCTCCCAATAGGACACAACGAGCGGAGCAAAAATAGTAATCCCAAGTGCCTAAAAAAAAGTGTCCGAGTCCACACTGAGGCCTAGCACTATCTGCACCTAATCTGCCTCAGCCTCCTGCAGCAAACACACTTTGGTGATGGGCCGGTCCAGTCAGCTAGTCCGTGTTTTGATCTTCACCTGGCGAACAAGTCCTCTTTGGTCCGGGAAGGTTTGTATAACTCGTCCAACCAGCCAACCGTGTGGTTCCCCGGCGCTACAGAACGGGACAAGCACCGTCTGCAGCGCATTGTGCGTGCTGCAGAGAAGGTGATTGGCTGTGAGCTCCCATCTCTCCAGGACCTGTTCACCTCCAGGACCCGGAGGCGTGTGGGTCGGATCACAGCTGACCCTTCTCACCCTGGACACGGACTATTCACCCCTCTCCCCTCAGGCAGGAGGCTACGGTCTATCCAGACCCATACCTCCCGCCACTTGAACAGTTTTTTCCCTCCGCCATCAGACTCATGAACAAAAACAAGTCTCTGTAGCTCAGTCACAGACTCATGGATGTATCTGCACTTGCAGTGTGTCCACACTTAGACCCGCTGCTATCACTTTATAACACTTAATATCACTTTATATGCCTACACATCTGTATATACAATCCCGTTGTTGTTCATTGTCAAATTGTTGTTGTCTTACCATATGTCACTTTATTTTATCTTATTTATTTAATATTTTTTATGCATGCCCTTATAGCCTTATAGTTTAACGTTCTTAGCTTATTTTTTATCTTAATTCTATGTTATATGTTCGATGTCGCACGTTTGCACCAAGACAAATTCCTAGTTTGTAAACCTTGTTCACAAACCTTGGCAATAAACCTATTCTGATTCTGATTCTGATGAGTTCCGTGGAGCTGTATTACCCATAATGAGGACGAGATCTCCCTGTGTGAGATTCCTCTTTGTTCCCGTCCATCTTTGGCGCTCCTGAAGCTGAGGTAAATACTCCTTAACCCATCTCTTCCAGAACAAGTCCGACATGTATTGGACCTGTTTCCATCTCCTCTGCGCATACATACAGTGAGGAAAATAAGTATTTGAACACCCTGCTATTTTGCAAGTTCTCCCACTTAGAAATCATGGAGGGGTCTGAAATTGTCATCGTAGGTGCATGTCCACTGTGAGAGACATAATCTAAAAAAAAAATCCAGAAATCACAATGTATGATTTTGTAACTATTTATTTGTATGATACAGCTGCAAATAAGTATTTGAACACCTGTCTATCAGCTAGAATTCTGACCCTCAAAGACCTGTTAGTCTGCCTTTAAAATGTCCACCTCCACTCCATTTATTATCCTAAATTTAGATGCACCTGTTTGAGGTGGTTAGCTGCATAAAGACACCTGTCCACCCCATACAATCAGTAAGGATCCAACTACTAACATGGCCAAGACCAAAGAGCTGTCCAAAGACACTAGAGACAAAATTGTACACCTCCACAAGGTTGGAAAGGTCTACGGGGAAATTGCCAAGCAGCTTGGTGAAAAAAGGTCCACTGTTGGAGCAATCATTAGAAAATGGAAGAAGCTAAACATGACCGTCAATCTCCCTCGGACTGGGACTCCATGCAAGATCTCACCTCGTGGGGTCTCAATGATCCTAAGAAAGGTGAGAAATCAGCCCAGAACTACACGGGGGGAGCTGGTCAATGACCTGAAAAGAGCTGGGACCACCGTTTCCAAGGTTACTGTTGGTAATACACTAAGATGTCATGGTTTGAAATCATGCATGGCACGGAAGGTTCCCCTGCTTAAACCAGCACATGTCAAGGCCCGTCTTAAATTTGCCAATGACCATTTGGATGATCCAGAGGAGTCATGGGAGAAAGTCATGTGGTCAGATGAGACCATAATTCCACTAAATGTGTTTGGAGGACGAAGAATGATGAGTACCATCCCAAGAACACCATCCCTACTGTGAAGCATGGGGGTGGTAGCATCATGCTTTGGGGGTGTTTTTCTGCACATGGGACAGGGCGACTGCACTGTATTAAGGAGAGGATGACCGGGGCCATGTATTGCGAGATTTTGGGGAACAACCTCCTTCCCTCAGTTAGAGCATTGAAGATGGGTCGAGGCTGGGTCTTCCAACATGACAATGACCCGAAGCACACAGCCAGGATAACCAAGGAGTGGCTCTGTAAGAAGCATATCAAGGTTCTGGCGTGGCCTAGCCAGTCTCCAGACCTAAACCCAATAGAGAATCTTTGGAGGGAGCTCAAACTCCGTGTTTCTCAGCGACAGCCCAGAAACCTGACTGATCTAGAGAAGATCTGTGTGGAGGAGTGGGCCAAAATCCCTCCTGCAGTGTGTGCAAACCTGGTGAAAAACTACAGGAAATGTTTGACCTCTGTAATTGCAAACAAAGGCTACTGTACCAAATATTAACATTGATTTTCTCAGGTGTTCAAATACTTATTTGCAGCTGTATCATACAAATAAATAGTTAAAAAATCATACATTGTGATTTCTGGATTTTTTTATTTTAGATTATGTCTCTCACAGTGGACATGCACCTACGATGACAATTTCAGACCCCTCCATGATTTCTAAGTGGGAGAACTTGCAAAATAGCAGGGTGTTCAAATACTTATTTTCCTCACTGTATCTGTGGGTTGGAATACTCCTGGCGGCAGTGATGGGGAGTTCTTCAGAAGCAGCAGGTGATTCGGAGTTAATGCTTCCAGATCATTAACATCCATAGAGGCTTTAGTGATTGACCGACTATTTATGATTGCTTCAGCCTCACACAGCAAAGTTTGTTGTCCTTCCTCATCCAGGTTTTGAGTTTTCAAGGTGGAGTTAAGAACTTTGCGCACTGAGCCGCCATGCAGCTGCATGATGGGAGCCAGTGGGTGGATTAAAATTCCATTTTATTCCTCTCTGCAGCAAGACATGATTGCTTTGTTCCTCATTCCATTGCTCCATAGCACTTCTCAGCTCCCGCTCTGCTCCTATTGGTGCCATTGTCTGAACGGATTTCTCGAACTTGTCCTCTTCTTGCAAGAAAGCGCCTGAGCGCATTTATAAAAGAGTCAGTATCTAGCGATGGAGCAACTTCAATGTGTATGGCCCTGATGGCCAGGCAGGTAAAAATGACCTCTTCACCATGCTCCTTCTGCTCCTTACTTTGAAAGGCCCAAAGTAACTGCGGGCAGAGCTTACGAAGGTGACTAGTTGCTTTCACTGGCTGCCCCTTTTCCAGACTAGCCAGTTCCTCTGGAAATGTTCTTTGCTGGCAGTACCTTATAATAGCCAATTCAGCCTTTTCCAAATCCTCTACCGAGAGTATGTGTGCGGTGGTCCTCTTGAATCTTTCCATTTCCTTGTCCTCAGAGGATTTCTGCTACTCTTTCGGGATGACAGATTGTGACAGTGTCTGGTGTAATTGTCTCCTCTTCCTCACGCAGGACAGAAGCCAGTTCTTAATTCTCAGGATCCACGCCACTGATATTTTAAGGCGTGTCCAGGAGGAAAAGTACTGGATCAGATATGAAACGGGATCTTCTGTCTGCACAGCATTCACCACAGCAATTTTCTTCAGCTTGGGATCTTCGGGAGGGAGCTGTCCAAGGTTCTGAGGACTGACAGGCCACTCGCTCTCCGGACGTAAAAGAAAGTGAGGTCCTGACAGCCACATCGCGTGTTTGACAAATGCCTCGACCTTTACCCCTCTGGACGCTATGTCTGCTGGGTTGCTGGCAGTATCCACATACCTCCATTGAGCAGCACTGGAAGCTTTCAATATCTGTGAGACCCGGTTAGCCACAAACACTTTGTACCGTGAAGTCTCATTTTGAATGTATTTAAGGACTGATTCACTGTCCGTCCAAAATATTGATTCGACGAGTTCCATCTGTAGCTCCTTCTTCCAGAGCACATCCATTCTGCTTGCCATGGTTGCTGCTATGAGTTCCATCCTGGGAATAGTTACCATTTTGAGAGGAGCCACACGAGATTTCCCCATCACAAAAGCCACTGCTTTGCGATGGAGTCAGGAACATGATCATCCCATCCTATTTCTCTCCTACACAGGTCTCTCATTATCCTTTTGGCAGTTACAATCACAGGACTGAGCATCCCAAGGGGATCATATATGGAGGCAATGGTCGAGAGCATTCCTCTTCTGGTGAGTGGTCTTTCCTTAAACTGGACTCTGAACTTAAACGTATCCGTATTTGATTGACCATTCAACTCCCAGCACTCTCTCCACCTGCACGGAATCAAATTCCATATTCAGCATTTCCATACCCTTTGCTCTGTGATTTTCAGGGATAACATCCAAGACTGCTGCTCTATTGCTCATCCACTTTGTGAGAGTAAATCCACCTCTAGAACACAGTGAGACCAACTCCTGGTACAGTAACGCGGCTTCCTCTTCAGTAGCCACAGACACGAGGCAATCATCTACGTGCTTTGTCCATATCACCATCTTGCCACCAGAGGAACCTGAGCAGATCTCTGTCGTCGGGGGTGACCAACACCTGGTGGAACATAGACTCCACATCGCCCATTATCACTACCGGTTCCTTCCTGAAACGACACCAATCAAGGAGCTGGTTAGGTCTGGGCCTTGTAGGAGGTGAGCATTCAACAATGTCCCTTGACAGCTTGCGCCGCAATCAAACACCACCCTGAGTTTCTTTTTTGCGGGATGATAAACTCCGTGGTGTGGGATATACCATACTTTGCCACTGCCACGCTCCAGCTCCTCCTCAGACACCATCTCTGCATAGCCTTTAGCCACAAGCTCATTAATAAAGGTGGTATACTCAGCGAAAACGGTTGGATCCTTCTGCAGCCTCTTCTTCAGCTGAAATAAGCGCTGCACAACCATTTTCCGGTTTTTAGGCATTTTGATGTTCATTTGCTTCAATGGCAAGCTGATCTGATAATGCCCATCCACTTGTTTCACTGTATTTGTCACCTTTTCCAGGAAATTTTGATCGTCTCGTGACAGAGCAGGCATTTCATCCATGGTGCTCTCTGGGAAATCGTTTTTGAATTGCTGCTGCCACAGCTCGTCCAGATTCACGACTGAAACTCTGCTGACAGTTAATTCTGGCTGACTGTAGGCAACCGTCTCTCTGCTGCCGGCACCAAGCGGTCCATTGACAGTCCATCCCAGCATAGTTCTAGTTGCAAATGGTCCTCCATTTACACTGCACACCACTTCTAGTGGCTCCAGGGCCCTTGGCACATTTGTCCCAATCAGGAGCTCTATACCAGAGTCAATTTGTGGTAAGTGGACGTGAATCAATTTTCTTGTATCCCCTTTTGTAGGAATATGCCCTTTGTACACTGGCATGGATTCTTGTGTGTAGGCCTTCGGCAGCTCCAGAAACTCCTCTCAAACCAGTGCAGCAACTTCAAGCTCAGACACCATGTTGCTTCTCACGACCTTCTCCTGCCCCATCGTCCTTTTCTTCCTATCAGGTTGAGCTTGTTCATCAGAGACTCCGTACAAAACACTGCAGTGCTCCCTTGGTCCAGAAATGCATAAGTTGTGACTATATTGCTTCCTTTCTTTGATTTAACTTGAACGGGCACAATTGGCAGCTTGCAATCTTGGTCCCCAGCCCCTGTAAGGCCACTCGATACCAAAGTATTGTCAACGGAGACCTCATCACTCCTTTCAGTCTGCACGGCACTATACGTAGGCTCTCTGTGGAGGACAGTAGGGTGTTTAAGGCTACACTTAGTACAGGAAATCCTTTTGCGACAGTGCTTGCTCATGTGTCCTGTACCCAAACAACTGAAGCAAATTCCCTTTTCCTTTTAAAAAAAACTTTCTTCTCGTGTGCCATCCTTCCCAACTGCATACACATATCCAGTGCATGTCCTGCTCCACAATAGAGACACAAAACACAAAACTCCCTACAAAACCAATTACTCCATGGAGGAATGAGGAAATTAAACAACTCAAAAGACAATGCAGGGTGGCAGAGAGAAAATGGAGAAAAAACAAAATTACCATAAACTACCAAATCTTCCGTGAACAACAATCAACCTACAATAACACAGTAAGAAACACAAGAAACAACTACTTCTCAAAAATTATCAACAATAATAAAAACAATCCCAAGGTACTCTTCTCTACAATAGAACATCTAATCAATCCTGATTTTAACAAGACCAATTTTACTCCAAGTGACTCCCTTTGCGAGGCGTTTGCAGACCACTTCAGGGGAAAGATAGACACTATCAGATGTAATATTTTATCTACTCAAAGTAACACGGTTTTAAATACATCTGGTTGTCTACTTGTTCCAGAGGAAACACTGCACAGTTTTGTCCAGGTTAATGCTGAGATGCTTGATAAAGTTTTCTCCTCAGTGAGGCCCACCACATGTCTTTTAGACCCGGTCCCAACCCCGTTTTTTAAAACTTTCTATGGATCTCTTAGAGACGAGCTTTTACACATGATGAATTGCTCCCTTCAGACGGGGGTCTTCCCTGCTGCCTTTAAGGGGGCGGTGGTGAGGCCTCTGCTGAAGAAGAGCAATTTGGACCGTAATGATTTTAACAACTTTAGACCGGTATCCAACTTACCATTTTTAAGCAAAATCTTAGAAAAACTTGTTTTTACCCAACTTAGCGACTTTATAAATGCACATGACGTCCTTGAGAAATTTCAGTCTGGCTTTAGGGTAAACCACAGCACCGAGACAGCCCTTTTAAAGATTTTAAACGATTTTAGATTAAATTATGATTCCAAAAGGTTGACAGTGTTGGTTCTACTGGATCTGAGCGCTGCCTTTGATACAGTCGACCATACTATTCTTTTAACTCGTTTAAAACACATCGGCCTCTCTGGTGCTGTCCACAAATGGTTTACATCCTACCTCACAGACAGGACATTCATGGTAAGTGTGGATACCTGCTCCTCCAAGGTCCATAATATTACATGTGGTGTGCCTCAAGGTTCGATTTTAGGCCCAGTGCTTTTTAACCTGTATATGCTCCCTCTTGGTGATGTCATCAGGAGACATGGAGTCAACTTTCATAGTTACGCTGACGATACACAGTTGTACATCTCCATGTCTCCTGAGGACACCAGGCCAATGGATGCACTTTTTAACTGCATTTTAGATATCAAATCCTGGATGGCAGAAAACTTTCTCCAGCTTAACCAGGACAAAACTGAAGTTTTAGTCATCGGTCCTCAGGCCCAGAGAGAGAAACTTTTACCCAAACTACAGTCATTGTCTTTTAATCCTTCCTCACAGGTGAAGAACCTGGGTGTGATTTTTGACTCTGAGCTGACTTTAATTCCACACATTAAGAATATCACAAAGATAGGTTTTTACCATCTAAAGAACATAGCCAGAGTCCGCCCCATTCTCTCTCGGGCCAACACGGAGACGCTAATGCATGCTTTTATCACCAGTCGTATCGACTACTGTAATGCCCTGCTTTCTGGTCTTCCCAAAAAGAGTATCTCAGGTTTACAACTTTTACAAAATTCAGCAGCTCGTGTCCTGACGAAGACCAGGAGGCGGGACCACATTACACCGGTTTTAGAGTCACTGCATTGGCTCCCCGTGTGTTTCAGGATCCATTTTAAAGTTCTTTTAATGGTTTTTAAATGTCTTAATGGTCTTGGTCCTTCTTATCTTTCAGAATTGATTTTACCATATGAGCCTTCGCGGTCCCTTCGCTCCTCTGGCAGGGGTCTCCTAGTTATTCCTAAAGTCAACAGAAAGACTCACGGCGAGGCGTCTTTCCAATACTATGGCCCTCGCCTCTGGAACGACCTGCCAGAGGAGCTCAGGACCGCAGAGAACGTTCATGTTTTTAAGAGCAGGCTCAAGACCCACCTTTTTAGTTTAGCTTTTAATTAATATTTACTTATATTAACCTTATTTACCGGTTTTAGTTCTATTATTTCTTTATTTTCCCTCTTTTATCCTGTGCTATTTCACGCACAGTTTTAGCTGTTTTTAATGTATCTCTTATTAAATATTTATTTATTTATTTTTATTTATTTTATTCATTTATTTTTTATGTTCTCCTAGTGGTTCCTCTGAGGGAGCCCTCTGCCCCGGGAGTGCTGGTTGGCTGTGGCCGTGCGGGCGCTCTCCTGGGGGTGCCTGGATGGAGGTAGGACGTCTCTCCTACACCTACTCCGGGCCCCCTGGGTTGGCGCTCTGTGGCTGTGGCCGATGGGCTGCTCCTGGTGCAGACGGCTCCTTGGATGATGTTTCCTCTTTCGGTCCATCTGTACCCAGCCTTACGTACTCAACTCTATGTCCATTTTTATTTAAGACTTTTAACTGCTGGGCTGTCTGTACGTCTGTGTGTCTGTGTGTGCGGGTGGTGGGTGGTGGGGTTGTAGTTATTTATGTATATTTACTGGTGGGGACGATTTTTATTATTTTTAATGATTTTTAAGCACTGTAAAGCACTTTGTGTTACATTTTGTATGAAAAGCGCTCTATAAATAAAGTTTGATTTGATTTGATTTGACATCTTGTGTTCTGGTGCCTTCACGTCCTTGTTTGCAAACTGTGCCTTCTGCCCTGTGGCACCCACTGTAGTGGCAAAGCTGGCTCCCTTAGGGCGAGGTTGTGACTTTGGTTTGAATGTGACTTTACCAGTTATTGTGGGAGGGTCTTGAATACTGCCAAAGACAGGATCTGTTAAGATTTTTATTTGTTTTTCAATGAAATCCACAATGTCACTGAACTTTGCTCTCCTTTCCTGACGTTCTTGCAGATCGCAAGCTCGGCTCCTCCATTTGTGTCTGAGCTTGTAAGGAAGCTTTCTTATAACATTCAGCATATTGGAGGGCATGTCCAAATCGTGCAGGTATTGCACATCCTCCATTGCATTGCAACAGCCCCGAAAAAACAGGTTGTAATCCTGTAGTGCTCTCACATCTTCACTCTTGATGTTGGCCCAAGAGAGGGCTTTATCCATATAGGCCGTAGCAACCTTTTGTTCATTTCTCCTTATCAGTTCTCTAGCATGGCCTTTAGTGTGCTGTTCAATGAAATATAGACTATCAGAATTATTATATGTATTTCTCTCGACTCCATTTTCAAATGCCTTTATGAAGGTGTGGTACATTAATGGGTCCCCATCAAACACAGGGATCTCTCGCTTTGGCAGAGCGGCAAGGCATTGTTGCTGAATTAAGAGAGTTGTTATTTCACTCTGCTTCTTCATGATTCCCAAAACTTCATTGTTATTTTCCACATCTTCATTTACTTGTGTGTTTGATATGGGTCCATGCACGAGCTGTGTGTTGGCCAAGTCCAGAGAACGCACTGAATTTTGTCCAGCAGAGGGAGCTGTATTTGAGAGAGTATTTTTCGTCGTTTTTGGTTGCATTTTGTTTTACATGCATTGCTGGAATAAATTCTCCTACATGAACATTGAGAGTCGGCTTAGACTTTAGACATTCCATTTGAGACATGTGATGCTGCTTTTGCATTTGAAACCTTTGCCGACTTTCCACTCGTAGCACTTCTTGTTTTGAGAATGTTCAATGTTGCCATTTTCTCAGCAATTTCCGTGGTTAATTGCAGTTTATCTTTCCTTTTTCTTAATCTTTCTTCTTCTTCTTCTTCCAGTGAGTGTCTTTCTTCCAGTAACTTTTGTCGTGTCCCCAAAGCAGCAAGCTCTACTTCAGTCTTTAAACGTGCAGAAGAAGTGGTAGAAAATTTGGACAGTGAGATACGTGTTCCAATATTTGAAGCACTGTCTGAAGGTTTCAGTTCATCGACTGTTTCCTTTGTGTTCAAACAATGTTCGTTTACTCCATTTGTTTCATTTGTTCGTGCCAAGGGTGGGTTTCCGTTCATCGAGCCACTTTTGAACATCATTTTTAAATGTTTCACTGTATGTCATTATGCTGGACAACCATTCCGTTTGTTGCGCAGTTTTATCCTTTGGAAATAAGGGCAACACTTCCTCGTGAGCGGTGATGGCCTTTTCACTCAATTCATTCAATGCTCCAAGAGATTCCTTTACTTGAGACACATTTTCCTTTTCATGCATGAGTCCTTTCATTTCCGGTATTAAGGCTTTCATTTTATTCACAAAACCTTTGCGTTCATGTTGTAATTTTTCCACCTTTAGGAGAAACGCTTTTTTTTTGTTTCACTCATTTTTCCCTTTATTTCTTTCAGTGAACCATTGAATTTATACATCCAGTGTGCAACAAATACATCATTTTCATTTCAACAAAGCAGCGTCGTCATTTCCCATGAAACTCCATCTGGACATCGCATTATTTAATCCACATTGCATAAGCGTCAATAGCAGCGAACATCCACCTTTATGCACGGGCATCCAACAAGAATCCTTTCATCCAAATGTAAATACTTCATGTATTATTGCAATAAGGATTCCGTATCCACAGGTAAGCTCACCTGGCCTCCACGCGTTTGATGTGGTGCTTCGCCAGCGCGTAGATCACTGCTGCACTTACTCGACGTGTTCCGAGTGGATTGATATTGCGAACAAACTTCTGGTTCGGTCTATTAGTATAACGCGCTGCTTGGCTATCACAGAAGCACAGACTTCAACCAAATGCGTTTTGTGGCATTTAATTAAAAGAGTGTCTTTGGTCCACATACATAGCAGATGATAACAGTGTACACGTATTGTAATCCGGTGAAACGATGTAACTAAACAAACGAACAGTCAACAAAAACTACGGCGACCCCGGCCCCCCTCTCTCCACTACTGGTTTCATTCACTAAAAGAGGTGAGCGCCTTATGAAAACTCCGCCTGTGCACACGTGACCTCGAACCCAGTCATGAGTGACAGCCCACTTCATTCACTTATGGCTCCTACAGAGACGATAGATCGCAAGCCTCAATCAGAATTTGGACGGGAAAAATCAGGATAACATCCGGATTTGCGCAGCTCATTTTGTGGCCGGTACGTGGATTTTACATTTAATGAACAGGGTTAAGTCTAGGCTATGTGCAAAAAAATTTTAACATAACATTTTCAATTAGCAAGGTTAATTCCAACATGCCCTAGTTAGAGGTGGGAAATATACCCAAAAAGAGTGTTATGTCAATTTCTTAGAGAGCATGATATCAAATGTTGATGAGAAAATTGATTAATTTACCAAGATTGCAAAATCGCCATTTCATTCAGTTTGTTAATAAAACGTTTTTTGTTTTTTTGCATTCAGTCTTTTGTTGTACAACATGTTTATTACTGTGTGAGAAGTTGTGGAGTCTGAGCTCAAGGGTTTATCGCGAAATCTTTCGTTTTTGTCCAAAATTGATGATCCATCTCGTTAATTGGCGTGAGCTATATCTCCAACATGGCGGCACATCCAGGTCTGAACCGGGTTTGTGACGTTCATGAAAACACCCTATAGGCAACAGCCCCCCTGGTTTTCACATCACCAACCACCACTGCTATAAACCAGTCACATTGAGAATCAGCAGTCTTACTTTATGCTTCATACAGCACTTACGATCACTTCTTTTATCATTCTGTCCTTGTGTCTGTAACCTTTTAACCTTTTTAGAGCAAAAACGTTTGACTTGTTCCACAGCACAAACGCATAAAACATGCTTTGAATATATAAAGTAATTCATGAAACATGTAGAAAGATTACTACCTGTAAAACACACATACGCCTAATACAACAGCATCAGAATACGTTATTATGCAGACTGTATTTTACATTTTAAAGTGTCCATTGGTGCTTGGGTCATTGTTTTAACACTGAGGCTGCCAGAGCGAACAGGGAAAGTCCTCATTGAGTCGATCAGCCGCTGGAAAGAACATTTTTCTCAGTTGATCTGTAACAAAAGACGTTTGTGTATACAAAAAAGGGATATTGTCTTTGGGTTCAATGGAAGTCTATCAGATATGTATAGTTTGGCAAAAATGAAAAGACAGGAACACATTGTGCCTGAGATTTGTGTCTGTCACACACTTTCATAATTGTATCACATTGTGTAGGTAGGCTACATTGTATAGGCGCCATCTGGTGGTGGAAAAGCATTACAGTAGTGAGCCTGGAAAACACGAACTCAACACTGACAGAGCGAATTTGTTTTTGTTCATAAATGTGAACCAAATCGTCATGAGCTGTTTAACAGCTCAGAGTGATAATTAAACGGCTAAGGATAATGAGAAGAGAAACAAATGAATGAGAAGTATCAGTAATACAAACATCTCAAAATGAAGTCACTGACCAAGATTTGATGAAGGATAGTGCTTGTGACAGTAATGGGGCACTAGACATAATTGTGTTTTTGTTTACCACTGGATGTCAAGTCAAACGACAAAACCATCATTGACCATAATATGACTCGAACTCACGACCCCTTGATCAACCAGGTGCTCTTCTCACAGAGACAACTAAACAACTGGGGGAAAACCAATGTTTTTGCGTTGCAGTTTGATATCTTCAATAAAACAGATGGCTCTTGTGTTTTACACGTTATCTATTGAATCATTTTGTTACATTCGCCAGGTGTCCAAAGATTTGGGCGACCCAGGGCAGGTGCTCGAGCCCAGCAGCACCCATGGGAAATTTTACATGAATCCCAAATCATTTAAATGTTTTTGTCCTGAACTACCTATGCGCCTCTATTTTAAGGAGATTTACTGAACGCTGCTGATATATTTTGTATTCTTCCAAAATACTGTAGCTTGAAAAAGGCTGGTACAGCATCTTTGCTCACGAGCATAATGTAATTGTACATTGTCCTGATAAATAAATGAAATGAAATCACAAAAGCCAAGTTGCTCTGGTTCAACTTGCTGCTGCACATTGCGTACAACACTATAATACAAAATGACAATTTGGCGCCCTAGGCAAGATTGAACTTTGATTATGAATAATCACTGTTATATTATATTATGATTATCTATTAAATAAAAAAAAAACAGAGCATGTGCACAACAGTTATTTTGGAGGATATATATTTTCATCGCGATGTTACACGGCTTCCCGGAGGGGTAGAATGACCTAGAATGACAAAAAGACCACAAGTCTCTATCACGTTCTGTTCCAAAGTCCTGTCCAAAAATCCGAAAAGTTATAAATGGCTGGAGTATGGTGTTCAAAACTTAAAGCGGAATTCGGCGCCCCTCCAGCAGATGGCACCTGCACAGTGAAAGTGTTGGTAACGTGATTTTTCTTAAAGCGATACGCTCACGACACAGCTTGGCCGAGGTGTTGCTTTCTGTGCTTGATACATGTGTCATTACCTCGGCTCCCTTTAGCCCTTCACTCATTTCTATAGCACCTCTTTAACTGTATTTAGAAAGTCAAAAGGACTGCGGTGAAGACCACACTGACTAGCACATAGAGCTGATGAATGTTCTGTAGCCATTGCCGTCATTCCTCGTCTTTATAATCTGAATTTGGACTGCGTAGAGAAGAAGGGCCCTCTCCAGTTGGACGTCCCCCCGGAGCTTCTGAAGCCTCTGCAGGTGAAGAGGCCAGACCACCAGTGTGCGGTGTGTGGGCGCTCCTTCCCCTCCAGTTGTGGACTCAAGAGGCATGCAGTGATCCACACCGGAGAGCGGCCTTTCCGCTGCTTCATCTGCGACAGAGGGTTCACCCAGAGGGGAAACCTCAAAACTCACTACAAAGTCCACCTGGGTAAGAGCATTTTGCACCACCACCACCATCACCATCACCATCATCATCATCATCATCATCATCATAATAATAAAGGGGCATTAAGTAAAACTAAATATGTCTTTTAATCGTAAGAGAGGTTTACGATCGTCCATACAAATGTCATGTTGACCCTAGTCCGCATGAGCTTGAGTTTGCTGTGAGCACAAAACATATGCAGACGTTATTGTTTCAAAACATTTGTCTGCATGTAAATGGATTTGTGTGTGCGTAATTATTTTTTGCATGCGTAAAATTATATTTGCGTGTATTCAGACGTGTGCGTGTGTAATCAGACGTGTGCGTGTGTAATCAGACGTGTGCGTGTGTAATCAGACGTGTAATCAGACGTGTGCGTGTGTAATCAGACGTGTAATCAGACGTGTAATCAGACGTGTAATCAGACGTCTGCGCGTGTAATCAGACGTGAGCGCGTGTAATCAGACGTGCGCGCGTGTAATCAGACGTGTGCGTGTAATCAGACGTGTGCGTGTAATCAGACGTGTGCGTGTGTAATCAGACGTGAGCGCGTGTAATCAGACGTGTGCGTGTAATCAGACGTGTGCGTGTGTAATCAGACGTGAGCGCGTGTAATCAGACGTGCGCGCGTGTAATCAGACGTGCGCGTGTAATCAGACGTGTGCGTGTAATCAGACGCGTGCGCGTGTAATCAGACGTGTGCATGTAAGTGTAATCAGACGTGTGCGCGTGTAATCAGACGTGTGCGTGATTACACACGCACACATGTGTAATCAGACGTGTGCGCGTGTAATCAGACGTGTGCGCGTGTAATCAGACGTGTGCGCGTGTAATCAGACGTGTGCGTGTGTAATCAGACGTGTGCGTGTAATCAGACGTGTAATCAGACGTGTGCGTGTAATCAGACGTCTGCGCGTGTAATCAGACGTGTGCGCGTGTAATCAGACGTGCGCGCGTGTAATCAGACGTGAGCGCGTGTAATCAGACGTGCGCGCGTGTAATCAGACGTGGGCGCGTGTAATCAGACGTGTGCGTGTAATCAGACGTGTGCGCGTGTAATCAGACGTGTGCGTGATTACACACGCACACATGTGTAATCAGACGTGTGCGCGTGTAATCAGACGTGCGCGCGTGTAATCAGACGTGCGCGCGTGTAATCAGACGTGCGCGCGTGTAATCAGACGTGAGCGCGTGTAATCAGACGTGCGCGCGTGTAATCAGACGTGAGCGCGTGTAATCAGACGTGTGCGCGTGTAATCAGACGTGCGCGCGTGTAATCAGACGTGTGCGTGTGTAATCAGACGTGTGCGTGTAATCAGACGTGTGCGCGTATAATCAGACGTGTGCGTGATTACACACGCACACATGTGTAATCAGACGTGTGCGCGTGTAATCAGACGTGTGCGCGTGTAATCAGACGTGCGCGCGTGTAATCAGACGTGAGCGCGTGTAATCAGACGTGCGCGCGTGTAATCAGACGTGTGCGCGTGTAATCAGACGTGTGCGTGTAATCAGACGTGTGCGTGTAATCAGACGTGTGCGCGTGTAATCAGACGTGTGCGCGTGTAATCAGACGTGTGCGTGTAATCAGACGTGTGCGTGTGTAATCAGACGTGTGCGTGTAATCAGACGTGTGCGCGTGTAATCAGACGTGTGCGCGTGTAATCAGACGTGAGCGTGTAATCAGACGTGTGCGTGTGTAATCAGACGTGTGCGTGTGTAATCAGACGTGTAATCAGACGTGTGCGTGTAATCAGACGTGTGCGCGTGTAATCAGACGTGTGCGCGTGTAATCAGACGTGAGCGCGTGTAATCAGGCGTGTGTGCGTGTAATCAGACGTGTGCGTGTGTAATCAGACGTGTGCGCGTGTAATCAGACGTGTGCGTGATTACACACGCACACATGTGTAATCAGACGTGTGCGCGTGTAATCAGGCGTGTGTGCGTGTAATCAGACGTGTGCGTGTGTAATCAGACGTGTGCGCGTGTAATCAGACGTGTGCGTGATTACACACGCACACATGTGTAATCAGACGTGTGCGCGTGTAATCAGACGTGCGCGCGTGTAATCAGACGTGCGCGCGTGTAATCAGACGTGCGCGCGTGTAATCAGACGTGAGCGCGTGTAATCAGACGTGCGCGCGTGTAATCAGACGTGAGCGCGTGTAATCAGACGTGTGCGCGTGTAATCAGACGTGCGCGCGTGTAATCAGACGTGTGCGTGTGTAATCAGACGTGTGCGTGTAATCAGACGTGTGCGCGTGTAATCAGACGTGTGCGTGATTACACACGCACACATGTGTAATCAGACGTGTGCGCGTGTAATCAGACGTGTGCGCGTGTAATCAGACGTGCGCGCGTGTAATCAGACGTGAGCGCGTGTAATCAGACGTGCGCGCGTGTAATCAGACGTGTGCGCGTGTAATCAGACGTGTGCGTGTAATCAGACGTGTGCGTGTAATCAGACGTGTGCGCGTGTAATCAGACGTGTGCGCGTGTAATCAGACGTGTGCGTGTAATCAGACGTGTGCGTGTGTAATCAGACGTGTGCGTGTAATCAGACGTGTGCGCGTGTAATCAGACGTGTGCGCGTGTAATCAGACGTGAGCGTGTAATCAGACGTGTGCGTGTGTAATCAGACGTGTGCGTGTGTAATCAGACGTGTAATCAGACGTGTGCGTGTAATCAGACGTGTGCGCGTGTAATCAGACGTGTGCGCGTGTAATCAGACGTGAGCGCGTGTAATCAGACGTGCGCGCGTGTAATCAGACGTGCGCGTGTAATCAGACGTGTGCGCGTGTAATCAGACGTGTGCGTGTAATCAGACGTGTGCGTGTAATCAGACGTCTGCACGTGTAATCAGACGTGTGCGCGTGTAATCAGACGTGTGCGCGTGTAAGTGTAATCAGACGTGTGCGCGTGTAATCAGACGTGTGCGCGTGTAAGTGTAATCAGACGTGTGCGCGTGTAATCAGACGTGTGCGTGATTACACACGCACACGTCTGCGTGTGTAATCAGACGTGTGCGCGTGTAATCAGACGTGTGTGCGTGTAATGAGACGTGTGCGTGTGTAATCAGACGTGTGCGCGTGTAATCAGACGGGTGCGTGTAATCAGCCGTGCGCGCGTGTAATCAGACGTGCGCGCGTGTAATCAGACGTGTGTGTGTAATCAGACGTGTGCGCGTGATTACACACGCACACATGTGTAATCAGACGTGTGTGCGTGTAATCAGACGTGTGCGCGTGTAATCAGACGTGTGTGCGTGTAATGAGACGTGTGCGTGTGTAATCAGACGTGTGCGCGTGTAATCAGACGGGTGCGTGTAATCAGCCGTGCGCGCGTGTAATCAGCCGTGCGCGCGTGTAATCAGACGTGCGCGCGTGTAATCAGACGTGTGCGCGTGTAATCAGACGTGTGCGCGTGTAATCAGCCGTGCGCGCGTGTAATCAGACGTGCGCGCGTGTAATCAGACGTGCGCGCGTGTAATCAGACGTGCGCGCGTGTATTCAGACGTGCGTGCGTGTATTCAGACGTGCGTGCGTGTAATCAGACGTGCGCGTGTGTAATCAGACGTGCGTGTAATCAGACGTGTGCGTGTAATCAGACGTGTGCGTGTGTAATCAGACGTGTGCGTGTGTAATCAGACGTGTGCGTGTAATCAGGCGTGTGTGCGTGTAATCAGACGTGCGTGTAATCAGACGTGTGCGTGTAATCAGACGTGCGCGCGTGTAATCAGACGTGTGCGTGTGTAATCAGACGTGTGCGTGTAATCAGGCGTGTGTGCGTGTAATCAGACGCGCGTGTAATCAGACGTGCGCGCGTGTAATCGGACGTGCGCGCGTGTAATCGGACGTGCGCGCGTGTAATCGGACGTGCGCGCGTGTAATCGGACGTGCGCGCGTGTAATCGGACGTGCGCGCGTGTAATCGGACGTGCGCGCGTGTAATCGGACGTGTGCGTGTGTAATCAGATGTGAGCGCGTGTAATCAGACGTGTGCGCGTGTAATCAGACGTGTGCGTGTGTAATCAGACGTGTGCGTGTGTAATCAGACGTGCGCGCGTGTAATCAGACGTGCGTGTAATCAGACGTGCGCGCGTGTAATCAGACGTGCGCGCGTGTAATCAGACGTGCGCGCGTGTATTCAGACGTGCGCGCGTGTAATCAGACGTGCGCGCGTGTAATCAGACGTGTGCGTGTAATCAGACGTGTGCGCGTGTAATCAGACGTGTGCGCGTGTAATCAGACGTGTGTGCGTGTAATCAGACGTGTGCGTGTAATCAGACGTGTGCGTGATTACACACGCACACATGTGTAATCAGACGTGTGCGCGTGTAATCAGACGTGTGCGTGTAATCAGGCTTGTGTGCGTGTAATCAGACGTGCGTGTAATCAGACGTGTGTGCGTGTAATCAGACGTGTGCGCGTGTAATCAGACGTGTGCGTGTGTAATCAGACGTGTGCGTGTAATCAGGCGTGTGTGCGTGTAATCAGACGTGCGTGTAATCAGACGTGTGTGCGTGTAATCAGACGTGCGTGTAATCAGACGTGTGCGTGTAATCAGACATGCGCGCGTGTAATCAGACGTGCGCGCGTGTAATCAGACGTGCGCGCGTGTAATCAGACGTGCGCGCGAGTATTCAGACGTGCGCGCGTGTAAACAGACGTGCGCGCGTGTAATCAGACGTGCGCGCGTGTAATCAGACGTGTGCGTGTAATCAGACGTGTGCGCGTGTAATCAGACGTGTGCGCGTGTAATCAGACGTGTGCGCGTGTAATCAGACGTGTGCGCGTGTAATCGGACGTGTGCATGTAATCAGACGTGTGCGTGTGTAATCAGATGTGAGCGCGTGTAATCAGACGTGTGTGCGTGTAATCAGACGTGTGCGTGAGTACACACGCACACGTGTAATCAGACGTGTGCGCGTGTAATCAGACGTGTGCGTGTAATCAGGCTTGTGTGCGTGTAATCAGACGTGCGTGTAATCAGACGTGTGTGCGTGTAATCAGACGTGTGCGCGTGTAATCAGACGTGTGCGTGTGTAATCAGACGTGTGCGTGTAATCAGGCGTGTGTGCGTGTAATCAGACGTGCGTGTAATCAGACGTGTGTGCGTGTAATCAGACGTGCGTGTAATCAGACGTGTGCGTGTAATCAGACATGCGCGCGTGTAATCAGACGTGCGCGCGTGTAATCAGACGTGCGCGCGTGTAATCAGACATGTGCGTGTAATCAGACATGTGCGCGTGTAATCAGACGTGTGCGCGTGTAATCGGACGTGTGCATGTAATCAGACGTGTGCGTGTGTAATCAGATGTGAGCGCGTGTAATCAGACGTGAGCGCGTGTAATCAGACGTCTGATTACACGCGCACACGTCTGATTACACGCGCACACGTCTGATTACACGCGCACACGTCTAATTACACGCACACGTCCAAGGTTTGCGACTTTGACCAGGCAGGACTGTGTCAGAAGTGTCGTGAGTAAAAGAGAGACCTGTGCGTAGAACCGTTGATCTTTTATTACAACATGGTTATTTATACACACATTGTTCTGTTACACATGCAAATATAATGTTACGCACGCAAAAGAAAAATACGCACGTACAATTCAAATTGCGTATGCACAAATCTATTTATGAAAAAGGCTAATTTCTCGTTCAGATAATAGTACGTGTGTTGCTTTTCAGTTTGTAATAATGATTTTTAATAACGAAGATTCTCCTCAGTATGCTGCTCGGTTCATAATATATAATATATTTGTCATGAGTTCAGTGATGTTTTTAATATTCAGATGAACTGAGTCTGTGTCTCTGCTGTGATTGGCCGCTTGGCACTGACTCCTGTTTCACATGAATGCCTCATAAATCCTCAGTAACTAAACCCACTGATAAAGCGCTTTGTTGTAACAGTGATCAAAAAGCTCCATGTCAGGGTTTGTGGACCCGGGTGAGAGGAACTAGTCCAGGACATGTTCTAACAGCTTCGTAGAATAGGCCTCTGAGCTGCTTGGTTGCAGGACAAAACACAGCCAGTTGATGATAGCTATGGCTGAGGAGTTAGCCTTAAGGTTTAGAAATGGTGACGACTTGAGGAGAAGAGATGTTTGAACGACAGGCCACATAAAAACTCACACCAGAGTTAATGTATTGGTATATGGCTCTGTGCATATTACTCCTACAGATAGTATGGAAGAGGATAAAATAGTATTGTCCCCATCAGATCAATAATTCTTATGTATATTTACAGATCTGAAAGGCCCTGTGGATTATGGCAATCTGAATTCCATCATGAACAAGTGTGCGTACGTGAACACCTCACCAGGGGAGTCCCTGCACTGTGAGCAGTGTGGCAAAGACTGTGAGAGCCAGTCTGCCCTCCAGGCTCACCACATCACCTCGCACTCCCAGAAAGCACCCACCTCCGAGCTCGAGGCCTTCTTCTGCCTCCGCTGCTCCATCCAGTTCGGCCAGAGGCAGCAGCTGGAGGAGCACATGGAGACACACAACAAGCCCAAGCCCTTCTCCTGTCCAGACTGTGGGAAGAAGTTCAGAACAGAGGTCTACATCGCAGTGCACCGGAGGATTCACACGGGGGAGCGGCCCTACCAGTGCTCTCAGTGTGAGCGAGCCTTCCACACCCCCACTGGCCTGAAGGCCCACCTGACCGTGCACTCTGGGGAGAAGCCATTCGGGTGCACCGTCTGTGGCAAGGGCTTCAGAACCAGGACCCATCTGAACATGCACTACCAGTCCCACCTGAACCAAAGGCCGTACATCTGCAGCGTGTGTGGGAAGAGCTACACCCAGGCCAAAGCGCTGACCGCACACACTCGGCTGCACACCGGAGAGAGGCCCTACCTGTGCGGACTCTGCGGGAAGACTTTCAGCTACCACCAGGGGCTCCTTTCACACCAGCGCACACACGCAGGCCCCCGCATGGGGCCCACCCGACAGCTGGGCCGACCGAAGCAGCGGGTCAACCTGGATCTTTAACCTTTGTGCATTCCACTGGTGGTCCACATCTATCTAATGTGACTTCAGACATAAGCACCGTTACCAGATGTGTTAATGTTTATGTAAACAATAAAGACGTAAATAAGCACGAAATATTGAAGAAAACAAACTAAAATTT
Source organism: Proterorhinus semilunaris (assembly GCA_021464625.1). NCBI lineage: Eukaryota > Metazoa > Chordata > Actinopteri > Gobiiformes > Gobiidae > Proterorhinus > Proterorhinus semilunaris. The sequence continues at coordinate 42,846,623 of CM038349.1, read as the reverse complement.
GAATTAAAATAAAATAAAAAATAAAAGGAATTATGGATACAATTCAACCAAAATGTTAGTGCATGACATAGCAAACGCCTGTGGTCTATTTGGGTCATTTCTGATCCCATTTTGTTTTTCTAATATTTTGTATATAAAATAAAATAAAAATCCCATCCATCCATCCATCCATTTTCTTCCGCTTTATCCGGGGCCGGGTCGCGGGGGCAGCAGTCTCAGCAGAGATGCCCAGACTTCCCGATCCACGCACACCTCCTCCAGCTGTTCTGGGGGGACCCCGAGACGACACCAGGCCAGCTCGGAGACATAGTCCCACCAGCGTGTCCTGGGCCTTCCACGAGGCCTCCTCCCAGTGGGACATGCCTGGAACACCTCCCGAGGGAGGCGACCAGGAGGCATCCGGAACAGATGCCCTAGCCACCTCAGCTGGCTCCTTTCGACGTGGAGGAGTAGCGACTCGAGTCCGAGCTCCTCCCGGGTAACTGAGCTCCTCACCCGATCTCGGAGGGTGCGCCCAGCCACCCTGTGAAGGAAACTCATTTCGGCCGCTTGTATTCGCGATCTTGTCCTTTCGGTCATTACCCAAATCTCATGACCATAGGTGAGGGTGGGAACGTAGATCGATCGGTAAATCGAGAGCTTTGCCCCCTGACTCAGCTCCCTCTTCACCACAACGGTCCGATACAGCGACCGCATCACTGCTGACGCCGCACCGATCCGTCTATCGATCTCACGCTCCATCCGTCCCTCACTCGTGAACACGACCCCGAGATACTTGAACTCCTCCACTTGGGGCAAGGACACCCCACCGACCTGAAGCGGGGAAACCACCTTTTTCCGGTGGAGAACCATGGCCTCAGATTTGGAGGTGCTGATCCTCATCCCATTATATCTTTTTTGTGACTTCAGACAAATATAAAATAAGATAAACCTTTATTGATCTCACAATGGAGAAATTCACTTGTTACATTTTAGTTCTCAAGAAACACTCCGGGTGTGCAGGATAGACAGGAAATGTGCAACAATTAAACCGTAAATAGAAGTATCTTATATACAATGACTACCAAAAACTTTAGGGGGATAAAAGTAGACAGTAAAAAATCTAAATAATTTGACTAGAATAAAAAATGTCAGTATTAGCAGTGCAGGCTTACAGTCATCGTGTAAGTGGTTGATAAAGTGTCGTAGATACAGAGATTATTGCACATGTTACTTTACAGAAGTGTTGTACAGTCTGGCAGAGTCTTCCACTGAAAGAGCTGCTCAGCTCCTCTACAGTCCCGTGCAGTGGGTGGGAGGTGTTGTCCATGATGGAGGTGAGCTTGGGTAATACCCTCCTGTCCCTCACCTCCTCCACAGAGTCCAGGGGACAGACCAGGACGGAGCTGGCCCTCCTGACCTGCTTGTTCAGTCTGTTCTTGTCCCGCTCTGGTTCTGGAGGAAGTTTGTATGGTGGGGACTGGAGACGTGGGTGCAGGGGGGCTGAAGGCAGGTGAAGGTAAGTCGGGGGAGGGAGGCAGTGTCCACTGGGTTATAGCGACGTGTGAGGAGGTGGGAGGGAGGGGGGCAGAGGGAGTGGGGGGAGAATCAAAGCGATTGAAATGTTAATTGAATTCCTCAGCCGTTCTCCATCAGCTGTCCCTCTGGCACTCCCTCTGTCCTACTCCGGAGATGTTCTTTAATCCCCTCCACACGTCCCGCGCATTGCCCAGCTTCTGCTCCAGCTTCTGCTCCAGCTTCTGCTCCAGCTTCTGCTCCAGCTTCTGCTCCAGCTTCTGCTCCAGCTTCTCCCCATAGTCCTTCTTTGCCTTCCTGATCCTCCACTGGAGCCCGTGCTGGACTCTCTGCTCCTCTCTGTCCCCTGAGTTGAAAGCCCTTTTCTTCTGGTTCAGGAGGGCTTTAAGCTCAGGGGTCACCCAGGGGTGGTTGTTGGAGAAACACCGTACCTTCTGGGTCGGTACAGTGTTGTCCACACATAAGTTGATGTAGTCTGTGATGCAGGTCAGGTGTGTCAGGGCGTCGATGTCATCTCCATGAGAGCTGCAGATCATGATGCCATATTTATTGTTATCTATTTTGGTATTTGAGGTAACACATTTTTTCCCACCCAGGGGTACGGGGACCCCGGGTGGTACTTGGAATTAGTTCAAACTAAAAATGAAAGCAAAACTAGTATAATTTTAATATTAATTTCAATTATGTTTGATTTTGAGAGTATTTTATCTTTAGCTTCATTTTGAACACAACACGCTATTAAATACTGAATAATCTTAGTTTATTTGGTCACTTAATCATAATATTGGCAAGATCCTCAAGGTAGCGGAGACTCAAGGGGCATTTGAGACAAACAAAAAAAGTTGGGAAGCAGTATAGGATAGGGTATTATAGTATATATTACAATAGGCTACTGGTCATACACTGTGGATGCTGTTTAAAAAAATAGATCTCTTAGTTTGAGTAGGGGAAAGCTGCAGACCCGGAGCCGAGACAGATCTACCGTGAAGCGAATCCACCGTGACAGGGCGCCCTCTGCTGGTTAAGGCGGATCTAGATCGATCAGCTTTTAGGAAGGTTGATGTTGATTGATATGTTGATCTACTTCACGCACGTGGGGAGTTAGGCTATTATTTAATTTTGAGCGAGTGCTGAAAGTCCCACATGAAACAGAAGGGGGCAGCATTACGCAACATCCGCGCATAGCCTTCTGGAACACAGCTGACGAAGAAGCGGAGACCTGATCGATCGTAAAGTCTGAACAGATGGATCTCTGATCCCCGATCCTCACCGCCCGCTCCGCTCCTGCTCTACAGCCGCTCATGACAGCCTTCAGGCGGGCTGAGGCTCTGCGCGGTGCGAGGTGAGCTCCAGCGGGGTCTGCCTCCATCTCTGCCCCGCGCTGTGAGCTCAGGGCCGGGGACACCAGCGGCTAATGTAGCAGCCTGACGGGTCTGTTGACATTTTTGCACTGCTCTGGAGTTTCTTCTGTCGAGCAGACACATACATGATGTAGTTGTTACTTGTGAGTATGAAAGGCAAAGGGGACAGAAGGTTAAACATTAGAGACAAACAGTGGCGTCCTGACGCACAGGAAGCACTTCCTCGGTGGTGTAAATGTGTACATCTAGAAACATATGGACAAACTTGTTGAAATCGTGAGTGTGAAGTTGGTGTCATTTGTGTGAAGTAAAAAAAAAAAAAAAAGGGGTGGGGCAAAATCGAGGCTTTTTCAAAATTCCAAAGTTTGATTAGCTCCATCTTCTCCATTGTTTGCTCTCTCGGAATGAAGGACATTTTCATGGTTTGTTCACCGCATTAAAGATGTGGGTGTAAATGACATGGCTCAATGTTGTATACATTCATGTGTTTTCTTTACGTATATTTGCACGTGAATCAAATTAACATGACTCTATTTTAATGCATATGGTTTGTGGTACAGTTCCTGGAGGAACTAAACCGCCTCTGAGGTCCCTCAGTGGGCCCCATACCCCACTTTGGGAACCACTGATGGAGCCAACTACAAAAGACACCAACTCACTATTGTCTGTCCATCCATCCATCCATCCATTTTCTTCCGCTTTATCCGGGGCCGGGTCGCGGGGGCAGCAGTCTCAGCAGAGATGCCCAGACTTCCCGATCCACCTCCTCCAGCTGTTCTGGGAGGACCCCGAGGCGACACCAGGCCAGCTCGGAGACATAGTCCCACCAGCGTGTCCTGGGCCTTCCACGAGGCCTCCTCCCAATAGGACATGCCTGGAACACCTCCCGAGGGAGGCGGCCTCTCACTATTATATCAGTAGTAATCAGACCAAGTCTGAAGCAAATCAGATTTGTCTTCCTTTTTCCTCAGATATCTGATTATTTACCATCCTCATGGTCGGACATCGGGGAATTCAGAACGGCCATCAGCAACGACAGGGCAAACGAACTGCATCACGAGTCGAATTGATGAATGTATGGAAGGGGAGTGAGCGCTGTGTTGTGCTGCTGTGTTAGCGTTAGCTGTGTTAGCGTTACCTGTGTTGTGCTGCTGTGTTAGCGTTAGCTGTGTTAGCGTTAGCTCTGAACAGGTGAATACCTTTGTCAACTGGTTTTGCAAAAATGCAAAAAAACTGAGGAGGACTACGTAAGCCTCAGTCGAGTCACGGAACTCATGGAGCAGCAGAGCGACAAGTTCAGGGAATTAATACAACAACGACAACAGGAGAACTTAAAAGGATTCATTAAAATCATAATGGAATTGCCAAACACCCAAATGGATTTACAGACAAAGGACATTCAAGAACTAAAAACCAGCCTGCAGTTCACGCAAGGTGAGGTGGACACTCTGAAAGAACATAATCTGAAACTCACTGAGCGCACGAACACACTACAAAACGATGTATATAAAGTATGTGACAGTCTGCACAATATCACGGACACACTGGAGTATCTGGAGGGACAGAGCCGCAGAAACAACCCGGGGAGACCTGGGCCGACGCCGAGGAAAAAGTCAAACAACTACTGAGGGAGAAGCTCCAGCTGCAGAACACGGTGGAGGTGGAGAGGGCTCACCGCGTGGGGAGACCCGACGGTGGGAGAGACCCATCATGTGCTGTCGTCTCAAACATGATCCCAGCTTCGAGAAAGTTTTGTTTTGGTTGTAAACTACGGAGAGCGCCTTCAGCAGATGAGACGGTGGCCGGTGAGGCTCACTTTGCCCACACCGCGGTAATCCACCGAGATAATTATCGTTTTTCAAAAACAAGACGGTAATTTTTACCGGGGTTTACGTGACATCCCTAATCAGGATGGAGGAATATAATATGCGGTGTCCCCCAGGCGTCGATTTTGTTTCTGCTCTACATCAATGTGTGGACTCTCAACAAAGCTAAAATGTGTATTTGCTGATGACACAACTATACTAAGCTCTAGCAAAGACCTACAACTGCTCATATCAGAGGTCACAACAGAATTATACAAACTCAAAGAATGGTTTAACATAAATAAACTATCGCTGAACTTATTGAAAACAAACATTATTTTATTTGGCAAAAGGAATAGTGACACTCAGATTCAAATCAATAGTGATAATGTTCAAATAGAACAAATCAAGGAATATACATTTCTGGGTGAGATCTTCAATCATAAGGTTAGCTGGAGACCACAAATGGACATTATTTGTGGTAAAGTGGTGAAAAATGTGTCCATAATGGGCAAGTGTAGATATTTTCTGGACCAAAAGGCTCTCTACACCCTGTACTGTTCCTTAATCCTACCGTACATAAACTACTGCTCAGAGGTCTGGGGAAACACCTACAATAGTCATTTGCTAGTTTTATATAGACTTCAAAAGAAGGCCATCAGAATTGTTCATAAAGTGGGGTATAGGGACCATACAAATATACTGTTCTTAAAATTCAACACCATGCAACTTGATGACATCATAAAACTTCAATCCCTGCTACAGAAATATAGAGCTGTGAATAACCAGCACCCTCAGAGCCGTGGGAACATATTTTGGTTATGGGGTGCTGAGGAACAAGATTGCTCCCAACAATACCTTTACTGTGCTTATCTCCTATTTATTACTATGACATGAAATGCGCAAACCATCCACCAGGGGGTTCTGCAGCACCTTCAGCACCCTGGATTACAACGGCCTTGCACCCTAGCAACATGCAACTTATGTTTGGTAAAAGAGAGAGAAGATACGATCTAAGGGGAACTCATAATCTGAAAGTACAATGTATCCATTCCACCCTAAAAAGTCATTGTATTACACGGAGAGGAGTAAATCTGTGGAATAATTTAGATGAAGACTTCAATTTAAAAGACAGTATAAGAGAACTGTGTTTGAGAAGTATGCTGAAGACATGTGACCTTGTCTCTCAGTCACTCTCCTTAAGTAATCTGTATTAAAGGAACTTGAGATAAATTACAAGCATTAAAAATGCTTCCGCTGGTCAATACAAATAAAATAGAATTGGGGCAGGCGAGATGTGGACCTGTGGTAGGGTCCCCCTCTCAACGGGCTCATAAATCTCGTCTTCCCTCAGTATAGGATTATAAAGCGGTACAAAACTCAACTAGTTAGAGCAGCAGGGTGGGGGCTCGCTGGTGGGGGGCTACCGCCCTCTACCAGCTTGCCACATAATACCCTGGCTTTTTAACGCACCTCATAAATAGGGAAAACAATCAAAAACCACTGACCGAACAATCTTAACCGACATTATTACAGTTGAAGCAGGTATGATAGAAATGAGAAACATGATACATTTGAAGATGCTACTATGGTCCCTGTTATTATGGTGATGATAATATATGTATAATAAATGTGTGCGCTAGTAATGTATGTGTATGTAGATATATGTATACATATGTCTGTATGTGGGTTAGGGTTATGTGAGGGGCGACGGTGGCGCAGATGGTAGAGCGGGTCGTCTCATGATCGGAAGGTCAGGGGTTCGAATCCCGCCTCCTGAAGGTGCACATTGTCGTTGTGTCCTTGGGCAAGACACTTCACCCTCCTTGCCTCCAGTGTCTGCGTACACTGGCGTATGAATGAGAGAGTGAATGGGCCCCCTATGAGAGACCAACAGGCCCGTTTGGAACTATGAGGCCGTCCTTCCGTGGACCCACCACCTGCAGAAGGAGCCATAGGGGACTGGTGCAATGTGACTTGGGCAGCTCCAATAGCTGCCCCCACGACCCGGCAACGGACAAGTGGGAGAAAATGGATGGATGGATGGATGTCTGTATGTGTGTGTATATATATATATATGTATATCTAAAACACTATGACTACTTAAACAATAAGTAAATCCATAATGGTGACCAGAATGGTAATATAGGCAATGAAAAAAAATAAAATAAAATTATAAAACTAAGTAAATAGACTCAGAACTCACACTTTTCTATTTTGTATTGTATTGTACTTAGAAATTAGGGTAGGCACTTATAAGCTTTCTTGCTTCGGCCTACTCCTTTTGAGTTATTTATTTTTATTGTAATAGTTTTTTTTGTGTGAAAATGTAACCAGGGCCGGGGCGACCCAGCCCTGGATAAAGCGGAAGAAAATGGATGGATGGATAAATGTAATGATGTAAATATTGTAAATAATAACGCACTGTAAATAATAGCTCAAATAAATCTAATCAAATTGGCTGAAATGTGGCACGAGGTTTGGCAGTCGCACATGTGTCAGCCGTGTCCTCTCTGGACACTCTTTGAAAGCCGTATCTAAGAGAGTGGCTTCAAATTAACGCCCCACTCACATCAGTCCAACCATGAAGATAGAGTGACCCTCATAGATGACCGATTTGAGGTCAACTATTGGAATTTGTATTCACATTTATGGAAAAAACGGCAACAATAAAACCAGAAGAATTTGGTCAGGTTTTCATTTGACTCAAGTCGCCCAAAACGCTTAACACAGTTGTTGGGGTTTTATTCTTCATTCATTCCACGCACGGTGGTGTAGCCACAGTTTCCACTGGGGCAGACTGATAGAAGTGCGACTGCACACATCTCCCTCTGACCAACACACTGTACATGTTTTTAGTGGTAGAGGAAACCTATGCAGACATGGAGAGAACATGCAAACTCCACAGAAAGACCCTGTCCAGGGATCGAACCCGGGACCTTCTATCTATGAAGCATGAGCGCTAACCACTGTGCCACCGTGCAGACATTAGGTCGTGTTACGTCTGTGCAGGTCCGAGGGCCGATGAGGCACATAGTTTCTGAGATGAACTAAAGTTGCGTAAAAAAGCTGAAAATCTTTGGTGTCTGTGTTGCAGAAGTCCCCTGAGGGGCCCGGCGTGTCCATAGGACCAGGGGCCACCACAGAACCACAGGAGGTCAGGGGCCAGATGGATGAAACGCACCAGGGTAAGTACTCCATCTTCTCAGTATGTATCTGAGAGTTAACATACCAAACTTTACCAATGATTGTAAATAAATGGTTCAATCGACCTTCACAAAACAAAAGGAGAAATGGACAGAAGATCCAAACTCCTGATGAAACCATTATAAATACACAACAAGTCATGGGCACGACTCTTCAGCCACTGCCTGTGCCGCTGTGATGAGAGTGAGAGCTCAATGGGGGTCGGAGGGGCCAGATTTGCAGCCTAACTTCTGTTAGTCTACTACCCCAGGGCAGCTGTGGCTACAACAGTAGCTTACCACCATGTGTTTGCAATGTTGAAATATCTTTGAGTGTCCAGAAAGTGCTATATGAACCCCCTTATTATTTTAAATGTCCTGAGTGTATTACAGATTCTGCCGACTACATTTGAATACAATCTTAGACTGACCCTGAAAATACGAGAAGGGTCTGGATGCAACAAGGGCTCAGTGGAGCTCCAGGAAATGATGTCACCTCTGCAGGACAACACGAGCTTAAACTAATCGAAACTAACCCTAATCCTGACCTTAAGGATAGTGAAGGGTACGAAAGGCGTTTTATTGAGATTAACTGAAATATATGTTGCGGGCCCCTCCTGGAACCGCCACCTTAACATGGTGGAGGGGTTTGACCTGAATGATCCTGGAGCTCTGTTGTCGGGGGCTTGGTGCCCCTGGTAGGGTCTCCCAGGGCAAACAGGTCCTAGGTGACGGGTCAGACAAAGAGCGGTTCAGAAGCCCCTTATGAGAGACCAACAGGCCCGGTTAGAACCATGAGGCCGTCCTTCTGTGGACCCACCACCTGCAGGGGGCGCTATAGGGGCTGGTGCAGCTCCAACAGCTGCCCCCACGACCCGGCAACGGACAAGTGGAAGAAAATGAATGGAGGGATATGTTGCGGGGAAAAAAAGTGGAGCTGATGTCATTTCCTGTGGTGAACTAATCATGCGTCTCTCCGTCGGAAAATATGTATTAAAACTAAAACAAGAAAGTTTGCTGTTACCATGGAGATCTGCCACGTTTGTGGGTGGGTGAGACTGGGGTAAGCTGGACCCTCCATTACATAAAAAAAATAAAACATTTTTATTTTAATGTTAAATTATTGATTAGATCTTTTCATGATTCTGTTAATATAGATTATTAGCTTAGGCTCATTTCTTAATAAACACAACTACGTGTTTTCAAAGAAGACAAAATGGGGCAAATTGAATAAACTACAGAACATTTCACTGTGTAATTCCATAGTTTTTGCATTGTTTGTTGGTGGTTCTGGGTTTAGTAGAGACCAGCAAATTAAAATTAGATATTACATTATTTGTTTTTTAGAGACAAAATGTCATAACCTGCAGATGGAGTGTATAAAAAGTTGTATTTTATTTTACAATTGCTAATGGGAACATTGAAGTAAAAAAAAAGAGATTTAATGATGTTCCGTGTCAATTTCACCTTTAAATGTGGTGGTTCAATTTACCCCAAGACCTGGTTAGACTTTACCTCTGCTCCTGGAGGTAAAATGAGCCACATCTTTAAAACACAGGCGCAAACAAACTCCCAAAAAGTGTGTAAATAGTAACAATGTGTGTATAATATACTGTTTTTACACAATACACAAGCAAACAATGGCTCATATTACCCCACTCTCCCTTACTAGTAAACGTCTTCCATAGACTAACTTTTGTTTGTTTGGTTTTTCGTGTGGACTCCGCTGGTGCCGTGCAGAGGAGGCGGGCCATGGCGGCCAGACGACTCTCCTCCCTCTCCAGTTATCCGTCTCCCCAGAGTTCTTAAAGCCTCTGCAGGTGAAGGAGAAGAACCTCCAGTGTGACGTGTGCGGTCGCTCCTTTTCCAAAAGCCGTGAACTGAAGCGACACGCCCTCATTCACACCGGAGAGAGGCCCTTCCTCTGCTCCTTCTGCGGCCGAGGGTTCACCCAGAAGGGAAACCTCAAAACACACTACAAAGTCCACCTGGGTAAGAGCCGGTTACTCTGAGTGAAGCTTAAGGTCAAAACATTCGGCCTCATTCACGTCTTAGGAAGGTTTTGGCTTTCACAAAAAAGTTCTTGGCTGAAAACGTTCCTCTGGGAGAACAGACAGGAGGACTTTTACGCACAAATACATCTTCAGTTCTCTGCACAATCATGCACAAACACTATGGAACCTAACAGTCATATACATGTGTACATATTATAAATATTAATTGATTCCATAAAACATGTAAATAAAATTATAATAAATTACAGATACCCTGTTTATTCAGGAATAAGCTGGTACTTGTACTTTTATTAAATTACTGTAAATTCAAGCTTTTTTAATTATTATTATTTTATTTCTTGACCAAAATGGCATTGCATATTTCTCATAGATTTCATAAAAGTCTAGTTTAATTTAATTATGATGATTATTATTACCATCTAGTCCCCGTTCTTTTTTGTTTTTGTTTTTAAAACAAAACGATCTTTATTATTACCCCCACTGTGGAAAGCATGCATTTGACTCATGTCAATCTTCACTGCTGTGGAGGCCTTTTTGACTGTGATTTTTTTTACTGGTCCTTACTTGCATTAATCTGAAATGCATTAACATTCATTACATTGAGTAAGGGCCGGGGTAGGCACTTGTACGCTTTCTTGTGTTGACTTTCTCTAATGTAATGATGTGATTTTGTAAATTAAAAATGCAAATTGCTCAAATAAACAACTACAACCACATGTTCAAGAAAATAATAGTTAGTAACCACCATTAGATGAATAACTACTGTCTTTATTTCCAGGTCATAAAGGTCGTGTGGATTATGGCAATGTAAGTTCCATCATGAACAAGTGTGCTTTCCTGAACTCACCGGGGGAGTCCCTGCGCTGTGAGCAGTGTGGCAAAGACTGTGAGAGCCAGTCTGCCCTCCAGGCTCACCACATCACCTCGCACTCCCAGCCCAGCTCTGAGCCCGAGGCCTTCTTCTGCCTCCACTGCTCCTTCCAGTTCAGCCAGAGGCAGCAGCTGGAGGAGCACATGGAGACACACAACAAGCCCAAGCCCTTCTCCTGTCCAGACTGTGGGAAGAAGTTCATTAAGGAAGACTCCATGGTGGTGCACCGGAAAATCCACGGTGAGCGGACCTATCAGTGCTCCCAGTGCGAGCGAGCCTTCCTTACCCCCTCTCTTTTGAAGGCCCACCTGACCGTGCACTCTGGGGAGAGACCTTTTGGGTGCTCCATCTGTGGCAAGGGCTTCCAGACCAAGTCAAACCTGATCCGGCACTGCCAGTCCCACCTGAAGCAGCGGCCGTACATCTGCAGTGTGTGTGACAAGAGCTACTCTCGGGCCGAGGCGCTGATGGCACACTCCCGGCTGCACACCGGGGAGAGGCCCTACCTCTGCGGCCTCTGTGGCAAAACCTTCAGCTACCGCCAAGGGCTCCAAGCGCATCAGCGCACACATGCAGGCCCTCGCATGGGGCCCACCCGACAGCTGGGCCGACCGAAGCAGCGGGTCAATCTGAGTCCTTAAACTACAACTGTCCCTGGGTTTACGAGGCCTTATTACAGACAATAGACAATAATGACGGCAAACTGAGATTAGATAAGCACTTTTGTTGTGGTGTCCACTCTGAACCAATCCTCCACAAGTATTTGTCAGAGATCATGGTATTTGCAATTTACGTAGTGCGTTGCATTGGCACTAGAGAAGTTAAACTTCTATTGCGCTCTATTAAAATATTTATATTGTTCTATGCGTTTCATTGTCCAATGACATTATACAAAACAAATGGGTCATGTCACTGCATTTGCAAACACTGGGAGCAACCTCTCCTGTCCTTAGTGTTGTACAGATGCACTGTTACTGGTTTAAAAAGGCGCTTCAGCTTTTAACTAATGGAGGTAGCACTTGGGTGGGGACAGGTGCTGGGATTGTGGAGGACATTGTACACAAGGCAACTCAATGCGTGTCATCATTAAGACTCAAGACAAAAAATGTAAACATGAGCAACAATTGCTTAAACAAATGACATGTGCTTGTCAGTAAACCACCATTACTCACAGTGAGGCGGCACGGTGACTGAGGGGTTAGTCATGTGGGCCTGTCTGTGTGGAATTTCTCTCCCCACAATATGCACAATATGTTGATATTGTGAATATTATTGATTATCATAATGTTGCTGTAATAAAGTTTGGGAAAATCCAATGTTGCCATGGAGATCCGCCATGATTCAGATTCAGATTCAGAAAACTTTATTGATCCCTCAAGGGCAATTGATTTGCTGCAACCTCCGACAGATGTTTGTACAAACACATCACAACACTCACCGTGTCACTTCCAATAGTGCAGACAATGCAGATAATTAAAAGAAAAGGACACATTTCAAAAAGGTTGATGTCTTAGTAAACACACTCCCTTCAGAATTCAACAGTTCAGTGACAGAGGGGACAAAAGAGTTGGCAAAACCATTTGTTTTCCGAAAGGGTACATAAAAATGTCCAGAAGGCATGAGCGAAAACTCAGAGGACAGAGCCTGGACAGGCTGACCCAAAATACATTTAGCTTTCTTTAGCGCCTGCTCCTCCCAAAGAGACTGTAGGTCTCTTTGTTTAACTCCAATCATTTTAGAGCAGATTTTGACAATGTTTTGCAGTTTGTTTTTATCTTTCACAGACAAACCCTTGAACCAGCAAACAAATGAAAATGTTAATAGGCTCTCTATGAAACAGCAGTAAAAGTTGCAGAGAATCCTTTTATCTACATTGAAAGAGTTCAACTTCCTTAGAAGATAGATTCTCTGCTGACCGCGTTTAAAAACGGAGTCTGTATTTGCGTCAAACCGCAACTTGTTATCCATCCAAGAACCAAGATGAGTCACTTAAATACATTTAACGCACTGTAGTGTTTAATGTGAACAAAACCTATAGTATTTTCCTTTTAAAGTCTCCATTACTTTATTATTGCTGCAAATACCATGATGTGTAGCGATACGTCACAGTTCTGAATTCTATTGAAAATGAATATATAATAATCCATTTCCCCCTGATCTAATCCAGTAGTTTTACATCGCTGCTACATTTCTGTTACCACGCCTGAACCGAGCGCATTTACACCAGTTCGGCATTACCCAAATTTAAAAGCTTCTCGACTGCAGAGCTTACTGATTGTAAACTTTTAGTAACATACTTGAAGCTTTTTTGTCATGTTTTTGTCTTATCTTGTCCCTTTTTGTGTAGCGTTTTCATAGCCTTTTTGTCCCTTTTTAGTCATTCTTTTGTCACTTTTTCGTTTGTCATTATTTTGTTTTATCATTATTTTTTATTCTGTAATTGTTGCTTTTCCATTTTTGTCATGGTAAATGGTCTCAACTTATATAGCGCTTTTCCACCTACATTACTCACTCAAAGCGCTTTACAGCAAGGATCCACTCACCCATTCACTCTCTCATTCATACACCAGTGTACGCAGACACTGGAGGCAAGGTGGGTGAAGTGTCTTGCCCAAGGACACAACGACAGCGTGCACCTTCAGGAGGCGGGATTCGAACCCCTGACCTTCCGATCATGAGACATGCATTTATGTTGCTTTTTTTGTTGCTTTTTCATCACCCTTTAGTTATGTTTTTGTGGCTTTTTTATTGTGTTATTGTTGCTTTTCTGGCCCGTTATCGTTTCTTTTTTGACACTTTTAGCTTTTAACCTCTTAACCAAGCACATTTACCCAAATCTGAAAGCTTCTTGAAAGAAAAAGTCATAATAGCAACAAAAAACGAAACATAAAGAAGGATGAAAACACAACAAAAAAGCGCCAAAAAGTGATGAAAAAGCACAAAAAAGCAACAAAAATGAGACGTAAAAAAAGAATGAACACGCAACAAAACCGCAATAAAAAGCAACAAATATTTGACAAAAAAGGGTGACAAACGATTTGTGACAAAAATGCAACAAAATACGTGAACAAAAGAAGCGTTGAAAAAGCATCTAAAATACAATGCAAACAAATCTTGGCTCAGTTGTGTAGGTTTCAAATGAGGCGTTGCTCTGGCCTATGGGCTGTAAACTCCAGTTGAAAACATTTTAGATTTGGGTTGAGCTGAACGGGAGAAAATGTGCTCGGCTACAGTGGGGGTTAAGAGGTTTAAAAAAATGTCTCAAATCTCATATTTTATCTTGTCAAATCGCACCGGAGGTAGATTTATTCCAACGAACATTATTTTGTATATTGTTACAGCCAACCGGAAGTAGTATTATTTTCGCGAACTTTCCAATCATATTGGCCAGTAGCAGAGGTGATCGGTTATCGGGTTTTGTTTAACTGCCCCTGTCCGCTTGTGAGCACATCTGCAGAGGGGTCACTGCAGGGACAGCACCAGCTTAAATGATGTTTTTGTTTTAACCTGCTCGACGTGTCGCTGCAGCGCCTGAAGAGGTCAGTGCTGAGATTGGTCCGTGCCGAGCCCATTGTCTGAGCGGCTGCAGCTAGCGCTCACCGAGCCCCCCCCACACACACACACACTCACACACACCCCAGCGGCCACTCCGGGCTCATCACTCCGGGACTACGGGCTCCCAGTCCCGTCCTCTGTGTGTAATTAGCTCGGGCTAGCTTTCGGGGCTTGCTGTGGGCTAACGGCTAACGCCAAATAACTCGCACAGAGCCATGCCCGTGCGGCTAGCAGGCTAATTGGGAGAGTCGAGACCTCCGAGCGGACAGGTCCAGCCGCTCCTGCCCGCCCGGGGACCAGGCACCAGTTTTCGGCTGCAGGGCTCGGAGCGCACCGCTGCAGCCGTGAGACGATGAGAAAGAGCTGCTCCACCTGAAACCTACACCCAACAGGTTCGTACTGGCGCTGGCTGATACTGTCACTGTCACTGTCACAATCGAACCCAATCCCAGCTAATAAAGAGCGGACCTAGCCACGGTGCTACTGGCTAACTGTGATTTCTGACGCTTTTCTGCCTCCATTATGTGCTCACTGAGACGTGTGCCTTTGTGCTGCTGTGGTGTCCTTGAGCAGGACATCGGGGCCCTCAGGCAGCAGCAGTGAATGTGTGAGCGAGCACAGAGGAAGACATCAGTGTGTGTGTGTGTGTGTGTGTGTGCGTGCGTGCGTATATACGTGTTCGAGAGCCTCTGCCATTACTGTTTTGTCTGCAGTGTTCCATCCCACGGTCAGATTGTACTCTAAACCCCTTCTACTTGTTTTTTTCTTTTAGCCATAGATGCTGTCAGTTTGAAGAAGCCCTTTGAGGCAGTACATCCCTAGGGCTGCAATTATTGATTGTGTTGGTAGTCGATTATTCTGGAGATTATTTTTTTACGATTAATAGTTTGGCTGGAATGGTGTATACATGTTTGGTTTTCAAACTTTTTCCCACATAAAGCTTAAATTGAAGACGTGCTGGCCCGAGACACAAACAGATATCTATGAAATTTACGATGTACAAACCACTCTACCACTCTTTAATCAAAGTACTTTTTCATATAAAAAATATTACATTTTCATATCACTTTTGCTCTGTTTCCCAGTCTGTGTAAACCAGGAAACGATCGTTCGATGACTAAAATAGTTGTCAACTATTTCAATAATAGTTGTTTTAGCCATACATCTAATTAAGTCTGTTGTGACAACAACATTTCGAGACACTAAAACAGAAAAATAGTCCGATAAACAATCAAATGAAAGACCTTTTTATAAAGCATATGACAGTAAAGCTTTGTTCTGAAGTACTTCCTGTCATATCTTAAAGACCACAAAGTTGAAAAAGAACAATGACAAATAAATGTACAGTACAATTTATATTGTCCCCAGGAATATGCTGTTTATCTGCCATTTATTGAATAGGATGTTAATGTAGTAATTATTGTGACAGCCCTACATCTAATTACAAAGCCTTGATGGTGAACTAGCAGCTAGCTTGTTACCTTAACATTATGACAGTGTTACTCCTATGAAAGTTATGAAACATGCTGATAAACTCATCCCTCTGAAGAACTGGATGTAATGAATGTATTTGGAAAGTTAGGAATGAGATTGAACCTCACAACGCATTTTGTTAAATATTTAAACTTACAGACCATCGCTTACAGGAATAAACATCAAACAAGTTTTGCTGTTGGTGCAGGGACAGCATTAAAGGAAGTGACTTGGTTGTTTTCCCCCCCTCATTTTCCCTCCCTAATTTTTGCTACATTTTTATTACTAATATTTTCCCAGATCCCCCAATTTTTCCAATTTCTCCCCATTTTTTACCACATATTGTTCCCAATTTTTGACACATTTCTTAACACTGGCGATCCATCCATCCATTTTCTTCCGCTTTATCCGGGGCTGGGTCGTGAAGGAAACTCATTTCCGCCGCTTGTATTTGCGATCTTGTCCTTTCAGTCATTACCCAAATCTCATGACCATAGGTGAGGGTGGGAACGTAGATCGATCGGTAAATCGAGAGCTTTGCCTCAGACTCAGCTCCCTCTTCACCACAACAGTCCGATACAGCGACCGCATCACTGCTGACGCCGCACCGATCCGTCCCTCACTTGTGAATAAGACCCCGAGATACTTTTAAATAAACTTTTTAATCTATTTATTTATTGCAAGAAGTGCATATTTACAAAGGTGCACAGGGAACATAAGACATTAAGAAAAGAAAAAGAAAGACATAATACCAATACAACACACATGAGGTATGACATAGAACAATAGAACAGTATATTAAGCAGTAGAAATAAATATTTGTAATACAAGAAAGAGGGGGGAAACCTAAACAAAACAAACTACTACTCGTACCATTAGTGTTGCCCCCCCAAAAAGGCCGGCACCCGAGGCCGCTCACTGTTAGCACCTCGCCAATCCTAATTCTCGTTTTGTCCCTTTAGAGTAGTTCCCAGTATGTCGTCGTCGTCCCCCCCCCCCCCCCAAGTAGAGTGAGGTGCACCCTACTTCGTGAGCCTGAGCTGATGGTGATGCATTAAAAACAGTGGCATGGTGCCTAGGTGAGCTACTCCGTAGGGCCAGCCGGGGAAGAGACACCGGCTGGCCCACGTTACCCAAGTTTACAAAATGTTATGAACACTTAAGGAATAATATGCCTTATTTTTTTACTCTGAAAGACATAATGAACATTATACAACATCAATGCAAACCGTTGGCATGGTATTCATTCAGAATAGTGACATGTGCTTCTTTCAGCCGGTGGAGAGATGGGTTCTGAAAACCCTGACGAGCGTGGCCCTGCTTTAGCCTTGGGGGAGGATGAGCTGAACATCGGGGGCTTGATCAACTCGGACGGAGAAGAAATGGATTTCTCTGATCACAGTAGGCTCTTTCTACACTTTCTATACTTTGAATTAGGGTTGGGCCATATCGTATCGCATATCGTTATCGCGATATAATGTTTTGATATCGTTGTAATTTTTTATATCGTTTATGTTACGCTCTGCTCCATCAGAGCAGCATAAACGGTGACTGTAGAACACGGACACACGTGCTGAAAAAGTAAAAATGAAATGAAGGATGTAAACTGCTTGAGTAGATCATATTTGCGAGACAATTATGCCGTAAACAAAAAAAAAAAGAATAAAATATCACTGAATGAATCTTCCCAATAGGCGTAAGGCTGGGATTTTGAAGTAATTCGTCCATTGTCAATTATATCGTCAAATATATCGTTATCGTGATATTTATTTTTTCATATCATGATATAGATTTTAGGCCATATCGCCCAGCCCTACTTTGAATCGCTCACCTTTTGCCATAGACGCATCCGAATATGACTATTAATCGTAATAAAACAGACATGTCAAGTTGGCAAATCGCAAAAACTGCAGGAGCATTTTGTTAATCAACAGTCCAGTCTCTTTGTAAAAGCTGTTAACACCATAGTTTAAAGCTCTACAAACATGTTCTGAAATGTTTGTGATTATTGTGTTTCTAAAATGGTAAATCTGCTGATACAGTGCCTTGCGAAAGTATTCGGCCCCCTTGAACTTTTCGACCTTTTGCCACATTTCAGGCTTCAAACATAAAAATATAAAACTGTAATTTTTTGTGAAGAACCAACAACAAGTGGGACACAATCATGAAGTGAAACAAAATGTATTGGATATTTCAAACATTTTAACAAATAAACAACTGAAAAATTGGTTGTGCAAAATGATTCAGCCCCTTTACTTTCAGTGCAGCAAACTCTCTCCAGAAGTTCAGTGAGGATCTCTGAATGATCCAATGTTGACCTAAATGACTAATGATGATAAATAGAATCCACCTGTGTGTAAACAAGTCTCCGTATAAATGCACCTGCTCTGTGATAGTCTCAGAGGTCAGTTTAAAGCGCAGAGAGCATCATGAATGGGGCGACGGTGGCGCAGATGGTAGAGCGGGTCGTCTCATGATCGGAAGGTCGGGGGTTCGAATCCCGCCTCCTGAAGGTGCATGCTGTCGTTGTGTCCTTGGGCAAGACACTTCACCCACCTTGCCTCCAGTGTCTGCGTACACTGGTGTATGAATGGGTGAGAGGTTCCTTGCTGTAAAGCGCTTTGAGTGCCTAATGTAGGTGGAAAAGCGCTATATAAGTTGAGACATTTACCATTTTACCATGAAGAACAAGGAACACACCAGGCAGGTCCGAGATACTGTTGTGGAGAAGTTTAAAGCAGATTTCCCAAGCTTTAAACATCCCAAGGAGCACTGTGCAAGCGATAATATTGAAATGGAAGGAGTATCAGACCACTGCAAATCTAGAAAGACCCGGCCGTCCCTCTAAACGTTCAGCTCATACAAGGAGAAAACTGATCAGAGATGCTGCCAAGAGGCCCATGATCACTCTGGATGAACTGCAGAAATGTACAGCTGAGGTGGGAGACTCTGTCCATAGGACAACAATCAGTCGTACACTGCACAACCCTGGCCTTTATGGAAGAGTGGCAAGAAGAAAGCCATTTCTTAAAGATATCCATAAAAAGTGTTGTTTCAAGTTTGCCACAAGCCACCTGGGAGACACACCAAACATGTGGAAGAAGGTGCTCTGGTCAGATGAAACCAAAATCCAACTTTTTGGCAACAATGCAAAACGTTATGTTTGGCGTAAAAGCAACACAGCTCATCACCCTGAACACACCATCCCCACTGTCAAACATGGTGGTGGCAGCATCATGGTTTGGGCCTGCTTTTCTTCAGCAGGGACAGGGAAGATGGTTAAAATTGATGGGAAGATGGATGGAGCCAAATACAGGACCATTCTGGAAGAAAACCTGATGGAGTCTGCAAAAGACCTGAGACTGGGACGGAGATTTGTCTTCCAACAAGACAATGATCCAAAACATAAAGCAAACTCTACAATAGAGTGGTTCACAAATAAACATCTCCAGGTGTTAGAATGGCCAAGTCAAAGTCCAGACCTGAATCCAATGGAGAATCTGTGGAAAGAACTGAAAACTGCTGTTCACAAACGCTGTCCATCCAACTTCACTGAGCTCCAGCTGTTTTGCAAGGAGGAATGGGCAAATATTTCAGTCTCTCAATGTGCAAAACTGATAGAGACAAACCCCAAGGACTTACAGCAGTAATCGCAGCAAAAGGTGGCGCTACAAAGTATTAACTTAAGAGGCTGAATAATTTTGCACGCCCAATTTTTCAGTTGTTTATTTGTTAAAAATGTTTGAAATATCCAATAAATTTCATTTCACTTCATGATTGTGTCCCACTTGTTGTTGGTTCTACAGTTTTATATCTTTGTGTTTGAAGCCTGAAATGTGGCAAAAGGTCAAAGTTCAAGGGGGCCGAATACTTTTGCAAGGCACTGTATTTCCGCCAAACCATACAGACCTATGCACTAATGACTTGATTGTTGTCCTCTCACAGAAGACGGCAGTCCAGCCGCTCCTGACCACATGTTAGTCCAGGGGGAGGATGAGCGGGCCGGGTCCGACCACATCTGCTCGGTGTGTGGGAAAGATTTCCAGTACGCGTCCAAACTGCAGCGGCACCTCCGCACACACTCCGGAGAGAGGCCCTTCCCCTGCTCCTACTGCGGCAAACACTTCACGGAGAAGGGCCTGATGATGGTGCACGAGAGGCTGCACACTGGAGAGAGGCCCTTCGCCTGCAGCTTCTGTGACAAGAGGTCTGGACTCACGTCTTACTGTCAATGACCCCAAGTCATTCTGGTACTGACTTCTTTATATTGACCTCATATTTGAACCTGTGCTAAAGTACAGATTACTATTATCATATTATTATATTTACATGGCTCAACATGAACTTTTTTTCTTGGTAGCGCTTTTGCTCCTCTGTTTTCTGTTTCTGTTGCTGACAGGCAGTGTTTGTGAAAACAGTGACGCACGTTTTTTTGAAGGTAGTACAAGAAGGCTTTCTTTAAAGGTGAACCAGAGCATTTACGCTTTTTTGCAGTCACAAACACGCATGTTTGCGAGTAATTCTATATTTAGATCATACATTTGGGAGCATATGTGACTTAAATGGTCGCAATTTTGAGCCCTATTTAGGATTTGCTTCAAATATTACATAGTTTTTCCCTAATTTTACATCTTTTTGGTAATATTTCATATTGACCATGGACACAGAATATGACACAAAGAGGTAGAGGCAAAGACACTTTAATAATTCTTAAATAACTGGGCTTGGCGCTCTCTCACCCTTTCTCCCTACATAAAAGCATTCTCCCAATCACAAGCTGCAAAACGCTGCTTGTTTTATGAAAATGCGGCTCATATTTACATAAAAAACCTGCTGTAAAGATGTTCCATTTAGACTCAGTTTAACCCAATGCTACACGCGGATGCAGGGGCAATCGGCTTTTTTTTACCACCCCAACCCGCCCCGTGAAAACAAATGAGTCCGGGACACATCTCGACCTGCTGGTCGCTGAACTCTCATTTGTTATAAGCTGTGAGGATAGTTTGCCGTTCAGACTACAACACATCATTCTCCTGCAGACACTTCTCATTGGTCAGCAGCCATTCTGATTGAAGTTAGATAATCACAGTAACTAAAACCTCAATTTCGATTCGATGAAGGTTAATGGTGTTGCCCTAAGAAGAGGTAAACATTCCATAACTGTCCCTGTACAACCATACTGTACTTAAGGGCCGTGAGTGAGTCCCAGTCATTGAAGCAGTCTTGGTTATCTGCACCTATTGCTCCAAATGTGTACAGTTGTCAGTTATCTGCATATATGAATCTCTCCACAATGAATGAGCCAGTCATTATGTTTGTGTCATGTCTATTTCTGGACAGTTCTATTATTTCTGTGGTTTCTCCATCATGAACACATAAAGAGAGACGGTTTAGTGGCCACTAAATGTTTATCTGACCCCAGAAACATGTGCAAACATCCCCTACAGTTTAGTACTGTGGTTCTCAAACTGTGGTCCGTGTACCTCTTGTCGTACATGGGCTTCTCCAGGTGATACTTGGAGTCTCCTGGAGTTTTTAGACTTTATTGATTTTAATTCGAAATCCTTTCTTTAGTGCTTCAGTAATTTAAGTGTTTTTTTAGTTTACAAATGGTTCACTCCCATTCTACACAATATTCTGTAGTCTGTAGTCCTGATCAGACCTTGATCTTCTGGACCTGATGGTACGAGGTGAAATATTTAATTCAAATTTTTACGTGAGGGTACTTGGCAGGAAAAGTTTGAGATTTGACTTCTATAGTTGTATATGCTCTGATAGGGCTGGGCGATATGGACCAAAAGTCATATCCCGATATATTTAGGTTGAATATCGATACGATATATATCCCGATATTTTTTCCACAAAGTGAGAGCTGTGAAATGAAATGTTAAGTCAAAGTCACTGCCAAATAGTAGTGTTTTAATATTTAATATTGCTTTTTTTATTTTATTTATTTATTTTCTTCTACCCCATTTGCTGTTAGTAACTTTATGTTGCATATAACTAAACTAAAGCCTAAACTGAGACAATGAAATATGACTTATTAAAGTATTACTTACTTTTTAGTCCTTAATAATCATGAAATATAATAAATAAATAGCCCAAATCATTTCTTGATATTTGCTCTTGATTTAACTGTGTTTTAGTCAGTGGCATTCCCAAACATAAGCTCCTAAACTGAGCCACAAACGACTCTTTACTCTTTACAAGCAGCACAGGCTCACCATCTCTGCTCATCATCAGAGCTCAGCGTGGGACTGGAGTGATTAGCGTTGCGGCTAACGCAATGCTAACGGGGAAAAAGCAATAGTCCTAGTTTGTTGAAGAGTGCCGGCTGCCCCCCTCTCCCCTCGATGAGGGGCGGGGCCGGGGCGCTGGGAGCAGTGCAGAGCTCCGCTCAGCGGGTTGCCTGAAGCAAGTATTACAGCGCAAATTTGGACTATGTCGATATATACGATATGGTCTAATTCCATATCTCTTTTTAAAATATATCGATATATCTTAAATATCGATATATCGCCCAGCCCTAGTTCTGAACACTCCTTTTCTAATTCTAAACAAATATTTGTAGGGTAATTTCACCATTTACACCAAGGATTTGAGAGATGCATTTAGCAGTTAATTTATAATTAATTAGACAAAATAAGAATTGGTGTGAGGATAGTACACTAACAACTTTGTCTTAATAGAAGTCTGCACTGGCACTAATTAAGCCTTAATGGAGGACAGGTGCTGGGATTCCTCACATTTGCGATTGTCTGTGTGTAGGTTTGCAAGTCAGGGGGAGATGAAGCTGCACGAGCGCACCCACACAGGAGAACGGCCCTACAGCTGCCGCTTGTGCGTCAAGAGCTTCTCCAGGCACTGGCACCTCAAGAGCCACCTGGAAGCCATGCATGCGCATGTGGTGGAGGGCTTCATCCGCAAGAAGTTCCCCTGCGACCAGTGTGAAAAGAGCTGCAACTCCGCGGCCGAGCTGCGAGACCACCAGAGGACCCACACAGGGGAGAGGCCCTACCAGTGCTCCTTCTGTGACAAGGCCTTTGCTCTGGCAGGTACAGTCACTGTCCACTAGTTATTTAGGGATAAACTGGATGAGCTATGTCCAATCTCTGTCACCCAGGTCATTTAAATTTAAAAGGCTAAGACAAAATGGATGTTTTAACTAGTAAGAACACATGTTCCCGTACTTCCCCATAACTTGCCCTCCTCTCGCTCTGGCAGGCACCCTGGTGAGACATGAGCGGCTGCACACGGGCATCACCCCTTACCACTGCACCGACTGTGGGAAGACCTTCTCTCAGCAATGGACCCTGACTACTCACATGCGCACCCACACGGGGGACCGGCCCTACAAGTGCACCCATTGCGACAAGTCCTTCGTCACCCCGGGAGAGCTGCGCAGACACAGCCACATCCACTCGGACGAGCGGCCCCACGAGTGCAAAGAGTGCGGCAGACACTTCAAACTGGCCCAGACCCTTCGCAACCACATCCGGACGTGTCACCGCAAACCGGAGCAAGAGCAGGGCCAGGGGACAGGCCAGGGCACGAGACAGGGCACGAGACAGGGCACGAGACAGGGGACAGGCCAAGTCACGAGACCGGGGACAGGCCAGGTCACGAGCCAGGGGACAGGCCAAGGCACGAGACCGGGGACAGGCCAAGGCACGAGACAGGGAACAAGGCAAAATTCAGGCTGCAATTCAGGTCGGGGGTCAATGCCTGGAGGTGATCCTGCTAATCAGACTGCATCTAATCGGACTCTGTCAAGTCAGACTGCAGAAGAAGAAGACCGGTCTGCCCCTGCTGGTCAGGTGAGGTCTAACAGTGTGTGTAGTGTGTGTTCTGTCCATCTGCCCTGTCAGTCAGTAGGTCCAAACATCTGCAATATGTGTCCAGGCGTCTGACAGCGCAAAGGTTCCTGAGGGCCCCTCCACTGCAGCAGCGGGTCCCCCTCCTCGCTGTGACCCAGGCCCCCAGAGTGGAGCTGACCAGCAGATGAATCACAGCCCCAGTCCTCTCAAAGTGGTGGTGAAAGAGGAAGAAGAGGAGCAGTCTCTTGGAGGTAACTCACTAACCTAATACAGTTTATGCCATGTTCTGTCCAACAGCCCAATTGAATTTAATCAATTTTAGAATGAGGCTGTAACTAGAGATGCACCGATCTGATCGGTCACCGACCATGATCGGCCGATCACGGCCTACCTTTTGTGATCGGTTATCGCTAAAATGCGGCCATCTGATGAGCTGATTTAAAAGGGGATTTCATATACTCTTTCAATAGATACTGTATTCTGGTGAAAACTCCGCCGTATAGCACCGCTCTAAACCGAGTTTTAAATGTAATTCGTGGCTACACCACAGCTCTGCATACGCTGCTCTAAGTGCCGACTGTATCCCTCTGCGCCTGGCGGCTTTACTCGTTTCCAGACTGCAGTGTAACTAAACTAAACAACCACGGAGCTAGAGCTAACCCGCTATGCTTAAGAAAAAAGCATAATGAAGGTTCATGGTCTGACCATTAAGTATCTGCGTATGGGACTTCTAACAGGATGAGAAGGAGGAGGCCATGTGCCATTATTTACATTTGCATCTACAGCATGATGACTACACATGCTCACTCCCGAAGGTAATACAGACGTGATATTTAACACAAAACAGTGCTTTATGAAACGTGTGTGAAACTATGAGCAGAGGCAGGAGTCCATTAAACCTGTCCTATCTTATTTCGCTGAGAAAATGTGCTCTTTAGTGCTGAAGTGTCAAATGGCTGCTAGTCAAAAAAGAAAGTAAAATTTGGCACCTCATGTCGCCGTCTCCTTGTGCAAGTTTTATAATAATAATAATAATGCATCGGTTTTATATAGAGCTTTTCTGGACACTCAAAGATGCTTTACATTGCATTATTCATTCACTCCATACTTGGTGGCGGTAAGCTACTATAGTAGCCGCAGCTGCCCTGGGGTAGACTGATGGAAGCGAGGCAACCATTCCATAACGTGCATTTGAAGCAACTACGAGTCACAACTCAGACAGGGATTTGATTGGCAGAAATAACACACTATGTAAAAAATACTTTACTATGAACTATAAAAAAGATTAAAGACTAACTTTATTGGACAATGAGGGAAATTCTGTTAAAATAATAAAATAATATGCGATAAACCAGTACAGTGTGTAATAATATCAGTAATAATGAATCTGAAATAAATTCACCCAATACAACAATTTACATTTAGAAAATCCCAGTATTTATCACTGTTAAATTATGAATCATAATAATCAATTAAAACCATGTGATTGGTATCGGCCGATCAAAATTTTAGTGATCAGTTCCAAAAATTCCGATCAGTGCACCTCTAGTTGTAACATAACAAAATGTGTGGAAAGTGTAGGGGTGTGAATACTTTGCGGAGGCACTGTATGGCCCAGGGCTATTCAATGAACATTTTTTAATGGGCTGGATTTTTTTCATTGTCCACTGGGCCGGTCATTTGGCGAGCCCCCAACCAGCACAAATGTAGTCACATTTTTGTGGTTAATAACTGAGAAATTCATTACCATCATTGCTCAAATAGAATTGCTCAGGTCAGTATTGGATATTTGGAACCAATACTATATTTTTTCCAGGATCAACTCCGCTATCCAATTCCAGTATCGGTAATCACTATTTGTTACGTAACTAGTCAATAGTTTCTTCTTCTTTTGTCACATCCTGTGTCCTGTTCTAATAATTCACCAAATGTCAAAATTTTTTATTTGTTTGGAATAAGTGTGGTGATGCGTTTGGGCCTCAAACATCAGCAGTTCTAGGATTCTATCTTAACCTATTGTGCTGGTTTTCCTGCAGAAGAAGAGTCCAGAAGGGAGGAGCAGCCCCTGCGGGACACCTTGCCTGAAGTGGTCAGAAAACCTCCGAAGAAACGAAAACTGAAGGTTCGAGTGAAAGAAGAGCAAGATCAGCCTATAAACTGTAAGTGAGGACACCAGGCTAAATATGTCCTAAAGCTTGAATCGGGTTTAATTGAGAAGTTTACTTTCTTGAATTAAAGTGAGTTGCTTTAAGAGCCATAGAGAGAGACCCCGTGGAATGAACAATTTAAAAACACTTAATAATCAAATTAGTTTGCTCTTTATTATTGTAGACTGAAGGACCTGGCATGAAAAAGATAATTGGAGAGGCAAGAAAAGCTAATATAGCTTGCAAAAGGTTTTTCTAAAATAAATAGAAGCATTAAGTAACACTGTTTTCTAAATGAATTTATGAATAATGAGCTCATTTCAATAAAAGCTAGGGATGCACCGTTACCACTTTTTCTAAAACCGATACGAGTACATTGATTTGAGTACTCGCAATAGCTGTTTAGGCCAGGAAACTACCGTAGCTTGCTCGTCTTCCTGTATTAGTTTTATCCCGTAAATTTTCCTTATTACAAAATATATTTAAAAAAACACTCCTCTGCCCCTCCAAACTCTGTTACTAGCCTCACGAGAACCCCCACCTGCAGAAGCCTGAGCGGCAGTTGTCACAAGGTTGCATAGCTGTCAAGTGTCCCGTTTTGGCCTGGAAAATGCCACATTTTGACCTGTCTTGGAGTTTGCCTTGTCTTAGAAAATGCCCCGTAATTTCAAATCCAAAACTTCACAGGTAGGGTACTCGCCGATACCGAGTACATGACATTGGTTAGTAATTAGTTTAATAACTTTTCTCATTTACATTCCCTTGAGTAAATTAGGCTTCCAAGTTAAATCAGAATTAAACATATGCAGGACTTGAAATTAACTTTTTTTTCTCGTGCTCCTAATCTGAAATTTAGGAGCACAGTCAAAAATTTAGGAGAGCGACCAAAAAGGGGGGCGAAGCGGGATGGATTGAAGTTTGCGCTGCTTCTCCGCCCGACATCGATTCGAGCGTCATTAGAGAGATAGTTCCCAGTCCCAATGAGTTTATGAATCACATATATATATATATATATATATATATATATATATATATATTCCTCGTTTTCTCATAAAGACACTACAGTTGCATAAATACATTGGCTCATTCAATGAAAGCGGGCAGATGAATAAGAGCGATGGACAGGCACATGCAGAGAACACGGGCTGGGCTGGTGCAGGACGTCCCAGCGCGTGTGACTGGGAGAAATGACAGCGGCGCTGAGCCAAACGTAAGGACAGATCGATCCGTTTTAGAACAGAACGTTTGCTGTTGCTAACAGGCAGCGTTTGAGAAAACAATGACACAAGCTTTTTTAAGGTAGCACGAGAAGGTTTTCTTTTAAGGTGGACCGGGGCATTTGTTTGCAGTCGCATGAGTGATTCTATTTTTAGATCGCAAAGGCATAATTTTGAGCCCTGATATGTCATTCTATTTTATTTTTTCATTCAATATAATTTCATATTTTTTGTTGCACTGTTGCACTGTCCATCATGCCTGTGCTGTATTAATTTAGTTTTCTTTTTTCTTTTAATTAATTTCTTGTAATTGCTTTTTGCTTTACTGCAACTATGTGTGTTTTGAAGACAAGAGCAACTTGGCAAATAGCACACATCCTTTTGATTATTTTCGCTGCAGCTAAATTTCGCTCAATATGGGCATGCTGTAGCTCTTTATTTTGTATTTTCTAAGCACTTTTTAGTTGCTGGGCTAGTTTTACAGATAAATTAAACCCGTGGGCTTAAAGCGATTTTTAAGAACCGCCAGAGTGGTAGTTTGGGGCAAATCCGGACTGGGTCAGGACCAAACCCAGACCGGAGTTAATGTGAGCCGGGGATGAGTACGAGTACATGCGTGTGGTATCGGGCCGATACCCAATACTGGTATCGGTATCGGGTGTCGGTGCATCCCTAATAAAAGCTTTTGATAAATGTTAGCTTCTCCACGCTGCAGTAAGTGCTAATGACATGCTCGCCTGATCGGATCAGATGCACTGCTGAATGCTCACACTTCCTACTCTTCCTTCATGCGAGGCGGGGCGTAGGTTTAAATGAGCTGATCAGATCGCCGTGGGGTCATGATGTAGATGCCACTTTTACATTTTAGATTGGCACCGCGAAAACATCCAAACTGTAGTTGGCCGTTTAGCCATGAACGGTGGCACGAGTGTTTATTTCGTGGACTAAAATATTTAGTCATAATTTTAGTCAAAGTAATATTTTTGCTGGTTAAAATTGGACTAAAACTAAATCTAAAGTTGTTTTATAAGACTAAAACTATGACTAAAATTGTCGACTAAATAAAAATGAGAAGAAGAGACTAAAATCATCCAAACTTCCACAGACGGTCAGTGAATTGTTATGATCTGATGCTCTTTCAAAGGAACAGGTCTGTGCTTTCTTCATGTGGGAGAAACTCCATGGAGCAGAGGACCTTGATTATATATGATTATAATAAATATTATAAATGTAAAGTCGACTAAATTTGTCTTAAATTGTATTTAGTCGCCTAAATGTACATGCAATTTAGACTAAAACTAGACAAAAATTGAAGAAATGTATTTGGCTAAATCTCAACTAAAATTAATGAATGGACATTAGACGAGACTAAAATTACATTTAAATATGTTGTTAAAATGAACAGTTTTCGACTACCAAACTGCTAATTACATTAGTTCACATTAAAATCGCTGAATTGGCCTGGGGAGAGTAGACGATACTCGAAAAACATTTCACTGTTTTCAACATACAAGTTGGTTTAGCGTTTGGTTCTTCTTGAAATGCAGTTTTGATATCAGAATTGGTTAATACTAACTACATTATTACAGCTGAATAATCATATTAATAAATGGTCTTCCTCCTCTCCTCAGTATCCATGGTAAAGCCGTCCAGAGTGAAGCGAGTGCAGAAACCCGCTGCCCCCTCACAGACGACGGAGGGGGAGGATGACCCGACCAAAGGACAGTTCTGCTGCGGTCTGTGCGGACGGGACTGCCACAAGATGTCCGCCTTACAGGTGCACATGCGCGTCCACTTCAGAGACAAGCCTGTCCTTTAATATGCTCCAATAATATGTTTCAATATAGGTTTTTTGTTTGTGACTAAAATGAAAGAAATAAAAAGTAGTTTACAAGTGACTAAAACTATGACTTTATGTTCTGATGTTTTTATTGATAAAAACTAAACCCAATGAACCAAACGGACTTAACGCAACATGATTTAAGGAAGGAATGAAATAATCAGAAATGAGATTTTTCATTTTCAAATACAGTGGCTGCTCTGTGAACGCGCATCATGTTAATGATGAATTTAGCTCATAATTCATGACATTTTGATAGGTGGGCAGTTATCAGTTACATTCACTCAAGTGTGTAGTTGGACATGGAGACCTGCACGGGAATGGATTTCAATCCCGTTCCCGCCCGCTTCCGACGCCTCCCCTGCCCGCTCCCGAGTTTCCCGCGGGAGTGTCCTCCCATCCGCCCGGGGGAATCTCCCGGGTCCCGACAAGTCCAGAGTTTTTAAAGGCCAGGGCGAGTGCGCACCAGAACGCAGAGCGCCATTGGCTAAATGCTAACACACTGGAGCCGCTGCGTAACGGCAGGTCAAAGGCTTTTCTCAAACCGTGCAGCGTCTTAAACACATTATCAAACACATTATCAAACATTAAATGCAAAGCGTAGGTCAGTGTTGTAACAGAGGCAAACGGGGCTCTTTTTTGCAGGTTAACAGTGAGTTGGCGACGGAACACTTACCTTTCCAGAGTGGAGTTCTGACGATGGTTTGTCTTTTTCCGCGGCTGCTCTCGTAACAAAGTTTAGAGCAGTCGGTTTGTCACAGGCCAGAGAGTCTGTGTTGCTGCAGGAGGAGCATCACCTCTCTATAGAATGTGATGAAACAGCGTTTCAAAGCGTCTCTGTGTGCGTCGGCTTTAATGGCTGATCCAAAGTGCACGGACAGAGGGAGGTTTGGACAAATATTGAATTGACCTGCACCAGGAGATAACGGCGGGTTTGAGTGTAGTTCAGCTGGAAGTCCGGTTCGTCAGTGTGGAGCAAATGCAGCCAGTGAAGGTGCTGTAGCGTGAGGACGGAGTCTGTGTACGGAGTCTGAGGACCGAGTCTGCATCATCCTGGTGTTCACTGGCGGTGATGTGTAAAAGGCTGCGCTCGTGTCCAGTGTCCACGTGTGTCTAACACGCTGTTGTTTTCTCTATACGGGACATGTCAGGAGAATCGGGACCCGACATGTTTTGGCCCGCCCGTGGCAGTTTGAATCCCGCCTACTCCCGCGAGATTTGTGTCGGGTCCTGCAAGACCCGCGGGATTTCCCGTCCCGTGCTGGTCTCTAGTTGGACAGTTTACAGATATGGGTTGTACATTTGTTGTAAAACATTTTACTTCTCCTTAACTTCTCCTTAAAGTAATGATTATATATGATGATATATGCATGGCATGGTGCCCATGGACCCTTGATTAGTTTCATTTCGACTTGGTGCCAGCCTCTTGAATTGGGCTGAACAGGTCCCCCTGGGGCCAGATTGAGCAAAGCCAGGACCTAAGGTGACGACAGGACAGAGAAGACATCCTTCTGAAACAGGCATATCGAACACAGTCTACTAGGGCTGGGCGATATATCGATATTTAAGATATATCGATATATTTTAAAAAGAGATATGGAATTAGACCATATCGTATATATCGATATAGTCCAAATTTGCGCTGTAATACTTGCTTCAGGCAACCCGCTGAACGGAGCTCTGCACTGCTCCCAGCGCCCCGGCCCCGCCCCTCGTCGAGGGGAGAGAGGGAGGGGGAGAGGGGGGGGGCAGCCGGCACTCTTCAACAAACATGAAGAAAGCAACAATGTCTGTGAAGCGCGCGGAGGAGAGCCCCTTGGTTGGTAAAACAAAAACAGTGGCTCAATCATTTGGAGATGGTTTGGACAGAAGTGAATGTAGCGGCGAGATATGGTGGCGCCGTGCGCTGCGCCATGTGCTTTTGTTTACGTGCGCTGAGCTATGTGCTTTTGTTTACGTGCGCTGCGCCATGTGCTTTTGTTTACGTGCGCTGCGCCATGTGCTTTTGTTTACTTCTCAGTCTAGTTAAGGTTTGCGGTAGATCGCGGATGTACAGTGAAAATATCAGCGTTTGTAATGCTGCCACCGCGAAGGACTATCGCTTTTTCCCCGTTAGCATTGCGTTAGCCACAACGCTAATCACTGATACCCGCTCTGATGATGAGCAGAGATGGTGAGCCTGTGCTGCTTGTAAAGAGTAAAGAGTCGTTTGTGGCTCAGTTTAGGAGCTTATGTTTGGGAATGCTTTGGATAAAGATAAGAACTTATCTCAAAACCACTGACTAAAACACAGTTAAATCAAGAGCAAATATCAAGAAATTATTTGGGCTATTTATTTATTATATTTCATGATTATTAAGGACTAAAAAGTAAGTAATACTTTAATAAGTCATATTTCATTGTCTCAGTTTAGGCTTTAGTTTAGTTATATGCAACATAAAGTTATTAACAGCAAATGGGGTAGAAGAAAAATAAAATAAAAATTGCAATATTAAATATTAAAACACTCCTATTTGGCAGTGACATTTCATTTCACAGCTCTCACTTTGTGGAAAAAATATCGGGATATATATCGTATATCGATATTCAACCTAAATATATCGGGATATGACTTTTGGTCCATATCGCCCAGCCCTACAGTCTACCAACCACTAGCATCTGCCCCGTTTGCTAACTTTAGAGTTTGCCACTTTTCTTTTCTTCTCTTGTCTTTGGGACTTTCATAAACTCCTTCAAAGAGCAGCCAGAGTCACCACCTGGCTTTGTCTTCCTCCCACCACTAAAGAGTACCAATGTAAGCGTAACATAAACGTTCTGAGTGGAGTGAAGCTTGTACTGCCATGTGAGCAGTGTAGGTGAACAGTGTTGTATGAAAACAGTTGGTTACTTCCACTGTGACAAAAGCATCATGTTGACATGTAAAAAGAGCTTCAGTTTGTATTGTAATGTATCTGAAGAACTGTTTCTTTTATCTGTTTTTATGATGTGTTCATTTGAAATATACATTTTTTTTTTTTACACATGTTTTGTTTGTTGGAGTATGTAATGAATAAAACATAAATCAGTCTTTTTACGCAGTTACTGAGTACTCTGTAGTATCTTCTCCAAATACTTCTCTACTCTTAACTCCAGTAATGACTTTTTATTTCTA
Organism: Proterorhinus semilunaris; assembly: GCA_021464625.1. NCBI lineage: Eukaryota > Metazoa > Chordata > Actinopteri > Gobiiformes > Gobiidae > Proterorhinus > Proterorhinus semilunaris. Next base: position 42,814,671 of record CM038349.1, on the reverse strand, counting down.
ACTATTTAAAAGTAACACTACTCTAAATAATGTGGGTACTCTGCCCACCTTTGCCTAAAAGTACAAACCTGTGTGGCTCAAAGACTAAAACAAGATGTCCGCCCTCCAGGTGCACATGCGTATCCACTCCGGAGAGAAACCCTACTGCTGCTCCTACTGCGGCAAACAGTTCACCCAGAGGGGCCAGCTCACGGGCCACCTCAAGATCCACACGGGGGAGCGGCCGTTCGCCTGCCCCGACTGTGGCAAGAGCTTCGCCCACTCCGGCGCCATGAACCGCCACCGGCTCACCCACACGGGGGAGAGGCCCTACCTGTGCAAGGTCTGCCCACGGGCCTTCAACCAGTCCGGGCGCCTCCGCGAGCACGAGAAGATCCACAGCGGAGAGAAGTTCGACTGTCCCGACTGTGGTGAGGAGCGCCGCTGTCTGAGGCCAGAGTGTGGCGGTGTCTCGGCCCGCACAGATAAACGCAGGCTTGTTTCAAAAATCAATCTGAAAGTACAATATCCTTTAAAAAAACAATAATAGGGCCTATATCGATACTCAAAATGATGCGAACTAAAACGCCTGTGCACGCGTCACGTTGCTGCTCCTTCACCCAAAGTTTTGCTTCCACTCTAAAGACTAACTAAAGGCATCACAGCGGTAAGATGAACCCTTTTGTCTGTGATTTCTTAGTTTTTTAGATTCTGCAGAGCCTCCACATGAGCATGTTTGATTACAGTATCTCACAAAAGTCAGTACACCCCAACATTTCTGCAAAAAGTTCCGTATATCTTTTCATGGGACAACACTGAAGTAACACTTTGCTACAGTGTAAAGTAGTCCATGCACAGCTTGTGTAACAGTGTGATTTTAATGCCCCTTTAAAGTATCAACATGCAGCCAACAATTTAAAAAGTGGTGGTACTAAATGTGAGTATGTCCCTCAGTGAAAACGTCTAAATTGGGCAAATCGGCCCAGGACAGAACAATGGGCAGGTAATTGGCAGTGATCAGCTGAGATTAGGGCCGTTCTGAGAGTGAGTCAGGTTGTTTGAGACTTTGTACTTCTAAATCCTTAGCTGTTTACCTACAGGTGAGAGTAGCCGTTACTAGAGAGGTAGGACTAGGCCAAGCTGAACTCCTCCATGTGGCCTTTATCTGGGCTGCGGGCTGAGCTGACCCTTAGTGTCGCTGACGAAACCTTTTGGATGAAAAGGCGAAATGTTCGACACTTCAGCCACAGAGTGCAGAAGATGACTCGATTATCTTGTAACTGAGTCGCTTAAAGTGTAATGCCTCATTTATTCCTGCATTTTCTTTAAGTAATATGTTATATTCCTTAGTTACTGAAAAAGTCATCTATTTTTTTTGTTATACATTACCCCCAACACTGGCCCCCAGACACGAGGGAACCTATTCAATCAGATATTTCACTATTAACAAATGAAAACAACCTGAATAAGTTTACGTTTATGTTTGTGTCCACAGCCTCTCACTTTGGTTTGCCAGGTCCTATAACCATTACAGACCAAAACCTAAATATAGGACTTAAGTGTAAGTGGCACATTCACTGCCTTCAAAGACTCAGTCCTATTTGAACCACATATTTTTGCTTTTGAAAGGCCTAATCTTTTTTAAAGATTAACCTATCGTATGACAATGAGATTTTACTCCACCATTTCAACACAGTAAATTTTATTAGTTTTAAATTGAACAACGTACGCGATTTGGTTTTTGAATCAAATTTTGTAAATACAAGACTTAATGAGTAAATGTCAGTCAAATGAATCACCACAGTCAACTTGGATTGTTCCATTTTACACGTTGACGATACATTGTGGCGTTTTGCGATATTGCGTCACAACATATGTAAGTAAGTAAGGGCTGTATTGTCACTACGGCCGGGCCTACGCTAGTGTCCACATTTGATGTTGTGATTATGAGTTATTACAAAAAAATGTCCACCCAAGTCCGTAACCCGTCATTCAGTATATGTTCCTTTGACGGTAGAGTCGCAATGTATTGTGGTCTTTACTAACCCGTAGCTGGTGGGACGGTCACGTGAGGGCCACGCGGAGTGCTCTGGGAAATAAAAAAACATGACGTCCTATGGAGCTTCTTTTTCATTGATATATCTTCTAAATGGAGGTGACATGACAGCAGATAGACTCTATCCGACGTAATCACTGGCAGAGAACGTAAGTGCGTTTGTCACACTTCCATAGACCACGCGGTGTGTCTGGAAAACGTTATATTCCACGGCCCCGCCCACCCTGGAAGTGTTTGCCATTGTGGTTTATTATATAGATTGTACAACCGTACAACAAAATAGTGTTCAGGTGTTAGTCCTGAGCCACTGTGGGTCGACCTGAGCAGCATGTTTGTACTGCCTTCTGATCCTCTGAAACGCTACAGCACGTCCTGGGTTTGTCCCCGTTTCAGAGCGTGGTGTCTTGCACTGGTTGGCTCCACCTCCTCCTTCCTCTTCCTCCTGCGCAGCTCCCTCCACTCCACAACAGTATTTCGCCATCTTCTGGGTAGAGCGTAGCAGTTGATCTGTTTTATTCTCCAGTGAACGTCCATAGAACTGCTTGTTGTGTGTTGCTGCCTGCCTTGAGGAGATAAAGGCATGGGTGAGCAACAACTTCCTCCAGCTCAACAGTAGTAAAACTGAGGCACTACTTGTTTTCACCGCTCACCAGATCGTCAACTCCTCCATATCCCAGCTCTCCTTCGATGGCAAGGTCATTGCTCTTTGTGTGTGAGCAATAAAAACTGGTGAAGATTTTTCAGTTGTGCGGATCTTTTTTCCCCTTTCCATTGTACTTTTTGGATCCAGCACACTGGTTCAGTACGTCGGATGTGCGTGTCTCTCCTCCTCCATAACCAACCTTGGCATCAGGTTTGATCAACAACTCACCTTCGACGACCAGATAAAAAAACCTCTCCGAAACCTCCTTCTTCCACCTCCAAAATATCTCCAAGATCCACTCCTCACCCTTTCCAACGCTGGAAAAACTTCCATGCCGTTGTCTCCTCAAGACTGGATTACTTTCATGGACTTTTTACTGGGATCACCTCCAAAAACATTAAAAGATTGCAGTACATCCAGAACAGTGCCGCGAGAATCCTAATGCAAGTACGCTTGTATGAGCACATCACTCCCCTTCTATGCTCCCTCCACTGGCTCCCAGTCCTACTGTATTCAATACAAAACTGTCCTGCTAACCCATAAATGGTCCATCATACCTACAAAAACTCACCCCTCTCCAAAGCTCCACCTGCACCCTGAGATCATCCAGCCGCTCCTCCAGGAACCATGGGGGATAGAGCCTTTTGTTCAGTTGCACCCCGGCTCTGGAATAGCCTCCCTAAGGGGTGCTTAGACTGGACTCATTTAAAGCTGAACTAAAGACATTTTTATTTAGGAAAGCTTTTAAGTGTTAAATCTTGTGTAGTTATATTGTGTTTTTAAATGTAGCACTTTGAGATTCTTTAGAATGAAAAGTGCATTATAAATTAAATGTATTATTATCCAGAACAATAGGGACAGACAGCATATGTGGCTTAGCTGTGAGTCTTGCCCGGATACCTTCTCCTTTATCCCTTCTTGGTTTCCTGTAGCTCCTCTTGTGCTGCCTCCACTGTGCTGCAGGTGTGGGGGCTCTTGGTGCCTCTTCAGGGTTTCAGAAGAAGAAATGTGTAGGTCTCAAATGTCTTTAACTCATAAGCTAACTGTTTGTTTACTTTTAAGAAGTCGCTTTCTTCAGGACCATTATGGACTCTCTGTAGTAACAAAATCCACCGAATCTCCACAAAAACACGGCAAAGGCGTACAAAAGTATCCAGTAAAATAGTGTGGAACAGAAACCACAAATGCAGTTCACAGAAAAAGGCAGAGAAGGAGGTTGTGACTGTGATTTGGTAACGTATTGTCAAATAAAACATATTGCGTCATTTTTCTGGCATTTTGTGATAATCTGTTCCACACATACGTCATTATTCTACATTATTTTTAAAAATAGAAACGAGTCGTCCATGTCCCTGGCCCGAAGCAAACGTCACTCACCAAAACAGCGTGAAGGTGAAAATGTCTCACAAACCAAACCATCAAATAACCATGGCATGGAAGTAAAACGTGATGAACGCACATGATGGGGAATAAAGCACTGGCCGGTCTCTGACACAACGCAAACTCGAGAATTTGGTGATGGTGGTGTTCATGAGACATACTGTCAGTCAGGTTCATCGTATGACTGGAGCTTCTGACCTCTCAATGCACATGCCATTACCATAGTTTCACTCACAGCTGGAGGCTCTGGGGAAACAGCGGCTTCTTATCATTTGGGACGGCATCAGGTTTGATACAGACTGTGTATTTAAGTCCTTAAATAAAATGACGTGAAGAGCATTGTGGTCCAAAGGATGTTTCCCACAAAGTCAAACTCATCTGGCCTTGTGCCGTCGCCTGGAGACTTGAAAATGGGGCTTCTCCTTGACATCCTCTTGGAGACATTGTAATAATCCAGAATTGAACATGATCTGCTAAAGGATTAATCTACATAACTGCAGCAAATATAAGTTGATGGCGTTTATTCCAGCAGCTCTGAGTGAGGCAGTTTTTCCCTCATGTTGTGGGACATTTAAAAACCATTAAAAGTCATTCAGTAAATTATGCCAAAATGAAGGCCTTGAATTGGATGGCAAACTGGCATTAAATCTAAATTTCTTAGAACATATCATTTCTCTTTAGAGACATCCAACGCTCAAATATTTTTACTGCAGATGTTTGTCAGAAACACAAAAACTATCGTCTAACACAAATGTATCTTCAGTTTCCCGTTTCAAATACCACCATTTCCCCTCATTCCTTTGTTTGGTTGAATGTTTACAAATCTTCAAAAACATTTGAGTGTGAGCGGGTCTGTGCTCTCCCTGGGTGTGGGGGCAGGGGGCAGGCTTCCTCAGGCCTGTGTGACTCGATCAGAAAACCACTCTAACCATCTTTGCTCTCGTGCCTACAGGTAAGAACTTCACCCGAGCATCCAGCCTGAAGAACCACGTGAGGCTGCACACCGGAGAGAGGCCCTACATGTGTGACCTCTGTGGGATGGGCTTCACTCGCTCCCAGAGCCTGAGACTACACCGCCGCAAACACCTGGGCCTCCAGCCGAAGGACGAGCCCGAGGAGCCGGACGAGCCCGTGTACGGTGACTTCTACGCCGACCACAACTCTCCCATCAACATGTGCTTAGCCGACCAGGACTATTTGAACGGGCGCATGGAGACGGCCGACGAACTCTTAGCGTTGGTGGGGGACACCAGATGTCCTCCGTCCCCTGTTATGAACCCCACATAACGGCTCTGGACTGGTTCTTCTGTTGGACAGTAGGGCTGCACTATAGGAGGAAAACAAATCATTTCTCAATAACTTTGTTTGTGGCGTTCACCGACGGATTGCACTGAATACTAAGTAACAAAAAAACAATTACATTATTACACAGCACTCAATAATCCCTTCTCACAGAGGAAGGCAAATAAGTCAATATTTTAAGGCCCTGTACCTGATTTATTTCTCGTAGCGCAACAACATTTGTTTTTTCCTCGTCCAGAATACTGTGCATCTGAATAGAAAGCATTTGTTTTTGTTCAGGCTCGTTTTCTAGTATTTCTGTGACAGCGACCCTGCACACACAAAAACAAAAAACAAACAATTGTTTGTAAAGAAAACAAAAATCAGGTATGGGGCCTTTAAAGTCTCACTATCGGAACTATCCCGTTTCTCAAACTGTGAGAGTTGGAGGTAGTTGCTGGTCCAACTTGTTTCTAGCTTTCACAGATCCAGTAATTGTTCACGTGAGTTAAGTAGACCTGCTCAGACGGAGAACTAGGCCAAAGAAAACACTGCTCACCCTAACCTACTTTTAGACGCATCTGTTTTTCTTTCACAAGTGCTGTGTTCACAGTGTACTAGATGTAGCTTAGCTCGACCTTTTTGTGTCATTTCAAGATACACTCATGTTTTTTCTATTAGCAGGTTATCACAAGATGCTTAATTTAGATTTGACTTGAAAGTGCTGCATCGAGGTTAAGCGCCTTTGAAATCTAAACAGAAATCAAACATCATTTTCCACTCAATTTGCTACTGTTGCTTGGTTATGACATCACACGCATACCCTCTTATGATTCTTGAGTATGTGGTGATTTAAAGGTGATTGTATCTTGCAAAATGTCACAAATATCTAATTTTACATGATATTATTATTACAATATATAGGACAAAACGGGTATTGGGCCTTTTGAGAATGTATTTTGACCATTACTAGACAAAAGCAGCAACGTCTTTGCCTTAATGTACAAGTCCCATTTTGAGTTGAAACGGTTATAAATGCAGTTATTGTACTCATTTTGAGATGTGTATATAGTGTATATAGTGCAGCCCTATCGGAGAGTCCTCGTCCATTCCTGTGAGATCTGTTCTCATGTGAATAATATGAAGGGAATCTGCATATGTTAAAGTCACTTGAATTCACTTTACTCATAACTGTACGGTGCTGAGTACTTCCGTTACTGTAGTTACGTCATCAGTTTAGAATCTTCAGTGTAAAACTTTATTTCTGTGCTTTTTCCTGCACCAAAGGATCTGCCAGCGGGAAAGAGGAAGTTTGACTTTGTAGAACTCATTCCTGAAGTTTTTGCCTGATTATTGCCGTCCGACTATTTCCGTGATGTTCTACACAGAAAAATTCTGTCCACAGCATACACTAACACACAACACTAACACACAACACTAACACACAACACTAACACACAACACTAACACACAACACTAACACACAGCACTAACACACAACACTAACACACAGCACTAACACACAACACCAACAAGATGTCGGCTGTAACGTAGTCTATATCCACATAATTACTTCATGTTGAATGAAAGTATCCACCTAAAATGATTATGTTCAAATGTAGATGAAAAAGAAAATCTGAGCGATGTAGCAACCCCAGCATCTGAATTTCATTTAAATGTTCAGCATTTCAAGTCAAATTCTGCAGCCAAAATTAAAATGGCGCACAAAAATAATGTTAAACTTGATAAAAAGGAACAACATCCAATTTTCAGAGGTCTGTTACAGCGAGTTCATAAACTCTAGTACGGTTAGTTGTGTTCTTGTGCATTAATGTCTTACTATTACCGCTTTAACAATTAAACTCATATTTAAATATTCCACAAAATCACCAAGTTACACCAAGTAATCCATGCCAACCTATCGTCCAGTCGAAGAAAATGCAGAACATTTAGACAATCCCGTCTGCAACTTCACTTTTGGTACTGGATTTGTAACGACAGTCTCCTCTTGTACTGAAGAAACTCCGCTCACACTTTCTCTGATCGAACCGTGACATGATGTGGAGCAAGACCACAGGTCTCTGTGTGGAATGGATGGAATAGGTGGGGCGGCTGCAAGTAATATACAGTAACTAATAATAACTATTAGAAAACAAGTTGTCTTATATTAGTATTCTGAATCAAGTCATTTGAATGCATGTAGGCATTCCTTTTTTCTGTGCACTTATTAGACTTATTGTACACATTATTTATTTTGGTACGACTGGTGTCCATGTTCTGCATTTTTTCTCACACTGGGGATTTGCCGATTGCTTTAAGTTATGTTTTTTTCTGGCTGTGGAAGCATCGGAACATAAACTTTATACTGTATATAATAAAAGATTATAGCACTGTAAAGGTGAGGCCATGGGATTTGGGACTGTATAAGAAGAAGTGAAGTTTGTTTTAAGAACTTTTTGAGGTCTTTTTCTCACTCATCTGATCAAACCTGTATCCACACTGGTATTTAATCCCCGATCAGAATAAAATCGTATTATGTCCTAATCCCCCAAATCTTTACAAGAATGGCCTCTGTACTTGGGTGAATTCAGCCTGTCGTCTTTTACTCAAACCATGTCCCAGTCCTGCTGCTCTCTGAGATGCTGATACACCCTCTTGTGTGGCGGCTGTTGTGTTTCCCCTTGTACTGCTCATGGCACTCTTCATTGCAGTACGTGGACTGATTTTAGAAGAAAGAAGGGACCAGAGTTTGACCAGAGGGGCGAGAAGAAGAGGAACCCAGTCCAGTTGACGACTTAGGAAAAACGTTACTCATAATCCAAAACTCCTGGATGACTCCAGAGCGTACACAAAGTCGATTTACGACAGCACAGGTTCACAGTTCTCTAGTTCACACTGTGCACTGATGTAAGATTCCCCTTGAGTATGTTTGATTCCCATCAAAGTTTCAGTCCCTGAGTTTGAAGCCCGTCAGTGGTGGATGTTGAAAACATTTGGAACTGGATTCAAAGTATTTCAAATTTTGGTTTAAAGATTTGTTTTTACAGTTATCAGCCTCTTGATTCGGTCTGATGCAACTGACACTTCATATAACACACTTCAACTCCATTTTACAGTCTATGTGAAGTAATTTTACTTTCGAAAATGGATACTCGAAAAGGTACAAGCTGAGGAAAATGTACTTATTAAAAAAAATTAAGAAAAGATAAAACATTCCTGGAGTTGTACTTTTGGAGTAGTCCTGTTCACTCTTCTCGTTTATTGTTCTATTGCTAGCACTCCAATCGAGATTTTCTGGATTTTGTCGCGTCAACTCTCTCGTACATTTTTATAACCCGAGATCCCAAAACTAAACCTGCACCGCACTCATCACAACGGGGCCAATGTGCCAGCATTCCAGTCATCAACATGTCATTCCCACTACTGTCTGCAGAGGCTGGTCCACCCAGTCTCTCACCCCGCACTGTGATTTCATTATTTTAAATTTTAAACATAAAATGTAAATGCTGATGTGCCGAAACAAATGTCTTCAAAGCTCAGTTTCGCAGGATATGTCTAGTTTATTCATTTATTCTTTATTCATTTTTGGTCTCTTGTATTTATACTTAAGTATACAGAATTCCACCATTAAAGCCTAATGTGAGGGTAAGGAAGTTTATTCAGTATACTACAAACACTTTTTTGTCTTTTCGTTGCAATTTCCATAGTTTAGTTTTTTTCAAATGTTCACTAAAACAGTACTGGGGACAAATGATTGGTGTTTAGCTCCAGTCGAAGTTTTGTCGACGATTTCTTTTCCATCATGTGTATATATGTTGAGATGTATTTCATTCCTAAGTGAATACTAGAATAATGTATTTGGACCTTGTGATGTTAATGTCAGGAAAATAATCATTGTTTTTCATATGTACAAATGATTATTGTAATGTAAGGTGACACTCACTTATAATAAGTGCAATTTATAATTGGGGCTTTAAAATGAACACTTAAACAGACTGTTACTACTAGCCAAAATGTACAGAAAAGGTCTTGTGTGCAGATGGATTGCCCAGTTGAACACTAAATGTGTGCATTTATACCCAAAGCTCTCCAGTAACCGGTCAATAAAGAAAACATGCAAATTGAACTTTGGTCGTGGTACTCTTCATACGTAATCTATATAATGATACTTAATATAGGAATGTGGTGTGGGAATGAACAGGCTGTTTCCGTCAGTCAGACCCAGAGCAACTGCCTTCAACAATAAAGCATAAAGCTGGCTTACTCTGTAAACTAGGCTTATATTGTTGTCTTTTAGGTTTCATAAACCAGGCTCACTCTGAGTCTAGCTCAGTCACTTAGGAAAACAGTGAGACTGAGCACAAGCTATGTTTCTTCTTTGTGGAATCCAACACCAATGGGCATTGTAAATGACACAAGCATTCACAATGCCACCATCTGGTCAAAATGTATGTTGGCCTCAAACATGTGAAAAAGAAAACATGACATCACACAATCAATCACTTTATGCAATAAATTATAAATATACACCAACATTGTCTTTGTCTCTCATCTGTGAAATACATATTTGCGTGACTTATTAATGACATTATGTGTCATCAAAAAGCTTGTCCAATAAAAGGAACCTTAGCCCACAGGCCCAGTGCTTCATTTGTAAATTAGTATTTTCAGGAACACTTTTGGTCTGATGTGATGGATTCGGGGAACAGGCCAAAACATTTGCCGGAACACTCTCATTAAACACCATTATATCGGATCACATCTTTGCCAGATCCTCCTAAATGTTTCCCGGATCCTTTACCCTGAAAAACTGAAAATTGGGGGAATGCGTTCCAACAAAAGGTGGATCAAATTAAGCACCCACCCTCAGTTTTCTTTTTTTTTTCTATCATGTGTTTAAATTCCTGGAAAAAAAAAAAAGTGTTTAAATTCATAGGCTCCGATTTATGTTCTTCCCAGTGGGTGCCGAGTCCAAAAAAACCGTAGCGGAACAAAGTTGGCGAACGTCTCATAAACGAGGCGCAGTGAACGTCCCACGAAGATAAACACTTTCTGCACGCGCACAGTTTAGCTCTTTTTCCCCGAACTGCTACAGAAAGGGCTGTTTTTGGCGGAAGATTGCGTATTGTCTTGTATAATTAATGGTATAAATACGTCTCTGGTAAGTTTTTTGACTCACCTAAATGCAGGTCTTTTTGTGTTTGCATGTTCTCTAGATTGGAAGTGCATACAAGTTATTGTAGCTAAAGCTAAACTTAGCTTGTAGCCTTTGAACAACTGTCTGAGACTCGATGTTCCTTTATCAAGTACCCACTTTACTTCATCATGGATCTGTTGGAGGTAAACGTCCTTCTACATTTCCTCTAAGTTAGCTGGAAAGCGTCATTTAACTGGTGAATACGTAGGTTTAGGTTTTCAAAAGCACTTTACGTGTACCTGTTCCTGTAGGTTTTAGATTCAGCTTGAGTGAAAACACTTGTGCAGACCTGTTTACATGTGTTCATTAGCATACTTTAGGAACGTTTTTATAAGGAACCGTCCTTCTAAGATCAGACTACCTTTTAACACATTTCAGTAATCTTCTGGCCTAAGGAGGAAACCGTACAGAAAGCTTCATGTGGCTTATGAAACAGATGTAGTTTGTGTTTCATGTACCTAATCTGCAGAGTGATTTGTTTTTATATAGTTTTTTTTATGCCATTTTCTTTCTTCAAAAATCTGATTTTCTCATTATTTGTGTTTCCAGTAGGTTTGTCACTACTGAAACATACTGTGACATTCAAAGACGTTTTGACTCCTACTCGAGTCATTTGGATCACTACTTTTCTCATCATAAAGTAGTACAGACGACAGACGTAGTACAGGTGTCATTAAAGTCAGAGTGAATTCAGTGTATTTTCTTTTTACATACTTGAGTTCATCACACGGACCCCGCTTTGGGAACCACAGTATTGCCTAATATCACAAAAGCTTCTTCCTCAGATGGTTTTGCACAAAGCAGCTCAATTGTCAAAACGTTGCTTGATTTCATTGAATCTCTGGACGAGGGTTAGTAAGAGTTGGTGTGGGATTCAGTACAACTCATTTGACATATTTGTCTTTTTTTTTTTTAAGACCATTCACGTTTCAGTTTCATTTGGAATCTCTCTTTCAGCGCTATAATGAGGAAGAGTGATTGCAACAGTGTGACCCTGTTGTGTTGTTTTTGTCCAGTGGAGGATGGTGTCGTACAGGCGTCTGGACCCCGAGCAGGTGCGCTTCTCTGGGGGGGCTTTGAGTGAGGAGCATGGCCCCGTCTACGAGGAGACGGCCGTGAGTAACTACATCTTATCTGAATGTTATCTTCTTTACTTCCAAAATTCATATGTTTTCAAGCCAAGAAAGTCAGAGGAAGTTGAGTTAAACTGAGCTGCTGATCCCAGTGTTATTTTTGTCGACTAAAATATTTCATCATTATTTTAGTCACAGGCTTAGACACATTTCTTTGTAGACTAAAACTAAATAAAAACTTGTTTATGAGACTCAAACTATGACTTAAACGTCCAGATATTTTCGTCCGATAAAATCTGAAATCATCCAAACTTCCAACGACTGAAGAACCTCATCTCGGTGGCACCACCACCAGTCGTGCGAGTAGTAGTTTTTTTCCTTTTATTAGAAGTATTTAAAAATATAAAATAAAATCTGCTTAATATACTGTTGTATTGTCCCATGTCCTACCTCATGCGTGTTGTCTTTTTACAGTTATGTCCCCTCTGCACCTTTTGTAAATATTATGCACTACTTTTTGCAAAGAAGAAGAAGAAAAAATTAAAATAAAAAATAAAACACAAGACTAGGACAAGCCCTAGTAGTGAAATACATAGAAAAAAAATACCACATGGGATGATGTGATGGGATTTCTTAAGAAAAAGAAGAACTTTATTTATATAGCGCCTTTCACAGACATGGCCACAAAGCGCTTTACATGAGAGCATTTTACATTCCCTCCAGACTCGGTGGTGGTAAGCTAGCTTCAGTTTCCCCTGGGGGAGACTGACCGGAGCGCTGTCACACATCTGCGCCAACGGTCCCTCTGACCACCTCCATGAATTCACACACACATCATTCATCCTGGCCTATTGTACATGTTTTTGGTGGTAGGGGAAGCCAAAGTACCCAGATGAAACCTACGCAGACACGGGGAGAACATGCAAACTCCACACAGAAAGGCCCCGTTCAGGTGGGAATCAAACCTGGGACCTTCTAGCTGTGAAGCGAGAGCATTAACCGCTGCGCTACCATGCCGCCCAAACACAGCCTTAAACACAGCCTTTGTAGCTAGTGGAACTCTTTTTCGCCTCCTAGAGTTTAGAAGCTCTAACTGAGGGTTCACAGGGTGAGTGTAATTTACATGCATCTTCCATCGTTTAATGAAACTTTAGTTGAAGACAATGTAACAAGGTCTGTTTTTGCTGTGTTTGTGTATGAGGGGGAAAAAATACATTTACTCTGCAAAAGCTAAGGTACCACAAATGGATCTAAGATTTAGTCGACTACATCAGTCTAAAATTTAAGAGAATAATGGTCTTGGATAGATCTCACTAAAATGTTATATTTTTTTTGGTCAAAAGGCAAGGACTGAATCAAAATGAAATAAAATATGTTGTCAAAATGAACCCTGGCTGACCCGACTCATTTCTAGCTGTCACAATATATCCAGATTATTCAAGTGAATGAATGAAATGTGCAGTTCGGTCTGGGGTCAGTGTAGATGTTGCTCTGAGCCGGTGAGACGGGTTGGACGAGACCTGAGCAGACAAATAGTCACCCTGCACCCAAACGGCCACAGTGTGAATCTTTAAATGTAACCTTTTGGGTACCTTACTGTTTGTTTTTTCATCACTATGATAAGTTGCAGCTCATTTCACATTTGGCAAATAAATGTTTTTATTATAATTTGATTGCAATCTCACTGCAGCCAGCAGGGGGGCGGCAGACAGATGGAAGAAGTGATTAATTGTTTATTTGAGTCAAATTACAGATACAGCAACAAGGAGTATACTTAAGTCAAAGTATAAACTTTCTGGAAAAGTAAAAGGAATGCTCTATGCTATGGAGGACCGTGGCTGCCAAAACAATAAATAAATAAAATAAAGATACCATTTGCAAAGAAATGCATGCATTTATTGTAATAAGTGCATTTATTTATTAATATATTTATTTCTATAGTTTTGTATTTATTCATTTATTTCTGTATTTATTCATATATTTGTGTATTTCTCTTAATGTATGCAAATCATGGGGCGGGTCTGGATGCCGCTGCTGTAAGGTGATTGGTTAATCTTTCTCCATGCACACAGGCCTTGTCCAGCACAGACACAAACACGAGCTCTGCTTCAGTCTATTGACAGGGGCACAGATGGTAGAGCGGGTCATCTTGTGACTGCAGGATCGGCAGTTTGAATCCTGCAGGGGCACACTGTCGTTGTGTCCTTGGGCAAGACACTTCACCTACAAAAAAAGAAATATAGAATTAAATACTAAAATATATAAATAAAAACATAAATATATAAATAAATAAATGCATTTATTACAGTAAATGCATGCATTTCTTTGAAAATGTTCTCTTTATTTTTATGTATTTATATTATTTATTTATTGTTTTGGCAGCCACGGTCCTCCATACTATACCAGATTTTTTTTCTATCAATGGAACTAAATGATTTTTATCCTCTTATATTCTGAACTCGGATTTGTGGGAAAAACAGTGTGTCTAATCATAAAACATTTGTACCGATTTTATGAACTTGGCTTTCTGTGAAAGTGACTCTGTAAGTTGGGGAAAAGTTCCTGTCGCCCTTTGATGCTGTTCTACTCTCTCATGTGGATTAATTCTGGAGGAAAGGGTGTGCCAGCGGAGCTGATGGATACCAAGCCCTGTGCCCTGTTTTCTGCAGGTCCCAGAGCCGGAGGAGACCCCGCTGATGCGCTGGACACCCCACTGCTCGCTCACCCGCACCCTGCTGGTACTGGGCTGCCTGCTGCTGCTCCTGTTGGGAGGCTGGCTCCTGGGGACTCGGTACTGGCTCCTCTCCTCCTCCTCCACCCTCCCACACCGCCCGCCCTCTCCCGCTGCTGCCAAACCTGACAATTCCTCTGCCCGCCCCTCCGCTCCCCCCACTGAGGCCTGCTCCACGGTGCCCGAGGCCTGGCGGTTTGACTGTTACCCTGAGAGGGGGGCCATAGTGTCTCGGGACATGTGCGAGAGCAGGAACTGCTGCTACGTCCCACAGCACACGGGGCAGGACGGGGTTCCCTGGTGCTTCTACCCTCCGGACTACCCCTCCTACTTCCTGGTGTCTGTGCAGCCCACCCCCTTGGGCCAGAAGGGGCTGCTGGAGAGGCGGCAGAGGACGTATTATCCCGGAGACATCATGAACCTGCAGCTTGAGGTGTTTGAAGAGACCGACACACGACTCCATGTGAAGGTGAGGGCTGAGTATGTAACGTTTTATCCCTCATTCCCCTGCAGAGTCTCCCCTTAAGAGGCTGTTCCTGCATTTTGAGTAATCCTGTTTACTTTGGTCTTTTCGTCATCTACCGCCGACGAGCTCTGATCTGCATTACCTATATTCTTTTGTGTAATCCGGGAGTGTTGTCCGCACTTTCAAAGCCCATAAACCACTTGCTTTTAAAAGGAGGCCACAATGTACAAAATGTGGGGTAGAGAAAATGCAAACGATTTAGTTTAGCGAGTATTACTGCACTAAATAAAGCACCGATAGGGCTGATAAAAAGACACTTGGGCCTTGGCCTTTTTTTCTCACTGTCTGACATGAAACCAGAATTAACATTTATTATTTTTAGGTCAATTAGAATTTTAAAAGTTATTTTTATTTGTCAAATGTCAGAAGAATGAGAGATAGAACTTGTTAGAATTGTTGTTACTTTTTACAAAGTCAGAAGTTTACATACACTAAGATTACTATACCATTTAAACAATTTGGGAAAGCCCAGATGATGATATATTGACCTTGGAGGCATGCACAAGTCTGGTTCATCCTTGGTGCACTTGAAGGTTCAGGTTCATTGATGAAAACAATGATAGAAATGACCAGTCATCATACAGATCAGAAAGAAGGTTCTGTGTCCCAGACATGAACGTGCTGTGTCTGAAATGTGAAGAACAAATGCAAAAGACCTGGTGAAGATGCTGAACCTGGTAAGAGTTTGTCATTATCCAGAGTGAGAGGGAACTCTGCCAGGAAGAAGCCCTTAATCCCAAATAAAGCCAGTTTGGAGTTTGCAAATAAAAAACAGGATACAGACTTTAATTGTTTGAGACATATCAAAGCAAAACAATTTTGGCCATAATGACCATTGCTTTCTGTTAGGAGTCACATGCACAAGGGAGGACTGATGAAACATGAGGAGGCACTAACCGTATGTTCTGCTGTTCACCTCCTGTTCCTTTCATCCCAGGCGTCTTCAGTGTGCGGGGCCGTGCGCTTGTGTCATGTTTTCTGTTTCAAAATGAGCTTTTCGAAGAATCAAAACGTTGTCATCATTGCTCCTGCATTCAGCAGCGCCTCATTTACATATCAGGTTTGTGGCACTAAAAATATGTGTTTTTTATTTAATTTTTATGGTAAATCAGGCCCAACAGAAATAAGGCCACAAAATGGCACTTGCTTATTTTAGCACTTCTCAAAATGTAGCACCTGGTTTAGTAAATGAGGCCCAAAATGCGTTTATCATTTAGCATCATCTATTTGTTAGTGTGCTGCTGGGTGAGAATGGTGGCTTTATTTTGATTCCTGTGGGCCCTGAAAGAGCTGTCCTTACTCGCCAAGTGTCTTTTCCCTGCACACACATTATTTTAGATAATAAAACTGCGCCTAAAAGACTACACCTTGTTCCCATCAGATCACAGACCCGTCCAGCTCCAGGTTTGAAGTGCCCATCCCAGTGCCCTCTGCCAGTGAGAAGGCCAGTGACCCTCAGTACGTGCTTCAGCTGTGTGAGGAGCCTTTGGGACTCATCGTGAGGAGGCGCTCTACGGGGACTGTCCTGTAAGACTCTGCACTAACACTGGCTCCCCCTCTGCACGCACAAAATATGGGTCCCTTTGATATTTTGTTTCAAAATTGTGCCAAGAAAAGAAAAGGGGAACAGTAACTTTGCTGTTATTTGCATGCCACATCGACAAACCATGGATTTTATTTGAGAAAGTCATTTATTTTTTTGAAGAAATGGATCATTCCCCTTGTTTCAAGTGGTTTTAACTAAACCTTGATGTCAGTGAACAGGAAATAATGAAGAGACACTTGAGCATCAGTGCGTTTTCAGTGAAGTGGATCCGTTCAGGAAAAGCACATGCGTCTATTTAACTCTCGTCCCCATGCGGGAGTGAGAAGCGGTTTCATAGCAGTAGACTGCGCAAACCGGGATCCTGGGGTCAAAAAGTCTCCAGATTAAATTAGGGATGGCAAGATTAATAGGTTTTACAGTGACCGCCAGGGTGTTCCTAATAAAAGAAAGTGTCCCAAATGTACTAACCAACATTCTGTTGTGATCTAGAGGCTGTATAGGACGTATTAAAAGTATTGGTAGGATTCAGTTTTGCAGTATTTAGGACTTCAGCTTCACCACATTCTGTACTGAGACCCGAATTGGACCCGAATATCCACAATTTTGCCATACCAGTGCAAGATCAGTTCAGTCAATTTCCCAAATCAGCAGTAACAAGGATGCTGCCTTCAAGCTCATATTTTCACCATTATGGTACTTGAACAACACCATTAACACTTAATGTATTGTTTTACACTTTACAAGCACCGCTCTGTTGTTAATTCACGCGATACTCTGGCTGTTAATCTGCGCCGCACATCAACCACGTATTTTCTCCCTTAAATTTCGATTATCGTGAAGAATTGTGACATCCCTAGATTAAAAAGATATTCGTGATCATTAGAGTAGCATATAGTGTATATTGCGTTCGGTCTATTTCCTATTTGACTTTGGTGCCGTGACCTTGTCCTTTGTTCAGCCTGAACACCACCGTGGCCCCTCTGTTCTTCGCTGACCAGTTCCTGCAGCTGTCCAGCTCCCTGCCCTCTCAGTATGTGTACGGCCTGGGCGAGCACCGGTCCACCTTTCAGCATGACGTCCAGTGGAACACACTCACCATGTGGGCCAGAGACGTGCCCCCTACGGTAACCTCTGCTTCTGAACACACAATGACAATACTAAACACAGGATGTGAATGACCTTTTGAGCCTGTATCAATGATAGAAGTGTATCACTTTAGGATTGTTGGCAATATGAACCCGCTGAATGTGATGTCTGTGTGGAACAGGAGAAGACCAACCTGTACGGAGTGCACCCTTTCTACCTGGCCTTAGAGGAGGGAGGACATGCTCATGGATTCTTCCTGCTCAACAGTAACGCCATGGGTCAGTCTGAACACCGTCTATGTGCATGAATAAGGATGGGACGTGTAACCGCAGAGATGCACAGGTCTGAGCATGAGCGATGCATCAGTCATATCTAGATACACATGGTGGAAAAGCCCCATGAGTCTGTGGATCCAAAGTGGCACACAGCCTGTATCTTACTGGTAACTTCAAGCAGGTAAGGACTTCATGTCCTGTGTGCAGAACACAATCAGAAGTGTGGTTTTACATGTTCCCAGGGTCCGCTAGCAGGCTCAAGGGGACGGTAATGCATCTCATTGAATGAAGCCAATGTCAATCAATCACAACGACAGCAAGGAGTGTTTGAAAAACAACCAATAAAACTTTACTTTTTTAACTTGGGTGTAATCTAGAAAATGTGTTTTATTGTGGATATGTTTGCCTTCCCTATCGCTGTTTATTTTAAACTGGACTCTTTTTGGAATGGACCTGGATCATTGTTTTCCCCAAAACTGGGGCTAGTCCGGACTTTCAGCCCACGAAGCAAACGCATCACCCAGAGCTTATCCGCACGATCACCGACCATTGTCTGGAAACTGAAGGACTTCATTTTGAGAACACAGCGCTGGAACGAGGACTAAGGAGATTTGAACAAGATTGGAGTTTGCTTGAGTCAGCTTTGGTATTATAGCAGTGTCTGGGGTGAGTGACTGCGTTAATCTCAATGCTATATCCTCAGGTGTTGACCAGTGGAATAACGGAGTGATGTTTCTCCTTTTTAATGTGTCGTTGCCCGTGTGTGTGCTGGCCTTCTACACGTCTCCATAGCTGGACTCAGGGCAGGCGACGGGGAAAGGTCGCCATGGCATCTCTTATGTATCAGTGAAGGAGCGTGTGAAGGCCTCTGCCCCGTGGGTTCTGCTGTTACTCAGAGCTATATGTCTTGGGTGATAACCACTGATTTAAGGTGTGGTTAATCTAGTTTGGTTGGAGGTTGTGCTGATGTCCTGACTGGTGTC
The DNA here is from genome assembly GCA_021464625.1 of Proterorhinus semilunaris. NCBI lineage: Eukaryota > Metazoa > Chordata > Actinopteri > Gobiiformes > Gobiidae > Proterorhinus > Proterorhinus semilunaris. The sequence continues at coordinate 42,795,915 of CM038349.1, read as the reverse complement.
TGTGCAGACGTGGTGCTCCAGCCGGCTCCTGCAGTCACCTGGAGGACCATCGGGGGCATCCTGGACTTCTATGTGTTCCTGGGCCCCGAGCCCGCTGCGGTGGTCCAGCAGTATCTGGAGGTGGTCGGTGAGGAGCTTTTAGTAGAGAAATGTCTTAAGTGTTAATCATCGTACCTTGATAAATAAAACCTAACCAAAGCCAATGAAGTAAGAAAGGATGGATGTTTAGTAGAGGTCGACCAATAATGTTTTTTCTAAGGCCAATGTAAAATGTAAAATACACAAATATTGGCCCAATATATCGGCCACCAACCAGTAGATTGGGATCTGATCTTCAATATTGGAAGCCAGCACGAGCACTCACATTGACTTGATATGGACCAGAGGCTGACATAGGAACTAGCAATATAAACATAAACAACTGTTTGTGAATGTGAATAAATCAATTCCAATTCATAATTCTAATAAATCAAATCGCCTTGATTTAACAGTAGACATTTCACCCCAGAACATGGAGCTTCTTCACAAGCTTTTTAATCTTGTGGGACACAGTCATGGACCCAGTCTTTGAAGAAGCTTCGTGTTTTGTGGCAGTGTTAAGTCAGAGCTGTTCAGTTTTTGGACCAAAGGCAGTGCAGTTTTGTCCGTCATTTTCCATTTAAATCATATAACATCTAAGCCCTGCAGGTATTATTCTGATGCATACTTCATTAGATTAAGAAATCCCAAGTTAGACGTCCAAAGTCATTTCCAAAGCACAAATAAAGCAACAGTTCCAACAGGGTACTGATTGTGTGTTCCTCGCTACAGGACGCCCGGCTATGCCCATATACTGGGCGTTAGGGTACCACCTCTGTAGGTGGGGGTACCAGACCAGCAACGCCACCTGGGAGGTGGTCACAAGCATGAGGAACTATGGGATACCCCAGGTAAGCGCATTCAATCGATCAATCAAAATTAATTTATATAGCACTTTACTATAACAACACCAGGAAGACCAAAGTGATTCACAGAAAGATATAACAATTATCACATCCTAGACAAAATTCAGTTCGTTCTAGGTATTAAACACTTTGATGTAAGAACAAGAACATGATATCACACTGTATGAGGCTGAGACTACTTATTTAATACACTATAGGCAAGGCAAGTTTATTTGTAGAGCACAATTCATACACAAGGCAATTCAAAGTGCTTTCACAGTTGCATAAAATTACAAGAAAACAGATCAAATCAATCATTAAAACATCAACATAAAAATTAATCAATTACAGTAAAAGGCAAGAGTGCAAGGGATGTAAGTAAGGGATGCCGTCAAGCTGAAGAAGGAGTCCTATCTGGCCTTGTTGGCTTGTGGGACTCCGGAGGCAGCTGAGAGGTACCGGCAGGCCAAGCGTGCTGCAGCTCGTGTGGTCAAAGAGGCAAAAACTCAGGTCTGGGAGGAGTTCGGAGAAGCCATGGAGGAGGACTATCGGTCGGCCTCGAAGAGATTCTGGCAAACCATCCGGCGCCTCAGGAGGGGGAAGCAGTGCTTCACCAACACTGTTTACAGTGCGGGTGGGGAGCTGCTGACCTCGACTGGGGATGTGGTCGGGCGGTGGAAGGAGTACTTCGAGGATCTCCTCAATCCCACTGTCACGTCTTCCGATGAGGAGGCAGAGGCTGGGGACTCGGCGGGGGGCTCATCCATCACCCAGGCTGAAGTCACCGAGGTGGTTAGAAAGCTCCTCGGTGGCAGGGCCCCGGGGGTGGATGAGATTCGTCCCGAGTACCTTAAGTCTCTGGATGTTGTAGGGCTGTCTTGGCTGACACGTCTCTGCAACATCGCGTGGCGGTTGGGGACAGTGCCTCTGGATTGGCAGACCGGGGTGGTGGTCCCCCTCTTCAAGAAGGGGGATCGGAGAGTGTGCTCCAATTACAGAGGGATCACACTTCTCAGCCTCCCTGGTAAGGTCTATTCCAGGGTGCTGGAGAGGAGGATCCGGCCAATTGTCGAACCTCGGATTCAGGAGGAACAATGCGGTTTTCGTCCTGGTCGTGGAACACTGGACCAGCTCTATACCCTTCATCGGGTGCTCGAGGGTTTGTGGGAGTTCGCCCAACCAGTCCACATGTGCTTTGTGGACCTGGAGAAAGCGTTCGACCGTGTCCCTCGTGGTGCCCTGTGGGGGGTGCTCCGGGAGTATGGGGTCCGGGGCCCTCTACTAAGGGCTGTCCGTTCCCTGTATGACCGTAGCAGGAGCTTGGTTCGCATTGCCGGCAGTAAGTCAGACCTGTTCCCGGTGCGTGTTGGGCTCCGCCAGGGCTGCCCTTTGTCACCGGTTCTGTTCATTACTTTTATGGACAGAATTTCTAGGCACAGCCAGGGGCCGGAGGGTGTCCGGTTTGGGAACCTCAGAATCTCATCTCTGCTTTTTGCAGATGATGTTGTTCTGTTGGCTTCATCAAATCAGGACCTTCAGCACGCACTGGGGCGGTTTGCAGCCGAGTGTGAAGCGGCCGGGATGAGGATCAGCACCTCCAAATCTGAGGCCATGGTTCTCGACCGGAAAAAGGTGGCTTCCCCGCTTCAGGTCGGTGGGGTGTCCTTGCCTCAAGTGGAGGAGTTCAAGTATCTCGGGGTCCTGTTCACGAGTGAGGGACGGATGGAGCGTGAGATCGGTAGACGGATCGGTGCGGCGTCAGCAGTGATGCGGTCGCTGTATCGGACTGTTGTGGTGAAGAGGGAGCTGAGCCAAGCGGCAAAGCTCTCGATTTACCGATCGATCTACGTTCCCACCCTCACCTATGGTCATGAGATCTGGGTAATGACCGAAAGGACAAGATCGCGAATACAAGCGGCCGAAATGAGTTTCCTTCGCAGGGTGGCTGGGCGCACCCTCCGAGATCGGGTGAGGAGCTCAGTTACCCGGGAGGAGCTCGGACTCGAGCCGCTACTCCTCCACGTCGAAAGGAGCCAGCTGAGGTGGCTAGGGCATCTGTTCCGGATGCCTCCTGGTCGCCTCCCTCGTGAGGTGTTCCAGGCATGTCCTATTGGGAGGAGGCCTCGTGGAAGGCCCAGGACACGCTGGTGGGACTATGTCTCCGAGCTGGCCTGGTGTCGCCTCGGGGTCCCCCCAGAACAGCTGGAGGAGGTGTGCGTGGATCGGGAAGTCTGGGCATCTCTGCTGAGACTGCTGCCCCCGCGACCCGGCCCCGGATAAAGCGGAAGAAAATGGATGGATGGATGGATGGATGGCAAGAGTGCAGCTAGAATACTTTCAGTTTTCATATGCTCGGGTAAAAAGAGCTGTTTTCAGCCTAGATTTGAACATTGTCAGAGTTGAGGCCTGTCTCACATCCTCATGAAGACTGTTCTAGATTTTAGCTGCATGAAACTGAAACGCAGCTTCACCGTGTTTATTATTGACTCTGGGAACCACCAGGAGACCCCTCCCTGAAGTTCTCAGGGCCCGAGATGGTTCATACGACTCTAACATGTCAGAGATGTACTTTGGTGCTAAACCATGAAAAGACTTGTACACAAGCAGAGCTGTTTTAAATTCTATTCTCTGAGTGACAGGAAGCCAGTGCAGGGACCGGAGCACTGGACTAATATGGTTGTATTTCCTGGTTCTTGTCAGGACTCGAGCAGCAGCGTTCTGGATGTACTGCAGCTCTAACAGCTCGTTTAGAAAGGCCAGTGAGCAGCCGTTACAGTAGTCTAACCTGCTGGAGACAAATGCATGGATGAGTGTCTCCAAGTCTGGTTTTGACACTATTCCTCTGATCTTAATGTTTTTCAGATGATAAAAAGTTGATGATGTTATTGCTTTGATGTGGCTGTTTAAGTTCAGGTCTGAGTCCATGATTACTCCTAGATTTCTAACCTGATTTTTGGTTTTAGAGAGAGAGACTCAAGGTGACTGATAACACTTTGTCTTTGTGTCTGTGGGACAAAAACAATGATCTCAGTTTTGTCTGAGTTTAGTTGGAGAAAGTTGTTTTGCATCCACAAACTGATCTGTTCGATACAGTGACAGAGAGTATCTACAGGCCCATGTTCACCTGTATCAGTGACAGAGAGTATCTACAGGCCCATGTTCACCTGCCGTCAGTGACACGTAGATCTGAGTGTCATCTGCGTAGTTGTGGTACGACACATTGTTGCTGTTTATTAGCTGACCCAATGGAAGCATGTACAAGTTGAATAAGAGGGGTCCCAAGATTGACCCCTGGGGGACTCCACAGGTCATGGAAATTTTGTCTGAGACACAGTTGCCAATTTCGACAAAGAACGTCCTATCCTCGAGATAGGACTTGAACCAGTTTAGCGCAGTACCAGAGATTCCCACTCAGTTTTCTAACCTGTGAAGTAAGATCCCGTGGTCCACTGTGTCAAAGGCAGCGCTCAGGTCCAGCAGAACTAAAACTGAGACCTTACCTGCATTGGTGTTCATACGGATATCATTTGTCACCTTGATCAGAGCTGTCTCAGTGCTGTGGCGGGGCCTAAATCCTGACTGGAAAGTATCAAACACATTGTTAGATAGGAGAAAGTAAGTGAGCTGTTGATAGATTACTTTCTCTAGGACTTTTCCTAAGAATGGCAGGTTTGATATGGGCCGGTAGTTGTTCAGTATCTTGGGATCAAGGCTGCTCTTCTTTAGAAGAGGCTTAATGACCGCGGTTTTCAAAGCCTTTGGAAATGCTCCAGTCTCAAATGAGATGTTAACTAACTGAACAAGTTGTGGTAGCAAGCTGGTCAGCACAGACTTCAGAAATCTCGTGGGTAATTCATCAAGGCAGCATGTGTATGAACTCAGACCGGAGATAACCTCTTCCATTGTTTTGTCAGTAACAGGTGTGAAATGTGTCAGCTCAAGGTGTTTATCTGGTGGCAGGGTTGCTATTTGTGTTGTTGAAGTTATGGCATTTTTAATGCCTTGGACTTTTGCAAACTCATTGCACTTAGATGTAGAGATTAGTTCTAAGGGCAGTGAAACTGGAGGGTTAGTTAATCTGTTTACTGTGGAAAACAGAACACGAGAATTGTTTCTGCAGTTTGCGATGATTTTAGAGAAGTACTTCTCCCTTTTTTCACGCAAAATCTGGTTGAACTCACAAAGCACTTCTTTGTATATCTCAAAATGAACCTGGAGCTTTGACTTGCACCATTTCCGTTCGGCTTTTCGGCACTCCCTTTTCTGTGCCCTGACCGAATCTTCACTTCTCCAAGGTGCCTTTTGTCTATTGTTAACCATTTTAACCTTGACGGGAGCAATAGTATCCAAAACATTTAAGACGCTTGATGTGTAAGAGTCCAACAGATTATCAACATTAGAACATGGAGGATTTTCAAATCTGATCATTTCCACAAACTGTGTCCTTGTTGTATCATTTATGTGTCTTCTTTGAATAACTCCAGGCCCGACCTCTGGTTTGGGTGTAACAGACAGGTCAAAGAAGACACAAAAATGATCAGATAAAGCAACATCAACAACGTTCACATTTGATATATTAACACCTTTTGTAATAACTAGATCCAGAGTGTGACCTTTGTTGTGAGTCACTTCACTCACGTGTTAGCTAAACCAAACATTTCAAGAACATCTCTAAATTCTTTTGCATGCCTGTCATTGGTCACATCCACATGCACATTAAAATCACCTGAAATGACTAAACAATCAAAATCAGTCAATAGGGTTAGCCTATAAAACTATTCTGTGGTGGTTTGTAAATAGTCATATAAAGTATGGAAGATTGTTTTATATATATACTGTTCTCGTTATTTCAGAAAATATAGAGAGGCTCATCTTTTTGTGTGTCAGAAAGAATGGAATGGACCACAAACCTAAACTTTGAATGTTCAAAAGCATCACAATTGAGAGCAATGCAGTTATCGGGTCTGAATCGGTCTGTCACTGTTATGTTTAAAATTTAACAAATATACATCTTAATAAAACTTTTTACCTTTATTGTTTTTAATGTATTATTGTGGGGCGATCAGTATAGAATGTATATTGGTGTCAAAGAGGGACCTAATAAAATGGAATTGAGTTCTAAAACTTTCTGAAGCTGCTGTGGTGAGGAGAACATGTGTTACAGTGGCCAGCACTTTCCTCTCACAGCAAGGTGCAGTGCCTCAGTGGTTAGAGGCGCCAGACTTAGCCTGCCCTGTAGTGGCCGCACAGATCGTTTGCAGTTTAACTGGATTTCTAAGCACAGATGAAGCAGTTGACCTGTCCCCTTTACCCTCTGACCCTGCAGGACGTGCAGTGGAACGACATTGACTACATGGACAAGTTCCTGGACTTCACATATGACCCGGTACATTTCGACTCTCTGCCGGAGCTGGTGAAGGACCTGCACGCTCACGACCAGCGCTACGTCATGATCCTGGTACACACATCGCATACATACACAATGAGTGGCCTTTATCTATCCATCAAGACAAGAAATGAATGAGTGCAAGCCCTGGCTACTGGATCTTTTGGCACTCTTTTGCCTCTAGATTTAGGTAAAGCCAAACTGGAGAAAATGTTCTCAGTACATGTGGGGGTTAAGAGGTCAGAAAAGGAAAAGAGTTGGCTGGCTGAGTTTGTGGGTTAACTTTTAGGAGTAGAGTACGGCTGCATGATCTGAGGAAAATCCGATAACTTGTGACAAACGTTACTGTTACATATTATACTAAGCCATTTTGACATGGTTCCATTAAAGGAAAACTCACCCTCAAATACACTTTTTTTTGCTGATCAACTCTATCAATGAGTGTCCAATAGTGTTGTCTACATATCCTGGTCATAATTGTGGCGCTTTTGTGCAAAGATCAACTTTATGCCTAAAACTGTCAGTGAGGCGCCATCTACAGGCGATCGGTCTTTACTGCATTTTATTTTTGAATTTGGCGCCAGAATTTGTCAGCCATGAAGGCTGACATTATGTTGCCCTGCCGCTCTGGGCTATAAAAGCGACCTAGTCTCGCTCACGCCCCCGTAGCGAGTTGGAGAAAGAATAGCGAGAGAATATTTTCATCGATTGTCAGGTTTAGTTATAACATTTAGGCAGATTTTTTTTTTTAGCATAGCTTTTTGTATTATAGATAATTGTGTAGTGTTATAGCGTTGTTGTTGAATATTGTAATTTTAGTCAGTAGTTGCTTTTATTGCTAGATTAGTTAGCTGAATTTATTTTAGGATATTTGTTAGTATTGGTTTTAGAGTTCAATATCGTGTGTAATTTTAGTGTATATTGTTTATTGTACTGTATTAGGATTGGGGGAAGTGTAGTGTAAATATTATATATTTTTTGTTTATGCGACATGTTTTGTGCACTTTGCTGTAAGAAAAATAAAATAAAGCTTTGCAATACATACAGTATAATCATGTCCCTATACCTCACACATGCTCTGCTGAGGACACAGATGCATCTCCCATGCTTACGTAAACTACAGCCAAAAGTCTACATTAAAATAGATCGGTAAATTCTGAAAGTAGCCAGCCAGGATCGATCTTGCTCAATGCTATGTCGCTAGCTTTGTAAATGACAAGAATCACTCTAATAAAATAACCCAGCGCCTCAGAGCAGTCTCAGGTACAAGGCCTTTGTCTGTCAAGATGCTTCTCCTGTGTCGAGAGAGCTGTAGAGATGCTTCTCCTGTGTAGAGAGAGCTGTAGAGATGCTTCTCCTGTGTCTGTAGAGATGCTTCTCCTGTGTAGAGAGAGCTGTAGAGATGTTTTCTTGTGTAGAGAGAGCTGTAGAGATGCTTCTCCTGTGTCGAGAGAGCTGTAGAGATGCTTCTCCTGTGTAGAGAGAGCTGTAGAGATGCTTCTCCTGTGTAGAGAGAGCTGTAGAGATGTTTCTCCTGTGTAGAGAGAGCTGTAGAGATGCTTCTCCTGTGTAGAGAGAGCTGTAGAGATGCTTCTCCTGTGTAGAGAGAGCTGTAGAGATGCTTCTCCTGTGTAGAGAGAGCTGTAGAGATGTTTTCTTGTGTAGAGAGAGCTGTAGAGATGCTTCTCCTGTGTAGAGAGAGCTGTAGAGATGCTTCTCCTGTGTAGAGAGAGCTGTAGAGATGCTTCTCCTGTGTAGAGAGAGCTGTAGAGATGCTTCTCCTGTGTAGAGAGAGCTGTAGAGATGTTTCTCCTGTGTAGAGAGAGCTGTAGAGATGCTTCTCCTGTGTAGAGAGAGCTGTAGAGATGTTTCTCCTGTGTAGAGAGAGCTGTAGAGATGCTTCTCCTGTGTAGAGAGAGCTGTAGAGATGCTTCTCCTGTGGAGAGAGAGCTGTAGAGATGCTTCTCCTGTGTAGAGAGAGCTGTAGAGATGCTTCTCCTGTGTAGAGAGAGCTGTAGAGATGCTTCTCCTGTGTAGAGAGAGCTGTAGAGTTGTCCCAGTGGAACATGTTGCTAAACAAGTTAGCTGGCTGGAACTTAATGCTCGGACTTTGTTTACGAGTAGCTCTGCAGGTGCAGCCTCAAAGTCAGAGTACTCAGGCCTGTCAATCACAGATCCAGACCCCTCCCCCCTCCCGCGCGCCCCTTAGTCCTCCAGGCAACGCCCCTTTTACTGTGGAGATTTTCAAATCTGATGCTCTGGCTGAGGTTCTGGAAGGGGGGGTTAGTAACTCTTTACATTTACACAAAAAATTTAGTCTTTTTGTAAAATAATCAAATACTATCAAAACAATACCTGAATCGGGACTAAAACCAGGCTGTTTGCTGTGTCGGCAATATCTCTCAGATTATTGCTTTGGCGATATATTGTGCAGCACTAGAGTAGAGCTTTTTCCCTTTATGCAGAACATGCTTATACCGAGTGTGCTCCTAGGACCCTGGCATCAGCAGCACCCAGCCCCAAGGGGAGTACTGGCCCTATGACGAAGGCCTGAGGAGAGGGGTCTTCATCAAGGACGCCCAGGGAAACACACTCATCGGAAAGGTACCAGTCTGAGACCACTGTCAAATGGTTTGGCAGGAATTTATAGACTGAAAAATGTGTTTAGCATGAATAGAAGACTTTTGGGGGGGAAATCATTCACATCACATGTCACCAGATGAGGTGAAGTGAATGTGTTTTACTGATTACCACTGAGATGTGTATTATTTCTCAAATGCAAAACACTGGGTGATTTAGGGGCTACACAGAGAAACTTAAGGTACAAAAATAAATAATGATAATCTGATATAAATATGTAAAGCAACAACATGGGAATGATATGAGTAAAAAGCCCATCATGTTTAAAATAAGCCTTTTTGATTATTACAGATGGAATACATGCCATATTAAACTAATGGGAGTAATCACATCATAAATAGTCTCAACTTATATGCCACTTTTCCACCTACACACGGCACTCAAAGCGCTTTAAACTAAAAAAAAATAATACCATGTCCAAGCAAATGTAGTATCCAGCCAGGCAAACATAATTTCCAAACAGAAATAATGTTAATAAGAAAGAAATAATAAGTTAACCTTTTTATGGGGTCAACTGTTAGATCCCTATGCAGTTTGTGAACTAGAGCTTCAGCAGCATTTGCCTAATTCAACAAGAAGATCTTTATTTATATAACGCCTTTAACAGACTTGGTCACAAAGCGCTTTACATGAGAGCATTGTACATTCACTCCATACTCGGTGGTGGTAAGCTATATTAGTAGCTTCATTTTCTCCTGGGGGAGACTGACTGAAGCGCTGTCACGACTGCACACATCTGCACCAACAGTCCCTCTGATCATCTCCATGCATTCACACACGCATATCATTCATCCTGGCATTTTGTACATGTATTTAGTGGTAGGGGAAACCGGAGTACCCAGAGGAAACCTACGCAGACACAGGGAGAACATGCAAACTCCACACAGAAAGGCCCCGTCCAGGTGGGAATCGAACATATTTCACCAAAGTGAGGTCTGCTCCTCCACTGCGCAATGTATGCAAATGATCCATGTGACTTAAGTTTCCTCTAAATGAAAGCAAAAGCACAAACTGTCTTCATTTAGGCCATTTACTGTGGCGGCTCTTTAAAACAGTGACATGTGACTGTGCTGTGGTGACTCCAACGTGTATTTTGTCACGTTTTATAAAGTTTGGCTCGTGCAGAATTATTATTATTTTTTTATTAAATGTGTGCCTGTCAATTAACAGTCGTTGCGCATGAAGAATCACTCCAGGGTGGGGGCAAGGGGGGTGGGGGGATTGGCGGCGCGGTGGTTTATGGGATGGCACATAGCTCCTAACTGTCAGCGAGTTAGCACCAGAGGTCCCTATGCTAAAGTAGCTATGATAGTTAGCATTGAGGCTCCTTTTCCTAACTCCTTCTTAACTGACAGCCCAATTCGGAGGCTTCTTATCATGGCGGATGCTGACGCACATCGGGTCTGTCGTTAGACCTCTCACCAATTTACTGGTTTCGGCTTCGGCCTGTGCTGTTGCTGCTAAGCACTAAGCTGTGAATGAAAATACCTTCTTGATTCCTTGCTTGTGCTTTGGTGACAGTGGAATAGTTTTACTTCCTTTCTCTGACACTTGACACTTAACGTAAACCTTGCCTCTTTCCTTTCTCCCTCTCCTGAATATTATTTAAATATGTGTGGGTTTGGAGTGTGCAGTACGTGTCTGTCCAGCGATTGTGTCATGATAAAATCCCCTTTAAAACATGTTTGTAATCCAGTGCGTTCTTCATTGCGTCCGTGTTTTCAAGTTTATAGAAGCTATAATTCCTCTGATCCGAATGCTGGCTCGGGAAAGGCATTTCAAACCACAGCTGCTGCTTTTCCTTCTCTTTCCAGATGGTGTTACCGTTTTCACTTGTGTCTTTATGATGTAGTAGAGGTGGTTATGTTGCACCAAATGCAGATGATTTATACATTTGATTGAATGTGCGTTTGCCCTCCTGCCTCCTCACGCCATGTTCACTCCGCTCTGAACAGCGGACATGCATAGCCACTAAAACACACCGCCTAACTCACCTGCTGCCACGTACAGTAATTGAATGCACGTTGGCGCGCATTTCACATTGACAATACACAGTCATCCACCGCACCTGCCACGTTAGTTGTGTATGCACCTTTAGACTCTCTTACACAGCAAGGAAAAACTCCAAAACCCAGTGGGAGAAAAGGGAAACCTCGGGGAGAACCACAGAAGGAGAGGTCCATTCCCATGGCGGACATAGATAGTCCCAGGGCTGATGGGAGTTCCTCTCTAGACAGGGCAATGGAAGAACCTTGTTGGAGCATTAGTTCTTGTTGTCCAGTCCCTGTTGGATAGGGATTCCTCTGCGGATGGAGGAATTCTTCTCCAGATCATAAAAATGTCCAATATACAGTACTGTATATTTCTAATATGATAGTCTTTTGCCTTTTCCAAGACTCTTGTGTTGAGTCCATTGTGTTTGTTTCAGGTGTGGCCTGGTCTGACAGCGTACCCAGACTTCTCAGATGAAGCCACGCATGAATGGTGGTTTGAAAACCTACAGCGCTTTTACAAGAAGGTCCCCTTTGACGGGCTGTGGATCGTAAGTCCTGGAAAACAAATCAACTTTTATAAACTGTGACCTGAGTGGTTAGTGTTTCTGCCTCACAGTAGAAGAGTAATGTGCTTCTTGTTCAATGTAGGGACTTTCTGTGTGGATTCTGCATGTGCCTGTGTGTCTGTGGTCTAGAGTGAAATTTGAAAGTAAACAATCATGTTCCTCCCTCCTGATGGGACAAAAAAGCCACTCCTTGTTTGCAAAATTAGGAGAATGAGAACAAACACCCGGATTCGTTTCCGGTGTGATAAGAGCTATAACTATGTTTTTCTGACCATGTGCTCCATCACTGTGCCAAAGGGAATTGGCCAACGCCCAAAAATGCATGTCCCAAAAGGCATAGGGTCGAATACCAGGGGGCGCTGACGAGCCATTCTGTCTAGGACGTGTGCATGTCGCCCACTGACATGCAATTTTCGCCGACTCTGATCACTGTGCCAATTACTGTGTGTACTTTTACAACAACAACGACAACAACGCTAATGTGAAAATTATATTTTCAAGGAAAATACCATAAAGCTTTATAAAAATAATTATTCTGAAGAATTAAGCAACAAAAAGTTAATACTTTGCCAAAATGAAGATACTTCATTTTAATATTACTCAAGTAGAAGTAAAAAAGTACTGTACTGAGAAAACTCCTTGCAAAAGTTCAGTTACTTCAAAAAGTTACATAAATATGCATTATGCAGCGTTTTATGTCAAAAAATATTTGTGCGTATTTGACAGACTGTACAAAAGAATAGACAACTCCTCCTCACTCCTCCCCGTTTGCCATAATAACCACGTTCGGGGGGGGGGGGGGGGGGGGGGGGGGAATCATGGCAGATTTACAGACTCTCCCTCCCCTGCTCTGACGAAGCATGTTCCTCAAAAGGGCATAAGGGTGGGATCTTCACTGAAGACTCGGCACTTGCGTGACGTGTAGCTCGTGCAGCTCCAATGCTAACAGTCCGACCCTCATTAGTACAAGATTTGAAAAAAAATATTTAAAAAACCAGCCTGGTTTCTTTAATTGTGACTAATCCAGCATTATCTCAGGAGGAATATGCCGTATAAAGTGTTTAAAAAATAGAAACCAGGCATTAAAGTTGTTAACGTGTCTAAAGTCCAATGCTTTTCAATGGGAGACTAGCGGCTATATGGAGGTAGTACTACAGCAATGGCGGCCTACAGTGTTGTGGTCGTAAAGCAGAGCAGCCATTGGTATTTGACCATTCAGTGACCCAGCGGCTGTATGGGTGGTTAGCACGGCGCCTTTACTATCCATCCTGGTGGCCTCTTGGGCACTCCGGGATAAACAAAATTTTTTTTAGGGTTTCTGGATGCATTACCATGGAGACTGTTCAATCAGCAGTGAAAATCTACCAGAAACCCTACAAACCCTTTATGTGGCTTCAAAGGTCTGACGACCGCCTTTGCTATCGGTAGACCTTTGAGGCTAAGCATGGAAGGGCCTGGTTGGTACTTGGATGGGAGACCATTTGGTAACACCAGGAAGCATAGCGAATGTGTGCTAGTGAGTGGTTGGTTGTGGTCGGAGGGGCCCATGGCACAGACTGGTTGCCTCGCTTCCAGTCAGTCTACCCCAGGGCAACTGTGGCTACAATAGTAGCTGCTTCTACTACTAACTACTACTGGAGTGTCTTAGGGGCCACGTGAAGGAAAGGCGCTGTGGTTCTCGGTCACTGAGTAAATGTGACCACTGCAGAAAATCATAACTTAACTTCTGTGACTTCGATCCTTCAGGACATGAATGAGCCGTCCAACTTCCTGGATGGCTCCACCAACGGCTGCCCGTCGAACAACATAGAAGACCCGCCCTACACCCCAGGTAGGCTGAATATTCTGACACATGAACCTTTAATCAATCAAGCAATGGTTTTGTATAGCCCGATATCACAACAGGAGTTGCCTCATAGGGCTGCACCGAACATTAAGGCAATTAAACAGGGCAGTAAATAAGACCATGTAAAGTCCAGGCGAATCAAGTATCCAGGCAAACATAATGTCCAAAAAAGCGTCAGCAGTGGGTGGCGACAAGCGGCGCAGGTGTCCCCTGTCTCCAGCACGGCAAGGAAAAACTCAAAAACCTGGTGGGAGAAACGAGAAACCTTGGGGAGAACCATGCACAGAAGGAGAGATCCACTCCCATGGTCGGACAGACTATAGAGACCCAGGGCCGAAGGAGTCCCTCAGTAGACGGGCCAAGATCACAGACCGTCCAGTCCTTGTTGTCAGTCGGCAGGGTTCCTCTATTCAGCCGGGTTCCTCCGTTCGATCTAGACAGGCACTCCCAAGGGGGAGTGGGACAGGAGACACCATGTGAATAGTAATGAACAGACTACAGATAAAATAAATATTGTATTATAATAAGACAAAGTTTGCAGTAAGCAGAGGATAGCGCTCAGTGTACCGTACTTCCCACAGCAGTGTTTCTTCTAAGGCAGCTTTACTTCAGGCTGTGGGTTAGAGCTTTACTTCAGGTTGAGGGTTAGAGCTTTACTTCAGGCTGAGGGTTAGAGCTTTACTTCAGGCTGTGGGTTAGAGCTTTACTTCAGGCTGTGGGTTAGAGCTTTACCTAACTGACCTGATCATAAACTAATTCGAAGAGGAAAGTTTTGAGCCTAGTCGGAAATGTAGGGACTGTTTCTGCTTCTTTAATGTGAGCTGGGAGTTTATTCCATAAACCGGAGCTTGGAGCTAAAGGCTCTTCCTCCTACAATGATTTTGGAGCTAAAGGCTCTTCCTCCTACAGTGATTTTGGAGACCCGAGGAATCACTAGTAGCCCTGAGTTTAGAGAGCGGAGTGCTCTGGTTGGCCGATATGGAACGATAGCGTCTTGGAGATAAAGCGGAGCCAAACCCTTTATGGCTTTAAATGTGAGGAGAAGGATTTAAAATCTGATTCTAAACTCAACAGGAAGCCAATGGAGAGACTTTAGCACAGGTGTAATGTGTTCTCTTCTCTTCGTACGTGTTAACAATCTTGCAGCTGCATTATGAACTAATTGAAAACTTTTTAGGGAACTTTTAGGACCTGCTGCTAGCAGGCAGTTACAGTAGTCCAGCCTTGAGGAAACAAATGCATGAATACGTTTTTGTTTTTTTTAAGAACACAAGCCCGGTTTATATGTGTTTAAAAGAGAGGTCTTGGTCAAACAGAACTCCAAGATTTTTTACTGTAGAGCTTGTCGATGCACTAACATTATCCATGAAGATGATACTGCTGAGATAAAGACTCTCTCAGTTTTTGAGGACCTAATATAATAACCTTGGTTTTATCAGGGTTAAGGAGAAGGTAATTTACAGTCATCCAGGTCTTTATGGCTTTCACGCAGGAACTAAGCCTATCTAATTTATCTGCCTGACCTGATTTCAATGATAAGTACAGCTGTGTGTCATCCGCGTAACATTGAACATTTATATTGTGATTTCGGGTTATGTTACCTAATGGAAGCATGTACAATATAAATAAAATTGGCCTGAGCACTGAACCCTGTGGCACCCCATAACACACTTCAGAACACGGTGAAGACTGTTGGTTTACGCTTTTTTTTTCTTATAGACAGACCAAGTGTTGGTTTTCGTACCTGACGGTTTCGGCTACAACTGCGCCCTTCCTCAGAGGTTGTCACGTGGTGACAGATTGATCTAATATTCAAAAAACACACGTTATGTGCTTAGCACTTTGTTTATTGTTTTGTTTAATGTTAAGTTTATTTGTATTAGGTTATTTGGTCGCATGCCAGCATTTGTTTTGTGAGCTTTTAATGTTTTAGTGCTTGGGGGACTGACAGTCTTTATTTGTTCTGGTATTTGTATTAAAGAGCAACTAAACGCCAAATCAATTTTTTTTCAATGGGTGTCTCATGGTACTAGTCCCTGACATTATTCTAACATTATAGCGCAAACATGTGTCAAATCCTAACTTTGGCCTGAAAACAAATGGGTTGTGCCCCCTTCAGGGTGAACTCTGCTACTAAATTACAATTTCCTGATTGACTGGAGACGTGTCCACGGCCTCCACAGAACGTCATAAGCCGCACCAGCTCCACACATTGTAATCAGGTACTGCCCATTGTCCTGCCCCGGTACCTGTGGTATATAACCAAGTCCCTCCCACGTAATCTGTCTGCTGTGATTGTGCCAATGCAAATGTCGAGGTCAATCAAGGGCCACACTCGCCCCCCGCATGTCTCATATCTGGAACGTCAATTTGGGCCGCGACTAAGGCTATTGGCCACATTCGTAGATGAAATGTGGCCAACCTGGATCTATTATATTTAATAGATCCAAGTAGAACTATAAGTCTTGGAGCCGATATCAAAATAATCTCTCAAAAAGGTCAGTTTGAGTATGATCCTTTTGGCACAGCCCTGCTACAGTTGTTTCAGCTTCGCTCTTGTTTGTGTCTGATATAAACGGTGATGTTGCAGGAGTTCTCGGAGGCCTCCTGCGCTCCAAAACGGTGTGTGCCAGCGCTCAGCAGAAGCTCTCATCTCACTACAATCTGCACAGCCTGTACGGACTGCACGAGGCCAAGGCCACGGCCAGGTCTGTCTGCAGCGCCCCACCGC
Organism: Proterorhinus semilunaris; assembly: GCA_021464625.1. Classification (NCBI taxonomy): domain Eukaryota; kingdom Metazoa; phylum Chordata; class Actinopteri; order Gobiiformes; family Gobiidae; genus Proterorhinus; species Proterorhinus semilunaris. Next base: position 42,779,829 of record CM038349.1, on the reverse strand, counting down.
CACTCTTTATACACTTTTAGGTTTACAGTTCAGAAAATCATCCAGAACTAACAAGGTAACATTATAAAGCTCGCCTATGGACAAAATGAGGCCAAAACCTTACGTACAAACTGTTCTGTGCTAAAGGTGGTATTGAAAAAATCAAACGGAACATAAAACATTACGCACTGCCACACTAGGTCTGTACCTGCCATACACAGCCCGTGCTTTAAGATAATAAAAAATACAAGAATTCAACCACAGGCTTTGTGTAAAGCAAATCTTTTGTGTCTATACTTTTACAAAATATTGCTGTGACGCTCAAAGATGTGCACCCTCATGTACTCTCATGCACGGACATCGGACTGTGCTGCAGCTGGCTAGAAGCAAAGAAAGCAGGAAGGATCCCAGAACCACTCTATGCTTTTAACCATAGTCTGACCAACTCCTGCAGAGAAGCCTAAGGACGTTACAACCAGCTCCAGCCAGGGACACAGTTCCTTTCATATTTTTGGCATTTCCAAGAAGTGAACTTGCGTTTCAAGTGCCAAAAGTGCCTGTATATAGCTGCTTTGAACCAAAATCTGTGCAAATACATCTGATGTTCCAACCCCAGTCTCCCCCGAAAAGTCTCCAGGACGGAAGAAATTATGAGGACAAAAACTGTACCTGATTGAGCAAAACCAATGTGATTTTTAGATTCGGCACGTCAAATCAGCTCATAAGCAGACACCACATTTGTTGTAAACAAATAGAGAAATGATTGTATTTAAATGACTTTTAAATACATTAAAATGTAAATGTATTAAAATATCTTTCTCTCTGTGCAGTGCTCTGACTCGACTGCTGGGGAAGCGGCCCTTTGTCATCTCGCGCTCATCCTTCCCCTCTCAGGGACAGTACTCCGGCCACTGGCTGGGCGACAACCGCAGCCAGTGGAAGGACATGGTGGCCTCCATCGCAGGTTAGTCCACAGGCTCAGCTCCATCAAAAGATCCCATTAAAAAAAATATTTGTAGCTTTCTTTTATGAAGTTTCGCACTCACTATACCTGATCAAACTATGCTTTGAATGAAAAAAACTCCAGGATCATAGTCACCTAAGTTTCCCTGTGCTGTGTGCCGTCTGTCAGGCATCCTGAGCTTTAACGTGATGGGGCTCCCCCTGGTGGGCGCAGACATATGTGGCTTCAGTGAGCAGACGGATGAGGAGCTGTGTGTGCGCTGGACTCAGCTCGGAGCCTTCTACCCCTTCAGCCGCAACCACAACGCCCTAGACAGCAAGGTGTGTTCTCCCCCCAACAGTCCGCACCAGCAGAGGGGACACTGTCTCAGTGGGGGGTTTACCATTTATGATCAGTGCGTGGACCAACAAGAAACTTGGTTGAGGGCAGTATATGTTTCCTGGGCAAAGGGACATACACTGAACAACCTCTCTTCATGTGTTCCAGGCGCAGGACCCCTCAGTGTATCCCCCCTCGGCCCGCGCTGCAATGAGAGAGGCCCTGTTACTGCGCTACTCCCTGTACCCCCTGCTGTACACGCTGTTTCACCACGCCCATGCACATGGGCACACAGTGGCACGGCCGCTCATGTTCGAGTAAGGACCGGCTGCTTAAGTTTTAATTAGTTTGGATGCCTTTGTTCACTTTCTCTCCTCGCCCCCAGGTTCCCCCAGGACCCGCTTACGTACGGGATCGACCGGCAGTTCCTGTGGGGGCGGGGCTTGCTGGTGACCCCAGTGCTACTTCCTGGTGCGGACTCAGTGGAGGGATACTTCCCGGCTGGGCGCTGGTACGACTACTACACGGTGAGAGAACAATCCCCCCACTTCTAAGTTTGAAACCACAGGCAATTTGAGCATTGAAAACCTGTCGAAGCGCTATATTGTTGGTGGCCCTCTATGCAATAAAGGATTTAGAATTTTATAAGTCGGTTGTGCCTCGGACTTCCTTTTTCCTTTCTAAAGAAGCTTTTTTCACATTTGCAACACTGCTGCAGTGCTGAGTGTGTTGGCTTTATCGTGTGTCCCAGTCATGTGCGGAGGGCGGACCGAAGGGGCTTGAGCCTCTGCCCCTTGCTCTACGCCATGTCCCTCAAGTGCCCTTTTCTCTCCATGCCTTTTGTTTGTTTGTTATTATATTTTGTGTATCCAAAGTCTTGCCAATATCCTTACCATTTGTTCTACACCAATAAGCCTTATTAACCTATGTTATCAATCTAATCCTAAATGAACATGTCCTTCGTTAGGTCGTGTGTTTTTTTTTAAGCACTGTCCATCGGTCCTACAGCAGAGCGCTCAGAGAAAGGAAGTGCGAGTATAGGGCAGCTCCTGCAGAACAACGATCTCTGTATTATGTGCTTCAGATCGCTCTTAATTTCTTGTCAATCGGTCTCATAATCACAGACTCAACAACCGAGGTCAACAAGCCACAGTTTTGCATGATTTTAAAATAAACCTTGTGTGCCTGACGCGAGGGCTCCTTCCCGTCGTTTACCAGCGTCCAGTCATGTCCTTTTCTTAAGCCTCTGTTGTCAGACACAGCTCAGTGAAGAGAGTGTAGTAAGGGAGACAAACACTTAAAAAAGTCTGTGGCTACATCTAAAAAGTGGCAAAATAGCTCCTTCTTCCTTCTCCCTCCTGTTCCTTAACTTTTGAGGTTGACGTCATGAGGTCGACCTTGAGGAACCTTTTGCAGTGAGGAACAGAAGCTTCAGTTGCTCGTTCTGCGTCAGGACATTCTGAACCTTCCTAACCCAACGGAGGGAACAACCAGGAAGTTACTCTTTTGAAACTGCACTGTTCGAATTATCACTAATATTCAACAAATCCTGACCTTCAGTTCTCTGCAGATAATTGTCCTTAGTTATTTCACAGCCATGTGGCTTAAGTTTCCATCCATCCATTTTCTTCCACTTGTCCGTTGCCGGGTCGTGGGGGCAGCTGTTGGAGCTGCCCAAAACACATTGCACCAGCAATGGCTTAAGTTTCATTCTTGTAAAATGTAAAACAAAAGTGTGTAATGTTGTCAGTTCATAGATTTTCTCTAATAAAACCTTTAGACGCTAATGTGGCTCTAAGGCTGCATGACCTGCTTTATACTTTCATATATTTAGGACAAAGCTCATATTTTCATTGAATGAAACGTCACGCAGCAAAACTGTCCATCATTTCACCCTCGTACGGAGATCGGAGACTTCTGAAACCTTTGGCAGGCAGCGCAGTGGTAGTGGGATTGTTCTTAGCTCCTTTATGGGCTGATGAGGAACATCCCGAGATTCCTCTGCTAAAGGAGGTATTGCACATTGCGTTCCAAATGATTATGCAAATGACATTTTTCTCTGGTTTTCGAAATTGTCTTTAACTGTTAAAGAATAATTTTAAAAGGGGTTGAAAAAACCTCCCAGTGAGTTTTTGTTACTATATTTATTATTTAAAAATAATAATAAATAAAATGTTAAATCTACTGTTCCAAATTATTATGCAACTCATAGTTGCAATACATTAAAGCTTGTAATTAACTGAAATGATCATTTGTTCAATTTGTAGCATTAGGAGCTATTTCAATCATCCGTCCATCCATCCATTTTCTTCCACTTGTCCGTTGCCGGGTCGTGGGGGCAGCTGTTGGAGCTGCCCAAGTCACATAGCACCATCCCCTATGGCTCCTCCTACAAGTGGTCCACAGAAGGACGGCCTCATGGTTCCAAACAGGCCTGTTGGTCTCTCATAGGGGCTATTTCAATCAAAAACATCTTAATAGGTCAAGTTAGGACCTCTTATTTGATAGCAGCCTAAACATTCTTGCATCCATTAAACTTGGGAGTTTTTGGAGAGTTTCTGCTTGGGTTTCTTTGCAGGATGTCCGAATAGCCTCCCAGAGCTGCTGTTTGGATGTGAACTGCCTCCCACCCTCCATAGATGTTTTGCTTGAGGCAACCAAAGGTTCTCAATAGGATTGAGGTCAGGGGAGGAGGGGGTCCACATCATGAGTTTCTCTCCTTTAATGCCCATAGCTGCCAATGATGCAGAGGTATTCTTTACAGCATGACATGGTGCGTTGTCATGCATGAAGATGATCTTGTTAGGGAAAGCACAGCTCCTCTTTTTGTACCATAGAATTAAGTGGTCAGTCAGAAACTCCACATATTTTTACGAGGTCATTTCACACCTTCAGGGAGCCTAAAGGGGCCGACCAGCTCTCTCCCCATGATTCTGGCCCAAAACATGACTCCGCCCCAAACATGACTTCAGATAACCTGTTTGCTGCTTTGTAGCAGCTGTTCTCTTAATCTGATGTGTTTGTCTGGCCAAAACCGTCCTCATTGTGCCTTTATCTGCACACACCCGTGTGTGCTCTGAATCAGCCACAAATCTCTTAACAGTTTGATGATTACTCTTTTAATGTTTCACCAAATATTGAAGGTTTTCATACCTAGACTATTTCACGAAAGATCCTTTTTCTTTCCCATATTGCTTGAAAATGGTGGTCTGCTTAATAATGTGGAACGTCCTTTTTCGGTAGTTTTTCCCTTAACTGGGCTTACCTGACGACTAATCATCACGGGTGTCTGAGATTGATAATAGTGATTCAAAGAGCCCTGAGACACAATACCATCCATGAGTTTCATTAAAAACATATTTGGTTTACCTTTATGGCACTGAAATACAATTTGCATAATCATGTGGAACACGGTGTAGGAAGCATACAGTACAGCTCCTTTAACTGCACTGACACTTTTGGATGCTCCTTGTCAGGACTGATGTTGACGCACGTCTAAGTCAATGATGAGGAAAAGGAGGTTATTTACACTTTTTAGATGCAGATGTTCCCGTAGGGGTGCTGCAAAGACTTGTGGCCTGGGGCAGATACCCCACATGCAAAGTACCCCACTAACTTTTGATCTTTGGGCCCCTGCCCCGCTGTAGCTCTCTGTACAGCTCTGGTGTGCTCTGACACACCATTGGTTCGTAAGAAATGCTAAATGTCATTTCTATGTATTTCCCATAAACCAAAGGGAGAACTTTTAATTTTTTCTTTATTTTGTCAGTTTCCTGAATGTTCACAATTTCAACACAGTTCCCTTGTATTTGCAAATATTATTTTGAAACTGTATGATGACACTTTGCAGTTGGAGCCGGGGTTCTGATAACGGACTGATTAATGCCAGGCAGTGAGAAAAGAGTCAGAGATAGTTGGCAACATCTGGTTAGCTCTGTAGGTATGCTCTATTGGACAAAGTACAAATAGGTTAACATACTTTCAGTGGATTTCAAATATCAGTTTTGGCTATGAAAGGGCAGTGTTTAAGTTTTAAAAGAGTGACCTTGTATTATCCCTTATTGGAGACATGTCCCCAATGTCTTCTTTATGTGTCCACAGGGGGACAGCATCATCAGCCCTGGGAAGAACGTCCTTCTGTCTGCTCCTCTGGACAAGATCAACCTGCACCTGAGAGAAGGCAGCATCATCCCCACACAGGTCAGCCCATGCATCACTGTCCGGGTCAGGTCAAAAGTGATATTGCTCTGTCTCACTACAGTGTGCACAGGAAAAAAGGTCCAATTTAATGAACATCACAAGTATAATGGTGGCAAAAGTAAATAGTATTTCAGTGTTCTCTCAAATGTCATTGCTCATTTGTGAAGTGGCCTGACTTAGTGCAGCGCACACAGCAGGCACTGACCTACTGCTGGGGTGGACTCCATAGAGTGGGTATAGAGCTGCTCCACTGTTCCATAACTGGGACAAAAATGCCATTGTTCCTCCTATATCGGGGCCCTATTGTGTTCAGTGTCTGGAAGAGGACAGGACATTGGCCCATTCTCCCCTGTCCTCATATTTCCTCTGTTTGGTCTCTGCATAAATTGAACTTGGGCTGAAGACATACAGTGGGTTGAAAAAGTATCCGTACCCCTTTAACTTTTCGATATTTTGCCACGCTATGGACCACAAGCATAAATATATTGAGTTAACATTTTACGTGAAAGACACACACAAAGTGACACAATCGTGAAGTGAAATGTTTACATTATTTTGAACTTTTTTTATGAATAAAATCTGAAAAGTGGGGTGTGCAAAAGTAGCTATACTCCTTTTCTTTTAGTGCACCAATTGCCTTCAGAAGTTGCCTGATGATTTCTGAATGATCACATGTTGACCCAGTGACTAAATAGAGTCTACCTGTGTGTAATCTAATGTCACTTCAAATACAGCTGCTCTGTGATGGTCTCAGAGGTCTGTTAAGAGACTATTGGGGAGCAGACAGCATCATGAAGTCCAAGAACACACCAGACGGGTCCGAGATAAAGTTATTGAGAAGTATAACGCTGGGTTAGGGTATAAAAAGATTTCCAAAGCTTTAAACATCTCTCAAAGTACAGTTAAATACACCATCCAGGAATGGAAAGAGTATGGCATCACTGGAAACCTACCAAGACCCGGCTGTCCTCATAAACTTACTGACCGAACAAGGACAGCACTGACCAGAGCTGTTACCAAGAAGCCTCTGATGACCCTGGATGAACTGCAGAGAGCTACAGCTCAGGTGGGGGAAACTGTCCACAGAACTACTATTAGTCGTACACTGCACAAATCTGGCCTTATGGCAGAGTGGCTAGAAGAAGCCATTTTTTAAAGAAAACCATAAGAAGTCCTGTTTGCTATATCCCCCATGTGGCTTCTGGCAAACAGAAAACATGTGGAAGAAGATGCTTTGAGACCAAAACGCTATGTTTGGTGTAACTCTGCACGTCACCCGGAAAGCACCATCCCCACTGTCAAACATGGTGGTGGTAGCATCATGCTCTGGGGGTGCTTTTCTTAACAGGGACAGGGAAGATGGTTCGAGTTGATGGGAAGGAGAATGAGGCCAAATACAGGGCAATCTTGGATGAAAACATGTTAGTCTGCAAAAGACTTGAATGGGTGCAGGTTTACCTTCCAGTAAGACAATGACCCTAAACATAAAGCCAGGGTAACAATGGAATGGTTGAGAACAAAAAATATCCATGTGGTAGAAAGCCAGGTCAAAGTCCAGACCTAAATCCAATCGAGAATTTGGAAAGGTTCACAAGCACTCTCCATCTAATCTAACTGAGCTTGAGCTGTTTTGCAGAAGAATGAAATGAAAGTGCTACAGTACTACACCATTGGTGTGCCACTAAGTGTCTTACCTAATGACCCGTCTGTCTGTGTTACAGAGGCCTAACCTGTGGCTGATGTCTGTCTGTATTACAGAGGCCTAACCTGTGGCTGATGTCTGTCTGTATTACAGAGGCCTAACCTGTGGCTGATGTCTGTCTGTAATACAGAGGCCTAACCTGTGGCTAATGTCTGTGTTACAGAGGCCTAACCTGTGGCTAATGTCTGTGTTACAGAGGCCTAACCTGTGGCTAATGTCTGTGTTACAGAGGCCTAACCTGTGGCTGATGTCTGTCTGTATTACAGAGGCCTAACCTGTGGCTAATGTCTGTGTTACAGAGGCCTAACCTGTGGCTAATGTCTGTGTTACAGAGGCCTAACCTGTGGCTAATGTCTGTGTTACAGAGGCCTAACCTGTGGCTAATGTCTGTATTACAGAGGCCTAACCTGTGGCTGATGTCTGTCTGTATTACAGAGGCCTAACCTGTGGCTGATGTCTGTGTTACAGAGGCCTAACCTGTGGCTAATGTCTGTGTTACAGAGGCCTAACCTGTGGCTAATGTCTGTCTGTATTACAGAGGCCTAACCTGTGGCTGATGTCTGTCTGTATTACAGAGGCCTAACCTGTGGCTGATGTCTGTGTTACAGAGGCCTAACCTGTGGCTAATGTCTGTATTACAGAGGCCTAACCTGTGGCTAATGTCTGTGTTACAGAGGCCTAACCTGTGGCTAATGTCTGTATTACAGAGGCCTAACCTGTAGCTAATGTCTGTGTTACAGAGGCCTAACCTGTGGCTAATGTCTGTGTTACAGAGGCCTAACCTGTGGCTAATGTCTGTGTTACAGAGGCCTAACCTGTGGCTAATGTCTGTGTTACAGAGGCCTAACCTGTGGCTAATGTCTGTCTGTGTTACAGAGGCCTAACCTGTGGCTAATGTCTGTCTGTGTTACAGAGGCCTAACCTGTGGCTAATGTCTGTCTGTGTTACAGAGGCCTAACCTGTGGCTAATGTCTGTGTTACAGAGGCCTAACCTGTGGCTAATGTCTGTGTTACAGAGGCCTAACCTGTGGCTAATGTCTGTCTGTGTTACAGAGGCCTAACCTGTGGCTAATGTCTGTCTGTATTACAGAGGCCTAACCTGTGGCTAATGTCTGTGTTACAGAGGCCTAACCTGTGGCTAATGTCTGTCTGTGTTACAGAGGCCTAACCTGTGGCTAATGTCTGTCTGTATTACAGAGGCCTAACCTGTGGCTAATGTCTGTGTTACAGAGGCCTAACCTGTGGCTAATGTCTGTCTGTGTTACAGAGGCCTAACCTGTGGCTAATGTCTGTCTGTATTACAGAGGCCTAACCTGTGGCTGATGTCTGTCTGTATTACAGAGGCCTAACCTGTGGCTGATGTCTGTCTGTATTACAGAGGCCTAACCTGTGGCTGATGTCTGTGTTACAGAGGCCTAACCTGTGGCTAATGTCTGTGTTACAGAGGCCTAACCTGTGGCTGATGTCTGTTACAGAGGCCTAACCTGTGGCTAATGTCTGTGTTACAGAGGCCTAACCTGTGGCTAATGTCTGTGTTACAGAGGCCTAACCTGTGGCTGATGTCTGTGTTACAGAGGCCTAACCTGACCCTGTGGGTGAGCAGTGGGCAGCCCCTGAACCTGCTCACGGCTCTGCATGAGGACGGATCTGCCGCTGGAGACTTGTTTTGGGATGACGGGGAGAGTCTGGACACCTATGAGAACCTGCAGTACGCCTATGTACTCTTCACGGTGGAGCAGGTGCTCTCTCACTTCTAACTTTGGATTGGAAAGTGATAGAGACTTGTGTTTGTGTGTGTCCAACAGTGGATGTTTCAGATAGGACTTTATTGATCTCATGGAGAAATGCCCTTGTGCCAGCAGCTCTTCAGAACACATGGGGTGCAAATTACACACACACGCACAAATGCATTCATGCCCCGTTTTCACACCTCTCTCACATAAAGTGGTAAACGGGAATACTGTCATTATAGTCCACTTTACACTAAAGTTAGTTCTGTGAGAGAAGACAGCTAGTTTACATGAAGCTAAAAGCTAGCAAAAAAGAAAGTGAGTTAGGCCCCAGTGAGTGGGTTCACAATACGTCAGCAATGATCCATTATTATTTAATCCTTACCCAAAATACTCCCGGACCTGTCTGTTCTCTGTATGACCGCAGCAGGAGCTTGGTTCGCATTGCCGGCAGTAAGTCAGACCTGTTCCCGGTGCGTGTTGGAGACCAACGTGACAGGGCTGCCCTTTGTCACCGGTTCTGTTCATTACCTTTATGGACAGAATGTGTGTAGGCGCACTACTTAATGTTTCAAAGTTTCATGCAAACAGTCACTGCCAGTATTTACTATGCTCGCTCAAGTCATTCCATAACATTCATACATGTTACATAATAATAAATAATGAATGAATGGATGGATTGACCTTACCCACAATAACAGGAGTCCACATGTTTGAATCTGCCACTGCCTTTCAGCCCAAGCATGCTTGGCATTTTCCTCCTCGTCCACAACATTATAGAAAATATGAAACCATTTCAGCTTTCAAACGAGGTACAACATGACCAGTTTTGGTCTGCGTCTGGTCAGAATGCTACAGTCTCAGAAGATGCACTCTCTCCCTCCCTCCCCCTTGTCACTCCTATATGGTGTGTGTTGTCAGAAAGTACTGCGGTCCCAGGTGGTGCAGACTCATGTAGAGGCCTCCTACATCACAGTGGAGTCAGCTTCGTTCTACGGAGTCCAGTCCAGACCAGAGCAGGTCCAGGTCAACGGTCAGGAGGCCGCCTTCACCTACAAGGACAACAAGGTACATACACCTGAAAACAAATGAACAACCTGATCTTCACAGTAATGTATTAAATGATTGAACTGATTTAGATGTATTATGTAATTGTATATTTTTCCCACATTGTATGACATCTCCACTTGAAGTAGAACCCACATATTTTCCAGACTTGTTACTAAGATTTAGTTGTTTGTTTAATATCTAATCCTTGTCTGATCCCTTGAGTTTAACCCCCCCAAACAAATTAGAAGATTTTTCTTATACAATTACTTTTTAAAAGCCACGCCACGAAATATTTCACCCAATACATAGAAGAAAAGACCAGCTTTTATTTATTTATTACTGATATTAAAAATGTGTGTTTGCTGTGAGCGGGATCTCCTCAGACTTGACTGTAAACTGTACTAGAAGCGGGACGTCGCCAACTTGTCTCTATGGAGATGTGACTAAAGGCGGCCAAATATGAGTTTTAAATAGGTTAATAATGATAGCGTATTGCACTTTACCTGTGTAGCCAAGTTTCTCAAAGCGTCACACTGTAGTCATTATTCATTGGCGCCATACTCGGTGGTCTATTGTAGCCTCAGCCACCCCGGGGTAGACTGTCAAACCGACCACCACCAACCACTCACCACATGTATTTTGGCCAATTATATATGTTTAGTGGTAGGGGAAACCGGAGTACCCGGAGGAAACCTACGCAGACAGGAGGAGAACATGCAAACTTCACAGGAAGGCAGGTGGGAATCGAACTCGGGACCTTCTAGCTGTAAAGCACGAGCGCTAACCGCTGCGCCACTGTGAGGTTAGGTCCTCATCCTAATCCATTGTCTGATTAGACACTGCAGAAATTGACTTTTCTGTGGCTAGTTTGGCATTCGGAGCAGGTTTTGTATTTGCAACATTATAATCCAAAAAGTCACGCCATGTGGCTTTAATTATTCATTTTTTCATTTATTTATTTATTTGAGCAGAAAAATAAGACATTTAAAATTTGAAAGCAGAAAAAACAAAAGGAGTAGGAAGAAGTTCAAAGAACTTATAATTGACCTACCCCTTATTTCTCATCCAAGTAACATCACATAAAAAAATAAATACATTGGAAACGTGTTATTTTTGTCCATAGTCATGAAAAACTTGAGAAAGCTGACCTTATTTTAAGGTCACACAAAATTAATTCCCAACACACTAAAGTTTACTATTGTCAATGTTCAATAATACAATAGAGTCTTAACTTTACCTAAATAATGGTATCCGAAATCCACCCTGAATAGTTTTATTTATTTTTTTTGTCTCGTGTCAACAAATCAATTTATAAATTTAAAGGAATAGGCCACCGTTTTTACATACTGAGATATGTTCTTACCTTAGAGTTCATCTGTACCGGTCTGGTCTTCACGCATGTCCTCAGTCACGTAAACGCACCACAGACGGTGTTAGCATTTAGCCTCTCTCTTCTCCTCTATAGCTCCAAACGAGGTGAAGATAGAAGCTACCAAGCTCTTCCACGGTTTCCCTATTTAAATATGGTTACGTGAAGTGTTACACACTCGTAGAGCCGGAAAGGACAGAGAACCACCCCGCAGGTTCCCCGTTGGCGTCCCCGGTCGCCCCAGACGGACAGAAGTTCGAGCCCAGCCCCACTGTGACTTTTATCGCGACTTTTAATGGTTTTATGAACACTAACTTATTTTAAAGCCTTGTTTTTAGTTTTGTAATAAAACTTTGTTCTATTTTTTACATGAGTTTGTCATTATTGGTCACACCAGCCTGCTCTCGTTTCAGTTTTCAGTTTCTTTATTGGCACAATTTTAATTTACCACTTTTAGTTTGTCATTCACAAAAACCCCATCACATGTAATTACACAAAATTAAACAATGTGGATTTTCTAAGCGGATAAAAAGGGGAACTATATTGTAAGGTGTAATAATACCAGGAATACTTCGGATGTCGAAGTACTCCTGGTGTAACTATACTTTGGTCGTGTAACACTTCATGTAACCATATTTAAATAGGGAAAATGTGGTTTGGAGCTATAGAGGACGGGAGGAGAGGCTAAATGCTAACGCCGTCTGTGCTGTGTTTACGTGACTGAGGGCATGCGTGAAGACCAGACGGGTACAGATGAACTGGTCTAAGGTAAGAACATATCAGTATCTAAAAACGGTGGCCTATTCCTTTAAACCAATACAATGTTCTTCTTCACAGTATAGTGTGTACAATATCCCACTACAGAACATTTAAGGCAAGATGCTGCAGGTGAAAGGGAAAAAGCTAATCTCCAGAGACACTATCAATTTGAACCTGTCCCTGCAGATTACTAGTCGGGTATTTTCAAGTCAATGTTATGGATAAATCTTTTAAATCCTCTAAACCATGTAAATGAACACAGTGACAGTCGCCATAGCCCTACTGGGAACTAATATCTACTTACTATCTCCATATTTGTATCAGAATTGTGTTGAATTTCAAAAAAAGAACATTTTAAAAGCAAAATAATCCAGGTGGAGGTGTCCCGGATGTGTTTAAGACCATGAAAACCAAGTTTAAATTATTATTGCTGCGTGACTTTATCCAATAGCGTTTAGTATTATTATTGCAATTACGTTTCGATTCATGTCTTAACATTCCATTTCCTGTGTGCTTTGTTGGCTCAGGTTTTGAGAGTAACAGACCTGGGCCTGAACCTCAATCAGAACTTCACCATCAGCTGGAGCTAACTGTGGCCCACCCTCCCACTGCAGACACTGGCCCGCATGTGTCTGCTCAACCAGGAGGGGGCGCTCTCTACTGATGATGGATGACTTCAACTTTTAGCTACTTTTAATTTTAGTTGATAAGTGCAATACACCAAAATGTGCTGTAAATACTGAGTGTTTGTGTTTTGAGTTTGCACTAATGGTTCCGTGTTGCTTTTTGCCAAAACGGATGAAAATGTGAGCGGACGGTTCACGGCGGAGAGGAGCCGTGAACCAATCACTGTGAAGCTTTTCAGACTATCAGGAAGTCCTATTTTTATACAAGTGAGGGAACACAGCTGCTGCTTTTTTATCGTGTGTGTGTCGGCCAATGGTCAAAGTCCTTTTAATTTATGTCTGAATACAAACTCAATTAAAAGTTTGATTTCTTTGAACCTTTGGTGAGTGTGGGTTTTTGAGTACTTCTCAGAGCAGCCACTTTTGACACTGGTCAGTATTTTGGTTTAGGCCATGTCCAGTCCATTAGATAATGATTTACACCATTATATTTGCTATCATATTCAAGAAGACATGTTCATGTTTCATTTGTGCCCAAATGTAATACTGACTATTACCATGGTAACCATAGCTCCTCAAACTCAAATATGAGAACATTTCTCTATTTTCGCCAAAACAGTTCCCGAAGTTTAACATTGAGGCTTCCAGGATCATCAGACACAAATGTTTGATACTTGGTAACTCTCTAGACTCTGAGGGTTGTAATTCTTATAACACATTTGTGTCTAGGATGTAAAAATGATCTTTCTGTGAAGCACTTTGGTCCTCTATATAAATAGACATTGATTGATTGAAATGTACATGTCAGGACTGTACCAACTTATGAGCTATGGATGTAACAATTGTACAATTCTACAATGAAGGCTTGTCAGAATCAGAATGGGTTTTATTGCCATTGTTTGAGAACAGGTTCATAAACTAGGACGTGCAACATAAAACATAACAGAATTTAGATCAAATAAGCTATAAAACTTTAAACTATAAGGCTTTAGGGGCATGCATAAGGAATATTAATAAGATACAAAATAAAAAGTTAAATATGGTAAGACGACAACAATTGACTTAGAACAGTGGGATTATATTTAGAGATGTTTGAGTATAACGTAAAGTGATATAGCTTGGCTGCAAGTCTTGCCCGGATACCTCCTGGTTTCCAGTAGCATAAACTCTTGTGACGCCTCCTCTGTGCACCAGGTGTGGGTGCCTCTTCAGTGTTTCAGAAGAAGAGATTTGAAGGTCTCAAATGTCCACCTCATATGAGCCTCTCCCATAGAAATAAGCCTGTATCTGTCATTAAGGTTTAAACAGCTGGTGAGACCTTCTGTCCAGGACGGGACCAATGCAACTTGAAATTACATCTACAATTATTCTGTACAATATGTAAACTATACACACACACACACTGGTCTATACTCAATTGTGGGGACACCTGACTAAACAGTCACTTGTGGGAACCACCCTTTCTATAGGGTCTTCAGCATCCCAAAAAATCAGGCAAAGCCCCCTAGAGTCCAGAAACAGCAATATTGCCTCAAAATCCCCACACACACACAAAAATTCACACCTGACTTTTACTATATTTATGTGGACTTACCAGGTATTTCCATACTTGTGAGGCCCACTCATACACAGTTTCAGGAGTTTAAATACTTTTGGGCCCAATCATACAGTTTTAGGAGTTTATAAGTATTCAACTCTACAAAACACAAATGTGTCGGAATAATGTAAATAATAATAATAATAACAAGTAAGTAAGTGCTTTATTGTCATTGTACAAGTGTACAACGAAATAGTGTTCAGGTGTTAGTCCTGAGCTGCTGCGGCTGAGCCGCGCTGCCACTGTGTGTCAACCTGACCCGCATGACCTTGGAGGTCGGGGGAACTGTAGCACTCGGAAGAAACCTGGCGGGCTGCCCTCTGTCTCCTCTGATCCTCTGAAATTGGGCCGCGCCTCCTGGGTTTGTCCCTGTTTCAGAGCGTGGTGTCCTTCCAATCCCGTCTTAAAAACTTAAAAAGAAGGTAATCACTATTAAGTTTTGATTTAATTTGAAAAGAAGAAAAAAATCACACGGTTAGCTTTGTTTTTTATTTGTTTTTTCCCCCCTAACAAAACATCCCAGTGTGACAGGATAACATTTGCAAAAGTGGCAATTACATTACACTCAAGTAACAATTGATTACTGTTCTGTATTATGAACAAATTGTCAAACAGATTGTAGAGGTGCTTTGATCATATGGCTCATTAAAAAGTTAGTCTTTAATCTTATTTATAGTTTACAGTATAGTATTTTTATAGTCCGCGTTATTTCGGTTCCTGGATCTGTGGATCAACAATGGCTCAAAGTCCTGAGAAAAGTGGGGTAAAACAGACTCGATCCTCGGACTCGGTCCTCAGACTCGATCCTCAGACTCGATCCTCAGACTCCATCCTCAGACTCCATCCTCAGACTCCATCCTCAGACTAGATCCTCAGACTCCGTCCTCACGCTACAGCACCTTCACTGGCTGCATTTGCTCCACACTGACGAACCGGACTTCCAGCTGAACTACACTCAAACCCGCCGTTATCTCCTGGTGCAGGTCAATTCAATACTTGTCCAAACCTCCCTCTGTCCGTGCACTTTGGATCAGCCATTAAAGCCGACGCACACAGAGACGCTTTGAAACGCTGTTTCATCACATTCTATAGAGAGGTGATGCTCCTCCTGCAGCAACACAGACTCTCTGGCCTGTGACAAACCGACTGCTCTAAACTTTGTTACGAGAGCAGCCGCGGAAAAAGACAAACCATCGTCAGAACTCCACTCTGGAAAGGTAAGTGTTCCGTCGCCAACTCACTGTTAACCTGCAAAAAAGAGCCCCGTTTGCCTCTGTTACAACACTGACCTACGCTTTGCATTTAATGTTTGATAATGTGTTTGATAATGTGTTTAAGACGCTGCACGGTTTGAGAAAAGCCTTTGACCTGCCGTTACGCAGCGGCTCCAGTGTGTTAGCATTTAGCCAATGGCGCTCTGCGTTCTGGTGCGCACTCGCCCTGGCCTTTAAAAACTCGGGACTTGTCGGGACCCGGGAGATTCCCCCGGGCGGACGGGAGGACACTCCCGCGGGAAACTCAGGAGATTGAAATCCATTCTCGTGCAGGTCTCCCTGTCACTCAGAGAATAGAATTTAAAACAGCTCTGCTTGTGTACAAGTCTTTTCATGGTTTAGCACCAAAGTCCATCTCTGACATGTTAGAGCCGTATGAACCATCTCGGGCCCTGAGAACTTCAGGGAGGGGTCTCCTGGTGGTTCCCAGAGTCAATAATAAACACGGTGAGGCTGCGTTTCAGGGTGTTTTCACACAGGCTCTAGTTAAGTCGACCTAAAAAGACTTACAGCCCGAGAGCGGCACTTTTGGGTCAGTGTGAATCTAACCGCAGCACTTTACAATGGTCTAAACGGTCTCGGAGCGGCGCATCTCGCTCTCTGCGTCGGAGCGGTTGTGGTGTGAAGGCGGCCGACCTCTGGTGAACTATTCTCGCTTTGATGCCTCTTTTTTTGCACGAAGAAAGAATGACCCGCGCTGCATGAAGACGTTTGGATTATTCTGACGAGGCAAAATGGATTCACTTTAATCATCAGGTCTTTCCTGTCTTTCCCTTCTGCTGCAGTGAAACTTTCCTCTCCATGTGCTGATGAAGAACATTTCTCTGCGCTGCTCGTCTATAAGCCTCAGTGTATTTAACCATGAGGGAGAGGAGTGACCACCGTGTAAAGCTATGGTCACAACCAGCCGTACGGCCGGTCTACGTGCACAAAACTCAAGAAAAGAGCCGCAGACCCGCCGCAGACCCGCCGCAGACCCGCCGCAGACCCGCCGCAGACCCACCGCAGAGGTTCTATGACATGTCAAACGCTACGGCGCTTACGTTTTGTGCAGGTTGCAAGAGCGGCGTACGTCTGTGTGAGTCTTCTGTACGGCGTATGTCTTTCGTATGTTTTGTAGGAAACCTTTTTCATATGCCGCACTTGTGGACTTCGTATATGTGTCGTGCGCCACACACACCATTAGTGCCCGTTCGGCGAGAGAGCACGAAAACTCCAATGTTTAAAGCTTCAGAGCTGCCTCTGACCAGGTACAAAGTATAATGTTTTTGCAATATGCCGAGAGGAAGAGGAGGAGAGAGAAAGGCTAATGTGACGCGCAGCAGCTTCACCAACGTTTTTTTTGGATCTATGTATGCAAATATAAATCACCGACCAAAAAGTCGTACGTCCGGTTGTGACCCAGGCTTAACATCGGGGAAGTGTGCACATACGTGCGCACGTGTCAGTGTCGGCACATTGACAGGTTGATGCCCGTTGTCATGGGAATACTTTGGTTAACAGCTGATCGTTGTTACGTGGCTGATGTTGCGATGTTTTGTGCGAGCGCGTGTGAACATGGACCTAACTACAAACTTTGGAGTAAATACAGTTGGAGCTTTGTCCAACATGTGTGAAAACGGCCTCAGTTTCATGCAGCTAAAATCTGGAACAGTCTTCATGAGGATGAGATGTCAGGATGACAGGCCTCAACTCTGACAATGTTCAAATCCATAGTTCCACAATGAGTTTGGTAACTTGCTTTCTAACAGTAAACATCTAGCCATGTCAAATCATGTTCGCCAACCTCGCTCTGCTGTGCCATTTTGGTGTGGCGAGTAAGGTGCAGATGTCTCATGTCGGATTTTGTTCTTTGTTAACAACACTTGAAAATCTCGACTTGTAAACTCAGTGCCGTTGTCTGAACGCATACACTTGACTTCTCCGTAGGGAGCTACATCAGCTCAAAACTTTTCTGTAGCTAGAACTGCGTCACCTTTTGACTTTAGGAAATACACTAGTATTGCACCTGAGTAATCGTCGGTAAAAGCCTGTGTGTACTTGTACCTAGGGCTGGGCGATATGGACCAAAAGTCATATCCCGATATATTTAGGTTGAATATCGATATACGATATATATCCCGATATTTTTTCCACAAAGTGAGAGCTGTGAAATGAAATGTTAAGTCAAGGTCACTGCCAAATAGGAGTGTTTTAATATTTAATATTGCAATTTTTATTTTATTTATTTATTTTTCTTCTACCCCATTTGCTGTTAATAACTTTATGTTGCATATAACTAAACTAAAGCCTAAAGTGAGACGATGAAATATGACTTATTAAAGTATTACTTACTTTTTAGTCCTTAATAATCATGAAATATAATAAATAAATAGCCCAAATAATTTCTTGATATTTACTCTTGATTTAATTGTGATTTGGTCAGTGGTTTTGAGATAAGTTCTTATCTTTATCCAAAGCATTCCCAAACATAAGCTCCTAAACTGAGCCACAAACGACTCTTTACTCTTTACAAGCAGCACCGGCTCACCATCTCTGCTCATCATCAGAGCTAGCCTGGTTTTACCATACCCTCGTACTTGTTTCGTACATGCAGGGAAAAATATTTGACCGGAGTTTACGGATGGCAAAGGCCAGGCTACATCAGAGGGACTGGAGTGATTAGCGCTGCTGCTAACGCAATGCTAACGGGGAAAAGGCGATAGTCCTTCGCGGTGGCAGCATTACAAACGCTGATATTTTCACAGTACGTCCACGATCTACCGCAAACCTTCATTAGACTGAGAAGTAAACAAAAGCACATGGCGCAGCGCACGTAAACAAAAGCACATGGCTCAGCGCACGTAAACAAAAGCACATGGCGCAGCGCACGTCGCCGCCATATCTCGCCGCTACATTCACTTCTATCCAAACCATCTCCAAATGATTGAGCCACTGGTTTTTGTTTTACCAACCAAGGGGCTCTCCTCCGCGCGCTTCACAGACATTGTTGCTTTCTTCATGTTTGTTGAAGAGTGCCGGCTGCCCCCCCCCCTCTCCCCTCTCCCCTCGACGAGGGGCGGGGCCGGGGTGCTGGGAGCAGTGCAGAGCTCCGTTCAGCGGGTTGCCTGAAGCAAGTATTACAGCGCAAATTTGGACTATATCGATATATACGATATGGTCTAATTCCATATCTCTTTTTAAAATATATCGATATATCTTAAATATCGATATATCGCCCAGCCCTACTTGTACCCCTCTATACTTGTCGTTTTCATTGGGCCAGCTAAGTCAGTATGGATAAGTTCTAAGGGCTTCTTTGCTTTTATCTCTGGCTCTCTACTTCTTGTTTGAGAAAACTTGCCTTTGGTACAGATTTCACACACCTGATCTGGCTTCACTGCAATTCCCTTAATGTCCATACCTTTTACCACATTTTGAAGTTTGATTACATCCTCAAAATTACAGTGCCCAAGAATCTCATGCCAGGTTTGTACATCATGACACACTTTACACTGGTCAGTATTATCAACAGTAGGTAAGTAGTACAGCTTTCCATACTCATGAATGCCAAATCTGTTACCATCTTTGTGTCGCGGCCGAGGCTTTATTTAAAATTACAATTTAACTACTTTATTAATTACCAACAACGCCATCTTGGATTAGGGCCCAAGGAACCACAATTAGTCGTTTCTCTCACCGTTAATAAGGTCACAGGTTCAATAGGATCATGAAAGTGGACAGACAAGCAAAAGTTAAGATATAAAATTGAATTTATTTAAGTTCATAGAAAATGTATAATTCTCAATTTATAAATCTAATTTAAAATCTTTTACTCACGCACAACCGCATTCACACACATTCATATCAACACGCACTCAAACTATGAATAACATAACCAAAAGTTCTAACAGTCCTATTGTACAATGTGGCACTCAGGGCCAAGCTCCACTCCGTGGAGATCAGGATAGGAACAGTTTTTACAGCAGCCGTTGCGTATTGAGGCCACGCAGAAGGCGATGGCCTTGTTTTTTTTTTTTTTTTAATTCTTTATTTATAGATTTTAACAGTATAAAGATGGGTACATTTCACATATGTGCGAACATGAGCACAATATTATTGTTCACTCTCAAGAATACTGTCCCGTCTCTAAAAAACAAAAACAAAACAAAAATAATAATAATAAAAAAATAAATAAATAAAACAAAACAAACAAAAATAACATATGAAAACTTCAGGGAGTGACCATTACGTTGTTTTTAACTTGACATTCAAAATCAAAGCAGGCTTTTTAATTTTTATATATGCGATCCATTTTTCCCAATATACTAGAAACCTCTCTTGTTTTTGGTTTATAAATGCTGTCAGCTCCTCCATTTTAAAAATATTCATTATTATGTCCCACCACGCAGATAGGGTGGGAATATCTTGTGATAACCATTTTTGAGTTATGCATTTCTTGCTTGCCACCAACAGGATGCTTAACAAATATTTGTCTTTATGTCTCCATTCCTGTGGTAAGCATCCAAAGTATACAGTTTTCATTTCAAAAGGCAATACACAATTAAAAATATCTTGTAATGCTCTGTGAATGTCCATCCAATATTGTTTGATAAGTGGACAGTTCCAGAAGATATGAGAATGATTTGCATGTTGGTCTCCACACTTTCTCCAACAAATAGGAGGTCGTCTGTCAAAGTGTGTTTTTTGACATGGAGTGATAAAGAATCTTATTATTGTTTTCCATCCATATTCCTTCCATCTCTGTGAGTTTGTACATTTCCATTGGAGTTTCCATATTGTTGTCCATTCTTCTTCTGATATTGTTGTCCCTCCCTCTTTCTCCCACAATATCTTTACATACTCAGTAGAATGGGACTTACGATTCATCAACCATTTATACAAACTTGAAACAAGCTTCTTATTTGATTTCCCATCATATGCATTTCTAAACAATTGTAACAAGACCATGTTACCTTCTGATATAGGATTTACTTTTGTTTCTATATAATGACGTATTTGCAGGTATCGAAAAAAATCCTGTTTCTCCAGAGCATATTTTTGTTTGAGTGTATCGAAACTGACAACTTTTCCATCCTTAATAAACTTGCTTAAAATTGTTATACCTTTAGAAGTCCAAAATTTGAATCGCAAATCCAATTTGTTTGGTTTGAAATCTGAGTCATATGCATACCATTTTAAAACTGCAATATCTTTTTTCAAATTATATTCTTTTATAACATTTTTCCAAACCGAAAGAGAACATTGGACCCATGGATTATCTACAGAATCAATATATGTTTGAATATTCCCATCAGCCAAAGTTGCTTGTATTGGAATAGGAAAAAATGTTTCCTCTATATTTTTCCATTGGGAATTGTATGACATATCACACCAATTTATCAGGGCCTTCATCTGTGCTGCACGAAAATATTCCCTTAAAGATGGCAGTCCCCATCCTCCCTTCTCTTTAGCTAATTGCAAGGTCTTGAAACATACTCTTGGCTTTTTCCCCTCCCATATATATCTCGATAGCATTTTGTCCATTTCATTAAACTGAATTTGATCAATTTGTATTGGTAAAGTCTGGAACAAATATAGTAGTCGTGGTAAGATATTCATTTTAATGGACTCAATACGCGAGTATAGAGAGAAGTAAGGAATTAAATTCCACCTTTTCAGATCTTCTTTTATCTTTTTATTCAGTGGAGTATAATTAAGTTCAACAATTTTTGATAAATTTTTTGGTATATTAATGCCTAAATATTTTAATGATTCAGCCTGCCACACCATAGGATACTTTGTAGTTATCATCAATGGCGGGTTGTAATTGAATGTGAGCGTCTGGGTTTTACTCATATTTATCTTGTACCCAGAGAGCCGACCGTATTGTTCAAATAGCCGCATTAGTCTTGGAAGGGAGTCTGTTGGTTGTCCCACATATACCAAAATATCATCCGCATAGCAAGCTAGCTTGTGCTCCCCCCTCCCCGCAGTTATACCCTTGATATGCGGATTTTGTCTCACCATTTGGGCCAACGGTTCTAGATACAATGCAAAGAGAAGGGGAGACAACGGGCAACCCTGCCGTGTACCTCTTTCCAAAATGAAGCTACTTGATAAGCAACCATTAATTTTTATTCTTGCAGTCGGTTTGGTATATAGCGCCTTAATAGTATTAATAACAGTATCATGTAGACCAAACTTGTGTAATGTTCTGTAGAGAAAGTCCCAATTAACCGAGTCAAATGCTTTTTCAGCATCAACACTTATAAGTACTGCTTTAGTTTTATTCTTTTGTATAGAATCTAATATATGTAGAGTTCTGCGTATATTGTCTTGTGTCTGCCGGTTTCTTATAAAGCCTGTCTGATCGTTATGTATCAGTATTGGTAAAAATTCCTCCATTCGCCTGGCCATTATAGCAGTGAATAATCTATAATCTATGTTCAGTACTGATATCGGTCTATATGATCCACACTCTGTTTTGTCTTTGCCCTATTTTGGTATTGCTGTGACAATGGCCTCTTTCCAACTTGGAGGTGTTTTTGCGTTTTTCAGAACCCAATTCAGGGTAGGGAGTAATACTGGGATCAATTCGGACTTCAATTCTTTGTACCATTCAGCCGTATATCCGTCTGATCCTGGAGACTTGTTAGTTTTCAATCTACTAATGGCCTTTTTGAGTTCCATTTCTGATATGTCTGCAGTCATCCTTGCGTTCTGCTCTTCGGTCAGACTTGGTAGATCCAATGAATTTAGTAGACAATCAATTTCGTTATCACTTCCTCCTGGGACTTTGGAATATAATGATTTATAAAACGTTTCAAACGCTTTGTGAATTTCTTGCATTTTATTCTTCATCTTTCCTGTTTTTGAGTCTTTAATTTTCGTTACTGTATTTTCAGCTATTTTCTTTTTTAATTTCCACGCTAATATTTTCATGGATTTTGACCCACTTTCATAGTACTTTTGTTTCAGAAACATTAACTTTTTCTTTATATCTTGGATGGCTAGATAATTAATTTCCTTTCTAGTGTTTTTAATATCGTCAAGTACATTTAATGTTAGAGATTGTTTGTGTTTAATTTCAAATTCTTTCAATTTATTTTGTAATTCCTCCATTTTTTTATTCCTCATCTTTTTCTTGTGTGAGGCTATTGCAATAATTTTCCCTCTAATTACGGCTTTTAGTGTATCCCATAGAATAGCAGGCGAGACCTCTCCATTATCATTTATATCCAGGAAATTTTGTATTTCTTTTTTCATTTGTTCCTTAAAATTTACATCTTTAAGCATACTCGAATTCAACTTCCATGTGATCATCTTGGGGCACAAATCTAAATTCACCGTTAAATACACAGGTGCGTGATCACTCACATCTATTGTCCCCATGTTACATGTCTGAATTCTGTCTTTGTCTTTTGCAAAAGTCATAAAATAATCAATTCTCGTGTAGAGAGAGTGTGGAGCTGAATAATAAGAGTAATCTCGCCTGCTAGGAAAAAGATCCCTCCAAATGTCAATTAAACCAACCTCTTCAAAAAGAGCACACACCTTCTTATGCAAAGTATTTGAATCTGGGCCTTTTCTATTTGAACTGTCAAGTTCTGGCCGCAAACGGATATTCAGATCTCCACCACATATCAGAAAACCTTCAGTTTCAGTTACTATTATATTTACGATTTTTTGGAAAAAGGCGAAATCGCTCCCTGGAGGGATATAAACATTCATTAATGTAATTGGATTACCATCTATATGTCCTTTTACTAATATGAATCTTCCTTCTTTATCTTTTAACTCAAATGTCTTTTCAAAATTAACTTTATTTGAAATAAGGATCACAACACCTCGTCTGCGGCCAGATTTATAAGATGAGGAAAACATTTTTGTAAATCCCATTCTCTTCAATTTTTCGTGTTCTTTATCGTTCAAATGGGTCTCCTGTAAATACACTACTTGTACCTGATCTTTTTTTACTTTAGTCAGGATTCTGCTTCGTTTAACTGGGTTAGTTAGTCCATTTACATTAAATGAAATACATTTTACCAAACCGTTATTCATTAGTTACAAACCAAATGTATAAAATGTCACAAACATGAAAAAATGTGTCATCTCCCTGAGTGAACAATAACTCTGAACAATGAAAAACAAAAAAGAACCAACTACTAAACAAATTAAAATAAAGTGACTCCAAGGTAGGGGTCTCTCCAACATGACCCTGTGGTATGGTGGTAAATGTGTCAAACAGTAGGGGAAAGCCTCTCTTCACATAGGAGAGAGGGCCCCTATGGCAGCTCTGTGCTTCCATCCCAAAGTCTATCTTAAAAGTCTTTTTACATGCCTTTTCCTCATTTGTTGGTGAAAAGAAAAGCGTGGCATATTTACCCAAAGTGGTGTCGAATTCTTGTCTTTAATGTTCTGTGGCAGGTGGTGTAAGTCTCCTGTAGATCTGAAGTCTTTCCCGGATAACTTGTTCACGAGTTTCTTCATCCTCCCGTCGATGATGCGCTCCTACCATGGTCCACGCCGACCGCGCCAGCTGCTCCGCCGGGCTTTCTTTCGTCGTTATCCTTGTTACTAGAAAGCCTCTGGTGATCATATCGGTTGTTGCCTCCTGCGCCGATTGATACAGTCGGGTCTCGTTCTCGTAAAACACCCTCAATTTGTAAGGGAAGGGGGTCTGAAATCGGATGTTGTGGCGTTTCAAAACTTTTTTCGCTTCAGCGTATTCCTTGCGCTTCTGTAGAATAGCTGGAGGATAGTCCTGATCGAAGTATATTCGCTTTCCTTGCCAAAGCACAGTCTTCTTGGCCCATGCTTTACGCAAAACTTCTTCTTTGACTGTAAAACGTGCGAATCCTATTATTATTGACCGTGTTTTCTCCTCAGTCCCCGATGGCTTGGGGCCCAGTGCTCTGTGTACTCTCTCAATGCCCAGGCTCACCGTCACCGGGATCTCCAGACTCTCCCGAAGTAGTTTCTCCACAAAAACCACCATCTGTGACCCATCCTCAGCCCCTTCGCGAACGTTATACAGTCTTAAGTTATTCCTGCGAGATCTACCCTCTTGATCGAGGAGTTTGCTTTCCTGATCCCTCATAACTTTTAGCATTTTAGCTAGCACTTGCTCCACATTTTGGACCCGTTCTTCGACATTTTCAATACGAGTTTCAGCCTCCGTAATCTTCTGGTTGACTGCAATTAGCTCGGTTTTAAAGTCTTGGAAGTCTTTACGAAAGTCTCGTAATTCCGATAGCATGGTCAACGATGTAGCGTGAAGACTCGAGGCCTGGTCAGCGGCAGCTTGAGCAGTAGCACCCGAGCTAGCATTAGCACCTTCGTTAGCTTCTAAATCGCTCGCATCACGTTCAGGTGTCCCTTCTCCAGCCGCACCTTTTGCTTTTGGATTTCTTTTCACCATGTTCGCCCCGTGTATCCCTTGTCTATTACAGTGAGAGAGAAAATGAATCTGATGTATTTACGGGGCGAAAAGAATAAAATTTCAAGAGCGCTGCCGAACTAAGCTGCCATTCACGAAGATGACGTCACCGGACTCCCCCGGCGATGGCCTTGTTACCTTGCTTGTGGAGGAGTAGTTCGTGAGACCAGCGAAAAACGCGCTCGGGTGCAGGAGCCCTCGAGCCCTGGTCGATTTAGCTCAATTCAGTCCAGTTCATACGCAGCTTTAACGGTGCGCTTGCCTTATCCACACGTCCCGTAGCTCGAACCAGCCACAACCATATGAACAGTTTTTGGAAGGGGAGGTAGGAACAGGACCCTATGAAAATATTTACTTGTTTTTAGAAGGAACACACATACATTTGTTTCCTGGAAGCACTATGAAAACATACCGTCAAGTGAAGCACTCCGCACACGAATTGCCCGGTCCTCTCTCAACGTAACCGCGTTGCACAGCAGAGAACAACCCCCACGCCACAGCCCACGGGGACAGCAGGTAGAGCGCGCGCACGGCAGAGGCGTGAGCTCGAGAAGACGCCAACATGCTACAAAACACGGGTTTAGGACAGATCGAACTAGGTGTAATGAATAAAACCCATACGGAAACTCACCAAAGGCGCATACGGCGAAAGCGTAATTCAGTTGCGCGGCCTTACGCCTTGTGCAACTGAACGCGTGTTTGGCACGAGACACTGCCCAAACGCAGCAGCACTGTCCCCGGGCGAAGCTACGTGACGTCAGAGGCGGAAAAGGTCGACAGCAGGTGAGATGCGCACCTAATAAAGGGTCTAGCGGTGATTGGCTAACCAGCGGAAATGCGTACCACTACATTCGGTTACCATGTGACTGTCTTCTATATATCACTGTTGCTCCTCCGCCCGTTGCTCTTGACACTGAAAAGATGTTGTGGGGATATGAAGGCATGTACAGAGCGTCCCGCAGCTGCGCTCTGTGCTGTCTTCCATCGTGGTCCATGAGATGTATCATCACTGTTCCTCTGCCTTGAGCCATTCCACTGCAACGCGTGCAGCTCCACTGAATGAGTCTCTGGTCGGAATGTGCCATCAAAGCTTTGGAATGTTTTTATGTCGTTCACGATGTGGGAGGTCGCTCCTGCCTCCACCATAATGCCTTTCATCTTTACTTTAGGGATTGAACCATCATCTTTGGTCTGTGCAGCCTTGAAGAAGTAGTCACTGGCTTCTTTGTCTGTGACTTTTCTTGCATTGTCCTGTTTATCTTTCTTTCTACACAAGGATTCTTGGTGTGTATTGCACCACACCTTTCTGGTACATTTCCTTGCTCTATGTCCTTTTATTCCACATTTGAAGCACGTCATGTTTGCGTCTTCACCTTTTCCTTGGTTGCTGGTATACTTCTTGAGAGCATTTCTTTCCTGCTTTACATCAGTTTTCATCACATTGTCTGTGGTCTCTGTTGTGCTCATTTTCTCTGATTCTTCATATATTCGTAATCTTCTTTTGAAGTCAGCAAATGTCACATTGTCCTCATTTTGTGTTTTATGAATGGCTAGTGGTTTGTAAACGTCTGGTAAACCTCCAAGAATCATGGCTATGATCAAACCATCACTAAGAGTCTCACCGGCATCACGTAGAGCTGAACTCAGGTTCTCTGCTCGGATGATGTAGTCTGTAGTTGACTCGCCGTCCGCCTTCCGCAGCCTCGTCAAAGACATGTACAGGTTGATGATCCGTGGCTTGCTTTTCCCTGAGTAATGTTCCCTCAGTATTTTCAATGCTTTTCTGCCGTCGTATGTAGCTTCGTGTCTGATAAGTGACACACTTTTATCATCGATTAGCCGTATTAACTCAGCGTAGCAGTCTGGATTCTTGATCCTGTCTGCTGCTATCTGCTCCTCACTAGCTGGCTCATTCAAAGCTGTTTCTTTCAACTTTAAGGTATGTAAATGTCCCAAAAACCTCGTTTCCCAAAGGTCGTACTTGTCTTCTGATCCATCGAAAAACATCTGCGTTCCGTTGGCTCCACGTTGCCTGTGAGAACAGTGTCTGGGTGCCTGGGCCCATAACCTGTTGAGGCGTGTAGGTCGAGGAGATGGTCAGTGTAAAATAACGATGCTCTCACGTTGGTATCTTTAGCTTCTTGCTGGGCATATTTATTACAAAGAACAACTTGGCAGCACGGGGAACCTCAGCCGTGGCCATGAGCGCATGAGGAAGTTAGCAGAAGGACATCACGTCTACATCCTGTATGCGTCTTCAAAATAAGAGCCTCCATTTAGACAGGGAGTAAGAGCGCTATAATAACATTGTTTAACAGCCCGTGGCAGCGCGCAAACACCACGCAGCAGCGCCGGACACATATTTGTGACCGTGCGTAATAATTCGTGCCATTAATCGTAACGCGTAGTAACAGGTCGCAACAGTTTGTGGCGGCGCGTGAATCAGCAAATTCCACTCACATTCGTGATCCTTGGCTACGAATGTGGATTTTTGGCATTCGAAACGCATCGTGCTTATGTGTAAACGCAGCATAACAAGAAAATACGAATAAATACCTGTATCAAAGAGATCAAATGCAGGTGTGCTGCAGGCCGATGTAGATTCTAAAGTAAAAAATAGGTTGCGTTCACAATTTAGAATGTGATGATGTCATACTGTCAGGTGGAGGGCAGGGGCCAATACTCTACTCCTCTTTTTTCCCCCATGTTCGCCGCTGTGTTGGCCTCCTCTTCTGGATCCTCAAAGGTCAGTGTCGTTATTTCTTCTGTCTCAAACACGGAGCACACCACAAAGATCTGCTTTTGCGTTGTTTGGTTCCACAACACACACGCAACCTGAGTCCGTCTTTGGGCAAACTCACACTTACCCA
This sequence comes from Proterorhinus semilunaris, assembly GCA_021464625.1. Taxonomy (NCBI): domain Eukaryota; kingdom Metazoa; phylum Chordata; class Actinopteri; order Gobiiformes; family Gobiidae; genus Proterorhinus; species Proterorhinus semilunaris. Next base: position 42,751,970 of record CM038349.1, on the reverse strand, counting down.
CCGGACCTGTGCCATACTCCACTGGTGACAGTGGTCAGTGTTACAGAGCGGTAACAATACAGCTTGTATTGATGATGGGAGATACCAGCCTGGTATGGGAATAAAACTTTAGGTTCTGTTGAAAGCAAGTACCCCAAAAAAATAAATAAACTCAAGTCTTGATGCTGTTGGTCCAGGGACAGAATTAAAAGGAAGTGACTTGGTTGTTTCAAATACATGTTTTTTTTCCCCCAATTTGTTTTTCTTATTTTGCCCCAATTTTTTTCTCATTTTCCCAATTACCCCCATCATTTTGCTAATTTTGTATTTATGATCACACAGGTCATACGGATTTGATATTTCACAACATCATACCGCTGTTCTAAAAGGGGATTTTGCTGATATTAGCATTTAGCCAGTGTTAGCACAACTTTAGCTGTTGTTAGCGTAACATTAGCATGTTGCTTACCTACATGGTTGTGTTTTAGCTGCTTCTTTCCTCTAGTATTTGCCTTGGCCCCTCTGAATAATTCCATAACTCCACCAGAAGGCAGCATTTGTCCACATGTGTTCTCATCGCGGCTCTAAAAACCTTTAATGACGATCTGTTGCTCCTCTGTGGGGGCGTTGTGTCGTGTAGTGGAAACACAAGCGTGTTCTGCGTATTAGTTTAGTTTATTTATTTAAAAATCAAAGCATCTTAAATCAAAATGTCTTGGATTGCTCAACACATTTCACTGTTTACGTTTACAAAATCAATCCGTCCACGTACAATCAGATTGGTTTATTTGCCGTGACGTGTTGTTAGCGAGCAACGTCACTCACGGGACGCGGAAGTCCCTCAATAACAATCTACGAACGATGCACGAAAGAGAGAAAGCGCGTCTCCAGTCGGCGGTAAATGACCAAAAAACACATCGACAGTAGGTGAGTTTCGTTATTCATAATCCTGCGCAAATATTAACGCAAAACCGCTAATAACACCACATCAACAGCAGACGCCCGCCCTTCGCTGATTGGTTTACTCCGCTTCCTGTTGGCTTGCGTAACTACCGCTGTGGGAAATGGATTCGACGCAGGGGTGCTGTACCAGCCGGTGAGTCTGGATTTTTCCAGGCTAACGGTTTCCCCGACCTCCAAAAACATGCTGGTCAGGTCGACCCACAGTGGTGGTCCGGCTCAGGCCTGACCGGTTGTACAATGACAAATAAAGCACTGAGAAGTGAACACTGTGGAAGGGGCTTTGAGATGGAGTTCATGAAGTTGAAGCTAGGAAGGCGACAGAGTGCCAGTAGATGGCACTCTTGCCGCACAGCATGAAGGTTCCTGATTTGACTTTGCAGTTCTTGCTGCTTTTTAAGGACCAGCCCCACTTTTGATTGCTTTCCGACATGGGGGGACCTGGAGTACTGGGACACTTTTGGAGGAACTTTTTCAGCTCTTACCCTTGGGTTTGTAGTTTTTAGTCATAACAGCTATGGTCACAACCGGCCGTACGGGCTTCTACAGCTGGTCTACATGCACAAAACGCAAGTAACCACATGGAGAGCGGCGTGTGACGTGCTTGTTTCGGAGCCGCGGAGGTTCTTTGACATGTCAAACGAACTCTACGGGCGTTTACGTTTGTTTCAGGTTGCAAGAACGCTGTACGTCTGCGTGAGTCTTCGCTGCATTGAAAATAATCAAATTTGTTTTAAAACATATTCAGTCGCAGTTTTGGCTGCTCAAAATGTTTTTATTTTTTTATCAGACAGTTCTGAGTCTGATTAATGAAGTTCATTCAGTTTTAACTTCTGGAGTGTGTCTTAACAGTCTCTCACTCCTACACACTTGTTGAGTTTGTCCACAAGCTCTGGCCTTGTCCTGCATTTTTTTGTCTATTTATTCAGCCTTCTTTTGTGCATTCTTTTTAAGCCTCTTCATTTGAGCCTCAATGGCATTTTTCCTATAGTCCTCCCAGCATTCCCTGCTCTGCTCCATCTCTGCCTCCTGCAGTGCCTTGCTCTCCTGCTCCTCATCAGTCTTGTTGAGTGTCTCTTCCACCCAGAAGTCCCCACTCTGCTCCATCTCCTGCAATGCCTTGCTCTCCTGCCCCTCATCAGGTGTCTTGTCCAGTGTGAGTGTATTTTGCGCCCGGAGCTCTGTGATGGCACGCTCAGATTCTTCAAGTCTTGCCTTCTGTCCGATTTTTGGGTCCAGCAAATTAATGAGATGTTTCCAAAGAGCAGCCGTGTCATCCGTCCATTTGTTACGGATCTTCTGACAAAAGCCTCTCTCCTCCACAAGCTCGCTCTCCAGTCGTGTCATCTTTTCCTGCATGCCACTGAGCATTGACATTATTTGACATTGACATTGTTTGTTTTGTGGCGCTCTCCCAGGCCGCCTTCATGTCATTGTCCTTCTGCGTGCTCTCATAGTGTTTTTCAGCTGTTTCCTCCAGAGCCCTGTTCTCTTGTGCTCCTCTTTCAGCTCCAGGGCTGTCAGACAGAGCAGTTCTCTGAGCTTTTGGGAGGACTTGTTCAGGGTTTGCGTCTCGGCCCGAAGTGACGTATTCTCCTCCTTCAAGGCTCTCATGATGTTGTCTTTGGCCTTCAAGTTCAGCTTCGTCAGACAGTTGCAGCCTCTTTTTATTAGTTGTGGCACAACATTTGATTCACAAACATGTTTTTCAAAGTGTATATATCAGTCCCATTGTTATTTTAGATGATTTAAATACAAAAAGTGCCTTTTATCCATCGTGTCTTAGATATTTTGATTTATCTGGCTGGTGTTTTTAATTTTATAATAAAAACAGCCAGTCTTTTGAACGTCTCTTTGAAATGAATGAATCACGAAGACTCGGCTCCTAGTAAAGAGCCGTGAATCCCATCACTACCCCAATGAATTTTTCAAACAACAAATCATTGTTTTATCTTTAAAATCATTACCAAGTGAAATAATACATAATAAATTAGCAAGAAGCCTGTTGATCTGTTCGAAAATGCTTTGAGATGAATATAGCAAAGACAGTTTCATAGACGCTGCCTAAAAAGAAATAGTTAAAAACATAGAAATAGAAATATATAACCCAAATTCAAAACATGATAAAAATTGAAAAAGATAACCTACCTCCATGGAGCGCTTCTGGTCCTCAAGCCTCCCCTGGTTCATCGCCGTCTCGTGGACCTTCTGGGTGATTGAGATGTGGTCCTTTTTAAGTGTCTTATACTTTTGGGTTAGTGCCGTGTTCCTCTGCTGTTCCTGGGTCATCTGCTCCTGGAGTCCCTCAGCGTCCTGCTTTAATTGGACGATCAGGTCCATGTGTCCACTCTGCTCCTGTATTTTCTGTTGAAGATTTTGATTTGACTGTTTTAGCTGACCGTAACTGTCCTTGAGTGCCTGCGTCACCAAGCTAAAGTGCTCTCTCTGATGGTCTATCTCCTGTCGTAGAGAGACATTTCTGATGTCCCCTTCAGCGATGGAGGCCCGGAGTGTGGCGTTGTCCTCCTGTAGCCTCTGGTTAAGAGTCTGGAGGTCTCTGACCTCCGCTCGGTTAAAATCCATTGTCTGCTCGATGCGGTGGGTTGTTTCTTGTCCTGTTTCGATGGTGGTCTTTTCCTCTTTTACTGTCACCAGCTGCTTTTGCCCATTTGGCGCCTTGGATGAACATCACCTTTTGTGATGTTTAGAGGGCAGGCCACTGAGAGCAAGACACAGAAAGGCTTTTGATTCAGGACACGTCTTTGGTGCATTGTCTTAGGTGAGATGAGGCAACCAGCAGAGGCCTTTGTGGCCATTGTGATGTCTTTAGGTGAGATGCAGAAAGCTGGCGCTTCAGTAGAAACTCAGCATGGCGTCAGACGGTCTTCTGGGCATTGATTAAAGGCCCAGAAGACCACCAGATAGTAGGTTTAGTTTGTGTATTTGCAGCAACTGGTTTTAGTTTAATTAACTCTAAAAACTGCCATTACACTCCTCTCTTTTGATTAAATTCAAAACCAGTTTTGTATAAATCACATTCAGTGATTTATACAATCACTGATCACCTTCAAGCTTGTGTTAATTAGAAACACTTCAATTATTGCTGTCAACTGAGTCGAATTATGCTGCGTCCACACCAAGCGCCGCCGACGCCTCCAAAGCGTCAGGTTTACATTTAAAATACATGGAGGACGCGCCTCAAGAGGTCCCGCAGCGCCGCACGCGCCTCCTGTGCGTTTTGAAGATTTTTGCGCGTGGGAAGCTTATGACGCGCCTCCAGGGCGTCCAGCGCGGCCAACGCTAGAGTTGGAAATGTTGAACTTTTTGGAGAAATTCACGAGCGTCGACCAATCAGGAGCCTTCTCCAACAGTGACGTACGTTGTAGCCGAGCGGCCACCGGGGCAGAAGCTCTGCCACCCTGCAGATGTAAACAAGTAATGGAGGATTAGCTTCATTGTGAACCGGAGCTACAGCAGCTCTGGGACTTTTACAAAGACACGCATCAGTGTTTCATTTACCTAAACACCCAGGATTAAAAGCGGCGACAAGAAAACTTATTTGAGCGGCTGGATCTGCGCTGGGAATGTGTTTGGGCCTCGATGATGCACAGAGCATTCCCAAAGCTGCTACAAGCCAATCCATGTGAAAACGAGAAATATGCACGAATAAAGTCAATAAAGCCCTTAACTACACAGAACAGCCTTTATGATGGTCACACACTGAGCTGGGCTTGACCAGTGATGTAGTGTGCATGGTCCAGGAGAGGTTCTCTGTGATGTGCACACCCAGGAACTTAGTGCTGGTCCCCCTCTCCACTGCAGCACCATTGATTGTTAGAGGAGCATGCTGGACCCGTGCTCTACGAAAGTCCACAACACTCTTTTTTGTCTTCTCCACATTTAGAGAGAGGTTGTTCTGTGTGCACCACATGGCCAGACTGCTCACCTGACTCCTGTAGTTTGACTCGTCTCTGTTGTTGATGAGACCCACCACTGTTGTGTCGTCTGCAAACTTGATGAAGAGGTTTGAGTCGTACTTTGGAGCACAGTCATGGGTCAGCAGAGTGAACAGGAGGGGGCTCAGCACACAGCCTTGGGGAGCTCCCGTGTTCAGTGTGATGGTTCTGGAGGACTTTCCGCCGACACGTACAGCCTGTGGTCTCCCCTTCAGAAAGTCCAGAATAAAGGGACATGTGAAGGATCATTTGGATGTTTCTTTTTTTTCCGCTTTAAATTTCTTTATTTGGACACTATGTTGTTGTTGGACAATATACAGTAGGTGGCGCTATGCGCTTTTGTTTGGCCTGCACTGAACTTTAAAGAAGAAGAAAAACAGCTGTTGGTGATGTCACTTCCCCTTCCCCTGGGCAAGGACGGTCGAATTGGGCAAATGCTGCTGAAGCTCCAGTTCACTAACTGCATGGAGATCTAACGGTTGACCCCATGAAAGGTTAAGGATCAGTTGCTAGTGTTAGTACTTAGATGCTACAATTTAATGGTTTCGGATGCAGCATTAGTATTAACCATATAGCGCAAAAGTAGGTCACTCTTTGGCGGGCCAACAGAATTGGCACTCCACTTTGGGCACTTTGACATCTGTTAACATATTGTCCTTACTGCATACCATACTCGTGTTACCTGGAGTATCCGGAAGAGGTCGCTGTGACCACATGTTGATTCACCACTGAAGGTAGCCTGTTCGCACACTTTTGAAGCGGTTAGCGCTCGTGCTTCACAGCTAGAAGGTCCGGGGTTCGATTCCCACCTGGACGGGGCCTTTCTGTGTGGAGTTTGCATGGTCTCCCCGTGTCTGCGTAGGTTTCCTCCGGTTTCCCCTACCACTAAAAACATGTACAATAGGCCAGGATGAATGAGAGTGTGTTTGAGCGTGCGCACAGACGCAAATTAGCCCAAATCTACAATCCGGTGTGGCTTGTTTACATGCATGAGACCCATGTATGTTCATTAACATGCACTGTCCCGACCAAATAAACCAATAAATAAATAAAAAATTATAAACAAATCTACACTGTTGGTCCAAGGACAACATTTAAAGGAATAGGCCACCGTTTTTCCATACTGAGATTATGTTCTTACCTTAGCTTAGATGAGTTGACCTGTCTGGTCTTTGTGTGTGTGCTCAGTCACACAATTGTTGTTAGCATTTTGTCCCTCCCAGCAAAGGTATAGCCCCAAACTGGGGTGAAGTTAGAAGCTACCAAGTTGTTCTACATTTTCCCTATTTAACCCTCGTGTGGTCCTTGGGTCATTTTGACCCGAAAGCCTCTGGAGCCGCAGCCCATCCAAATGGCCCAAAAGCCACTGAAGGATTTTTATAAAAAGAAGCAGAAAAAAATATGAATGTGTGGTCATTTTCAGGCTCTTTTTTGAAGTGTACATTTTTGACATTAGGGTCTTTAAAGGCCTGGAGTACTTCGACGATATTACTGCGCTGATGTCGAAGTAGGTGTTATTACGCCTCACAATATAGTCCCCCTTTTTTATCCGCTTAGAAAATCGATATGTTTAATTTTGTGTAACTAGACTTGGATCGGGTAAAGGCTAAGCTAAGGTAAGAACGTATCTCAGTATTGAAAAACGAGAAGGCGATATGAGCCATGCGCTCTACCGATGGAGCTAAACGAGCGAAGCGCCGCAAACGCACGTTTATCAAGTGTATGAAGCAACCCGGGTTCATGTATTTGGAGGAAACTGAGTGGCGGCTTTACAGGTTAGGCATTATTTATTTAATCATTTTGTAATCAGGGAAAATTCACCTGGGTGCCCAAAGATTTGAGTGGGCGCTTCAGCCCCGCAGCACCCACGGGATCGGCGCCTATGGAGACAAGTATGTTTCATGAGCTCATGTACAGTGTGTTGGCATTACATCTGCACGGCGACACCAACTTCCCTTTCTATTCTTTGGAGCCTTTATAAATATGTTATGGGGTTTATTTTTCAAATGTAGTAATAAGTTTCCCAACAAAAAGACTCAAAAGTGCATTTACTTTGTTGGGGTTGAGGACTTCTTGGTAAAAAATATTATTAATGGGTTACGAAATGACTAAACAATAGGTTGATTATTGTTTCTAAAAATAGAAATAGTCCAGGGCCCTGCGAGCTATGACATCATCATGTTTGTTTACATCACTCGAGCCGACGTGACGTCAGCGTGCAGAGATGTTACAGGTTGTAATATCGGGAATTTTCCAACATTGGAAATGTTCCAAGGGAATTAACTGGAATTAATGGAAATAAACAGGGAATATATCAGAATCAGAATAGTATTTATTCCCATTGTTCACGAACAGGTTCACAAACTTTTTTCTCCGTAGAATCGTGCAACATAAAACATAAAACATAAAACACAGACCTGAGATAAAACTGTAAAACTATAAGGCTATAGGGGCATGCATAAACAACAACAATTTGACATAGAACACCAGGGGTGTTCACAGATGTGCAGGTGTATTAAAGGACCTGTATCATGCTATTTTAGCCATTCCAAAGTAAAGTATAGGCATTTATATGATATATTGTACCTCTACCACTACGGAGCACTCATTTTTGTGATAAATATAAGTATTTTCTGGAGGTATTTTTCCAACCCGGAAGACAAAACGCTTGGATTCAGTTAACTCCGCCCCCTCTCGCCGCTCATACAACTTTAGCAGTAGTAGAAATATATATATCACAGCAAAAAGTGAAGTTACTTCATGATGCTGTTATAAGGAGTTAACATGTGCAACACAGCTTCATGGCTAAATGGCTAACACACACGCTAACATGCATTTTGATCGACTAACCACTCTGATGTTTCCAGTATGGGACTTGCGCTGGTTATAAAAGTTAATCCACTTTGATTCTGGCCAAGGTTCATCAGCATCCATCAGTACAGGCTCAGACAAACACTATTGTGGCTGATAGTCGCTGAATCCCGGAGGGAAAGTCCAACTTCTATGGCCTCTTCTTTAGGAAGGTTGAATAAAGTCCTGTCCTCGCAGCCAAACGCGGTTTTCTCCGTGACATTATCGTGTGGTAAGAAAAAAGAACAGGTGTCCAGACTCCAGAGTAGGTTAGAAAAAGCTCCCTCTTCACAACTTTCGGTGCAACATGACATGACCATCTGTTCAGACCGTTCGGACGCTCAGGGGGAGCGTTTGTTTTCGGTACAGGGGCAGCGCAGCGTCAGGCACTTCCTCTTTTTTTTTTTTTTTTTCATTTTTTTTTTTTATTTATTTTTTCTTACGACAGAAATAATGAAAAAAGCAGTTTTACAAATGAAAATCATGCCGTAAGGCATTACATTACAGACGTCGAGCACTTCCGTTCCGCTGTGACGACACAACTGAACATGCCAGTCGTTTACCAGGAGAGGGCGGAGCAGCTGCTCAGAGAGCAGGATTCAGGAGGATTACTGAGAACTGCGTGAATGAATCCAAAAACCACTCTGGGGGTGTTTATGATAAGGAAATAGCATAACAACATGGTTAAAAGCTCCAAAAAGTCGATTTTGCATGATATAGGACCTTTAAGAATGATGGGCCCCCACATATTGTACTGATGGAATTTAACCCAATAAACACAACTCATTTGTTAGTCAAAGCGGGCAAAATACACATTGAGTGCATGGGGCCCCCGCACATTTAACTCGGGGGGGGAGGGAGGGGGGGGGGGGGGGGAGGGGGAGGTCTGCTTGTTCTCTGGGCCCTTAGAATCGTCCTAACCTTCTGTAATGGAAAATATGTGGATGCTTGAAAGTTGTGTTTCATATGTTGCATGATTTTCATTGTGGTAAACCTTATTGTTGCATTTCTCAACAGGCTGCACTCTGTCTCCAAAAGCAAGACAGCAAAAACAACGGAACTGCCACTAGGGCTATCACCTGTGTGTAAAAAACCTCTGAGGTATTGGTGTTGAAAAGGTCTCCCTGACATCCTGACGGCGTCTCCAACACATGGACATGTAATGTCTCCAATATCCTATTGAACTGTATTGATCCAGGTCAGCCCATGCTGAGCCATTGGAATGTGACTAATGTGATAGCACCTGAGTAGCTGGCGGAAGCTTTTGTTCTCCAGGCCAAGTCACACCCACCTTTAGTAGTACACACATCATGTAATGCTGTTTGAAGTTGAAGTGCAAGGAATACAACTTTGTGTTTGTTTCATCCTCACTGGTTCCACCAAAAGGAGCTTTATTTCCACTTCCAGTCTGGCCTTTTGCAAATATAAATGAAACTGTTATTGTCCATGTGTGTCTTGGAAATCTCCAGGAGTATTTTCAAGGACTTTGATTTTACTTTTACTTAGTAAAGTGTTACTCTTACTTACAGTATGCATTTTTGCTACTAAAATAAGTAACAGTAAGGTCACTTTAAAATGGTTTTACTCGAGTAAAAGTAAAAAAGTAGATATAGTACTTGGTGACTACTTGAGCCCTGAGAAACTATTCTAGCCTAAATGTCCATGAATACCTTTGTAAGTTGTATTTGCAGCATCTGCTTTGGTAAAAAGAAACAAAGAAAAGAGCCTAAATGTGTTGTTTATCATTTACTCTCAGCAGCACATCTGCACCTCCAACTAAGAGTTCTGAAACTTTTCCTCATGTACAAACGTAGGCCCCGCCCCTGCCGCGTCACCGTCCCGTCCTGCAGTACCTGCCCCAGACTCGGGCCAAACACGACATTGCGCCTTTTCCCTCGGTGTTTCCCTGTCTGTCACCCACCCCCTCTCATCCTGATCGGCCTTCCGGGCTGAAGCCCCTCTCAGCGAGGCCCCCGGACAGAGGACACCGCTCCCCGCCTCCCTCCCGCCTCCCTCCCGGACAGAGCTCCAGGATGGCGGCCGTGAAGGCGCTGCAGCAGTGGTGTCGGCTCCGGTGCGAGGGCTACCGGGACGTGAGCATCACCAACATGACGACGAGCTTCAGGGACGGCCTGGCCTTCTGCGCGCTCATCCACAGACACCGGCCCGACCTCATGTGAGTACGACCCCCGCCGAGAGGGAGGGAGGGAGGGCAGCGGGAGGACAGGGTTCGGCCGCGGCGTGACGCGCACTGTTCCCGGGGTTGGAAGTGGAAGGAGCCCGGTCACTGCCCGCAGCGCATGGACGAGTTTGCACAGAAAGTTTCGACGTGAGGAACTTTGAAGAGGAGGTTGTTGCTTTGCGCTTTACAAGCCTGAGTCATGACAAGTGTCTCAAAGAACTACACAGTTGTCATTAACACTCAGAGGGGGTGAGTATTACTTATTTATTTATTTATGGACATATTTTTTTTGGAGGATCAGCCCCATGAGATGCATCATCTCGTTTTCAAAGGGAGGGGTGGGGGGTTATAGCCACAGCTGCCCTGAGCCAGACTCATGGAAGCGAAGCCGCCACATTCCCACGGGTGGTGGGTGCAGTGTCTTGCCCAAGGACACAATAGATGTTTTTCCACACGCAGGCGCGTGTCAGCCGAACGGCTCTTTCACCCGGTTTGTCGAGCTTCTCCGTAACAAAGGCCAGGCCAAACCGGTCTGACCAGGTACAGGTTTAGCCTGGGAACCAGACTGACCAGCGGGTGAGTCTGGTCACCGCTGCAGTACACCAATCAGTGAAGGGCGGGCGTCTGCTGTTGATGTGGTGTTTTTAGGTTAATATTTGCGCAGGATTATGAATCACGAAACTCGCCGACTGTCGATGTGTTCTTGGTCATTTGCCGCCGACTGGAGACGCTCTCTCTCTCGGGCGCCGTTCGTAGATTGTTATTGAGGGACGTCCGCGTCCCGTGAGCGACGCTGCTCGTGAACAACACGTGACGCACATAAACGAATCTGATTGCACATGATCGGTTTGATTTTGCGGATACTGCCCTCTAGGGATGGGACGATACACTTAAACTCACGATACGATGCACCTCGATATGTCAGAGTCACGAAACGATACGTCACGATACGAAATCAAAAAAGAAACAAATATTACTGTATAATAACAACTTGTTTATTTTTGTTTCAGTTGAACACAGGGAAACACAACAAGAACACTCCCTTAGTGCTGCTCTGACCCGAGGTTCATGTATCTCAGGACTGGTTCTTCTTAAAAAAACTAACATGACGTGACGACGCACTGCACCATTCCCCGGATATATATATATATTTTTCATTTAATAATAATAATAATACATCGAACTTGTATAGCGCCTTTTGGACACTCAAAGACGCTTTACATGAAAAAAAGAATAAAAATAAATAAATTATATATAAAAAAAAGAATTATTAAAAAAAAAATTATAATAAATTTGCGATCCATTTTTTTTTTTTACTCAATGCGTTTCGTCACGTTTTGTATCGCGATATTTCACCAAACGATATTTCGTCCCATTCCTACTGCCAACGGGGGCGGGGTGTCCAGACTGATCCCCCCTCCGTATATAGAGAGGAATCATGCTGGTCCCACCAGGCTAATAGGTTTTGGGACCGACCTCTGGCTGTGGCCAAAGCGCGCTAGCCCATGTCTGATGTGACCTGAACAGACTCTGGCCTCTGAGAGTGGACAGCCCGGATACGGATTTAATATTTAATATTTTTTTACCTTTTTGACACCGAAATATAATTTGCATAATCATTTGGAACACAGTTTATTACAGCAGAGATGAAAGGTCTCAAAGAAATGATGTTTGCGATGTCTGACCCCAGGGTTTAAAGAGCACGGCACTTTAGGTTGTGGCCGATACAAAGAAGAGCTTTTGGAAATGGAACGGTCTTATTCTATGGCAGTAACTAATGGTTACCCGAGTATTGACCGCTGAGGGTTAAGGGTAAATCAAAAACGAGAGAACGTGCGGCCCTAGTCCTGATGATACGGTCCTCACACTTCTTGTGAGGTTCTTACCTGAGCTTAGACGAGTTGATGCGTACCTGTCTTGTCTTTACGCGTGTGCTCAGTCACGCAAAAAGACCAAAGATGTTGTTAGCATTTAGCCTATGGGGCCAAATGGGGTGAAGTTAGAAGCGACCCAAGCTCTTCCACGTTTTCCCTTTATATTAGGAACACTTCCACGTCCGCGCAGTAAAGGTGAGATATTACTGCGCGGACATTGAAGTGCTCCTAAGGGGTGTTATTACGCCTTACAAAATAGTTCCCCATGTTTATCCGCTTAGAAAATCGACATGTTTAATTTTGTGTAACTAGCCTTGGATTATGTAACTACTCGTGTAACCGTATTTAAATAGGGGAAATGTGAAGAGCTTGGTCACTTCTAACTTCCCCCCAGTTTGACCCAATAGAGGGGAGGAGGAGAGGCTAAATGCTAACAACATCTTTGGTCTTTTTGCGTGACTGAGCGCACGTGTAAAGACTAGACAGGTACTCATCAACTCGTCTCAGCTCAGGTAAGTACAGATCTCAGTATGGAAAATGGTGGCCTATTCCTGTCATTTTATAGGTTGCAGTCATGTTCTAGAATGTGATGGAGTGCAGGTGCCGATACAATTGTATGGGAAAGGCAGTTTTTGTTTCTTGTTAATTGTCTTATGACAGAGATATTTGCCAAAAACTAAAGGCTCATTCATACGTCATAAGACCTTTCCCCCTGAGATGAAGTCACTTTTGCCTTGTAATCACGGAACTGTTGTCAGTTACAAAACGTTTCCATGGCTACAATGCAAAAAGGCAAACATTACTTCACGGTATTACAATGGTTAGCGCTTGTACTGCACCGCTAGAAGGTCCAGGGTTCGATTCCCAACTGTTTGCATGTTCTCCCCGTGTCTGCGTAGGTTTCCTCCGGGTACTCCGGTTTCTCCTACCACTAAAAACATGTACAATAGGCCAGGATGAATGAGAGTGTTTGAGAGTGCGCATGGCGGACGACGGATGGAAATTAGCACAAGGCTACAATCTGGCGTGGCGTGTTTACATGCATGTAGTTCAACAGCCCATAAATACTTAAAAAACAGAGAATACTAACTGAAAAACATCCATATGGACCCTATTTAGACTTGACTTTATTTGTGTGAGATAAATACGTTTATTTTCAGTCAGAAAATGGCTAAAGAGTACAGAGCTTTGTTTTACAGTGTTTATGAGTACATTTTTATAGTGAGTTTTCCATAAAACTACTTGTATTTGGCTTTGACTTAACAATTTCATTTCACAGCTTTGCTGAAAAAATATCGGGATATATCGTATCGATATTCAACCTAAATATATCGGAATATGACTTTTGGTCCATTTTGTCCAGCCCTAACTTGAGCAGTTATTCAAGTTACTTCTTTTTAGTAAAATCATTTCTTGTTGATGTCACTCTGACTGGAGTGAAGGCTCTTCTCTCGGTGTGTGAAAGAGGGGTTGGTGGTGGCAGGAGCCTGTCGCACAAATTGGCAGAACTGTCTGCCCCAGGGCAGCTGTGGCTACAACAGCTTATCACTCAGGCATGTAAAGCAGAATTTTTGACACTGGTGTGTCATGAGAGTGGTTCCTTTGAGCCTGATGTGGGTAGAAAATGGCTTTATAAATGTGTCAATTTGACCATTTAGTGTTGGCTTTATTCATTATAAAAGGCAGAGGCTTTTCTAAAATAGTGGCAGTCATAATAGACTATAGGTCTATTATGACTGCCACCATTTCTCAGGGGTTCCCAACCTTCTTTTTCCTGCGGACCCCTTGAGTGGTTAATTTATGCTCCGAGTACCACCACCTCGACTATTCTGCCAATATTTTCACAATGTGATCCACTAAACTCGGATTATCCTGAATTTAGAAGAGGTATATAAATATACCTCTATATAAATATACCTTTGGGAGTATAAAATACTCCCAAATTCAAAGATTTTAAATCTGAAATCATTCCAAGTACCTTCAGGGGTCCCCGTACCGCTGGTTGGGAAACACTGCTTTAACTGCTATAACTGACAGTAATGATACATGATGGAAGTATGTGCGAATGGGATTTGTGTTTTAAAATCCAGACTCAGGTCACAGCACATTTGAGAGAAACGAATGTAAAAATCTGATCATTTCAGAACACGTTTGTAGAAGATCCTTGGGGAAATTGATATTGTGATTTTGAATACTGGTACTTCTGTATTGCAGCTCTACAAACAAATTTGAAGTAGTTGGAGAAAGTAACTTGAGGATTTGTTTAACTAAGATAATAATCACCACCAATAAAGCTTGACGGACACACCTCGCTGATAAGATACTTTACTGAATGTGAAAGTAAAGTGTATCTCTCTAGGCAAGGCAACTTTATTTATACCACACATTTCACACATAAGCCAACTCAATGCTAATGCTCAACTCAACAACTCAACATCTGTGACTCAGTGGTCAGGGGAGACTGGGGCTGGTTGTCCACTACTCATCGACAGACTATGGAGTTACTGGATTTGAATTCATTTAATCAATCAGTCTTGTCACAAACACTAAGACAGTGAAACAGACAACCAATGTAGTGTCCAGGCAAATATAAAGTATAACTTAAAACTATGACTTAAAGAGAAGCAAAGCTATAACGTACTAAACCTTTGTAATAGAGATGGCTCAGCAGGACTGAGCCAGGACTAAACCAGGTCCAGGACTTACACCGGTTGTAAAACCCAGAGCTAAACTAAACCAGTTATTATAAACCAGGACTAAACCAGGACTGAATAAGAAACGTGAGTTTTTAGGCAAATTGAAAAACAAAACAGAGCAGTGACAACAAGAAAGACGTCTTTACCTTTAGCGACAGACCCGAGGCTGAGTTTACAACTTTACAAGCAGCTGCAGGAGGGGAATATCAAAGATTGTTTGTGGAAAAGTGAGCGCTCACTCTGTATTAGACATTTTTGGTACAGTTGTTGTACATTATTAGTGGCAGAGTGAGCGCTCACACCATGTAAGGATCTTTGACGGGAAAGTGTTTTCTCTTCGTCAAAGCGCAGCGTGTTTAGAAAAGTTTATCCGAAAGAAACCGTGTCCTGATGTGGATCTGTCTCTGCAGCTCGGGAGGTAATAATGTCCTTTATTTCTTTTTATCGCTTAAGTGGAAATTGTGCTCAAAACACAGTTACAGGTGACGCTGCTGCGGCCTGTGGAGCTTCTGTTTTGCTGTTTTAGGACTTTTTCCTGAACTACACTTTTTTTATACACGTTATTTTAATTGAATTAAAATGACATAGGTATCGGAAAAAGTACCGTTAAGGCACTGGCACCAAAAAGCAGGTATCGTTAAAGTAATGGTATAAAAAAACCGGTGCCCATCCCTAGATGCCAATGATGGTAGAGCGCGATATACAGCGCCTTGTGAAAGTACTAATACACCTTGAACCTTTGCACATGTTTACAACCCTAAACATAAAGATTTGTAATTTAGAATTGTTTACTGAAAGTTCACACACAAGTAACAGACAACTGTGAAGTGAAAGCAAAATTATACATTATTCTGTTATTTAAAAAAAAAAAATAGAAAAGTGAAAAGTGGGGCGTGCATAAGTATTCATACAGAATGTTTGTAGTGCATTAAATTTCCTTTATAACATTCCTAATGACTGCAGAATGTTCACACCTTGCCCTAACCATTAAATAGAGGCCACCTGTGTGTAATCTACTCTCAGTATAATTCCAGCTGTTCTGTGAGGGCCTCAGAGCTATGGTCAGAGTGTATTGGTCACTAAACAACATCATGAAGGCCAAGGAGCTCACCATCATTCGGAAATGGAAAGAGTATAGCACCACTGCGAACTTACCAAGACACGGCCGTCCACCTAAACTAACAGACCGAACAAGGAGAGCACTGGTCAGAAATGTAACCAAGTGCCCCAAGATAACTCTGGAGGAGCTGGGACGTCCTGCCGCTGAGCTGGGGGAATCTGTACATGGGACAACTATAAGTCGTACTCTACACAAATCTGGCCTTCATGGACATTATGTATGGAGCAAACCTAACACTGCTCATCGTCCTGAGTGCACCATCCCCAGTGTCAAATATGGTGGGGGGAGCATCATGCTATGGGGCTGCTTTTCCTCAGCGGGGACTGGGAAGATTGTAAGAATAGTTGGGAAGATGGATGGAGCCAAATACAGAGACATTTTGGAGGAAAACCTGCTGGAGTCAGCGAGAGAATTGAGGCTGGGGCGGAGATTCACCTTCCAGCAGGACAATGACCCTAAACACAAAGCTACATCTACAATGGAATGGTTTAAAAACAAACATATTAATGTGTTAGAATGGCCCAGCCAAAGTCCTGACCTAAATCCTATTGAAGATCTGTGGAAAGACCTGAAAACTGCTGTTCACAAACGCTCTCCTTCTAATGTGACAGAGCTTGAGTTGTTTTGTAAAGAGGAATGGGCTAAAATGTCAGTCTCTACATGTGCAAACCTTGTAGAGTCAAACCCCAGAAGACTTGCTGCTGTTATTGCAGCAAAAGGGGGTTCCACAAAGTATTAAGTCATGCTGTATGAATACTTATGCACGCCCCACTTTTCGGGTTTTCTATTTTTGGAAAAATAACAGAATCATGTTTCATTTTGCTTTCACTTCACAGTTGTCTGTTACTTGTGTGTGAACTTTCAATAAAAAATTCTAAATAAAATCTTTATGTTTAGGGTTGTTAACATGACAAAATGTTAGTACTTTTGCAAGTCATTGTAAATATGACCATTAGGAAGATACAACAGAGTCCACTAAATCGATTCAACGGGACATTATTCATGTAGTTGTTTGGAGAATCATCCAATTCTCCTCTCCTAAGAGCCAAAGCTGTCCAGTTGAATCGATTTAGTGGACTCTAGTGGATCTCCCTAGATGCTTGAGATTAATCTTTGTTGAATTTAACCAGAGCGTGGTAAGTTTTGCATGATGATTGTTGCGCTGGACTATGTCACCACCCACTCTCCCATGTGACGGGACTGAACAGCTTTGGCGCTTTTGAAGAGTATAATCAGATGATTCTCCAAACATCGGGCAACTACGTGAAAAATGTTCAGGTGAATCAATTTAGTGGACTTTGATAAAAAGAGTATTTATATATATATTCTTAAACTTGATGTTCAAAGTTTTGCTGTGTCTGGTCAGTTTCATGCACCAATGCATTCAGGATCTGCACTATCCAACCATCCATTTTCTTCCACTTGTCCGTTGCCGGGTCGTGGGGGCAGCTGTTGGAGCTGCACGAGCCCCTATAGCGCCCCCTGCAGGTGGTGGTTCCACAGAAGGACGGCCTCATGGTTCTAACTGGGCCTGTTGGTCTCTCATAAGGGGCTTCTGAACCGCTCTTTGTCTGACCCGTCACCTAGGACCTGTTTGCCATAGGAGACCCTACCAGGGGCACGAACCCCCCGACAACAGAGCTCCAGGATCATTCAGGCTCAAACCCCTCCATCACGTTAAGGTGGCGGTTCCAGGAGGGGAGGATCTGCACAAAAACATAAAAAAGAACTAAAACCTTATTTTGTGTGTTGCAGAAACTTTGACTCTCTGAGGAAAGAAGATGTTTATGAAAACAACAAACTGGTAAGAGACCGCTGGCTTAGACATATTGGCTTTTGGCTCATCAAATATTACATTTGTTTTTACAAATAAACCACATGTGATCAAATTTCAGTCGTAGTTCTTTCCTCATCCACTTCCATTTTCCACTTTTTTTGTTGTTGTCTTGTTTAGGCACAATTTGCTAAAAAAGAAAGACATTGTTTGTAAATTGTCGTCTTTAATGAATGTACTTTATTGAAATGGTTTTGTAGAACATTGCAATGACATTTATTTTGCAATATTCAAGAGTTTAATCACATCAAGAATAAGAAATGTCTAAAATATTGGTCTAAATTCAAACAAGCAAATTCTATCCCACTAAGCATAAAATGAAAATCCTCTATAATTATAAATTATGTAATAATGTAGAAATGACCCTGGGAACTAGCTGAAGTGGGACACGTACCACAGTTTGAGAACCACTGACCTCGGTCATGCGGAGGTTAATTATTGCTCAGCAGGAAAGTGCACTTACTGTCAGTTTATGGCTACATTTATGATGTTGTATTGTCTGTCAACTCAAAAAATTGTCCATATGAACCCTTTGGACCCAATACACCTTGAGTTGAGCTGCACAATTTAGGCCAGTGGTCTCCAACTAAATTTCCCTGGGGGCCAAAATATATCAGAAGTGTATTGCCGGGGTCCACAAACAAAGGCCTCAGTCAAATATATTTTTATTGATCTTTATTGAAGAGCCGGTTTCGTGCCTAGGGCAATATTGAACTTTTGCACTTCATCAGCTTCGAGTCACAAGTTTCTGCTAAATTATAGTCATTATTTATGCATCCACACTCGGTGGTGGTAATCTACTATTGTAGCCACAACCGCCCTGGGACAGACTGACCGTTTACCACATGGCTATAATGTGTCGTTTATATCCTGATCTCTTCTTATGACAGTGCCCTCTGCTGGACACGTGTGGCATTATTTCCTTTTTTGAAAATGTAAGCTGCCCCCTAGTGGCTGGAGTGAGCATTCTGATTATTTAATTTCAAAATCCATAATCCATAACTTGACATACTCATCCATTTGTGTGCCGGATTGAATCATCTCGCCAGAAGTGGCATGTTGGCCTGTTGTAGACCCCTGATTTAGACAAATCGATCTTGTAGTGTTTTTATTTGATTGCGAACTAGCAAACATAAAAAAAAAACTAACATGAGCTACAAACTATATATATAAAGTTGAGAATTGATCAGTGGAACACATTTATGTGAACAATAGCTCCAGTGTTTCACATAGTAAAACCTCCAAACCTGCCCTTCCAAATTTCAAAAGAAAGTGTGACTACAAGATTTTGTGTTTCAAAATCTGGTATTGTAAAAAAATAAAATAAATCAATACTGTAGACGGTGACAGTCACAGCACAGCTAATGATTAAAATCATTAAACTGGCTTCAGTCTAAATCTCGATAACTATCACAGTATTGGCTTTAGAATATAAATTTGTATTGTTGAAGCAGTACTGATATTTTCAAAGTATAAGGGTATTAGGGCTGCACCATTTTGGAAGAATACTTCACCAGTTTTTCTGACCGAGTGCTTAATAGCCCCCCTTTAAGTTCAGGAATAAAGTTGGATGTCGGAGAGAGTGGGCTGTGGCCTTGTGTTTGATTAGCACTGGACAAGCGTGCCAAAGTGAAAGTAACATTCCTTTGAGCAGAGGCGTGAGCTATGGCTTGTCTGTGCCTGCTGTGTCCGCGTCACTGACAATCAAGGACTGAATGACATCATTTTATAACAATCCGCACACACAAGGAGCTGACATTTTCTATTAGGACGTCATTAGAGTGAAGAGGCGCAGCATGTCATTCCCACATGTTATTTGTTTCTTTCTGTTGTTGCTGTTCAGTTCAGTTCTCAGTTTTTTGTTGGTTCAAATCTGGGTTCATCACTAAAGCCCTGGTTTAGTTCTCTTTTGTCTTCTTTTAGGACGATTAGATTAAAAAAATAAAATAAAATCTAAGGCAGAGGACCTGTTGACTTACTTTTTGGTGTATAACCTGTTTTGGTCCACATGCCTCCTGCAGTCGTTCAGTGTGTTTTGTTCATATGTCTTGAAATTGGTCATTGTGTTTCTTCATACAGACGTGCTCAAAGGTTTACATACCCAGGCAGCATTTTAGATTTTTTTGGCCATTTGTCAAAGAATTAGTGGTTGTGTGAAGCCAGTTATGGTCAACTGATTTGAAACATTTTAATATTTTAAATCATAATGGAAAAGAAACTACGAAAACACTGAGGAAAAGTTTACATCCCCCAGTTCTTAATGCTGTGTATTTCCCCCTTTAACATCAATGACAGCTTGAAGCAGAGATGGGCACTCACAAGTCGGACTCGGACTCGAGTCGGACTTAAGTCGCTATTTTTAGAGACTCGCGACTCAACTTGGACTCGTCCCCTAAAGACTCGAGACTTGACTCCGACTCGTCCCCTAAAGACTCGACACTTGACTCCGACTCGTCCCATAAAGACTCGAGACTTGACTCGGACTCGTCCCCTAAAGACTCGACACTTGACTCGGACTCGTCCCATAAAGACTCGAGACTTGACTCGGACTCGTCCCATAAAGACTCGAGACTTGACTCGGACTCGTCCCATAAAGACTCGAGACTTGACTCGGACTCGTCCCCTAAAGACTCGACACTTGACTCGGACTCGTCCCATAAAGACTTGAGACTTGACTCGGACTCGTTCCCTAAAGACTCGACACTTGACTCCGACTCGTCCCATAAAGACTCGACACTTGACTCCGACTCGTCCCATAAAGACTCGACACTTGACTCCGACTCGTCCCATAAAGACTCGAGACTTGACTCCGACTCGTCCCATAAAGACTCGACACTTGACTCGGACTCGTCCCATAAAGACTCGACACTTGACTCGGACTCGTCCCCTAAAGACTCGAGACTTGACTCGGACTCGTCCCATAAAGACTTGAGACTTGACTCGGACTCGTCCCATAAAGACACGACACTTGACTCCGACTCGTCCCCTAAAGACTTGAGACTTGACTCGGACTTGTCCCCTAAAGACTCGAGACTTGACTTATTATCCACTGTGGAGTTTTACTGTATGATAAAGGGCACTTCAGTAACATTCTCAAGCTAATTCTGCAGACATGTACAGCTGTGATAACTATACTAATGTTACTTTTACAAAACTGAACTAAGTAATGTCTGTGTAAGCTCTCAGTCGTACAGGAGTTGTCCATCTTCAATGAAGGTACTTGATTCATCTTCTGTACTCAGTAGTTGAAGTCTTCGAACGTTTCGCCTCTCATCCAAAAGGCTTCGTCAGCGACTAAAGTCCCACTCAGCCCACAGCTTAGATAAAGACCAACAGGGAGGAGTTAGGGTTGGCCCGGCTCCTCCCCTCTAATCACACCTACTCTCACCTGTGGGTAAACACCCTTTAAAGTAGAGCGTCTCTAACGATCTGCTCACCTCAGTATCGGTCAGTACCGGTCCTATTCATAGATGACATAGAGCTAAAGAGGTGCCTAGCAGTGGAGAGGGAAAGACCAAAGAGGAGCAACATGTCCAGAGAGCCCTCTCAGACTGTGGCTATCCGAACTGGTCTTTCACTAAAGCACAAAGGGCAAGAAGACCCAAAGAACAAGACAGACAGACTACAGAGCCCAGAAGAAAGGGAGTTGTAGTGCCGTATGTATCCGGGGTCTCAGAGGAACTTCAGAGAATCTTTAGGCAGCACAGGATTCCAGTGAACCACAAACCGAGACAAAAATGAGTTCATCCCAAAGACAAAACAAAGCAATGTGGTTCATTCTATTCAATCCAAAGAAGAAGAATGCAAACAACATTATATTGGAGAAACACCACAAGTTTTACAGAAGAGACTTTATCAACACCGAAGAGAAAACACAAGCGGCCCCCAGTCGGCGGTGTACCTCCACCTCAAAGCCTCCAACCACTCCTTTGAGGACGGGGAGGTCAACATTTTAGTTAAAGAAGAACGTTGGTTTGAAAGAGGAGTTAAAGAAGCTATTTTTGTCAGGAAAGAAAATCCCTCCATGAACCGGAATGGTTGGCTCAGATTTAATCTCCCGTCACTTTACTCCAATCTCCTTCGGGGGAAACCGACAGGGCGGGGCCAGTCCAAGGAGACGGCACCTCAGCCAACAAAGGAACAATAGGCAGGTAATTAGCAGGGATCACCATGAATAGGACAGATACTGGGCAGTGATCATCTATGAATAGGACAGGACTGACCGATATGAGCAGATCGTTAGAGACGCTCTACTTCAAAGGTGTTTACCCACAGGTGAGAGTAGCTGTGATTAGAGGGGAGGAGCCGGGCCTACCCTAACTCCTATATATTCAGCTGCGGGCTGAGTGGGACTTTTGTCGCTGACGAAGCCTTTTGGATGGGAGGCGAAACGTTCGAAGACTTCAACTACCGAGTAGAGAAAATGAATCAAGTACCTTCATTGAAGATGAACTAAGTAATGTAGTGGTGTGGGAATGAATGACACAAGGCCTGCCTTTGGCCACAGCGGTACAGTTGTAAATAATTCATATCATTTTTGTGTCTTCCTAAATGTGACTGTGAGTGGCCTTATGCTTAATAGAAATATTGTGATGTTGATTATTTGTGTGTAGAAGGCCAGGGCTCATATTTTTAATTTACAGGTGTTTATTGATTTTAAAATAGTTGTATTATATATAACTATTATACATATAGAAACCATGGGACTTGGACTTGACTTGGACTTGCAGGTCAGGGACTTTTGTGCATCTCTGGCTTGGAGTCTTTTGTTGTTGTTGTGTAAACTTTTGATCAGGGTCTTTTTTCATAATGATTTGAAAAGAGCAAATCTAGTTGTTTGACCATTCGCACAACCACTAACTATGAGTGAAAATAAAAACATTTGGTGTTATCATTCATATTGTCTGAAAATGGCAAATAATACCCCTCCTGGAACCGCCACCTTAACGTGGTGGAGGGTTTGAGCCTGAATGATCCTGGAGCTCTGTTGTCGGGGGCTTCGTGCCCCTGGTAGGGTCTCCCAGGGCAAACAGGTCCTAGGTGACGGGCCAGACAAAGAGCGGTTCAGAAGCCCCTTATGAGAGACCAACAGGCCCGGTTAGAACCATGAGGCCGTCCTTCTGTGGACCCCCCACCTGCAGGAGGAGCCATAGGGGCTGGTGCAGCTCCAACAGCTGCCCCCACGACTTCGCATCGGACACGTGGAAGAATTGGATGGCTGGATGGATGGCAAATAATAAAAATTGGAAAAAAAATCTCTCAGGGTATGTACACTTTTGAGCACAACTCTTGCGAGGGCTGGGCAGCGTTTTATTTTAATGATAAAATGAATAAATGTGGCCTTTCCTGACACAGTCCTGCTGCAGTGGCAAAGACACCTCTAAATAAAACCTCACAGAACATGCCCACCTCACCTGTCACCTACCCCGGGACCACACAAACATAAACCGCTGCAAAAAAGTGCAAATGTTTGAAGAATGTCAAACGGATGGCGAGCGCATGGTTTGTGTGCAGAGCCTCACAAGGCCAGGACTTCACGGGGTTTCTCTTGAAAACAACTTTGTGCATAAAGAAATACTAGTAAATAGGCCTGCCACAATAATTACTATATCGACTTATTGCTCATGTATCCAGATAATTTATAGATCAGCGCGGCTTTTGGAGAGTGGCGGGGTGTAAACAAAGTGCCGTGCTACTACGGAGCTGCTGATTCCAACTGAGAACGAAACCACCGCCCAGTCAGAGTATCAGAGCTAATCAGCGCTACTGTTAGCGAGAGGAACCCGAGCGCTTTAGCCACTGTCCAAATACAAGCACGATAGTCCTGAGAACATTACTCAGGGCTTAGGACTATGTTACTGTCCAAATGCAAGCGCGATGGTCCTGAGAACGTTACTCAGTGCTTAGGACTATGTTACTGTCCAAATACAAGCGCGATAGTCCTGAGAACATTACTCAGGGCTTAGGACTATGTTACTGTCCAAATGCAAGCGCGATGGTCCTGAGAACGTTACTCAGTGCTTAGGACTATGTTACTGTCCAAATACAAGCGCGATAGTCCTGAGAACATTACTCAGGGCTTAGGACTATGTTACTGTCCAAATGCAAGCGCGATGGTCCTGAGAACGTTACTCAGTGCTTAGGACTATGTTACTGTCCAAATACAAGCGCGATAGTCCTGAGAACATTACTCAGGGCTTAGGACTATGTTACTGTCCAAATACAAGCGCGATAGTCCTGAGAACATTACTCAGGGCTTAGGACTATGTTACTGTTCAAATACAAGCGCGATAGTCCTGAGAACATTACTCAGGGCTTAGGACTATGTTACTGTCCAAATACAAGCGCGATAGTCCTGAGAACATTACTCAGGGCTTAGGACTATGTTACTGTCCAAATGCAAGCGCGATAGTCCTGAGAACATTACTCAGGGCTTAGGACTATGTTACTGTCCAAATACAAGCGGGATAGTCCTGAGAACATTACTCAGGGCTTAGGACTATGTTACTGTCCAAATGCAAGCGGGATAGTCCTGAGAACATTACTCAGGGCTTAGGACTATGTTACTGTCCAAATACAAGCGCGATAGTCCTGAGAACATTACTCAGGGCTTAGGACTATGTTACTGTTCAAATACAAGCGGGATAGTCCTGAGAACATTACTCAGGGCTTAGGACTATGTTACTGTTCAAATACAAGCGCATAGTCCTGAGAACATTACTCGGGGCTTAGGACTATGTTACTGTCCAAATACAAGCGCGATAGTCCTGAGAACATTACTCAGGGCTTAGGACTATGTTACTGTTCAAATACAAGCGGGATAGTCCTGAGAACATTACTCAGGGCTTAGGACTATGTTACTGTTCAAATACAAGCGGGATAGTCCTGAGAACATTACTCAGGGCTTAGGACTATGTTACTGTCCAAATACAAGCGCGAAAGTCCTGAGAACATTACTCAGGGCTTAGGACTATGTTACTGTCCAAATACAAGCGCGATAGTCCTGAGAACATTACTCAGGGCTTAGGACTATGTTACTGTTCAAATACAAGCGCGATAGTCCTGAGAACATTACTCAGGGCTTAGGACTATGTTACTGTCCAAATACAAGCGCGATGGTCCTGAGAACATTACTCAGGGCTTAGGACTATGTTACTGTCCAAATACAAGCGCGATGGTCCTGAGAACATTACTCAGGGCTTAGGACTATGTTACTGTCCAAATACAAGCGCGATAGTCCTGAGAACATTACTCAGGGCTTAGGACTATGTTACTGTCCAAATACAAGCGCGATAGTCCTGAGAACATTACTCAGGGCTTAGGACTATGTTACTGTCCAAATACAAGCGCGATAGTCCTGAGAACATTACTCAGTGCTTAGGACTATGTTACTGTCCAAATACAAGCGCATAGTCCTGAGAACATTACTCAGGGCTTAGGACTATGTTACTGTCCAAATACAAGCGCGATAGTCCTGAGAACATTACTCAGGGCTTAGGACTATGTTACTGTCCAAATACAAGCGCGATAGTCCTGAGAACATTACTCAGGGCTTAGGACTATGTTACTGTCCAAATACAAGCGCGAGAGTCCTGAGAACATTACTCAGCGCTTAGGACTATGTTACTGTCCAAATACAAGCGCATAGTCCTGAGAACATTACTCAGGGCTTAGGACTATGTTACTGTTCAAATACAAGCGCATAGTCCTGAGAACATTACT
The DNA here is from genome assembly GCA_021464625.1 of Proterorhinus semilunaris. Taxonomy (NCBI): domain Eukaryota; kingdom Metazoa; phylum Chordata; class Actinopteri; order Gobiiformes; family Gobiidae; genus Proterorhinus; species Proterorhinus semilunaris. The sequence continues at coordinate 42,726,797 of CM038349.1, read as the reverse complement.
CGGGGCTTAGGACTATGTTACTGTCCAAATACAAGCGCGATAGTCCTGAGAACATTACTCAGGGCTTAGGACTATGTTACTGTCCAAATACAAGCACGATAGTCCTGAGAACATTACTCAGTGCTTAGGACTATGTTACTGTCCAAATACAAGCGCGATAGTCCTGAGAACATTACTCAGGGCTTAGGACTATGTTACTGTCCAAATACAAGCGCGATAGTCCTGAGAACATTACTCAGGGCTTAGGACTATGTTACTGTCCAAATACAAGCGCGATAGTCCTGAGAACATTACTCAGTGCTTAGGACTATGTTACTGTCCAAATACAAGCACGATAGTCCTGAGAACATTACTCAGGGCTTAGGACTATGTTACTGTCCAAATACAAGCACGATAGTCCTGAGAACATTACTCAGGGCTTAGGACTATGTTACTGTCCAAATACAAGCGCGATAGTCCTGAGAACATTACTCAGGGCTTAGGACTATGTTACTGTCCAAATACAAGCGCGAGAGTCCTGAGAACATTACTCAGCGCTTAGGACTATGTTACTGTCCAAATACAAGCGCATAGTCCTGAGAACATTACTCAGGGCTTAGGACTATGTTACTGTTCAAATACAAGCGCATAGTCCTGAGAACATTACTCGGGGCTTAGGACTATGTTACTGTCCAAATACAAGCGCGATAGTCCTGAGAACATTACTCAGGGCTTAGGACTATGTTACTGTCCAAATACAAGCACGATAGTCCTGAGAACATTACTCAGTGCTTAGGACTATGTTACTGTCCAAATACAAGCGCGATAGTCCTGAGAACATTACTCAGGGCTTAGGACTATGTTACTGTCCAAATACAAGCGCGATAGTCCTGAGAACATTACTCAGGGCTTAGGACTATGTTACTGTCCAAATACAAGCGCGATAGTCCTGAGAACATTACTCAGTGCTTAGGACTATGTTACTGTCCAAATACAAGCACGATAGTCCTGAGAACATTACTCAGGGCTTAGGACTATGTTACTGTCCAAATACAAGCACGATAGTCCTGAGAACATTACTCAGGGCTTAGGACTACATGTTACAGAGAAATGCTGCAGCGGTTTGACAAACAGTCCACAAGTTTCCCAAAAAAGTTGCTTCACTCCGACAGCCGTGTGTACAGGAGGTTATATTTTAAAAGAAAAGGAAATACTCAATATTATCGTTTATCGCGATATTTTCTGAGACTATATATCGTCCTAAAAAAAAATTTGCGTGGCAGTCCTACTAGTAAACTGCCTATGTATAAGTATAAAAGCCGATCAAACTTACAATTCACAGTCAGAAGTCCAGCTCTCTCTTCTTTTGGCTGCAGCCTCAGAAATCCACACGGTCACATACACTGATAGTTTTCTTCTTTCAATATAAACTTTTCGTCTGCGTCCTGGTCCTCTTGTTTTGCCCATTAGATGAGTTAGTGCGAGTTTGTAGCTGATTTTATCATGTCGCATACCTTCCTGTTTGTTTGCTTACAGAGGTTCAGTATGTTTTGTCTATACAGCGGGAACCATATGTTTACATACACTTTATAAAAATACATATTTGTATTTTTTTCTCAGTGTTTGGTCAATTAGAATGTTAAATATTATTTCTATTTGCTAAATCAAATCAAATCAAACTTTATTTATAGAGCGCTTTTCATACAAAATGTAACACAAAGTGCTTTACAGGGCTTAAAAATCATTAAAAATCATTAAAAATCATTAAAATCGTCCCCACCAGTAAATATACCTAAATAACTACAACCCCACCACCCGCACACACAGACACACAGACACATATACGTACAGACAGCCCAGCAGTTAAAAGTCTTAAATAAAAATGGACATAGAGTTGAGTACGTAAGGCTGGGTACAGATGGACCGAAAGAGGAAACATCATCCAAGGAGCCGTCTGCACCAGGAGCAGCCCATCGGCCACAGCCACAGAGCGCCAACCCAGGGGGCCTGGAGGAGGTGTAGGAGAGACGTCCTACTTCCATCCAGGCACCCCCAGGAGAGCGCCCGCACGGCCGCAGCCAACCAGCAGTCCTGGGGCAGAGGGCTCCCTCAGAGGAACCACTAGGAGAACATAAAAAAATAAATGAATAAAATAAATTTAAAATAAATAAATAAATATTTAATAAGAGATACATTAAAAACAGCTAAAACTGTGCGTGAAATAGCACAGGATAAAAAGAGGGAAACTAAAGAAATAATAGAACTAAAACCGGTAAATAAGGTTAATATAAGTAAATATTAATTAAAAGCTAAACTAAAAAGGTGGGTCTTGAGCCTGCTCTTAAAAACATGAACGTTCTCTGTGGTCCTGAGCTCCTCCTCAGGTCGTTCCAGAGGCGAGGGCCATAGTATTGGAAAGACGCCTCGTCGTGAGTCTTTCTGTTGACTTTAGGAATAACTAGGAGACCCCTGCCAGAGGAGCGAAGGGACCGCGAAGGCTCATATGGTAAAATCAATTCTGAAAGATAAGAAGGACCAAGACCATTAAGACATTTAAAAACCATTAAAAGAACTTTAAAATGGATCCTGAAACACACGGGGAGCCAATGCAGCGACTCTAAAACCGGTGTAATGTGGTCCCGCCTCCTGGTCTTCGTCAGGACACGAGCTGCTGAATTTGGTAAAAGTTGTAAACCTGAGATACTCTTTTTGGGAAGACCAGAAAGCAGGGCATTACAGTAGTCAATACGACTGGTGATAAAAGCATGCATTAGCGTCTCCGTGTTGCCCGAGAGAGAATGGGGCGGACTCTGGCTATGTTCTTTAGATGGTAAAAACCTATCTTTGTGATATTCTTAATGTGTGGAATTAAAGTCAGCTCAGAGTCAAAAATCACACCCAGGTTCTTCACCTGTGAGGAAGGATTAAAAGACAATGACTGTAGTTTGGGTAAAAGTTTCTCTCTCTGGGCCTGAGGACCGATGACTAAAACTTCAGTTTTGTCCTGGTTAAGCTGGAGAAAGTTTTCTGCCATCCAGGATTTAATATCTAAAATGCAGTTAAAAAGTGCATCCATTGGCCTGGTGTCCTCAGGAGACATGGAGATGTACAATTGTGTATCATCAGCGTAACTATGAAAGTTGACTCCATGTCTCCTGATGACATCACCAAGAGGGAGCATATACAGGTTAAAAAGCACTGGCCCTAAAATCGAACCCTGGGGCACACCACATGTAATATTATGGACCTTGGAGGAGCAGGTATCCACACTTACCATGAATGTCCTGTCTGTGAGGTAGGATGTAAACCATTGGTGGACAGCACCAGAGAGGCCGATGTGTTTTAAACGAGTTAAAAGAATAGGTCGACTGTATCAAAGGCAGCGCTCAGATCCAGTAGAACCAACACTGTCAGCCTTTTGGAATCATAATTTAATCTAAAATCGTTTAAAATCTTTAAAAGGGCTGTCTCGGTGCTGTGGTTTACCCTAAAGCCAGACTGGAATTTCTCAAGGACGTCATGTGCATTTATAAAGTCGCTAAGTTGGGTAAAAACAAGTTTTTCTAAGATTTTGCTTAAAAATGGTAAGTATACTAGGATACTAAAATTGTTAAAATCATTATGGTCCAAATTGCTCTTCTTCAGCAGGGGCCTCACCACCGCCCCCTTAAAGGCAGCAGGGAAGACCCCCGTCTGAAGAGAGCAATTCATCACGTGTAAAAGCTCGTCTCTAAGAGATCCATAGAATGTTTTAAAAACGGGGTTGGGACCGGGTCTAAAGGACATGTGGTGGGCCTCACTGAGGAGAAAACTTTATCAAGCATCTCAGCATTAACCTGGACAAAACTGTGCAGTGTTTCCTCTGGAACAAGTAGACAACCAGATGCATTTAAAACCGTGTTATTTTGAGTAGATAAAATATTACATCTGATAGTGTCTATCTTTCCCCTGGTCTGCAAACGCCTCGTAAAGGGAGTCACTTGGAGTAAAGTTGGTCTTGTTAAAATCAGGATTGATTAGATGTTCTATTGTAGAGAAGAGTACCTTGGGATTGTTATTATTATTGTTGATAATTTTTGAGAAGTAGTTGTTTCTTGTGTTTCTTACTGTGTTATTGTAGGTTGATTGTTGTTCACGGAAGATTTGGTAGTTTATGGTAATTTTGTTTTTTCTCCATTTTCTCTCTGCCACCCTGCATTGTCTTTTGAGTTGTTTAATTTCCTCATTCCTCCATGGAGAATATTTCTCTAAAACATCAATAAAATTTGCAGCCACTTCAGGGGTAAGATGACGTTTCCTCACAGCTCTTACCGAGGTCTCCCGCTGGGTAAAACTGGTATTAAAAAACACACAGTAATGGTCAGAGACGGCCAAGTCAGTGATAGAAGACACAGCTGTGGACAGGCCATACGTGATGACCAGGTCCAGACTGTGTCCTCTGTCGTGAGTCGGCTGCGTGACGTGTTGGGTAAAATCCATAAATGCCAGAAGAATGAAAAATAGAATTTTCGACAATTTTCTATTATTTTTTACAAAACCAAAAGTTTACATACATTTCATAATATTTGGTAGCATTGCCTTTAAACTGTATAACTTGGGTCACATGATTTGGATTTCCTTCCACAAGCATCTCACAATAGTTGGATGAGTTGCATGCACATGCCTTTTCAATGGTCTTTATGGCCCAAAGTTTTTTTTCTTTTCGTCAGACCACAGGATATCTCTCAATATGTCTTTTTGATGTTTCTTTTGGAGTAGAACTTCTTCCTGGCAGAGTTCCCTCTCAGCCCATGTCGGTACAGGACTTGTTTCACTCTGGATAATGACAAACTCTTACCAGGTTCAGCATCTTCTCCAGGTCTTTTGTTCTTGGGTTGATCTTCACATTTCAGACACAGCACGTTCATCTCTGGGACACAGAACCTTCTTTCTGATCTGTATGAGGATTGGTCATTTCCATCATTGTTTTAACCAATGAACCGGAACCTTCAAGTGTCTGTAAATTACACCCAAGGATGAACCAGACTTGAGCTTCCAAGGTCATGACATCTTCATCTGGGCTTTCCCAAATAGTTTAAAGATAAAGTTATCTTAGTATATGTAAACGTCTGACTTTGTAAAAAGTTATAAAAAATTGTGTCAATTGTAATTGACCTAAAAAAAGTTAATTCTGGTGTCATTTCAGACAGTGAGAAAAAATGCAAATGTGTCTCTTTATGAAGTGTATATAAAATGTGGTTCCCGTTGTATGTCTTGTAGGCGTTCAGTGTGGCGGAGCAGCAGTTGGGGATCCCCGCTCTCCTGGAGGCAGAGGACATGGTGGCCCTCAGAGTACCCGACCGCCTCAGCATCCTCACATATGTCTCCCAGTACTACAACTACTTCCACGGGCGCTCCCCCAGTGAGTACCCACACAGCCGGCTGAGGGCATGTCTTTTTTTCAGGTGTTTAGCACGGCCTTTCTTTCAAACGCTTAAGCCTGTACACTGTGCGACAAACAATCACTTTGGTCGTAGGCGTAGCTCAAAATCACACGACCAAAGACGGGCTGCAAAGACATCAGGCAGAGTCCAATATTTTCGAACGTTAGTTGCAGAGTGAGCCTCCTCTTGATGATCTCTGTCAGGCGTCTCATCAACAAAATACAACATCAGCGCACATCAGCAACACGGGCCAGGCATGAGTGGGACGCATTTTACTTTCACTGCACTTTTGTGTGGAAATAAACCCCGCTAGCATGCACTTGCCTGAGTCTGAAGCCTTAAACTGCTACGACAAAACTAAGGTCGTAACTATGACGATGAGAGCAGCTCACGATAAGGCTGCAGCTAACGATTATTTTTCTATCGATTAATCTATAGATTATTTTTTCGATTAATCGATTAATCTATAGATTATTTTTTCGATTAATCTATAGATTATTTTTCCTTTTACTGATTATTTTTTCATTTAAAATGAGGGGGAAAAAATTGACGTAGGCCAGTATTTTCAAATGGCATGGCTTTTATTTAACCAAATAAAATTATGGCTCAATGTGCAACTCAGTAGCCTATAAAATGTGCAATTTCTGGAACACTCACTGTAAACATTTGAATAAAAGTAAAAGTATTGCTATTTGCTTTAAAATGCGCAAAATAAAAAATAAATAACCAGCACACAACAATGATTGTATGATTAAAGTTAATTGTTCGTTTGTACATAACTGTTAATGTTGTACAAAGGTAGTTTAGTTAGTTACACAACTAACGTAACGTTATGTAGCGTTAGGCGCGTTTTTGACTCCTCTCAGAGCGGAACAGTGCTTTAGTTTATGAATTTACAACGCAGATACAAATAATACATTAATGTTTTTGTGTAATGAAAATTACTCACGCGGCCGATTGACTGGTTGATGGCATGAACGCTGTCGGGTGTTTTCGTTTTAAATGTTCGTTCATAGCCGTTGTGCTGCTGTGGTAGGCCATTTCCGCTCGACACAGTGTGCATAAACAACATTATTTGGCCGTTTCTGGAAATACTCCCACACTTTTGATTACTTTTGGCGTGCCTTTTTCCCCTCGCTCGCATCGCGCGCCGCCATGATGTAAACAAGCGACGCGTCGACGCACAAAAACTGCGTCGACGTATTTACGTAATCGATGACGTCGACGCGTCGTTTCAGCCTTAGCTCACGATTTTACTTATTATTTTATATGACACAAAGAAGCACCTGCCCTGGCTTGTCAGACCCCTCAGACTACAGATTGGACAGTACTCAGATGAATATATAATAATTGTGGCTGGAACAATATATTGTTTTGTAGCATACTGTATTCCAGATTTGTTGTGTGGTGCGTGTCGTATGGAGAACCATGTATTATCACAATACTTTTAATGACCTCTTGTATATTAGTAAGACGGCAGTGCTGGATGATGCCAGACACCGCACATCTAAATACTTGACCTCCCAAACACTGACATAATAAAATATGTTTAAAATAAACTTCCGTGTAATTTCCATATATGTACACAAGTTAACATTTGGATAGTGATGTCATACTTGATCTACTGTATCGCTAATTGTGCACATAGCATCAGCCCTTATGTATCGCTGTACATTCTGTATTGTAAAGCTTATCCTACCAGCCCTTAGTAATGCTTTGAAAACAATATTTAAAAAGGTTAAAAAAACAACAACAACTCTGCGGTGAATCCCTTCCATAGAAACAGAAAGAGACTGTGTAAGCGTAATAAAGAATACAAATCCTATTGCACTTCAATGTAATAATTAAAGGACGATTGAAGTCTTCCTGAAGCCTCTGTGACATCACTTTGTGCAGTCGGAGGGCTCGGAGGGATGGCGGGTGTGAAGCGTCCAGCAGAGGGCATCACGGAGCAGCAGCCTGCGGGGAAGAAGAACGCGCCCGTGTCCGCTAAAGTGTTCGCCTCATCGGGCCCGATCAAAGAGAACCTCCCCCCGGCGCCCGTCTCTGCCTTCAAACAGGTGAGACCGGGACTGGGTCTGCAGGCCAGACACAGTCCTGGAGTTCACGTTCACAGAATCCACACAAGCTGCAATGCACAGCAGTTTTCTTATTTAGGTCCATTTGAGCTTTGTTTTGGTCCAGATTCAGTATTTCTATGTCTTGTTTTGACACCGTTAATTGTACTGTTGAAATGGTTTAGTGAAAAATCACAGTAATGTTATTATCGCAATATTAAAGACCCACCATTTTTCCACTCCTAATTTCAGTGCTCAGTTTGCCTCCACTGTGGTTTAAGCATGTTTAACAGCTGCTAACAAGACAGTGATAATAATTAAATACTGTAATAGTTTTTTATATAGTGCTTTTCCAGATGCCCAGAGCAGTGCTGGGCTCAGCAGACAGAAGCAATGAACCGATATCCAAACTGAATCGGATATCGTGGCGGAGCCATAACAAAATATTGGATCTGATATCGATTCCAAATATCAGATCCAGAACCGATATTTGTTTTTGCTCTCACCATTTTAAAAACACAAGTCAATCTAAGTGCCTATGGACATGCTTCGTTCTACTCTTCGCTAACGTTCTTAGCGCAGTTAGCAGTAGCATTGCTAATGCTAGCATAACCTAAATCAAGGTTGGGACAGAAGCGATGCCTGACTCACCAAAAGTAACAGAATGACATTAGCACTTGTTGCGGGTCTCAGGGTTTGTATTTTAGATGATGAAATGACTGAACATATTTGTAATGCGCCAGTGCACCAGGGGCCACTTACTTTTCTATACGCACGTTCAATGTTATTGTTTACTGTTGGTGATCCCGCACATGCGCACTACGCTGGGGGGCAAAAGGCTCGCCTCCACAATCAACACAGCCCACCCAAAACCTCGTTAATATCTCGAACATCATTTTAAGACATCCACCGGCAATACCGTCGCTTGACAGACCATCTAACAAATCAACACCTGTCCATAGGGGGCTTTTAGGTTACAGAGATAAAGCACATTATGAAACAAGGTTACAATAAAACGCATTATTAAACAAGATAAGGCACATTTTACACATGGGAAAATTTTTTGAGCTCTCTGGTAAAGATGGTGATATTAGTCTGCAGTTTCAGTGCAGTGGGGAGAGAGTTCCACAGTGTAGCCCCTCTGAAGGAGAAGCTATACTGTCAAAACGATTTTCTTAATTTTGGGAGCACACAATCCCCGCTGACTGAGGCTCTGGTGGAAGGTCTGAGAGAGCCTGACGCCTCACCATGAGGCCAGAGAACAGTGGTGACACACAGGAACATCTACTGCGAGGCGTTAGCAGACACATGTAGCCACTTTTGTGTCTGTGCATGTGGAATAGGTATTTATTTTCTCACCTCTAATAATGTGAAGTGAGCAAATTCACTAATGGGACGGACGGCCCCCTCCTAATCGCTGTTAACTGTTGCTTCCTTCATGTTAGATCTGTTACGAAACTTTACGCTCCTCTCCTTTCTTTGCTTGTTTGTGTCGCCTACAGGGGCGTGTGTGTTCACTACATTTAGTTGATTATATTTAGCCATATTTAGCACAATCTTTTGTCAAAGGTTTTCAGCTAATTTATTATTTTATATTAGGCCTGTGCTTTCCTTTTGCCCTCCAGTCGGTGACGCGGTTCAGAACCATGTGTGCGTGACGTCACTCGTATAAGCCAGTTATAAGTCTTGTGGTCTCTGCTTCCAACCTGCCCCATCGCATATTACATAGAAAGCTTTCGCCTGAACAAGAGTGTCCTCGTAGGACTGATGACTAATGGAGCTTATTTTCTGAAGAACTGTGTCATGTCCTGTAACAACGGCCAATAACATCAGACTTTGACCTCTGAGTCACTGCACAGGAACTTGGACTTTCTCCAGACTCACAAGAAGAGGAAAAATTGCACAAATGTGTGTCTCCATGTTGCAGCCTGGCTCCCCTTACACTCGAGTCGAGTACATTTATATTTACAAAGAGAAAAGCACTCCCATTAGAGCAGCTTTTCTAAACTGCTGCTTATAACTGGTGTGGTCCATGTGAAAAAGTAAAATACAGAAGCTGTGAGCCCAGAAAGACAATATGTACAAATTAGGGGTGTCCATGCATAGGCGCCCATTTATGTTCTTCCCAGTGGGTGCCCAGTCAAAAAAAAAAAAGTCGAGGTCGAAATTGAACAGGCGGTCCCGTGGTTGGGACCCGGCCATATGAGCCCTGCGCTCTACCTATGGAGCTAAACAAGCAGAATGAACAGCCGCAAACGCACGTATATCATTTTATGAACCGCCCCACGCTCGTGTATTTGGGGGACACCGAGTTGCGGCTTTACAGGTTAGGCGTTATTTATTTAATCATTTTGTAAATCTTTGGGTGCCCAAAGATTTGACTGGGTGCTCCAGCCCCGCAGCACCCACAGGATCGGCGCCTATGTGTCCATGGTTAACCGATTAACCGGTTAACCGTAAGCATTTTGCTCGGTTAACTGGCGTGTATAATTTGTAATGCCACTGAACATATGTGTAATATGTTTTTGCACCACCAGAGACCGCCAGAGCGCTCCAAAACATTTGTTCACGAGAAGCCGTCATCCCGCATGGCTATCTAGTTTAACTTTTCAATATGAAGCGGGCCATAAACTGCACAGCGTAGGAGTGCTTTACAACTGCAAGTATTGCATTGCAGTGCTTAGATATACTTTTTGCATTTGCAGTTTTTGTGTTTCACATTGCAACAAGATGTTTTTGTACATCTTTGCCATGTTTTTGTGGAGTTCAGCAGATTTTTTACTGCCAAAGATCTTTGCTAGCAATGAACAGAGGATGTGTTTTAAAGGTAAACACACAGTTAGCATCCGAGCTAAAGGCATTTAAGCAGCATTTGAAACCTACAAATCCAGAGATATCATCTTCTGAAGCGCTGACAGGTCACCGAGGGCCCCCCGCACCTGCAGCGCAGTGGAGGCGTCACAAGAGGCGCTACAGGAAACAAAAAAGGGGCAAACGAGGAGGTATCCAAGCAAGACTAACCGCTAAACCACACAGGCCTTCTATCCCTACTATTGTTCTGGCTAACGTACGTTCACTGGACAATAAGATGGATTATATTCGTCTGCTACGCTCCTCTCGGAGGATGGTGAAAGACAGTTGTGTTTTTATATTCACTGAGACTTGGCTCAATGGTAATATACCGGACAGTGGAATCCAGCTTGAGGGGCTTTCCTGCTGCAGAGCAGACAGAGTGATCTCCGAGGGAGGGAAGACGCGTGGAGGTGGTCTCTATGTCTACACCAATGACGCCTGGTGCCGTGACGTTGCCGTGGTCTGCAGACACTGCTCACCCCTCGTGGAGTTTATTATCATTAAGTGTCGACCTTTCTACCTGCCCAGGGAATTTACTGTTGTACTGCTTGTGGCTGTCTATATACCACCCACCTCTAACCTCAAAAACAGGAAAGAGGCACTGAATGAACTTTTCCAGAGTGTCAGTGACCAACAGACAGCCCACCCAGATGCCTTTCTCATCTTAGCTGGGGATTTTAACCATACAGACCCAAAGAGCGTTTTCCCCAAAGTCAATCAACACATTGACTTTCCAACAAGGGGAAACAACATCCTGGATCTGGTTTACACCACCAAAAAAGGAGCGTACAAGGCACACCCCCTCCCCCATCTTGGTACCTCGGACCACATAACTATTATGTTACTGCCAGCATACAGGCCACTGGTTAGAGTCACTAAACCGATTCGGAAACAGATTCAAGTGTGGAGTAAAGACTCTTTAGAGAAAACTTAGAGAAAAGGACTGCTTTCACACAACGGATTGGAATATGTTCAAGCAGGCTGCCATTCACAACAATGTCACTGATCTCCAGGAGTATACAGAGACTGTCATTGCCTACATCACCAAGTGCACTGAGGATGTTACAGACTCTAAGACCATCATTATCAGGTCCAACCAGAAACCTTGGATTACAAGTGAAGTCCTCAGGCTCATGAGGGTTCGGAATGCTGCCTTCAAATCTGGTGACAAGGAGAAACTGCGGACAGCTAGGGCCAACCTGTCCCGCGGCATCAAAACGGAAAACAAAAAGAAGCAGTACTCCAAAAAGATAACTGATCACTTCAGAGACAGCAGAGACACTCTGAGTCTGTGGGATGGGATAAAGCAACACAGTCTCACTCCGAAAGCATAAATTGACGAACGGTCACTCGCCTTATGCGTAATATAGAACGCAAAAGGTACCCGTTTGCGTATCCATTGACGCAATGGGTTTGTAATGTATTTCAATGAGAGTCCAGGCGCGGCTCATTTGACGATATCGAACAACTCATAGTAGAGAACAAATTCTGCCCGGTTTAGCCAACTATAAAACAAACAAAAATGCAAAAGTGCATTTAGCGCAAACACAAGCGCAGAACTACAGTATTCACGTCTTTTTGCCTGAATCTGAGGCCAAACTGTTGTTGATCAAAGCCAAAAAATTATGGATCCAGGACAAACCAAGCCGGACCAACCCAATAAACAAAACCTTCTTCAGGAACTTTTACAATATGGCATTGCATTACAGCAGTACGTAGTTTAAAGCCTTTCCCCTACCTTCTGCTGTACTCCAGTATATTGCCGGGTCCAACAACAGTGTTCCTTTATTTGTTCCGGCCAGTGGCCTTCGTCAGGCAAAATGTTTTTTATGAATGAGAAGCCATCCTTAAATAGGGCGTGGCCTGCTGCATCACAGGATGATGTTAATGGCCTATGGCAAAACATAGGCAGCATATGTATACAACATACATCCATACACAAAAAACAAAGCCAGGATATAGTGAATAAAATATACATATGTAGATATACAATAAAAACATATAGTGGCACATGAAATACATATCAATCAATCAATCAAACTTTATTTATAAAGCGCTTTTCAAAGGTAACACAAAGTGCTTTACAACATTTAAAATACGCCCCGCATACGCCCCCGCATCATACATATATATATATATATATATATATATATATGTACATCCATCCATTTTCTTCCACTTGTCCGTTGCCGGGTCGTGGGGGCAGCTGTTGGAGCTGCACCAGCCCCTATAGCGCCCCCTGCAGGTGGTGGGTCTATGGAAGGACGGCCTCATGGTTCTAACCGGGCCTGTTGGTCTCTCATAAGGGGCTTCTGAACCGCTCTTTGTCTGACCCGTCACCTAGGACCTGTTTGTCTTGGGAGACCCTACCAGGGGCACGAAGCCTGGTAGGGTACGAACAGCTGATCATGTCATTGTATATTGGCGCCTAGTCAAACATATGATCAATAAATGCTTATCTTTGAACCTTAAATGGCTGACCGAGGCGAACATAAGGACATTTATATCATCGTGGACGCTTGGCATCACTTTCACCCAAAGGACTTTTGCAGAGGAAGTGTGACTCGGCGTTACGATCCTCCATGGGACTCCAGCGGGCCGCAGCTCAAAGCTAGCCCAAAGAGAACGCACCTTGGCCGGGTACAAGCCCGGCAACAACCCGGCAATATACTGGAGTACTCGTCCCACCAAGACAGCAGAAGGTAGGGGAAAGGCTTTAAACTACGTACTGCTGTAATGCAATGCCATATTGTAAAAGTTTCTGAAGAAGTTTTTGTGATTGGGTTGGGTCCGGCTTGGTTTGTCCTGGATCCATAATTTTTTGGCTTTGATGAACACTAGTTTGGCCTCAGATTCAGGCAAATAAACTTGAATACTGTAGTTCTGCGCTTGTGTTTGCGCTGAATGCGCTTTTGCATTTTTGTTTGTTTTATAGTTGGCTAAACCGGGCAGAATTTGTTCTCTACTATGAGTTGTCCGATATCGTCAAATGAGCCGCGCCTGGACTCTCATTGAAATACTTTACAAACCCATTGCGTCAATGGAGACTCAAACGGGACCTTTTGTGTTCTATATTACGCATAAGGCGAGTGACCGTTCGTCAATTTATGCTTTCGGAGTGAGACTGTGTTGTAAAGACCATCACAGACTATAAACCTCCTCGACAAACCTGTGACAGTGACACCTCTCTGTTGAACGCTCTAAATGAATTCTTTGCTCGCTACGAGGCACTCAACAGAACCCCGGCACAAAAGTCAACACCCCCTCCTGAAGACCAAGTGTGTGAATCTATCTCCAGAGAGTGTGAGAAGATCTCTGAGCAGGATCAACGTTCAACATACCAGGTCGTGTACTGAAAGGTTGCGCTGATGAACTCACTGAGGTCTTCACAGACATTTTTAACACATCTCTGCAGCAGGCTGTGGTCCCAACGTGCCTTAAAGCGACTACCATCATTCCGGTGCCAAAGAAGTCACCACCCTCCTGCTTTAATGACTACCGCCCAGTAGCACTCACTCCAATTCTTATGAAGTGCTTCGAGCGGCTCGTCATGGAACACATCAAGTCTGTTCTCCCTCCCACCCTGGACCCATACCAGTTTGCTTACCGGTCCAATCGCTCAACTGAAGATGCCATCTCCACTGCACTTCATTCAGCCCTCACTCACCTTGAAACAAAGGACTCTTACGTTAGAATGCTGTTTTTAGACTTTAGCTCAGCATTCAACACTATAATCCCACAGCAGCTAATACACAAACTGCTCCACCTGGGGATCAACACATCACTGTGCAACTGGCTGCTGGACTTTCCATCACACTGAACACGGGAGCTCCCCAAGGCTGTGTGCTGAGCCCCCTCCTGTTCACTCTGCTGACCCATGACTGCGCTCCAAAGTACGACTCGAACCTCTTCATCAAGTTTGCAGACGACACAACAGTGGTGGGTCTCATCAACAACAGAGACGAGTCAAACTACAGGAGTGAGGTGAGAAGTCTGGCCATGTGGTGCACACAGAACAATCTCTCTCTAAATGTGGAGAAGACAAAAAAGAGTGTTGTGGACTTTCGAAGAGCACGGGTCCAGCATGCTCCTCTAACAATCAATGGTGCTGCAGTGGAGAGGGTGACCAGCACTAAGTTCCTGGGTGTGCACATCACAGAGAACCTTTCCTGGACCATGCACACTACATCTCTGGTCAAGAAAAGTAATCAGCGTCTCTACTTTCTCCGCAAGTTAAGAAGAGCTAGAGTCCCAGCCTCTGTTATGTGCAAAGTCTACAGAGGGACTATAGAGAGCATCCTGACCAGCTCCATCACTGTGTGGTTCTTCTACAGAGGGACTATAGAGAGCATCCTGACCAGCTCCATCACTGTGTGGCTCTTCTACAGAGGGACTATAGAGAGCATCCTGACCAGCTCCATCACTTTGTGGCACTTCTACAGGGGGACTATAGAGAGCATCCTGACCAGCTCCATCACTGTGTGGCACTTCTACAGAGGGACTATAGAGAGCATCCTGACCAGCTTCATCACTGCGTGGCTCTTCTACAGAGGGACTATAGAGAGCATCCTGACCAGCTCCATCACTGTGTGGTTCTTCTACAGAGGGACTATAGAGAGCATCCTGACCAGCTCCATCACTGTGTGGTTCTTCTACAGAGGGACTATAGAGAGCATCCTGACCAGCTCCATCACTGTGTGGTTCTTCTACAGAGGGACTATAGAGAGCATCCTGACCAGCTTCATCACTGTGTGGTTCTTCTACAGAGGGACTATAGAGAGCATCCTGACCAGCTCCATCACTGTGTGGTTCTTCTACAGAGGGACTATAGAGAGCATCCTGACCAGCTCCATCACTGTGTGGCTCTTCTACAGAGGGACTATAGAGAGCATCCTGACCAGCTCCATCACTTTGTGGCACTTCTACAGGGGGACTATAGAGAGCATCCTGACCAGCTCCATCACTGTGTGGCACTTCTACAGAGGGACTATAGAGAGCATCCTGACCAGCTTCATCACTGCGTGGCTCTTCTACAGAGGGACTATAGAGAGCATCCTGACCAGCTCCATCACTGTGTGGTTCTTCTACAGAGGGACTATAGAGAGCATCCTGACCAGCTCCATCACTGTGTGGTTCTTCTACAGAGGGACTATAGAGAGCATCCTGACCAGCTCCATCACTGTGTGGTTCTTCTACAGAGGGACTATAGAGAGCATCCTGACCAGCTTCATCACTGTGTGGTTCTTCTACAGAGGGACTATAGAGAGCATCCTGACCAGCTCCATCACTGTGTGGCACGGCGCCAGCACTGCCTCCTGCCGAAGGAGCCTCCAGCGCATCGTGAGAGCAGCGGAGAAGATCTGTGGAGCTCCTCTGCCCTCCATTAAGGACATGTACTCCACCCGTCTCACACGCAAAGCCGTCAGAATCACCAGGGACCCTACGCACCCATCACAGTCTCTTCAGAGTAATGCCTTCAGGGAGGAGACTGCGTACTCTACAGGCCAGGTCGAGTCGACTTAAAAACAGTTTCATACACAAGGCCATCGGGAAGCTGAACTCCCTGTTGTTGTACGCATGAATGACTGTTTCTTTGCACAATGTTTCAAAAAAAGCGTGCTAAATGACTGCAGATAAAATAAATAAAAATACTGTAGGGCCACGTGAACGCAAGTCAGTGACCTACTTTGACTGCTCTGTCATTACACTGCGTTTTATTTCTATACATTTATTTCGTTTTAAATGTGTTCCAGCCATTTAATAACGGTGTTTAGTGCGCACACTAATGGTTAACCGAGTATTAACCGCTAAGGGCCTCGGTTAACAGTTAATGAAAAACTTGAAAACGTGCTGCCCTAGTACAAATAGTCCATCCATCCATCCATTTTCTTCCGCTTTATCCGGGGCCGGGTCGCGGGGGCAGCAGTCTCAGCAGAGATGCCCAGACTTCCCGATCCACGCACACCTCCTCCAGCTGTTCTGGGGGGACCCCGAGGCGACACCAGGCCAGCTCGGAGACATAGTCCCACCAGCGTGTCCTGGGCCTTCCACGAGGCCTCCTCCCAGTGGGACATGCCTGGAGCACCTCCCGAGGGAGGCGACCAGGAGGCATCCGGAACAGATGCCCTAGCCACCTCAGCTGGCTCCTTTCGACGTGGAGGAGTAGCGGCTCGAGTCCGAGCTCCTCCCGGGTAACTGAGCTCCTCACTCGATCTCGGAGGGTGCGCCCAGCCACCCTGCGGAGGAAACTCATTTCGGCCGCTTGTATTCGCGATCTTGTCCTTTCGGTCATTACCCAAATCTCATGACCATAGGTGAGGGTGGGAACGTAGATCGATCGGTAAATCGAGAGCTTTGCCCCCTGACTCAGCTCCCTCTTCACCACAACGGTCCAATACAGCGACCGCATCACTGCTGACGCCGCACCGATCCGTCTATCGATCTCACGCTCCATCCGTCCCTCACTCGTGAACAGGACCCCGAGATACTTGAACTCCTCCACTTGGGGCAAGGACTCCCCACCGACCTGAAGCGGGGAAACCACCTTTTTCCGGTGGAGAACCATGGCCTCAGATTTGGAGGTGCTGATCCTCATCCCGGCCGCTTCACACTCGGCTGCAAACCGCCCCAGTGCGCTGGAGGTCCTGATTTGATGAAGCCAACAGAACAACATCGTCTGCAAATAGCAGAGATGAGATTCAAAGGTTCCCAAACCGGACACCCTCCGGCCCCTGGCTGCGCCTAGAAATTCTGTCCATAAAAGTAATGAACAGAACCGGTGACAAAGGGCAGCCCTGGCGGAGCCCAACACGCACCAGGAACAGGTCTGACTCACTGCCGGCAATGCGAACCAAGCTCCTGCTGCGGTCATACAGGGAACGGACAGCCCTTAGTAGAGGGCCCCGGACCCCATACTCCCGGAGCACCCCCCACAGGGCACCACGAGGGACACGGTCACACGCTTTCTCCAGATCCACAAAACATATGTGGACTGGTTGGGCGAACTCCCACAAACCCTCGAGCACCCGATGAAGGGTATAGAGCTGGTCCAGTGTTCCACGACCGGGACGAAAACCGCATTGTTCCTCCTGGATCCGAGGTTCGACTATTGGCCGGATCCTCCTCTCCAGCACCCTGGAATAGACCTTACCAGGGAGGCTGAGGAGTGTGATCCCTCTGTAATTGGAGCACACCCTCCGATCCCCCTTCTTAAAGAGAGGGACCACCACCCCGGTCTGCCAATCCAGAGGCACTGTCCCCGACCGCCACGCAATGTTGCACAAATAGTACTATGTACTATTTACTGTATTCATACATCTCTTTACTGTATGCAAAGGTCTCTCTTTACTGTATTCATAGGTCTCTCTTTACTGTATTTATGGTACTCTCTTTACTGTATTCGTGGTACTCACTTTACTACCTTCTCTCCAGGATGTCCCAGCACAGCGCCCCCATCAAACTGGAACTCTCAGCAACAAATGTGCATCCTGCAACATGCACGTTCATCTGGTGCAGCGCCACCTGGTGGATGGAAAGCTCTACCACAGGAGCTGTGCCAAGTGAGAGCATTTCCTCCATTCCCTCATCAGCAGTGGTTAAGTGAAATCCCCCTGCTAGTGTTTACAGGTGGAATTCAGGAGAGAGCTGTGTATTCATTTATTTTTAGATTCTATAAACTGGAGACCTCGCTGCCCATAAAGCTTTAAACCAAACACGTGCCTTGCCTGAACCAATAATGTAATAATGACCAGTAACATAATCATTTGTAATAATGTTATCATAACTTTACTTCCGGGTCCAATGGGACTTTAGCCCTATTCCCTATAATGGGATTTTGCTGATTTTTAACCTGCTGTAGATCTGACTATAATACTCTTTTTAAACATCTGATCACACTGAAATATCACATTTACTCTAGATTTTCTTTAGTTATGCTTTTCTAATTATCACATTATTATTTTCACCATGAAATATAAAATTATCTTAATTTTGCCTGGAGGAATGGTGAGATAATTAAGACTGACACATTGACATTTCTCATTTTATCCCCACAGAAGTCTAACAGGGAACCCCTTCACTGCTGATCTGTCCAAGAATACTTCCCTGTCCCGGCCGGCTCCCGCCTCAGACTCTAGACCTACTCCCAGCTGGCTCACACACAAGACCACTGCCCCCTCTAGTGTCTCCTCTGGCACATCACACCCTCAGCTGGACAACTCTGCTTCGATCCACGCCTCGAACCGCACCACTCCTTCTACCGTCTCTCCATCTCCTCCAGGGACCTCCGTGAACGCCTCCAGCGCCACACCCGCTCCGCGGCCCGCCAGCTTGACAAAAACGAACTCCCCCAGCATCTTAACCACCCCGTCTTCCCTCGGCCTCTACAGATTGGGTGCAACGTTTGAACCGACAACAACTACAACAAGTACCATTCCCACCCCCGCACCGAGAACCTCCATCGCGTCCAAAACCCTCCAAGCCAAG
Organism: Proterorhinus semilunaris; assembly: GCA_021464625.1. Lineage (NCBI taxonomy): Eukaryota > Metazoa > Chordata > Actinopteri > Gobiiformes > Gobiidae > Proterorhinus > Proterorhinus semilunaris. The sequence goes on along the minus strand of CM038349.1, from coordinate 42,708,001 downwards.
CTGAAGTTCTTCCAGGCCAAGAATGGGGACAGTGGTGGGGAGGAGAAAGGCGGGGATGGTGACGGTACGGAAATGTTTGGAGGGCAGAGGGGAGAGCACCCGGCCAGTCACTCCGTCACAGTGGTCCTTCCCAGAGTTGGAGGGAAGGACAGAGAGAGGGACACGGAGAGGGAGAGGGAACGGGTGAGAGAGGAGAAAACGAGGGAGAGGGAGGAAAGAGAGAAGGAGAGAGCCAGGGAAAGGGAGAGAGAGGAGAGAGCGAGGAAGAGGGAGGAGAGGGAAAGGGAAAGAGAGAGGGAGAGAGAGAGAGAGAAGGAGAAAGAGAAGGAGAGAGTGAGGGAGAGAGAGGAGAAGGAGAAGGAGAGAGAGGAGAAGAGAGTAAAGGAGAGAGAGGAGAAGGAGAGAGAGATGGAGAGAGAGAAGGAGAAAGTGAGGGAGAGAGAGGAGAAGGAGAGAGAGAAGAAGAGAGTAAAGGAGAGAGAGGAGAAGGAGAGAGAGGAAGAGAGAGTGAGGGAGAGAGAGAAGGAGAAAGTGAGGGAGAGAGAGGAGAAGGAGAGAGAGAAGGAGAGAGGGAGGGAGAGAGAGAAGGAGAACGAGATGGAGATAGTGAGGGGGAGAGAGGAGAAGGAGAGAGAGAAGAGAGTAAGGGAGAGAGAGGAGAAGGAGAGAGTGAGGGAGAGAGAGGAGAAGGAGAGAGAGAAAGAGAGAGTGAGGGAGAGAGAGGAGAAGGAGAGAGAGAAGAAGAGAGTAAGGGAGAGCGAGGAGAAGGAGAGAGAGAAAGCGAGAGTGAGGGAGAGAGAGGAGAAAGAGAAGAAGAGAGTAAGGGAGAGAGAGGAGAAGGAGAGAATGAGGGAGAAAGAGGAGAAGGAGAGAGTGAAGGGGATAGAGGAGGAGAAGGAGAGAGAGAAGAAGAGAGTAAGGGAGAGAGAGGAGAAGGAGAGAATGAGGGAGAAAGAGGAGAAGGAGAGAGTGAAGGGGATAGAGGAGGAGAAGGAGAGAGAGAAGAAGAGAGTAAGGGAGAGAGAGGAGAAGGAGAGAGTGAGGGAGAAAGAGGAGAAGGAGAGAGTGAGGGGGATAGAGGAGGAGAAGGAGAGGGAGAAGAAGAGAGTAAGGGAGAGAGAGGAGATGGAGAGAAAGAAGGAGAGAGTAAGGGAGAGCGAGGAGAAGGAGAGAGAGAAAGAGAAAGGGCAGAGCCAGGCCAAAGCGTTGGCTGCAGCGGTCATCTCTAAGAAACTGACCGAGGAGAACAACAACAAGAACCAAACACACAAGTGAGTTCCCAACGGTCTCAAATCGATAGGTTTTTATGAAAGGTGCGATGTTCCACAGTCCATTGGACCGGCTGTAGATTGGATGTTGTTCAAGAACGTTTCGATAGTCCATCATCCATCAGCTCCGTGTTGAGAATAGACCATTCTTCTTTACTCTAGACATGGTCACAAAGCGCTTTACAAAGTGTGCTGATAAGCTTAGTAGCTTCAGTTGCCCTTCCCTGTCCCTCTGACCACCTCCATGCATTCACACACACACGTCATTCATCCTATTGTACATGTTTTTTGTGGTAGGGGACACCGGAGTACCCAGGGGAAACCTACGCAGACACGGGGAGAACATGCAAATTCCCACCCGTCCAGGTGGGAATCCAACCCGGGACCTTCTGGCTGTGAAGCGAGAGCGCTAACCACTGTGCCACCGTGTTTCCTGCTCTACATTATAAGTGATGTTAAATTCCCGCCTCCCCGTTTACAGAGTCTCGCCACTCAGACATTTGTCATCACATTCATGAGCGGCACGGTAGCACAGCGGTTAGCACTCATGCTTCACAGCTAGAAGGTCCCGGGTTCGATTCCCACCTGGACGGCCTTTCTGTGTGGAGTTTGCATGTTCTCCCCGTGTCTGCGTAGGTTTCCTCCGGGTACTCCGGTTTCCCCTACCACTAAAAACATGTACAATAGGCCAGGATGTTTGAGAGTGCGCATGGGGGACGACGGACGCAAATTAGCCCAAGGCTACAATCCGGTGTGGCTTGTTTACATGCATGAGACCCATGTATGTTCATTAACATGCACTGTCTCGACCAAATAAACCAATAAATAAAATATGATCACAAAAAGCATCAAATAAAATAGCCCCACAAGTTGAACTCATTTGTAGGAGAAACAATTTGGTTGACTTTTATGTACACTTTCTTTAGTTTAATCTAAAGAGATGGGACAGGAAGCAGTTATGAGCACACAGGAAGTTAGCCAAAACTAGCACAATATTGCGTTAGTTTAAAAACAAAAAACACTTCCTGTATGCACAAACCTTCCTGACAGGGTTAGAGCTCAAACCTTCCTGACAGGGTTAGAGCTCAAACCTTCCTGACAGGGTTAGAGCTCAAACCTTCCTGACAGGGTTAGAGCTCAAACCTTCCTGACAGGGTTAGAGCTCAAACCTTCCTGACAGGGTTTACAGACCCTCCCAAACAAATCCTAATTTCCACTGTATTTTACTCGTTTATAGAGTCACTTCTCTGGTGGTGCGGGACCGTCCCCTCCGCTCAGACACGGATAAAGCCGTTGTTGCCTTGAATGAGAGGGTTTGTCATAAAAAAGGGTTTATATTAGAATCAACTGGAGCTATTGTACCTTTGATATGGTAAACAGCTCTGCAAAGAACTACGCAGTTTTGTTCACCCGCGCAAACGTTTATGATGCCCTTCCTTCTTTCTGAGGAAATACTCCTATAGGGACTACAACTGGGAGTACTACAGGGAATACTACCGGGAATATTACAGGAAGTACTACAGGGAATACTACAGGAAGTACTACAGGGAATATTACAGGAAGTACTACAGGGAATACTACTGCTGGATATTTTTGTTTTAGATCAAAATGGCATTTTCTAACCAACAGAGTGTAAGATCGTGGTAAAGAAGTGTTTTGAGATGATTTTGTATGAAGCCTGTAGAAAGCTTCAGACTCACTCTTTAATGTAACATATCGTCTCCATTGACAGTCCAGCAGAGGTCACGAAGAAGGAGGGGGTCCGAGGGAGAGTCAGGCTGCGGGCCAATGCCTCGCTACTGTCTGACCTGACTGTCCCCACCCCTGAGGACAGGCACTCCCCCAGCACCAGGAGTACCCCAACAAACAGGCGCTCCCCCAGCCCCAGGAGTACCTCAACAAACAGGCGCTCCCCCAGTCCCAGGAGTACCCCCGAGGCTCCAAAATCAAGGAGCACCTCCCCACACCCCTCAGGTATTAGACAATGTGTCTCTGAAGTTCAAATGTTTCCATTGTCGCCGCAGGTTAATGAGTGTAATAGGAATAATCCTTACCATCTCTGATTGCAGGTGCACAGAGTGAGTCGCCGTCTGACTGGAGAGCTCGCCTCAAACCTGTCTCTAAAGACCCCTGGTCAGTCCCCTTCACGTTGTCTTCACGTTTCAAACTGCGTCTTCATAAACAAACTTGGAGAGTCTGTGCTGGATTTATCCAGTGTTGTCTTCATTGTGCCACAGCGCTGGGTCTGCAGCGTTTACAAGACCTGCAGCTAACAAGCTGCCAACATGTCTGGTGATGCTTAAGGTGCTTCATGCTAAGGGACTTAATGCGTCTGCAAAACTAACCCAGCGACTAACAAGTTCTCCAAAAATGCAAAATAAAAATACAGCATGTCCATATGGAGCAACATTTAGCAACTGCAGCAAACATGATCAACATGCTATACTTGTTACGTTGGTTTAAGCAAACACAAGGGAACATCCATATTAGGAATGTGACAATATATCGATTTTCCAATATATCGCGATATTTTGCAGGACGATACGATAACGACTTTTTATTTCCGATACCGATACTTCTGAGGACGTCATGCATATTAATGAGCAACGTCATGCATGCTAATAGAGGCCAATAATGATCAAGTATTCAGTCAGGACAGCAGAGGGTTTTAAACACTTGGACCAAACACTGTCACACAAATATATTACTTTTAATGATAGTTTTTATAATTATAAAGAAGATTAATTTGGGGTTTATTTATTACTTTTTAAACAGGACTGTGGTTTCACTGATAGATCTGTAGACCCATTTCCAGTGTGTAAGTCAGGGATCATGATGAATATATGTAGTATGTTAAAAATAAAAGTTAAAAGTAGTATGTTTTAAAAAAAAATTGTGATTTATCGTAGGTTATTTTTGTGCAGTATATCGATTATCGCAGTATCGCCGTATCGTGAGATAATCGTTAGCCATATATCGCGTATCGTATCAAATCGTGAGGTGCCCAGAGGTTCCCACTCCTAATCCACATGGAGCTGTAGTAAGTCCCCTAATGCAAAAAGATGCAAAACGAGTAGTAGTAATAATAATAAGTAACAAAAAACGTGTACAATAGGGATGAATGATATGTGTGCCTGAATGAATGGTGGTGGCCAGAGGGACAGTCTGCCCCAGGGGAAACTGTAGCTACATGCGTCGTTTACCACCACCGTGTGTGGAGTGAATGTTGAACAAATCTCCGACACCGTGTGAAATGCTTTGGGAGACTTGTGAAAAGCTTCCGTTCAATTCCATGTTTGAAGAAAATGTTGTGTATTGTTATTCGGTATAATCAAAGTACTCAAATCAAAGTACTCGTATTGGTTTTAGAAAATGTGGTATCGGTGCATCCCTACTCTCTACATTAGCTACTTAAGCGAGGGATCTCTTGATCCAGAGATGGAAATCGGCTTAAACTGGGCAATAATGGAACGTTAATCACACCCTCAGCTTTGGTCAGTCTCAATAATCATCATGGCACTTTACCAGTGTCAGGATTACAGCCAGTTCTTTGGCAGAAACCGTAGGTTTGGAAGGTTTGTGTGTTAAATGATGCTGCAGTTTTTTTGTTTGAGGTTTATATAAAACTTATTTTGTTTATGAATCAGCATATTGGTAAATCTAAAATTTAAATTCATCACTATGAGAAACATTTTTTTTGATTATTTTTGTCTTATCGTCGTGGCATTTTTAAAGTATCAGGCCCGACTTTATCTGACCAATCCGCCTAAAGTTACACTATGCAAGTTAGCCCCAATATATTATAACATACCAGTCCTATAGAGGTCGACTGATACAGTGCCTCTCGAAAGTACTAATACACCTTGAACTTTTGCCAATTTTTTGTCATGTTTACAACCCTAAACATAAAGATTTAATTTTGATTTTTTTTACTGAAAGTTCACACACAAGTAACAGACAACTGTGAAGTGAAAGCAAAATGATACAGGATTCTGTTATTTTTCCTAATGACGGCAGAAAGTTCACACCTTGCCCTAACCATTAAATAGAGGCCACCTGTGTGTAATCTACTCTCAGTATAATTCCAGCTGTTCTGTGAGGGCCTCAGAGCTATGGTCAGAGTGTATTGGTCACTAAACAACATCATGAAGGCCAAGGGGCTCACCAGAGAGGTCAGGGATAAAGCTGTGGAGAAGTTTAAAGCAGCGTTAAGTTATACAAAGATTTCCCAAGATTTGAACATCTCACGGAGCACTGTTCAATCCATCATTCGGAAATGGAAAGAGTATAGCACCACTGAGAACTTACCAAGACACGGCCGTCCACCTAAACTAACAGACCGGAACAAGGAGAGCACTGGTCAGAAATGTAACCAAGTGCCCCAAGATAACTCTGGAGGAGCTGGGACGTCCTGCCGCTGAGCTGGGAATCTGTACATGGGACAACTATAAGTCGTACTCTACACAAATCTGGCCTTCATGGACGAGTGGCAAGAAGAAAGCCATTATTGAAAGGAGGCCATAAGAAATCCCGTTTGAAGTTTGCTAGAAGTCATATGGAGGACACAGCTACCATGTGGAAGAAGGTGCTTTGGTCAGATGAGACAAAAATTTAACTTTTTGGCCCAAATGCAAAACGTTATGTATGGAGCAAACCTAACACTGCTCACCGTCCTGAGTGCACCATCCCCAGTGTCAAATATAGTGGGGGGAGCATCATGCTATGGGGCTGCTTTTCCTCAGCGGGGACTGGGAAGATTGTAAGAATAGTTGGGAAGATGGATGGAGCCAAAAACAGAGACATTTTGGAGGAAAACCTGCTGGAGTCAGCAAGAGAATTGAGGCTGGGGCGGAGATTCACCTTCCAGCAGGACAATGACCCTAAACACAAAGCTACATCTACAATGGAATGGTTTAAAAACAAACATATTAATGTGTTAGAATGGCCCAGTCAAAGTCCTGACCTAAATCCTATTGAACATCTGTGGAAAGACCTGAAAACTGCTGTTCACAAACGCTCTCCTTCTAATGTGACAGAGCTTGAGTTGTTTTGTAAAGAGGAATGGGCTAAAATGTCAGTCTCTACATGTGCAAACCTTGTACCTTGAGTCAAACTCCAGAAGACTTGCTCAATGAAACCACCCGAGCCCTGAGGCAGCAATGCAGACAGGCTGAGCGCAGGTACAGGGAGGACAAGCTTCAGGTGTCTGTGGAGATTCTGAGGGAGAGCCTTGCCAGCTACCAAAAGGCAGTCAGAGAGGCTAAATGCCAATACCTATCAAATATTGTCTCCTCCAGCTCTAGCAACCCTAGGGTGCTTTTTAACACAATACAGTCTGTGATTAGTCCACCTGGCAGTGTGCTAAAGAATGTTTCTGAGTCTACATGTGATGGATTCCTGGAACATTTTGTGGACAAAGTGGCATCCGTGAGGATGGGCATTGGCTGTAATGCTCACTCTGTTGACTTGTATTCCCCTCCACTGCCCCCTGCTGTTCTCAGAGAGTTTGAGCCTGTGACACTGACTCTCCTCTCTGAGGTGGTCCAGGGGATGAGACCCACAAGTTGTCCTCTGGATATCGTTCCATCTAAGGTTCTCAAACATGCTTTTGACACCGTGGGCCCATACCTTCTCACTTTGTTCAATAGCAGCCTAAGCACTGGTTCTGTCCCTGCAGCCTTCAAGCATGCCGTGGTTAGGCCACTGTTAAAAAAACCTAATCGAGGTCCTGCTGTTCTGTCAAATGTTCGACCTGTCTCTCACCTTCCATTTTTGTCTAAGGTTTTAGAGAAGCTAATCTTCATTCAGTTGCAGTCTTTTTTGAAAAATAATTCTATTTTGGAGAAATTTCAATCAGGCTTCAGATCGCGTCACAGCACGGAGTCAGCTCTTCTTAAAGTGCACAACGACATTCTGCTGTCTTTGGATTGGAAGCAGCCAGTGCTTTTGATGATGCTGGACCTGACTGCGGCGTTTGACACCGTGGACCACTCAGTTCTCCTTTCCCGGCTGGCGGAGCATGTTGGTGTTCAGGGTACGGTCCTGCAGTGGTTTAGGTCTTACCTGACTGACCGGAGCTTTGTTGTGATGGTCGATGACTATTCCTCCTCCTCCACCCAGTTGTCGTCTGGGGTGCCACAAGGTTCCATCCTTGGTCCGGTCCTGTTCTCACTTTACATGCTGCCACTCGGGTCCATCATTGCCAGACATAATTTATCATTCCATCTTTATGCTGACGATGTCCAGGTCTATTTACCAGTGCTCCCTAACACTGCCACTGCTCTTGACTCCCTCCATCACTGCCTTTCGGACATTAAACAATGGCTCACGCAGAATTGTCTCCACCTCAATGAAACAAAATGCGTATTTATTATTTTTGGCTCTGGGGATGTTTCTCAGATTCAGTCCAGGGTCGTGGGTCCAGTCCGTGATGCCGTCAGGAACCTGTGAGTTGTCTTTGACCAAGAACTGAACTTTAAACAACAAATAAATGCTGTTGTCAAAGACCTCGAGAAGGCCACACACGCGTTTATCAGTTCTCGGTTGGACTATTGCAACGCTCTCTACTCTGGCCTCCCACAGTAGTCACTCCACCGGTTACAGTTAGTGCAGAATGCAGCAGCCCGTCTTCTCACTGGTTCATCCAGACACAGCCACATCACTCCTGTCCTCTCCTCCCTGCACTGGCTCCCGGTCCGTTTTCGTATTGATTTTAAAATGTTAATGCTTGTTTTTAAAGCTCTTCATGGTCTCGCTCCGTTATATCTAACTGAGTTGTTGACCGTACATCGTCCCACCAGTGCTCTCCGGTCTCCGATCAAATGGTTCTGGACGTGCCCAGGTCCCACTACAAACAGTGGGGCGATCGTGTCTTTAGGGTTGCAGCGCCTAAACTGTGGAACAGCCTGCCCCTCAGTCTGCGTGTTCTCACGGACCTGTCCCTGTTTAAATCCAGATTAAAGACTCATCTTTTCAAACTTGCTTTTAATACTTAGGGCACACTGAATTGTGTCTGGGTTGTAATCATTTCGCGTTTTTAAATTGTTTTAATCTTTCTGTGAAGCACTTTGGTCCTCCTGGTGTTGTAAAGTGCTATATAAATAAACCTTGATTGATTGATTGATTGATTGATTGCTGCTGTTATTGCAGCAAAAGGGGGTTCCACAAAGTATTAATTCATGCGGTATGAATACTTGTGCACGCCCCACTTTTCGGTTTTCTATTTTTTGTAAAATAACAGAATCATGTATCATTTTGCTTTCACTTCACAGTTGTCTGTTACTTGTGTGTGAACTTTCAGTAAAATCTTTATGTTTATGGTTGTAAACATGACAAAATGTGCAAAAGTTCAAGGTGTATTAGTACTTTTGAGAGGCACTGTATATCGGCCGATATCATGCCTATTAAAGCTGGGGTACCTGATATTTCCTGTTCAAACAGTGACATTTTTTGTTTTGGCCCAAACTTGTTTGTAGCTCTCACAGTCTCTCCTGTGTATTCGAATTGTTCAAAGAATGTAACTATATGCACATTTCACACCCATATACAGCAGTGAGTGGTGACAAAGTGAAGCAGGGGCAGCCCCCCGCCAAGATAAATTACACTGATTTAGACTAGACTTCTATCATCCATTGCTCAATAAAACTTTAGACAATACAACAAGGTCTGTGTTTTGCTGTGTTCACAACATACTCTGAGGTGGCAGCAATAAATATATTCAACCACACCAAAAAAAATCAGACGCTTTAGAAACATAACTTTCACCAACTAAATCTAAGTAAATATGGGCATGCTGTATCAATTCAATTCAATTTTTACTTTATTGCAGACTCAAGGTCCAAAGAGACAGAGGAACACAATATAACAAACAACAACAAAAATAAAAAAATGACAGTCACTTTAAAAAGACAGCTATACCAGTGCCTCCACATTCTCGACTGATAGCGAATGGCACTACAGGTGACAGGTGAGCCAATTACTGTATTCACTGACTTATTCAAACTGCATATAAAACGGAACATAGGCGTTTATTCCAGCAGTGTCAAACATCTGACTCACACTGCTCCATCTCTGCCTCCTGAAAAGCTCATGCAGAGCGTTGTTATCGGCCACCTGCAACCTTTGCTTTTTTATAGTTCGACCACAGGTGCGCTGTGTACAATATGATATGATTTGAACTAGAGTGCGGATCGGGCGGTTTTCAACTGTTGTCCCTGGGCCAGGTGTATAATGCCAACAATTATAAAACCATTTAAAAGTTGAGGCTACACACCTACACAACAAATGCCGACACAACTCACACACCAACAACATCCGAACGCTCGTTCTGTGACTTGCACAATAGAATAGAGATGTTGGTGCACGGGCACGTCATACAGTTCAAACAGACATTATAAGGATAAATATGTACAATTATTATTTACAAAGCAACACCTGAGCAGAGGATCCTGAGGCTCGGCTCAGTCCTGCAGATCTGTACAGGGTCTAATGAGCACATTGTTGATGGGATTTCATCCAGTTCTTTAATTGAGTCCTAAATGTGTTAAATGTGGGGCATTCTCTTCTAGTGAGAGGGCTGCTGTTCCAGATGTTACAGCCCCTGACTGAAAGAACAGTCTGGCCAAAGGTGGTACAGTATGTCTGAAGGCACTTCAGTCTCCTCTAACCATAGACCGAGTGGTTCTGCCAGAAGAGGATTTAAATTTGACAAATTCCGTTAATGGTGCAAGTCCGTTGAGTATGCAATACTTGTCTAAACTTCACTCAGTCCGTGCGCTTTGGAAAATCCAAAATCCAAATGTACGTGCCAGCATGTTCGCCTGGGCATACAACGTTCTACATTGTCTGTAAAGTGAATCGGGGATAGTATCCCCCCCCCCCCCCCCATCTGACCCTATTGCTAACCTTAAATGGAGCAGACACCTAACCTGCATCTTTTGCTGAGCATTTGTCTGGCTCTGCCATACTATTCCCTGTCCACTCCACGCAGGGAAGTTCATCTCGTCACGGGGCAATTGGAGCAGTTTGAGTGGGGGGTGGGGGTGGGGGGCGGGCCTAACGCGCACAGATTGTCAGTGAAATAAACCAATCAGAAATTAACTGTGACGACAGCTGTACTCCAACTCACAAAATATGAACTGAATATAAACTCAGGAGAACATGGAGGCAAATCCTACTTCATCCATGATTAGTTTTGGCTAATGTTAATGTTAATTGAACATTAGCGTGACGTAACCTTGTCAATGCTCTGTGACGGTCGTGATTGGTTCGGCCTCAGCAGCCAATCAGTAACTTGTACAGACCCGCCTTCTTTCGTGCAGTAAAGAAGTGGGTGTGGTTTATCAGGCAGCTGAGCATACCATAGGTCAAGATCCACACAATGGACTTGGGAACACTTTTCTGAATTAGTTTAATAAATCATTTCCTGTGATGTACTCTGTGGAAGGCCGTAAAGGCATCTAAAAAGCACATCAAAACTGAGGAGTTTTGATTCTTATATTAAGCAATAATTTCTTTGAGAACATGTATATAATTTTGAAGCTTAGAACCTGCCTAATTCAATCGCTGAATTAGGTTTAGATATCGCATGCTAAAGCTAGCGGGAGCTAATCAAGGCTGGGTCAGATACTATGATCGAAATACCCAAAGGCCTAATAAAATAAAATGGTCACTTCTGGAGCGTCCAAGTTTTGGTTTATGAAATGCTGATAAAGAAAAACTGACATAGTTGTAATGATCAGCTGTTAATGTAAATAGCCTGTCCCAAGGTGTCGAAAACCCAGTGATCCTTGTTAAATGTCCATTAGTTTATTAATAGATTTTACAAAAGGTTTTCCTAATTCCTGTAATTGCTGTAAAGTGCCAGACATCTCCTATAATGTTTTAGATAATAATATCATAATATTTCACTCCGACTCGGCCTTGTCCAGTTCCTAAAACCCGGCTCCAGTCTGAAGTGGGCATTCCCCCTGACACCGCCCGCCCTCCTCTCACTGCCTGTCCCTCAGGAAGCTTGTCCCCGCTGCTCGTCCAAATGTCATCGCAGCATTGGAGGCCCACGCGGCCCCCGCCCTCTCACAGAGGCCCCAGTGTGTGGACAGAGACATATGTCGGAGCACAGACCCTGTCCCCACATGACCCCCGTGCACCAGTCAAAAGACCTCAGCGCCGTTTCACATGAGGGACGGGAATACTCACACTGAGGAAAAGGCACCATATTTCAGCAATAGAAATGTACATCGTAATTCATGTTTTCGAACTTGTCCTGGGTAAAGAAGTGTGCAGTGTGTGGACCACCAGACCGTCCAGTCTGAGCATCTCCTTAAGACTCTTTTCTTTGCTCCTGTCTCTGTACCCAGCCCGAAGCCCTCGTCCCAGCCCCCGTCCAAACCCTGGACCAATGGATCTGACCCGTCCCAGTCCACAGTCCCCAGGATCCCTGTCACGGCTCCTGCTCATGAAGGTACTGCTGGGACCTTTGACTTATTTCAGACTGTGTGAAGCTCGCTTGCTGAAATCACATCTTCAGTTCAGTTGAGTGGGCAAACGTTAGCTTAGGAATTTAAAATACAAAACATATTTTATATACCCTTTTTTTGTTTCCTCCATAATCCTATGTGTTTATTCCGAGTGTAATGTCTTCAATGAGAATCACACAATAGAAATAATGTTGAAAATATAGAAAAAAAAAACTATAAAATAAAATAATACTTTTTAAATTTGAATTCCTCATTTCAAAAATACGTGTCAGGTCACTTTGCGCGGCTGCAGGCTGGGATAGACGTCTGTCAAACATCAGCGAGGGGAATCCGTCTAAAAGCATCTTAATGTATCATATTTGGTCATGCTTTTTAAGGCCATTCCATCTCTCTAGTACAGTCATGACCTTAATTCCATAATAAAAAAATATGCTACTGGCTAGTGCTAACATCCACGGTGGCTAATGAATCTTCCTGCTAAATCGTCATTGTTGTAAGGAAAGAATTTCCTCTGCAGTGCAAACATGTCGCCTTTAGTGCCTTTAGAGTCAGACTGAGAGAATCAGTCCAATAGCTGTAAAGGGTTGTTATTTCGCATATTTAAGTAGCCATGTGCTCCGGGTGCATCTCCGCCTTTCAAATGAATCCAAACAAACTGGGGAGGGGTTTTAGATGCCAATAGGCCTTTAATGCATGTATCTCCCACAGTGAGAGTTATAATACTGCATTAGCTGCCGCTGCTGTGGTGTTTATGTCCCGAGTAGCCGTCCATTGCTTTTGTTTGCGTATGCGCAACTCGACTCAACATTGACCAAGCACGCATTTCGGTAGGGGGGCATTAAATGCATGCTTTTTTCCCCCAACAGTGCCTGTAACACGGCAGTATTATCTATCTATCATCATAGGCATTTCTTCATGGGTTTTCCATAATGGGAATGTGTGTGCATGAAGGCAGTTTAAAACACAATCAAACTAGCACTCTCTTCCATCTGTTGGTCTCACGATTGCACTTCCTGCTAGAAATCTATAAATCAGCCGCATCGTTGTTTCGGCCGCGGGGTTCAAAGCGTGTATTATAGTCTATTCTGCTTTCTGATTGGATATTCATCTTGAGAAGTAAAAACAAAACTTTGATTAAGTTTACATTTATTATGATTCAAACCAATATTTGATTTGAACATGTTTAGCCCATCGGCCTCACATTTAGGTTTTACTTCTGCATTATATGGTGGCCAATCTTTTCTAAATACATCCTGTTATGTCAATCTCCTCCTGTTTCTTCACCTTGCTCCGTGCAGGCGTCGGCGCTCCTCCCAGGGACAGCAGTAACAAAGACAAAGCAAAGGTACAGTGAGATCCTCCAGGGCCAACGCGCTGCCGTGCAGAGCCTGTTTAACATGGTGTTTAACATGGTGTTTAACATGGTGTTTAACATGGTGTTTAACATGGTGTTTAACATGGTGTTTAACATGGTGTTTAACATGGTGTTTGTTGTGCAGCCCAAAGCGGCGCACATCCCACAGGACGAGATCCTGAGGGAGCTGCAGCAGATCGAGGACAGTCTGAATGAGCTGGAGAGGACCGGAGTGGATCTGGAACTCAAGCTCAGGACCAGCGAGGAGAGTAAGTGAGACTGTGAAGCATTTAGTACATTGTGAGCTCTGAAGAATTGAATATCAACTTATAAAGAACATGAACTCTTATTTCACTCCATTTTCACACATGAAAGTATTGAGTGTGTTTTTGTTGTCATTCAGATCTTTAATAAAACTCCAATTAGGACGTGGCCATAGTAATACGTTGCAACGAATGGCACCTCTGGCGGCCATCTTGTGACTGGAAAACACCACTCATTTCCTTGATACCGTTTTGATCTGTATTGAGTTATTTATTCTTTGATAATTATGACTGACCTTATGTCAGATCTGGCAAGAAAATATGTTTTTTGCAGTGTTTCAAATGTTATTTCAGTTTGATACGAGAGGAGGCATACATGTTAGCTCCATTTGTTGATGGATTTTCCTCTGTCCAACACAAATCATTCACTTATATTTTAAAGCAGCATTTCTGTACTTAAACACATAACACTACATGACCAATATTTATTGAACATAGGACAATGATTCAATGAATGCTAACTGAACCCTGGGAATGAATGGAGAAAACCATGCCAATCGATAAAAAACACATGGCCCTTGTGGAGGGTAACAGGGGTAAAAGTTTTATGTCTTTGAGTTCGCCTCATGAAAAATAAGGACTAAAACTTTGCATTTAACTTGTTTGTGTAGTATATGTGTGCTCTGTTTGTAGTGTGTATGTGGTGTAGCTGTCGTACAGCGTAGACCACAGCACTGACGTCACACTCTTCACGTGTTGCAGATGGAGAGGACGAGTCTGTGATGAACGACCTGATGGTGGACTGGTTCACTCTGATTCGAAACAAACAGGGGGCCATGCGCCGGGAGTCTGAGCTGGTCTACATGTGAGTACTGCAGCGCAGCTCCACCCAGGCCACGCTTATACCTCCACCTGTATGCCTGCTGACGGGGACTGTTCCCGCACTTACCCGGTACCCTGAAGGGCACACGGCTCAACACAACCCACTCAAAGCCTCGTTCATATGTCTGAGCTCAATACAGTCACCGAACAAATGGAAATGGAAAGAGTCCACTCATTTAGATCAGCTTTGTGCCGAGGATCATGGGGACCGCTGAATGTCTGGCATTTCATCCGTGCCAAATAATACGGCCACGCCATCTTCAAAAATCAGCATGCATGTAACATTAAACTAGTCCAAACGTATTAACTCAAAATCAAGCAAACTCAGTGCAGCATTGCAACTTTCCTTCACAACTATTCCTGAACTCCACAACTTCTGTGCAACTTAAGTGACTTTCTGATCAGTTAAATCCATTTTGCTTTTCTATTTGCCCGTAGGAAGTGTCCACCACCTTAGGGTTTAACGTGATAATCTGTACGTTTGCAAAGTGCAGAAAGATAGAGTCAAATTCCTCCCTCTCTGACCAGAAAGTCCTTCTTATTTTGCAAAATGAGGAGAACAGGAACATAATTTTCAAACGTAAACTATCAAATTCCTCCCCTCCCGTCCTGATTGGACCCGACAGGCTGGTTCACACAAAAGCTAGTCTCATTCGTTAATGCTATCCCTGGACCAAAAGCATCAAAACTTGGATCTAAAGATTTTTTTTTCGGTACCTGCTTTTGATACTTTTATTTTGCCTAAACGTTTTTTTCGATACCAGACGTACCCAGGCCTGCCTCCTTCTCTGTTTGTGTGGCTTACCGCGGCGTGTGTCTGTGTTCGCTACATTCACGTTGTTATATTTAGTCCCATCTTTGTCAAAGATTTTGGAGCACCAAGGGCTGTATAGCCACACCCACATATATGACCCCCGTGGCCCTGTGCTGGGAGTCATTACACGCACACACACACACACACACACACACACACACACACACACACACGGGACTACAGCCTTGAACCACCACTCCTCCGCTACAGGACGACATCGCTGGAGCCACTGTGGTATTGCTGTTGTCATGGCGATGTGAAAACAGGAAGTGACCTCGCTCGCTCCTTGTGCAGCTGAGTTTTTTGCCTTTCTCTGCTAACTGCATTTGTGGTTTCTGTGTTCCACATTGTTTTTCTGGATACTTTTGTACGTCTTTGCCGTGTTTTTGTGGAGGTTTGGTGGATTTGTTTACTTTGAGAGTCTAAAATGGTCCTGAAGAAAGCAGCTTTTTAAAGGTAAACAAAATGCTAGCTTATCAGCTAAACCCATTTGAGACCGACACATTTCCTCTTCTGAGACACTGAAGAGGCACCAAGAGCCCCCACAGCTGCAGCACAGAGGAGGAGTCACAAGAGGAGCTACAGGAAACAAAAAAGGACAAATGAGAGATGGTGAAAGACTGTTGTGAAGCGGAGGGAGCTGAGGGAGGAGAAGGTGGAGCTGACCAGTGCAGGACACCACGCTCTGAAACAGGAAAGAACCCAGGAGGCGCGGCACCATTTCAGAGGATCAGAGGAGACAGAGGGCAGCCCGCCAGGTTTCTTCCAAGTGCTACAGTTCCCCCGACCTCCAAGGTCATGCGGGTCAGGTTGACACAGTGGCAGCGCGGCTCAGCCGCAGCAGCTCAGGACTAACACCTGAACACTAGTTCGTTGTACAGTTGTATAATGACAATAAAGCACTTACTTCCTTCCTTACTTCCTTACTTCCTTCCTTCCTTACTTCCTTACTTACTTACTTACCGATGCCTATGCAGGGCAATCTCAAATGCTTTTGCTTTTAGAATGCAATGGACTGAGTTTGAAAGTCCAGTCTCTCTGACAGAGCATGCCCTCCCCCTCCCTCTCCAACACAGAGGAGTTCCAGAAGGAGAACAGTTTGACGTGAGGGTCACTGCCCCTCTTCCTCTGTGGGACGTCCTGGATCAGAGCAGGTCATCTCCTCACTAAATATGTAGCCATTCTAAAGAGCCTGTAGTTTCAAACTGAGGGCAACTGAATATTCCATTCCTTCAACATTATACCTTTTGACTGATACATGAAACAAAAACTGCCTTAAAGTTCATTGGCTTCTCTGTCAGCGCGTATAAACTGAGGTCTAATTATTTTCTCTGAACAGTGTCCAAAAGTGGTGACAAAGTTCAAGAATATGAGCGTGACGTTGACCAGTAGACAATAAAGAATACGGCGGGTTTGTGAATCCAATCACAATGTTGTTTTTTTTAGATTTCTTACAAAAGACTCCTTTTAGCATTGAGTTGTAGTGGTCCCTGCCCACCGTCATTATGACGCCATCACATCCTATTACTAAACAAACTATGGAAAAGGATTGTGGACACACTATATTTGGAACTTGTATCGTCACGAGCTTAGGCGCCAATTTACAGGTGGAACTCGGAACATTAGAATATTGTTCAACTTAAAATGTGAAACTAATATATGATATAGACTAATTACATGCAAAATAAATAGATCATTTTGATGATTTTGATTACAGCTTGTAAAAACCCCAAATTCAAAATCTCAGAAGATAAGAATATTACATGAAATCAACAAAAAAATATATTTTTAAAGCGGGAAATGTGGGCCCTCTGAAAACTATAATCATGCATATGTACTTAGTACTTAGTTTGGGCCTTTTGCTTGAATGACTGCCTTAATGTGGTTGTGTGGCATGGATGCTCTCAGTCTGTGGCACTACTGAGGTGTTGTGGAAGACCAGGATGCTTCAATAGCTCCTTCAGCTCCTCTGTATTGTTCGGTCTCATGCAGAGGTTCCGCTAGACTTTTGTTTTGTCGGCCACTTTGGCTGGCTGGGTCGTAAAATTTCGGCCATTCACAAGAATTACCGGCCATTACAAATATAATGCATGTAGCTTATTATCAATAACAATCTACATTTAGACAGAGAGTTACACGAGTGCTTTAGTGGGTCCAAAACACGGCTATTTCTAATGAAAGAATGACGTGAGAAAAATGCAACAATTCAAATCCCAACATAAAGTTGTGCATGCGGACGTATCCCACTCATACACACTTTAACTCCGACAGAAGATATATACAGTGCCAACAACAAGTGGGACACAATCATGAAGTGAAACAACACTTATTGGATATTTCAAACATTTTTAACAAATAAACAACTGAAAAATTGGGCGTGCAAAATTATTCAGCCCCCTTAAGTTAATACTTTGTAGCGCCACCTTTTGCTGCGATTACTGCTGTAAGTCCTTGGGGTTTGTCTCTATCAGTTTTGCACATTGAGAGACTGAAATATTTGCAAAACAGCTGGAGCTCAGTGAAGTTGGATGGACAGCGTTTGTGAACAGCAGTTTTCAGTTCTTTCCACAGATTCTCGATTGGATTCAGGTCTGGACTTTGACTTGGCCATTCTAACACCTGGAGATGTTTATTTGTGAACCACTCTATTGTAGATTTTGCTTTATGTTTTGGATCATTGTCTTGTTGGAAGACAAATCTCCGTCCCAGTCTCAGGTCTTTTGCAGACTCCATCAGGTTTTCTTCCAGAATGGTCCTGTATTTGGCTCCATCCATCTTCCCATCAATTTTAACCATCTTCCCTGTCCCTGCTGAAGAAAAGCCCAAACCATGATGCTGCCACCACCATGTTTGACAGTGGGGATGGTGTGTTCAGGGTGATGAGCTGTGTTGCTTTTACGCCAAACATAACGTTTTGCATTGTTGCCAAAAAGTTGGATTTTGGTTTCATCTGACCAGAGCACCTTCTTCCACATGTTTGGTGTGTCTCCCAGGTGGCTTGTGGCAAAACTTTAAACAACACTTTTTATGGATATCTTTAAGAAATGGCTTTCTTCTTGCCACTCTTCCATAAAGGCCAGAGTTGTGCAGTATACGACTGATTGTTGTCCTATGGACAGAGTCTCCCACCTCAGCTGTACATTTCTGCAGTTCATCCAGAGTGATCATGGGCCTCTTGGCAGCACCTCTGATCAGTTTTCTCCTTGTATGAGCTGAACGTTTAGAGGGACGGCCGGGTCTTTGTAGATTTGCAGTGGTCTGATACTCCTTCCATTTCAATATTATCGCTTGCACAGTGCTCCTTGGGATGTTTAAAGCTTGGGAAATCTTTTTGTATCCAAATCCGGCTTTAAACTTCTCCACAACAGTATCTCGGACCTGCCTGGTGTGTTCCTTGTTCTTCATGATGCTCTCTGCGCTTTAAACTGACCTCTGAGACTATCACAGAGCAGGTGCATTTATACGGAGACTTGTTTACACACAGGTGGATTCTATTTATCATCATTAGTCATTTAGGTCAACATTGGATCATTCAGAGATCCTCACTGAACTTCTGGAGAGAGTTTGCTGCTAAAGGGGCTGAATAATTCTACACGCCCAATTTTTCAGTTGTTTATTTGTTAAAAATGTTTGAAATATCCAATAAATTTCGTTTCACTTCATGATTGTGTCCCACTTGTTGTTGGTTCTTCACAAAAAATTACAGTTTATATCTTTATGTTTGGCAAAAGGTCGAAAAGTTCAAGGGGGCTGAATACTTTTGCAAGGCACTGTATGACCCTAAGGCTGTCCAGATCTGACCACATCTGCTGCACAGCGAGGGCTGGGCTGTAGATGCCCTTCCACCCTTAACGAGGCTTCAGGTGTAAAATTAGCGACGTCTCTTACCACTGAAATATTATGGCGGGACAACTCGACAATGCTAAAGTCAGTCTCGAGTGATTCACCACGGACCCAGCTCTGCCACGCTCTAGAGCGGCTCCGGAGAACGGTAACTAAACCAAGGCGTCCGCAGACTGACCGGGGGAAGCGCCTCTAAACCTGGCCACTCTCCCAGGAAGAGCCGCTCAGTCTGACTGAACACACGGAATTTACAGAATATCCTAATTGAATTTTTTAGGTTTTCTTAACACACTTTTATAAAAGTAAATGTACCTGTAGTTCGCAGTTTTCCTGGAAAATGTGACGAAGCACGAAGAAAAAGCGTTGCATATCCAGAGAGCGATGAAGGCGCTTCAACTGCGCTAGGTAAAATGAGCTAAAGAGTGTAAATCTTTTTTTGATAGAAATATTGAAACTTTTTTAATATTTATGCCTGTCGGCATATTTGGCCGATGGAAATTACTTTTACCGGCCATTTGCTTTTCAAACCACCCAAAAGCCGGCTACAGCCGGCTAACCCTGGTCTCATGTCTCTCATCATGTTTTTGGCAATGCCCCACAGATTCTCTATGGGGTTCAGGTCAGGTGAGTTTGCTGGCCAATCAAGCGCTGTAATCTGATGGTCATATAACCAGGCTTTGGTACCAGGCAGGTGCCAAGTCCTGCTGGAAAATGAAGTCAGCGTCTTCATAAAGCTTGTCTGCTGAAGGAAGCATGAAGTCTCTAAAATCTCCTGGTAGATGGTTGTGTTGACTCTGGACTTAATAAAGCACAGTGGACCAACACCAGCAGAAGACATGGCTCCCCACATCATCACAGGCTGTGGACACTTCACACTGGCCTTCAAGCATCTTGGATTGTGTGCTTCTCCTTTTGTCCTCCAGACTCTGGCACCGTGGTTTCCAAATGAGATGCAAAATGAACTCTCATGAGAAAAGAGAACTTTGGACCACTGAGCAACAGACCAGGTCTTTCGTTCTTTAGCTCACACAAGACGCTTCTGACGTGGTTTGTAGTTCAGGAGCGGCTTAACCAGAGGAACATCTGAAGCCCATGTCCAGGATCCGTCTGTGTGTGGAGGCTCTTGATGCACTGACTCCAGCCTCAGTCCACTCCTTGTGAAGGTCCCCACACTTTTGAATGGCCTTTTCCTGACCATCCTCTCCAGACTGAGCTCATCCCTGTGGCTTGTGCACCTTTTTCTTCCACACCTTTCCTTCCACTTTCTATGAATGTGCTTTGATACAGCACTTTGAGAACATCCAGCTTCTTTAGCTACTACCTTTTGAGCCTTTCCCTCCTTATGGAGGATGTCAATGATGGTTTTCTGCACAACTGTCAGGTCAGCAGTCTTCCTCATGATGGTGAATTCTACTGAACCACTGAGAGACCATTTAAAGTCTCAGGGACCCTTTGTAGGTGTTTTGGATTCATTAGATAACAACAGGGTGACACTTTGAGCTACAATATAGTCCCTAAAAACAGGAAGCAAACTCGTAATATGTTACGGCCAAAACAAACAAACAAGTAACGCAAACACAGACGTGCTGACAATCACGACATACATTACGGAAAAGTTCAAGATAACTAGCATCATCATATAGTTTTT
Source organism: Proterorhinus semilunaris (assembly GCA_021464625.1). Lineage (NCBI taxonomy): Eukaryota > Metazoa > Chordata > Actinopteri > Gobiiformes > Gobiidae > Proterorhinus > Proterorhinus semilunaris. Next base: position 42,687,451 of record CM038349.1, on the reverse strand, counting down.
ATAACCATTATCTTATTATCACTGTACCAAACTGTGTTTCAGTCAGCGGTGGAACAAGTCCTCAGATACAGGAGCAGGGAACTTACTATCAGTCCCATCAGCCACTTGGAGCAACCACCCCACTCACTCTCACATGCACCACAATAGTGGGAGCATGGACCTGCTTTACCTTCTGGGATACTGTCGTGGTCAGATGCATATGAGCTTATGATCAAAACAAACAAAAAGCAGTAAAATAAAAAATCTGATGAAAAACCAGCACAAAAATCTGTAATGTGTTAAATTAAAAGGTATGCATTATTACATTATTGGCAGAATTTATTACGTTTGTGATTGTTTTAGATCTTGTCAGGCCAATAACGTAATAACTTTTACATTATCGGCCGGTAAATCGTTATTACGTTATTGGCCATTATTATGTGATCAGTTCCTACAGACCCTCAGTCTTAGGACCATGTTACAACGGGCACATACAGGCTTGGTGGCACAGGGCCACTGGCTTCTACAGTACTCGTGGAACAGTGGGGGAAAGAGCAGCTTCAGTCACGTGGGTGTTCTCAAAGATGGTGTCTGGAGACAAAACAATTCTACAACTACGACTTGGACTTCATTTAATTCACATAAAGGTTTTATCTTCCTGCTGGTGGTGGTTTTTGATTTTTGAGCATAAGAGTTATGGTCATTTAGGAAGATGGAAATGGATTTATCATATAAACTTTGACATAGCGAATACTTAGAGCACGCGGTTGTGGGCGGAGCCTTCCTTGTGTCCGCAGTGGACAAATAAAATGAAGAAGAAAAGTAAGCCCATCAGTTTTAGGAAGTTTAGTCCCAAAAAAATGATTCCCAGATATGTTGCTCCAACATCGCTGCACTGTCGTTGCATTTGCACTAAAAGTACTTAAGCTTTAATATGTTGGTTGCTGCATAAATATATTCACAACAATACAGCAGCAAACTTATATGGACAGGATAAATGAATGTGGCCAATTCTAAAACAAGAACAGGAGTCAACACATGCACAGTGCTGGACACAGGCCGCCAGCCGTGACCAGGCACTGGACGCAGATCATTTGCTTGAACTCTTGGAAACGCCAGTCATGTCAAGATTCTTTGTATACGGCACACGATGTGACGAAGCCCAAAGGCCAAAGAAAAGCTGAAGCTGACTTTTGAAAAGAAATGAACATCCGCCTGTTTTTTCTGTCATGTTCACAGAGGACGGACTCAGGAGCTGGAGGTGGAGCAGCCCACAGTGGAGCAGGAACTGAGAAGCCTCCTCGACAAACCAGGTACGTCAGTGAGAGGGCGCGGCCTAAGCAGAGGAGGAGGGGCCTGCGCTGGGCGGGGCCAATACTAATCTAGGGCTGTGCTCAAGACAGGTGGATCCATGATGTTACAAAGAAAGATAGGTTTCATTTATTGCCAGTGGCTTGCTAACAAGTCAGCGGCGCCGTGGAAGAGCCCAGTTTGAGTGCAGACTTGCTCAGAATGGGTCAGGTGTTGTTTTAAAAATGCAGAGACTTCCAGGTTGCTCTCAGTTATGTAGCATTACAGGAAACCATAATGCAGCGATTTCTGCTGCTGAGGTACGGAGACGGCCTCAATAAATAGCAGTACTACTCATACTTGCAGTACATTCACACATCGTTGCTTTGACAAGGCAACATGTTGACTTCTTCTCTTATGGTGCATTCACAGCCTCCTCCTGTGCTCTAAACTGTGTTTATTTGGTGAAGACCCCCCCCCAGGACAGGGGCAGCTGCAGGACCGAGCGCTCACACCTGGCAGGGCAGAGTGCTGCATCCTGCATGCGCTCTGCTCCAAACTGTGTCCCCGACCTGCACCTTGTCCCACAGCGCTGTTTGTGCCCGGGACAGATCAGAATCAAGTTGGTGATCACTGATCAATAGTGAGAAACTTATTTTTAACCCAAAGACGCAGATGTATCGACAGAGACGGGTCCATGCAGGGCAGTGAGCGGGACGTGTGCATTAAAGAAGGTGCAGGGGGTGGAGGGGATGGGCGGCAAAAACATCATGGAGAAGCACTGCCATAGAGCATGGCTCCCTCACGCACGCCACGGTCGACGTGCACGTATCGACTCAACCCAGAACACGCAACACAACCCCCACAGAGGAGCACGCTGTACAGATCGTCATTAAAAGTTTTTAGAGCCGCAATGAGAACAAATGTGGACAAATGCTGCCTTCTGGTGGAGTTATGGAATCATTCAGAGGTTCCAAGGTTAATAAAACAGAAAAGGAACTGGCTCTGCCGGTTTTGCCATGTCTGCTGCTCATGATGAGCCCGACTGCAGCGCATTGTGCGTGCTGCAGAGAAGGTGATTGGCTGTGAGCTCCATCTCTCCAGGACCTGTTCACCTCCAGGACCCGGAGGCGTGTGGGTCGGATCACAGCTGACCCTTCTCACCCTGGACACGGACTATTCACCCCTCCCCCCTCAGGCAGGAGGCTACGGTCTATCCAGACCCACACCTCCCGCCACTTGAACAGTTTTTCCCTCCGCCATCAGACTCATGAATAATAACAAGACCCAATAACTTAGTCACAGACTCATGGATGTTTCTGCTGTTTGCACTGTGTGGTGTGTCCACACTTAGACCCGCTGCTGTCACTTATCACTTTACTTTTTACTCATACTCATCTATAAATATAATCCCACTGTTGTTCGAAGTCTATTGTTGTTATCTTACCATTTTTAACTTTTAACTTTTTATTTTGTATCTTATTTATTAATATTCCTTATGCATGCCCCCTAAAGCCTTATAGTTTAAAGTTTTATAGCTTAATTTTATCTAAATTCTAGATTCTAGGATATCTAGAATGATAAATAAAGAGGTGAATGTGAACCGTGCCAGTTGGAAAGCTGAAACAATGTTGCGATATTGATCCCCAATCGAACCGAGTCTCAAGTGTGAATGCGACCTTAATCTCTGTCTCATTCAGAACACCTGAAGACACCGCGGGATCGGCGGCGGGAGGAGGAGCTCATGAAGAAACTGGTGGAGATCGTCAACAACCGTAACGCCATCGTGGAGGGGCTTGACGAGGACCGCCTCAGGTCAGAGAGACTGTTCAAAGGGACATGTCCTGTGAATGTGGCTCATGAACCTCAGCGCTGGTGTTTTTTACATTTATACCAGCTTAGGCCGTGCTCACACTTGAGCCACTGGAAGTGAACATAGTGTCAAATCTGTCAGAATCTGCTCTGGTTTGTGCAGCTGGAGAACGTAACCAGACTCTGGTCTGGATCAAACATTCAGACACAAACCAAGAACCAATGGAAGCAGAACATCTATTTTATCACAGTTTTAATAGGCTGTTAAAGACATAAAAACATAGACCAGGGGTAGGCAGGTTTGCTTGTCAAAAGACCAAGGGTCGGACCCTCCAATTGTAGTAAAGCATCACTCTCTCCAAATGTCACATATGGCTTAAATGGGTGTCTGCTCAGACGTTTTAAAGGAAATGACAGTATTTTTCACAGCACTTTATCAAGCATGTGCTCTCTGATTTGTGGAATAATAATCCTCAAAATCATCTATTTAGCTGTTAACTTCTTCGAAGCTTTACCATGCGCCCACCCGGTCCGTCTGCTTTTACCTCCACACACCTCTCTCCTCTCTCCTCTGTCCTCACGTATTTATCCAAAACCCATGCACTCTCAGCGGTGATGTGAGAACCATCGGGGCATTTAAACTGTTTAAAGTGGGGCTAGCCCGCAGTTAGCTTTGCCCGTTAGCCTGTTAGCTTCTTCTTCGTGGTTCCCATTAGTGTGTATTGGCGGCTCCGACCCAGTGGCAGGCAAGTTGCAAAAGTGGTTATCTGGCGAGAGACACCAGGGGGAGATGAAAGACCCCCCAATCATCCCATTAACACTTGTATTACCCCCAGAGGGACTACGGGAAGGATTTATTAAGGTAAACAAGTGACTTAGTACTGCCTTAAGGTGCCTTCACACCTAACCTTGAAAGGTTTGCCATCAGACGCTCGTATGTGTTCACCTCAGGCGATTCTATAGGGGGAAAAAGGAGTCTTTGTTTGTACTTTGCTGACAGTGGAATAGTTTAACTAGCCCTACATTTCTCTGACACTTCCTCTCCCCCTCTCATGGATATTATTTCAATATTGTGTGGGTTTGAGTGTGTAGTACCTGTCTGTCCAGCGATAATATCATGATAAAAAAATCCCCTTTGAAACATGTTTGTAATCCAGTGCCTTGTTAAATGCGCCCGCGTCTGTGTTTTAATACGTTTATTGAAGCTTTGATTCCTCTAACCTGAATGCCTGGGCTCGGGAAAGGCATTTCAAACCACAGCTGCTGTGGCTTTTCCTCCTCTTTCAGCCGGCGCTTTCATTGCACTTGTGTCTTTATGATGTAGAAGATGTTGCTTCAAATTCAGATGATCAGTAAATGATTCCTGAATCTGTGTTTTCACTCCTCCTGTCTCTTCACGCTCCTCATCAGCCGCACATGTGCGCGCACTTCCCATTGACGATACACAAGAATCAACCGCACCTTTAGAGAGACCCCAGAGGCTCAGAGACAGAGCAGTGCTGCGTCTTTATTGAAATTATAGTTTGATTTTCAATCGGTCAAAATGACAGACGGCTTTCAACATTTTCCGTCAAAGCTAAAAATATTCCGTAAATGACGGATTAATGACGGTTAATGTAACCTCTTTAACCAGAGAGACATCTGCGAGGTTTGGTTTTAGATCCACGTGCTTCAAATACACAAAATCCCACCCAGAATGCATTCAATTACACATCCAAATGTTCTGTCAACTTTTACTGAATCAATATCTTAGATAGCTTAGAACCACCCAAATGTTGCCACTGAATCCGTTCCAGACGTATTTGTGACTCGACACAGATGGTGTTTGGGAGGGACTGTGTGGTGTCGGTGTAACTTATGGCATTTCATCTGTGTTCTCAGAGAGGGGGAGGAGGACGAGCAGTTCAACCAACTCATGATGAACTTCAGTAAGTCACTAACAACACTGCATACCAGGCGAGGGCCAACCAGGCTCTCCATCGACACCTGGGGGAGACATTGCACCACACACAGACGATATACAAATCATAGTAACTAAGCTAGGACAAAAACACGGACAGTAAAGGGAGAAATCATTTATTTGAGCTGAAACAACCAAGTCGCTTCCTTTAATCCTGCTCCTGGACCAACAGCATCAAAACTTGGATCTAAAGATAAAATAAGATAATCCTTTATTGATCTCACAATGCAGAAATGCACTTGTTACATGCAAGTAAAAGATGGAATGTTTTGTGTTATTTTCGATACTTTCATTTTTTTTTAATACCCGGTAGTGCCAAACAAATTTGTCCAATAACAAACTGTTATTGTTTAAAGGTACTCTAGATAAATGCACCACTGATGTTTTTAGCCTACAGTTGTCCCTCGTTTAGCACGGGGGTTACATTCTAAAAATAACCTGCAACAGTAGTCAGCTTTTATTATATATGTTTTAAGGCAGTAAAACCCCTCACCACACACTTTATACACTTTTGTCACTGGTTCACACGGGTTCTCCCTTATGCTTGGTGTACACTGTGTGATTTTTAGCTTCACATTAAAATATAAGAATGCACAGTGCTGGGACAGACTTAAAAATATAGTTTTCCAAGAGAATATACTGCAGGTGACGGTGATATTGCATTTTGAAAATCAAGAAAGATTAACAAGAAACATTTTAGTGAATTGACAAAAAAATCCTGATGCATTACATGTGTATCCATATTAAAAGTAAATTTGAAACATTTTGGCATAATTTAGATTGATTTAAAATGTACAGTAGATTTCAAATAAAATAAATAAATGGATACCTGCCTCTTGCCCAGTGGGAAAGTACCTCCCGTTATGTTATGAGTCGCTTAATTGACCAGTTTTAAAGTTTGAAGATCTAGGAAAAATAGTTACAAGTATTTTTTCAGTATGAAACTTCTTCTGCTGCCTTATTTAGTGTAAACAACATATAATATGAAAATGGTTAATTGGGGCGACGGTGGCGCAGATGGTAGAGCGGGTCGTCTCATGATCGGAAGGTTGGGGGTTCGAATCCCGCCTCCTGAAGGTGCACGCTGTCGTTGTGTCCTTGGGCAAGACACTTCACATACCTTGCTCCAGTGTCTGCGTACACTGGTGTATGAATGGGTGAGAGGTTCCTTGCTGTAAAGCGCTTTGAGTGCCTAATGTAGATGGAAAAGCGCTATATAAGTTGAGACCATTTACCATCTCACATATTTGTAACCACCGTGTGCATGTTTATATCACATAGATACTGTTCGGGTCAATATTATACATATTTCACCCCAATCAAAGGAGGGGCAACACATATAAACGATTATCTGCATGGGAATCCTACCAACATAACACTCTGTCAGGCAGACTTTACAAAATGAGCAGCTGAAGCAAAAGGATGACAGTCCAGGAGGCTCCGGACCTCTGTCTGAAGACCAAGACTATCTTGAGCTAAATTCTGATTCTAATGATTATTATTTTGAACCAGATGAGGGGATTGATATTCCTCTTCCTCCAAGCAAACATTCATGTAAAAAATACACTGGTCTTCATCCCCAAATGTGTGTCAGGCAAAAACCATAATAAAGACAGGGCCAGGGCCCACCAGGATGCAGGCCCGGATCTACAGCGGTGCAAAAGGGTGCATGGCAACCTCACTTTGAAATGTTTGCACCCTCAGTTTCAGTGGCATCACAATATATTGTAATGGCATAAATCTGTATGAACTCTAATACACCCTCAGTCAGGTTGTTTTGGAGCCGGCGCTGCTAGGATGGCAGTGAGTCGTGTAACTGACATCAAGTCAGCTTGTGAGCTGGTCATGCCAGATTCAATAGTGGAGTTAGTAATGAACTATTCAGACAGCTTGTTAGGATTTTTTTTGGTTTCAGACATCTTTTGGATAATTAAAAATGTACCGGGTCAAATTGACTCGGAACACCATTGTCGTTCCTGGCAAATGAACATAACAGGATGGTTAAAGGCTTAAAGCAGTACTAAGTAACTTGTTTACCTTGATAAATCCTTTCCGTAGTCCCTCTGGGGGTAATACAGGTGTTAATTGGATGATCTCCCCCTGGTGTCTCTGGCCAGAAAACCACAATTGCAACTTGCCTGCCACCGGACCGAAGCAACCAATACACACTAATGGAATCACAAAGAAGAAGCTAACGGGTAAAGCTAATTGCGGGCTAGCGTCACTTAAACAGTATTTACTGCCAAGTTTGAGGGGAAAAAATGATCTCCATTGTGTAATTGGATGAACCTCTGTCCCTTTTCTGTCAGCGTAGTATTTACTCTCATGGACAATTAATGAGTAAAAAAACACAACATGCTACGACACCTGCAGTGGCGCTTATGGCCTCTAGGGGCACGAGATACTTAGTACTGCTTTAATGTATGCCAAAGTTATGTTCAGCCAGTGGTCTTCCATCTATCTAATGAACAGGACAAATGATCTTTTATAGTTTATTTTAATTGCTATGATAATATTATCAAAATGCAGCCTTTTATTAGGTTATGGTGCGTTCTCGTGAGGTCTTAAAGTTTTTAAAGGAGGTCTTAAAAAAGTTGCATATACCCTGTTAGAACAAGCCCATATTACCACTTGAGCAGCACAACTAAACAAACCGACGTTAGTTTCATGTTCAGTCAAAGGGTGTAGGACTGGCCCTTTTCTGTTGCTGGACACTGTTTTAAAGTCTCTTAACTGCCAGTGAAAAACAGCTAAGTGCTTGGTGCTTTTAACTAATGGCCAACGCAACGGTTTTGACCCTGAGACCGATCCTGATGAATGAGCCGTGTTTTGTGTGGGCTGAAATTTGAACGCTTCACAACGTCGGCCCCGGTTGCTTTTACCTAATGACTGCAGAATGCTAAGTAGACACTAGTGTATGATAAATAACCTTTTAACAAAACTTCATACACAACAGTGACCTGCAGCGTAATTAAACCTCCAACTCAAGGGTTCGGAAAGTTTCTGCACCAAACAGTCACCCTGGAAATATTGTTCAAAGTATGTAAATTAGAGCCGTGACCGAACCTGGAAAAGGCCGTTGAAACTGAATGAGAGGTGGGTCCAGAAGGTTTGATGTTCATCCACATTTTGATTGCAATAGTTAAACCTTCCAATGGATTGTTACCAGCATTGTTCAGATGGTGATGGTAAATGTGTGAAATTTCATAGAAATTTTCCATAAATGGGATTGTTTTTTTGTAGTAAAAAGTACCAGGCATAAGAAATAAAAAGGAGAAGTGGTGTTCGAGACGGTTAGCAAGCCTTTTCAGTGTCCGTGATCCCGCTCAATGTATTTTTCCATAGCCTTGAGACTCAAACATCCAAAATTATGAACAATCCAGATGTTTTCAGCTGTTGTCAAACATCAACCACATTAAGGTCAAAGCCTAGTTAGGAATCATTGATGAATGTACAGATCTTTTAAGATTTGACTTGAAAGTTAAGAATTGGTGTATAAACGTGTCCTCTGAGCTAAATGCTGGATCATATTCAGTTATGAAGCCTAGGCGTTAATTCAACCTTCAGCCAGCAACTTTCTTCACTGTGCAGACTTTAGGAGTCACTGCTGTTGAACCGAAGCCGAAGCTTTATGTGCCAAAGATCTTTATTAAACATTGGAACGAATGGCAAATCTTGCATATTGTGATTGTCTTTTCGAACAGGATGCAGAATAAACCAATAGAAAAAAACACTCACTTTTGTGTGCTCGATGTCGACTGTAGAAAGAAAATGAAGTTTTGCATTATAATTGGCTACATTTGACATGTATTTTTATATTTGTTTCATACTATTTAACTCTGTATTACAGGACTGTATATGTTTACACCATATACATATATACAAACATTTGACCGTTTACAATTGTATTGAATTTTATTACATGATGGTAAAAAAAATGGTAGATAAACAATGTTCCCCTTCACAAACAATCCTTTAGTTTGTCTGAGCTCAGGCTGAAAGAGGAAAAAGAATTTGACCAATATTTAGCAAAACTCTTTTTTTTTTTTCAGAGTATAAACAGTAACTGTATCTCAAATTCTGACATTTTATCAACCAAAAGCGTGTTCCCATTTTTACATAACTTGCTATTAGCGTTAGCCTCATTGACCAATCACAAGATGGCTGCCATGTTTGCCTTGTCAACGAACGTCATATCCCATCTAGAGTTGTATTCAATACCTTTGGGGACGTGCTCTATTTTCAAACGACTACTTTAAGTCTTTTCTTGTTCCTCAGAGAGCCTTTGGTCAAAACTGCTGCAAAATATATTGTTTAATTTTATGTTTGACCTCATCATCTCGGTCACCGAATGTATATAGAGAACATGACATGTTTTTATCACTAACTGGACGATGTTGTTCATGCTCTTGTGCGCAGACTTGAAGAAGGACAAGAGTAAGAAGAAGTCTCCCATGTCCCGACTGTTCGGCTGGAACAGTAAAGCCTCGTGACGTTCGGCCTGTGAGGAGCTCCCGACACGTGAACCTCGTCCTACTGCTGTACTGACTGATCCTGTGACACTACAGGAGGAACCAACATTTTTGAGGCCATTTTATTTTGACATTTTGTGACATCTGAGTGTGCGATGGGGGCAGTTTTCTCCTCTGACACTGGCCTGGATCAAACCGATGACGGTGGTGAACGACCTGCAATGGTTTGAATACGGACTCAGCACTCAACCAGGAATAAACCAAGACTAATCTTTTGTATTATGTTTTTGCAAATGCTTCCTAGAGTACCATAACTACATAATGGGAGTCTATAATTAATAAAAACAGAACTGAATGCACATTTAGACATGCTAGCATTTTATGTGAACATTGAAGCGCTACAAACCCCATCGTCTAATGTACGTTAACCACCTTTCTACCAGCCTGTCCAGCCAGAATACACGCTTTTCCTATTCTTTACAAAGACGTGCAGGGAAAAGCCGGATATGATGCAAACAACGTGTGGTGTATTTTGTAAACGGGGAAGTCGGTGGTTTTTGCGAAGCTTTGGCCAGAAGGGCGGAGACTAATGTGTGTCGTTTCTGGAAGGAAGAAGGGGTCATCAGCAACTCGGATTTAAAACTTTGGAGAAGTCAGCACAAAGGCACATCAGTGGAACATATTAATACAGTTATAGCAGTGTCGGGCGAATCAGTGTAAAGTGCAGGGCTAGGACATACTGTCAGATACATGGAGGCAGTGAAGTCCAGTTCAGAGCTGTTGTTGTCTGGGTCCATTCACATGAAACAAAAACTGTCCCGAAGTTCAAAGTCCTCTCTTCCAGCTTATATGAACTGTGGTCTAATTATTTCCTCATAAGACATCTCTTTCAAAAACTGCTTCTCTCCCATAGAGTTGCATTGGCACCTGCTCCGACTGAAATTAAATTCTAGAACATGAGCGTAACCTCCATCCATCCATCCATTTTCTTCCGCTTTATCCGGGGCCGGGTCGCGGGGGCAGCAGTCTCAGCAGAGATGCCCAGACTTCCCGATCCACGCACACCTCTTCCAGCTGTTCTGGGGGGACCCCGAGGCGACACCAGGCCAGCACGGAGACATAGTCCCACCAGCGTGTCCTGGGCCTTCCACGAGGCCTCCTCCCAATAGGACATGCCTGGAACACCTCCCGAGGGAGGCGACCAGGAGGCATCCGGTACAGATGCCCTAGCCACCTCAGCTGGCTCCTTTCGACGTGGAGGAGTAGCGGCTCGAGTCCGAGCTCCTCCCGGGTAACTGAGCTCCTCACCCGACCTCGAAGGGTGCGCCCAGCCACCCTGCGAAGGAAACTCATTTCGGCCGCTTGTATTCGCGATCTTGTCCTTTCGGTCATTACCCAAATCTCATGACCATAGGTGAGGGTGGGAACGTAGATCGATCGGTAAATCGAGAGCTTTGCCCCCTGACTCAGCTCCCTCTTCACCACAACAGTCCGATACAGCATCACTGCTGACGCCGCACCGATCCGTCTATCGATCTCCCGCTCCATCCGTCCCTCACTCGTGAACACGACCCCGAGATACTTGAACTCCTCCACTTGAGGCAAGGACACCCCACCGACCTGAAGCGGGGAAGCCACCTTTTTCCGGTGGAGAACCATGGCCTCAGATTTGGAGGTGCTGATCCTCATCCCGGCCGCTTCACACTCGGCTGCAAACCGCCCCAGTGCGCGCTGGAGGTCCTGATTTGAGGGAGCCAACAGAACAACATCATCTGCAAACAGCAGAGATGAGATTCTGAGGTTCCCAAACCGGACACCCTCCGGCCCCTGGCTGCGCCTAGAAATTCTGTCCATAAAAGTAATGAACAGAACCGGTGACAAAGGGCAGCCCTGGCGGAGCCCAACACGCACCGGGAACAGGTCTGACTTACTGCCGGCAATGCGAACCAAGCTCCTGCTACGGTCATACAGGGAACGGACAGCCCTTAGTAAAGGGCCCCGTACCCCATACTCCCGGAGCACCCCCCACAGGGCACCACGAGGGACACGGTCGAACGCTTTCTCCAGGTCCACAAAGCACATGTGGACTGGTTGGGCGAACTCCCACAAACCCTCGAGCACCCGATGAAGGGTATAGAGCTGGTCCAGTGTTCCACGACCAGGACGAAAACCGCATTGTTCCTCCTGAATCCGAGGTTCGACTATTGGCCGGATCCTCCTCTCCAGCACCCTGGAATAGACCTTACCAGGGAGGCTGAGAAGTGTGATCCCTCTGTAATTGGAGCACACTCTCCGATCCCCCTTCTTGAAGAGGGGGACCACCACCCCGGTCTGCCAATCCAGAGGCACTGTCCCCAACCGCCACGCGATGTTGAGCGTAACCTGTTTGTCAAAAAACGAAAACAGAGGTCAGGTGCATGGCGTTTAAAGCCCATCATATCCCCGGATCCACTTGAAGCACTATGATCCACTTTGGATTGTTTGGTCGTCATGGAAATGTGTCTCTGATGAGAATTGTTATGTGGGTGACTTTGACAATCATTTGAAAATGATATACAGTGGGGCAAAAAGGTATTTAGCCGAAATCCAATAGGAAGTCTATGGGGAACTCACCAAATACTTTTTTGCCCCACTGTAAGCATATGAAAGTTTTACAGTAAAACCCAGACTGCACCGAGTGTTTATTATAGACTTTATCGTCCCGTACAGAAAGGTGTCCTCTGCGTGTCCAATGTAAATGAGCCCTATTGTCACTCCCAACAGCAGAGAGGTGAGAAAGGCCCAAAACTTCAGAGGCCGTTTAATCCCCTTTGGCCTTTTGGGAATTGTTAACTTCAAATCACCGCTACGCCTCCAAATATTATCAGATTTCCATGTGTCGTTGGAAAGCTTGGAGACTACACTTTAATAATCTGTGAAAATCTCAAAATGCCCCAGAACCGACTTGTGTCCCTGGTTCCTGTGCCTGGTCATATATGTGTGTGTGTCTGTGTTTATCTGAAACAGAAAACAATAAAATGTATATTAATAAACATGTAGGCAGGCTATGGTTACAAACCGATGTATAATCATGACCTGCAGTACCACCGATAATCCACTAGTGGGAGCTCTGACACTACAAATTAACATGCATAAAGGCTATATATCTCTAATTGGTGAAAAGTGCCCAAACAGGCCCATCCATCCATCCTCTTCCACTTGTCCGTTGCCGGGTCGTGGGGGCAGCTGTTGGAGCTGCTCCAGCCCTTATGGCGCCCCCTGCAGGTGGTGGGTCCACAGAAGGACGGCCTCATGGTTCTAACCGGGCCTGTTGGTCTCTCATAACTCTGCTGTGTCTGAATGCAGTATTAATTTTCCTTGTAACTTGTCTTCAAGGGCCAAAAAAAGTTTCAAGAACATAGCATTATTATTTAATGTGTAATTGCTGTTGTAAAACAAGAAGATTTCAAAAAACGGAAATGAATGTTAGCCTTTTTATTAGGCAACAACAGATAAAGCATCAGGAACGACTGCATAACACAATAAATTAGATCCTAGAACCATATTATACATTCACCCAAAATAGAATGTTCACTGGGCTAGTTTAGCTTTTACATTCTTCAATATGAAGAAAACTCCAGACGTTTTTTCAGGTTGACATAGTTCACCTTGACTCATAACTGTTGTCTTGCTTGTAACAGACACACATAATCCTCATGTGCTTTTGATCCACATTACATGCCCACTCCATTTTGATGTCCAGCAGTTTGTTTTTACTGACGGGTGACCTGCTCCTGGCGTCTCCTCCCTCCACAGATCAGCCAAGCCTGACCCTGCTCCGGCATGGCCCCAAAGCCTGGCCATTGGCTTCCCTCTCACAAGGCCTCCTATAGAAAAAAATAAATACACATTATTTACTGTGAAGTACATACACATTAGTATAAATATGCAGTGACGCCTCCAGAAATTGTTCATAGGGGTGGCCAGATGGGGCCACTTCAAATCTTGGGGTGGCAAACCAAAACTATCAGCCATAATTTCACAATTGTATTCACAGCTTGCCTGGCTGGCTGTGAATTTGGGCTGAAAATATTCATAACTGATACTACAGTACTACAATTAACACTGGCCAGTGGGGTGGCCAATGGGGTGGCCAGGAGTCGGCCAGGCCACCCCCTGGTGGCGCCACTGTAAATATGAATTCAATGATCAATACATTTTACTAACTACCATTATTCTTTCAGAAAATAGCCATAGTTTGTTTACTCGTTTCTACACATGCATGCAAACTTATTGTGTTGTCGACCCCACGTACTGAAAACATGCTCTTGAAGATATGTGCATTATTATAGAAGTGAGTATAACATCATAGTAGTGAGTATTTACAAAGAAAAACGTGTATATTGGTGCGTGGAGGACCTCCTTGACATCGCGCCAACACTCCAAATACTCAAAACATGGATAATGGGTCATTTCGGAGCGCGAGTAGGGAATAACACAACCGGACTTTAACTGAAATAAACACATTCATGCAAAGGGCTATACTTACACACGACGCATACACACATGACTAGAGCAGGACTGACAAAGGATGGCCCTTCTCTGCTCCGTGGAACTACAAGTTAACACATGCATTATGGGTAATGTAGTTATGTCAGGTACGGACTTTTAACAGTCCCGGCTAAATATCCACTGCCTTTTTGTTTTGGTTTTATTATAATATATCTTCTTTCTAGGCATCGGTTTGGGTTGCCAGATCTTGTGGCAGCACTAGTCAATTTAAGGCCTAGCCAGATGAGTTGGAGGGCCACGTCTGGCCCCCAGCTCATCTCCCACATTAATGAATGCATTATTATTTCCTGAGGTTTAAATAATGATTTCATTGTCCTTTCTCATAGTACATGTTGGATTTGCTTGATTATTGAACCAGAGTAGTGACCTGTGGTGCTACAAAAAAAAAGTCGACCCACCTCACAAAAAATCTGAACCCCACAGAATAATGTCTGAACTAAACGCTGCTCCCTATCCCCACTCCAAACCATTCATGCAAATTAGTGCTGTTTTTATTTGAAAAACAAAAGTTAAACAATAGCCTGCTTCTAATGTGTGGCTGTTTAATAAGTGAAGAGAATATTTACAAAATAGTTCAGTGTTTTAACCATTTCTTTGCTTCCAGGGGAAATAAAAGAAATGTGATCCTTTTTTATTAACCACATTGCCATGACATGTTGGGACAGTCAGGAGTTGTCAGTAGGACAGACATGTTACCTGCCCCGTCTGATGGTAAACACTACAGGAGGGTGGGAGGGCATCTGACACTAAGATACAGCACTGAAAACAGAACTTTAATATTCCATAGTCGCTTTTTTACCCTCTTGGGTTGACACTGTCCTTACAGCAGGCCACCACCAGGGGGCACCTCCTGCACGCCCGAACTGCACAAAAGGGAATTAGAAACATAATCATCTTCTACTGGTTTTATCTTAAATGAATAATAACGTATTTTAGCCGGGCTTTAAGTCGGGCTTTAAGCCGAGATGAATGGGTTTTATGTTTTCTTTAGCTTTTCTCCGACAGATAATTATGAAAAACAACAAAGAACAAGAACAAACGTATTTATAAATCTATCATTTCTCTATTTTTTTTATGGAAGTTGTACTTTTGATTCCACCACATTTCTGAACTTAAAAGTATGATTTTGTTTAAACCTGAGTATTTTCCCTGTGTGACTTCTGTGACCTTTGTGTGACCTCTGTGTGACCCATTCCGTCTGTTTGACTTTTCTGTCTCATTTTCACCTGATACTTCAGGTCCATGGACAATATTGGACTTTTAAACTTGACAGCAGTTCTTAAAATAATAATAATGCATCAGTTTTATATAGCACTTTTCTGGACACTCAAAGACGCTTTACATTGCATTATTCATTCACTCCATACTTGGTGGTGGTAAGCTACTATTGTAGCCACAGCTGCCCTGGGGTAGACTGACGATAGCGAGGCAGCCAATTTGCACCATCGGCCCCTCCGACCACCACCAATGTTGCCATGTTACGAAGCCTAGGCGTTAAATCGACCTGGTAGACCTCCAGCCAATGGCCACACCCCCGAGAGGGCCACACCCCCACCTCAGCATCAGCATAAGCTGTAGCAGCCAATCATTGCCCTCGGTCCCGCTTTTAAGCCCCAGCAATCATGGTCCGTTCGCTTCCCAGCTGTGCTGCGACCCACCTCCGCCCCGTCTCCACCTCTTCCGCCCACGGCTTCTCCCTGCTGCGTCTTCACGGGTCTCCTACACCACCACCAGAGTCCAGGCTCCAGGGGAAGACATCCCGATCTCCATACTGACTTACATGCACACATCTCCCGCCGGGGCCCGATCGGCAACACCAATACATGTCAGTGAATCTCCCTAATCCGGTCCTATCCGGGTTAAATGAACCTAATGCTGTGACTGTGTCAGTATCTCCACTAGCTCAGAGGGAAATCATGTAGTATAGCCCTGAAGTGTTCACGGGTTTGACATACAGCGGGATTCTCCGAGATCCTTCTCAGAAACATACGACTACGACGCCTCACCTTTTTTTTAAAGTTTTTGTTTTGTTTTAATATTTCAAATAAAATGTCCAGACATCTGCTGACATATGCCTTCATGATTCCACTTATTGGACCCCCCCCCCCCCCTGTGTGTGAGCAGTTCATAAAGGCCATTACCATATAAATGAGTGCTGTGGGACAGACTCCGCTGGGACCGGCCCAGCCCCGCCCCCTCAGTCATCGGCCTATTGTGTCTCCGCCCACACCAGACCCTCGCTGCATTTGGCCGAGCAGTTTAAACCAGGCTCAAAACACGTGTCTGGGTGTAAACGTCCCAGGTCGGGTCAGTCCCAGGTCGGGTCAGTCCCAGGATGAACATGTTGGAGACCCTGGCTGTGGAAGTGTTTGCTCCTGGTCTCGTTCTCGGCTAACATCATCTTTTCCAGCGGCGGCGGAGAGAGCGATGGCTCTCTGAGGAGCATGTCGACTCCAGAAGGTCTGTGCTCCAAGCCCCCACCTCAAAAGTCACGCTGTATCCGAGTATTCCAAAGTACTGAGCACACGAGTGGACATAACGTCTCTGTGTGATCTCTGATGCCGTCAGTGGATCAGTCACAGTTTGACTGGATGAAAGAAAAACAAATAAAAGTCCATTTGGTCCCACTGAATAAATACGGACTCAAGTCTTTTTTGTTTTGTCTTTCTTTTTTTTTTATATATTACTATTTTGTTTGGTTAATACACATAAAAGGTCTGGGACTTTTTTCTTGATTAATTCCAATTAATGAATGGTTTAATTCGAATCCAAATGAATCACACTTGACTTTATTTGTCAGTCACACTGGTTTATTCACACTGTGACGTAAAAAGATCATTCTCCCAAAACAAATCCAACTCTTACGGTCTTTGAAGAGTTTGAAATAATCTGCAGCAGAATGAGTTCAAATGTAGGAAAACACAGACGCATCGGAAATATACCTCTGAAAAATAAATACAGCCCCAAAATAACTGACGCTTAAATCCCATGAATACATTACAAAGGCCATGATTAACTGTTAGTTCCATCATTAAAAAGACATTCACAAAACAATTGTCAAAACATACTCTAAAAAGTTCAAGCAAGGCAATACCAACGGCACAGACCATCATTGTAAAAGAATACAATTCAAATAAAAGGGTTTTTATTTTATTTTTTAATTCTTTTTATACAGAACCGGTCAACATTTTTTGAAACACTTTTTTCATCTATTTCAAGACCATTACACTGTAGCGTCTCACTGAAGACATTTATTTATGAATGAACACATGGAATTATGTTTTAAACCAGAACAGTTGATCTAGACTCTTTTGCTTTGCACTTTGGATATTTTCTCTGAGCTTCACAGAAACGGTTTGGACTTCACCGACTGTAGAGACGAGAACCTCATGGAGCTCAATGAGAACAGGACAAGAATAAGGGAATTTAAAATATAAAACATATTTAGAGTTATTTCATCTTGTTTTGTTTCGTGCTTGTGTTCATTTATAGTTGGAGGTCTTCATTGAGAATCACACAATGGAAAAAGTGTAAAATAAAACTTTTAAAGTGTTTCCAAAGTTAGGACGGGGACTGAAGATCCATAACAGTGACATAATGTATCAGACGAGTTTGTGTCAGCCTTCAGAAGTAAATGTACTTCAGTACAGAGGACTTGTACTTTAGTAGTATTTGGAGTAGTATTTGTTTTCACGCTGCTTCATGAGGATGGTGGATAAACACTTTCTGCTTCTGCTCCTCTACATTTCTATAAAGTGTGATAATGTTTGGGTTTATTGCCATGATTTGAGAACAGGTTTCACCAACTAGGATGTTTTTATCGGTGCAGACGTGCGACATAAACAAATAACACAGAGTTAAGATACAAATAAGCTAAAAAACATGCACAAGAGTGTTAAATAAATAAGATACAAAAGAAAAAGTAAAATATGGTTAGACAACACATTTGACATTTGACATTGAACAACAGCGGATATGAAATGATTAAGTGATAAAGTGAACAGCAGGTGGCGCTGTGCCGATGTACTATCATTGTCGTGGTGGAGTTCAGACATTTTCATCGGCCTCACACTTATTCAAAGTGATTTGGATCGAACACTTTCTGCTACAAACGTGTCCCTGTCTGACTTGTATTGAAGTATTTGAGCAGTACTATCTGTACTTTTACCAAAGTAATGGAATCAAGAGCTTGGTCCACCTCTGGCCGTCAGGAGGTTTCCTTCAAAGCCGAGGTTTAAACAGTTGTTCTCCACATCGATGCTGCAGAAACACCGGTCCATCAGTATCCGGATACTTTCCGTTTAGATGTTTGTGTTGTAACAGTGAGTTTGAGCCACAGCTGCTCCTCACCTCTGTGAACAGAACCACGTCTGGTTCCAGGTCCTGCCGGTCCTGCCGGTGCAGACGCCGTTGGAGGCCCTGTCTGTTTCCAGGTCCTGACGGTCCTGCCGGTACGGACGCCGTTGGAGGCCCTGTCTGTTTCCAGGTCCTGCCGGTCCTGACGGTCCTGACGGTGCAGACGCCGTTGGAGGCCCTGCCTGTTTCCAGGTCCTGCCGGTCCTGACGGTGCGGACGCCGTTGGAGGCCCTGTCTGTTTCCAGGTCCTGACGGTGCGGACGCCGTTGGAGGCCCTGTCTGTTTCCAGGTCCTGACGGTGCGGACGCCGTTGGAGGCCCTGTCTGGTTCCAGGTCCTGCCGGTGCAGACGCCGTTGGAGGCCCTGTCTGTTTCCAGGTCCTGCCGGTCCTGCCGGTGCGGACGCCGTTGGAGGCCCTGCCTGTTTCCAGGTCCTGCCGGTCCTGACGGTGCGGACGCCGTTGGAGGCCCTGTCTGTTTCCAGGTCCTGACGGTGCGGACGCCGTTGGAGGCCCTGTCTGGTTCCAGGTCCTGCCGGTCCTGCCGGTGCGGACGCCGTTGGAGGCCCTGTCTGGTTCCACTGCCTCTACACTACAGCTCTGTGTTCTGCCACTCGACTGTGACGGCGTTTCTCTTTCCTCTGACCCGGCGCTGAGGGAGACGCTTTGTAAAACACTCAGTCACCCACTTGCTCTGGCGTTATCCATCGCCATGGCACAGGCCGACAGCGTAGCCACAGACGCCCTGGGGCTGGCGGACAGACGTCACAGCCTCTTCAGACGTCACCAGTTGATTTGATTGTTTTATTTGTTTGGGGCAGTGCGTGTTAATGAGGACACATTGGACTAATGCATGTAAACACGCCACAGACTCTGATTCCTCCTGGCCTATTGTACATGTTTTTAATGGTGGGGGAAACCGGAGCGCCTGGAGGAAACCTACACAGGCACCGGGAGGATATGGAAACTCCTCAGCTGGTCCAGGAACTGAACCGGGCTGCCCAAAACATAAAACAAAAAAGTCAAATGTTTTATAATGAGCCACCTCTTCGCTAAAGGGAGCGACCGAGTTCCCCACAAGATGTTCCGATGTTCCACATGGGACACTGTTTTCACTCGAGTTCGACCGGTATCCATTTCTCTGAGGCTGAGGCCTCAAAACTGTAGATTGTGTCAGTGTTGAACTGAACTCCCGGGTTCGATTCCCACCTGGGCCATTCTGTGTGGAGTTTGCATGTTCTCCCCGTGTCTGCAGAGGTTTCCTTCGGGTACTCCGGTTTCCCCTACTACTAAAAACATGTACAATAGGATGGGATGAATGTAGTGGGAGTGAGTGAGTGAGTGGTGGTGGGAGGGATTTGCTTTGAGAAACTTGGTAACACAGGCTTGTAAAGCACAATACGAGCCATTATTATTACAGCTTTATTTGGGGCAGAGGGCGGATTTATTCAAGACAAAAACCTGTAAGTCTTCACTAAAGCAAACAGAAGGCTAAGCCTCACCACTCTGGTGCGAGCCGATCCCGTGGGCTCTTGGCAAATACCCAGTGGCTGAATAATTGGAAGAGTCGGGACGTTTCCCGGTGAGCTGCTCGGTTGCGGTGCTTTTGGGCTGACAGAATAAAATAATGAATTCATAACATTCCAGGCCTTAAAGGCTTTAAGTGGGCCGCTGTTCCAGATATAAACTAAGTAACACAAGCGTAAATCTATCAAAATAACCACTGATATGCCACAATCAGAAAAAACATTTGCATCGAACTTTCCATCCTTGTGGCAGGGAGAGACCATTTGTTTAAGTGGAACACCCCTCCGCTTTAGTTCACGTTGGTGCAGTCCAATCCAGCGGAGACAAGTTTCCGCGAGTAAAGAGGGAAAGGGCAGTGAAAGGTAGAAAAGCGGACAAATAAATATTTGTATCTACATAACGTGTGCTGATTGTGGAGTCTTCTCTAAAGTCCCGGGCCGAACTGATGTCCCAGCACAACACTGCAAATACTTACATTTGAAAGTTATTGTGTGGATGTTCTGTCATATTCTTTCCCCCCTACATCTTACTTTTTCTTTTTCTGGTTAAGTACTAACATTTGACAAAAACAGAATCACTTTTGACCACTCTTCCTCACTTCTGGTCTAACTGGTGTTGTCCATCAGAACACACTGCCAACCCGAGTCAGGAACTGTGGCACCTGTTTCACTTTTAAAAGTGCACACAGAGGTGAATGAGCCCTGAGGCTGGTTGTATGTTGTCCTTAAAGGGGCTATGTGGAGTTTGACAGTTTTGTGCTCGCGATCGCCCCCTCAGGCCAAACGCGTAACTGCAGCCTCGATGATGAGCTCGTGCATGAGGCGCTCAGGCTTTACGAGCACCAGAAATAACAGTCCCGTCCTGGTCCATTTACAGATGTGCAGGCGTGACTTCAACTGAGGCAAGAAACGTTACTGTTGTGTAAGATATTTAGACCAAATCAGTTTGAGTGAATAAGATGTGATACTTGAGCAAATGCAGCAAAGTGAATCAAGTGAAGAAGCCAAGTAATACAGATAAACGAATAATTGACATTTGAAGAAAAGAAAAAAAAATGGCGTCATTACTCTGTTTGCTTGTTCGACCTGAGCAGAGACTATTTAAGTGACTTTACAGACATGTAGAGGCGATCACGGTGAAAAGGCCAGGGCTCATTCTACTCACCAGGGCATAGCTGGAGCATGTATGAGGAAGACATTTTAAATTTGTATACATTTATTTGTGGTTAAACCTCTGTATAGTCCCTTTAAAATGTCTGTATGTATGTATTGTGTATATCTCTTCTGTATATTGTCTAAGTAAATGTTTGCTGATCATACCTGCTTTAGGACAACGGATGAACATTAGCTACTGTGCTAACGCCGGCATATTTACATTGATGCTTTTTGCTGACATGTTGATTGATATGTACTGTCCTAATTCTAATCAATCAATAAATGAACAACTTGTTACAACTCTTACCTTTCAGTAGGCGAGCAGATCATTTCATCCACATTAAATTCACTCTCCACACGTACGACACAACCTCGGCCCGTTTGATTCCATCTCTGTTCTGCGCCGGCTCCCCCTCGCCCACGTTTCGTCTGCACGGACCAATTCCCCCGTATCGCCTTACCCACCCAATCCCCGTCCTGTTGAATGCCCCCTCAGCCTTTTAGTTTGTCCTCCCGAGCAGCGTGTAAGAGCTTCATCACGGCCGGCGCTAACAGAATTAGCGCCTGTTAGCTCCCCCCACTCCTTCACTTGGAGGAGTGTGTTATTTCATTTGCGGCAGGACTCATGAGCCACTTAGCGCCGGGTCCGGGGCGGGGATGGATTGATGAGGCCTTATCTGGTTACGCCTTTAAATCTCTCTCTCTCTGGTTGATGTGATTTCACGCTCCCGTCTGCAGCGCAGGCCTTGCAGCCGCTCAGGCATCGGCGAGATAAGGAGGGATTGTCTTCCAGGATCAGAAACGTCCGAATTACGCGCCTTCACGAGAGGCGGCTGATGTGGCGATATTCTTTCTTGGAAAATCGCTGGAATGGCCGGATCTAATGGCGGAACATGTTGAGAAATATAAAAACCGGCGGGTATCTCTTTTATTCCTCCATCGTCCCGCGCAATCTGATTTGCCGGGGCGCTTGAAAATTGAAAGTTACAAGAAACAGCTGTGTCGAAAAGTGGCGTAATATCATTTTGCGAAAGGGAGAACAAGAAGTGCGCGTCGGATTAGGAAGCTCTTAAGTGATTTAGACTCTGAGTGTGATACGTGATCCAGATTCTGTTAGGCCTCTCGTGTTACAGCTGACTCCAGCGAGATAAATACAAGTTCAATATCTTCCTGAACCAATTCTAAAATTCTATCACACGTATTCTATTATATTCCAAGCAAAAGAAACACTTTTAGTATCAAGCAATCACTTTAATATGTTTTAGAGATTTTTGTAACTACATAACATGTTAGATTTAGAAGAGACTATATTTGGCCTTGATGATTTTATTATAGTGGCTCCTGTTATGTTTTACCCGATCACCCACCAGTTTGAGAGTTGTGTTCACCGACCATCAGAAGAGCCATTTCTGATTCTGGTCCCAGGCCAATGAAAACCACTCCGGTTTCCCTAAAGGTACTCGCCCAAAAACACATCAGGACTGTAACGTTGACAACCTGACTCTATACACATTTTAAAGTAGTGTTTGAAATTGTTAATACTACTGCTTCACATAAATTGAAACATTTCAGAAAACTTTATTCTGAACGAACAGCCCGGACATTTTTGCTCAGATGATGTTTCATTTTAGAACATTTAAACAGAGTAGTCAGCTCCCGCATGACTTTTTTTTACCTTTTTTATTTTTTATTTCCAGACCATTACATATATTTGAATATTTCAACATAAAGCACCGTATGAGGGGAATAACTTTCCAATTTCAATTCGATCTTTGACTTCCTGTCCAATGTTTCAAAATGCCCTGCTCAACATCTCCAGAGTACATGCAACTTGTATTTTGTATTATTATTTTCGATACCTCTGTGCTGGTTTGAGGGCACAGGTCAGGACAGATGCTGGAGCACTATCGTGGTCACTATCGTGGTCACTACTGTTCTAGTGTGGATCCCTTTAAACGGGATGAAATGAAACAATATTAATGCATGGGGCAGTAATCTTTTGCATTTGTGTGTACTGGTGTCTAGATGTGTGTTTAGCTACATGAATAGGTTATGTGTCTTCTTGGTTTGGGATGAGTGAGCAACTTTTGTGTTTGTGTGTATCATATATTTGTGCATTTACCACCATCGTAAACAAAGTTTCTGTTTTTTACTTTGTGTCTTTTTTGTGAATGTATTTTCTGACTGCCATTGTAAGGTCCATTTCTGTACCTGGACTCGAGGACCCCCCTCGAAAACAAGGAGGTTCATCTCAAGGGGTTATTCCTCTTAAATAAATAAATATCAAAATAAATAATGATCGGAATCAAATTTGTGAATTAATTGTAATTGTATTACGTCATCAAATTCAAGAATGTGATCGCAACCAATTCTCTTCCCGACATGCCTGAATTATATGAAACATGATCAGTATGATTTCCTAAGATTATTGCGCAAATGTTTTACAAATGTAATAGATTGATCATTCAGCCCTGGGTTCTGTGATAAAGATGTTGGTTATGGTACATTGTCCCAGTTATGCTGCCTGTGTGTTCCCTGTGTGTGGGGGCCATGCAGAGCTCAGCCTTGGACGCTGTAGAAAACTGTGCTATGGCTGAAAATAGAGTAACTGCCTGTGGAGTGAGAATAATGCCCCTGGGCTGCAGACTGTCTATGCTGATTATTCCATAATCATTTGTCCTGTAGTGTTAAGGAAATCAGACCAAAGTTAATGTCAAACTTTGAACACAAATAGTTGACTGGGATTATGGCTAAGCCAAAGCTAAGAACATACTTACAAATCAAGACTTATTTGAAACTGTGTTATTACTAAAGGCAAACCTCACAAGGAACCAAAGATCTTTGTCTAAGCTGTGGGGGGGAGTTCACTCAAACTCCTGAAGAAGACAGACTGTAGACTGTGTGAGTTAGGTGAGGTTGAAAATGAAACTCATGTTGTGTTATTGTCCACGGTACGACATGTTTTGGCTCAGTGATGAGGGCAAAATGAAATGTTTGTTTAATTTGAATGTGTTTAAATGGGCTTCTTTTGTTTGTAAAGCCTGAGGCGGCACAATTGTTTATTTAAATAAGTTCATGTATAGTGCCTACTGTTTGTTATTGGTGTCTTATAAGCCCATTAGGGCGGGGCATATGCAAGACACATTCATTCATTCATAATTGAGTGCCTGAGACTGCATAACGTACCTAATATTCAATAACAATATCATCTCTCTTTTTGTTGATTTCAGTAAGTAATCACTTTGACCAATAAGACAAGCTCTGCTGTGAACCGAGCATTTACTTTTGAAATGTTGTTCCTGCTCTCCTCATTTTGCAAACTTGGAGTAGCTTTTAGGTCCATTCAGAAGGTTCGGGGGAAACCTGCTCGTTTACTTTGACATTTGACTCTCACTCTTTTTTACCCTCACTTTGCAATCTTACGGACTATCCCTTTAACTTGCAGTCAGTGATAATGTTCCAGGAGCGGTTCACCACGTTATCTGCCAAAAGTATACTCAATCAAATGAGTCGGAGCTAATCTCCAAAGGAAATTAATCGGACGGAAAGTACTGGCGCTCGTAAGTTCCGTTTAGAAGAATTAGCATAACCACGTCATACAAAGAGCCAACAGAAACATCAGACCAACTGGAGATATGACCCATCGACTTTCACCGTCTTTGTCTTTAGCTGTAACAACACTTTCCCTCTACTGGACTGAAGTGTTTTTTTAGACACACACACGCACACACACACACGCACAAACACACACAACCAGTGCATGTGCTTCTCTGTCGGAGCCTCAGAGCAGCTCCTCTAATGAAGTCCGCCGAGTATAATTAGTCTGACCAATTAAGAGAAGCATCCATTATGTCATTATATTGGTGCGCACTCAGCTGCCTTCACCTGCCGAGAGCGAGAGCAGAGGCACTCCACATGAGCCGCCACAGGGCCCTGCCCCGGCATTTGAGAACCACTGCATGGGACATTGGGAAAAAAAGTGTTCATTTTGTCTAAATATTTGTGGGAAAATCTATGACCAAAACGTAAGGCTTGCAGGATTGTTTTAAATATTAAAGCCTACTCTTCTTGTGATGTCTGTCCTATAGAAAGAAGAATGTTGAGCTTTTTTCCCATGTTAGAATGTTATATCCTCCACAAAAACAGGTCTGGCTGGAGCAGTCACACATTTTAGTCTCCCTCATCCGCACTCAAAACATTCACACTCAACATGTGGATGGAATCTGCTGAATGAAGGCAGAGGCTTCATGCACCGTCACACACCATTAATATTATCATTAATGGCTGCAGGCCATTGGGAATTGTTGCATCTTATCAGGAATTTGTTTAGAATGTCAAGAATCGGACGAATATGGTACCAATAAGTATAAATAAATATAAAAAAAAACACTCCCATTCCTGTTTGCTCTTCCTTGCAAACTCCTGGTCCTTTGAGGAGACTGCTTTGTCCTCCAGTTCCAGATATACATTTATGTCAATCTTAAAAAAACAAAGTTTCCAAGTTCAAATCATATAAATCAAATGGAGATGAGTAGTTATCTGAGGTTCGGTACCAGGACCACACCTCCTGTACACCGTTTTCGGCCGCCGGCCTGTTTAATGATCTCATTCTCTCGTTCGGGGGTTTCCGGCCCCACACTCCCTCCCTTTATTTTTTTCCCCCTCACCAAAGCCCCAGAACGTCATTTTTGTCATTGTGTTATCAATAAACATCTGATATCTGAGGTCGTGGTCCTTGTATCTGAGGTCGTGGTCCTTGTATTTGAGGCCGTGGTCCTTGTATCTGAGGTCGTGGTCCTTGTATCTGAGGTCGTGGTCTTTGTATCTGAGGTCGTGGTCTTTGTATCTGAGGCCGTGGTCCTTGTATCTGAGGTCGTGGTCCTTGTATCTGAGGTCGTGGTCCTTGTATCTGAGGTCGTGGTCCTTGTATTTGAGGCCGTGGTCCTTGTATCTGAGGTCGTGGTCTTTGTAACTGAGGTCGTGGTCCTTGTATCTGAGGTCGTGGTCCTTGTATTTGAGGCCGTGGTCCTTGTATCTGAGGTCGTGGTCCTTGTAACTGAGGTCGTGGTCCTTGTATCTGAGGTCGTGGTCTTTGTATCTGAGGCCGTGGTCCTTGTATCTGAGGTCGTGGTCCTTGTAACTGAGGTCGTGGTCCTTGTATCTGAGGTCGTGGTCCTTGTATTTGAGGCCGTGGTCCTTGTATCTGAGGTCGTGGTCCTTGTATTTGAGGTCGTGGTCTTTGTATCTGAGGCCGTGGTCCTTGTATCTGAGGTCGTGGTCCTTGTATCTGAGGTCGTGGTCCTTGTATCTGAGGTCGTGGTCTTTGTATCTGAGGTCGTGGTCTTTGTATCTGAGGTCGTGGTCCTTGTATCTGAGGTCGTGGTCTTTGTATCTGAGGCCGTGGTCCTTGTATCTGAGGTCGTGGTCCTTGTAACTGAGGTCGTGGTCCTTGTATCTGAGGTCGTGGTCCTTGTATTTGAGGCCGTGGTCCTTGTATCTGAGGTCGTGGTCCTTGTAACTGAGGTCGTGGTCCTTGTATCTGAGGTCGTGGTCTTTGTATCTGAGGTCGTGGTCCTTGTATCTGAGGTCGTGGTCCTTGTATTTGAGGTTGTGGTCCTTGTATTTGAGGCCGTGGTCCTTGTATCTGAGGCCGTGGTCCTTGTATTTGAGGCCGTGGTCCTTGTATCTGAGGTCGTGGTCCTTGTATCTGAGGTCGTGGTCCTTGTATGTGAGGTCGTGGTCCTTGTATCTGAGGTCGTGGTCTTTGTATCTGAGGTCGTGGTCTTTGTATCTGAGGTCGTGGTCCTTGTATCTGAGGTCGTGGTCTTTGTATCTGAGGCCGTGGTCCTTGTATCTGAGGTCGTGGTCCTTGTAACTGAGGTCGTGGTCCTTGTATCTGAGGTCGTGGTCCTTGTATTTGAGGCCGTGGTCCTTGTATCTGAGGTCGTGGTCCTTGTATTTGAGGTCGTGGTCTTTGTATCTGAGGCCGTGGTCCTTGTATCTGAGGTCGTGGCCTTTGTATCTGAGGTCGTGGTCCTTGTATTTGAGGCCGTGGTCCTTGTATCTGAGGTCCTGGTCCTTGTATTTGAGGTCGTGGTCCTTGTATTTGAGGCCGTGGTCCTTGTATCTGAGGTCGTGGTCCTTGTATCTGAGGTCGTGGTCTTTGTATCTGAGGTCGTGGTCCTTGTATTTGAGGTCGTGGTCTTTGTATCTGAGGCCGTGGTCCTTGTATCTGAGGTCGTGGTCTTTGTATCTGAGGTCGTGGTCCTTGTATCTGAGGTCGTGGCCCTTGTATCTGAGGTCGTGGTCTTTGTATCTGAGGTCGTGGTCCTTGTATCTGAGGCCGTGGTCTTTGTATCTGAGGTCGTGGTCCTTGTATCTGAGGTCGTGGTCCTTGTATTTGAGGTCGTGGTCTTTGTATCTGAGGTCGTGGCCCTTGTATCTGAGGTCGTGGTCCTTGTATTTGAGGCCGTGGTCCTTGTATCTGAGGTCGTGGCCTTTGTATCTGAGGTCGTGGTCCTTGTATCTGAGGCCGTGGTCCTTGTATCTGAGGTCGTGGCCTTTGTATCTGAGGTCGTGGTCCTTGTATTTGAGGCCGTGGTCCTTGTATCTGAGGTCGTGGTCTTTGTATCTGAGGTCGTGGTCCTTGTATCTGAGGTCGTGGTCCTTGTATTTGAGGTCGTGGTCCTTGTATTTGAGGCCGTGGTCCTTGTATCTGAGGTCGTGGTCTTTGTATCTGAGGTCGTGGTCCTTGTATCTGAGGTCGTGGTCTTTGTATCTGAGGTCGTGGTCCTTGTATCTGAGGTCGTGGTCCTTGTATCTGAGGTCGTGGTCCTTGTATTTGAGGCCGTGGTCCTTGTATCTGAGGTCGTGGTCCTTGTATTTGAGGCCGTGGTCCTTGTATCTGAGGTCGTGGCCCTTGTATTTGAGGTCGTGGTCCTTGTATCTGAGGTCGTGGTCTTTGTATCTGAGGTCGTGGTCCTTGTATCTGAGGTCGTGGTCCTTGTATCTGAGGTCGTGGTCCTTGTATTTGAGGTCGTGGTCCTTGTATCTGAGGTCGTGGTCCTTGTATCTGAGGTCGTGGTCCTTGTATTTGAGGTCGTGGTCCTTGTATTTGAGGTCGTGGTCCTTGTATCTGAGGTCGTGGTCCTTGTATCTGAGGTCGTGGTCCTTGTATTTGAGGCCGTGGTCCTTGTATCTGAGGTCGTGGTCCTTGTATTTGAGGCCGTGGTCCTTGTATCTGAGGTCGTGGCCCTTGTATTTGAGGTCGTGGTCCTTGTATCTGAGGTCGTGGTCTTTGTATCTGAGGTCGTGGTCCTTGTATCTGAGGTCGTGGTCCTTGTATCTGAGGTCGTGGTCTTTGTATCTGAGGTCGTGGTCCTTGTATCTGAGGTCGTGGTCCTTGTATCTGAGGTCGTGGTCCTTGTATTTGAGGTCGTGGTCCTTGTATCTGAGGTCGTGGTCCTTGTATCTGAGGTCGTGGTCCTTGTATTTGAGGTCGTGGTCCTTGTATTTGAGGCCGTGGTCCTTGTATCTGAGGTCGTGGCCCTTGTATCTGAGGTCGTGGTCTTTTGTAATCCAGCATCAGCCCACACTTGGTCACACGGAGGATTCCAGGAAGTTCTCCCACCTTCACCTGGTGGTCCTGTCTGTGGTCTGACTCTCTCTGAGCAGATCTGCAGGTCTGCCGCTTTCCATCATTGTTTTCTCCTCAGGTTCAACCCCTGGTGGCATGAAATGGAAATGCTCCTCACGTGACACCCAAAGCACTTAACTTGGAGTGAAGTGCTTAAGCACTTCTTCTGCTTTTAAAGTCTCCAAATGGCATTCATAACAGGAAAGAGGCTCCTTTAATGTAATGGCTCCATGACCACACACTCCAGCAGAGGACTCCTGAGTGCTAACCACTCTGCCACTCTCTGTAGCCGGTCCTGTGAGTAATGCTCTGTGAACAGAAGTCCCATCTTCATATGCAGCGTCGGTGACGGCGTTGATATTCGGTGTGACCGGGGATCGGGTCTGCTCTCTGAAGGCGGCGTTCCAAAAGGTCACAGATGTGTTTTGATGAAGCAGCGCGAGCAGGTTTCAATCAGCAGAATGTTGAGGACGTTTGATTTGTCACTGGATTCAGTTATTAGTATTTGAGCATTTGCATTCTTTATTTACATCATCACATCATTACACAGTCACGACAACTCCACCATTATTGAAACATCGAAGTAACTGATGTGTTCTTGGCCCATTCAACATTCTTATTGTGTTTTAGGGCAGTGTTTCACAACCTGTGGTGCCCGTGTGGTAGTGCGGGGTGCGCTTCCCCTCCCCGCATATAAAAGGCCACTACCTTTCTCTGTTCCTTCCCTCACCTGACCTCCCTCACCTGACCTCCCTTACCTGACCTCTCTCACCTGACCTCCCTCACCTGACCTCCCTTACCTGACCTCCCTCACCTGACCTCCCTCACCTGACCCACTCACCTGACCCACTCACCTGACCTCCCTCACCTGACCTCCCTCACCTGACCTCCCTCACCTGACCCACTCACCTGACCCACTCACCTGACCTCCCTCACCTGACCTCCCTCACCTGACCTCCCTCACCTGACCTCCCTCACCTGACCTTCCACCCCGTAACGTCACACGCTGGCGCAGCTGTCATGGCGGCGAGGCTTGGGCGCCAAGCTGCACGATTGGGCATGAAAAGGCGCACAGGAGCTACTAGGGCTGTAACGGTTCGGTTTGGTTCACGGTGCAAGTGCGATATAATTGGCTAATAAATCAGTTTTGAAATAGAATACCCTAATAAAAATTACTTCCCGCACACTACCAACCTTGCAAATTAGTTTAATAGGATATGGTCAACGTTTCGGTCCTGAGACCTGAGTAATTTTTATTATTGTACACTGGGATTTTCCCTCATCTCCTATGCACTTGCCTCAAGTAATTGTTGTGCGAAGTTTCTCTTCTAAATAGAATACCCTAAAAGTTTATTATCAGGCAGTTTTTGTAATTTCAGAGATACACTGAAAATGCTTTCTAATTTTTCAAAGCTGCTTTACAGTCAAATGTGCCCCTGGGCTCACAATACAAAACACAAAATGCAAAGATCAGCCAGTGGGCCATGTGCTCCTGAAGTGATGAGTTTCAGTTTGGTTTTCCACACGGCGACTAAAATAGCACATTTGATCTGAGGCTTGTGTTTGGGCTGTTCTGGACGATATTCTGGACGATATTCTGGACGATATTCTGGACGATATTCTGCTTGTACGTTTTTGGAAACGGATTATGACCAGGATTGGATATGACGCATTTGTCTGCACCACCACAGCACTGGATCTACAGTATACTTTACCACAGCCTGCCGTGGCCATCAGCAGGAGAGACTTTTGCAAAGGTGCGAGGATTTCATTTGTTTTTGGAAGATGTAAGTTTGCCTGCAGCCTCCAGTTTAGCGGTAAGTGATGACGACACACGTGCTCTGTTTACACACGCCTGACACGCGCCACGGATGTCATGTGGACTAAGACTTGAGTCACTTCAGTACGGTTCATATGGTCACATACGGTGCACCGTAGCACGGTGTGTTGTTACAGCGGTCTCGTGGTTTAAGTAACTTGTCTGGCGTGTGGCTAACGGACCTCATTCTTTCTAGTCCTCGGCAGCTCGGGGGTTGTTGAGCCCTGTAGGGCCAGAGGCCGGCGGGGCATCGCCGTACGTCCCGGGATGTTCTTAATGTAGCCTGTTTATGTTCTAAACGTTTGGGGTATGTGACTTGAATGTAAACAATGTATCCATGTTGCCCAGGCTTCTGCTGGCGAGAGTCTCCCCTTTTTCTGTGTGCACTAATGGGACTGCATTGTTAAGCTATTTCATTTTTGTTATACCCAGTTTTAAATGGGGACTTTTCAAAATGTTCGAAAACACTGATTTTAAACGCTGTTTTATAATAAATGTAATATAAATTTAATCATGTGTTTCTGTGACTTCAGTCGACGCGCCTGCGTAGCCTTTAGGTGTATACAACACAATCCTTCTGGTTTAACCAGTGGCGTCTTAGATCGAACATACGTGTATACAAATATCACCATCGCCCTCACTTGGTCACACCAGTTACCCTGGTCGGACTTCTTTAAGTGATATATTTGTAAGTTCAGACAATTTTGGCTTCAGATTACTCAGTTTACTGTACTGGTCAGAAGTTTGGAAACACTTTTTATGTACTGGCTTTTCATTGTGTGATTGTCATTAAAGTATGAATGGACACATGGGATGTATGCATGGCATTGTTTTCCCGTACTTCGAAGGCCTGTCCATGACCTCCTGTGTTCTGCATCTTTATATACACCTTCGAAAGCTGTAAGTTTGATATGTTAACCTCTTAACCCCCGCCTTAACCAGTTCAGCTTCACCCAAATCTAAAAGGTTACAGCCTATTAGGCCAGAGTTTATTTGTTTATTTGTCATTAGGATAACCCCATTAGTTTCCACCAGGGTAGCAACTAATCTTCCCGGGGTCCATCGCAATATTAAATACTAACTTGAGCTTTTGTTTAATCACCTTTTTGTTGCTCTTTTATGGCTTTTTCATCACTTTTGTTGCTCTCTTCTTGTGTGTTCATCCTAAGTTTTTGTCTTTTGACCATTTTTACCAAGGAGCTCTTAGATTTTGGTAAAGCCAAACAGGAGAAAATGTGCTCGGTTCAGGTGGGGGTTAAGACTTCATAAAGTCGTCCCTGAAATGGTTGAATAAAAAAGTGCAAAGCAGTAATCAAAGCAAAAGGCTATTTTCAAAAATCTATTTCAACTTTATGTGTTTATTCAGAAATGAACACCTTCAGTGGGAATCTCCAATGGAAATAGTCAATGGAAATAAAAGACAATACATAAAATAAGCATTTCCACACTTGACTGGTACTACATGTTTGAAATAATCAAAAGAAACATAACTACAAGCAGTGGAGTACTTCAGGACAAAAGCTTTTGTCAAGATCCTTTTGTAGTACCATAACAGGTCGTGATCATGTGACATCTCAACGTTCTAAAGAGAGTTTAAAATTGAGACGGTGGGCAGCTGGGATTTCCATGCTGGTAACTATGGTTACTATCTCTGTAATGGCTGGACCTATACGTATGAAATCAAAAACTGACCCAAAGTTCAACGTCTTCTCTCTCAGCACACATGAACTACAGTTAATTATGTTCTCACAAAGGTGTACATGATATTAGTCATGTTAGATGAATATGGCTGGATTGGACCTAATCACAAATAATGATCAGGCAACTATTTATGTTGTATATTTTTGGTCAAGTTACATTTTTAACATAGGAGCCCTTATCTGATAGCAGATTCAAAATTCTTAACTCCATTAAAGTTGTTTTGGAGAGTTTCTGCTTGGGTTTCTCTGCAGGATGTCAGAATAGCCTCCCAGAGCTGCTGTTTGGATGAAAACTTCCTCTCACCCTCATAGATGTTTTGCTTGAGGCTCCAAAGGTTTGGGTTGAGGTCAGGGGATGAGGGGGTCCACATCATGAGTTTCTCTCCTTTCATGCCCATAGCAGCCAATGATGCAGAGGTATTCTTTACAGCAGGACATGGTGCGTTTTCATGCATGAAGATGATTTTGTTCGGGAAAGCACGGCTCTTTTGGAACCATGGAAGAAAGTGGTCAGTCAGAAACTCCACATATTTTTCAGAGGTCATTTTCACACCTTCAGGGAGCCTAAAGGGGCCGTCCAGCTCTCTCCTCATGATTCTGGCCCAAAACATGACTCCGCCCCCTCTTTGCTGACATCACAGCCTTGTTGGGACATGGTGGCCATTCACCAACCATCCACTACTCCATCCATCTGACCATCCAGGGTTACACGGCCTCATCAGTGAACACGACTGTTTGAAAATGAGTCTTCATGTATTTCTGAGCCACTGCAGCCGTTTCTGCTCGTCAGCTTCAATGAACAGTTTAGGGGAGGTCTGATAGAAGGTTTATGCACAACTGGAGCCTCTGGAGGTCCTACACCTTGATGTTTGGGAGACTCCAGAGGCACCAGCAGCTTCAAATACCTGTTTGCTGCTTTGTAGCAGCTGTTCTGTTAATCTGATGTATGTGTCTGGCAGAAACCGTCCTCATTGTGCCTTTATCTGCACAAACCCGTGTGTCTCTGAATCAGTCACAAATCTCTTAACATGAACGCTTAATCTTTTGTGAAATATCGAAGGTTTTCATACCTAGACCAAGGCATTCAACTATTTCACGCTTTTCATCAGCAGAGAGATCTTTTTCAGAATACAATAGAATAGAATAGAATTGTATTGTCTACCGAGGTGGAACTTCATCTTTGGCTCACCGTCACATAAAAACACAAGACTAGGGACAATACAAACATGCCCAGTAGAAAAAGTACATATGAGAAAGAAACATAGAAAAATAAAACAGAAACACCACAGTCCATTTCTGTGGTGACTGTGTTCAGGTTGCTGCTTCATTCAGAACTCCCACAGCACAGGGGACAAAAGATTTTTAGCCAGTGGAACTCTGTATTGCCTCGTATAGTTCAGAAGCTCAAACTGAGGGTTCAGAGGGTGAGCGGAGTCAGAGGCCATAGCTTGAGCTTTCGTTATTGTCCTCTCCTTGTAGCTCACTCAGAGGTTTCTGAGGGCTCCCCACAAGGGAATGAAGCCCCTTAACTGGGATTACCTGACAACTAGTTATCCCAGGTGTCTGAGACTGATGTCAGTGATTCAAAGAGCCCTGAGACACAATACCATCCCTGAGTTTCATTGAAAAATGTTTCTCTTTTTTCTTTTTTTTTACCTTTATGACACTAATATACAATTTGCATAATAATTTAAAACGCAGTGTAGAACCTGAACGCAACCTACAAGAAAAGTATGTTTAATGTCAAATACTGTATTCCCTGAAATGAATACTGATGAAGACTGTTATAACCACGGCCTCTCTTTTGCTTATAACAAAATCACCCTTTATTATCTTCATTTTTCACTTATAAGCTTTGCATTTTACTATAGCCTGGAGGGCAGTTGGTATGACCCAAAAAGGGCATTGCTATGTGCTATCTACCTTATATAATTATTTATTCCTATATACTGAACGTATTATAATCTTGTGAATTGTATTAACCTGTGTTTGACTGCTAAAGGCATCATGGCGTCTGGCTCATGCCTTATATGGAGCTAACCAGTGCTGGAAGAGTGGCAGGCTACACGTCTTCTTACTTATGCAATTATGACAGCGGGACTGGCCCGCCGACCACTTCCACCATCTGTGGCCGGACATTGGTTTCAGTCTGACTGCAGTTCCTGATCTAAGGTTAGTCAAACGGACACTAGTTCCTTATCTAAGTATCAGCTAAAGGTCACAAGGGGTTTACCTGTGTGACGTATAGAAACCATGATGTATGTAAGGATATATAACGTGAGCGTTGCTCGTCTCTGCCAGCGTGCGACTGCCTGAGTCGGACAGCTCAGAGCGATCTGTCGCATTCTGAAACCTCTTTCTTTCTATCGGTCATAAATCTCCATGTGGTGGCCAGCCCCAGATCTTGAGCCGATCGAGAACCAATTGCCAGTCACACTTAGCAGCTGTGGCCTCTCACTAGACCACACAGTATCTGACCGTGAGACCTGATACTCGTCTCCAAAACTAAGATCTGTAGACCTTTTGGTAAACTCACTACCCAGGCAATAGAGATTGATCAAATCTATCAATAAAGACCCACGAAAGACATCCTTTGGTGAGTAAGACTCTTCTTTAATTGAATTGAGTAGAAACTTGGTGGTGCATGCAGATTTAACATGTGGAACTCCCTGAGGTGCTGACCGGTCACAGGTTTTTCTAAGGTAATCATCCTAAGGAAGGAGGGTAATACTACATAGGGAACAGTAAATCAGGAACTAAAAGGCAAAAATCTTAATAGAGCAGGAATCAAACACAAATTCATAAATCCCAAAAAATCATGATCAAAAACGCCTAGGAACAGTCATGTTTTGTGCTTTTTCAGTTGAACCTGAAAGAACTGAAACTCCAACAAGGACTGGATGGTCTGGCCCCGTCTGCAGAGGGACTCCCATCAGCCCTGGGTCTCAGTAGCCTGTCCGTCCATGGGAGTGTATCTCTCCTTCTGTGGTTTTCCCCAAGGTTTCTCTCTTCTCCAACTGGGTTTTTGAGTTTTTCTTTGTTTTGCAGGAGAGTCTAAGGACAGGGGACGCCCAGAGGCCTGTTTCTATCTGCTGCTACTGTCCAGACAGTTTGCCTGGACACTACATTTGCTTGGACATTGTTTTCACTGTTTTAATGTTTGGGATATTTCTCTGGTATGGCTTGGTACGCGGTGAAAATGGTCCCACAACCCGCCAGTTGAGAACCTCCAGGTCCAGTTGATAGATGCTTTAAGGCTGAATTTGGCTCGCGGGCCTTATGTTATCTAGTGCTTGTACCAAGTCCTACTCAAAGGAGAGTGTTGTTGGTAAAACGGGGAGAAATCTTAAATGAAATGATCCCCTTAAGAACATGCAAACTAAATCACTGGGCTTTAAAAACCTCACTGCTATTTTATATGTTTTCTAAACCTAAGAGGACCAGTTCTGGCCCGATTTGGCGCGAAGGCAATCGGGACACATGTAAACCCGTAGTAAAACCAGCCCCTCTGCCTCCTCTGCTGGAGGGGAACTAGCCAAGCTCCTGGGGACCGGAGTGGGCCCGCTGTGGATGAGTTCGGACTCGGCCTGGATGGAGCAGATTAGTGTTTGTCGATGGGGATTACAGAACAAAGCGGCGAGAAGAGACTAATCCAAGCGTTGTCATCAGCAGACCCATTCAGTGCGGCTCTTTATTCAGAAGGATTACCTCTCACTGTTATTGTTCTTACAAATGTCTTCACAGCTACGCAGAGTCCTACAGTCGACTCACTTACACACAAAGACCCGGGACATTATACTATTGTCAGACAGTAAAAGAGCTCTTCCAGAGCTTGGATCTACATATACTTTGGCTGGGCAGTGTAGCTGGCATACTGTCTTTTTTCTAGCTTTTAAACATGTTCTAATGTTGTTTCCTCGTCGAAAACAAACCTGGACTTCAAGCCTGCACAAAACAAAGTGTCATTTTTATCAGGCAAGTATTGTAATTGATAGCAATTGAGTGTACTAATATTTAAAATGTCACATTTCAAAGTGCTAAAGGAACTGTAGAAATACAGTATGCGGGACAAGGGAATCATAGTCTAAAAGCTTTTTAATGTATCATAATGGCTGCTGTATGGCCATACCATGTCTGAGGTACAGTCATAACTTTGAAATGATGAAATAATAAATAATTAAACTAATTGCAACACACTCGCTATGCTAACACAGCTAGTGCTAACGTCCACAACAGCGTATAAATACTCTCGGTCTGCACCGCGAAAACATCATTATTGTAAGGACCCCTTTACCTCCGTGCTTCCATGTCTCCTTGAGAGCAGAGTTCGAGTCCAGCAGCTGTACTCAGGATCTCGTGTTTTCACAGAGCCATGCAGACCCCGAGATTCCACATCTTCCACCTGTTTGCTCAGCTCCACTCCGCTGCTCACCGCCTCCGAACTCCGGCCCGGTCATCTCCGCCGCGGCAGCTCCACGAGGAGCTTGGAGTGAGCATGTGCAAAGCAACCAGTCTGAGAAATAAAACGATTATAAAATAATAAACAACTAGTTATGGGCAGACGAGCTATACACTCTGGTTACAGAGGAGATTCCCCCTCCTGTGCGAGGGAGAGCGAGGCAGGAAAAGCTTCATCTGGTCGTGTGATTGTGTTTGTGATAAACTCCACAGAGTATGGAGGTTATTTTGTGTTAAATAGTGACATTTTTGTTAAAGTAAAATCTGCTCAGAGGGTATAAAATCCAGATGTCGTTGTCGTTCTCTTTCCTGTTTGGTCTGAACTGTGGAGCTTGATCCGGTCGGCGCTGACGTTGCTGAAAATAGAGTTGATCAGTGTTTTTATCATTGGCCCCTCGGAGCGGAGAGGATGATGTGGAATGTTTCTTAACGGTTAAAATAGGTCGGGGTGGAAGAGGGGCGAAGTAGGCGAAGGAGAATGTGTTCAAAGTAATCCAATAGAACGGCCTTTTTGCCCTGTTTAAGTTTGCTTTACAATCATTGTTTCAGCAGGTGCAGACCCTCAGGGAGGGTATTTATAATCTGCCGTGTTAACATTGGCAAATGCGATTAGCCGATTTATTTTGAAATCGAGGTTGTATTACAGAGATGGTATAGCCGTGACCCAATACAATAAATTAAGATGCTTTTAGATTCAGTTTTCCTGCAAATATTTCTGCAGTTCTGGCTCATTTACAAAAACAAGTCTCTGTAACTCAGTTACAGAGTCATGGATGTATCTGCATTGTGCTGTCCACACTTAGACCCGCTGCTGTCACTTTATAACACTT
This sequence comes from Proterorhinus semilunaris, assembly GCA_021464625.1. NCBI lineage: Eukaryota > Metazoa > Chordata > Actinopteri > Gobiiformes > Gobiidae > Proterorhinus > Proterorhinus semilunaris. The sequence continues at coordinate 42,649,909 of CM038349.1, read as the reverse complement.
AATATCACTTTATATGCTACACATCTGTATATACAATGTCAAATTGTTGTTGTCTTACCATATGTCACCTTATTTTATCTTATTTATTTAATATTTTTTATGCATGCCCTTATAGCCTTATAGTTTAACATTCTTAGCTTATTTTTTATCTTAATTCTGTGTTATATGTTCTATGTCGCACGTTTGCACCAAGACAAATTCCTAGTTTGTAAACCTTGTTCACAAACCTCGGCAATAAACGAATTCTGATTCTGATTCTGATGTTGTTGGACTGATGTTCAATCCTAACCTGCGGACGGCCATGCATGTATTTTGTAAATTAGTGTTTTGTAACCGATTGATTGTGCAGCACTTTAGTAACGGTTTTGTGTAGATCAAAGGTGCTATACAAATATAATAAACAGAAAATAGGACAATATTGAACAATGGAGTACAAGAGGGTCGGCAAATGTATATGAAGAGTTGGATATAATGCCAAACAAACAAGCAAGTAACTAATATTAGTCGATATGATACTTTTACTCCAAGTTCAGCTCATTTATGGCTCTGCTATACTTCCTCAACCACTGCCTGTCTCCCTAAATATGTGGTGTTGGTTTGGTGTTTGCCTGTTGGAACAGAGGAGCGCACAGACCGCATATTTGTGGATAATTAGAGCGATGCGAGGCCGAGTGCTAAAGGGAGATTGAGCTCTGAATGGAGCTCTTTATGGGAATGGAGATATCAGCTTCTTCATAGAGCCATTGTCCAAAAGCCCCCTCATTAACATCCATTTGAATAATCTGATTACCGGAGTGTCTTTGTCTGCACGCAGGAGCGAATGCGGATATTGTCTGAGGCTGTTTACACAAATGCTTCATGAGTAAAAATCATATTTAGCCCACTTTAATGTCCCGTAATGCCATTCACTTGGCTTCCGTAGGGGGAACTCGTGTCTATTTTCAACACGGTCTCTTTCAACAGCTGAACAATTGTAAGCTCCGCGTTGACTCGTGTATGCAGACGATTGGAGGCCACGGCTGAGCTTGATGGAAGTGCCTGTGTTATGCAAAATGGCCTTTTCGGAGAACTTAACCATCTTTTAACGTTCTCGTTATGCACAAACCTGGAGCCATGTGGTTTTGTTTTACTCACGCGTGTTCTGGCAATCACATCAAGTCCGTCTCTCACTTTAGCCTAGCCGCTGACATACGTCATTTCTTTTAGATTGTTCATGAGAAGAATTTCCAAACCCCCTTAGCTTATCCAAATAAGGATCCACACTTTGTAGAAAGCGAGAGTGTGACCCATGGCGGTGTAGCTCAGCACAGTAGTAGTTCTTTGGTTTACTTTGGTTTTGACTAAAGCCCCAACATGAAAACTGAGGTGGAGGGCAACTAAGAATTCTAAGGTGGTAACTATATGGTAATTGTCAAAATGCAGATTTGACTTGGTTTCTGGCTAATATCTCTGTCATTGATGGGCCTATACAGATGAAACAAAAACTCGCACACACTTTCTCTTAGCACATACAGGGTCTGTTATGAGAATGATAAGCCCTGGTTCACACCCAAACTCCGGCAGCTTCGCAAGGATAAAGAGGTGGCATACAGAAACAGGGATGAAGTACGATACAGACAGGCAAAATACCACTTTAGAAGGGAAGTGGGAAATGCCAAATCTGTATATTCAGCCCGTCTCCAACAGCAATTCTCCTCAAACGACCCGGGAGCAGTGTGGAGGGGGCTTAAGGCCATCACGAACTATAAGCCCAAGGCCCCCCGGACTCTGAACGACCTGTCCCTCGCCCAGGGCCTGAATACACACTACTGCCGCCATGAACACCCATCAGCTCCTCACACTCCAGAGCCACCAGAGAACCCAGCCACCTCTGCCCCCACCACCACCACCAACAACGACCCCAGCACTACATCACAGGCCTCCACAGACCCTCCCCTTCCCCCTGCTCTCTCCATCCAAGAAGAGGAAGTGCGCCGGCAGTTCCTGAAACTGAAACTGCGGAAGGCCCCTGGGCCGGACGGTGTCTCCCCCTCCACCCTGAGACACTGCGCGGATCAGCTGGCTCCCGTCTTCACAGACATTTTCAACACCTCCCTGGAGTCATGCCGCGTGCCGTCCTGCTTCAAAACATCCACCATCGTTCCTGTCCCTAAGAAACCACGCATCACAGGACTTAATGACTACAGGCCGGTGGCACTGACGTCTGTGGTCATGAAGACTTTTGAGCACTTGGTCCTGCCTCACCTCAAGGACATCACCGCCCCCCTCCTGGACCCGCTGCAGTTCGCCTACAGAGCCAACAGGTCTGTGGATGACGCAGTCAATCTGGCCCTCCACTTCACCCTGGAGCATCTGGACTCCCCAGGAACCTACGCCAGGATCCTGTTTGTGGACTTCAGCTCTGCCTTCAACACCATCCTCCCTGGACTGCTACGAGACAAGCTCTACCAGCTCAGCGTGCCCGACTCCCTCTGCAGGTGGATCACTGACTTCCTGACGGACCGGAGACAGCACGTGCGGCTGGGGCGATGGGGCGACGGTGGCGCAGATGGTAGAGCGGGTCGTCTCATGATCGGAAGGTCGGGGGTTCGAATCCCGCCTCCTGAAGGTGCATGCTGTCGTTGTGTCCTTGGGCAAGACACTTCACCCACCTTGCCTCCAGTGTCTGCGTACATTGGTGTATGAATGGGTGAGAGGTTCCTTGCTGTAAAGCGCTTTGAGTGCCTAATGTAGGTGGAAAAGCGCTATATAAGTTGAGACCATTTACCATTTTACCATCGTCTCGGACACTCGGACTACAAACACTGGAACTCTTCAGGGCTGTGTACTTTCCCCCTGGCTCTTCTCCCTGTACACAAACTGCTGCACCTCCAGTCACCAGTCCGTTAAACTGATCAAGTTTGCGGACAACACCACCCTCATCGGGCTCATCTCGGACGGTGATGAGTCCGCCTACAGGAGAGAGGTGGAACGGCTGGCGTCCTGGTGCAGCTACAACAACCTGGAGCTGAACGCCCAGAAGACAGTGGAGATGATCGTGGACTTCAGGAAAGACACAGCCCCACCATCCCCCATCGCCCTGACAGACTCTCACACCCCCATTTCCATCGTGGACTCCTTCCGTTTCCTGGGCACCACCATCACCCAGGACCTCAAATGGGAGCCAACCATCAGCTCCCTCATCAAGAAGGCCCAGCAGAGGATGTTCTTCCTGCGGCAGCTGAGGAAACTCAAGCTGCCAACCAAGATGCTGGTGCAGTTCTACACGGCCATCATCGAGTCCATCCTCACCTCCTCCATCACCGTGTGGTCCATCCTCACCTCCTCCATCACCGTGTGGTTCATCCTCACCTCCTCCATCACCGTGTGGTCCATCCTCACCTCCTCCATCACCGTGTGGTTCCCCGGCGCTACAGAACGGGACAAGCACCGACTGCAGCGCATTGTGCGTGCTGCAGAGAAGGTGATTGGCTGTGAGCTCCCATCTCTCCAGGACCTGTTCACCTCCAGGACCCGGAGGCGTGTGGGTCGGATCACGGCTGACCCTTCTCACCCTGGACACGGACTATTCACCCCTCTCTCCTCAGGCAGGAGGCTATGGTCTATCCAGACCCATACCTCCCGCCACTTGAACAGTTTTTCCCTCCGCCATCAGACTCATGAACAATAACAAGTCTCTGTAGCTCAGTCACAGACTCATGGATGTATCTGCACTTGCAGTGTGCGGTGTGTCCACACTTAGACCCGCTGCTATCACTTTATAACACTTAATACCACTTTATATGCTACACATTTGTATATACAATCCCGTTGTTGTTCAATGTCAAATTGTTGTTGTCTTACCACACGTCACTTTATTTTATCTTATTTATTTAATATTTTTTATGCATGCCCATATAGCCTTATAGTTTAACGTTCTTAGCTTATTTTTTATCTTAATTCTGTGTTATATGTTCTATGTCGCACGTTTGCACCAAGACAAATTCCTAGTTTGTAAACCTTGTTGTTCACAAACCTTGGCAATAAACCGATTCTGATTCTGATATGGGAAAAGGTCAAATTATCTTCTCATTATGGTCTCCAAAAGTGGTGACAATTTTCAGAATCATGGGTGTCATGTTGGTCAGAAGAAGGACTTATGGCCAAAAGAATCGTATGGCAGGTTCGTGAACCGAATTCCAAACAAATCATGATTAGGTTAACCATTGGAAGATCTTCCCTCCATCTCAGATTGTGACATCTTCAAACTGTAGAACGTGAACATATTATCTCTGTTAAATGACTAAATGTGAACGGCACGAACAAGATCTCATTCAATTTCACACGGAAGTGACTCAACTAACGAGCAGATCAGGATCCATGACAGTGGAGTTTGAGCTAAAGTAGACCTTGACCTTTCAGAAAATATATCTGTCTGACGTCTTACAGAATTCTATAATAAAAACGTGTTATATTACGAAATGAACAGATCACAAAACCCCAGCTCCCACTAATGAACCATACATGTTAGGGTTTGTTGTTTTCCCCCTCCCCCTTGTTTTCTCCTCAGTGCTGGTGGTTGACGGGGGCGTGGCTGAGACCTGCTGCAACGAGGCACTCCTGGTCCTTGATGAGGAGCCTGGTACTTAAGCTCTGTTCAGTCCTCTCCACGCTGCCAGATAATTCCGTCATGCTCGGTACAGCCAGAGCTGGGTTGTTTTGATCGCTAAGGATTTTGTTCGGCTACTCACCTGTTTTCCTCTTGTGCTCAGGATTCCCCGGTGCTTCTCGTTGACCTGTCTCCGCCTGCTCCAGCCTGCTCCAGCCAGCCTCCACCACTCCGGACTATTCTTGTGTTTTGTGAAAATAAATCCGTTAAAGCTTACCTGCCTCCGTCTCCGCTTTGGGGTCCAACTTGAAAACCTAACAATAAACCCTTTATCCAGGGTCAAACTCAAATGGGGCCCAAAACAAATTAAGACTTTTTTTATATAAGCTCTGAACAACAAAAACTGAAGCTCCAACAAGGACTGGACGTTTTTCCTTGGGTCAATTCATAGCCTGTCCATGGGAGTGGATCTCTCCTTCTGTGGTCCCCCTTGAGGTTTCTCTTTTCTCCCACTGGGTTGCGGAGCTTTCCCTTGTCATGTAGGAGAGTTTAAGGACAGGAGACGTTTCCAACTGCTACAGACTTCTTCTTTAGACATGACCTCTGGTTGAACGTTATGTTTGCCTGGACACTATATTTGCTTGGACACTGGTTATTGTTTCATTGTTTTAATGTTTGTGCAGCACTGTGAGGCTATAAAACACAACTTGATTGATTTATTGATTGACTAAATATTAATTTGACTTTTTATTATTGGAGAAAATATGCTTTCAAATAGAGTGCACATTATCAATCCACATTTTAAAGCTTCTGTTTTTGTTTCTTTAATATGGCTACTATTAATAACAACTAAAGGCCACCAACTCAGACAATGTGTGTTTTAGTAATAAACTCTTGGATTACTAACTAATGACACAGTGACCTAGCCTGGCTAACGCCAGACTGCTGTGTGCGCTCAAATCATTTCGAACTGCACAACAGCCTGGGGACCATGAGGACGGTTTTGGCCAGACAAATACATCAGATTAATAGAACAGATACAAAGCAGCAAACAGGTCTCCTGGAGTCTCCCGAACATCAAGGTGTAGGACCTCCAAAGGCTGCAGTTGTGCATAAACCTTCTATCCAGCCTCCCCTAAACTGTTCATTGAAGCTGACGAGGAGAAACGGCTGCAGTGGCTCAGAAATACATGAAGACTCATTTTCAAACAGTCTTGTTCACTGATGAGGCCGTGTAACCCTGGATGGTCAGATGGATGGAGTGGTGGATGGTTGGTGAATGGCCACCATGTCCCAACAAGGCTGTGACGTCAGCAAAGAGGGGGCGGAGTCATGTTTTGGGAGCTGGTCGGCCCCTTTAGGCTCCCTGAAGGTGTGAAAATGACCTCTGAAGTTTGTGACTGACCACTTTCTTCTATGGTACAAAAAGAAGAGCCGTGCTTTCCCGAACAAAATCATCTTCATGCCTGACAACGCACCATGTGTAAATATTTTTTTTTTTATTAATTTGGTCGGGACAGTGCATGTTAATGAACATACATGGGTCTCATGCATGTAAACAAGCCACACCGGATTGTAGCCTTGGGCTAATTTCCATCCGTCATCCCCATGCACACTCACATTCATCCGTTCATATTGTACATGTTTTTTTAGTGGTAGGAGAAACTGGAGTACCCAGTAGTTAGGAAACCTACGCAGACACGGGGAGAACATGCAAACTCCACACAGAAAGGCCCCGTCCCTGGTGGGAATCGAACCCGGACCTTCTAGCTGTGAAGCACGAGTGCTAACCACTGTGCTACTGTACTCAATCAGTTATTTTGTATTGCCCATCACAACAGGAGCTCTGGCAGTGGAGGTGGGCAGGTTCAAAGGCCTTCCTGAGGAGGTTTTGTACTTGTGATTTCAAAGTGGTGGAAGATGAGTTTCAGTTTGTTTTGTATTGTCCGCTTTACTCTGATTTGCAGGACAACATGAGAACCCAGATGTGTTCTGGTTTCCATATGATTAACATTTTAAAGCAGCTTTTTGAAAAGCAAGTGTTTGCTTTAGGCCACTATATCTCCAAAGCTCCAAAGTTATGGTTGATTGTACAGTTTCTGTGAATTTATTTCTGTTTTGAAATGTGTCTTGTAAGGGCTGGGCACTTACGTATGTGCAAGACACAATAATAAAAATAAATCATAAATCAATGTAGTATAGTGCTACGCACACACGCATATAGAAATGAGTCCAGTTGTTGCCTGTTGCTAGAGCTACCGCTAATAAAAGACCAAGCAACTTACCCAGTGTTACCCTTCCACTCCCCACGATGCACGATGGGAACAAGCAGAACCTACTACAGCAATGTCCAACAGAGGTAATGTCCAAATAAGCAGCAGCAGGTGGTGACGAGCCTTAGACTAACCACAGAAGGAGAGATCCACTCCCATGGACGGACAGGCTATAGAGACCCAGGGCCGATGAGTGTCCCTGAGCAGACAGACAGAGACCGCATAACGATCCGTCCTAATGACCTCTATCTGAAGGAGGGGGGGACAGGGGACACCGTGTGAACAGTAATGAACACACTACAGATAAAATAAATATTATAAAAAAATGTGTATATGCAAGTAAGGAGAGCTAGAGGATAGCGCTCAGTGTACCGTACTTCCCACAGCAGTGTTTCTTCTAATGCTGCGTTTACACATAAGCACGATGCGTTACGAATGTCATTTTTCCGTCATTCGTGACGTTCGTGACGTGACTTAACGCATCTCAATGGGATTCTTAACAGAACGCATCAGTTCGTGACATTCGTGACGTTCGTGGAGAAAGTTTTTCAAAAATCTTCCACGAACATCACAAATCGCCCTCTGTTCGTGGAGTTCGCAACGGAGCGTGTCCTTTCGTGAGGAGTAGTGGCGCTTCGTAATTCAGTGTGAGAGCATTCGTAGAGCATTTGTGGAGCAGAATCACTGTTTTCACGCTCAACATTGACAGAAACCCACGCTACGCCCAAAGTAAATGTCCGTACCTGCAGTAGCTACGCCAAGGAAAAGTGTCACAAAGTCACAAAGTCGGCCAATCCGCGCTCCAAGTCACGGACAGCCCCTGCCGCTGCCGGTGCTCCGACCTTTCTTCCTCCTGGGTCGTACCTGATGTTCGGGAGTTGGAGCCAGACGAGCCCAATGACTCAGGGGAGAGCACGGCCTCTGCTCCGCCTCCAACCCGGTGGAAGAAGATCACTCCACTTTCGCCCAATTCTTGACAGATTTCGGACAGAACGCGAATATTCCTAGTGACCCGTAACAGCCCGTGGCAGCGCGGGACACCACGCAGCAGCGCGCAACACCACGCAGCAGCGCGGGACGCATATTCGTGACCGTGCGTAATAATTCGTGCCATTAATCGTAACGCGTAGTAACAGGTCGCAACAGTTAGTGGCGGCGCGTGAAACCTCGACCCCGAATCATCAAATTCGTGATCCTTGGCCACGAATGTGCATTTGTGGCATTCGTAACGCATCGTGCTTATGTGTAAACGCAGCATAAGGCAGCTTTACTTCAGGGTTAGGGTTAGAGCTTTACTTCAGGCTGTGGGTTAGAGCTTTACTTCAGGCTGTGGGTTAGAGCTTTACTTCAGGCTGAGGGTTAGAGCTTTACTTCAGGGTGTGGGTTAGAGCTTAACTTCAGGCTGAGGGTTAGAGCTTTACTTCAGGGTGTGGGTTAGAGCTTTACTTCAGGCTGAGGGTTAGAGCTTTACTTCAGGCTGAGGGTTAGAGCTTAACTTCAGGCTGTGGGTTAGAGCTTTACTTCAGGCTGAGGGTTAGAGCTTTACTTCAGGCTGTGGGTTAGAGCTTTACTTCAGGCTGAGGGTTAGAGCTTTACTTCAGGCTGTGGGTTAGAGCTTTACTTCAGGCTGAGGGTTAGAGCTTTACTTCAGGCTGAGGGTTAGAGCTTTACTTCAGGCTGAGGGTTAGAGCTTTAACTGACCTGATCATGAGCTAATTCCAAGAGGTACGTTTTGAGCCTAGTCTTAAATGTAGGGACTGTATCTGCTTCTTTAACGTGAGCTGGGAGTTTATTAGATAAAACTGGAGCTTTAGCTTAAGGTTTTTCCTCCTACAGTGATTTTGGAAACTCGAGGAATCTCTAGTCCCTGAGTTTAGCGAGCGAAGAAATGTTGTAGAAAAGTTTAGAATGATTTTGGACACAGCGAACAAACAGAACAATTTCAAATGAATGAGCTCCCTCTTTCATTGTTTGCGAATAAGTCCCAGCTGAAGCCTCTAATCACAAGAAACACCTCTGTAATTGCTTCTTTTCCAGTGATAATAACGATGAAGACCATCAGAGACACTTAAACCCTTGTGAGCTCTTGATTTGAACACATGAAGACCATCTCCACAGTGCGACGGCAGCTAATTACTCTCCTAATTACATCTGTGCGTGCACGGGTGTGTGCACGGGTGTGTGCGTGGCAGGAAGCGTTGATTCTGGCCGTCGGAGCCCATTAGCGTGTTAATTTAATTTGGGTTAGCTGCCGTTAGCTCATTAGCACGTGTAATTAATTCCCTGACATGAGCTGGAGATGTCTGTGAGCAGAGCGGAGTGCACGTATGTGAGGGGCCTGGATCACAGTCACAAAGCGCTGATACCACGAGGAGGTCTGACGGTCGCCATGACGTACTTGTACTCAGTTACTTTTACTCAGTTACGCAGATGTCAAAATAACATCCTCCGTGTTACGATGTTGTTCCCTCATCAGACACACACAGTGCCAGGGCCCTCCTCCACGCTGGAGACGAGAGTTAGCGTTCGGGAAACTAGCTCTGGATGCCTTTCTGACTGTTAGCCATCTTAACTGGCGACTTCATAAAACGTGGCTTTTTGTCATGATTACACAGTTTTGGATCAGTGCGACGGATTTTTACATTTGACATTGAAAAGACCAAATTACGATTATAAATTGTGTTGAAAGTTTGCATTTTCTCCCCGTACTCCGGTTTCCCCGCCACTCAAATATGGGAAATGGTTAGCTTCCTGTTCAGGATTTGTTTAGGCCAAGTTTAACGCTGGTACAAAACTGCATCAGTGTTTTTTGAGACATTAGTTTGTCCACATTCTGATTCAGTATTGGTTTTAGTGTCATTAGTCTGAAAATGTCCCATTGAGCAGAGGTGCCATTAGTCCGACATCTTTACCCCTTTGTGTTGTGGGTTAGAGAGACATATACAACCATTGGCCATAACCTTAAGGTCAGTGAACTCTTACCTAAAAACCTCATTTTATTTTTCAACCCCTACTCAATGGGACATTTTCGGAATAATGAGACGTTGGACTAATGGGCCGACCCCTTTAGCTTCAGCTTACTGGGACTGGGAATGTTTGTTGGATGTGCAGGTTTGAAAGAAAATAAAGGCATTGGTACACATCAGATTGACAAGAGATGACACCCTGGCATCTCTGTGTATGTCTCAAGGCCTAGCTCCTACATGACCTGAGATGACTATTCAGGTCGTAGCACCGATATCCCTTTCAGCTGTTAAACAATGACTACATGTTAGAAATATATGTCTGACATTACACAAATACTTGATCAATGGATCAGCCTCTGACTCACCATCAGAGACGCTGCTGCTCACGTGCAGACAAAGTGACACGCACATATATGAATATAAGTGTGATCAAATATGACACATGTTTACAATCTAAAGGTTAAGCAAAAAGATCCGCACAGCTTGAATTCTCCCAATACATTTTTATTTTGCACACGACGAAAGTGACGTTTGGGGCCACAAATCAGCCCATCTGTTGAAGGGCACAATGCAGTTGACTCAAGCTGTGCAGATCTTTTTGCTTTCTTTATCTACATGTTTACAATCTGTCACTGGCACAGTCTGACACGGGACAGGTCACTACGACCAGCCCACGCCAGAGAGGGGCCAATGTGCAGAAGGGTTATTATTTAGATGAAACTGTCGATCATAGTTTTAAAACCGATGCGAGAAAGAGTTGAGACACATGGTAAACAGACTGTGAAATCTGGTCACCATACACTCAAGCTAACCCTGAGCTAATGTAGCCTCTGACTTCCTCTTGGTGCTGGAGGAGAACATTTCGACACACAACAGTTCCTCTCACCTGCCTCCCTCATCAGCAAAGGTTTGTCCAGATGAGATCGCTCTGGAATGATCGACCGCTTTCCTTACATCTGCTCGAATCGGTTGATGCTTTTAAGAGCAAACTAAAAAGTTTGGTCAAGTGAATTAAGAGTGGATTAAGGCAGTGGTTCCCAAACTTGTTGGAGCCGTGTACCCCCTGAAGCTTTGGGTGACGAGTCGCGTACCCCCTAGTTTGACGCGATTGAAAACACTGGGAATATCACATGTAATATTATGTGTATTTAATCCATTATTACAGTGAACTCAAGCAGGTTTTCCACATTCCGTATTTTGTTGCTCGTCTGGGCCATTAAGGCCATTAAGAATATGTAAATACAAAAAAATAAATGACAATGCAGTTTTTTATATATTTGGGAAAACGAGGCTGTTAGTGTGAATGGGTAATGCTGAGTGTTTTGCTTTGTCCCAGTGACCAGCTCATTCTGAACATCAGACTCTGGCCCCGCCCCCTCAGTTGTCCTGTCAAAAACACCAGTGCAGACTCAAAGTCGCTGGTTTAAGCTTTTGTTAAAGCGAAGATATCAGTGGCGGCTGGTCCATTATGGGCGGTGGGGCGCCGCCCCTCCTATCATTTTTTGCAAATAAAAAAATTTATTAATCAAAGTTTTAAGTTTAGCAAAATCATGACTTTCTTCTGTACAGTTTAGTTTAGTTTATTAATTTATTTCAACAGGGACAATGTGCACACACATTAATTAAAGATGCTTTGCACCAGATTTAGCTTGAGCTAGGTGTTTTATACTGGAGGGGGGGGAGCGGAGGGGAAGGAGTGTGTCATTCTGTCTGCCAGCTTCATTATGTGCCATAACAGCGTCATAAATGTGTAGTTTAATGCCTGGGGCGGCGAGGAACAGCGCCCTCGCGATCTCACCAATGGCGCTCTGATATGGTATAAAAACGTCCCTACATATCATTAACTCAACCAATCAGAGACGTGCAATGTTAAATCTCCCATGGGCGCTGAGGCCGAGCGCCATCGGAGATTTAACATGTGAAAGAGGAGGCGTCTACTGCAGTGGTCGGCAACGTCCGGCACAGGGGACAATTTTGGCCCGTGGCCAATATTTTTTGGCCCGCCAGAGGATATATATATATATTTAAAAAAAAAAGCCTAGCAGAGAGTTAATTGTTCTTTATCCGCAAATGTTTTGCCCTTGATATTTGCTTGTGTTTAGCACAACACCATTCCACTGTCCAACTTCTAGACTAAATTGTGGTTTGTCCCGATCCTCATACTTTACCTCAGACTCATTGGAGTGCCTTCACACGCTCTGACGCCACACTCCTCATATCACACGCTCAGCCAAAAAATATCCCTGACTTTTAAAGACATTTTTAAAATAACAATCTCTTCTGGTTAAATGAGCTATGGTTAGTCAGTCTTACATAAATAAATACACAGAAATGGGCTATAATTGTTAAGAGACAGTCCTGAAACCTTCCTGTCGTTGTTTCAGTAGGGGGTGCAGTTTTCGGCGTAACACCGGGCCAAAATCCAGGACGCTTTAAGCGAGGCCCTGGATACCTTTTCCTGTGTGGTCAGGCCTCGGACTAGGACCTGCTGCTCCGGATATAACTGTCATAAAGAGCATTGACTTTGAGACGCTTGACTCAGACTGAAGTGGAAAGGACGCTCTGAATGACCCATGTTTCGTTTTGTGATGTCGCCGAATATTGGACTCTTTGCAAACGGAGATGACCTCGTTGCAGATGAGGCAGAGGGGTTTGGCATTCACATATCCAGGTAGGATGAAACCTTATGTTTGTCACCTTTCCTCCCTGAAACTCCTGTTTTCACTGTCCACTTTTCTTTGTTGTCCTTTGGAAAGCGACATGTTTGTGATGCTAACTTTATTTTTTGCTAACCCACGAAAACCCGACAGACTCGGGGACAGTATTGTTTCAAACAATATTTTATTTTTAAACAAAACATATGTATAGCTTGGGGTTATCTAGTATTGAATATACATGCATGAATAAATCTTTTTTTTTTTATCAATTGACCGGCATCTATCGGCGTAAAAAAAATTTGGCCCGAGGCCAAGCCAACTTGCCGACCCCTGGTCTACTGTAAACAAACGCGAGGAGCAGCTCTGAGCTCACGGACGATCGGAGGAAAAACGTCTCATTTCAGAGACCGGAGAATCTTCGTGTTGTTTCCTGAGAGGAGGTGAAAGGATTTTTTCCAACTTATGGACTTTGACAACTTTCTTCAGTCAGAAGTGACGTCTAAACGGACTTTACTGGAGGTAGCATTACGATGCTAACTAGCTCGTCTGCTTTAGCTACTGCTTGTTTATTTCACACTTTGGGACAACCCTCGCTGACTTGGACAGTTATGTCCCAGGACGTGGACATTTGATGGAGAGAAGATTCAGAACCGTGAGGAGCTACGACAGAAGAGGGAACTCATTCATTCATCATTGAGTGAACCAGGTGGAGCTCCAGGAGCTACGGAGGAGGACTCTCATCTAAACACGTAAGTCACAAAGTTATTTCTGACAAGGGTGTAGGTTTGGTGTCAATGTTGGTGGGGACACTCCACAAAAAGCTTTTTCTCCACGTCCCAATTTACTACAGCGAAAGTATTCGGCCCCCTTGAACTTTTCGACCTTTTGCCACATTTCAGGCTTCAAACATAAAGATATAAAACTGTAATTTTTTTGAAGAACCAACAACAAAATGTATTGGATATTTCAAACATTTTTAGCAAATAAACAACTGAAAAATTGGGCGTGCAAAATTATTCAGCCCCTTTACTTTCAGTGCAGCAAACTCTCTCCAGAAGTTCAGTGAGGATCTCTGAATGATCCAATGTTGACCTAAATGACTAATGATGATAAATAGAATCCACCTGTGTGTAAACAAGTCTCCGTATAAATGCACCTGCTCTGTGATAGTCTCAGAGGTCAGTTTAAAGCGCAGAGAGCATCATGAAGAACAAGGAACACACCAGGCAGGTCCGAGATACTGTTGTGGAGAAGTTTAAAGCCGGATTTGGATACAAAAAGATTTCCCAAGCTTTAAACATCCCAAGGAGCACTGTGCAAGCGATAATATTGAAATGGAAGGAGTATCAGACCACTGCAAATCTACAAAGACCCGGCCGTCCCTCTAAACTTTCAGCTCATACAAGGAGAAAACTGATCAGAGATGCTGCCAAGAGGCCCATGATCACTCTGGATGAACTGCACAAATGTACAGCTGAGGTGGGAGACTCTGTCCATAGGACAACAATCAGTCGTACACTGCACAACCCTGGCCTTTATGGAAGAGTGGCAAGAAGAAAGCCATTTCTTAAAGATATCCATAAAAAGTGTCGTTTAAAGTTTGCCACAAGCCACCTGGGAGACACACCAAACATGTGGAAGAAGGTGCTCTGGTCAGATGAAACCAAAATCAAACTTTTTGGCAACAATGCAAAATGTTATGTTTGGCGTAAAAGCAACACAGCTCATCACCCTGAACACACCATCCCCACTGTCAAACATGGTGGTGGCAGCATCATGGTTTGGGCCTGCTTTTCTTCAGCAGGGACAGGGAAGATGGTTAAAATTGATGGGAAGATGGATGGAGCCAAATACAGGACCATTCTGGAAGAAAACCTGATGGAGTCTGCAAAAGACCTGAGACTGGGACGGAGATTTGTCTTCCAACAAGACAATGATCCAAAACATAAAGCAACATCTACAATAGAGTGGTTCACAAATAAACATCTCCAGGTGTTAGAATGGCCAAGTCAAAGTCCAGACCTGAATCCAATCGAGAATCTGTGGAAAGAACTGAAAACTGCTGTTCACAAACGCTGTCCATCCAACTTCACTGAGCTCCAGCTGTTTTGCAAGGAGGAATGGGCAAATATTTCAGTCTCTCAATGTGCAAAACTGATAGAGACAAACCCCAAGGACTTAGCAGTAATCGCAGCAAAAGGTGGCGCTACAAAGTATTAACTTAAAGGGCTGAATAATTTTGCACGCCCAATTTTTCAGTTTTTTATTTGTTAAAAATGTTGGAAATATCCAATAAATTTCGTTTCACTTCATGATTGTGTCCCACTTGTTGTTGGTTCTTCACAAAGAATTACAGTTTTATATCTTTATGGTTGAAGCCTGAAATGTGGCAAAAGGTAGGAAGGAACACACTCCTCTCCTCCCGGACTTGACTTCTCAATAAAACTAAGTAATGGAAAGAGCACAACAACTATTTTCTGATCGTTTTTGAGTAAAACCTTTTGATCAAATCAAACTACAGACATCGCGTGTTTTCACATAAATAAACTCCATAAACCTGCTGTAGGGCAGTTGCAACCCGAAAATGTGAATATCTCCGTAAATATTTCACCAATCAACACAAAACAGAAAGCGTTGTGATGCTGGCCGTCCTCTCTCCAGCATAACACGCCAATATCAGTGTAAAGTTTAGTGAAAGATCGCCCACTGAGAAGACGTGCCCCCTACACCCCTCACACCACAGTGGGAGCAGCAGGGCTCATTTACAGCAGCTCGAAGACGCTCTGACTCTGCTCAGCTCCAGCTCCTGTCCACACGTGTAAATGCTCAGAAGGGAACAGTTGTGAAATATTGGTTCTCTTTTCTCCTGTATAAGCGCGTTTCCCGTGCGGCGTCAATATCAATCAGATTGTGATCAACTTTTTTTTTTCTACAACATTTCTTTGCGTACGTCCTGCGTACCCCCGGGGGTACGCGTACCACAGTTTGGGAACCCCTGGATTAAGGGTTGTTTTGTGACTGCACTGTACCTCATTTGTGTTTTTATTGCTATTTTGTGACGCTCTTTGGAACTTTTCTGTCTGTAAAAGGTGCTATAGAAATAACGTTTATTTACTTCCAAACGGATATCTTCCCCTCCTGGAACCGCCACCTGCAGGGGGCGCTATAGGGGCTGGTGCAGCTCCAACAGCTGCCCCCACGACCCGGCAACAGACAAGTGGAAGAAAATGGATGGATGGATGGCTATCTTTAAAGTCATTTTTCCTTATTGAAAGGATCTATAAAATCATAACGGTCAGGGTTTGTTGCTGCCGTAGACAACCATTGGCCCTAACCTTAAAGTCAGTGGACTGTTGCCTGAACATAATTTTACTATTGAACCTAATTGTATTTTTCAACCCCTACTCAATGGGACATTTTCAGAATAATGAGACGTTGGACTAATGGGTTGTCGGAGTAATGGGCCCCACATCCTGTATGCTCCAATATAACGTCAACAGAAGTGCAGGAAAATGCAACTTGCAGTCTTCTATAAATGTTTCTAGCATTTTCCAAAAAACACATTTTCAACATACAATGTATTCTCACGATGTTGTAAATACCTAAAAGTGTTGTCTTGTGCCAGAGGTCAGTCAGAGGTCAGTGTGTGCGGGACAGCTCAGGGGTCAGTGTGTGTGGGACAGCTCAGGGGTCAGTGTGTGCGGGACAGCTCAGGGGTCAGTGTGTGCGGGACAGCTCAGGGGTCAGTGTGTGTGGGACAGCTCAGGGGTCAGTGTGTGCGGGACAGCTCAGGGGTCAGTGTGTGTGGGACAGCTCAGGGGTCAGTGTGTGCGGGACAGCAGAGGCTCCACCCTGTTTACACCATATCCACAACTGATACAACAGGCTGATTGGCCTCATATTCAGGACGCATAATGATGAGGAAAGTTGATAAAACAGTTTTCACACAATGTTTCTGAATCTGCCCGGTTTAAAAGCAACAGTACAGTCAGGACTCCTGGCCAAAGCTTAGTCTTTAGAGTCTGTGTCTCCTCACAGCTCAGCGCGAGGAGCCCGGAGGTCGAACAGGGGCGGAGCTGACACAGGCAGCAGAGGGACTGGGACCCCACAGCAGAGGGACTGGGACCCCACAGCAGAGGGACTGGGACCCCACAGCAGAGGGGCAACACATACACGGGATTTTGACAGTACATAAAAAACAATAAATAAATAGAATAAAAAATAACATAAATGCAGCTATAAAAATCAGTCTTGCTATTTTTTTCCCACTTTAACCACTGACTACAATCATAGGAAATCCATATCGTAAGAAAAACTACCAGAAGGTGTTTTTGAAAAAGTTTATTGTATTTTTAATTTCTTTCTTTCACGATGAAAGAGGCACTGGCCCCCCCTGAGTCATACCAATAAGAGGCCTCTCCATAACCAAGCAGCAGTTTTTACAGTTATTTCCTTGGTCATGTCTTTCAAACCCAGAGCTGTGGTCCAGCCACCAGCCCTGTTAATTATGGGATGGATTAGCCTGGCCCGCTGCGGCGTGGCGGGAGCGCCCAGTGGGGGCGCTGTAGTGGGGATTATGTGGATGTAGCTCACAGTTTGGGCCGTGTTGTTGGGGGTGTCCCAGGACGGCGCAGTCTGTCTGGGTAAAATTGATTAGAGCTGGCAGTAGGGGGCGCCACGCTGTGAACAGGTGCCCCTCTCAGCAGAGCCCTGGGTCTGTGTCCCCTCTGACTTTCAGCTCGGTGTCCCCTCCAAGTGTGAGGCAAAGGTTCATTATTTAAATCAGCAAACAGTTATTTCTGCAATGGCTGTATAATAGGACAGTTTGTTTTCCCCCTCCCCTTGATGACCCATGCCATTGCCAGGCACATTTAAACGACATGTTTGAGCACAGTACGCTTTATTCTTTGGACCGCTCACTTTGGGCTAAATGTTTGGCTCATTCACTACATCCTGAGTGATGTCAGATGACAGTGGTGGAGGATTGTGGGAAATGTGTTCCCTTTAATGGGTCTGGACCAGGGAGCACTGGGACGGGAGGGAGAGAGTGCAGCTGAGAGCCTCTAGGTTTTGTTTTTCGGGGTTTTACGTCATGAACGCAGGTGTGGGACAGTGTGGAGGGAAACCAGCCGCCGTCGAATCATTGGCGACAGTTTGACATGAAGGTCATGAGGATGCTTCTTTCCATCTGAAACATTTACGACTTTTAGCTCATGGTTAAAATGAAAAACTAATTTATCAATTATTATAAAGTAAAATCTGCTATTTTGTGGGCATGTGTGTCATTGTGTTTCAGTATCAGGCCTCCAAATGTGTTATGTAAATAAAAAATAGATACATTTGAAAGGGACAGAACAAGAAGCTAAAACAGAGTCTGCTGCTGATCCACGTGCTGCTCGTTTGGCAGAGGAGGAAACACTTAAATGAAGCCTTAGTCTCCTCTTGACTCCAGAAATAGGAGCTGTTCGGACTCACCGCCGCCGTGTTCGGACTCACCGCCGCCGTGTTCGGACTCACCGCCGCCGTGTTCGGACTCACCGTCGCCATGTTTGTTTGCCATTAACAGCACAGGCGCAAGAAACGGGAGGTTGCGTATAACGAGGAAATAGCGCATACAAATCACATACAGAATTCAGGGTTCTCATTACCAAAACTATTATAAAACTATTTTCAGGTTCCTATAATAAAACTGCCTTTATATGAAAGTGGAATATTAAAAACTCCTGATAATAATCAGAGTTTGACTTGTGCCAGTGCAGGTCTTTAGTATGTTCTGAGCATGTCCACACGTACTGAGATTAAGAAGGTAAAGGTGATAAACTACAGGAGTTTTAGCCTCAGTGCGGTGGTTCTGCTTACCCCATGTGAGTCCCAGGTTCATGTCCTCTGTGGCCGGGCGCTGACCCCCCAGCCCTGGGTCCATCCCCTCCCTCCCTCCGCTCCACATGCTCCACCTGTTCATCCAGGCCTCCGCTGCTCTGACCCACCACCCAGCAGCCTGTGCACCTGAGGGTGCTGAGGGCTCTGAGGGAGGGCGACGGGGGGGAGAGGTTATACGATTATAAGCACATTAAAAAATGAGTTTTCATATAAGTCTGTGTTTTGTTGATTTGACCATTTGTTTCCAGATGAATGGCCATGGTCCCCATAGGCCAGGTCAGCCTCTGACCAGCCTGTCTACCCTGTCTGCGCACCTGTATGGGAGTCTCTCTGTCTCCTCTCAGGGGCCCCTCTCTCTCCTCTTCCCCTTCATCCTCTCTCTTCTACCTCCCTCTATCTCCCCTCCCTACTCACCCCATCTCTCTCCCCCCTCTCTCTCTTCCCTGTTCTTTCACTCTCTCTCCTTCCCTCCACCTCTCTCTCTCTCCCCTCTTTTTTCTCTCTCTTCTCCTTCCCTTCATCTCTCTCTCTTCCCTCTGTTTTCTCTCTCTTCTCCTTCCCTCCACCTCTCTCTCTTCCCTCTTTTTTCTCTCTCTTCTCCTTCCCTTCATCTCTCTCTCTTCCCTCTTTTTTCTCTCTCTTCTCCTTCCCTTCATCTCTCTCTCTTCCCTCTACTTTCTCTCTCTCTCCTCCTTCTCGCCACCTCTCTCCCTCTCTCTCGCTCCCTCTCCTTTCCTCTGTGCTCTTGAGTGCTTCTCTAATTGGATTACGGCTCTTCAGTAAACAATCCCTGGGGTGCTGGGTGCATGTATCAGTGAGCAGTAATCGTCATTAACATCATTTTATATTCACACAGCATATTCAGACAGAGGGTGACCAAAGGAGTTTTTGATAGTAACAATCCTGTTTTTCTTCCGTTTATTTCAGTCGCCTACAGCTAAACTATCTTCTTTCCCCTGCAGAATTCGGGCTGGTGGGTGGCCGCAGGGACAGGTTGTGTCACCCCTGTTCTCCCCTGCTCCTCTCATGCTGACTGCCAGGACCCCAGGGTGCTGCGGGGACAGAACATGTCGAGGGTGTTCAGGGCCGCCTGCCACTGCCCCACAGAGCTGGACCCTCACACATATGCACTGTCCAGCATGGAGCACGCTTCAGTCAGTGCTGGGGAGATCACTATTTTAAATGTTCGAGTGGCCATTATTAGGAGAGGAATTTATTTATTCAAAATGTAATGACTTTAATGACTGCATGTTCAGATAAAAGACATTTGATGTATATTATATTTAGTCGCTGCAGGTGAATAGGGATTTTGTTTTTTCCCCGTGTCTGCGTAGGTTTCCTCCAGGTACTCCGGTTTCCCCTACCACTAAAAACATGTACAATAGGCCCAAGGACTGCAGGTGGAAATTAGCACAAGTGCTATAACCTGGTACAGTGCATCTCTCCTTTCTGAGGCTAATGTATATTGTACACTGTCCCTGTTCAAATAAATAAATACATGTTGTTACAAAGGTTTTAAGCCAGGGATTTTTGATAGCCAATCTAAAAACAAACAAATGTAGTCTAGTTTATAGCAGTAAGTAGTTATAGGATTAGTTAGTAGTTATAGCATCTCTGAGCTGGTCGCTCAGAGATGCTATAACTACACATTTTCAAGTGGAAAAAAATATTTCTGCTTTTTTGTTGTTGCTTTTCTTAATTAAATTATTGCTTCATTGGTACAAAATTATGTTTAAAACAGAATGTAAGCCTTATCCATAAAAGTAAGAAATATTGTGAAGACGGCCACTTAATTTATTGCGCCAAATGAATATGAACATAAGGATTAGGAAAAGAACAAACCGATAAATGTGTTCATTTTGGTTCAAAGAAGGTCGTGCCCCGTTTACAAAAACGAAATGCTAAGGGAGTGAGCGGTCTATTGACACAATAAAGCTCTATCCAACAGTTCAGTGAGCCAGAGTATGACCCCGTCCCCTCCCCATTAGGCCGTGAGGTGTGCAGGCTGTGTGTGTGTGTGTGTGTGTGTGTGTGTGTGTGTGTGGGGAGGTCACTGCTCCTGGATTGGGGTCAGGATGGGAAATGTAGACGCTTCAGGCACTCGGCCCGTAATTGAAAACGTGTCTCTGTCTCAAAGGGAGGACGGAGTGAGTGAGGGAGAAGACACACACACAAAACGTTTACGTGGAAAATCGAGTCTGACTATGCTAAAGATTTGACTCCGATACACGGGAGCTGAATCGGATCGCATTGCCTTTCGGAACAGCACCACTCCCAGCCAGCAGGGGACAGAGGGGTGGTGTGTACACCTTTTCTTCTTGACCTTTGCCAGTGTATGATTGTTGTGAATAGGTTGACCATTCATTCGGGACAGTCCCCAAAGGTAGGCTTTTGTCCTGAATCACATTCGGGTTGAACGCTGCTTCTCTTCTTTTAATCTATGGTTATGACAGTTAGCCCCAGTTAGCCAGAGGCTACACCAAACTGCTGTTCTGTTCTGTCCATCCATCCTTGACTCGTGAACACGACCCCGAGATACTTGAGCTCCTCCACTTACAGGTGAAACTCGGAAAATTGGAATATCGTGAAAAAGTTCATTTACTTCTGTAATTCAACTTAAAATGTGAAACTAATTTATGATATAGACTCATTACCTGTAAAGTGACATATGTCAATCCTTTGTTTGTTATAATTTTGATAATTATGATTATTATGACCACTTTCATTTTTTTTATAGGTTGTGAGTCATAATTATGAAAATTATTACAAATAAAGGCTATACACATATCTCACTGTGCATGTAATGAGTCTATAATATATTAGTTTCACAGTTTAGGTTGAAGAACAGAAATGAATGCACTTTTTAACAATATTCAAATTTTCCGAATTCCACCTGTAAGGCAAAGACTCTACAACCCAATGTTTAAGCTCAAATCCATCTAAAACCCGTAAACAGAGGCCGATTATCCGTGTTTTAGTGCTTGTGAGTGCTATTGGCTAAAGGCTTAGCATACTATGCTACAATAGGCTAAACCAGGCTACGATTCTTTGTTGATGAGGAGTCTGTAATAAACTATCAATTCAACAAGCGCAACTCAGTGTGGAGTCGTTTTAACGGCCGCTTTACATGTAGTTGACAGTTTTATTGACTTTCTTGGTACTTATTTCTTGTTTACATATAATAAATGGAAGCTAGCGTTAGCTGTAGCCTCAATGGGAATCTTCTGTCTGCGCTGATCTGGCCCATAACGTTAGCTCCTCCAGCTGTCCTTGTTGGACGTAGTAGTGCATGGTAGAGGTCTGCATTGGGACTGGGACCCGCTGGGTCCCGCGAGACTTGCGTTGGGTCTCGCGGGAATGGGCGGTTTCAACGTAGCTGCGGGTGGGAATGGGCGGGTAAAAAAAACTCTTAAAAAAACTCTATTAGCTGCTTAAGGTAAGCAGCTAATATTAACATATTTTTACCGTAACTGTTTATGTTCCAGTCATTGATTCATGAGAAATGTGCAACACGGGATTGAAACAGCTGTTTTTATTCAGTTGTGTGGTTTAGTTCAAAGACCTGTTGCTGTCAGGCGTTCTCCGCCGACTCTCGCACTAATAATGTCCTCATTATTCACTACATATGAAGAATGAGGACATTCGAACACAGCGGCGGGATGCGGGCAGGAGTGGACATACACAATGCGGGTGCAGGCGGTAATGGTCAGAAACTCACCGGGAGCGGGATGAAAAAAACAGTCCCGCGCAGACATTTAGTTGAACTAAACTTCTGGACGTTTTTCGCTGTCCACATATACTTATGGAATCAACTCAAAGCTCACGTTAAACAAGCAGACACAGCATCTACATTTTAGACTAGGCTCAAAATGTACCTTTTTCAAATGAATTTATGATCAGGTAAGTTGGGTAAAGCTCTAACCCTCAGCCTAAAGCAAAGCTGCCTAGAAACACTGCTGTGGGAAGTACGGTACACTGAGCGCTATCCTCTAGCTCTTCTCACTGCAGACTTTGGGCCAGATCTTGCGAGATCATGACTGCACAAAATCCAAAACAAACGAGGCTGTGAGAGCGCTCGTAGACTGTAGACTAGACTATTGCACAGACAAGTGGCACTATGTGCCATCTCTAGCAGCTTCATAGCTGTGTCGTTTGGAGAGAGGTGGTTTACTACCTAATGCACAGGAGTTTCTGTGTTCGAATCGGGGGTGCAGAGTCCTCCACTGCTCCCATAAAATACGGTGTGCCCCAGGGCTCTATACTTGGGCCTCTTCTGTTCTCATTGTACCTCCTGCTACTTGGGTCCTACTTGCGTAAGCACAATGTTGATATTGTACAAAGCAACTTTTGAAGTGCATTGAGGAACCAACTGTGTGTGAAACTGGACAGTGCTCTGAAGCTTGACACCCAGATAAGCTGAAGCTTTTATCAGCTCAGGCAACTGTCCAAGGCAAAATGTTTTGTTCCCATCTTAATGTTGGTGCTGCCCTGTGATACAACTCGTGTTGTCATATTGGGCTTGATTGATTGAAAATATCACACTCCAGGTTTGTTTTTCATATTGATCCCTAACTATAATAATGGTAAAAAATAATGGGTTTGTAGATGTTGCCTGTGAGCAGAATGTGCACGAGACGATGAACTTATTCTTTACGAAATTGTCATTAAAAGCATAGTATAAACATGAGGTAAAATTATTAGAGGATTCCTTTACTGTGCTTCACTTTATATAATTTAATCTATTCCTCATAATATTTTAACGAACCTGTGTTTATCAAATGTAATTAAATGTTAATTAA
Organism: Proterorhinus semilunaris; assembly: GCA_021464625.1. Taxonomy (NCBI): domain Eukaryota; kingdom Metazoa; phylum Chordata; class Actinopteri; order Gobiiformes; family Gobiidae; genus Proterorhinus; species Proterorhinus semilunaris. Next base: position 42,626,746 of record CM038349.1, on the reverse strand, counting down.
ATTTGTTTAATCGACTTCTCATTTCATTTGTGCATGTCGTCCTAAATTACTGCTTTGACATCCGCAGCACACATGATGGCAAAGTTCGTTAAATGTGGAGGGGAAAAAAAGTGAATTAAAAACAGTAAACATTTCAATAAAGTCTGGTTTGCATTAAAAGTTCCACATAATTAGCCAAGTGAAATATATAGGCGAGGTCAACTTTTAATGAGCTACCACAGTACTGTTTATATCCAAAAGTAATGAAGAATGCGGCTGTAATTACGACTTTGTGTGGTTTGGATTTTTTCAGATTCAGAGGATACGGAGTACATGAAGCACCAGGGGAATGATCAAATCAAAAGGTGAGGCATCGAGTTGAAACTTATGCTACAAGTTATGGACATAAATGAAGAAAAATAAACGTGGCATGATCTTTTTCTTAGTGCTTTCTTGCCTAGCTTTGGTTTGAGGTGGTGTGAGTCTGGTCAGTTTACTTCTGACGAGACAAAACCGAGACCATGACTGCACAAAATCCAAAACAAACGATAGCAGGTCAAATGATTCACGGACGGACAGATGGAGATTATAGAAATATCATTTCCGGTGACTACGCAAAAACAATAATCTTAGAAAGTTGAGCTCTGACTCTGTTTGAAACAACAGAGAATGTCTTTGATGGAAACAGACCTTATTTGAGCAAAGTGATCACGCCACCATTTTCAACGCAAAGGCCCTATTGTTGGTTCTTGCTGTATTTCAAAATAAAGAGTATCAAGCATATACCGGACAACCGTACGGTATATGCTGTATATATCTATATACATCCTGTTGGTCTCTCATAAGGGGCTTCTGAACCGCTCTTTGTCTGACCCGTCACCTAGGACCTGTTTGCCATGGGAGACCCTACCAGGGGCACCAAGCCCCCGACAACAGAGCTCCAGGATCATTCAGGCTCAAATCCCTCCCCCACGTTAAGGTGGCGGTTCCAGGAGAGGGAAACTAGAAATAGCAAAAGTAAAAATATAGGACGATGTAGCCCGTGTTAAGACAAACACAACAAGCCTGGAACCTCCGGAGCCTTTCTCCACTTCCGTACAGAATCAGAATTATTTTTTATTACCATTGGTAGTGAACAGGTTTACAAAGTTTAAAACTATAAGGGCAGAAAGACAATTTGACACAGCGGAAGAAGAAAGAATAATGATAGGTCTATGTGTAAAAGTATGCATGCTGTCTCTTATCCGCCCCTTTGGTCCACAGGCCCTTTTTCTGTTTCTTTGTTGTTTATAAGTGGTCTGCAGAAGTGCTGCATGTCTCTTCCCTCTGTGCATTTGTTTTAGCACCTCTACACTATATCAGCCGTGTTATTGGCGCTACCGCGTGATGCCTGATGAAACATGCAGTTCAAAGGTGTTTCATGGAAATGTAGCAACAGGTCAGTTATAATAAAAGAAAGAAATCATCTCGAGTTTAACAATTCATGCCACTTTGACATATGAGCCATAAGATACGGTGTGGTTTTGACTTAAAAAGGGACCGTGCACAATTTAACATGACCAAAAAGGCATTGTACCAGGTTATAGCTGAAATGCTAATATCCACCCGTAACCCCTGGGTACTACCTCAGGGAGGGGTCTCATGATGATGTCACTGTGCGTATGACACTGGAAGGATTGCAGGATAAATGGAGCTAAACTAAATCTGATCTGAACAGAATTATGGAACAGGAATTTCACAACAAAAATGTGTTCAAACTCATGCATAAAAGTCTCAAAGGAAGACGGCGTTTATATTTATATTTATTTAACTTAATGTTAAAGAAAAAGTGGGTGAATGGGGCAATATTCATGTCTTTGACAGAGGGGAGGTAGAGCCAAAATATTTGCTCAAGTAAGAGTAACGTTACTTTGAAATAATTTTACTCACCTACAAGTAGTGACCCAAACAATTACTCAAGTAAAAAAGTACTTTTGCCTTGAGTACTGAGTAACTAAGTAACAAAGCAAAAAAAGTCTGATTTATTTTCAATGACTTACATAGATCTTTTGTTATATCTCAATGCAGTAACTGATGCGCTCCACAAGCACTAAGGATAAAAGGATATAATCATACAAACAAAAGCTCATTTTCTCCACCACTTTGTGTGAACTGAAAAACAGTTGCTGCAGGTGAATCTTTCTTTTTGAAGATTTGGCTCATTAACATATGCGTCTGCCAACATTAAAATCTGAGCCTGTATATTTGTATATTGTATATTTGGAACATGTGTGTTCTGCCCCCTTGTGGGAAGAGTTATTTCCATTCTGAGTTTCGTGTGTTTTGTCCAGTTGGTGCTTCCGTAGTTCAGTTATGCTCCTAGCAGTCATAAAACGAGTCAAACTCTGCAGTGTTTCCGCCTGTACATTTTATTTTGGCCCTACAAAAATATCTGTCTGTAAGTATCAGAATTATAGTGATCTTAGCTACCCTTTGATACCAAATTTAGTCAATTTATATGTTCCCAATTCGTAATTTGTAAGAATATATTGGGCGCTAATGTTGTTAGCATCCCTATGGCTTTTCCCATGTAAATTAGCATCGTGCTAATCGCTCGCTAATGCGATCGTTTTCCTTTGAGGTTTAGTTACTCTAAGCTACTTATCTTATATTCACATTGTTTGTTTACTCTAATAAGATTGTAATATGCATTCTTTGTGTTTCTGTATGTTACAGTTTTACAATACTTCAGTAAATCACACCAAAACAGCAAGACGCTTCCTGGTTCTTTATTGGAGACTGTTAGCTATCTGCAAAGCTGGTTTCTACACACTAGTAAAGGCAGAATAGTAAAAAGACAAGATGGAAAGTCAGCCAAAAGTCAATACAGAAGACAACACTGCTGTCCCCGACCTCCATGGTGCAGTCGACAACGTTTGTGGCCTGTGGGAAACTAAATCGAACTGTCTCACGTGTCAGTCAGCGGTCCAGTGCAAGTATTTTAGCAGCAAAAGCACGTGCTAAAGCAGCAGCCGCTCATGCACAGGCATTATACGCTGAAAAAGAAGCAGAGGTGATGAAGGAACAAGCCCACATTGAAGCTGAAGCTACAAAAAAGAAAGCAGAACTCAGCGCTGATCTCCTCAAACTGCGTCTACAGAGTGCAGCTGCAGCTGCCGACGCCGAAGCAGAGGTCCTAGAGGAAGCCGTCGGGGATGAAGGTGGAGATACCTGGATTCCAACGGACAGCGACAACATCGTCCAGAACAAGCCAGTTCCACCTCCGCCAGCTAAAACCCACTTCGACCCTGTACAAGCTACCACACTAGTGCTTCCAGCAGCTCAGCAAGTAATAGACAGGGGTGAGTTTGTGCAAAATAAAGTAAAAAAGCATAGCATGGAAAGCAATGAGAACAGTGAATGTGAGTTCCAAGAGCTACCAGTGGCGCAATCACCGAAGTATAACACCAACAGTGGAGTAGGTCGTCCCTTCGCTCAAAGCTCGTTCAAAAATGCCATTTTCACATCTCACCCACAGTATCCAACCCCAGTTACTTCTAACCAAAGATTTCAGCCACGCTTTAGGAGTCAGTCAGCTAACTACCAGTCCAGACTACCTCCTCCACAACGCCCTGCTGTCAGTGCTAACGAGTCCAATTCCGCAGCCACAGACTTAGCCCAGTATTTGGTTCGCAGAGAGTTGGTCAGCTCAGGGCTCCTGACATTTGATGATAAGCCCGAAAATTACTGGGCCTGGAAGGCATCTTTTTTAAATGCCATAGTAGGACTCTATCTATCCCCAAGAGAGGAGTTAGATCTCCTTTGCAAGTGGTTAGGCCCCAAGTCATCAGAGCAAGCAAAACGATTAAGGGCTGTATCTATGACGCCACAGCTGGTGTAAGAATGGTGTGGCAAAGACTGGAGGACAGCTATGGGTCCCCTGAAGCAATAGAGAATGCTCTCCTGAAAAAGTTGGAAGATTTTCCCAAAATCGCAAACAGAGAAAATCACAAGTTGATGGAGCTAGGTGATCTCCTCACAGAGCTGGATGCTGCCCGTTTAGATGGTTTCCTGCCTGGCCTCAGTTACCTAGATACATCCCGGGGCATCACTCCTATAGTTCAAAAACTCCCATTCCACCTCCAAGAGAAATGGATCACTTTGGCATCTCACTACAAAGAGCAGCACCACGCTTCCTACCCACCTTTCCCTGTCTTTGTGAAGTTTGTGTGTGACAAAGCTAAAACTCTCAATGACCCAAGCTTCGCCCCCTTGCTCTCTACTGGTGGCCCAAGTGTTAATAGGCCTGAAAGACTGAACAAGCCCAACTTCAAAACTGCAGTATCCGTCCGCAAAACTGAAATAGCTGCTCCAAAAGGCTCTCGTGACTTCCCTGACCAAAAGGTGGTTGACCCAGATAAACAGTGCCCGCTCCACAACAAACCACACTCCCTCCGCAAGTGTCGTGGTTTCAGAGCAAAGACCTTGGATGAAAGAAAAGCCATTCTGAAGGAAAATAACATTTGTTTCAAGTGTTGTTCCTCTGTCAACCACATGGCAAAAGACTGTGACACAAGTGTGCATTGCAATGAGTGTAAAAGCGACCGCCATGTCACCGCGCTGCACCCTGGACCAGCACCTTGGAAAACTCAAGCTCCAGACTCTGCAGCCCCAGATGAGCATGGCGGGGAGCAACTAGAAAGTCCCACCCAAGCCATTGTATCCAAATGTACAGAGATCTGTGGTAAAGGTGACAGCTCACGCTCATGCTCCAAAATCTGTCTAGTAAACATCTATCCTGCTGGGCACAAAGAAAAGGCAGTGAAAGCCTATGCTGTGTTAGACGAGCAAAGTAATAGATCTTTAGCAAAGACAGAATTCTTTGAGATCTTTAACGTTAACACAGGCACTAAAGTTTACACCTTCAAAACCTGCTCAGGTGTAGGTGAAACAAGGGCACGCCAAGCCGACGGTTTCATTGTAGAGTCTCTAGACGGCAACACTAGTGTCCGGCTTCCAACTTTAATCGAGTGCGACATGCTCCCAGATGATCGATCTGAGATCCCGACACCAGAGGTCGCAAAGCACCACACTCACCTCAAGCACTTGGCAGATAAGATTCCAGATTTGGACCCAAATGCGCAAATACTGGTCCTCCTCGGTCGGGACATACCAAGAGTGCACAAGGTCAGAGAACACTACAACGGCCCCCATGACGCTCCGTACGCCCAGCGCCTTGACCTCGGCTGGGTCATAATAGGAGAGGTCTGCCTAGGGGGTGCTCACGTGCCAAGCAAAGTTAGTGTTTACCGCACATCAGTGTTGAACAACGGCCGCACATCTCTCTTGGACTCTTGTCCCAACTCATTCCATGTCAAAGAAAAGGTCCTGGGCTCATGTTCCCTCTTTTACCCTTCGAACATGACCAGCTTGATGGACATAGATGAAAATGACTGTCTCAGCAAGAAATTGTTCAAGAGAACCCCACATGATGACAAACCCGCCATGTCAGTGGATGATGAACTCTTCCTGGAGATTATGGATGAGCAAATGTTTATGGACGAGTCCAACAGCTGGGTGGCGCCCCTACCCTTCAAAACAAACAGGCGCAAACTACCCAACAACCGAGACCAGGCTGTCAAACGTCTCAGTTCCCTGTGTCGCATGCTTGATAAAAAGCCCCACATGAAAGAACAATTCTTCAACTTCATGCAGAGAATGTTTGAGTCAGGACATGCAGAACCCGTCCCGCCACTCGACAAAGACCAAGAGTGTTGGTACCTACCATTTTTTGGTGTCTACCATCCTCGCAAACCTACCCAGATACGTGTAGTATTTGACTCTAGTGCCACTCACGAAGACACGTCCTTGAACAATGTTTTGTTGAGCGGCCCAGACATGAACAACACACTTATTGGCGTCCTCTTGCGGTTCCGCAAAGAACCTGTGGCAATCACTGCGGACATAGAGCAAATGTTCTATTGTTTTGTCATTCGTGAGGACCACCGCGACTTTGTCCGTTTCCTGTGGTATGAAGGCAACGATCCCACCAAGGCCATCAGAGAGTACAGGATGACTGTACACGTGTTTGGAAATAGCCCGTCTCCCGCCATAGCAATATATGGCCTCCGGAGGGCGGCTCTGGCTACACAAGAAGAGTACAGTGACGAGGCCAAGCAGTTCGTTCTTAAAAACTTTTACGTTGACGATGGACTGGCTTCCTTTCCTTCAGACGCCAACGCCATCCAAACTTTGAAAAGCACCAAAGAAATGCTTGCAGACTCCAACATTCGCTTGCACAAAATTGCCTCCAACAGTCCAGCTGTAATGGAAGCGTTCCCATCTGAAGAACGTGCAAAAGAACTGAAAAACCTTGACCTCGGTGCAGAGCCCCTGCCCTTACAAAGAAGTCTAGGGCTTAACTGGGATCTGCAAAATGACTGTTTCACCTTCCTCGTGTCACGAGAAGACAAGCCATTCACAAGAAGGGGCATACTCTCTACTGTGAACAGTTTGTATGATCCCCTTGGGTTTGCAGCCCCTATCATCATGCAAGGCAAGGCTCTCATCAGAGAATTGTGCTCAGAGAACTGTGAATGGGACACTCCGCTGCCAGTAGAAAAAGAGGCACAATGGAAATCTTGGAAAAACTCACTCGTTGACCTTGAGAAACTACAAATCCCAAGACAGTATGTAAACACGTCACTGCAATCTACCTGTCAAAGAGAGCTGTGTGTTTTTGCAGATGCTTCTACATCAGCCATATCAGCAGTCGCGTATCTTCGATCTGTAGACACTGAAGGTCACGTCCACGTAGGCTTCTGTATGGGCAAGTCCAAATTAGCTCCCAGACAAGTCCACACAGTACCTCGCTTGGAGTTATGCGCTTCAGTTCTGGTAGTAGAGCTGGCAGACATGCTATTAGATGAACTTGACATTGAAATTCACAAAGTGAAATACTACACTGACAGTCGAGTAGTCTTAGGCTACATCAACAACACCAGCCGAAGATTTTACGTTTACGTCGCCAATCGTGTTGCTCGCATCAGAAAGTCGTCCGATCCCTGTCAATGGCACTTTGTGAGCACGGAAAGCAATCCCGCCGATTATGGAACACGACATGTGCCAGCTTCACTACTAAGCTCAACCAACTGGTTTACCGGACCTGACTTCTTAAGGAAAATTGATGGAGAATGTCCTGTGCAACCAGACAGCTTTGAACTTGTTGAACTACCACCGACACTGAAGTCCGCCCACAAGTTTCAACATTTGCAACCACAACTGTGACAAAATCGCTTGGCTCACACAGGTTTGAGCGCTTCTCCAGTTGGAAACGTCTGACACAAGCTATCGTCAAACTCATTCACAAGGTCAGATCCATCTCAAAAGCTCCTGAGCCAAATGAACCAAAGATGGACGCTCTAACACAAGCAAAATTAGTTATTGTACGAACTGTTCAAGGCGAGACATTTGAAAAGGAAATCAAAACTTTGAACAAAGGAGAGGACATATTAAAACACAGTCCACTGAAAAATCTCAATGTGTTTTTGGATAAAGAAGGACTGGTGCGAGTAGGAGGACGTGTGTCTTCTGCTGAAATAACTCAACAACAAAGCCAGCCAATCGTTATTCCAAAGAAGCATCACATTACCACTTTACTGGTTCAGTTCTACCACAAACAGGTTGTACACCAAGGCAGACACATCACAGAAGGAGCCATCAGGTCTGCTGGACTGTGGATCCTTGGAGGAAAAAGGTTAGTGTCAAATCTTCTCAGCAAATGCACAACCTGCCGCAGGCTGCGAGGAAATGTACAACAACAAAAGATGGCAGACATTCCAGCTGATCGTCTCACCCAAGCTCCTCCTTTCACACAGTTGACGTGTTTGGACCTTGGTTTGGACCTTGGAATATCAGCATCCGCCGGACAAGAGGTGGAGCGTTAGAGAACAAACGCTGGGCAGTGATGTTTACCTGTTTAGTCACACGAGCAGTTCACATTGAGGTAGTTGAGTCCCTTTCAACTTCGAGTTTCATAAATGCTCTCAGAAGGTTCCTGGCCATAAGAGGCCCAACCAAGCTCTTTCGATCAGATTGTGGAACGAACTTTGTTGGAGCATGCAAAGAGCTTCAGATAAGTTCCGAAGATCCAGAGCTCCGATCCTACCTCAAAAACGAGACATGCACATGGGAGTTCAACCCACCTCACTCCTCTCACATGGGAGGGGTGTGGGAAAGAATGATCGGAGTGGCACGTCGTATATTGGACGCTATGCTGCTGAAAGTCCATTCTCCTAACCTCACTCATGAAGTGCTTGTGACGCTCATGGCAGAAGTAACAGCCATAATGAATGGTCGTCCATTAGTACCTGTGTCTTCCGACCCTCATCAGCCTGACTTGCTGACACCAAGTGCCCTTCTAACTCAGAAAATCTGTCCCGTCCCTATTCCACCTGGAGACTTTGATCCAAAGGATTTGTACCGTAAGCAATGGAAACAGGTGCAAGGTCTTGCCAACTCATTCTGGAAACGATGGCGAGAAGAGTATCTTGCAACCCTTCAACCAAGAAGAAAATGGCAAGCAGATCAACCAAACTTAGCCATTGGTGATGTTGTTCTTCTAAAGGACACTCAGGTCCAAAGAAACGAATGGCCTACCGGACTTATTGTGAATACTTATCCTGGTCGAGATAAAAGAGTACGTAAAGTAGAAGGTACTGCTAAGGTGTACACTCGACCTATTTCAGAAATTGTGTTATTAGTTAAAGGTTAATAGTGGTATAGCAGTATACCAGGCAGGGAGTGTTCTGCCCCCTTGTGGGAAGAGTTATTTCCATTCTGAGTTTCGTGTGTTTTGTCCAGTTGGTGCTTCCGTAGTTCAGTTATGCTCCTAGCAGTCATAAAACGAGTCAAACTCTGCAGTGTTTCCGCCTGTACATTTTATTTTGGCCCTACAAAAATATCTGTCTGTAAGTATCAGAATTATAGTGATCTTAGCTACCCTTTGATACCAAATTTAGTCAATTTATATGTTCCCAATTCGTAATTTGTAAGAATATATTGGGCGCTAATGTTGTTAGCATCCCTATGGCTTTTCCCATGTAAATTAGCATCGTGCTAATCGCTCGCTAATGCGATCGTTTTCCTTTGAGGTTTAGTTACTCTAAGCTACTTATCTTATATTCACATTGTTTGTTTACTCTAATAAGATTGTAATATGCATTCTTTGTGTTTCTGTATGTTACAGTTTTACAATACTTCAGTAAATCACACCAAAACAGCAAGACGCTTCCTGGTTCTTTATTGGAGACTGTTAGCTATCTGCAAAGCTGGTTTCTACACACTAGTAAAGGCAGAATAATGTGTTTTTGTGTGTTTTTATATTGTAACAGGTACTATGTTCCTTTAGCTATTTTACAGTGTCATTTATATTGTTGATTTGTCAAAGACTTGTAAGTGTATTGTAATGCTTGTATATTAACGCCTTTTTACATCTTGGCCAGGGGACTACAGATGAAAAATAACCTTCTGGCTAATTCTGGCTTTTTTGAACCACGTCTGTTCATGTGTTATATGAAATTGCACTGTCCCCTTTCTATAAACCATTCAAATTGAATCTAGTGAATAGGGAAATAAATAATTTAAAACTTCTGCTGTCGATTACTGACATAAATATGAGAAAAAAAAATGTTTTCTGTAATTTTATGTTTTCATATAAAAAAAAAAAGCTAAAATTACTGATATTTTCAACGACAAAATCTTAATAATGGATAGACCCAGGTTTAAATGTATGGTTTTATTTTGTTTATATTTAGTTACTAAGATTTGTTCAGAGGGGATTTAGGATCTTGTTTAGTTTTTGAATAAGCTAATCATAAGTAAAAAAAATCAGTATAAAATAAATCTAATTTTGCCTTGTTTTTTGGGGGGTTCAAAAGTCAATAAATCAGGCTTGCAATTAGACATAAAAAAATAACTCTGAAAAAAACAAACTTCAAAATCTGGGTAGGTCCAAGCCTGTAACGTTTGCAGTCTGTAGCAGCGACTCCAGTGGTGAGGTCGAGTGGAAAAACCTCATTTTGAGAAAAGCGGCTCTGAAGTTGGTGATGTTGTAGCTACTTCCGGGTTCTCTCTGCCTCGCTAGCGACAAAACATCATAGTACGGGGTAAGTTTTGTCACCCTAACCCTACTCTGACATGAAAACTAAGATGTTAAGGGAGAAAACAAGCTCAACTCTCCACATTGTGTGAAATGGTAAATGGTAAAACAAATCCTCTCCTCATTTCAATGTTTTTGGAGTGAATGGAAACATATGAATCAGAAGTTCAATAGCAATATCCAGTCCAGTGTGGCCATGAGAGCCTGCAGTGTGGATGTGTCGTGCTGACGTTGTCCTGTACGAGCGAGAAACGCACACATGAAAGATGGGCTTCCTCTTTCTCAGGAAGTCCGGGTTACATCAAAGTGGTGACCTCTGACCTCTGACCCGGGTTTACGACAGACCGGGAGGGTAACCATTTGGCACGGTCGCATCTGCCGACTCCTGCGCTACAGACAAAAACATCCGGACACGCACCACGAAGCGGCTTTCCCAGGCAAACACAGATGCCCTTCCTGTCACCACTGTCAATTCATGTGAGGAAGGATTTTCTCTCGCAGTGGAATCAAAGGACTTTTGACTACCTGTGGTAGTACAGCGGTTAGCACTTGTGCTTCACAGCTAGAAGGTCCCGGGTTCGATTCCCACCTGGACAGGGCCTTTTTGTGGAGTTTGCCCCGTGTCTGTGTAGATTTCCTCTGGGTTTCCCCTTTCATTAAAAACATGTACAATAGGCCAGGATGAATTGGAGAGTGCGCATGGAGGACGACGGATGGAAATTAGCCCATGGCTACAATCTGTTGTAGCATGTTTCTGCACTGTCTTGACCAAATACAAAAACGATATTTGTGAAAGCAACTCTCCAAAGCCTTTTTATTTATGGTGAACGAGCAACTAGCTGTTCTTGTTGTTCACATTAACAAAGAGAGGGGACGTATCGCACACTCAGGTAGCCGCTTTCCAAAGGTATAAGGACCTGAGCTTGGAGGGAACAAAATCAACAACAAAAACAAACAATATATATATACACAGTGCCTTGCGAAAGTATTCGGCCCCCTTGAACTTTTCGACCTTTTGCCACATTTCAGGTTTCAAACATAAATATATACAACTGTAATTTTTTGTGAAGAACCAACAACAAGTGGGACACAATCATGAAGTGAAACGAAATTTATTGGACATTTCAAACATTTTTAACAAATAAACAACTGAAAAATTGGGCATGCAAAATTATTCAGCCCCTTTACTTTCAGTGCAGCAAACTCTCTCCAGAAGTTCAGTGAGGATCTCTGAATGATCCAATGTTGACCTAAATGACTAATGATGATAAATAGAATCCACCTGTGTGTAAACAAGTCTCCGTATAAATGCACCTGCTCTGTGATAGTCTCAGAGGTCAGTTTAAAGCGCAGAGAGCATCATGAAGAACAAGGAACACACCATCCCCACTGTCAAACATGGTGGTGGCAGCATCATGGTTTGGGCTTTTCTTCAGCAGGGACAGGGAAGATGGTTCAAACTGATGGGAAGATGGATGGAGCCAAATACAGGACCATTCTGGAAGAAAACCTGATGGAGTCTGCAAAAGACCTGAGACTGGGACGGAGATTTGTCTTCCAACAAGACAATGATCCAAAACATAAAGCAACATCTACAATAGAGTGGTTCACAAATAAACATATCCAGGTGTTAGAATGGCCCAGTCAAAGTCCAGACCTGAATCCAATGGAGAATCTGTGGAAAGAACTGAAAACTGCTGTTCACAAACGCTGTCCATCCAACTTCACTGAGCTCCAGCTGTTTTGCAAATATTTCAGTCTCTCAATGTGCAAAACTGATAGAGACAAACCCCAAGGACTTACAGCAGTAATCGCAGCAAAAGGTGGCGCTAAAAGTATTCACTTAAGGGGGCTGAATAATTTTGCACGCCCAATTTTTCAGTTGCTTATTTGTTAAAAATGTTTGAAATATCCAATAAATTTCGTTTCACTTCATGATTGTGTCCCACTTGTTGTTGGTTCTTCACAAAAAATTACAGTTTTATATCTTTATGTTTGAAGCCTGAAATGTGGCAAAAGGTCAAAAGGTTCAAGGGGGCCGAATACTTTTGCAAGGCACTGTATATATACACACACACACACACACTGGGTTGCATAAATATATTTCATTACAATTTTATGTGCCCCTCCACCTTAACGTGGTGGAGGGGTTTGAGCCTGAATGATCCTGGAGCTCTGTTGTCGGGGGCTTCGTGCCCCTGGTAGGGTCTCCCATGGCAAACAGGTCCTAGGTGACGGGTCAGACAAAGAGCGTACTTATTTCCACTTTTCAGATTTGTATTTATAAAATAAAATCCAAATCATGTAGAAATTTCATTTCACTTCCCGCTTGTGTGTCACTTAGTGTGTGTCTTTCACGTAACACTTCAATGAAATATATTTATGGTATGGCAAAATGTCAAAGTTACAGGGGGGCCAATACGTATATACAGTGAGAAAAATAAGTATTTGAACACCCTGCTATTTTGCAAGATCTCCCACTTAGAAATCATGGAGGGGTCTGAAATTGTCATCGTAGGTGCATGTCCACTGTGAGAGACATAATCTAAAAAAAAAAAATCCAGAAATCACAATGTATGATTTTGTAACTATTTATTTGTATGATACAGCTGCAAATAAGTATTTGAACACCTGTCTATCAGCTAGAATTCTGACCCTCAAAGACCTGTTAGTCTGCCTTTAAAATGTCCACCTCCACTCCATTTATTATCCAAAATTTAGATGCACCTGTTTGAGGTGGTTAGCTGCATAAAGACACCTGTCCACCCCATACAATCAGTAAGAATCCAACTACTAACATGGCCAAGACCAAAGAGCTGTCCAAAGACTCTAGAGACAAAATTGTACACCTCCACAAGGTTGGAAAGGGCTACGGGGAAATTGCCAAGCAGCTTGGTGAAAAAAGGTCCACTGTTGGAGCAATCATTAGAAAATGGAAGAAGCTAAACATGACTGTCAATTTCCCTCGGACTGGGGCTCCATCCAAGATCTCACCTCGTGGGGTCTCAATGATCCTAAGAAAGGTGAGAAATCAGCCCAGAACTACACGGGGGGAGCTGGTCAATGACCTGAAAAGAGCTGGGACCACCGTTTCCAAGGTTACTGTTGGTAATACACTAAGACGTCATGGTGTGAAATCATGCATGACACGGAAGGTTCCCCTGCTTAAACCAGCACATGTCAAGGCCCGTCTTAAGTTTGCCAATGACCATTTGGATGATCCAGAGGAGTCATGGGAGAAAGTCATGTGGTCAGATGAGACCAAAATGGAACGTTTTGGTCATAATTCCACTGAACGTGTTTGGAGGAAGAAGAATGATGAGTACCATCCCAAGAACACCATCGCTACTGTGAAGCATGGGGGTGGTAGCATCATGCTTTGGGGGTGTTTTTCTGCACATGGGACAGGGCGACTGCACTGTATTAAGGAGAGGATGACCGGGGCCATGTATTGTGAGATTTTGGGGAACAACCTCCTTCCCTCAGTTAGAGCATTGAAGATGGGTCGAGGCCTGGTCTTCCAACATGACAATGACCCGAAGCACACAGCCAGGATAACCAAGGAGTGGCTCTGTAAGAAGCATATCAAGGTTCTGGCGTGGCCTAGCCAGTCTCCAGACCTAAACCCAATAGAGAATCTTTGGAGGGAGCTCAAACTCCGTGTTTCTCAGTGACAGCCCAGAAACCTGACTGATCTAGAGAAGATCTGTGTGGAGGAGTGGGCCAAAATCCCTCCTGCAGTGTGTGCAGACCTGGTGAAAAACTACAGGAAAAGTTTGACCTCTGTAATTGCAAACAAAGGCTACTGTACCAAATATTAACATTGATTTTCTCAGGTGTTCAAATACTTATTTCCAGCTGTATCATACAAATAAATAGTTAAAAAATCATACATTGTGATTTCTGGATTTTTTTTTTTTAGATTATGTCTCTCACAGTGGACATGCACCTACGATGACAATTTCAGACCCCTCCATGATTTCTAAGTGGGAGAACTTGCAAAATAGCAGGGTGTTCAAATACTTATTTTCCTCACTGTATATATATATATATATATATATATATATATATATATATATATATATATATATATATATATATATATATAATTTTATACAGGAACATCTGTGCAGAGTATGGGCTGGAAACCCCAAGGTCAAAGTGAGAAACACCTCCAGAGGTGGTAGATCCTGTGGGACTTCCAGATACAGACGGCCAGAATGGTAATGGCGAACTGACCGGACATTGTGGTGGTGGACAAAGAGCAGAGGAAAACCATTGTGGTTGACATAGTAATACCACGCAATTTCAACAACAGGAAGAAGGAACATGAGAAACTAGAGAAATACCAGGGGTTCAGAGAAGAGCTAGAGAAGGCCTGGAGAGTGAAGGCATCAGTGGAGGCACTCGGGGCAGTGACACCTAAACTGGAGGAGTGGCAACAGCAGATCCCAGGAAATACATCAGACATCTCGGTCAAGGCCTCTAGTAGAGGACCTGAGCTTGGAGGAAAAAAAGAGACCGCCCGCAGAGGGTGAGGAGGAGTAGGTGTGGTCAGGAGGAGTAGGTGTGGCCTTGAGGAGTAGGTGTGGTCAGGAGGAGTAGGTGTGGTCAGGAGGAGTAGATGTGGTCTGGAGGAGTAGGTGTGATCTGGAAGAGAAAGTGTGGTCAGGAGGAGTAGGTGTGGTCTGGAGGAGAAGGTGTGGCCAGTAGGAGTAGGTGTGGTTAGTAGGAGAAAGTGTGGTCTAGAGGAGTAGGTGCAGTCAGGAGGAGTAGGTGTGGTCTTGAGGAGTAGGTGTGGTCAGGAGGAGTAGGTGTGGTCAGGAGGAGTAAGTGTGGTCTGGAGGAGTAGGTTTGGTCTGGAGGAGTAGGTGTGGTCAGGAGGAGTAGGTGTGGTCTGGAGGAGTAGGTGTGGTCAGGAGGAGTAGGTGTGGTTAGTAGGAGAAAGTGTGGTCTAGAGGAGTAGGTGCAGTCAGGAGGAGTAGGTGTGGTCAGGAGGAGTAGGTGTGGTCTGGAGGAGTAGGTTTGGTCTGGAGGAGTAGGTGTGGTCAGGAGGAGTAGGTGTGGTCTGGAGGAGTAGGTGTGGTCTGGAGGAGTAGGTGTGGTCCGGAGGAGTACCTCCCAATGGCCGCTGACTGCTCTGCTTTTTGACTACAACACTGGAGGCCGCCATTGCTCCACCTTTGCTGTAGTACCTCCATATGGCCGCTATCCCCCCATTGCAATGCATTGGACTTTAGACACGTTAAAAACAACGTTAATGCCTGGTGCTTAATGGTTTAGAAGTGGCTAGAGCTAGATATTCCTCCTGTGATTAAGCTGGGTTAAAAACAATATGAAGCACCAGGGTTTTTATCGTAGATAAGAATTTTAGAAATCTTGCGTAATTAATGAGGGCCTGACTTTGATTGACAGGCCGTTTACGTCGCTGCCTGGCCATGGGCGTGATTACAACAGAAATACACGCCCATTACACGCCCCGCGAGGGCCGAGCAGGGCCGGGTCTACAGTCAAGATCCCCGCCTTATGCCCTTTTTAGGAACATGCTTCGTCAGAGCTGGAGAGGAGGAGCCTGTAAATCCGCCATGATTTCCCCCACGAACGTGGTCATTTTCGTAAACGGGGAGGAGTGAGGAGGAGCTGTCTATTCTTTATACAGTCTATGGTACCTCCCTGGGAGGGGGAGCGTGTTCTCTCCGGTCACTCGTGTAAAGCGCTGCTCTTTTGTTGGAGTGGCTGTTTACACTACAGTGTCCACACCTGCGGAGCCATTACACAGAGGGCACATGAGGGCCCTCTAACAGCCTGGGCCCTTCAGTCTCAGAGAAGTGTGTGTGTGTGTGTGTGTGTGTGTGTGAGAGCGGGACCTGCCCTTCTGTCTGTGGGGTAAGATATTAGTTTGTTAACTAATGCCAAATTGTTATTGCTGACGTTTCAACGACTAAAAGCATAAGAGAGGATCTGTCCACGTGTTTTTAAATGAAGAGGCGGCTCGTCCTCAGGTCGCTCCAGCACATGCTCTTGAGGTGCTGGTGTTTTGATCACGGTTCTGCTGCGTGGAGAGCTCAGCGCCAGAGCTTCTCTCAGGACAGTGTTTACCCATAGACATAAAAAAAAACTCACTCCTCCCCGTTTCCCCGTCACAATGACCACGCTCGAGGGGGAAATCATGGCGGATTTACAGACTCCTCCTCCCCAGCTCTGATGAGGCATGTTCCTGAAAAGGACATAAGGGCGGGATCTTGAGCACCTTGAGCAATGACGAGGAAAGTCCTTTATATCAAAGCGCACATGGATTTTATAAAGTGGAGACGTAGATCGTAGACGACGACATGGAAAAGGCTTATTTCTCGTGCACATAATAGTACGTGTGTTGCTTTTCAGTTTGTAATAAAGATTGTTGACAAATGTGAACGTTCTTCTTATCCTGCTTGGTTCATAATATATAATATATTTGTCATGAGTTCAGTAGGGCCCGATATATCGGCTAATATTTGGGTATTTTCAATATTGGCCGATTGCCGATATCTGCCTTTTATTGGCCGAAATCTCCGGAACTAAAATGATAGCGCTTCCTGCACTGGCTCAGTGTGTCTGTCATCCTCCTCCGTATGACATTTGGCCATATACCCCCCCCCCCCCATTCATTTTGCTGCAATTATAAGTATAAGGACCCACACCACGGTGAGTTTACGGTTGACATAGGTACAGTGCGCTGTCCGCACTGTGTTGCGATTACAATAGGCCCTTGCGACGGCAGTCCGCTCGGGCCTATTTTACTTAAAATATTGGTCAATATATCGGCTATCGGCCATGCTAACCCCCTTCATATCGGTATTGGACCAGATGAACTGTGTCTGTGTCTCTGCTGTGATTGGCCGTTTGGCACTGTAGTTTCTTGTGTTTCCTGTTTGGTTTTGTTTTGACATGTCTGTTCTGTCCTTGTGCTTTTGCGTTACTTCCCCTTGTTGATTACCTGCCCCGCCCTAATGTGTGTCACCTTTGCCCCGTTTCCTTGTGTATTTATACCCCTGTGTTCTCCCCTGTCTTTGTCGGATCATTATCGTCGTTGTCGGGTGTTACCAGTCTGTTGTGCTATTTCGGAGTTCCTCTGTTCCCGATACTCGTGTGAATTAAATTTAAGTTTTGCACTGAGCTGCTCTGCACTTGGGTCTCTTCATTCCCTCCCGCAAAACGTGACAGAATGATCCGACCACAATCTGACCCAGCGGACAGCCCACTGTTAATTTTTGTTAAACTGTGGCAAGGTGGTTTGTCCCCCATGGCTGCCATGCATCAGGCGCAAGGCTACGCCTATGAACAGGTTGCGGCTAAGAGAGGGGTGCAGGGGAGGAGACGTGGGGCTCGTGGAAGGCGGCCAAGAGCCAGTGTTTGTCCCCCCGCTGGTCACCCTCCATCTCCATCGCCTGCAGATCCTGAACCGGCCCCTACCCCAGGGCCGCCGCCTAACACCCCCATCCGATCGTGGTGTTCTCCTGCACCAGTTCTCGAGCCACTGCCGGACATTGACCTGGGTTTGAGGTGGGCCCCTTCTGTCCCGGAGCTACCGCTGGACAACATGCTCCGTCCAGGGTGGGCTCCTCCTGTCTTGGGGCCACCATCAGACCGAGACCCCCGTCCGGAGTGGGCTTCACCGGTTTGTGTCCCTGCTCCTTCGCCTGAGCTCCACCCGCCCGCCGTCTGCCCCTGCTCCTCGTCCGAGCACCGTTGGTCCGCCGCTTTGGCCCGCTGCGGAGTTTCCGGACCTGCCTCCGCCGCCAGGGCCCGCGGAGATTCCGGACCTGCCTCTGCCGCCGTGGCCCTCGCCGGAGACCCCGGACTCACCTCGGCCGGAGCCCCCGCATCTGCTTCCGCCTCCGCCGGAGTACGCAGACCCGCCTCTGCTTCCGCTGGAGACCCCTGACCCGCTCCCGCCTCCGTCATTGTCTTCAGTTAGTGCTGTGTGCCACCTGACGTACACCTGACGTACACCCGACGTACACCGGAAAACTCACCCTGGCTTTCAGTAGTGCTTTAAGTACAGGCCACTTAGTCAGAGCTACCAAAACAGCCCTATGCATCTCTATGATCACGACTGTTAATACTGTTTTAACAGATTCTAAAACCTTCTCCATGTTTACGCTCATGAGGCTCGCGTCGCCACGCCCATGCCCAAACCTGAGTTAGCATGCTGCTAACACAATATGATAATAATGGTGTCTTCAATCCTGCTGCCAGCGGAGGGCGCTTCAACAAATATAGCTACTTCAATTCAAAAGATTGAAAAAGCTTCACTTAAAGGCCTTTTACACATATATTTTAAATTACAAACAATCAAAGATAAAGCTACAAAAGTAAAATATTAGTTGTGTCCAGACTCATTCTTAACTTTACGAAGATATTGGTAGCGTCCCAATTCTTCACAGGGATGCATACCCTTATAGTTTAAAAAAATGTTTGTTTTATATGTTTGACATTTTTTATGTTTTGTGTGAAACAGCCTTTATCACTGAGTGTATTTTACACACACTCTTGTAAACCTGCACAGAGGGGACAACAGCAGCTTTATGAGGCACAATTATGCAGGCTATGTCCACCTAAAGGAGACTTGTGAAAATGACTGTGTGTGTGTGCGTGTGTGTGCCCGTGTGCGTGTGTGTGCCCGTGTGCGTGCCCGTGTGCCCGTGTGCGTGCCCGTGTGTGCGTGTGTGTGCCCGTGTGTGAGAGGGGCGGGGATACATTAGCTCGAGAGCTGTGGAGTGGTTTGTTTTTCTAAAGAGCCACTCTGATCACAACTGCTCCATTATCAGGTCACACAGACTTAATAACATGTTTCCACTGCTTCAATGAGACAAACGATCCAAAGCACAAAGGAACATCCCAAATCAGGCTTTCAGATCCTTCACAAACGCCACCAGCTCGGGATTATTTGACTGCGTGTGACCCACATGTGTGCATTTGATCAAAACAAAGATTTTACTTGTTAAATTTTGATTTTTTAGAACTACAGAATAGAATCTAATTTCTCCTGCAATCGAATCAAACCGGGACAGTATTCTGAAAAGACTATCATTGAAATGTGGGCTGTTCAATCATGTATTACATCATTAACCTCATTAACTCCCACCTGAACCAAGCTCATTTTCTCCAGTTTGGCTTTACCCAAATCTAAAAGCTTCTGACAAAAGCGTGCCGGAAAAGCAACAACACAATAAACAAGCGAAAAAACATGACTAAAAGGTGATGAGGTGTTTGAGAGTCTAAAATGGTCCTGAAGAGGCACCAAGAGCCCCCACAGCTGCAGCACAGAGGAGGCGTCACAAGAGGAGCTACAGGAAACAAAAAGGGACAAACAAGAGATGGTGAAAGACTGGTGTAAAGCGGAGGGAGGAAGAGGAAGGAGGAGGTGGAGCTGACCAGTGCAGGACACCACGCTCTGAAACAGGGACAAACCCAGGAGGGGCGGCACCATTTCAGAGGCTCAGAGGAGACAGAGGGCAGCCCGCCAGGTTTCTTCCGAGTGCTACAGTTTCCCCGACCTCCAAGGTCATGCGGGTCAGGTTGACACACAGTGGCAGCGCGGCTCAGCGCAGCAGCTCAGGACTAACACCTGAACACTATTTCATTGTACACTTGTATAATGACAATAAAGCACTTACTTACTTACTTACTTATGACGAAAACATGACAAAAAACAGCTACAAAATCATAACAAAAAAGAGACGAAAACATGACAAAAGCTCTTTGAAAATGTGACATAAACGTCACAATCAGTTTTGAAGGTCTTAGCTTTCAAATGAAGCATTATACTGCCCTACAGGCATGAAGAAGCTTTTAGATTTGGGTAAAACTGAACTGGAGGAAATGCACTCGATTAGTAAGAGATTAACAATATAAATGAAGATGCCAAAAGTAATAAAAGAAAGCACAGTCCTATGTGTTTGTACTCAGTCGTTCATGCAGTGAAACACTTGAACGCGGCGGATAAAATAAAGCGTGCACTTTTATCAGATGCAGGAACGGCTTTCATTTTCCCGGTGTGTGTGAATGTAGCACATGTGAACTTACAGTGAATGGGTTTCAGACTTTGTAAATGTGTGTGTGTGTGTGTGTGTGTGTGTGTGTGTGTGTTGTCTTCAATACAAAAAACATTTTCTTTTATGATATAAAACATAAAGCTTCATCACAAACTCCCCAAAATATGATCAGACATTTTTACTCAATAATACAAAATATGAAAATACATTTACAAAGAATTATCTGTAAAAATGTAAATCTCAATAAACAAGCTAAATAAATCCGGCTAACAATTAAATATGGGAAAATTAAATAAATTAAAGAAAACAGAAGACGAGGACAGGTGAATGAGGCGTTTTAAAACAAAATGGCCTTTGTTACAGTTACATATCAGAGCTGAAATAAGAAGAATTAAAAACGATTTATGATCTTTTTCAGGTGAAAGTTTTTATCTTCAGAGCAAATGGCTCAATTTGTGAGACAAAAATATGAATTGTAATAATATTAGAAAGTAATGATAATGCACTATTTAAAAATAATGATCCAGACTTTTATCTATTGGTTTTAATTTATCAAAGATCCAACACAATGCATTTAGAATATTATTGTCCTTTTGAAATGACTCAATAAAACAGCATTGAATGGAAAACATTTCAATGTACTTTAAGTTCTTCGTCGTTAAACAATTATTACTTTTATAAATGTGAAGGAAATCATGAAGTCATACCTGCTAAATGTTACAGAGACAAAATATATCGCTCGACACAATTAGCCACAGAAACATAAACGGAGAATAAAGACGTGTCTCACAGATAACGGGTCAGTAACCGGGAGAGGCGCTGATGGCTCTAAAGGCTGTGGAGACGGGACGTCCTGAAGTCACAGCTCAGTGACAGCAGACAGAGGCTCCGCTCACAGCTCAGACACACAGAGACACGGGGAGGGCAGAGTCAACACACACACACACACACACACACGCACACACAAAACACTCAGGACACACGCCAACGCAGTGCACACAACAAAACTGAGTCAGTAAGTTTAATAAATGTAAAACAATATAATCAAAGCATCGATGTTCATCATTGATACACAGGATTTATGATTTTCCCAGGGGGGTCAAAATGAGTCACGATGACATCATGAGGAGAATCAACAGTTAAGATGAAGTTAATACTGTATCACCAAGACGGTCAATGTCCCACAAAAGGAACATGTTGTGCTAGAACCTAAAGCAGTCTATAGCGTTCAGACTTTTATAAACACATTCCACCTGATAACTAATTATGCATACCACCTATTGTGTAGTTCTTTTGTATCCTACAGGATCAGTGGTCCCACCCCCCAACACACACACACACACACACACATTACACAGACGAGTATGTTTCAGTATGTTCACTAATGTGTTTACATGTCTTCATGTTCTGCGCATAGAATTGTGTCCTGTCCCACACAAAGATCATGCTATTTCCTCCTCCCTCCTCTCCCTGTCACCTCTTGCCCCCTCTATCACTCCTTCTCTCTCCCCCTCCTCTCTATTTCTCTCTCCCTCCTCTCTCTGTCTTTTCTCCCTCTCTCTCTCTCCTACCCCCTCTCTCCTCTCTCCCTCCTCCCTATCTTTCTCCCTCTCTCTCTCTCCTACCCCCCTGTCTCCTCTCTCCCTCCTCTCTGTCTTTCTCCCTCTCTCTCTTTCCTACCCCCCCTCTCTCCTCTCTCCCTCCTCCCTATCTTTCTCCCTCTCTCTCTCTCCTACCCCCCTGTCTCCTCTCTCCCTCCTCTCTGTCTTTCTCCCTCTCTCTCTCTCCTACCCCCCTCCCCTCTCTCCCTCCTCCCTGTCTTTCTCCCTCTCTCTCTCTCCTCCCCCCCTCTCTCCTCTCTCCCTCCTTATCTCCTCCTTGATAATCCGTCTGAACATTGTCTTCATAATTACACACTACAGTGATTTCCATTCTTGAATGTAAAAGAAATAAAAGAAATGCTAGGCGTAAAATTTCAGATGAAAGTGCAATGAGCGTGCACGTTGGTGTGTACGGCGCGCGTGTGTGTTTGCGGAGGGGGGAGGGAGGGGGGGGATTCTGATGGAACAGCCCCGGCATAAAGGCCTCACCAAAAGCCCCATTACCAGCACACACAGAACAGAGAATCTGCATGCATAATGTAACAGTCATGTTAAAACAACAGCACGCTCCACGGGCCGGCCTCATGCTTACACACATGCACGCCCACGGACGTGCACACACACACACACACACACACACACACTCGTGCACCTATAGGCATCTGAGCTGAGACGTCAAAACATTTGTGCAGGAAAGTCAATTTGATTTTTAAAATAGAAATCTGTCATTTCTGTCATTCTCTGCTGTTATTCGACTGTCTGGTACAAGCGTTCCAAACCTTTTATTGTCTCGGGATGCCGCCAATTAATTAAGAAATGATGAAGTAAACTTAGTATTGGGTTGTGTGTTGGGTTCAAAATAAGGCTAAAAAACTCTCTCTCTCTCTCTCTCTCTATATATATATATATATATATATATATATATATATATATATATATATATATATTTACAGGAAATTATCATTAAAATTAACTTTTTGTTTTAAAATCATATTGAAATGCCAATTCAGCAATTCAACCTTATTTTTAATCTGAAATAATTCCAAGGAACCCCTGCCTAGCGCGTGCGTACCCCCTGGGGTCCCCACACCCCTTGTTGAGAATTACTGGAGTAGTAAAACAAAGTGTACCAGCCGAAAACCTTAGAAAAAAATTAGGCAGGAAAGCCAGCACCAAAACCTTCAATATGGCAAAATGAATAATTAATGGCAAGGAGAGGCGTCTTCTGCCATAAGGCCAGATTTGTGCAGTGTACGACTAATAGTTGTCCAGTGGACAGTTTCCCCCACCTGAGCTGTAGCTCTCTGCAGTTCATCCAGGGTCATCATGGGCTTCTTGGTAACAGCTCTGGTCAGTGCTGTCCTGGTTCGGTCAGTAAGTTTAGGAGGACGGCCGGGTCTTGGTAGGTTTCCAGTGATGCCATACTCTTTCCATTCCTGGATGGTGTATTTAACTGTACTTTGAGAGATGTTTAAAGCTTTGGAAATCTTTTTATACCCTAACCCAGCGTTATACTTCTCAATAACTTTATCTCGGACCTGTCTGGTGTGTTCTTGGACTTCATGATGCTGTCTGCTCCCCAATAGTCTCTTAACAGACCTCTGAGACCATCACAGAGCAGCTGTATTTGAACTGACTTTAGATTACACACAGGTAGACTCTATTTAGTCACTGGGTCAACATGTGATCATTCAGAAATCATCAGGCAACTTCTGAAGGCAATTGGTTGCACTAAAAGGAAAGGAGATTTTGCACATCCCACTCTTCAGATTTTTATTTATAAAGAAAAATCATGTATACATTTCATTTCACTTCACAATTGTGTGTCAGTGAGCGTGTGTCTTTCACATAAAATTTCAATTAAATATACTTATGTTTATGGTGCATGGCAGAATATCAAGAAGTTAAATGGGGGACGATACTTTTGCAACTGTACTTGGAATATTATTTGTTTTACTTTGGTTACTTTTCACTTCTTTAAAACAAGTTCTTATCAGTGTCATGGCGACACCTGTATCTACAGCACCTATAGTGACTTTACCTCATTAACTTGTTAACTCAAAGAAAATGCCATATTAGATCATTTGGAAAGTGTCAGTTCAGCATAAATTATTGTATAAGTACATTTTTAACACGTGCCTTTGTTGATGTGAACAACCTTTGCAATAAAAGTTGGAAAAACTACGAAAGTCTTTGTGCTACGACGCTCTGTGATTGATAAACACAGAGCAACAACAGTGTTTCTTTAAAGCAGCACTAAGTAACTTGTTTACCTTAATAAATCCTTCCCGTTGTCCCTCTGGGGGTAATACAAGTCTTAATGGGATGATTGGGGGGTCTTTCATCTCCCCCTGGTGTCTCTGGCCAGAAAACCACAATTGCAACTTTGCCTGCCTCCAGGTCAGAGTCACCAATACACACTAATGGAATCATGAAGAAGAAGCTAACAGGCTAACGGGCAAATCTAACAGCGGGCTAGCGCCACTTAAACAGTATTTATAGCCAAGTTTGAGTGAAAAAAATGATCTCCATTGTGTAACTGGATGAACAACATCCCCCTCTCCCTTCAGCGTAGTATTTACTCTCACGGACAATTAATGAGTAAAAAAACGCAACATGCTACGACACCTGCAGTGGCGCTAATGGCCTCTAGGGGCACAAGTTACTTAGTACTGCTTTAACTTTGCGGGAGGAGTGAAACAGCGCCCCCAATTTGACGCTGGTGGCCAAAAAGTGTACTGCCTCGATACTGTAAGGGCTTACCCACGGGCCAAATGAGTGCAAATGTTTTCTACAAGATATTCTGTTCCTAAACAAATTAATCTATCTTCTGATTTCACTCACACAGTTTCACTTTTGTTTTTACCGTGACATAACAAACCCAGCTGCACGTGGTTCTTTCGGGACTCTTTCCTTGGCAACGTTATACAGGTATCATGTGAAAATGGATAAGACTAATTATTTTATTATCGTATTTATTTTTATTTTGGGCTGGACTTCACACTGGATGGAGTTTCTTCCGTTTACAGATGAGTGTACAACCGAGCACATATTCTCCAGTTCAGCTGAAATCTAAAAGCTGAAGCTGACAGCCTACAGGCCAGCGTAACGCCTCATTTGAAAGCTAAGACCTGAAAGATTTTCTTCTGCTGAGAGCTGTTTGGGACTGGTGTCTGTTGTGTGGATGTGATGAAGCCGTCTCCAGGCCGGAGCTCCCAGAGCGGTCTGTCCTTATTTCAGGAGCTGTCATTATGTGGTCTGTGCTCAGGCTCACACTAGGCTCAGCTCATGTGTAAAATACGACACAAGGACCTCCACTGCAGCTCTGGAGGTTTGGACTGCTCCAGTGGAAACAGTAATCATCCTTTGGGAGTTCTTTATACTCCCAAAGCACATGGTCATTGCGTATCATTTTTGTACATGATCCGCAAAAAAAAAAAAAAAAAGATCCAAAAGTATGGGGATTGTGATTTGTATTTGCAAATGAAGATTCAGTTCACAGTCATCGTCTGAAACTTGTGCAGGAGCTTTAACATTTGAGAAAAGACTGAAATATTATGACCTGGTTTCAGAACATGTTTGAGGAGAGGTTTTGTAACTGGACAGTACGGTAGCACAGCAGTTAGCGCTCGTGCGTCACAGCTAGAAGGTCCCGGGTTCGATTCCCACCTGGACGGGGCCTTTCTGTGTGGAGTTTGCATGTTCTCCCTGTGTCTGCGTAGGTTTTCTCTGGGTACTCCGGTTTCCCCTACCACTAAAAACATGTACAATAGGCCAGCATGAATGAGAGTGTGAATGGGGGACGACGGATGCAAATTAGCCCAAGGCTACAATCCGGTGTGGCTTGTTTACATGCATGAGACCCATGTATGTTCATTAACATGCACTGTCCCGACTAAATAAACCAATAAATAAATAAAAAATAGACCGACCGCTCAGAGACCCACATTCAATCAGTCATGACAAGCGGTGGCTCAAATGTGAATATTAATTTCAATTTACAACGTTTGACCTGTCATCACTTAAATTGGTACGACTCCTGAGTCCCGACCCAGAGAGAATCACTGGCCGTTGCATTTCATTGCCTTGTTAAAATAACGGCCTAAGACAGTGGTTCCCAACCTTTTCTCATTGAAGCCCTCAGAGTTGGAGTCAGAATGATGAATCAATGCACTCAAAATGCCTAAGAAGTATTTGAATGTTGTCTGCACCTGGCTCGTAAACCTGCTGTTACCTCGTAGCACAGGTGTATTCAATACTTGTCTAAACCTAGTACCTTCAACAGCATAATAATAACCCTGTCCACTCGACTTGCTGCCGTTGCCATGGTGGAATGCTAACGCTGTTGCTATGCTGGAGCCCAGGACCATTTTTGTTTCTGGTGTTTGTGAGCAGGTGAAAGTCCAGGTATGATCATGTTCCTGTGATCTGCTCGGAGCCGGTATTCCCACACTCACGGCCTTCACAGTAACGCATGAAACATAGGCACATCAATCTGTCCACGGCCCCCCAAGCCCGGCCCCCTCTTCTCTGCCGCGGGCCCCCGGGTGGTTCCTCTCACTGTGGGTTATGATAACAGCCGTGGCTCCTGTCAGCAGTCCCTGGCCTCAGATTTACAGCTGCTGTGGGGTCGGCTCATGTGCGTCGGACTGTACGGTGAGGGCTTCTCCAGGACAGGACACAGACGAGCGAGTGTGTGTGCTCTCTAAAAGCGGGGGGAACCACGGATTTACCTGGCACTGGTCGACTTTAACAATCGTACTGACTTTCAGACTCCAAACGGTGTAAAACTGAAACGCTGTTGGATTGAAGTGTCCCACATTATTTTGGATGTTTGTAATGAAAGGAAGTGTGGTCAAAGCAGGTGATTGTTAGAGGAGCATGCTGGACTTGAAGTGTCCAGAAGTTCAAGGTTTCACTGCTGAGAGACTTCACTAATGTAAGAAACGTGTAAAACACAACCACTATTGATGAAGACACATACGCTGAAGGGTTTGGACTGGGTCAGGAGCGATCTTGAGAAAACCTTTTCAAAGGTTTCATGGACTGATGAAAGAGATCCATTTTTCGGATTTGTCTTTTCCATCCCGTGTTGTGTGAGAGAGTTCTCGTCTAAACTCGTGGAATTCTGTGATCAAAGTGGTGTTAAGTGTTTGGAACAGCTGCGCCGTGTTCTCTTATCGGCCTCTGCGTTGGAGATCTCATCTGTTCCATCAGGAGGCTCCTCTCAGCGCTGACGCACACGTGGAATTGTTTAGTTCAGCTCATCTCTCCGACTCTGCCACTGGCCTACTTCTATTCCACTCCAAAAGTATGTGAAAGACAGAAGTTTTCCACGGTGTAAGTTTGAATATTTTTACACATTTGCACCAACGATGTAGGTCTTTAATGGGAGCATTAAGAGATTGATTCAAAGAAAGCTTCAAATGACATTGAAGTTGATGGTTTTTGATTGAAAACAGTATATTTTAGTGAAATTAAGCCAAATATCAAAATAAAGTATCCAAAGTAACATCATTAAACCATATTTGAAATGATTATAAATGCTACTTACATTTTACAGAAGGGGGCCTCGAGTTGTTGGTTGAATGATTTTGGGGTCGTGGCATGAAGGTGGGGAGAGTGTGAATACGACAATGTGTTTGTATTTGTGGGAGGAGGTGGGTGTGAGAGAATGTTTTTAAATCCGTAAAGCACTTTGTGTTACATGAAATCTATGAAAAGCGCTATATAAATAAAGATTGATTGATTGATTGATGAAAAGTTTGGGAAGACCTGGGCATAAAAATGACAGCAAAGTGTTGTTCTAAAAGTAATAATGAAACACAACTTCGAAAAATGGGAGAAAATGCAAATGAATGTACAGGCGATACATATTGAGCCCAAAAATGTATTGTTTGTCTGTCATTTATTGAATGATATAGTAATTATCGTGACAGCCCTATACTTGGGGGCCACGCCAGTCTGAACATAGAGACCGGACAATTAGGCTTCACTGTCCCCTTGTGGAAATGTGTTCTAACCTGTCTTCCGGTGCCACTGGGATCATCTGTCAAGATTCTAGAGCGAGCTCGGCCTGGCAGTGCTTGGCAGGGCCAACCTTTGATGAGCTTGGTGTAAAAAGTCTGACCGAGGTGGAGGATGAATCTATTTTGTTAGTGCATATCATTTTTTGGCTGAGAGGCAGGAGCACAAACGCCACGATCGTTGCCACATTTACATGAAAGGGGGACAACGAGCAGACATGGAGAGATGTGACTCCTCTGTGGATGTGTGGGCCTCCCCGGCTCATCTGTGGGGGTGAAACAGTGTTCTGCGCTTCCATCTGGTTCACATGGTGTCAGGACTGATGCATGCTGGGAACCCTCCCGTTCCCCCAGGCCAGATCAGGTGGACCCTTCTGTGTGTCCCAAACAGCCCACTGAATTACCGTTTTTTACGAGTTGACTGAATTCTTTGATAATACTTTCCTGTCAACAGGCGACGCACATTCAGAACTAAACATATTCAAAATTTAAAAAAGAAAGAAAAAAATTGCATTTGACAGACAATCATTAAAAACAAAAAAAAACAAAGAAGAAGAAGAGTGCATGGAGTTTATTGTTAATTTGCTGAAGCTGCGCTGTACAGAAGTCCACTCTTCAGAGAGAAACTGGAGACATAACCATGTAAGATCAGCAGCAGCTCAGTCCACTCCCCAGACATAAAGTAATCCATAAACCAAGCTTTAGTCCACTTTTTATTTTGCATCAATCAGCCTGCTATTTTCGGTTTTAGATATCAATTTAGGATGCATAATGAAGAGAATGTTACGGCGCTCAATTACGGCACAATGTCGGCCTTTTTTACGAAGTATTTCCTCTGCTCTGATCTAAACAAACAAACAACAACAAAAGAATCAGGAATCCTGGAGCCTGTGTCTCCTGCTCTCATCTCAGCGCGATGAGCAGCTACAGACGGAACAACAGGGGCGGAGCTGACATGGGCAGCAGAGGGACTGGGGCTCCACAGCAGAGGGGCCCCAGTCCCCATACTTACACAGGATTTTGACAGCACATAAAAAACAATAAATATAATAAAAAATAAAAGTTTTAATTGCTAATTGCAGCTATAAAAAAATCAGTGTTGCTTTTCTTTTTTAGGAAAGTAATCATAATGTAGACAGTTCTGATTTTCATCACTATATAAGGCTAATTTAAACAGTATGTTTTTGCCTAAAATACACCAGATTGCACAAAATTGTATCTGATTAATCAAAACTCCCGGGGAGGAAAGGCTGTTACTCTAACTTTCTGGGAGTATCTCAAACAAGAGTTATTCTGTAAAATGGTTTAAAACTTATTTTAAAAATAAATAAATAAAAAGTAAATATACACCTTCTGTTACATGTAATCTATACAGCAGCCTTTCATATATCGACCTAATGTAGGGTTCTGAGTGTTCTAGATTAGAGTTCCACCACCTCCCAGAATCCAGAGTGACACTAATCTGAAACCAACAGGAGGTGTCGATGATGGATAAGTTTAAACGCTTTACAGGTGGCTCTAACAATCAGTTGTGAAGAATCAGCGTCTCGGAACGTCAAAGCTTATACCATCTCAGCTCACTTTGGCCTGAAATCCTTTTGGTGCTGAGTAGAACCAAGCCATGCTGGGAAGGCATCCTAAACAGACAGTGTCCCCGGCCTGTCCCCTGAGGGCCCACAGAGCCAGAGAATAAGCACGGTGATAATTGGCCCCCACTGGTCTCATCGCTGGGGAGGACACAGATAAAGCTGCCTCTTTTGGAAAAGTAGAAAGATGGTGCAAATCCTCAAATCCTGAAGTTCTTAGACTGCGCTTTACTTTGATGAGCTGCACACTTAATACATTGACATTTTGTACTTTTTAGCACTTTTATTAGGAATGAGAGGGGGAAAAACTAAACAAAAGCTCCTGTTAGATATATTCAGGAGTGACTTTTCCTGATTTTGACACTCCTTTGTGGATGAGGATATCAGAACAGGGATCGTGGCCTTGAGGGTGAGAAACCTCTTAATTAGGAGCACCTCAGCCCTCGGTGCTCCCCTGCCCAGTTGAGCCTGAGACACCCCGGACGCTCACTGTCATTCCACACAAATTAGAACGCCATACTCATTGGTTAGTCCTGGTTTAGTCCGTCTTTAACCCTGACTATGAGAATATTCCTCACACACACTGCCTAAAGAGTGAGGCTCTTCAGTCGTAGGTTTATTTAGGCCTGTTCAGTCTTGGTTAATTTATGACCTATAGTCCTGGTTTAGCCCCAATGTAGTAATAGTTGTATCTAGGTTTAGCTTTAATTAAATTCTGCTTTAGCCCTTGCTCTCGTTTTAGCCAGGTCTAGCCCTTGTTTAGCCCTATCGTCCTAGTTTAATCCTAATTTAGGCCTGGTTAAAACCTAGTTTGGTTAATCTGTACTCAGCCATATGTCCATTATTATAGTCCATTATTTTAATCTGTGTGGCTGCATGTCTGTATCGTACATGTGTGTGTGTGTGTGTGTGTGTGTTTTGTCGTTTACTGTCTATTTGCGGGTATGGGTGATTTGAAACTGTAGAGTAGTTTGTAAAGTGCTTTGCAAATACATTTTGATTGATTGTAAATTATGCCATTTTTTAGGTCCAGTTAAGCCCTAGTTTAGCCCTGGTATAACCAGGGTTCGAAATTAACTTTTTTGATCACCAGCCAAAGTGGCTGAGTTACCAGCCAATCAGAATTTCCATTAGACACATTTTTACGTTGTGAAAATAAGAGATTATGAATGCCACTGAATGAAAATGTGATAATTTTATTAACAGTGCATGAAAAACGCACAGACAGTGCAATACACAGAACAGACTATACACAGTTATAAACTGTTATAAACTTAACTATACATCTTCATATACCAGGACTTTTTTTTAGCTTTAACATAGTCCTGGTATATCCATATAGTTATGCCCTTTTTTAGCCCCAGCATAGCCCTGGAATAGCCCTATCTTAGCTCTGGGATTGCCCTAGTTATGCCCTTTTTTAAC
The DNA here is from genome assembly GCA_021464625.1 of Proterorhinus semilunaris. Lineage (NCBI taxonomy): Eukaryota > Metazoa > Chordata > Actinopteri > Gobiiformes > Gobiidae > Proterorhinus > Proterorhinus semilunaris. Next base: position 42,595,954 of record CM038349.1, on the reverse strand, counting down.
CCTAGCATAGCCCTGGTATAGCCTTAGCTTAGCCCTGGTATAGGTCTAGTTGTGCCCTTTTTGAGCCCTAGCATAGCCCTGGTATAGCCTTAGCTTAGCCCTGGTATAGGCCTAGTTGCGGCCTTTTAGAGCCCTAGCATAGCCCTGGTATAGCCTTAGCTTAGCCCTGGTATAGGCCTAGTTGCACCCTTTTTTAGCTCTAGCATAGTCCTGGTATATCCATATAGTTATGCCCTTTTTTAGCCCCAGCATAGCCCTGGAATAGCCCTATCTTAGCTCTGGGATTGCCCTAGTTATTCCCTTTTTTTAGCCCTAGCATAGCCCTGGTATAGCCGTAGCTTAGCCATGGTATAGGCCTAGTTGCAACCTTTTTTAGCCCTAGCATAGCCCTGGTATAGCCTTAGCTTAGCCCTGGTATAGGCCTAGTTGCGCCCTTTTTTAGCCCTAGCATAGTCCTGGTATAGCCTTAGCTTAGCCCTGGAATAGGCCTAGTTGCGCCCTTTTTTAGCCCTAGCATAGTCCTGGTATATCCATATAGTTATGCCCTTTTTTTAGCCCTATAGCCCTGGTACACCAGTGTTTGAATGAGAGTGTGAATGGGTTCCTTGCTGTAAAGCGCCACCATCACATTGTAGATGGAAAAGCGCAATATAAATTGAGACCATTTACCATTTATCATATAACCCTAGTTTAGCCCTGGTATTTCCTTAGCTTAGCCCTGGTATAGCGCTAGTTTAGCCCTGGTATAGCCCTAGTTTAGCTCTATGATCAGTGCCTAATAGATGAAGCCCTCCCAGCCAAGCTCAGGAGACAATGGGAGCTGCCTCGATTCATCTGCCACTAAACGACTCCAATCTTCCTCACTCTCTGCGTCCTCGCCAATCTCCACCACCATCATCCGCTAATCGGAGCCCCTCGCACTAGCACTGGGGGCCCCCGGGGAAGTCAGTTCAGTTAATGTTTATAACAGGGGCCAATCTCTCGGGGCGGATGGGCGGATGTGGACAGCGTTATTGGGCAGGTCAGTGGAGTGGAACAGCGGGATAATGGGCTGGTACTGTGCAGGTGGAGGAGGCTAATAGAAAGGCTCCTCCACTGAATCGCTTCTATTCCTGGTTTAGATTTTCTATTTTGTTGAGTTATTCCACCTGGATTGTCCTTGAGATCTAGGACTTTTTCAGGGGCATTATTAAAAAGCCATACTGTGTAACATTTCATTTTCAACCAATAAATAAAATATGACATCTATTTCAGCTGCAAGGTCAGCTGTGTCCTGAGAGATCCAAAAGTGGACTGTGAAACTGAAAAAGTATAGTAACACAATATTTAATGCTTAGTCAACAATAATTTGTGAAGAAAATATAGCATTTTATTTAATGTTTTATCAAATCAATGATTCTTTGGGCTGTGGTTTGTCGTTGTTGGGTGATAGTGTGTCTCGACGCCATACCAGCTGAGTACGCTTGTTTCCTAATACCACTAAAAACATGTACAATAGGCCAGGTTGAGTGAGAGTGTGTCCGTGACAAATGAGCCCATGGTTACAATGTGGTCTGTGTGGTGTGGCGTCACATGGGACATGCACTGTCCCGACCAAACACGCCAATCAAAAGTGAATGAATGGGTTTGCTGAGAGGTCGGTGTAAGAGCACCCGCTGGTTTGGTCATGTATGTACATCCTGACCATCCAGTTCAGTCCCTGGGCAGCAGGATGGAGATGGGGCTCGATGATGGGGCCCTGTGAGGAAACTCCTTTTGTGATATTGGGCTATACAAAACAATTCATTCATTCATTTTTGACAAGTAAGTAAGTGCTTTATTTGCCATTGTACAATCGTACAACAAAATTGTGTTCAGGTGTTAGTCCTGAGCCACGCCACCACTGTGGGTCGACCTGACATTTGGAGGTTGAGGAAAATCGGAGTACTGCCTTCAGTCTCCTCTGATCTTCTGGTGTCCTTCACTGGTCAGCTCTTCTTCCTCCTTCCTTTTCCTCCTGCACAGCTCCTGCCGCTCCACAACAGTCTTTCACCATCTTCTGAGAAGAGCTTAGCAGTTGATCCGTTTTATTCTCCAGTGAACGTCCATTAGCCACGATAGTAGAAGGCATGTGTGGCTTAGTTGTGCGTCCTTCGTCCCTTTTTTGTTTCTTGTAGCGCCTCTTGTGACGCCTCCACTGTGCTGTTGCTGAGGGGGGCTCTTGGTGCCTCTTCAGTGTCTCAGAAGAAATGTGTAGGTCTCAAATGTCTTTAGCTCATAAGGTAGACAATGCATCTTTATTTAGTTTTAGTCTTTTAACAAAAATGTCATTTCATTTTAGTCAAATTCGCCTCAGGTTTAGTCTAGTTTGTATGATTGTATTTAAATGATATGAGGCTCTTACAAAGTGTTTTTGGAAGTTTGGATGATTTTGGTCTCTTTTTCATTTTTATTTAGTCAGATTTTAGTCAACAAAAATAACTTTTCATTTAGTTTTAGTCTAAGTTGAGTCTGCAAAGAAAAGCTCTACACTGAGCTGGAGTTAAGTGTCCACTGTCCGCCTTCTGTCTGTATCTGTCTAGGACCTGACACAATATCAGTATGAATGAGGTGAAACGTTTTATTATTAGCTTTATTGAGATGCTAATGGGGACGTGGGGAGAGCTAGCTCCTGTAAACTCCTTCCTTCTCTATTCCACACAATATGTATGCGAGTATATTTTTTTCCCCGGGACAGACCATTAAATAGAAGGACAAACATCTAAAACCGGGACAGTGTTAATGCTACCTGTAGGTAGTGTTAACACACAAAAAAAAAAAAAAAACACACAATAACTGTATCAGCCTCATGAACATAATAATAACCTGTCCCATCCATTTGCACTGCTCTATGTATGTGGCATGTCCACACGGGGATCGGCTGCTAACAGTAATGCACCTGTAAACATCTCACTCTGCTGTTCTGTGTCCAACTGTTTTATAGTTTACAATTGATCTCATGTTTTATGTTTTATGTTTTATGTTGCACGTTTGCACTGAAGTTTGTGAAGCTGTTCACTGACAATGGCGATAAAACCTTCTGATTCTGGAAACACACGCTCATACACGTGCGCTCCCAGGGGGTCCCGTGGAGCCCCTGTGGTGCTCTGGAGCAGATGAAGATAATTAAGAGGGCTCTATTTTAATTAAGACAAGAAGCCACAGTCTGCAGGTAAGACACGCCCGGGACAGAGGGAGGGGAGAGAGGGAAGGATTGACGTGTGAGGGGGAGGATGGAACAACTCAGGGGTAGAGCAGCTCAAATAATGGTAGAATTAATGTTTTACGTATAAGCAGAAGGTCGGTGGTTTGAATCATGACCAACCACACTTTGCAAAACAGATTTACCAAGAGAGAAAGTAGGTATGAACTAAACCCAGGTTTCAATCGGCTGTAAATGAAAGATCTCAATCTCAAAGGAGTCAGTCAGTGGAACAGTCTGGATGGTAAACATTACAACGTCCAAGTCCATTTATGTGTTTCAGAAGAAGGTTCAATCTTCAATGTTACAGAAATATGACAATGCGGAGTACCAGATTCACTTGAGTTTATTGATATATTGTATATTGATATGACCCTGCATCAGACGCTCAAATGAACAGGACCTGTTAATGATTTTGTGTTGATAAGTTATCACTTATTTCTGCTCCTTTCCCTTCATATGTTAAATGCTGCATTTGCTTTTATGAAATAAATAATGAAATGAACCACAGTAGCCACACCTATTCAGAACAAGAAGTGTCCGCTTCAGACTGCTGTGGTGAGTGTGATGGACCGGTCAGCCCCGTCACATGAGCAGCTTTAGGAGACAGACGGGGCAGTCGGGGGCGTGTGTGTGAGATCCCGCCACATACCTGTGAACAGCTTTATTCACTGTGGCTTTTGTCCTGTAGAGAGGATGTTGTGTTTGGCGAAGAGAGCCACAGTCTAAGCCAATCAGATCAGAGTCAAGTGTCCTGGGACACATCCCGCCCCCACACGCACTCAGACAAGTGCCACCCCCCTTCATTAACCAGCCACCCACCGACACATGCACATATCGCTGGCATTTCGGCTGAGATCACTCAGCGGGACATGAGTGCTGTGAAAACAAAGGCATTACTCAGGCACAGGTGCCGGGGAGGGTCCAAAAAACACACAGTGACCCGCCTCCTCAGACACAAATGTCACCGCAACACCACATGTGTGCTCCGGACGACGGGAGGGAATGGACGGGAATCTAGAATTTGAAGTGCATATGACACTTTAGACACATTTTTTGCTAAAACATGGTTGACAAAATTATATTCAACATTTTGCTAAACATTTTCCCCAGCTTTCTTTAGTTTGACCATTATTGTGACGTTTATAGTTTCACTTCCTCTGTTAAGTGTGACGTCACACATGAGAATAAGCTACTTCCGGGTCCAAACGGTTCCAGAGACAAACACAGCAAACGTTACAACTACTCGAATCTCCTGCTGAAATAACAACAGATAAAACTGTTTTACATCGAATTAGAATATTTTGATGTAAAATGGCTTATTTTATATTTAAAATTAAAGCATTACTACAGAAACGACAGAAAAAAAGAGTAAATGTGATAATTATGTCTGTGTGATGGATGTTTAAAAGAGCCTTGTAGTAGCAGATTAAAATCAGCTCAATCCCATTAAAGAGTGAGGACATCATAACTTAACAATCGTATTGGACCCTGACAGGAGGTGACATAGATAGAGGCAAACAATTTTAAACAGTTGCCGTGCCAACCATGTTATGAAGTGACATGAGTGAGTCAAACCAGGAGGCATCCGGAACAGATGCCCTAGCCACCTCAGCTGGCTCCTTTCGACGTGGAGGAGCAGCGACTCGAGTCCGAGCTCCTCCCGGGTAACTGAGCTCCTCACCCGATCTCGGAGGGTGCGCCCAGCCACCCTGTGAAGGAAACTCATTTCGGCCGCTTGTATTCGCGATCTTGTCCTTTCGGTCATTACCCAAATCACATGACCATAGGTGAGGGTGGGAACGTAGATCGATCGGTAAATCGAGAGGCACAAGACACTTGAGTCAAACTGCTCTGGAACTTTACCACTATCTATGTGTCATATACAGTACACTTTAAAGGTCTTTTTAAACATGACCTGCTGACATGAACACGTAACAATGTAAACAGCAAAACAAACATATCACTGTAAACCCTAACAAGCCGATTGGACTTAAAATATTTGATGTAATCTGTTTCAACAAAACTTTAAAGTTGATGAACTGAAAACTTTAAAGTTGAACTTGGCTTAAAACTATCAGGAGTTTTTAAGCTAAGTTGAACTTTAAAGTTTTCAGTTTATGTTGGCAAACGTTTTTTAAGTTTTTATTAACTTAAAAATCTCAAGTTCAACTTAACTTAAAAAACGTTTGCCAACATAAACTGAAAACTTTAAATTTCAACTTAACTTAAAAACTCCTGATAGTTTTAAGCCAAGTTCAACTTTAAAGTTTTCAGTTCATCAACTTTAAAGTTTTGTTGAAACAGATTACATCAAAACTTGTAAGTCCAATCGGCTTCTTTTAACAAATATTTACAAGAAAACCCAAAAAAACAATTACAAAATGGCAGATTACAGTTTTTTTTTTATTTCATAAAATAATAGTTTACATACCTTATGTTGTAACATGTAGGCTGAGTTATTCACAACATAATTCAGAATGTAGTAAAGATGCACAATATTTGTTAGTCCTTATTGACTTCAAGCAGATTCACTAGACTTTGCTTCCTGGCTCAACTGGCACCAACATCTGAAAAATATGGAGAAAGTCTGTTAGTACAAAGCAAGAAATGAAACCAAGTTCAATGTCATGTGACTGTGTTTAAACTTACCGTTTGTCTTCTAGAGCGCACTCTTTCTCCTCTTCACATTCTGTGATATACCACTTGGCTTGTACAAGTCTGTAAGAAGAATAATAGAACAAACATCAAATGTCAGAAATTATTAGCTTTACCACGTATAGTCCAATATTGCTCCAACACTTTCTAAGCCATTCTGTAAAATGATCTGAGCAAACAGATGAACAATGAACACAAAACTCTTTTACATTAACAGAGTAACAGCAAAGTGTATAATGGTAGCATTTTGTCCACAAATGTTATGAAAACATCCAAATAGTTGCTAATAAGTAAGTACGTTTTTTTTTACCATCATTTGCTCAAATAATATAATTTATGATCTGACCCTGGGCCCCCCCTTGCAATCCCAGGCACCCACACTCCAGGTTGGGAACCACTACTTTAGGCGACAGTTTGTGCTTCCTACATTTAATTAAGCTTGTCTAGTTGCACACTCAAAAATTATCTGAAACAAATTTGTCTAAATGTGCATGGAAATGCAACCACAACCTAACCCTAAACAATTACAATTTTACAAGTGAAACTCAGGATATTGTTCAATGTGCATTTATTTCTGCAATTCAACTTAAACTGAAACCAATATATGATATAGACTCATCATGCAAAGTGAGTTATGTATAGCCTTTGTTTGTTATAATTTTGATTATTATTACTCAGTATATAAAAACCCTTATTTAAAAATCTCAGAAAATTAGAATATTTTGAAAATGGACTGTAAGCCATAATCATCAAAACTATAACAAACACAGACATGAGTCTATATCATATATTAGTTTCACAGTTTAAGTTGAATTACATAAATAAATTAGCTTTGAACGATATTCTAATTTCCCTGAGTTTCACCTGTAAATGCTTCAGTAAAGTTGACAAATTTACTTTCGCCAGTGCATTACATTTACTCACTTTTAAAGCGAAGAGCTGAAAGTCTGTCAGGGAGTGCTTCTCATCCTAATTCGCGCGGAGCTTCTAATGTCCCATCGGCCTCAGGTCTACTGAAACAAAAACATTTAAGAACATAAACATTTGTAAATACTTCAGTAAGAGATGAGAGGTACAGAGTGAAACCTGACTCAAATCTACTTACATTCTGGCTGATTAGCCGAGTCCTTTTCACAGTGCGTGCTTCTTTTCTCTGCATTCTCCATTTCCACATACTGTCCGACATACTGGTGGACACTGGAGAGCCTCATGTCTTCATCCTCACATACTGTAGGACATACTGGTGGACACTGGAAAGCCTCATGTCTTCATCCTCACACAGGCCTCTAGGTCACAGCACCTCCTCCTGTATTTGTAAAATGCACAAACAGGATACTGAAATCAGGACACTTCACCTTAACACAACTATGGCAATAGTTACTCACTTTACCTTCTTCGTTGTGCATATCCAAGAATTAGTAAGACGGAATTTGTAGAGTTGATTCTCTAGATAAAAAGAAACATTTGTTATTACTCTAGGTGTCCATGACAGAATTAAAAGATTTATCATAAACCACGGTAAATGGTCTTGATTGCGCTGTTCAACCTACATGAGGCTCATTTATTCTGATTCATACTCCAGCGTGTGCAGACACTGGAGGCAAGGTGGGGAATGTGTCTTGCTCAAGGGCACAACAGCAGCATGCACCTGTGGGAGCTGGGATCATCTAGGTGAAAAGGACAAAGTAAAGAATTGGCCCAATTCCCAGTTGTGACAGTGACAAATCAAACACCTAAAGAAACTGTACTTTCTGTTTAATTTAACTTTGACATTTTTGCAAAGAATTGGAAAAGTGTGTTGTCTGGTTGGCACAAAATCCAGGATAAAAAAAAAACACACAACAAAAACGCAATAAACCAATTGTGTAAAATAGGATCATATAATCAGTAAGTGTATGGTCTCACCTTTATTTTGTGCTACAATTTCCTTTCTTGTCTGGTACTTGTTAACCTGCATTACAAAAAACAAATTAGGGTTGGGCAATTTGGCCAATAAATAAAAAAACATTTTTTTTTTTACTACTTTGGACAATGACCTAATCAATTTATTCAACATTTTCTTAAACAGGGACCATTGTAGCTCATTTGTAATCAATCCTTTTAGGCCCATAAGCTAAGTTTATTTTGGCTTAGCCCTTTTACTTAAATTACAACGATTGTAATTTCTTCTGTTAGCCCAAAGAAATATAACTTGCTCTTAAAGTTAAGAACACACTTGTTACGGAGTTAGTTCTCAAAGCTCTCTGTCCTCTGTCTGCCCCGCTGATGCTGATACGTCTGCTGCTGCTGCTGATGCTGCACAGACGGAGGGTGCGGAGGCAGCGCTGAAAACAGCGATATTAACGTTACTTGCACTTCACGGTCGCTAACAGCCTTCGAGCATATTTAATTAGGTCCTCGCGATTAGTTGAAAGAGTTTTAAAGACAACATGACTCGGACTTGGCTCCGGACTCGGGCGGAAGTGCGACGTCGCTGTTGCAGTTTTAAAAAGAAGCGGGAAAGATCTCACGCTACGCATTATCGATTAAACAGTACAATCTGAAGCGTAAACAATTCTCCTGGTTCTAACTACCTGCACACTGAAATCATACATATCATTTCACTGGATATTAATAAAGTATATTACCTTATTCAGGCCGTAGAAGCTCCTCTTCAGTTAAATGACGGACACTCCCACAGCAGCGCACTGCGGCTGTGCAGAACCAAACACGTCACTCCAGCCAAGGCACGCAAAAGACCCGCCTCAAAACTTATCATTTCAACTTTCTAAATTTGACAATTTTAATCTGAATGGCAATAAAACCTTACTAAACTTAAAAAACACCCCTTTGGACTTACACATTTTGAGATGAATGAAGATTTTGGCTAGTTTTGAGTTCTTTCACATCTTAAATTATGACCTCAAATAGCATTCGGGTTTACAGTGTACAGTATGATAGTCCTTAAACATGTTGAACACAAATCAGAATCAGAATCAGAATAGGTTTATTGCCATTGTTTCAGAACAGGGTTCACAAACTAGGAATTTTTCTCGGTAGTAAAATCAGACTTAAAACCGTTCTTTTGGGTCCTTTAACACGGGTTGAAATAAAGCCTATGACAGGTGTGTTTCACGGGACATTGGTGAAGTTGTCAAATTCAAATTTCTGTTTCACGTGGGCGGCACAGTACAGCGGTTAGCGCTCGTGCTTCACATCTAGAAGGTTCCCGGGTTCGATTCCCACCTGGACGGGGCCTTTCTGTGTGGAGTTTGCATGTTCTCCCCGTGTCCGCGTAGGTTTCCTCCGGTTTCCCCTACCTCTAAAAACATGTACAATAGGCCCAGGGACTGCAGGTGGAAATTAGCACAAGTGCTATAACCTGGTACAATCCTTTCTGAGGCTAAGGTATATTGTACACTGTCCCTGTTCAAAAATAAATAAATAAAATAAATTAGCAATGCTCTTAATCACTTCCAGTTGGTCCAGAAATTCTAACTGGAAATACGAGTATATTTGACCAATCCTTGGATCTTTGCACTGGCTCCCAGTTAATCTTAGAATCAGGCTTAAGATTGTTTTCAAAGTAAAGCTTTGAATCAGAATAGATTTTATTGCCACTGTTTGAGAACAGGTTCACACATTTTTCTTGATGCAGACGTGCAACATGAAACATATAACACAGAATTTAGATAAAAATAAGCTATAAAACTTTAAACTATTAGGCTATGGGGCATGCATAAAGAATATAAAAATTAATAAGATAAAAAAGAGAAAGAAAAATATGGTAAGACAAAAACAATTGAAATAGAACAACAGCGGGATTGTATTTACAGATGTGCAGGTGCATAAAGTGATAAAGTGATATAAGTGATCTAAGCAGATCTGAGTGTGGACACACCGCACAGAGCACCAGCAGATACATCCATGAGTCTGTGACTGAGCTACAGGGACTTGTTTTTGTTCATGAGTCTGATGGCGAAGGGAAAAAACTGTTCAAGTGGCGGGAGGTATGGGTCTGGATAGACCGTAGCCTCCTGCCTGAGGGGAAAGGGGTGAATAGTCCGTGTCCAGGGTGAGAAGGGTCAGCTGTGATTCGACCCACACGCCTCCGGGTCCTGGAGGTGAACAGGTCCTGGAGAGATGGAGCTCACAGCCAATCACCTTCTCTGCAGCACGCACAATGCGCTGCAGTCGATGCTTGTCCCGTTCTGTAGCGCCGGGGAACCACACGGTGATGGAGGAGGTGAGGATGGACCACACGGTTATGGAGGAGGTGAGGATGGACCACACGGTTATGGAGGAGGTGAGGATGGACCACACGGTGGTGGAGGAGGTGAGGATGGACCACACGGTGGTGGAGGAGGTGAGGATGGACTCGATGATGGCCGTGTAGAACTGCACCAGCATCTTGGTTGGCAGCTTGAGTTTCCTCAGCTGCCGCAGGAAGAACATCCTCTGCTGGGACTTCTTGATGAGGGAGCTGATGGTCGGCTCCCATTTGAGGTCCTGGGTAATGGTGGTGTCCAGGAAATAGAAGGAGTCCACGATGGAGATGGGGGTGGGAGAGTCTGTCAGGGTGAGGGGGGATGGTGGGGCTGTGTCTTTCCTAAAGTCCACGATCATCTCCACTGTCTTCTGGGCGTTCAGCTCCAGGTTGTTGTGGCTGCACCAGGATGCCAGCCGTTACACCTCTCTCCTGTAGGCGGACTCATCACCGTCCGAGATGAGCCCGATGAGGGTGGTGTCGTCCGCAAACTTGATCAGTTTAACGGACTGGTGACTGGAGGTGCAGCAGTTTGTGTACAGGGAGAAGAGCCAGGGGGAAAGTACACAGCCCTGAGGAGTTCCAGTGTTTGTAGTCCGAGTGTCCGAGACGATCTTCCCCAGCTGCACGTGCTGTCTCCGGTCCGTCAGGAAGTCAGTGATCCACCTGCAGAGGGAGTCGGGCACGCTGAGCTGGTAGAGCTTGTCTCGTAGCAGTCCAGGGAGGATGGTGTTGAAGGCAGAGCTGAAGTCCACAAACAGGATCCTGGCGTAGGTTCCTGGGGAGTCCAGATGCTCCAGGGTGAAGTGGAGGGCCAGATTGACTGCGTCATCCACAGACCTGTTGGCTCTGTAGGCGAACTGCAGCGGGTCCAGGAGGGGGGCGGTGATGTCCTTTTAATCCCTCAGGAACTAAATCTGAAGCTTAGAAATGACAGTAAAGATTTGTTTGAAAAGTACTTCTTTTCTTCTTAAAATATCCTACAATAAACATGAAATATAATGTAAGACAAACTACTTCTGGTAAAAAAATAAAGTATCACGTTGAAAAATGGGGGAAAGATGCAAAGAAAAGGGGGGTGAGGTGTAAAACTGTCTTCACATCATTAGCTGCTGTGTGAGCGAGCGACACATTTCCTTTGGACATGGAGAAGTGGACGGAGCGGTGAGCTGCGTGTGTGTGTGTGTGTATGTGAAAGTGTGTGTGCGTGTGTGTGTGTTTGTGTGTGTGTGTGTGTGTGTGTGCGTATGTGTGTGTGCACCAGAGTACACGAATGAGCACCTAGACGAGACAGAACAGTCCTCTCTTTAACGGTGTCCTCCACTGACCCCCTGTACTCCTGCCTCCTGAATCTGAAACTACAAGAATAAAACCCCCACTGGAAAATGGATGCCACACTATTTTATTTTGATTCTTGAGTAACACTGTCCCCTGGTTAAGGGCAGTGTGGCAGCCGATTTCTCATGGTGTTACCAAATTCACTCACAACAACATGGTCCAGACGACAGTAAAAACCATAACTATAGCTACTATTTCTTTGTTGATTTAATAATCTGCTTCATTCTCTCAAACTGGTTTGAGTTTTGTGACTGAGCGCATCGGGACCCTCGTTATCAGAGCAGGGTCCTTATCTTCTGCCAGGGGAGACACGTCTTCGTATATAGTAATGATAACAAGACCAGGCTCTCCATGAGGACCTGTAACTCCCAGAACCATAACAGGAGACAGACAGGACCAGGCTCTCTATGAGGACCTGTGACTCCCAGAACCATAACAGGAGACAGACAGTACCAGGACCTGTGACTCCAAAAGACATTTTTGTAAACAGGGTTCCTATGTAGTCTTTGCGCCTCCTTTGTCCTTTTAAGGAACATGCTTTGTAGGAGGAGATGGAGCAGCCATCTTGGATTTGGTCTCAAATGGAGTCGTTCATGTAAATGTGGAGGAGGAGCACAATCAAGATTATGTCTAGGGAAGGGAAACTTATTTGTATAGCGCTTTTCATATGACACAAGTCACACCCAAAGCGCTTCACACATGAAAGGCTTCATTCACTCCATCCTGATGGCGACGGTGGCGCAGATGGTAGAGTGGGTCGTCTCATGATCGGAAGGTCAGGGGTTCGAATCCTGCCTCCTGAAGGTGTATGCTGTTGTTGTGTCCTTGGGCAAGACACTTCACCCACCTTCCCTCCAGTGTTGGTGTATGAATGGGTGAGAAGTTCCGTGCTGTAAAGCGCTTTGAGTGCCTAATGTAGGTGGAAAAGCGCTATATAAGTTGAGACCATTTACCATGGTGGTAAGCTACATTTGTAGCCACAGTTTCCCCTGGGGCAGACTGACAGAAGCGAGGCTAAACGTACCTTACCACCACTGAGTGTGGAGTGAATGTAAAGCGCTTTGTGACCAGGCGCTATATAAATAAAGATCTTCTTCTTCGGTGGGCGTCTCTGAGTCGGTGGGCGTCTCTGAGTCGGTGGGTGTCTCTCCGACTTAAGCCCCACTTACTGGTCTGAGATTATGAAGAAAATGAATCAGGAATATTTGGTTTCCAGTCTTTTTTTTGCGTAGTATTTCCGTTAATAAAAGAACGGACTTATTCCACGGAGCTCTTGTCCTAGAACATAGCACACACTGTTGTGGACTAATGGACGTCCGTCAGTGGCCTTTCATCTGCTGCTGCAGCACCAACCGTTTTATGGCCTCCACCTCAATCACTCAAAACATATAAGCTAACAACGTGTCCACATAAACACATGTACAATATTACCTTCAGATCAGACCACTTCTTTCTGCCTTTGAGGTTTCTTTTTGCTGTGACGTTTAAAGAGCACAGACTGTAGCTTTGCTTTGTCTGCAATTTCTTCTCTTGTCCGTCTAATTGTTTTTGCGATTTTGGCAGCCCGCACTCTTATGAGTACGCAAACTGCATTTGTGAAGTAGGTCTAATTTGCATAGCCGGTTACCGTGGTAAAGACAGTGGCCTTTGGGCTGTGATCAGTACAGAAGAAAATACATTCAGGTTTATAAAAGATGTGGATTTTTTCATTTGTGTGACCGAGGACCGGGCTCTCCATGAGGACCTGTGACTTGTGCACGTGCATGATTGCAACGAAGTGTCCGGGCCCCAGGGGGTGCAGTAAGTGAAATACTCGGGTCTGATCCGTGTGGGCTGCCGGCGGTTGCCAGGGCCCTGCGCCCGTTGCTAGGGGGACTTAATCATTTGGCATTATTTGATTTCTGTTGCTGATATGAAGGCGTTACCGTGGCGATTAAATGTCTCCCAGCGCCGGGCCGGAGGGGAGAGAGAGAGAGCAGACAGATTAGGTCTGGAGCGTCCTCCCTGTGATGTCTTCTCTTTCTGAAACACTGTTCTCACGTACTGCCCGTTCCACTGAAGCCAGACAGGGCTCCACAGTTAGAAAATACTATATGTATCTACAGCATATCCATTCAGTATACGTTTCCCATAGATTCAAAGAGTACTCAAACGGATGCATGTTTTAAGGCTCCGCTTTGAAATGTTCGGGAAGAGGATCGACTATTAGTGGGATATCTGTTTTGATTGGACCGAGTGCAATATCCTTTTAACCAATCACTGATAAGTCAGAAAGCGTAGAAATATAAATAAAGCATTACAAAGTTGTTAGTGTTTGTGAGTTCTCCATTGACCTACCAGGTAAAATAAAGAATACATTCAAAACACTGTGTCAGGAGCAAAGTCTAAATAAAAAGTAAAATAGCATCCTGAACGAGCGGCTCAAAGAATCATCAGCCCGTCTTTAGTATAAATACTTTGCTAACACTTTATAATAACTGCACCTTAATAAATGATGAATTAACACTTAATTCATCATGAGAAATTCATGAGTTAAGTGTGACTAACGCTTAACTACTACAGTTAATGCCTACCTCATAATGAATAGTTCTTCACATACTTCACTTATTCATGAAGTAGTTATTAAGTCCCACTGGACTAATGAATTGTTCATGATGAAGTAAGTGTTAACTCATGGCTAATTAAGGCTAAATATGGTGTAGTTATTATAGCTCTGAGATAAAAACTCATCCTCAATGAGCATATTTACATAATGTTTTTAACATGTTCCAGTGTCTTCTCACTGAGATGTTTTCTACAACTATTCAGTGATTTGTGCCAGACATGGCGAATTGGGAAAATAAGAGGACGAGCGGCGGTGTCCGGAGACGTGTCACTCGCGTGAATAGAGCCTACTGGTTAGCCTGGTTAGCCTACCCGAGCTTTTCAGAATTGATAGTTCGTGACTAGCCCAAAGGGCTACTTTATTCAGACTTTTGAAAACGTTTTACAGGGACACATCTTCAACAATGGTCAGAACATATGATGAGCTTCTGTTATGGATCAATGGGGGAAGCCAGGACCTCGAGGAGACACAAGCATGAGCTAGATACGATGCTAGCTGCCGTATCGCTAAATGCTGGTCCTTTGAATTTATTGAAATGTTTACGGCTCCTCCACAGGTCCAGGACTAGCTGCAGACTTCTCCAGACACCCACATCCCCCCCCCCCCCCCCCCCCCTGTTACAGTGATTCAAACACAATACAAATAACAACAGCTGCTTGTTCACTATTGATACAAACGCTTTGGAATTGCTTATGCAGTGGTCTCTTGGCACAAATATCTGCTTTTACAAAATACTGAAGGACAAAACTAGATACAATTCAAGTACAGGGATCTAACGTATAAAGTGCAGATTTTCACCGAAGACTGAAATATGAAACACACGTCTTTCAGAAGTTTGTAGAGCTCTGAACTGCAGGGTTAGCAGCGTTTACACCTGCAAAAAGGGGACATTCACTTCTCTGCAGGACACTGTATATAAGTGGTGTTAACTCATGCTTTAGGAATGCCCCAAAAACATCCCAAATACTACTTCGTATACAGTATAAATGTATACTTGTAGAGAGGGGAGGTCTCCCTTTCCCATGTGACATCCTCAGGTAACTGCGCTTTTCCATCTCTTGTATGTTCCGAATCAATCGTTTTTGGGTTTCTGTTCCATCAGCAGTGAAAACCTACCAGAAACCACGAAACATTTGGTCCTAGAGCATTATAGAGGCCTCTGCTAACCCCCCACACAGCCACTGGGTCACTGCACTGATATCTTTCATTCCTCAAACACAACGTTCCATTTCTTACATGTCCTGATCTTCTTCTTTGCTCTTCATTTGATCTTCAACAACGCCACAGTATTCCACATATTTCACGATGCTCTTTTCATTTGAACAATTCACTGATCTATCATTAGAAGAGGAGGAGCACAGAAAGGTACGGCTGAAAGAACTTTCACATCCCACTTCAGAGGTGTCACCAAAACTTCTGCGAGATTTTAAATATAATTCAACACAAATGTGCTTTCCGGAACGGGACCAAAGTAAATGTTTTTAGGATTCTTCTAGAAAGACACTAGGTATAACAGAAGTGTTCAAATACCTGACATGTTTCGACGGTGTGGAAAATTACATTTCCGTCTTCCTCAATTTTTTTGTCTTCACAATTTTCCACTCCGCTGAAACATGTCATTGATTTGAACAGTTGTTGGACCTCGTGTCTTTCTCGAAGAACTTTGTAAACATTTGTAAAACAAGAAGACATAATGAATGTAATAAAAGAAAGAAGGGACAAAAATAGAACTGCAGGTGAACAGGGAAAAAAAAGTCATGTGCCGAACATTACTGATATAAATATGGGGAAAAAACGCAATGCAAGTTTTCTGCCATTTAATGTTTTCATATAAGAATAATACATTTTATTGCAACTATATAAGGGATAGACCCATATTTAAATGTTTTATTTATGACATATTAGTTACAAATTATTAGTACATTTGGATTCGAGCGTCATCCCGGGGACACTTCACACTTGTGGATATAAAATGTGACGATACTTATGACTGAATAAATGAAGGATTGTTTTTTTTTCATCCTCTTGCCAATGCCATACTAGGTAAAAATGACCTCATGGTGAAGACAATATGTCAGGGCGCTAGTTTAAAGCCTCAAGGTTCAGAGAATATGCAGAAGTTTGAAATTACATTTTCAATCTGTTTTATATTGAAAAATAGGGATTACAATGTAAATCTATGGACTACTATGGGCCCAAATATGTCAATACATTTGAGTAACTTTGCAACAGAAAGTTGCCAATGAAAAGGTATTTTTTTTTAAAGTTACATTATTTGTATATGTATGAAATTAAAGTTTAAAACAAATATTGTTCCTTCATTTCTTTATAGCTTACAAGCACATGTTTATGTCGAAGCTCTCACGATGCTAGTGTTTCAATAAAATTGCCACTATAGAAACAAATTTTGCAGATAAATTGTATATTTTGTGTTTTTGGAACATGCACTATAGTAACTTTGGGTCAGAAAGTTGACAGTTAAAGGGTTAAATAAATAAATAAAAGGAAAACGTGCTATATTATGTCAAAGGAGAGTCAGGCCTTCAAAATAAAAACAAGTTTTGAGAAATATCAATCCTTAATTTTTTTATATAGCTTTCTAAAATTACAAGCACAGCTTTTTTTCTTTTCTTTTTTTTTTTAGAGTGCTTACAATGGGATAAAAATCTAAACGACATGACATTACTGTAGTTCCTGCTCTGTGATTGGATGGGTGTAAAACCTTTGGAGATGTGATTGGCCGTTAGAAGAGGTCCAGACGGTCCTGCTTTTGAATGGACGGCCCGGCAAAGTGTGGAGACGCCTCAGGCCCCGACTTCATGTGCGGGGGCCCCGTGTCGAAAGAGAAAGTGTGATCAGGCGATCCTGCAGCGGAGATTTCCAAAGCTCCTCACGAGAGGAGCTAAAGGGACAGTCTGACCCCCCCCCCCGTACTCCCACATCTGGAAAGACAGTTAGATGCGCTTGAGCGTCAGGAAGTTTTCACACTTCACAGGCCATTAACCCGTGGACCTACAGGCTCCGGCCCACAGGGGGCACCGGGGGGCCGGGGGAGGGGGGGAGGAGAGGGGCGAAGGAGTGATGGATGTGGGAACATGGACTGAAGGAGATCTAAGACGGGACCCCCACCCATAAACACACACACTGACCCCCCACACACTGAGCTGGAGAGCAGGGCCCACACAAACCCCAGACCTGACCCCTGCTCTACATGTTTTAGCAGCAAAATAACCTTACTCAAGTATTGACCCAAATAATGACTCAAGTAAAAGTAAAAAAAGGACTTGTAGAAAGTGTTGAGTAACTGAGTAACAGTTTGAGTATCGAAGTTTGATTTTTGTTCAGTCATGACTTGAACGATGAGAAACAACATGAACAATATTGACAATTGTGACGTTTCACTATAACTCCTGTATCAGCGTCACCTGATCAACCACCGGCACTAACACTATTGACATTGTAATATTCCACATTTTATATTCTGTTCTGATTTTCTTATCTATACTCCCTTTTATACCTCTTTAACGTTGATTCAATGTATTGTATATAAGATACCTCTAGTTACTTTTACTTGATTACACATGACTCTGTTTGCACCTCCCTGTGTGTTGCTGATCATAGCTTTGGTTATCTCGTCCACTGAAATGTTTTGTCATAGTTTTAGTCAGAGTCGTGGACATTATGGCATTAATGTGGGACATGTCATTTGAATTCACCTCTGAAGGAAAGAGGCCAGAGCTTTGTGCGAGAAGCCAGAAGAAATGAATATAAATATAACGTCGACTAAATGTGTTAAAGATATAAGCCTGGGAGCACTAACCCCTGTGCCACCACACTGCCCCCGTGCTGTGTTTCATTTGCTCTTCCTGCTGTGAGCTTTTCAAATAAAGCACAGACGCTGCAGCACAGCACAAGATTTTTGACATTGAGCCTCATTTCCTCGTTATCTAGAGTGTTGTTGATGTCTGGAGATATTTTTTTCTTAAATTCATGCAGTTCTTATATTTGAAGAGTCAAGTGGCGCTAGGCTAATGCTAGGCTATGGTTTCAGCTAGCCTGCAATAAAAACAGCCTGACCCACTGAGGTAAATCACTTAAACACTGCTAGAAGCAGTGTTTCTCAAACTGCTGTAACAGCCTATAGGTCCCACTTAATGTCATTCTAAAGAGCCAATAGATTAAAACTGAGGTTGTGGGTTTAGGTAGTCTATGGTTGTAACTATGGTAACAATAAAATTCTGGAAAAATGCTGGGGGGGAAATGTTCCCCTAAATGTCCACTATCACTGAAACTACTGGGATTTTACACATGAAACAAAAACTATACATTACAAAACTAACAGATCAGTGGATTTTACATTTTGAGATTTCCATCAAAAACTCGAGTGGTGCTGCTGATCACACATCCGTTTCTAAAAGTCTGGCTCTAGAGAGGAGAATGTCAGGTCTCACACTTCACAGGTATTGCACTGAGGGCAGACTCTGCTAGATTTGGATGTTCGGTAACGTGCACAGACGCACAGGCTGTGGAAAACAGGAGACATTCGGCTCCACAAAAGCGTTCTCTGGATCACAAGCAACAAAACGCTGCTTATTTTATGAAAGTCCGCCGCATACTGACGTCAAACACCTGCTGTAAAGATGGTGGAATAAGTAAGGCGGCGGTGAGTGGTGGCGCGCGGCAGCAGGCCGGGATTGTTCGACCCGCCCCCACCCGAGCCGCCATCAAAGGAGAATTTTATGACCTGATCTGCGGACATTCATTAACTGACATAAGGTGAGTGTGTCTTTGGATATATTTGTGATTGCTCTGAGAGTTTGATGTATTGTTACTATTTTTTATATTTTTTTTATATTTGAAAAGTACAACAACACTCTTGCTCTACCTTATAACACATATGTTATTTAATTTGGTGACTGCACAGTGGTCTGTCTAATATTAGTGACACTAATTTAAGTAGTAAAGCTCCAGACCTGTCATTTAAAGACAGAAAATAGATACTTAAGGGTAATTTACTAAGTGTTTGCTCACGTGCAAAAGTGCAGCAGTCATTTGTGTATTTTTTACTCATGCAGCATTTACATATTAGCTTTGGCACTATTACTGTAATACTCTTTATTTCAAATGTTAAATCAGGTGCAGCATGTCCACAAAATAGCATATTATATTTTAGTTTGCACTCACCATTTAACAACTCACAGCATTAAATTAATCTAATACTACTGGTTATGATTAAAGTTTTCCTTTTTTCCAGACAGTGACAGCTGTGAAGATTTAGAGACTGACTCAGCATCAACGCTGAAGGTAAGACTTTTAAACAGTATGTAATTTAGTGAAATAATCTTTGAAATGGTTTGTGTGTCCAGTGTCAGACTGAGGAGTCCAGCTGTGGAAAGACCTGATGAGACGGAGCTGAACTCTCAGGTGAGACTGGACTCAAATGTAAAAAACATTTGACCTGTGGTTTGGACTTTAGTGTTAGTACAGAACTGTTTAGTCTTCCACTATTAGTCCTGATTGTTATATGATATAGTTTATTCTACTTGTTGTAGTAAGTTGGGGTTTAGCGTCCTGCAGTTAACCAATCCAACGCTATAAAAGGAGCCCTTTGACCCGTCCCGGACCCCTCCTCTCTCCGACGTCACATCCGCCATGCAGCACTCGGGCTAGGCGTGCAGTGGACGAGGTGTTGACACGTTGTAGAAGTCGTGTTGGAGCGTCAGGCTGGAGGCGTAGAGCCAGCAACCAAGTCCTGAGCTTCCATGGTGCACCGCGGCTTGCTAGCGCTGGTCCCGGGGCTTCTGTGTAGCCGGGCAGGGTCGGATGCTCGGGGTCCCGGAATGACTCGTCCGGAGAGCGCAACGCAATTAACATTCACCTGGTATGTAGCTCGTAGCCTGTGCTAGACCAGCCTTCCCGTTATGTAGCCTTTCTTACATTTAATTGACCATTTTAGGGTCCTGATGGCGTGCCCGCCCCTCCTTTTTGTTCCGTTTCATAACTATTGTGATAACTGCGCTTCAGTGTTCTTGGATTCTACAAACTGTCCTCTGGATCGACGTTGGACTGTCGATTATGACCTGAACTGGACTTGTCTAAAGAAATATTTTACTAAACTCCTTATCCTAACTTAAAGAGAATAAATCCATGTTTTTGTAACTTTCCGTTGTCCTGTCAGTTTGAAAGCCCCTGGCGTTGTCTAAGGATGTGCATGACATAAATTGAGTGGTGGGTCCAGACAGCCAGCTCACCCACTCGCCTTGCCACATTGTCATAAAACTCTGAGGACATCCATAGTCTTTGCTTTTCACCTGAGGTCATGAGCTAATGTAATCCTGTGTGGATATGCCTGTAGTGAGCTTACTGATTGTTTTTCCTTGTTTTACAGAAATCTGAACTGCTGTAAAAACTTTAAGACCATCTCAGCTTCCAGGCAGTAGGTAAGACAGCACTAATTGTTAATTGTATATTTGGACAAATTGGCCATGAGTGGAATGTGAAATAACATTTGTGAATGGTTTGTGTGTCCAGTGTCAGACTGAAGACTGCAGCGGTGGAAGGATCTGCTGAGGCTGGAGCTGAACACACTGAGGTGAGACAGAGTCAGAGCTGAGATGTTTGGATGAGAGGAAGCAACATTTTATCCATAGGGACTCACGACTAAAGTATTTTTGTTCTTCATATGTCTTACAGAAATCTGACCACGCTGATGAAGACTTTGAGGAGTGAGCTTTGACAGTGATTTACAAAGATGCCCTTCCTCCTGCTGTGAGTCTGCAGAACCTGCTGCATGTACAGAGTCTGTGGAACCTTCTGAGACACTTCAGCTCCTCGGCTTCATCGGCTCAGGACAGACTAATCCACCTGTTTGGACTGATTTAAACTGTAACTGCAGAAATGGCGATGTTCTATCATTAATTGCATCTAAAAATGTAAGTGTTTTACACTGTTCAATGTTAAATAAATGTACTTTATAACTATACTTTGTTTTGCTTTATTACAACATTTATATCTTGTACTAAATGTTGTACATTTGTACAATGTTGTGAAACTTCATTAATGGGAAAAACAAATAAACCATAAAGAGAACAGGAATATTTCAGTAACCATTACTAAGACTAATACTACAGGTTAAGACCATTTTTAAGTAACAAAAGTAATCAGTACTAGGAATTGCCAGTTGCCTGTATTAACATGTCTAGTAATCAGAACTTGTATCATAAGTAATGAATACTGTGAAATCCCTCTTAATCATACTAGCGTTCCTAGTAATCAATGCTTAACATTGGGCTTAATAATTATGCATCGGGTTTACAACTTATTCCAAGTAAGCACAATGAGTTGATATGTTTTGTATTACTGTTTTAATCATGTTCGTGTCAAAGTCATTCCAATCAGTGGATTTGTTATTCTTGAAAGCTTTAACTATTTTAATAATTTCATTTTCATTTGTTGCTGCAAGAAAAGAGGAGTGAACATTCACATGTTTGTGTTGAGAGACATTGTTTGTTTTGGCTATGTTTGAGGCCAGGTGAGGCCCAATGGTGACAAAGTAATCATTGAACGCATTAACTACATTCTCATCATTTTTAATCATGTAGTCTGGGTAACTTAAAGCCTTTGGGTCTTTAGACATTGCATGATTTAAGACTTTCCATAGTCCTTTCATATTATTTGTATTGATCTCAATCATATTTCTATAATCATTTATTTTACAATTGTTTTATTATACTTGTTAGTTTATTCTTATATTTTTTGTATTTAGTTTCAGTTTCTAATGTTCGTTTCCTTATAAATATTTATATAAGGAGTTTTTCTTTTTACATGCATTCAGTAACCCCCTCGTCATCCATGGGCCACAAGTATTTGTTTGGGTATATTTGCGCGTTAGTACTGGAGAATATTGATCATACAAATGTTTGATTGTGTTAATAAAATGAGTAAATGCAATATTAACATCCTGTTCTCCAAGGACATGATTCCAGTCCTGATCAGACAGACTCTGCTTGAAGGCGTTTATCGAGCGTTTATTAAAATCCCCACAGACAAAAATGTCTTTGTGGTTGCCGTTTGTAAATATTTTTTCAATATGTTCATTAAAGACTTCGGTGCTCGATAGATACAAGAAATGAATATATTTTTCCTTTTTTCCAGAATTAACTCTACTGTCCTTGCGCACATATAGAGCAACTCCACCAATTTATGTTTCCTGTTTTGGTTGAACATTTGATAATCTTCAAGCTCAAAATGTGCACATTTATTTTCCTTTATCCATGTTTCAGATAATGCAATAACAGCAACATTTAAAGTAAGTTTATGCAGATATTCTTTTATGTGCTCAAAATGATCAAATACGCCACGACAGTTTAAATGTACTATTTGCATATTTTCTGGCTTATCTAATAATGAGATTTGATTTTCATCATAATACTTGCAGGTACGAGAAATATTGTGGAAAAAGTGCATATCAGGTCCACATCATTGAGGTGATTTTTTGAATAGTCTGAGTGAAAATATTTGTAGTTCAGACTCTTGAGTGTAACTTGTGTCTTCATTGTCTGATGAGGGAGAGTCTGTCATGGTGAATGATCAGGAACGTTTACCTTGTTTTTTCACTTGTATTTGTCTAACGTTTTTCCCGGTGTTTATACTGGCGTTGGTGAACTGGTGCGCGGACGTACAATGAGCTTATCAAAGAGCAAGAAGGCGATCTCCCTCCTTTCCCGTGCAGCTCTCGGCTCTCGGCTCTCAGCTCGCAGCTCTCAGCTCTCAGCTCTCAGCTCTCAGCTCTCAGCTCGCAGCGCTCAGCGCTCAGCTCTCAGCGCTCAGCTCTCAGCGCTCAGCTCTCAGCTCTCAGCTCTCAGCTCTCAGCTCGCAGCTCTCAGCTCTCAGCTCGCAGCTCTCAGCTCTCAGCTCTCAGCGCTCAGCTCTCAGCTCTCAGCTCCGGCATCAGTTCTTTTCGCTTCCTTTTGATGGATTCCGTGTAGTCCTCGTTTATGAAGATTTTAGTTCCTTTGAGACGTTTAGCGCACTGCAAAATTTCTTCACGATCCTTCCAACGCAGTAGTTTGGCGATGATGGGTCTCTCCCACCGTCGGGTCTCCCCACGCGGTGAGCCCTCTCCACCTCCACCGTGTTCCGCAGCTGGAGCTTCTCCCTCAGTAGTTGTTTGACTTTTTCCTCGGCGTCGGCCCAGGTCTCCCCGGGTTGTTTCTGCGGCTCTGTCCCTCCAGATACTCCAGTGTGTCCGTGATATTGTGCAGACTGTCACATACTTTATATACATCGTTTTGTAGTGTGTTCGTGCGCTCAGTGAGTTTCAGATTATGTTCTTTCAGAGTGTCCACCTCACCTTGCGTGAACTGCAGGCTGGTTTTTAGTTCTTGAATGTCCTTTGTCTGTAAATCCATTTGGGTGTTTGGCGATTCCATTATGATTTTAATGAATCCTTTTAAGTTCTCCTGTTGTCGTTGTTGTATTAATTCCCTGAACTTGTCGCTCTGCTGCTCCATGAGTTCCGTGACTCGACTGAGGCTTATGTAGTCCTCCTCAGTTTTTTTGCATTTTTGCAAAACCAGTTGACAAAGGTATTCACCTGTTCAGAGCTAACGCTAACACAGCTAACGCTAACACAGCAGCACAACACAGGTAACGCTAACACAGCTAACGCTAACACAGCAGCACAACACAGCACTCACTTCCGAAACATGACATTTTTCATCATCTGTATAATAATCTACACTGAGTAAAGTAAAGGCGTCATGCTGACCACTCATAGACATTCGGTCACAAAAGGTCAATTATGCACAAATATCAAGTTTATGACTTTTTTTTAAATCAAAAGTTCCATAATGCCCCTTTAAGAACTAATCAAATATGTAGAGAAGGAAGTGGTAATTAGAAGCTGCCTCCCGACCCCTCAAAATACGGGTGGGTCGGGTTAGAATGTGCACATACATTGTTGGATGCAATATATATTATATATATTATATAGAGGTAACATTATTTAGTTTTTGAGGACATATTTGGCCTTGTACAGAGAGATCATGGATCCAGTGACTGATATTAATGATCATGTTTGTAATTCATACATTTTCTGTTCATGTTCTAGAATTCGATGATGTCATAATTTAATAATGGAGGGCAGGGACCAAAACAACGGTATGGGAGAGAATTTGTTTTTTAAATAAATCTTCAACAGGATAATTGATAAATAGGAAATTGATCATTTAGAAGTGATTAGATTCACAAACCTGCCATATTAATCTTGTAGCTGAAAGTTTGTTTACCGTCCAACGTCAAGCAAATGTTTTTGAATATTGTCACCACTTTTGGACACCTTTATGAGATAATCATTTGATCTTAGTTTTTACGCGCTCACAGGGCAGACCCGGAACATTGTGACTGTTTTGGTCCCAGTAAAGACAGAGATATTAGCCCTAAAAACAAGACAGAACCAACAGTCTTACCTGCACCGCCTCAGTCCTGGAGCGTTATACAGAAGCCCCCCCCCCCCCCCCCCCCCACACACACACACACACACACACACACACACACACAGCTGCTGGATCACTGAGGTCAAATAGAAAGTCACGTAACACACCTTTAAACCTGTACTCAGAGCAGTGTGGCACCTTCTCTTTGGAGTCGAGCTGATGAAATCACGTTCGCAGCAAAGTCAGTTTAACCGAGATGTTCCACCAATACAAACTCGCGTCCTGACAGCGAGTGTACGCCATTGGTCTAACTTGGCACCATGTTGTGCAGTGTGCCTTTAATAGGAAAGTGTCATGCTGTGTTTGTTACTGCAGTATTCTCCTGTTCACTTGTCTCTAACAGTGTCTCTCTTTACAGTGTAAACCAACCCTGCAGGATGGTCTGGGTCTGTGTGTGCTGGGGCCCCCCCTGACAGGGGGCCTCAGGGGTCCGGGGCCGCTCCTGTGTAAATACTGTGACAGTATCATTTTAATGAAACACTTGTGAAAATGTGATAATGAGAGATGACAAACAAATACAGCCTCCCCCCAGGGTCATCTGAGGGCCCAAGTTAAACGGCCCCCGAGTGAGGGCCCCCAGGAGCTCGTAGTTCATTATCACTTCTACTGGGGCTTCTGAGTTTATTAGTTATTTCATGTTTTGTGATATCAAAATGATATGGTCTGGAAAGTTTGAATTATGCGATAAAATAAGTTGATATTTGTGCATATTTGTCCTTTCAGTGACCCGGCGGCTGAGAAGGGGTCAGCATGGCGCCTTTACTTTCCATCACAGTGGCCTCTAATAATAATATCAATCAACTAATAATAATAATATCAACTTATTTTTTCACATCATTCCAATGTGTTACTATGGCAATGTCCTAGAGTTTTATTAAAGATCTTTGCCTTAGCCCTCATGGACAAGCCCATTCATCAAAGTGCGATGTTTTCTGACCGCCTGTTTTCGGCTCGACGCACACATTTAGGATTTCATATTCATAAGAGCAAATATTGGCCGTGTTTTAATCAGAGGCTCCTGGAGCGACCGTTTTATTTTACGATTTAGCAGCTTGGGCGCTCCCCTTAATCCTGTTTGTTCCACGCTTCTGGAATGACTTAAACACAATGATGGAATTCTGCAGATTAGTGCCGCTTTGGAACACGGGGGAGCCAGAGGGACAGGGACGGCACAGCCTGTAGGGACCACCGTCTCGGACCGTCCCCGTCGTCTCCGTCCCCTCAATTTCCATCATGTCCAACTATCCCTTCGACTCCAAACATGTCCACCTGTCCCCTCGATCTCCAACATGTCCAACTGTCTCTTCGACTCCAAACATGTCCAACTGTCCCGTCGACTCCAAACATGTCCAACTGTCCCCTCAATCCCTAACATGTCCAGTAGTAAAATAATCTGTTTACTTTTAGCATTTGGTATTTTTCTTCTTTGTCTGCCCACCTGCCCACCTGCACCTGCCTCGGACCCTGGCCCTCTCCCCGGACTGCCCTCTCCCTGGACTTCCCACCTGGCCCTCTCCATGGACTGCCCGCCTGGCTCTCTCCCTGGACTTCCCGCCTGGTCCTCCCCCTGGACTTCCCACCTGGCCCTCTCCATGGACTGCCCGCCTGGCCCTCTCCCTGGACTTCCCGCCTGGTCCTCTCCCTGGACTTCCCACCTGGCCCTCTCCATGGACTTCCCGCCTGGTCCTCTCCCTGGACTTCCCGCCTAGCCCTCTCCATGGACTGCCCGCCTGGCTCTCTCCATGGACTGCCCCCATGGTCCTCCCCCTGGACTGCCCGCCTGGCCCTGTCAATGGACTGCCCCCCTGGCCCCTTGCCCCGGACTGCCCGCCTGGCCCTGTCAATGGACTGCCCCCCTGGCCCCTTGCCCCGGACTGCCCGCCTGGCCCTGTCCATGGACTGCCCCCGTGGCCCTCTCCCCAGACTGCCCGCCTGGCCCTGCCATGGACTGCCCCCCTGGCCCTCTCCCCGGACTGCCCGCCTGGTCCTCTCCCCGGATTGCCTGCCTGGCCCTCTCTAGGCCTGTCCCCGGTGGTGCTGGAGGCTCTCCTCAACACTTTGTCTTTGGGGAGATGTTGCGGGGGTGGGGGTGTATAGGGACTGTGTAGGCGCTAAATTAGCTGCCAATCTGTGCTCAGTGCGCACACACGAATCCCATTACCGCGTCAGCCGCTTAATATGCGGGGCATGGCGGCGTGCGCGCACAGCTGATTTATCAAATGGGGAAATGAATGTGTGATGATCAGCTCAATTGAAAGCGGCGCCGTTGACAGCACTGACACCGCGCTAATTAAGAAGAAAAATGGTGGCGTCCGCTGCATAATAGAGCAAAAACTATTTGCACTGTCCCCCACGTGCACGCCGCCTGCCCGGCCTGAACATTTGTCTCTGTGAAGATGAAATTCATTAAGTGATGCACGCGGTGCTCAGCCACCGCGGGAGGTCAGGACACGCCCACAGCCGTAGGGTCAGGGCGTGGTCAGAGCGGCGGGACCAACACATTCTCTAATGGTTCGACCCTGGACAGTTTTGTTATAGGAAGCACATATTCATTCATGTTCCCACAGTGCACCACTGTTGTATTTGCCTCCATTTATTTGCAAATAAAGCACGTAACCCGCAGCGCCACTGAATTAATGCCGTTAATCATGGGAGCTTTGTGGGGGTGCGCACACCTGCCGCCACGTGCCCTGTCTAAACTGTCCCTGCGGGCCCTGAGTCTGTGTCTCCGGGGCCCGGTATCAGCAGTTGCCGGGCGCGTGCCTGTCGAATTATGTGAACACATGATCAATAGGGCGATAAGAGCGGCGTCAGTATCTGCAGCACAATGAGAGATATCATCCGCATCCGTCTTCACGAGCCGCGGCCTGACAGCTCCACGAGCCGCCGACACTATGCGCTCTCACGCACGCTGCAGCTGCCGCGCCTATTATTCCCCCATTTCAATTTGACGGGCTGCCTTTCATGCTAATTCTATTATTGTAGGAAGTTTATGTGATTCCATATCAGTGATGTGCTGTCTAATAACCGCGGGCCGAGGCGCAGCGGCGGGCTGCAAAGGCTGCAGGGCCCGGAGCCGCGGCTGCTGGGAAAATAATGACTTTCATATCACAGCGCGGCAGGAGGCGGGCCCCGGGACTCTAACCTCATTCAGCCGCCTGCACTGAATACATTTGTTCACCAATAAACAGAGGCTCCTGGCCCCACAGCACCACACACATCAGTAACAAGAACTTTATTATCAAAATCAGCACATATAAATATCATTTTCTCATTTGTACAATATCTGAGGATTTCTGTTGTGTTCTGGCAACAGTCTGTTGGTCCCAAATGGAGAGAGAACCTGCTTAAAGGGCTCCAGCGCGGACTGACCTCTCAGAGGGCCTCCAGGGGCCGCTCAGAGCATTATCACTAGGTATGGTCCTGAGAGCACAACTTTGGAAGAAACAGGAGGATCGGGGTCAGTCCAAAGCTCCTGGGGCTGAGGGACAGGTCTCTGCAGGGCCACAGTCAGGAGCCGAGGGCCCCGGACTGTCTGTTTCACTGTGGCCCCTCTCAGTCTGTCCTCTGTGCTCCCCCTGTCTAAGGCCCTTGTCTGTAGAGACCACCTCCATAGAAATCTCCTCTGTGGGGCCTTCCTCCGTGAGGCCATCTTCTGGAGGGCCATCCTGAGTTGGCTCTGTGTCCATGTGTGGTGGGCTCTGGGCCACTGGAAGAATGAGGTCAGGGCTAAAATTGTCCGTGTCCCTGGGGGCCCTCAGTGCAGTCTGAGGAACCAGAAAGCCCAGAGGCTGATGGGTGATGGGGTAGAGTAGGAAGTGTCCCTTGCCCAGCAGTGTGGTGGGCCCCGGGGCCCTGCGGCGAGGGGAGTCTGACAGTAGACTCTCCACACTGAAGGGGTTGTGTTTGTGCAGGGGCCGCTGCTCGGGGCCTGGGCTGTGTGTGCTTTGGGGAGATGCCAGTTCATGGCGGCCTTCCTGATTGTGCAGAGGGCTGAGCTGACTGGGCTCACTGGCCCTGGGGCCCGGGAGCTGGATGTGAAGGGTCCCGTGTAGAGTGGGACCCGGCTGCTCACTGTCTGTGAACTGGGACACCCCACTATCGCTCTCAGAGCCCCCTGGAGTGTGCAGCTCCCCGGGGCCCCTCTTGAGCAGTTTGCGCTCCTGTTTGCGTCTCTTCTTCTCGGCGCGGTCTCTCTCTCTGCGGGCGATCTCCTCGGGGTCCATGGGCTCCCCGCTGCAGGTGGTGAGGTGAGAGTTGTGTGCTGGACGCCCAGGGCCCTTCTTGGTGTTCTCCTTCTTCCTCCATTTGGCCCTGCGGTTTTGGAACCAAACCTGGGGCCACACAGTAAAGTCAACATTATGTTTGTGGCATTTTAATGTAATCTGAATTATTTGCTCATTTAGGCATTTTCATCGTGAGACCAGTGTAGGGCAGCACGTTACACACCGAACCTTGAGCTTTTGGCCCCTGCTTTAACACAACCGCAAGGGGCTGAGGTTGTTTTTTATTCCTGACTTGCGTTTGAGTGACAGACATGTTTGTCAATCAGAATGATTGAGACTCATTTCCTTTGTCTTGTGTATGCGCTGCATTCGCAATAAACAAACTCCACATGTGTCTCGCGCAGAGCAAACTGCTAAATATTCACAACGCTACGAGTGTTCTGGGTCATGGAAGTAGAGAGAATGAATACAACTAACAAGGTTTTCTCACAACTCCATAAAAGGCCTCTTACGGGTTTGTATTTTGTTGCAGCATGAAGCTGAAATGTACAGTAATAATTGAGCACCATGATGTTAAAGAGCAATTTTAAAAGGATATGCAACTTAGAAAACATAGACTATATATTAAATATTATAACTGCAAATCGAATTGCAATTTCAATACCTGTCAGAAAAATTGCAATAAAAAAAAAAATCTCAAACTGTAATACTAGCACGTATTGTTGTGGTCTTTGGGAAGGCTAAATTACTACAGTGCTTCAGTGCTGTACAGCTTCTACACAAAGAACATGTCCAGGCTGTATGGGGACAGTTTCTGCCCCTGATTAGTCCTCACCTGCACACGGGACTCCACCAGGTCCAGCCGCAGAGCCAGGGCCTCTCTCATAAACACATCAGGGTAGTGGCTCTCACTGAAGGCCTTCTCCAGCTCCTCCAGCTGCCAGCCCGTGAAATTAGTACGTGTACGCCGCCGCTTACAGCCCGGGCTATCTTTATCTGGGTCTCCACCGTCTGCAGGCACACAGGGACAATAACACAACATGTTAGCATACGAGTGGTAACATATAAACAAAACATGTTAGCATACGGGCAGTAATAATAACACATGTTAGCATACGAGTGGTAACATATAAACAAACATGTTAGCATACGGGCAGTAATAATAACACATGTTAGCATACGAGTGGTAACAAATAAACAAAACATATTAGCATACGGGCAGTAATAATAACACATATTAGCATACGAGTGGTAACATATAAACAAAACATATTAGCTTAAGAGTGGTAACATTCAAACAAAACATGTTAGCATACGAGCGGTAACATATCAACAAAATATGTTATCATACGAGCAGTAATAATAACACATGTTAGCATATGAGTGGTAACGTATAAACAAAACATGTTAGCATACGGGCAGTAATAATAACACATGTCAGCATATGAGTGGTAACATATAAACAAAACATGTTAGCATACGAGTGGTAACATAAACAAAACATTTTAGCATATATAATAATATATATAATAATACGTGTTAGCATATGAGCAGTAATAATAAAACATGTTAGCATACGAGCAGTAATAATTACATGTGTTAGCATATGAGCAGTAATAATAACACATGTTAGCATACGAGCGGTAACATATAAACGAGTGCATACCTATGTTCCCCGGGTGCGATTTTTTCATATATATATATATATATATATAGGATAGTGGGCTGGTGCCTAATCTTAATCAATAGAAGTGGGGGAACATAGGCACTGGGGAACATAGGTACCGGGGAACATAGGGCTGACCCCCATATAAACAAAACATGTTAGCCTATGAGCAGTAATAATAATACAACGTATTAGCATATGAGCATTAATAATAACACATGTTAGCATACGAGCAGTAACATATAAACAAAACATGTTAGCATATGAGCAGTAACAATACACATTTCATACACAAACCATCTCAATGCACCTAGTAATAAAAAAAAAACACGCTAACATATGAGCAGCAACATATAAACAAAAAACATGTTAGCATACGAGCATAACATGATTATACAACATGCTACCTAATACTGTAAATTAGCATACTGTTAGCACACACACATAATTAGAGGTTTGCTTTATAGAAAGCTTGCAACTGTTAAAAGGGATTTATTTGAAGTTACTGAAAATTGGAAGTGTTGAAATGACATTTGGTAAAACGGGGCACAAAATCATTTCTCTCGTAGCTGCCAGTACATCCTCATTGGCTCTTTCCTTCCTCAATGGTGTCTTGACATTAACACATTTGTTAATTGGTAAAACATAGATGCATCAAAAAGTTTAGCAAAATGTAAAAATGTATTTTGAGAAAATATACAAAAACAACATGGAGCAACTTCCCTCTCTCCTGTGTTTTTTGCCTTTTTCTGTGAACTGCATTTGTGGTTTCTGTTCCACATTGTTTTACTGAATACTTTTGTAGCTGTGTTTTTGCCGTCTTTTTGTGCGGTTTGGTGGACTTTGTTACTGCAGAGAGCCCATAATGGTCCTGAAGAAAGCAGCTTTATAAAAGTAAACACACAGCAGCTTATGTTACATATGTTTTATGTCGCACGTTTGCACCGAGAAAAAATCCTAGTTTGTGAACCTGTTCTCAAATCATGGCAATAAAACCTATTCTGATTCTGATTCTGATGAGCTAAAGCCATTTGAGACCAGAGGTTACATTAACCGGAAATTCTCCGTCATTTATGGAATATTTTTAGCTTTGATGGAACATTTTGAAGGCCGTCCTTCATTTTGACGATTGAAAATCAGCCGGAATGAAAGTCCGGCTCTTTTTCTGACGGGGCTGTCTCTTTAAAAGCAGCTTCACTGTTTACACCGTGTAGTTTTGCTTTTGCTTTCCGCACGGCAACTGAACAGCTTATAGATGGATCTGACATTGGAGCTGAGAGCACATGGTTTTGGATAAACACGAAGGACTGAGAGTGGAGAGACGTATGAGCAGAGCGGGCGGGCGCGTGGGGCAGCTCAAAGAATTTACGATTTGAACTGCTAGCCTTAATATTGTCCCGTTCACCCATGGGTTCTTCAGCATTGAGTTCAAATTGAGAAAATGCAAATAATAAGCTCCAATTAACATTTGTATTAGTGTAATACGAGCCTTGATGTTGATGAGCCGGTGACGCTATAATTAGACGTTCTCCTCTGAGACTTTTACGCACGAG
The DNA here is from genome assembly GCA_021464625.1 of Proterorhinus semilunaris. Lineage (NCBI taxonomy): Eukaryota > Metazoa > Chordata > Actinopteri > Gobiiformes > Gobiidae > Proterorhinus > Proterorhinus semilunaris. The sequence goes on along the minus strand of CM038349.1, from coordinate 42,563,946 downwards.
TTCGTGTTCCATAATTCTGTTCAGATCATGTTTAGTTTAGCTCATTTTATCCTGCAATCTCACATTTGTTCTAACATAAACAATATGCAGCCTATATATAGGAAATATAAATGTCTTTAAAATGCTTACAATGACGGATAAAAATCGCTCATGACAGATTTTTTACAACCCTGTCCGTCAAAATGAGGGAGAGAAATTATCCCACTGTTTGACCAACACATTTCTTCTTCTGAGACACTGAAGAGGCACCATTAGCCCCCACACCTGCAGCACAGAGGAGGCGTCACAAGAGAAGCTACAGGAAACAAGTAAGGGATAAACGAGAAGGTATCCGGGCGAGACTCACAGCTAAGCCACACATGCCTTCTATCCCTATTGTTCTGGCTAATGGACGTTCACTGGAGAATAAAACAGATTAACTAATAAGCTCTTCCCAGAAGATGGTGAAAGACTGTTGTGGTGCGGAGGGAGCTGCGCAGGAGGAAATGGAAGGAGGTGGTGGAGCTGAACAGTGCAGGACACCACGCTCTGAAACAGGGACAAACCCAGGAATCGGTGCACTTTTCAGAGGACTGAAGGCAGCCGAGTTTCCTCCAGGTGCTACGGTTTCCCCGACCTCCAAAAACACACTGCTCACTATTTCCTGCTTGAGCAGAGACAAATAAAGCACTTACTTCAAAAGAATAAAGTCCATGAAACCATCTATTTTCTGTGTTACATGAAGCTTTTACTGCAAGTAACTATTTGTTTTACTCAATTAAGGGAACAGGTACTTCATTAAAATTATAAAGTAGAAGTAAAAAAAGTACCATATGGTAAAACTGCTCTAAGAAGTAAAATTTACTTCAAAAAGGTACTGAAGTTCTTTTGAGTAAATGTAACTTACATTTACCCGCCTATGATTACAAGTTGACTTTCTTTCCTTCTTTGTGTGGAAATCTCATCTTGGAGTGTCCTGTACTCGCCTGTTCAAACCCAAAGGCCGTTTTTATTCGGTAAAAGCAGCTCATGGTGATGACCCCACGCTATGAGAAAGGTATAGTGGTTAATGCTACGGCACATATACGTCTGAACCCTGCTCTGGCTTCAGCATCGTGGGCTTCAGCTCCAACAGTTCTCCACCTCATTTCATCCTGAGCCGTCCTGTCTCTTAAAGCCTACAGGCCGAAGAAGAAGAAGAAGACTAAATTAATTGTGGCAAATGAAAACCTCCTCCTCCTCATTTGGAGTTTGCAGTTAGAAAATCGCAAGGACAAGATGTTCTGGTATTTACTTGGTGTACAATACTGATACTTGAGTGATACCAGTGTCATTTGAAAGCTAAGGCCTACAAAACTGATCCTAAGCTTTTGGTCACGTTGTCGCCGCATTTTGGTCAGATTTTTTAAGCGTTTTTGTCATATTTTTGTTGCATTGTCATGGTTTTTTAATTTATTTTTTTGTTGTTGTCATGGTTTCGCCACATTTTTGTCACTTTTTTGTTGTATTATTGTTGCTTCCCTTCTTCGTCGCCTTTTTCTGGTCACTTATTGATTGCGTTTTTGTCACTTTTTTTTGGTTGCTTTTTTGCTGTGCTCGGTTTCAGGTGGGGGTTAAGAAAAAATAGGGGGAAATAGGGAGAACAAAATTTGGGGGAAAATGGTGCAAAAAATCTGAAAATAATAGGGGCAAATGGGAAGAAAATATGTAAAATATAGTTCAACAAAAGGGCAAAGATTTGGAAAAAAATTGGGCCAAAATAAGGAAAACATTTAAATATATAAAAAAAAGTTGGGCCAAACATTAAAAAATGAAATGGGCAAAATTTGAGGGGAAAACACAATTTATTGGAGCTGAAACAACCAAGTGGCTTCCTTTAATGCCTGTCCCGGGACCGCCAGCATCCAAACTGTATTTATTTTTTGATACCAGTAGTACCTAAAGCTTGTTATGCCATCGCTTTAACAGCAGCCCCAGTCTTGTATTAGTTACACAGTCTGTATGTCAGTGTTAATGCTCCATGAAAGAGAGCAAAATAAACGTATTGTATATCATCGTCTTTGAAAAAGCACATTCACCTCAGTGCTGTGAACGACAAGGACTGGAGCCGCCGTCAGAGAGGGGGGGTCTCTATACCCCCGTCCATGGGAGTGGATCTCTCCTTCTGTGGTTCTGTGATATTGGGCTATACAAAACCATTGATTGATTGAAACCTGTCCCCCACATTTGACCCACTCTCCACTGCTTCAGCAGGTCTGAAGGACCTAAAGCTGGAGGAAGTATCCTGCATGTTTTGGGTCGACGGGGAAACCCGAGCAACTGGAAGAAACTGGTCCACGAGCAGAACCTTCAACGTCCCAGCTGTGAGTAACGCCCGCATCGACATAAGAAATGGAAAAAATCAAGGCTTTTCTATTTTTAGCCGAGCATATGGTCAGGAACACTTGATTTTGAGTATGTTTCCAAATTGATATTTTGTTAGCACCTTCAACCTTAATTAACAAATTAATTTGTTTTAATACATTTCTTTGTAATCTTTGTTATTTGGTGCCCCTGTGAAGCACTTTGTGATTTTATCTGTGAAAGGTGCTTCTTCTTCTTCTTCTTAACCCCCACCTGAACCGAGGACATTTTCCCCAGTTTGGCTTTACCCAAATCTAAAAGCATAACAAATGTGACGAAAACGGGGGGAAAAACGCAAAAAATAAAGAGACAAAAAAAGAGACAAAAACTTGCCGAAAAAGCAACAATATATATATATTTTTATAAAGCAACAAAAAACACAACGAAACAACAAAACACGTAAAAAAAAAGAAGCAGAATAAAACCCCATGAAAGACGACAAAAAAGCAGCCAAACACGAGACGAAAACGCAACAACACAAAAAATAAATAAAATGACGCAAAACAAAAAGGTGAAAACAGGTTTGATCAGTTTTGTAGGTCTTGGCTTTCAAATGAGGCGGTACACTGGCTTTCAGATTTGGGTAAAGTCGAACTGGAGAAAATGCGGTCGGTTAAGAGGTTAAACACGTCTGAGAACAGAGGACGGAACTGCAGGAAAAGCTACTGTATACTTTTATATTATTATGATTACACGTGGAGCCATAAACCCTTCAATCATTTCTATTAAAAAACAACAACAAGAGGCTAACGTGTAACATGATATGGACTCCATATCATTTTACATTATGCCAAAGAAAAGAATGATGAAGAATGGACTTGATGAAATAAACCGTCTGTCCTCTCAAAATGGCCGGTGGAGTATGATCGCGTCTCTCTTTATTTTAGCATAACTGCTTTAAAGTATGAAGCAAACAGTTTCTATCCATTATTCATATTTTGTATTTATATTTATTCCTGTTATATCCTGTATCCACAGAGAAGCACTAACATGTCTTTACGATGATCCGGAGCACAAGGAGAGTGTTTAATAAATGATCATCAATAAAAGCATAGGCACATCGACGTATACAGTAGGTCTTGGTTTGGTGTTTTTGCAAATCGTAAAAACAAAAAACAATAAAAATAATATGAAATCAGTGAAATGAAGAGGAATAGAACATTTGAAGGGTGAGAGGCCCAAGACGCTTTTAAGGAGCATAGCCTAAAAGAACAGGCCATTAAGAAACGATGAGTGAGGATTAAAGTTCATACTTTCAGCAGTAAAATAAAACAGGTGGAAATTAATTTAAAAAAGGGGCTTTTATTTTTTTCAAAGAAAAATATGTTTTCAAATTAAATAAGAGATAGTTTTTTACATAAACTTTCACCTGTTTTATTATGACACAGATCCAAAGGAAAATTGTATAAAGGCCATTTTCTCCTTAAGAACACACATTTCCCGAATTAGATATTTGCTTTTTCAAATCTAGATTTTTCAAATCTAATTCCAGGTCAAAATTATCATTTGCACCACCAAATAAAAAAAAAAAAAAACACACACAAAAAACAAGAGGATTTTGTTTTTACCTTTTTTTTGTTTTACCCAGCAATAACTTAGACTAAATCAATTATTGAAAATCCCCTTTGAAAACACTCTTTGTAATATTTAATTTGTAAATATTCTTCAGGTCACAGACATAAACCCATTACTTTTCTTTAAATAAAGTTTTGATCTTTCTAATAGTTTTCCTCTCCGTCTCCCCGTAATTAAATTAATGTCACCAATCTTTCAAACGTAAAAACGCTATTTCTGAATTTTCGCGCAGCGGAAAGTGAAGCGCGGAAGAGGCCCGTACCTGAGAGCGCGTACCGCTGCGTGTCCGGCCCCAGCACCGAGGCACCGGGGCACGAGCCGCTCAGTAATCCGTCTATGGAGAAGGGCAGCGCCGCGGAGGACTGCAGGGGCCCCGCGCTCAGCTCATACTGCCGCTGCTGCTGCTGCGGTGAGAGATGGTGGGGGCCGAGCGCGTACGGGAAGCCCAGAAGCCCGCCGAGAGAGCCTCCGAACTGGGCGTGAGGGTGCTCGAGGACCCGGCTGTCCATTATGATGGTGCCCGGGCTGCGGCGGTGCGTGGAACATGCAGAGTCCCGGGACAGTGGCGCCTGTGCTCTCCGGTAATGTGTTCAGGGGTCCGCCGGTCCCTCACTGCGCTTCGCTTCAGGGTCGGTCCTCCGGGTGCGCCCCCTCCCAGCTCCAAGAGCAGAGTGAGTCCTGCGCTCGTGCAGCTTCACCCTCTGACTGCTCTTCATCAGGAGCCCACCACGCGCCACTCCACGCGCGGGGCCAATAAGAGGCGTTAATGTGCGCGTGACGTCAGCGGAGTTAATGTAGTGGGAGCGGAGGAGAACCATGTGTCAGGACCGGGGCGCTGCTGTCTGCGGGACATGAGGACAGGGGCGCTGCTGTCTGCGGGACATGAGGACAGGGGCGCTGCTATCTGTGGGACATGAGGACAGGGGCAATGCTGTCTGTGGGACATGAGGACAGGGGCGCTGCTGTCTGCGGGACATGAAGATTGGGGCGCTGCTGTCTGTGGGACATGAGGACAGGGGCGCTGCTATCTGTGGGACATGAGGACAGGGGCAATGCTATCTGTGGGACATGAGGACGGGGCGCTGCTGTCTGCGGGACATGAGGACAGGGGCGCTGCTGTCTGCGGGACATGAGGACGGGGCGATGCTGTCTGCGGGACATGAAGACAGGGGCGATGCTGTCTGTGGGACATGAGGACGGGGCGATGCTGTTATGATAGAGTTATGATAGAGTTATGATAGAGCTATGATAGAGTTATGATAGAGTTATGATAGAGTTATGATAGAGTTATGATAATGTTATGATAGAGCTATGATAGAGCTATGATAGAGTTACGATAGAGTCATGATAGAGTCATGATAGAGTTATGATAGAGTTATGATAGAGTTATGATAGAGCTATGATAGAGTTATGATAGAGTTATGATAGAGTTATGATAGAGTTATGATAGAGCTATGATAATGTTATGATAGAGCTATGATAGAGCTATGATAGAGTTACGATAGAGTTATGATAGAGTTATGATAGAGTTATGATAGAGTTATGATAGAGCTATGATAGAGTTATGATAGAGTTATGATAGAGTTATGATAGAGTTATGATAGAGTTATGATAGAGTTATGATAGAGTTATGATAATGTTATGATAGAGCTATGATAGAGCTATGATAGAGTTACGATAGAGTCATGATAGAGTTATGATAGAGTTATGATAGAGTTATGATAGAGTTATGATAGAGCTATGATAGAGTTATGATAGAGTTATGATAGAGTTATGATAGAGTTATGATAGAGTTATGATAATGTTATGATAGAGCTATGATAGAGCTATGATAGAGTTACGATAGAGTCATGATAGAGTTATGATAGAGTTATGATAGAGTTATGATAGAGTTATGATAGAGCTATGATAGAGTTATGATAGAGTTATGATAGAGTTATGATAGAGTTATGATAGAGTTATGATAATGTTATGATAGAGCTATGATAGAGCTATGATAGAGTAACGATAGAGTCATGATAGAGTCATGATAGAGTTATGATAGAGTTATGATAGAGCTATGATAGAGTTATGATAGAGTTATGATAGAGTTATGATAGAGTTATGATAGAGCTATGATAGAGTTACGATAGAGTCATGATAGAGTTATGATAGAGCTATGATAGAGTTATGATAGAGTTATGATAGAGCTATGATAGAGTTATGATAGAGTTATGATAGAGTTATGATAGAGCTATGATAGAGTTACGATAGAGTCATGATAGAGTTATGATAGAGCTATGATAGAGTTATGATAGAGTTATGATAGAGCTATGATAGAGTTACGATAGAGTCATGATAGAGTTATGATAGAGCTATGATAGAGTTATGATAGAGCTATGATAGAGTTATGATAGAGCTATGATAGATTTATGATAGAGCTATGATAGAGTTACGATAGAGTCATGATAGAGTTATGATAGAGCTATGATAGAGTTATGATAGAGTTATGATAGAGCTATGATAGAGTTACGATAGAGTCATGATAGAGTTATGATAGAGCTATGATAGAGTTATGATAGAGTTATGATAGAGTTATGATAGAGCTATGATAGAGTTATGATAGAGTTATGATAGAGCTATGATAGAGTTATGATAGAGCTATGATAGAGTTATGATAGAGTTATGATAGAGTTATGATAGAGCTATGATAGAGTTATGATAGAGCTATGATAGAGTTACGATAGAGTCATGATAGAGTTATGATAGAGCTATGATAGAGCTATGATAGAGTTATGATAGAGCTATGATAGAGTTACGATAGAGCTACGATAGAGTTATGATAGAGTTATGATAGAGTTATGATAGAGTTATGATAGAGTTATGATAGAGCTATGATAGAGTTATGATAGAGCTATGATAGAGTTATGATAGAGTTATGATAGAGTTATGATAGAGTTATGATAGAGCTATGATAGAGCTATGATAGAGTTATGATAGAGTTATGATAGAGTTATGATAGAGCTATGATAGAGTTATGATAGAGCTATGATAGAGCTATGATAGAGTTATGATAGGGCTATAATAGGGCTATGATAGAGTTATGATAGAGCTATGATAGAGTTATGATAGAGCTATGATAGAGTTATCATAACTCTATCAGAGCTATGATAGAGTTATGATAGGGTTATGATAGGGTTATGATAGAGCTATGATAGAGCTATGATAGAGTTATGATAGGGTTATGATAGAGTTATGATTGAGCTATGATAGAGTTATGATAGAGCTATGATAGAGTTATGATAGAGCTATGATAGAGTTATGATAATGTTATGATAGAGCTATGATAGAGTTATGATAGAGTTATGATAGAGCTATGATAGAGTTATGATAGAGTTACGATAGAGCTATGATAGAGTTATGATAATGTTATGATAGAGCTATGATAGAGCTATGATAGAGTTATGATAGAGTTACGATAGAGCTATGATAGAGTTATGATAATGTTATGATAGAGCTATGATAGAGTTATGATAGAGTTATGATAATGTTATGATAGAGCTATGATAGAGTTATGATAGAGTTATGATAGAGCTATGATAGAGTTATGATAGAGTTATGATAGAGCTATGATAGAGTTATGATAGAGTTATGATAGAGTTATGATAGAGCTATGATAGAGTTATGATAGAGCTATGATAGAGTTATGATAGAGTTATGATAGAGCTATGATAGAGCTATGATAGAGTTATGATAGAGCTATGATAGAGTTATGATAGAGTTATAATAGAGTTATGATAGAGTTATGATAGAGCTATGATAGAGTTATGATAGAGCTATGATAGAGTTATGATAGAGTTATGATAGAGTTATGATAGAGTTATGATAGAGTTATCATAACTCTATCAGAGCTATGATAGAGTTATGATAGAGTTATGATAGAGCTATGATAGAGTTATGATAGAGCTATGATAGAGTTATGATAGAGCTATGATAGAGTTATGATAATGTTATGATAGAGCTATGATAGAGTTATGATAGAGTTATGATAGAGTTATGATAGAGTTATGATAGAGCTATGATAGAGCTATGATAGAGTTATGATAGAGTTATGATAGAGTTATGATAGAGCTATGATAGAGCTATGATAGAGTTATGATAGAGCTATGATAGAGTTATGATAGAGTTATGATAGAGTTATGATAGAGCTATGATAGAGTTATGATAGAGCTATGATAGAGTTATGATAGAGTTATGATAGAGCTATGATAGAGCTATGATAGAGTTATGATAGGGCTATAATAGGGCTATGATAGAGTTATGATAGAGCTATGATAGAGTTATGATAGAGTTATGATAGAGTTATGATAGAGTTATGATAGAGCTATGATAGAGTTATCATAACTCTATCAGAGCTATGATAGAGTTATGATAGAGTTATCATAACTCTATCAGAGCTATGATAGAGTTATGATAGAGTTATGATAGAGCTATGATAGAGTTATGATAATGTTATGATAGAGCTATGATAGAGTTATGATAGAGTTATGATAGAGCTATGATAGAGTTATGATAGAGTTATGATAGAGTTATGATAGAGCGATGATAGAGTTATGATAGAGTTATGATAGAGCTATGATAGAGTTATGATAGAGTTATGATAGAGTTATGATAGAGCTATGATAGAGTTATGATAGAGCAATGATAGAGTTATGATAGAGCTATGATAGAGTTATGATAGAGCTATGATAGAGTTATGATAGAGTTATGATAGAGTTATGATAGAGCTATGATAGAGTTATGATAGAGCTATGATAGAGTTATGATAGAGTTATGATAGAGTTATGATAGAGCTATGATAGAGTTATGATAGAGCTATGATAGAGTTATGATAGAGCTATGATAGAGTTATGATAGAGCTATGATAGAGTTATGATAGAGCTATGATAGAGTTATGATAGAGCTATGATAGAGTTATGATAGAGTTATGATAGAGTTATGATAGAGTTATGATAGAGTTATGATAGAGTTATGATAGAGCGATGATAGAGTTATGATAGAGCTATGATAGAGTTATGATAGAGCTATGATAGAGTTATGATAGAGCTATGATAGAGTTATGATAGAGTTATGATAGAGCTATGATAGAGCTATGATAGAGTTATGATAGAGCTATGATAGAGTTATGATAGAGTTATGATAGAGTTATGATAGAGCTATGATAGAGTTATGATAGAGCTATGATAGAGTTATGATAGAGTTATGATAGAGCTATGATAGAGCTATGATAGAGTTATGATAGGGCTATAATAGGGCTATGATAGAGTTATGATAGAGCTATGATAGAGTTATGATAGAGTTATGATAGAGTTATGATAGAGCTATGATAGAGTTATGATAGAGTTATGATAGAGCTATGATAGAGCTATGATAGAGTTATGATAGAGCTATGATAGAGTTATGATAGAGTTATGATAGAGTTATGATAGAGCTATGATAGAGTTATGATAGAGCTATGATAGAGTTATGATAGAGTTATGATAGAGCTATGATAGAGCTATGATAGAGTTATGATAGGGCTATAATAGGGCTATGATAGAGTTATGATAGAGCTATGATAGAGTTATGATAGAGTTATGATAGAGTTATGATAGAGTTATGATAGAGCTATGATAGAGTTATCATAACTCTATCAGAGCTATGATAGAGTTATGATAGAGTTATGATAGAGCTATGATAGAGTTAGGATAGAGCTATGATAGAGTTATGATAGAGCTATGATAGAGTTATGATAATGTTATGATAGAGCTATGATAGAGTTATGATAGAGTTATGATAGAGCTATGATAGAGTTATGATAGAGTTATGATAGAGTTATGATAGAGCGATGATAGAGTTATGATAGAGTTATGATAGAGCTATGATAGAGTTATGATAGAGTTATGATAGAGTTATGATAGAGCTATGATAGAGTTATGATAGAGCAATGATAGAGTTATGATAGAGCTATGATAGAGTTATGATAGAGCTATGATAGAGTTATGATAGAGTTATGATAGAGTTATGATAGAGCTATGATAGAGTTATGATAGAGCTATGATAGAGTTATGATAGAGTTATGATAGAGTTATGATAGAGCTATGATAGAGTTATGATAGAGCTATGATAGAGTTATGATAGAGCTATGATAGAGTTATGATAGAGCTATGATAGAGTTATGATAGAGCTATGATAGAGTTATGATAGAGTTATGATAGAGTTATGATAGAGCTATGATAGAGTTATGATAGAGTTATGATAGAGTTATGATAGAGTTATGATAGAGTTATGATAGAGTTATGATAGAGCGATGATAGAGTTATGATAGAGCTATGATAGAGTTATGATAGAGCTATGATAGAGTTATGATAGAGCTATGATAGAGTTATGATAGAGTTATGATAGAGCTATGATAGAGCTATGATAGAGTTATGATAGAGCTATGATAGAGTTATGATAGAGTTATGATAGAGTTATGATAGAGCTATGATAGAGTTATGATAGAGCTATGATAGAGTTATGATAGAGTTATGATAGAGCTATGATAGAGCTATGATAGAGTTATGATAGGGCTATAATAGGGCTATGATAGAGTTATGATAGAGCTATGATAGAGTTATGATAGAGTTATGATAGAGTTATGATAGAGCTATGATAGAGTTATGATAGAGTTATGATAGAGCTATGATAGAGCTATGATAGAGTTATGATAGAGCTATGATAGAGTTATGATAGAGTTATGATAGAGTTATGATAGAGCTATGATAGAGTTATGATAGAGCTATGATAGAGTTATGATAGAGTTATGATAGAGCTATGATAGAGCTATGATAGAGTTATGATAGGGCTATAATAGGGCTATGATAGAGTTATGATAGAGCTATGATAGAGTTATGATAGAGTTATGATAGAGTTATGATAGAGTTATGATAGAGCTATGATAGAGTTATCATAACTCTATCAGAGCTATGATAGAGTTATGATAGAGTTATGATAGAGCTATGATAGAGTTAGGATAGAGCTATGATAGAGTTATGATAGAGCTATGATAGAGTTATGATAATGTTATGATAGAGCTATGATAGAGTTATGATAGAGTTATGATAGAGCTATGATAGAGTTATGATAGAGTTATGATAGAGTTATGATAGAGCGATGATAGAGTTATGATAGAGTTATGATAGAGCTATGATAGAGTTATGATAGAGTTATGATAGAGTTATGATAGAGCTATGATAGAGTTATGATAGAGCAATGATAGAGTTATGATAGAGCTATGATAGAGTTATGATAGAGCTATGATAGAGTTATGATAGAGTTATGATAGAGTTATGATAGAGCTATGATAGAGTTATGATAGAGCTATGATAGAGTTATGATAGAGTTATGATAGAGTTATGATAGAGCTATGATAGAGTTATGATAGAGCTATGATAGAGTTATGATAGAGCTATGATAGAGTTATGATAGAGCTATGATAGAGTTATGATAGAGCTATGATAGAGTTATGATAGAGTTATGATAGAGTTATGATAGAGTTATGATAGAGTTATGATAGAGTTATGATAGAGCGATGATAGAGTTATGATAGAGCTATGATAGAGTTATGATAGAGTTATGATAGAGTTATGATAATGTTATGATAGAGTTATGATAGAGTTATGATAGAGTTATGATAATGTTATGATAGAGTTATGATAGAGTTATGATAGAGTTATGATAATGTTATGATAGAGTTATGATAGAGTTATGATAGGGCTATGATAGAGTTATGATAGAGTTATGATAGTTATGATAGTGCTATGATAGAGCTATGATAGAGTTATGATAGAGTTATGATAGAGCTATGATAGAGTTATCATAACTCTATCAGAGCTATGATAGAGTTATGATAGAGTTATGATAGAGCTATGATAGAGTTATGATAGAGCTATGATAGAGTTATGATAGAGCTATGATAGAGTTATGATAGAGTTATGATAGAGCTATGATAGAGTTATGATAGAGCTATGATAGAGTTATGATAGAGCTATGATAGAGTTATGATAGAGTTATGATAGAGCTATGATAGAGCTATGATAGAGTTATGATAGGGCTATAATAGGGCTATGATAGAGTTATGATAGAGTTATGATAGAGTTATAATAGAGTTATGATAGAGTTATGATAGAGTTATGATAGAGCTATGATAGAGTTATGATAGAGCTATGATAGAGTTATGATAGAGTTATGATAGAGTTATGATAGAGTTATGATAGAGTTATCATAACTCTATCAGAGCTATGATAGAGTTATGATAGAGTTATGATAGAGCTATGATAGAGTTATGATAGAGCTATGATAGAGTTATGATAGAGCTATGATAGAGTTATGATAATGTTATGATAGAGCTATGATAGAGTTATGATAGAGTTATGATAGTTATGATAGAGTTATGATAGAGTTATGATAGAGCTATGATAGAGCTATGATAGAGTTATGATAGAGTTATGATAGAGTTATGATAGAGTTATGATAGAGCTATGATAGATCTATGATAGAGTTATGATAGAGTTATGATAGGGCTATGATAGAGATACGATAGAGTCATGATAGAGTTATGATAGAGCTATGATAGAGCTATGATAGAGTTATGATAGAGCTATGATAGAGTTACGATAGAGCTACGATAGAGTTATGATAGAGTTATGATAGAGTTATGATAGAGTTATGATAGAGTTATGATAGAGCTATGATAGAGTTATGATAGAGCTATGATAGAGCTATGATAGAGCTATGATAGAGCTATGATAGAGTTATGATAGAGCTATGATAGAGTTATGATAGAGTTATGATAGAGTTATGATAGAGCTATGATAGAGTTATGATAGAGCTATGATAGAGTTATGATAGAGCTATGATAGAGTTATGATAGAGTTATGATAGAGCTATGATAGAGCTATGATAGAGTTATGATAGAGTTATGATAGAGTTATGATAGAGCTATGATAGAGTTATGATAGAGCTATGATAGAGGTATGATAGAGTTATGATAGAGCTATGATAGAGCTATGATAGAGTTATGATAGGGCTATAATAGGGCTATGATAGAGTTATGATAGAGCTATGATAGAGTTATGATAGAGTTATGATAGAGCTATGATAGAGTTATCATAACTCTATCAGAGCTATGATAGAGTTATGATAGGGTTATGATAGGGTTATGATAGAGCTATGATAGAGCTATGATAGAGTTATGATAGGGTTATGATAGAGTTATGCTTGAGCTATGATAGAGTTATGATAGAGCTATGATAGAGTTATGATAGAGCTATGATAGAGTTATGATAATGTTATGATAGAGCTATGATAGAGTTATGATAGAGTTATGATAGAGCTATGATAGAGTTATGATAGAGTTACGATAGAGCTATGATAGAGTTATGATAATGTTATGATAGAGCTATGATAGAGCTATGATAGAGTTACGATAGAGCTATGATAGAGTTATGATAATGTTATGATAGAGCTATGATAGAGTTATGATAGAGTTATGATAATGTTATGATAGAGCTATGATAGAGTTATGATAGAGTTATGATAGACCTATGATAGAGTTATGATAGAGTTATGATAGAGCTATGATAGAGTTATGATAGAGTTATGATAGAGTTATGATAGAGTTATGATAGAGTTATGATAGAGCTATGATAGAGTTATGATAGAGTTATGATAGACCTATGATAGAGTTATGATAGAGTTATGATAGAGCTATGATAGAGTTATGATAGAGTTATGATAGAGTTATGATAGAGCTATGATAGAGTTATGATAGAGTTATAATAGAGTTATGATAGAGTTATGATAGAGCTATGATAGAGTTATGATAGAGCTATGATAGAGTTATGATAGAGTTATGATAGAGTTATGATAGAGTTATGATAGAGTTATCATAACGCTATCAGAGCTATGATAGAGTTATGATAGAGTTATGATAGAGCTATGATAGAGTTATGATAGAGCTATGATAGAGTTATGATAGAGCTATGATAGAGTTATGATAATGTTATGATAGAGCTATGATAGAGTTATGATAGAGTTATGATAGAGTTATGATAGAGCTATGATAGAGCTATGATAGAGTTATGATAGAGTTATGATAGAGTTATGATAGAGCTATGATAGAGCTATGATAGAGTTATGATAGAGCTATGATAGAGTTATGATAGAGTTATGATAGAGTTATGATAGAGCTATGATAGAGTTATGATAGAGCTATGATAGAGTTATGATAGAGTTATGATAGAGCTATGATAGAGCTATAATAGAGTTATGATAGGGCTATAATAGGGCTATGATAGAGTTATGATAGAGCTATGATAGAGTTATGATAGAGTTATGATAGAGTTAGGATAGAGTTATGATAATGTTATGATAGAGCTATGATAGAGTTATGATAGAGTTATGATAGAGTTATGATAGAGCTATGATAGAGTTATGATAGAGCTATGATAGAGTTATCATAACTCTATCAGAGCTATGATAGAGTTATGATAGAGTTATGATAGAGCTATGATAGAGTTAGGATAGAGCTATGATAGAGTTATGATAGAGCTATGATAGAGTTATGATAATGTTATGATAGAGCTATGATAGAGTTATGATAGAGTTATGATAGAGCTATGATAGAGTTATGATAGAGTTATGATAGAGTTATGATAGAGCGATGATAGAGTTATGATAGAGTTATGATAGAGCTATGATAGAGTTATGATAGAGTTATGATAGAGTTATGATAGAGCTATGATAGAGTTATGATAGAGCAATGATAGAGTTATGATAGAGCTATGATAGAGTTATGATAGAGTTATGATAGAGTTATGATAGAGCTATGATAGAGTTATGATAGAGCTATGATAGAGTTATGATAGAGTTATGATAGAGTTATGATAGAGTTATGATAGAGTTATGATAGAGCGATGATAGAGTTATGATAGAGCTATGATAGAGTTATGATAGAGTTATGATAGAGTTATGATAATGTTATGATAGAGTTATGATAGAGTTATAATAGAGTTATGATAATGTTATGATAGAGTTATGATAGAGTTATGATAGAGTTATGATAATGTTATGATAGAGTTATGATAGAGTTATGATAGGGCTATGATAGAGTTATGATAGAGTTATGATAGTTATGATAGAGCTATGATAGAGCTAGGATAGAGTTATGATAGAGTTATGATAGAGCTATGATAGAGTTATCATAACTCTATCAGAGCTATGATAGAGTTATGATAGAGTTATGATAGAGCTATGATAGAGTTATGATAGAGCTATGATAGAGTTATGATAGAGCTATGATAGAGTTATGATAGAGTTATGATAGAGCTATGATAGAGTTATGATAGAGCTATGATAGAGTTATGATAGAGCTATGATAGAGTTATGATAGAGTTATGATAGAGCTATGATAGAGCTATGATAGAGTTATGATAGGGCTATAATAGGGCTATGATAGAGTTATGATAGAGTTATAATAGAGTTATGATAGAGTTATGATAGAGTTATGATAGAGCTATGATAGAGTTATGATAGAGTTATGATAGAGTTATGATAGAGTTATGATAGAGCTATGATAGAGTTATGATAGAGCTATGATAGAGTTATGATAGAGCTATGATAGAGTTATGATAGAGCTATGATAGAGTTATGATAGAGCTATGATAGAGTTATGATAGAGTTATGATAGAGCTATGACAGAGCTATGATAGAGTTATGATAGGGCTATAATAGGGCTATGATAGAGTTATGATAGAGTTATAATAGAGTTATGATAGAGTTATGATAGAGTTATGATAGAGCTATGATAGAGTTATGATAGAGTTATGATAGAGTTATGATAGAGTTATGATAGAGCTATGATAGAGTTATGATAGAGCTATGATAGAGCTATGATAGAGCTATGATAGAGTTATGATAGAGTTATGATAGAGCTATGATAGAGTTATGATAGAGTTATAATAGAGTTATGATAGTGTTATGATAGAGTTATGATAGAGCTATGATAGAGTTATGATAGAGCTATGATAGAGTTATGATAGAGTTATGATAGAGTTATGATAGAGTTATGATAGAGTTATCATAACTCTATCAGAGCTATGATAGAGTTATGATAGAGTTATGATAGAGCTATGATAGAGTTATGATAGAGCTATGATAGAGTTATGATAGAGCTATGATAGAGTTATGATAATGTTATGATAGAGCTATGATAGAGTTATGATAGAGTTATGATAGAGTTATGATAGAGTTATGATAGAGTTATGATAGAGCTATGATAGAGCTATGATAGAGTTATGATAGAGTTATGATAGAGTTATGATAGAGTTATGATAGAGTTATGATAGAGCTATGATAGAGCTATGATAGAGTTATGATAGAGCTATGATAGAGTTATGATAGAGTTATGATAGAGTTATGATAGAGCTATGATAGAGTTATGATAGAGTTATGATAGAGTTATGATAGAGCTATGATAGGGCTATAATAGAGCTATGATAGAGTTATGATAGAGCTATGATAGAGCTATGATAGAGTTATGATAGAGTTATGATAGAGTTATGATAGAGTTATGATAGAGCTATGATAGAGTTATCATAACTCTATCAGAGCTATGATAGAGTTATGATAGAGTTATGATAGAGCTATGATAGAGTTAGGATAGAGCTATGATAAAGTTATGATAGAGCTATGATAGAGTTATGATAATGTTATGATAGAGCTATGATAGAGTTATGATAGAGTTATGATAGAGCTATGATAGAGTTATGATAGAGTTATGATAGAGTTATGATAGAGTTATGATAGAGTTATGATAGAGCTATGATAGAGTTATGATAGAGTTATGATAGAGTTATGATAGAGCTATGATAGAGTTATGATAGAGCAATGATAGAGTTATGATAGAGCTATGATAGAGTTATGATAGAGTTATGATAGAGTTATGATAGAGCTATGATAGAGTTATGATAGAGCTATGATAGAGTTATGATAGAGTTATGATAGAGTTATGATAGAGTTATGATAGAGCGATGATAGAGTTATGATAGAGCTATGATAGAGTTATGATAGAGTTATGATAGAGTTATGATAGGGCTATGATAGAGTTATGATAGAGTTATGATAGAGTTATGATAGAGTTATGATAGAGTTATGATAATGTTATGATAGAGTTATGATAGAGTTATGATAGAGTTATGATAATGTTATGATAGAGTTATGATAGAGTTATGATAGAGTTATGATAATGTTATGATAGAGTTATGATAGAGTTATGATAGGGCTATGATAGAGTTATGATAGAGTTATGATAGTTATGATAGAGCTATGATAGAGCTATGATAGAGTTATCATAACTCTATCAGAGCTATGATAGAGTTATGATAGAGCTATGATAGAGTTATGATAATGTTATGATAGAGCTATGATAGAGTTATGATAGAGTTATGATAGAGTTATGATAGAGCTATGATAGAGTTAGGATAGAGCTATGATAGAGTTATGATAGAGCTATGATAGAGTTATGATAATGTTATGATAGAGCTATGATAGAGTTATGATAGAGTTATGATAGAGCTATGATAGAGTTATGATAGAGTTATGATAGAGTTATGATAGAGCGATGATAGAGTTATGATAGAGTTATGATAGAGCTATGATAGAGTTATGATAGAGTTATGATAGAGTTATGATAGAGCTATGATAGAGTTATGATAGAGCAATGATAGAGTTATGATAGAGCTATGATAGAGTTATGATAGAGTTATGATAGAGTTATGATAGAGCTATGATAGAGTTATGATAGAGCTATGATAGAGTTATGATAGAGTTATGATAGAGTTATGATAGAGTTATGATAGAGTTATGATAGAGCGATGATAGAGTTATGATAGAGCTATGATAGAGTTATGATAGAGTTATGATAGAGTTATGATAATGTTATGATAGAGTTATGATAGAGTTATGATAGAGTTATGATAATGTTATGATAGAGTTATGATAGAGTTATGATAGAGGTATGATAATGTTATGATAGAGTTATGATAGAGTTATGATAGGGCTATGATAGAGTTATGATAGAGTTATGATAGTTATGATAGAGCTATGATAGAGCTATGATAGAGTTATGATAGAGTTATGATAGAGCTATGATAGAGTTATCATAACTCTATCAGAGCTATGATAGAGTTATGATAGAGTTATGATAGAGCTATGATAGAGTTATGATAGAGCTATGATAGAGTTATGATAGAGCTATGATAGAGTTATGATAGAGTTATGATAGAGCTATGATAGAGTTATGATAGAGCTATGATAGAGCTATGATAGAGTTATGATAGAGCTATGATAGAGTTATGATAGAGTTATAATAGAGTTATGATAGAGTTATGATAGAGTTATGATAGAGCTATGATAGAGTTATGATAGAGCTATGATAGAGTTATGATAGAGTTATGATAGAGTTATGATAGAGTTATGATAGAGCTATGATAGAGTTATGATAGAGCTATGATAGAGTTATGATAGAGTTATGATAGAGTTATGATAGAGTTATGATAGAGTTATCATAACTCTATCAGAGCTATGATAGAGTTATGATAGAGTTATGATAGAGCTATGATAGAGTTATGATAGAGCTATGATAGAGTTATGATAGAGCTATGATAGAGTTATGATAATGTTATGATAGAGCTTTGATAGAGTTATGATAGAGTTATGATAGAGTTATGATAGAGTTATGATAGAGTTATGATAGAGCTATGATAGAGCTATGATAGAGTTATGATAGAGTTATGATAGAGTTATGATAGAGCTATGATAGAGCTATGATAGAGTTATGATAGAGCTATGATAGAGTTATGATAGAGTTATGATAGAGTTATGATAGAGCTATGATAGAGTTATGATAGAGCTATGATAGAGTTATGATAGAGTTATGATAGAGCTATGATAGAGCTATGATAGAGTTATGATAGAGTTATGATAGGGCTATAATAGGGCTATGATAGAGTTATGATAGAGCTATGATAGAGTTATGATAGAGTTATGATAGAGTTATGATAGAGTTATGATAGAGCTATGATAGAGTTATCATAACTCTATCAGAGCTATGATAGAGTTATGATAGAGTTATGATAGAGCTATGATAGAGTTAGGATAGAGCTATGATAAAGTTATGATAGAGCTATGATAGAGTTATGATAATGTTATGATAGAGCTATGATAGAGTTATGATAGAGTTATGATAGAGCTATGATAGAGTTATGATAGAGTTATGATAGAGTTATGATAGAGCGATGATAGAGTTATGATAGAGTTATGATAGAGCTATGATAGAGTTATGATAGAGTTATGATAGAGTTATGATAGAGCTATGATAGAGTTATGATAGAGCAATGATAGAGTTATGATAGAGTTATGATAGAGTTATGATAGAGTTATGATAGAGTTATGATAGAGCTATGATAGAGTTATGATAGAGCTATGATAGAGTTATGATAGAGTTATGATAGAGTTATGATAGAGTTATGATAGAGTTATGATAGAGCGATGATAGAGTTATGATAGAGCTATGATAGAGTTATGATAGAGTTATGATAGAGTTATGATAGGGCTATGATAGAGTTATGATAGAGTTATGATAGAGTTATGATAGAGTTATGATAGAGTTATGATAATGTTATGATAGAGTTATGATAGAGTTATGATAGAGTTATGATAATGTTATGATAGAGTTATGATAGAGTTATGATAGAGTTATGATAATGTTATGATAGAGTTATGATAGAGTTATGATAGGGCTATGATAGAGTTATGATAGAGTTATGATAGTTATGATAGTTATGATAGAGCTATGATAGAGCTATGATAGAGTTATGATAGAGTTATGATAGAGCTATGATAGAGTTATCATAACTCTATCAGAGCTATGATAGAGTTATGATAGAGTTATGATAGAGCTATGATAGAGTTATGATAGAGCTATGATAGAGTTATGATAGAGCTATGATAGAGTTATGATAGAGTTATGATAGAGCTATGATAGAGTTATGATAGAGCTATGATAGAGTTATGATAGAGCTATGATAGAGATACGATAGAGCAATGATAGAGCTATGATAGAGTTATGATAGAGCTATGATAGAGTTATGATAGAGTTATGAAAGAGCTATGATAGAGCTATGATAGAGTTATGATAGAGTTATAATAGAGTTATGACAGAGTTATGATAGAGTTATGATAGAGCTATGATAGAGTTATGATAGAGCTATGATAGAGTTATGATAGAGTTATGATAGAGTTATGATAGAGTTATCATAACTCTATCAGAGCTATGATAGAGTTATGATAGAGTTATGATAGAGCTATGATAGAGTTATGATAGAGCTATGATAGAGTTATGATAGAGCTATGATAGAGTTATGATAATGTTATGATAGAGCTATGATAGAGTTATGATAGAGTTATGATAGAGTTATGATAGAGTTATGATAGTGCTATGATAGAGCTATGATAGAGTTATGATA
Organism: Proterorhinus semilunaris; assembly: GCA_021464625.1. Lineage (NCBI taxonomy): Eukaryota > Metazoa > Chordata > Actinopteri > Gobiiformes > Gobiidae > Proterorhinus > Proterorhinus semilunaris. The sequence goes on along the minus strand of CM038349.1, from coordinate 42,543,403 downwards.
GAGCTATGATAGAGTTATGATAGAGTTATGATAGAGTTATGATAGAGTTATGATAGAGCTATGATAGAGTTATCATAACTCTATCAGAGCTATGATAGAGTTATGATAGAGTTATGATAGAGCTATGATAGAGTTAGGATAGAGCTATGATAGAGTTATGATAGAGCTATGATAGAGTTATGATAATGTTATGATAGAGCTATGATAGAGTTATGATAGAGTTATGATAGAGCTATGATAGAGTTATGATAGAGTTATGATAGAGTTATGATAGAGCGATGATAGAGTTATGATAGAGTTATGATAGAGCTATGATAGAGTTATGATAGGGCTATAATAGGGCTATGATAGAGTTGTGATAGAGCTATGATAGAGTTATGATAGAGTTATAATAGAGTTATGATAGAGTTATGATAGAGTTATGATAGAGCTATGATAGAGTTATGATAGAGCTATGATAGAGTTATGATAGAGTTATGATAGAGTTATGATAGAGTTATCATAACTCTATCAGAGCTATGATAGAGTTATGATAGAGTTATGATAGAGCTATGATAGAGTTATGATAGAGCTATGATAGAGTTATGATAGAGCTATGATAGAGTTATGATAATGTTATGATAGAGCTACGATAGAGTTATGATAGAGTTATGATAGAGTTATGATAGAGTTATGATAGTGCTATGATAGAGCTATGATAGAGTTATGATAGAGTTATGATAGAGTTATGATAGAGTTATGATAGAGTTATGATAGAGCTATGATAGAGTTATGATAGAGCTATGATAGAGTTATGATAGAGTTATGATAGAGCTATGATAGAGTTATCATAACTCTATCAGAGCTATGATAGAGTTATGATAGAGTTATGATAGAGCTATGATAGAGTTATGATAGAGTTATGATAGAGTTATGATAGGGCTATAATAGGGCTATGATAGAGTTATGATAGAGCTATGATAGAGTTATGATAGAGTTATGATAGAGTTATGATAGAGTTATGATAGAGCTATGATAGAGTTATCATAACTCTATCAGAGCTATGATAGAGTTATGATAGAGTTATGATAGAGCTATGATAGAGTTAGGATAGAGCTATGATAGAGCTATGATAGAGTTATGATAATGTTATGATAGAGCTATGATAGAGTTATGATAGAGTTATGATAGAGCTATGATAGAGTTATGATAGAGTTATGATAGAGTTATGATAGAGCGATGATAGAGTTATGATAGAGCTATGATAGAGTTATGATAGAGTTATGATAGAGTTATGATAGGGCTATGATAGAGTTATGATAGAGTTATGATAGAGTTATGATAGAGTTATGATAGAGTTATGATAGAGCTATGATAGAGTTATGATAGAGCAATAATAGAGTTATGATAGAGCTATGATAGAGTTATGATAGAGTTATGATAGAGTTATGATAGAGCTATGATAGAGTTATGATAGAGTTATGATAGAGCTATGATAGAGTTATGATAGAGTTTTGATAGAGCGATGATAGAGTTATGATAGAGCTATGATAGAGTTATGATAGAGTTATGATAGAGTTATGATAGGGCTATGATAGAGTTATGATAGAGTTATGATAGAGTTATGATAGAGTTATGATAGAGTTATGATAATGTTATGATAAAGTTATGATAGAGTTATGATAGAGTTATGATAAAGTTATGAAAGAGTTATGATAGAGTTATGATAGAGTTATGATAATGTTATGATAGAGTTATGATAGAGTTATGATAGGGCTATGATAGAGTTATGATAGAGTTATGATAGTTATGATAGAGCTATGATAGAGCTATGATAGAGTTATGATAGAGTTATGATAGAGTTATGATAGAGCTATGATAGAGTTATGATAGAGTTATGATAGAGTTATGATAGGGCTATGATAGAGTTATGATAGAGTTATGATAGTTATGATAGGGCTATGATAGAGTTATGATAGAGTTATGATAGTTATGATAGAGCTATGATAGAGCTATGATAGAGTTATGATAGAGTTATGATAGAGTTATGATAGAGCTATGATAGAGTTATGATAATGTTATGATAGAGCTATGATAGAGTTATGATAGAGTTATGATAGAGCTATGATAGAGTTATGATAGAGTTATGATAGAGTTATGATAGAGCGATGATAGAGTTATGATAGAGTTATGATAGAGCTATGATAGAGTTATGATAGGGCTATAATAGGGCTATGATAGAGTTATGATAGAGCTATGATAGAGTTATGATAGAGTTATAATAGAGTTATGATAGAGTTATGATAGAGTTATGATAGAGCTATGATAGAGTTATGATAGAGCTATGATAGAGTTATGATAGAGTTATGATAATGTTATGATAGAGCTATGATAGAGTTATGATAGAGTTATGAAAGAGTTATGATAGAGCTATGATAGAGTTATGATAGAGTTATGATAGAGTTATGATAATGTTATGATAGAGTTATGATAGAGTTATGATAGAGCTATGATAGAGCTATGATAGAGTTATGATAGGGCTATAATAGGGCTATGATAGAGTTATGATAGAGCTATGATAGAGTTATGATAGAGTTATGATAGAGTTATGATAGAGTTATGATAGAGCTATGATAGAGTTATCATAACTCTATCGGAGCTATGATAGAGTTATGATAGAGTTATGATAGAGCTATGATAGAGTTATGATAGAGCTATGATAGAGTTATGATAATGTTATGATAGAGCTATGATAGAGTTATGATAGAGTTATGATAGAGTTATCATAACTCTATCGGAGCTATGATAGAGTTATGATAGAGTTATGATAGAGCTATGATAGAGTTTTGATAGAGCTATGATAGAGTTATGATAGAGCTATGATAGAGTTATGATAATGTTATGATAGAGCTATGATAGAGTTATGATAGAGCTATGATAGAGTTATGATAGAGCTATGATAGAGTTATGATAGAGTTATGATAGAGCTATGATAGAGTTATGATAGAGCTATGATAGAGTTATGATAATGTTATGATAGAGCTATGATAGAGTTATGATAGAGTTATGATAGAGTTATGATAGAGTTATCATAACTCTATCTGAGCTATGATAGAGTTATGATAGAGTTATGATAGAGCTATGATAGAGTTATGATAGAGCTATGATAGAGTTATGATAGAGGTATGATAGAGCTATGATAGAGTTATGATAGAGTTATGATAGAGCTATGATAGAGTTATGATAGAGCTATGATAGTTATGATAGAGTTATGATAATGTTATGATAGAGCTATGATAGAGTTATGATAGAGTTATGATAGAGCTATGATAGAGCTATGATAGAGTTATGATAGAGTTATGATAGAGTTATGATAGAGCTATGATAGAGTTATGATAGAGTTATGATAGAGTTATGATAGAGCTATGATAGAGTTATGATAGAGTTATGATAGAGTTATGATAGAGCGATGATAGAGTTATGATAGAGTTATGATAGAGCTATGATAGAGCTATGATAGAGTTATGATAGAGTTATGATAGAGTTATGATAGAGTTATGATAGAGTTATGATAGAGTTATGATAGAGCTATGATAGAGTTATGATAGAGTTATGAAAGAGTTATGATAGAGCTATAATAGAGTTATGATAGAGCTATAATAGAGTTATGATAGAGTTATGATAGAGTTATGATAATGTTATGATAGAGCTATGATAGAGTTATGATAGAGCTATGATAGAGTTATCATAACTCTATCGGAGCTATGATAGAGTTATGATAGAGCTATGATAGAGTTATGATAGAGCTATGATAGAGTTATGATAATGTTATGATAGAGCTATGATAGAGTTATGATAGAGTTATCATAACTCTATCGGAGCTATGATAGAGTTATGATAGAGTTATGATAGAGCTATGATAGAGTTATGATAGAGCTATGATAGAGTTATGATAATGTTATGATAGAGCTATGATAGAGTTATGATAGAGCGATGATAGAGTTATGATAGAGTTATGATAGAGCTATGATAGAGTTATGATAGAGTTATGATAGAGCTATGATAGAGTTATGATAGAGTTATGATAGAGCTATGATAGAGTTATTATAGAGCTATGATAGTTATGATAGAGTTATGATAGAGTTATGATAGAGTTATGATAGAGCTATGATAGAGTTATGATAGAGTTATAGAGCGATGATAAAGTTATGATAGAGTTATGATAGAGTTATGATAGAGCTATGATAGAGTTATGATAGAGTTATGATAGAGTTATAGAGCGATGATAAAGTTATGATAGAGTTATGATAGAGTTATGATAGAGTTATGATAGAGTTATGATAGAGCTATGATAGAGTTATGATAGAGTTATGATAGAGCTATGATAGAGTTATGATAGAGTTATGATAGAGCTATGATAGAGTTATGATAGAGCTATGATAGAGTTATGATAATGTTATGATAGAGCTATGATAGAGTTATGATAGAGTTATGATAGAGCTATGATAGAGTTATGATAGAGTTATGATAGAGCTATGATAGAGCTATGATAGAGCTATGATAGAGTTATGATAGAGTTATGATAGAGTTATGATAGAGCTATGATAGAGTTATGATAGAGTTATGATAGAGTTATGATAGAGTTATGAAAGAGTTATGATAGAGCTATAATAGAGTTATGATAGAGTTATGATAGAGTTATGATAGAGTTATGATTTGAGTTATGATAGAGCTATGATAGAGTTATGATAGAGCTATGATAGTTATGATAGAGTTATGATAATGTTATGATAGAGCTATGATAGAGTTATGATAGAGTTATGATAGAGCTATGATAGAGCTATGATAGAGCTATGATAGAGTTATGATAGTTAATATAGAGTTATGATAGAGTTATGATAATGTTATGATAGAGTTATGATAGAGCTATGATAGAGCTATGATAGAGCTATGATAGAGTTATGATAGAGCTATGATAGAGTTATGATAGAGTTATGATAGAGCTATGATAGAGTTATGATAGAGTTTTGATAGAGCGATGATAGAGTTATGATAGAGCTATGATAGAGTTATGATAGAGTTATGATAGAGTTATGATAGGGCTATGATAGAGTTATGATAGAGTTATGATAGAGTTATGATAGAGTTATGATAGAGTTATGATAATGTTATGATAAAGTTATGATAGAGTTATGATAGAGTTATGATAAAGTTATGAAAGAGTTATGATAGAGTTATGATAGAGTTATGATAATGTTATGATAGAGTTATGATAGAGTTATGATAGGGCTATGATAGAGTTATGATAGAGTTATGATAGTTATGATAGAGCTATGATAGAGCTATGATAGAGTTATGATAGAGTTATGATAGAGTTATGATAGAGCTATGATAGAGTTATGATAGAGTTATGATAGAGTTATGATAGGGCTATGATAGAGTTATGATAGAGTTATGATAGTTATGATAGGGCTATGATAGAGTTATGATAGAGTTATGATAGTTATGATAGAGCTATGATAGAGCTATGATAGAGTTATGATAGAGTTATGATAGAGTTATGATAGAGCTATGATAGAGTTATGATAATGTTATGATAGAGCTATGATAGAGTTATGATAGAGTTATGATAGAGCTATGATAGAGTTATGATAGAGTTATGATAGAGTTATGATAGAGCGATGATAGAGTTATGATAGAGTTATGATAGAGCTATGATAGAGTTATGATAGGGCTATAATAGGGCTATGATAGAGTTATGATAGAGCTATGATAGAGTTATGATAGAGTTATAATAGAGTTATGATAGAGTTATGATAGAGTTATGATAGAGCTATGATAGAGTTATGATAGAGCTATGATAGAGTTATGATAGAGTTATGATAATGTTATGATAGAGCTATGATAGAGTTATGATAGAGTTATGAAAGAGTTATGATAGAGCTATGATAGAGTTATGATAGAGTTATGATAGAGTTATGATAATGTTATGATAGAGTTATGATAGAGTTATGATAGAGCTATGATAGAGCTATGATAGAGTTATGATAGGGCTATAATAGGGCTATGATAGAGTTATGATAGAGCTATGATAGAGTTATGATAGAGTTATGATAGAGTTATGATAGAGTTATGATAGAGCTATGATAGAGTTATCATAACTCTATCGGAGCTATGATAGAGTTATGATAGAGTTATGATAGAGCTATGATAGAGTTATGATAGAGCTATGATAGAGTTATGATAATGTTATGATAGAGCTATGATAGAGTTATGATAGAGTTATGATAGAGTTATCATAACTCTATCGGAGCTATGATAGAGTTATGATAGAGTTATGATAGAGCTATGATAGAGTTTTGATAGAGCTATGATAGAGTTATGATAGAGCTATGATAGAGTTATGATAATGTTATGATAGAGCTATGATAGAGTTATGATAGAGCTATGATAGAGTTATGATAGAGCTATGATAGAGTTATGATAGAGTTATGATAGAGCTATGATAGAGTTATGATAGAGCTATGATAGAGTTATGATAATGTTATGATAGAGCTATGATAGAGTTATGATAGAGTTATGATAGAGTTATGATAGAGTTATCATAACTCTATCTGAGCTATGATAGAGTTATGATAGAGTTATGATAGAGCTATGATAGAGTTATGATAGAGCTATGATAGAGTTATGATAGAGGTATGATAGAGCTATGATAGAGTTATGATAGAGTTATGATAGAGCTATGATAGAGTTATGATAGAGCTATGATAGTTATGATAGAGTTATGATAATGTTATGATAGAGCTATGATAGAGTTATGATAGAGTTATGATAGAGCTATGATAGAGCTATGATAGAGCTATGATAGAGTTATGATAGAGTTATGATAGAGTTATGATAGAGCTATGATAGAGTTATGATAGAGTTATGATAGAGTTATGATAGAGCTATGATAGAGTTATGATAGAGTTATGATAGAGTTATGATAGAGCGATGATAGAGTTATGATAGAGTTATGATAGAGCTATGATAGAGCTATGATAGAGTTATGATAGAGTTATGATAGAGTTATGATAGAGTTATGATAGAGTTATGATAGAGTTATGATAGAGCTATGATAGAGTTATGATAGAGTTATGAAAGAGTTATGATAGAGCTATAATAGAGTTATGATAGAGCTATAATAGAGTTATGATAGAGTTATGATAGAGTTATGATAATGTTATGATAGAGCTATGATAGAGTTATGATAGAGCTATGATAGAGTTATCATAACTCTATCGGAGCTATGATAGAGTTATGATAGAGCTATGATAGAGTTATGATAGAGCTATGATAGAGTTATGATAATGTTATGATAGAGCTATGATAGAGTTATGATAGAGTTATCATAACTCTATCGGAGCTATGATAGAGTTATGATAGAGTTATGATAGAGCTATGATAGAGTTATGATAGAGCTATGATAGAGTTATGATAATGTTATGATAGAGCTATGATAGAGTTATGATAGAGCGATGATAGAGTTATGATAGAGTTATGATAGAGCTATGATAGAGTTATGATAGAGTTATGATAGAGCTATGATAGAGTTATGATAGAGTTATGATAGAGCTATGATAGAGTTATTATAGAGCTATGATAGTTATGATAGAGTTATGATAGAGTTATGATAGAGTTATGATAGAGCTATGATAGAGTTATGATAGAGTTATAGAGCGATGATAAAGTTATGATAGAGTTATGATAGAGTTATGATAGAGCTATGATAGAGTTATGATAGAGTTATGATAGAGTTATAGAGCGATGATAAAGTTATGATAGAGTTATGATAGAGTTATGATAGAGTTATGATAGAGTTATGATAGAGCTATGATAGAGTTATGATAGAGTTATGATAGAGCTATGATAGAGTTATGATAGAGTTATGATAGAGCTATGATAGAGTTATGATAGAGCTATGATAGAGTTATGATAATGTTATGATAGAGCTATGATAGAGTTATGATAGAGTTATGATAGAGCTATGATAGAGTTATGATAGAGTTATGATAGAGCTATGATAGAGCTATGATAGAGCTATGATAGAGTTATGATAGAGTTATGATAGAGTTATGATAGAGCTATGATAGAGTTATGATAGAGTTATGATAGAGTTATGATAGAGTTATGAAAGAGTTATGATAGAGCTATAATAGAGTTATGATAGAGTTATGATAGAGTTATGATAGAGTTATGATTTGAGTTATGATAGAGCTATGATAGAGTTATGATAGAGCTATGATAGTTATGATAGAGTTATGATAATGTTATGATAGAGCTATGATAGAGTTATGATAGAGTTATGATAGAGCTATGATAGAGCTATGATAGAGCTATGATAGAGTTATGATAGTTAATATAGAGTTATGATAGAGTTATGATAATGTTATGATAGAGTTATGATAGAGCTATGATAGAGCTATGATAGAGCTATGATAGAGCTATGATAGAGTTATGATAGAGTTATGATAGAGTTATGATAATGTTATGATAGAGCTATGATAGAGTTATGATAGAGTTATGAAAGAGTTATGATAGAGCTATAATAGAGTTATGATAGAGTTATGATAATGTTATGATAGAGTTATGATAGAGTTATGATAGAGCTATGATAGAGTTATGATAGAGTTATGATAGAGTTATGATAGAGTTATGATAGAGCTATGATAGAGTTATGATAAAGTTATGATAGAGCTATGATAGAGTTATGATAGAGCTATGATAGAGTTATGATAGAGCTATGATAGAGTTATGATAGAGCTATGATAGAGTTATGATAATGTTATGATAGAGCTATGATAGAGTTATGATAGAGTTATGATAGAGCTATGATAGAGTTATGATAGAGTTATGATAGAGCTATGATAGAGTTATGATAGAGTTATGATAGAGCTATGATAGAGCGATGATAGAGTTATGATAGAGTTATGATAGAGCTATGATAGAGCTATGATAGAGTTATGATAGAGTTATGATAGAGTTATGATAATGTTATGATAGAGCTATGATAGAGTTATGATAGAGTTATGAAAGAGTTATGATAGAGCTATGATAGAGTTATGATAGAGTTATGATAGAGTTATGATAATGTTATGATAGAGTTATGATAGAGTTATGATGGCGCTATGATAGAGCTATGATAGAGTTATGATAGGGCTATAATAGGGCTATGATAGAGCTATGATAGAGTTATGATAGAGTTATGATAGAGCTATGATAGAGTTATCATAACTCTATCGGAGCTATGATAGAGTTATGATAGAGTTATGATAGAGCTATGATAGAGTTATGATAGAGCTATGATAGAGTTATGATAATGTTATGATAGAGCTATGATAGAGTTATGATAGAGTTATGATAGAGTTATCATAACTCTATCGGAGCTATGATAGAGTTATGATAGAGTTATGATAGAGCTATGATAGAGTTATGATAGAGTTATGATAGAGCTATGATAGAGTTATGATAGAGCTATGATAGAGTTATGATAATGTTATGATAGAGCTATGATAGAGTTATGATAGAGTTATGATAGAGTTATGACAGAGTTATGATAGAGTTATCATAACTCTATCGGAGCTATGATAGAGGTATGATAGAGTTATGATAGAGCTATGATAGAGTTATGATAGAGCTATGATAGAGTTATGATAGAGCTATGATAGAGTTATGATAGAGCTATGATAGAGTTATGATAGAGTTATGATAGAGTTATGATAGAGCTATGATAGAGTTATGATAGAGTTATGATAGAGCTATAATAGAGTTATGATAGAGCTATGATAGTTATGATAGAGTTATGATAGAGTTATGATAGAGTTATGATAGAGCTATGATAGAGTAATGATAGAGTTATGATAGAGCTATGATAGAGTTATGATAGAGTTATGATAGAGCGATGATAGAGTTATGATAGGGCTATGATAGAGTTATGATAGAGCTATGATAAAGTTATGATAGAGCTATTATAGAGTTATGATAGAGCTATGATAGAGTTATGATAGAGTTATGATAGAGCGATGATAGAGTTATGATAGAGCTATGATAAAGTTATGATAGAGCTATCTTAGAGTTATGATAAAGTTATGATAGAGCTATGATAGAGTTATGATAGAGTTATGATAGAGCGATGATAGAGTTATGATAGAGCTATGATAGAGTTATGATAGAGCTATCTTAGAGTTATGATAGAGTTATGATAGAGCGATGATAGAGTTATGATAGAGCTATGATAAAGTTATGATAGAGTTATGATAGAGAATCAGAATCAGAATCAGAATCAGAATCAGAATTCGTTTTATTGCCAAGGTTTGTGAACAAGGTTTACAAACTAGGAATTTTACTTGGTGCAAACGTGCGACATAAAACATATAACACAGAATTAAGATAAAAAATAAGCTAAGAACGTTAAACTATAAGGCTATAAGGGCATGCATAAAATAAAAAATATTAAATAAATAAGATAAAATAAAGTGACATATGTTAAGACAACAACAATTTGACAATGAACAACAGCGGGATTGTATATACAGATGTTTTGGCATTTAAAGTGGTATTAAGTGTTTAAAGTGATAAAGTGACAGCAGCGGGTCTAAGTGTGGACACACTGCAAGTGCAGATACATCCATGAGTCTGTGACTGAGCTACAGAGACTTGTATTTGTTCATGAGTCTGATGGCGGAGGGGAAAAAACTGTTCAAGTGGCGGGAGGTTATGATATAGTCATGATAGAGCTATGATAAAGTTATGATAGAGCTATCTTAGAGTTATGATAGAGTTATGATAGAGTTATGATATAGTCATGATAGAGCTATGATATAGTTATGATAGAGCTAAGTCAGCAACCAAAGAGAGCGATCCAATAGTTCTGGTGAATGGGCAAGCACTACAAGTGGTGCAAGAGTACAACTATTTAGGTGTCACCATGGATTCTCAATTATCGTTTTAAAAACATGTTAAGAAATTGAGAAACAAAATTAAATTCAATTTAGTGAATTTTAAACACATTAGAAATAACTTAACAACTGATGCTTCAAAACTGTACCTAAACGCCACAATTCTCTCGCATATTAATTATTGTTTGACGAGTTGGTCTCAGGCCAACAAGACCACGTTGTTGCCCATAGAAAGACTTTATAAGCGGACAGTAAAAACATTAGATACAAAGAACAATTCATATCACTATTGTAAAGTCTTTACCAAACATAAAGTGGGAACATTTGATAATGTACTCTGATGTAATTATGGTCTATAAAACTCTAAACGGACTTGCCCCGCCCCCATTGCAGGAGTTTATACAGCTCCATGTAAATACAAACACACGCTCTTCAAGCAGAGGAGACTGTACAATCCCATTTAGAAAGACTTGATTTGGACAATCTGCCTTCTCAGTACGCGCAGCACACTCCTGGAACTTGGTCCCAACAGAATTGAGGAACTTCAATGAAGGTACTTGATTCATCTTCTGTACTCAGTAGTTGAAGTCTTCGAACGTTTCGCCTCTCATCTAAAAGGCTTCGTCGGCGACAAAGGTCACAAACTGCACGCAGCTGAGTATATAGACCACTGCTAATTATCTGCCTAAGATAATTAGCAGTGAATAGGACAGATACTGGGTAGTGATTATCTATGAATAGGACATGACTAACCGATACTGAGGTGAGCAGATCGTTAAAGACGCTCTACTTCAAAGGTGTTTACCCACAGGTGAGAGTAGCTGTGATTAGAGGGGAGGAGCCGGGCCAACCCCAACTCCTCCCCATTGGTCTATATATTCAGCTGCGTGCAGTTTGTGACCTTTGTCGCTGACGAAGCCTTTTGGATGAGAGGCGAAACGTTCGAAGACATTAACTACTGAGTACAGAAGATTAATATTAAAATATGGCAATCATTTGTGCTATGTTGTGCTGTTTTGTGCCGTAAACATATTTGTATGTGCTGTTATCGTTCTGGAGATATTAATAGTTTTATTGGTTAGATCTGAGGTCACCCTGTACTTTATAAAGCTCCAAAACAAATGAAAATAGTGTCAACCCCTTGACTTGTTTAAACTGTTACAAACTTTAGAGCCTTGAGGCGTTCATGCTTGTCCTCCTCTGAAGTGTGTGAACGTGCCAAAGGCGCACAGCAACACACACTGCATGCAAAAAAGAATCATGAGTATCTCAAAAACAACACAAACGTAGCACAAATGATTTGTATATACATTTACATTTGGCTGAGCTTCACTCAGCTTCAGCACAGAGGCCCCTGCTCTGACCCCGGCACACGCGTACATGAGCATGTGCCCCTACAGGAGATTGTCTGTATAAATAGTAAATGGAGTCTTTGGGGCCACACGGGGCCCGGGGCCATGGCTGGTCCGTTTATTGAGCGTGTGCTGCAGACGTGTGAATGAATACTAGAGGCAGATCACCATAGAGACCCTCACCCCCTCCACCTCAGCCCCCCTCCCTCACTCGCACCATCCCCTGCCACAGTCCAGACTATGTTAAAACAAACAACCTTAAATGGAATAAATCCGTGTCTCAACAGAAGCCAGTGTTTGGAACCGCTCTGTCTCGAGGCGGTGGAGCTGAGAGCTGATGGTGACCTGCTCCCTCTCAGCTGCGCCGTGATAATCGCTTCCTCATTAGCATGGAAATTGTTTGATTAATATTAGTACAGAGAGGCACAAAATGGGGCTGTTATTGACCCTGGGGGCGCTGTGGCGCTCCAAGGCACTCTGTCACGGGGCCCTCGGAGGTACTCCCTAATTCAGCTCAGCTTTACTGTCTACTGTGTAAAGCCCACGAAGAGAACCCAAACTCTGTTCCTCACAATAGTTCACAAATGCATGTTCACAACAAGGGGCAGGAGGGAGGGGGAGAGTTCAGCTTCCGAGCAGTCTGTCACTCTTTCCTCCCCCCTCTCTTTCCCTCAGCCCTCTGACATGTGTTCCTGTGACAGCCCAGGCGCCTCCCCCCTCTGCTCCCTGGTTGGGCGGAGCGGGAGGCGCACACTGTCAGATGCTAGCTTTAATTAAGCCGATAATGTGACGTGTGGCTGGCATGGGCTGCTCTGTGCGTGCGTGTGTCAGGGAGCCGGGCTCTCGGGGGCCCTGCTCAGACAAAGGTCCCCCCCCCCCCCCACACACACACACACACACACACCAGTGACAAAACATGGACAACACATGTCCCGGATAGAAGCTGCGTCCACAAACATGGAGGGGCTTTTGTCTGACTGAGCCTGTGCTGTGTTAAAAGTCAAAGTTTTACAAAGAAAAATAGAGGGAAAATGCAAATAAATGAACAGACAATAAACATTGGGCATACAAATGTATTGTTTATCTGTTATTTATTGAATGACATAGTCTCGTTAGGAATAATTGTGACAGCTTTATGGAAATCATTTGTTAAAGATGGGTATCATGTGTTTTGCAGGTGTTTGGTGTCAAACACATCTTTATCACTATCTTACACTTTATTCCTGATTGTCCCAGCTGATCTCATTATAAGCTCCTCCCACCCTCCTCCCGCTCCCCTTGGCTGTGCAGCTGTGTCAAGAACAAGGCTCAGAATATCTGCTCGGACAGCACTCACCCAGGTCAGTGTTATTCTTAAACAGTTCCCTCGGGCCCAGAAAGAGGGCGGTGAAGTTTAGCTCTTGAACATGTGATGAGGCCAGCCCGTAAATCACTGGTCAGCACTTGGAATGGCATTTAATAGAGAAGACAAAAACGGGACACACGAGGAGAAGACGGTAAAAGACTGTTGTGGAGCGGAGGGAGCTGCGCAGGAGGAAGGAGGAGGTGGATAAGCTGACCAGTGAAGGACACCACGCTCTGAAACAGGGACAAACCCAGGAGGCCCTGCATCATTTCAGAGGCTCAGAGGAGACTGAAGGCAGGACTACGGTTTCCCCTAAGCGGCTCAGGACTAACCATAGACATTAATAATAGACTGTCTTTCCTCATTTCCTCCTCGATTGCCACAATGACCACGCTCGAGGGGGAAATCATGGCGGATTTACAGACTCCTCCTCCAGCTCTGACGAAGCATGTTCCTAAAAAGGGCATAAGGGTGGGATCTTCACTGTAGACTCGGCCCTTGTGTGATGTGTAATTCAGCAGCTCCAATGCTAACAGTCCGGTCCTCATTAGTACGAAAACCAGCCGGGTTTCTTTAATTGTGTCTAACCCAGCGTGATCACAGGAGGAATATGTAGCTGTAGAAAGTTTAAGAAAATTAGAAACTAGGCTTCAAAGTTGTTTTTATTTTTAAAATAGACAATATACCATAACCAATATACAAAAACATACACACAAACATAAAAGAGAAACAAACACATACAAACAGTAACAAAATAACAAGGAGGAAAAAGTTCAGTCTTTCAAAAGACACACAACACAAATAATGAAAATGACATAAATGGCCTGTACATCAGATCGGCCCCAATTCCACAGCGCACCATACCCTTCTATTTGGTTGGGACAGTGCATGCCTATGCACTAACATGGGACTCATACATGCAAACACACCATGCCAGACACCAACGTATCGATCGTCCCTCACCAGCACCCCAAAGCACACTCCCATCCTCCCGGCCCATTGCACCTGCCCCAACCGCATATACTTGAATATATATCCACACACTTCATTACTATTATCTATTTTCCATTTGTTTAAATCCATTATCACTTTAATCCAGCAAAAAATCCCTTTCCTTCATTCAGCGACAGGTTTTTTTTAAAATAATTTTTTATTTTTTATTTTTTATTGAACCCCCTTAACATAAATTAGTCCCAATCACCCGCTGCTGCACAATTAACCGCCGATTCACAATATTCATGTACTGTCCATTTCTTTTATAAACCATTTTTTGTCAAACTCATGGTCCATGTTTCTTATTTTGGGAGTTAACTTCTCATTCAATTGTACTTCTTGTATAATATTAATTAATTTTTTAATATCCAATGGATTACCTATTTTCCACTCCTTTGCTGTGATTCTAAGGATTTGAAAAATATACTTTTCATCTGAGTTTATATTTTTGGGGATTTTTTCCTAATATAATATTTTCTGATTTTAAATCAAGTTTCTTTCCCAGTGTCGCTTCAACAATTTGAAATACTGTGTGTCCTCTCCACAATTCCTCCAACATTTACAATTTCCCCCTTTATACTTTCTGGAGTCAAGAAGTATCATAATTATTTTCCAAGCGAACTCTCTCGGAACACGGAAGGAGGTTTTATGGACTCCAGCACAAATCTGTTCCCACTCGTTTTCAGTTATTTGTATATGAAACTCTTCTTCCCATTTTACCATAACGTTGGTTGCCCTTTTCTCTTTTTATGGCAGAAAAATTTTGTATAACCGACTCATAGCATTTTTTAAATTCTCATTACGGTTATTTGCCATATAAGTTATCAGGAGGTTTAGGTCTTTCCTAATTTACTGTTCAAATAACTTCTGACTTTCAGATTTATAAAATTGGTTTCTTGGTATGTTATATTGTTTAGAAATGTTTTCAAAAGATTCCATTTGACAATTTTTAAACAGTTGAGGAATCTAATGAGTCCATTCTCTGCCCACTTATTGAATAGTTGATCTGTTGCAGTTTCCTTACATTCAGGAACTTTAGATATTTCCCTCAAATAAACCATTTCTTGATCCATAAATCTAATAACTCTTTTCCACACCCTAATGGTGTTTCTATACAGTAGTTATTCTTTATTTCTTCTTTGAGTTGTTTATCTTTAGTTATAAATATAGCAGATTTAGCAGTGATCAGGCATGAACAGGACAGATACTGGGCAGTGATCATCTATGAATAGGACAGAACTGACCGATACTGAGGTGAGCAGGCCTTTAGGGACGCTCTACTTCAAAGGTGTTTACCCACAGGTGAGAGTAGGTGTGATTAGAGGGGAGGAGCCAGGCCTACCCTAACCCACATTAACTACGGTCCGGGTCCGGTCCGGTTTCGGTCCTGATCCGGTCCGGTTTTGCCCCAAACTACCACTCACAGTGAGTCCTGACACTGTGGCTCCGCCCACTCCGGCGCCAGACGCTCCGCCAGGCACAGAAACGGCCCTCGCGAGACAGAAGTGCACGCGAGTTTCCCTCTTGGTGTGAGGTCACGTCATAAGTCATATTATATATATATATATATATATATATATATATATATATATATATATATATACATGGAGACATGTTTACATTTACGACGTTACACGCGTGTACAGGTGGTAAACGAGACCAAATAAGTAGTAAGCGGACAGATTTTATTTTGAAATACACAGGATCTTCCTCTCTCACAAGACCTGACTTCCTGTTTGGCTCGTGTTTTTCGTCAGCTTGATCCGTTGGGGCTCCGGTATCCAGCAAAAATAGACTTCTTGCGGAATCTTTCCGTTGCCGCCGGATGGCCTCGGTAGCCGGACGGCCTCGGTAGCCGGAGCCGGATGGCCTCGGTAGCCGGAGCCGGATGGCCTCGGTAGCCGGAGCCGGACTTCGCGGAGCGGTGTGGCTACATTGGTTTGAATGACTTTCTAAGACTGCAGACGCCGTACCGGACCTTAACCGGATTCATTGTGAGCCGGGGGTAACTCCTCCCCGTTGGTTTATATCTTCAGCTGCGGGCAGAGTGGGACTTTTGTTGCTGACGAAGCCTTTTGGATGAGAGGCGAAACGTTCGAAGACTTCAACTACTGAGTACAGAAGATGACTCAAGTACCTTCATTGAAGATATAGCAGATTTTATTAAACGTAATGTATGTGTTTCCATTTCTTTCCATCTTAGAGTCACTTATCCAAGTTATTATTGACTTCACCGGGGCTACTTTGAAATAAGTCTCTAGATCTGGTAATGCTAACCCTCCTCCTGATTTTGGCAGTTTTACATTTTTAAGCTTCACCCATGGTTTTTTATCAACCCAGATACATTTCCTCATCAAGTTATCCCATTCTTGAAAGTAGCTGGGTGGTATGTAGCTCGGCAAAGTTTGAAACATAAACAAGAATCTGGGCAAAGTAATCATTTTGATAGATTGAATTTTCTCAAGCATTGATAAATTCAAGATCTCCCATGTACTAAACTCTGTTTTAACTGGATTGATTAATTTATCATAGTTCATTTTGAAAAGTTTACTCATGCTTTTTGGTATATATACCCACAGGTACATTACATGGTAACAGTCTCATTTAAAATTAAACTTACTCTTAACTTCATTATCCACCTCTCCTATCACCATAGCCTCTGTTTTATGTGCGTTTAACTTGTACCCGGAGTGTTTACTATATATTTGTATTTTTTCCATTAGATTATCCAAGGATTTCCTAACCTCCGACATATTCACCATCACATCGTCTGCATACATCGCTAATTTGTATTCATAACCCCCCAGACTAATCCCACTTATCTTCTCTTTTTGTCTTATACTCTCTGCTAAAGGCTCTATCCACAGTCCATAAACCAGCGGTGAGAGACTGTCGCCCTGCCTTACACCCCAGTGCCGGCTAAACGACCTCGACAATGCTCCATTTACTTTTACAACTGCTTGAGGATTCTTATACATCACTCTCAGAACATTTATAAAATAATCATAGAAACCAAAAGTTTAAAAAATAAAATCCCAAGATAGCCGATCAAAGGCTTTTTTGGCATAATAATAATGTCAACATTAAAGCCTAATGTCTATGTTTCTCTGCCTAATCTATCAAATTCAGAATCCTTTTCACATTATCTGACAACAGTCTTCCCTGCACAAAAGCGGTTTGGTCTTTATTTATTAAATGCGGAACTATTATTGATAGTCTGTTAGCCATAATAGATGTCAATATTTTCTGGTCCACATTTAATAAAGACACTGGTCTGTAGGAACTGCATTTAGTCAGGTCTTTGCCTTCTTTTGGAAGAACACTAATTATTGAATCATTCCATGTGGGGGGTTATTTTCCACATTAACATCACCTGTAAAATAAAAAAATAATAACTATTGGTAGTGGTATAGTAGTGATATAGTAGTAGTAGTAGTAGTAGTAGTAGTAGTAGTAGTAGTAGTAGTAGTAGTATTATCGGGTTGCTTCTCCCCATTGGGTTTAGGCCTATTCATGCTCCACAAGACGTGAGAACTTTCTTCTCGCACCCTGAGCTGAGAGAACAAAATGACGTCATTTTGTTCTCTCAGCTCGTGTTCCGCAGCTCTTGCTGACACTTTGGTTCAGCAGAACTTTGTTCGGCAGGGCTGCGAGAACGCTCGCTGTGATTGGCTGGATGTTTAGTGGGCGGGGTTAATTTGGCAGAACCGGGAAGCGAGAATCCAATGTTTACTTCCTAACACCGGTGCGGAAAACAGGAGACAACATGGATAGTTTTGAGGCAGTAAAACACTTCGCTGAAGGATTACAAGGGTTAGGGTTCAAATTGTTTGCAATACTGTGACCGATACATTTTATATAGTTTGAACTCAAATGGCTCATTTTATTTCTGTATTTCCTTGATTGTTTTGGCTGAAAAAGGGGGCGTGGCAGTTCGGCAGCAACACGTCTTGTGGAGAATGAAATGTCAGAGCCCAGACGAACTTTGTTCTCGTTCTTTTTGCATCAAGAACAAGAATAAAGTTCTCGCGTCTTGTGGAGTATGAATAGACCTTTACTTGCCTAGAAACTCACGCTCGTGTTCGCCATCACTAAAGTAAGCAAGGTGGGATTTACTGGCAAACAACAGCCTGCTGGTGTGAACCGTAAAGAGGCAATGCTTTTGTTCTCACTGGGATACACCAGGCTACGATCCTAAAAACAAACGTGAAAATGTAACAGCAAAAGTAGTGATATGTATGAAATACTTGGCCTATAGTTAATTTAATCCAGTTTTACACATCATTTTAGAACAGATTTAATTAGCTATGCATACATAGGGTGACCAGATTTTCCAACTAAAAAACTGGGACAATAGTCGGCGATCGGCCGCAGGGGTTGCAAATTTAAACTGTCTTTGCCCACGATTCAACGATTTATGACATGCACCAATCCGCATCCTAAATTGAGATTTTAAATTGGTTTACATTTGGTAATTGATACTCCCATGGGCCAAAGGCCTTTTCAAGTGAAGTGCATACTTCACTTGATTTCTGGGACTACATTGGCGAAAACCGGGACAACTGGGACAGATTACGAGTAAAACTGGGTTTTGGAGAAATCTATTGGGACGTGGGACAAAGGACTCAAAACTGGGACTGTCCTGGGTAAACTGGGAAATCTGTTCATCCTATGCATACATAATAAAAATAGCCAAAGTAGGCCATTCATAAACATAATACTCCATTTGTGTTATTCATAAATGCCAACTTAGATCACTGTAACTTCAGAGCTAGAGTTTATGTGTAACATTAACGGTTTGCTACATTAGCATGTAGCAGTTAGCCTAAAAATATTTTGTGTAACCCCATCAAAAACATAAATGAACATTTAATGGCATAGTAAAAAATTACAAACCTGGAAATTGCGAACACAACGCAAAGTAAATGGTCTGTTCTTTGTCTCTCAATTCCAAGTCTACAGAGAGAAATTCAATATGTTAGCATATAACACAGGAGTAACATAGCCTAGAATAATTTACATGCTTATTATAATAATATAACAGTACTTACCATTAAAGGTGCTCTTTGTATGATGGCCTCTCACTGGGTTAGAATTAAAACGTAAAAAATGTATGTACTGTACCAATGTATCAAATAAACAAGAATACATTAATGTTTTGCCTTTGAGACGACGCAGTTACAGCGTTGCCATACAATGTAACTGACATCTTAACTGCTCAGAACATATAGCTTGGCAACCAGGAAAGGCACATGGAACTATGTATGGAGATTTGCCAAAAAATATAGATGCCAATATAGAATACAGTGCCTTGCCAAAGTATCCCGCCCCCTTGAACCTTTCGACCTTTTGCCACATTTCAGGCTTCAAACATAAAGATATAAAACTGTAATTTTTTGTGAAGAACCAACAACAAGTGGGACACAATCATGAAGTGAAACGACATTTATTGGATATTTCAAACATTTTTAACAAATGAAAAACGGAAAAATTGGGTGTGCAAAATTATTCAGCCCCTTAAGTTAATACTTTTAGCGCCACCTTTTGCTGCGATTACTGCTGTAAGTCCTTGGGGTTTGTCTCTATCAGTTTTGCACATTGAGAGACTGAAATATTTGCCCATTCCTCCTTGCAAAACAGCTGGAGCTCAGTGAAGTTGGATGGACAGCGTTTGTGAACAGCAGTTTTCAGTTCTTTCCACAGATTCTCGATTGGATTCAGGTCTGGACTTTGACTTGGCCATTCTAACACCTGGATATGTTTATTTGTGAACCACTCTATTGTAGATTTTGCTTTATGTTTTGGATCATTGTCTTGTTGGAAGACAAATCTCCGTCCCAGTCTCAGGTCTTTTGCAGACTCCATCAGGTTTTCTTCCAGAATGGTCCTGTATTTGGCTCCATCCATCTTCCCATCAATTTGAACCATCTTCCCTGTCCCTGCTGAAGAAAAGCCCAAACCATGATGCTGCCACCACCATGTTTGACAGTGGGGATGGTGTGTTCAGGGTGATGAGCTGTGTTGCTTTTACGCCAAACATAACGTTTTGCATTGTTGCCAAAAAGTTGGATTTTGGTTTCATCTGACCAGAGCACCTTCTTCCACATGTTTGGTGTGTCTCCCAGGTGGCTTGTGGCAAACTTTAAACAACACTTTTTATGGATATCTTTAAGAAATGGCTTTTGTGGTGTATTCACCCCTATTGTTGGAGATTTGGTACAGTCCATTTGTTACGCATGCGCCTAGTCTTGCCGCGTCTTACAGACAGGTTGTTGGCTAAGTAAAGTTCGTCACGAAATGTGATCACTGTCCGAGTCTTATTAAATACACTACAATTGGTGACGAAGATAATTTGCGGAGGGACACAGGCACACGGTGTTGGTACTAGTGAGTACAATGGCCCAAATCGGCAAGGTCGACAAATTCAAGCCAGAAAATGAGCCGTGGACTGCATACGTCGAGCGACTGGAACAGTTTTTCGATGCTAACGACATAGATCAAGGGAAGTACGTATTGATCGATCCTTAATAAATATACATAATATAGTATAGAAAAAATGAATGAATAATACTTTATAGTTATAGTTTATAGTTAATACGACAACTATTCCATCTTAACTTGCCAAATCCCAGCTGAACTGAGGCCTAACGTAATACAGTTCTTTGCCGCTAAGCGGTGACAAAAGCCAAAGGGGAAAGAGGGCATGAGCGTAAAAACGACAAAAACGCCTTACTTCAATAGAAGCATAGGTAAATGCATTATATATAAATAATATTATTAAATATAGCAAATAGTGATTAAGTATAAATAAAGGGTAAAAACAAAAACCGTGAAATGTAATGAAAGCCCATGGACAAGAAACTTCAATTGCCTTGTTGAACAGTCCGAGTGAAGTAGTAAAATAGTCCCGTAAACAGCTACGTAAATAAATTGTATTGCAAACCATTTGGAAATAGAATAAATAAATACATCCAATGTCCATCAAATCACACAATTTTGTATAACGATGATTAATTTTGTCTAAAGCTAAATTGTTAATTTGAACTGTGTTTTCCTGTGTACACGTAAAAGTCAATACACATAGACACACATAGGGATATTTTTATAAGCGCCTATCTTTTAAATATATAAACAATAGATAGCAACATTTGGAAAAATAGAACCTCATGCAAAAGCAGAGATTATCTCAAATTTTAGAAAGCCTGTGTAAAATAAACAGGCTGGGAAAAAATCCCACTAAAGCATCACCAATGTAATGACATAGATAGTCTACTAGAGAGCGGCATTGTCTCACATAAAGACATATAGCCGTGCTAAGTATGAGTGACTCCTGTCTCACATAAAGACACGATAAAGGAGCTCATTAGTGAGTTATTTACTAGGCCCAAATAAATAAAATAAGGCGCAGGGAAAGAGTGCTTATACATAAATGTGAGGGTGGGTTTTTCCGTGATCTGAAGAGAATTTTCATGGCTCAGTTAGCGCGAGCCCTCCAGAACACGGCTCTGCATTTTTTTGGGATGGGCAGAGAGAATATAAAGGGACATTCATACTTTAGGACGCTGGTTTTGGTCGGCCGACAAAAAGAAGCAGAATTGACGCACCGAGAAGTGTGGGTTAGCCAAGTTGACGCTGCACGAAATCAGGTTTCGTGGAAGAACATGCGCCAAAACGACTCGGTAGCACCATTTGCTTTTGAGTGACGTGGATAGCAGACCCACGGTCTACTCCGGCGACACAAACCAGTGTGTGTCAATGGTGATTTTGTGTTGTAGCATTCTGTGTATTTACTGTGTGTAATTATACATGAAAACAAAGTTAATTTAAGAAACACAAAGCTTAAAAATGCAAAGTACTATAAAACATTAGTTGCCTAATCATGTATATTTATATGAAATAAAATAATCAAATAAATTGGACAAATAATAGTAATTGTTGCTTGTTTACTTGGTTTCATTGAGCGTAACACAGCTGTGCCACTAAAAGGACAGTGTTACACTTACAAAATACATTGTAAAATTAAATTGATAATGATAATTATAGATGACCAGTGTTGGGGAGTAACGAAATACATGTACCGCCGTTACGTATTTAAAATACAGTTGTTTTACTAATACCAAGAGAATACACATGTTGTTATAGTGTCATTATCCTGTCCCACCACACGCCGCCGAGCGCACACACGATTTGAGTGCAAGGGCACACACCGCCCCGCACACGGGACACACACACACGCACACACACGGAGCAGCCCAGAGCAAGAGGGGATGTTTTGTTTTCAATCGTTTAGAGTGGAAACTGGTTGCTGTTAGCAGTAGCAGTAAGCTAAGCTACCGGTTAGCCGCTACAGGCTGCGGTTTGTCACACTTTCCCAAACTCCACTGTCGAGTGGGATGCAAAGTAAATGCGTGCCATTGTTTATCAATGTTATAGTCTGCAGACTGGAGCAGCTGCACATTTACAACAGCAGATACAACTGTTCTTCCAGTGAATGTTGCACGTGTGTTTAATTTGTGATAAATATAAATTGAGTATTAATACACGGCAGTGCAATAAACTTACACATGCTTTTAATCCTACATCAAGAATATACACTACAATGATGTAGAGTGTATTTAAAAAGTATTTGAAACATTTAGAATATAGTACTCTGATTGGCCAAAATAACGGATTACGTTACAAAATACATTCTCAAACAAGTATTTAGTATTATGTGATGGAGTACATTGTTAAAGTATTACCCAACACTGTGAATGACAAGTAGAAAACAAACGGTATATGTAAGAATATCACGTCACTGATGCATTTTTGAATATATTTGTGAATCATAATAACAATATAAACAAACAGTGAAATTTGAACTGATTGAAGTGATTTTCTCTGTTTTCATAGGGACAAAGACGTTAAAGGGAGGCACAAACCAAAAAAGACTACTCCAAAACTTCAATGCAGCCCAGAAAAAGCATAGAAGCATTAAGAACGCGTGACCAAATCAACAATACAACCGATCCAAGAATTCCTAAAACACATTAAAGGTAAAAATACTATACTCAAAAAAACTGTTCTAAAACGAGCTTAATTCAAAATATATTAAAGCGATAAGGTAATAATTAAGTGTAATTAACTTACAAGTTGTATATGCGATAATAACGACCATAAAATACCAGTAAGATGTCCCAAGTCGTCACACTAGACCAATTGAAGCAATTTTGGAATCAAAAGGTGCTACAATATGAATCTGATCCAAAAAGGGCAAAAATTAGTAAGTCTATCATACAAGACTTACTGAAAAAATATGAGGAAAAACATTTAATTCATGGGGGGAACAGCGCCATCGCTCCAACTGAAGACCAATGGAAAAACATTATGCAATATCACGATGGAAAAATTTGCCATTACAAGACTCACCCCATTCAAACGATTCGGGGAAAAAGACTGGATGACATGAAAATTTCAGAACATGAAGATAAAGGAGCCCTAGCAAAGAGGATGCACCAATGGGCAAAAGAAATACAAGAAAACAGAAATTTCAAGGAAATATCATCAATTCTGGTGATGAAGCCGGCAGATGAAGATAAAAAAGTGACATTCGATGAAGAACCATCTGAAGGAAATGTTGCCAAGAAACAACCAACGAGCATCTATACACTACATAAAGAAGGTACAGAACATGGATACAACACAAGGTCAAAACCATGGATGACACAATATGATTGTCACGGTGCAACAGCAATGGAAGAATGCGATGAATATGAAGAGATGAATAAGAAGGATCGAGAAGAATTCTCACCACAGGAGAGCAAGGAGCTTCGTGATAGATTGAAAGTCATTTTAGAAAAAGCACAAAGCCTAGAAGAAGTCCCACAGCTCCACACCCCGCTGTGGTATCCATCTTCCAGTTAAAGTATACATTCACTAGAGGATAAGCGCCCAAGAAGAACACTATTTGACACCAGACCCCCACCATACATAGCTCCGCAGTCAGCACCTGCAGCAAGCTTGTACCCATGGGCTTTAATCGCAAACGCAGAATCCAATGATACGCCAAAGCTATCAATGGTGCCACCAGCGCCCCAAATGACACACAGAATCACAGGAGGAGCATTAGCATTGCAGCCTTTACAACGCACCACAAGTTTAACCGACCTTGAAGAACAAGTAAAATCAATGCAAAATCAAATGACAGCATTGACCAACATTGTGGAGATGGACAAAAATTACAAAAAATCGAGCGAATTCGTAACGGAAGAAAGACCCAGAGAAAGAGATGCTGACTTAGTAGAAAGAAGCCCACCAGAACAGCACCTACAATGCGAAGGACCTTTTCAAATTAAAGGAATCTTTCTCTGGAATCGTCGACTCGGATGAATATGAGAAAGCATACATCAATGGCACAGTGGACCCCACACTAGGCGCAGACGAGGAACCACGAGCAATTAATGCACTCAAAATCTATCCTTTGAGAACAACAGATAACCGAAACATGGTGTATCAACCATTCTCACTCAAAGACTGGAGTTCTCTGATGTTGGTGCTGCCAAAACTAACTAATGGAGGAATTCCATGGATGAGGGCCCTTATGAAGCATACTGCCAGAGACAGGATCTGTTGGGGAGATATATACGCCGCCTTAACCAAGGCAGCAGATGAAACTGTTGCAGTAAATATCAAGAACGCAATTGTCGTCAGAACGTGAATGGCCCTACACAAAAATTCTGCTATACACATGTTTCGAGGGGCACTGGAAGAAGAACTAAAATCGAGGTTTCCATGTATTATGACGGATGAGTTCATGTCACTACAGATGAAGAGTGGCGAAGACTACTATAGCTATAAACAACGTGCCAAAACTCTGTATCACGATGCAACAGGAGAACCAATCCGAGCAGGCACTGGAATGACTCTCATGTTCTACTCAGCCCTTGTCAAAGGGATGCCAAAGCCGGTACAAGACGCCTTGAGTGATGTGATGGGCCTATACACCATAACCGAAGAAGAGTTTGACGCACATTGTAACCACAACGTCACCAAGTGGTTGACTAATAACAAAGAATCTGATTCCAAGAAGAAGGAAATTGAAATGGCAACAATGAAATTACAATTACAAAAACTACAAGCAGAGTCTAAAGAAAACAAGAAGAAAGATAAAACATCTAACATCATGACAGTCACACAAGACTCCACTGAAGAAGACATGCCAATGACAACTAACCAGTTGGTAGCTGCAATCAGGATGATAATGCAACCACAACAGGCACAAGAAGCACCCGCAACACCGGCTATACAAACCAATCAGCCCTCATCGATCCCCGCCGCACCAGTGGTGATTTACAACACCGCCCCATTTGCTAACAGACGAGGAAGAGGGCGAGGTAATTTTGGAAGAGGAAGAAACAACGACCAATGTAATGCATGTGGACATATGGGACATTGGGCAAAAGATTGTCAAATGAGGGTTCAGGGATAATCACAAGGATATTATCAACAAGCCAATCCACAACAGATGTACGGACAGCCAATGACGCAAAATGCCAATGTACAACCCACAGCACCACAGCATATGCAGCCAAAGCAGCAAATACAGCTAATGCAGCAAATGGCCAACCCAAGAGTGATGAATCTTGGAAATAACCCAAGTGGAAATGACACACGGAGGTTTCAACCAATGCGGAGAATATTACTAGAGAGGCCCGCAGCCAGACCAATCGCTTAAGCCATGGAAAAGCGAACCAATGGTGGTCTTAAAAATAAGGGACAAAAGATTCGATTTTTGGTTGACTCAGGAGCAACGGTATCCTGTATTCGACAAAAATTTCCATTGACAACAAAGACAATGTCCATAACAGGCTGTGTGGGAAAGCCAGAAACGAAAACCTTTACTGAACTATTGGCAGTAACGCTGACAAATCAAACTGTGGAACATGAATTCCTATTTTTGCCAGAATGTGGTGTATCCATTTGTGGAAGAGATCTGATGTGCAAATTATCGCTATCTCTGATATTTTGCCCTGAAGGCCACAAAATACTTAACAGGAATGAAACAATTTTGATGATGCGAAGAATGAAGAAGAAAGACATGGAAAGAGTTCTATATCTTTCCCCAGATGTTGTACAAGATCTAAAGGCCAAAACAACAATATATTGGTCTCAAGTCCTCACAGATCCAGAAAAGGGAAATGATGCATCGAGATTGTGGCAAGAATACAAGATGTGGGCAAAATCATTGTACCCAATGAAAGAACCTTTCGATCCATTGCATGTGACCCTCAATTATGTCACCCTTGAAGACGACACCTACGACGGTTTGTGGCAACAAGTAGAAGGCCAAACATTCCAAGTGACATATACCAACCTGTACTTGGGTCCTCAGGGAATGGCACTCGCAGTTGAATTACCTGAAGAGTTGAAGCCCTATTACGTGGGAGGTGAAGAAAGTGCCCCCCATGTATCGCTTGCTATATCCAAACATCACACTCAGAAGCAACTCGGTCCAATGGTCAAGTTTGCCTCTACCTTACAATATGACGATACAGGCACAGACAAAATCTTCTACAACTCACAGCATCAAATATTCAAGATAATTGTGCCGCAAGGATCTGAAGATGTCACAAGAGCTTGTAAACAAATCAGACATTGAACTTTCGAAGACCATCCAGACTCAGATAGATATCTGGCACAAGTACCAGCTAATATATGGATGACGGATCCCAATGACGTAGGACAAACAAACCACGTCGTCAAGGTAAAGCTTACAACAACTAAGCCCATATACCGCCCACAATACCCACTCAAAGAAGATCAAGTAAGGGGCATTCAAGAGACAGTCAACGGACTGTTGAAATCGGGAGTGATATATGAAACAAAGTCTGACTACAACACGCCACTATTTCCTGTGAAGAAATCTGATTTAGTGAACTGGAGAATGATCCAAGACTTGAGACCGATCAACGAAATAACGGCTGGAGAATCATATCCCGTTCCAGACCCATACCTTGCCCTAAACAACTTGTCACCAGAGTGCAACTTCTACACGGTGATAGATTTGGCAAACCCCTACTTCACGATAAATCTCGATCCAAGCAGCCGCAGATACTTTGCATTCAGCCTTGGAGGACGACAATACACCTACCGAAGAATGTGTCAAGGCTGGAAACTGTCAGCGGGATATTTCAACCATTTCTTGAGACAAGACCTACCAGACCTACAACTACCAAACAACTGCACGTTAATCCAGTACGTCGATGACGTTCTCTTGGCTGGAGTGACAGCTCAAGAAGTTCTGGAAGCTACTGTTGCAGTGCTCACAAGACTGTCTGAAAAAGGCTACAAAGTCAAAAGACAAAAGATGCAAGTAGCGAGAAGATCAGTGTATTTTCTTGGACGAGAAGTGTCAAATGAAGCGCAAGGAGTGACCGACAGCAATAAAGACGCCATTTTACAAGCACCAAAGCCAGTAACGGTGCGTCAGATGCTCAGCTTTTTGGGCCTCTGTAACTACTCAAGAGAGTATGTCCCGGGATACACTGAGCTCACGACACCGCTCAGAGACCTCATCAAACCACATGGAATTCATAATCCAACAGCAACATTGTCTTGGAATCGAGAAGCTGAAGAAGCATTCATAAAGACCAAGCAAGCAATTTGTTCTGCTTGTGCATTGTGTGCCCCCGACTACACAATTCCATTCCATTTGGATGTGATGGAGAAAGGGTTGTTTGTACAAGCTATCCTTTACCAAAAACAACATGGAACCAGAAAAGTGCTGAAGCAGTACTCTTACAAACTTGACTCCCACGAACAGGCACAACCGGGATGTGCACGGTACTTGGCAGCCCTGACCAAGACGATCGAGAAAACCTCACATCTGGTGCAAAATCACCAGTTGATTGTACATACAAATCATGGCATACTTGCATATCTCAACTCTCGCCTATTCATCACCACGGCACAAAGGTCGAACAACATCTCGAGAACTTTGAGACAGTCCCACATAACATATGAACATGGAACAATCAACAGTGCCAATTTGGATTCTGCATTGCGGGACAGGTTCGTCAGTGGGATCAAAAATGAAACGTTCCAAAGAAGATTGCTCTCTGAAGATAGACTCACATTTGCAAAAGCTTTTGAGATCGCGCTCAACATGGAAACTGCAGATAGGGACACACGACGGTTAAGAGGAACTGACAGTGAACTTGTCGGTGCTGGAGCAATTCACAAAGTGAGACCGGACAAAACCAAAACTTGCTACAGATGCAAAGGAAAAAATCACAATGCAAACGAGTGCCATTTCAAAGAGACTAAATGTCACAACTGTGGAAAGATACAAAATACATGACAGCAAACGAGGATGTAGAGCAAGAGGAGTTCGCCATAATGACAGTCAGTAGTGAAGATGATGAGCTGTACAGGGCCACGTTCTCTATTGACAAGGTGAATCTGGACATGGAAATAGACACTGGAGCGGCAAGAAGTGTGATTTCACAGGCAACATATGGGAGGAAGTTTTCACACGTGCCGTTACAGCCAGCTCAAGTTAAACTCAAAGCTTATAATGGAGGGCGCATTCCTGTTTTAGGACAGTTTTATACAAAAGTGGGGTACGAGGAGCAAAAAGTTGAACTGCCATTGTTGGTTGTCAAAGGGCATGGAGCATCGCTTTGTGGCAGGAACTGGCTGAGAGAACTAAAGCTCAACTGGAAACTGATCAAATATGTGACTGCGACAAAGCCACATACCATTGCTGGACAAATACTGTGACGTGTTCAAGGACGACATGGGCACTCTCAAGGACATTACAGCCTCCATCATCGTGAAGCCAGAGGTACCCCCTAAGTTTTGCAAACACAGGCCACTCCCATTTGCAATGAAAGAAAAAGTTGAAAATGAACTGAAAAGGTTGGAAAAAGCAAACATAATCTCGCCTGTAAAGCACAGTGAGTGGGCAGCACCTATTGTGCCAGTGCTGAAGAGAGACACATCACTGCGCTTATGTGGAGACTACAAAGTGTCAGACACGTACCCACTGCCACGCCTGGAGAAGCTGCTCGCGACCCTCAGTGGAGGTAAAATCTTTTCAAAAATAGATCTTGCAGCAGCTTATCAGCAAGTGTTGTTAGATGAGAAGTCTAAAAAGTACACGACCATCAACACGCACAAGGGACTATTTGTCTACAATAAGCTTCCTTTTGGAATTAGCTCTGCTCCTTCAATTTTCCAGCGCATTATGGAAAACATCATGAAGGATTTGCCAGTGGTTGTCTACCTGGATGACCTGTTAATCACTGGACGCAATAAAATGGAGCACAATGACAACTTGGAAAATGTTCTGCAACGTCTACAGGAAAATGGGTTGCGAGTGAAACGTTCCAAGTGTGAGTTTGACAAAGAGCAGATTGAGTACCTGGGACACGTGTTGGACGAGCACGGCATCCACCCAGCAAAAGACAAGGTGAGAGCAATACAGGACGCTCCTGCTCCAACAAATGTGAAAGAGTTACAAGCGTTTTTGGGACTTGTTAACTACTATGGCAGATTTGTACCAATGCAAAGCACAGTACTTGCCCCACTGTACAAGTTGCTAAGAGACAATGTTACTTGGAAATGGACTGTGAGTGAGCAGGCAGCGTTTGTCAAATGCAAAGAAGTGTTAACAAGTGATCAGGTCTTGGCACATTATGACCCAAATCTACCGCTCACTTTAGCTTGTGATGCCTCTGCATATGGCATCGGGGCAGTCATCCAAAACACAATGCCAAATGGGGAAGAGAGGCCCATAGCTTATGCTTCTCGTACTTTGTCTCCAGCTGAAAAGAAGTATTCCCAAATAGAGAAAGAAGCTCTGGGACTGATCTATGGTGTTAAAAAGTTCCACCAGTATCTGTGGGGTAGACATTTTACTCTAGCAACGGATCACCGCCCCCTGACGCTTTTTGGTGAGCA
This sequence comes from Proterorhinus semilunaris, assembly GCA_021464625.1. NCBI lineage: Eukaryota > Metazoa > Chordata > Actinopteri > Gobiiformes > Gobiidae > Proterorhinus > Proterorhinus semilunaris. Next base: position 42,512,855 of record CM038349.1, on the reverse strand, counting down.
CAAAAGTCTACCCACACTGGCAGCTGCACGTATTCAAAGATGGGCGATCATACTTTCAGCGTATGACTACCACATTATTTACAAGAAATCAGCAGAGCACAGCAACGCAGACGGACTGTCACGCTGTCCGTTACCAGGGACTTGTGATGTTGGGACAGCTGTGAGTTCAGAGACAGTACACTCACTACTTACAGAGCACTTACATGAAGTGCCGCTTAATGCCACTCAAATTGCAAGAGCAACACGCACTGACCCAGATTTGTCAAAAGTTTGTGATGGAAGGTTGGCCTGCTCTCACAGATGAGAATTTAAAGGTCTACTATACAAAAAGGAGTGAACTCTCCACAGGGCTAGGCTGTGTACTGTGGGGAACCTGAGTCATCGTACCTGCAAAAATGAGAAAAGCAGTGCTGCTGGAAATACATTCAGGACATCAAGGGATTGTGAAGTCAAAGGCTCTAGCCCGCAAATATACTTGGTGGCCTAACCTGGATTTTGACATTGAAAAGGTATGCAAACAATGTGAAATATGCAGACTTGAGCAGAAAATGCCACAGCAAGTATCACTCCACCCATGGGAGTTTCCAGGTGAGTCCTGGAAGAGACTGCACATAGATTTTGCAGGACATTTTCTGAACAGTATGTTTATGATCATCGTGGATTCATATACAAAGTGGTTGGAAGTTTTTCGCATGTCACAAATAACAACTCAAGCAACAGTAACGAGGTTGAGAAGACTGTTTGCATCATATGGACTTCCTGAACAGATAGTGACTGATAATGCAACTATACTTTCACATCTGAGGAGTTCCAAATCTTTGTGACACAAAATGGCATCTTGCACACAACTAGTGCACCAGGGCATCCTGCAACAAATGGTCTGGCAGAGAGATACAGATATGTTCCGACATTCAAGACGGGAATGAAAAAACTTGCCAGCCTGCCCTGTAGCATCGAGGACAAACTGTCGCTGTTCTTGCTACAGTACCGGACCACCCCCAACTGCACAACAGGTCAGTCTCCAGCGGATCTATTTCTTCACAGACACGTCCGCACACCAGGTTGGATTTCTTGAAGCCTAACACTAAAGAGACTGTTCGTAAGAAGCAATATCAACAAAAAGCTCAACACGACTACTCAGCTGAGAACCGCACTTTTGGAATGGATGAGTATGTGTATCTGCGCAACACAGCGGGAGGAGCTCACAAGTGGATTCCTGGACAAGTTGTGAGACAAACGGGTCCAGTATCTTATCAAGTCAAGGAGAGAGACTCTGACACGGTGCACAGATGTCATGGGGACCAACTACGTGCCAGAGCATCACCTGAACAGACCGATACAGACACTGAGACTTTTGAAGCAGAAATGCAAAATACCGGAAATGACACACCCGTTGAGACGACTGTGGATTCGCCTGTGCAACCATCAGTTCCTCCAGAACCACCATCAGTGACCGTGAGGCGCTCTGAGCGTGTTCGCAAAAAAACAAACAGATACCTTGAATAGCAAGTAATCAGCTAAAATAGCATTGAATACTACTTATTCTGATATTATTGTTTTCAGTTGTATATCAGATAATTGTTATTTGATTTCGTGAAACTGAATGTCATTAGTCAGCCTTGAGCATGATTGTTTGCATTATTTGATTATTGGCATGATTATTTTGGTAATTTCTATTGTTAATATATACAAGCTTACTACTGCACTAATTTGAATACAAAAATATTGTTCCTATTTAAAAGGGGGATGATGTGGTGTATTCACCCCTATTGTTGGAGGTTTGGTAAAGTCCATTTGTTACGCATGCGCCTAGTCTTGCCGCGTCTTACGGACAGGTTGTTGGCTGAATCATTGTCCGAGTCTTATTAAATACACTACAGCTTTCTTCTTGCCACTCTTCCATAAAGGCCAGAGTTGTGCAGTATACGACTGATTGTTGTCCTATGGACAGAGTCTCCCACCTCAGCTGTACATTTCTGCAGTTCATCCAGAGTGATCATGGGCCTCTTGGCAGCATCTCTGATCAGTTTTCTCCTTGTATGAGCTGAAAGTTTAGAGGGACGGCCGGGTCTTTGTAGATTTGCAGTGGTCTGATACTCCTTCCATTTCAATATTATCGCTTGCACAGTGCTCCTTGGGATGTTTAAAGCTTGGGAAATCTTTTTGTATCCAAATCCGGCTTTAAACTTCTCCACAACAGTATCTCGGACCTGCCTGGTGTGTTCCTTGTTCTTCATGATGCTCTCTGCGCTTTAAACTGACCTCTGAGACTATCACAGAGCAGGTGCATTTATACGGAGACTTGTTTACACACAGGTGGATTCTATTTAGCATCATTAGTCATTTAGGTCAACATTGGATCATTCAGAGATCCTCACTGAACTTCTGGAGAGAGTTTGCTGCACTGAAAGTAAAGGGGCTGAATAATTTTGCACGCCCAATTTTTCAGTTGTTTATTTGTTAAAAATGTTTGAAATATCCAATAAATGTCGTTTCACTTCATGATTGTGTCCCACTTGTTGTTGGTTCTTCACAAAAAACTACAGTTTTATATCTTTATGTTTGAAGCCTGAAATGTGGCAAAAGGTCGAAAAGTTCAAGGGGGCCGAATACTTTCGCAAGGCACTGTATATATGCCGAATGTTCGGTGATTGTATTTGATAGTGTAGCTTTGTAGCCAAGTTGGTGACCACAATCCTGGGAGGACACTACAATGCAAACTCACATATTTTGCTTATTTATAATTCTATCGGACAAACATTTTTACCCACATTAAACTTTAAATACAATGCAAATTTTCTCAAAACAATCTTTCATCATTTTGAAGATTGACTGAATACGAGCCAACAAAAAAAGAAAAGTTTATTTTCAGACCTATGAGGCCAACATGTTATGTGTGGGAATACAATGTCAAATTACACATCCAGACTAAATTCCATGATAAAATCTACGGAGCCCGCCAGGGGACATGAAAGGAAAAAAAAAAGGGGAGGAGAATTTTTTTTTATATCAAAATCCCGTCTTATTATCTCGGGATCCCGGGATAATAAGTCGGGATCCCGGGATAATAAGTCGGGATCCCGAGATAATTAAGTCAGGATCCCGTGAAAGTTAATAAAAAATTTTTTTAATGGCATTAATTACCTATGTTCATCATTTGTTTACATCCGGCATTTCCGGGTCAGTTCAACATGGAGGGCGCTAGTCGGAATGTACCGTTGCCTCAACGCCCCGGGACATTGAGACCACTCGATCGGTACATTGAGACCAGGGCGCGGTACATTCAGACTAGGGGTGGAGCATTGGCGCAGTGGTTCCTGCGCATTCGAGCACCAGCAGGCTCTGCGTAGAGGCCAATGCAAGTCTCCCAGCACGGAGTGCGGCTTGTTTTGCGGAAAATACGATTGTAGGTAGTAGTCCACCTTGCCGTGATCGCACTGAAGTGTCGTTTTTGTGAAAGCAATGTTACGATGATGAGTTATTGATCCGGAAAAGCCGAATCTGTGAATATCTTTCTAACTTTACCGAAGTATCATACTTCTGGTGTTTGCGTGCCATCTACAGTTTTAACCAGAATTCCGTGAAACTTTTTCGGGATCTCGTCATAATTATCTCGGGATCTCGACTTAATTATCTCTTAATTTTTTTTTTTCCTTTCATGTCCCCTGGCGGGCTCCGTAAAAATCTCATTTTATTTTGTAGATATTATAAATGTTTTTTTTAACATTATTGTATAAAGATGTACACTGCAGTAGGTCAGTGAGGTCTATAAACAGTGTAAATAATTTCAGAAAATCTTGTATAATTTAGGAGATATAACAACTGACATAGTGTCAGCCAGTTCAGTTAGGGCGGCCATCTTGTCTTATCAATAAAAAAAAAAAAGAAAATGTATAAACCTATGAGGCCAACATTTGTTATGTGGGGATATACTCCCAAACTAGACATGCAGTGCAAATTTCATGAGAATATCTTGTACTGTACTGAAGATATTTCCTTTTATATAACAGAAAGTACATGGCTGAAGATGTACATTTTTGGTAAACAATCTTCTCTTATTTCCTCAATTAAAAAACAAACAAAGGCAGTACGCGATTGGCATATTCATGAAATATGTTCCCAACTTCTTATTTTAACATAAAAACATGGTTGCCGCAAAAGTTACATTTTCAGATGTTTGTACTAGAGTAAATATGCTGTCCTCGGTGAAAAACGACACCGCTCCCTTAGATGTTCCTACAGTCACTGAGAGGGCTGTGCCATTACATTTTATTCGATACCGGTACTTTAACGATACTTGGTTTACGAAACCAAAACCCAGGCGGGTATTATTCAGTTACATTTACAAGTACACATCCTTGAAGAACCTGGACTTAATAAAGTAGTTATATCATTTAGTGGTTTACTTCTATTCAAGTAATATTGTAATGAAGAATCTTAACTCTTACTTGAGTAAAAAAAATTGTTACTTGTGCAAATGTGAGTATGTTAATTATGACCTAAAATATGAGTAGTTTGTGTCTCGTGGCTCTTTTTCTTTAGACATATATGTTTTTAATACATTTTAATGGTATTACAAGTTTTGTTTCTCATCATTCATGCCATGGCTTTTTTACTTTGACTTGAGTATTTACTTGGGTCACTACTTTTTACTTGTACTGGAGTAAAAATATTTCTCGAATAAAGCATTGTAACTCTTATTGTACATAAGAGTTACAATGTGCTCTACCCACCTCTGCGACACCTGAACGATACTTTGTTTTACACCTACTCAAATACTTCATCATCGAGAACCAGAAAACAGAACAAAAATGTAGCACAGTATCAGGTTCATCTCCAGTGAAAAGAAATGGGGAATAATTTTTCAGATTCAAAAAATTATACATATGTAGACCCCTGTTCATCAAAACCATTTAAAAGGAATAACTATCGGAGATAAAGAAATTAAATGTAGCCAGCTGGCAGATGATACAACGTACAACGAGTAGCAGAGGATATTCATAAAGCTATAGAATGTCTTGAAGTATTCTCCCAAGCCTCAGGGTTGAAGGTCAACATTAATAGGTGCGAGTTAATCAATATATCAAACTTTATTTATAAAGCGCTTTTAATACCAAAAGGTATCACAAAGTGCTTTACAGATTACAACATTTAAAACAATGCACCCCGCATCATATTCATACATATATATATATATGTACACATACACATAAACATACACATAATATACAATATATAATTAGGACTAGATAAATAGATGCGAGTTAAAAGCCAAGCTAAAAAGGTGGGTCTTGAGCCTGCTCTTAAAAACATGAACGTTCTCTGTGGTCCTGAGCTCCTCCTCAGGTCGTTCCAGAGGCGAGGGCCATAATATTGGAAAGACGCCTCCCCGTGAGTCTTTCTGTTGACTTTAGGAATAACTAGGAGACAAATGATAACTTTGAGCCCCTCCTCCAAAAAGTAAAAAGCAGGTTAAACTTATGGTTGTCAAGGGATCTATGGACAGGTACTTTTATCAAAAAGTGAAAAAACTGACATACCCAGCGATGGTTCTGGATGTGCCAAAAAACATGATTAGATGTATAGATAAATAATTATTTCATTTCATCTGGAGGAAAAAATATCACCACCTGAAAAAGGACACAATTAATGATGGGGGACTAAATACGAAGACAGTATTAGATCAAGGACCGTGATGTCGCCCGGTATGGCGGAACCGGGGGCCCCACCCTGGAGCCCCACCCTGGAGCCCCACCCTGGAGCCAGGGTCTCAAATGAGAGCGTCTGGTGGTCGGGCCTCTGCCCACGGGGCCTGGCCGTGCACAGCCCGAAAGGAGTTGCCCGTGGGGAGAGGCGGCGGGCTGGGGTGGGTTTGCTCATAGCCCCCCAACTCAGCCGTCACGTGTTGGAGTTCACCCCGGTGAACAAGAGGGTCCCTACACCTTCGGGTCGGGGACAGGTCTCTCACCGTTGTCTCGGCCTACGGGCCCAACATTGGTGCAGAGTACCCGGCCTTCTTGGAGTCCCTGGGAGGGGTACTAGATGGTGCTCCGGCTGGGGACTCCATTGTTCTACTAGGGGACTTCAACGCCCACATGGGTAACGACAGTGAGACCTGGATGGCGGTGATGGGGAAAAACGGCCTCCCCGATCGGAACCCGAGTGGTGTTCTGTTATTGGACTTCTGTGCTAGTCACGGTTTGTGCATAACAAACACCTCAATCCCACCGTTACGTCTTCCAATGAGGAAGCAGAGGCTGGGGACTCGGAGGGGGGCTCGTCCATCACCCAAGCTGAAGTCACTGAGGTGGTTAGAAAGCTCCTCGGTGGCAAGGCCCCAGGGGTGGATGAGATTCGTCCTGAGTACCTTAAGTCTCTGGATGTTGTAGGACTGTCTTGCTGACACGCCTCTGCAACATTGCGTGGCGGTCGGGGACAGTGCCCCTGGATTGGCAGACTGGGGTGGTGGTCCCTCTCTTCAAGAAGGGGGATCGGAGGGTGTGCTCCAATTACAGAGGGATCACACTCCTCAGCCTCCCTGGTAAGGTCTATTCCAGGGTGCTGGAGAGGAGGATCCGGCCAATAGTCGAACCTCGGATCCAGGTGGAACAATGCAGTTTTTGTCCTGGTCGTGGAACACTGGACCAGCTCTATACCCTTCATCGGGTGCTCGAGGGTTTGTGGGAGTTCGCCCAACACACACAATGTGTTTTGTGGAGCTGAAGAAAGCGTTCGACCGTGTCCCTCGTGGTGCCCTGTGGGTGGTGCTCCGGGAGTATGGGGTCCGGGGCCCTCTACTAAGGGCTGTCCGTTCCCTGTATGACCGCAGCAGGAGCTTGGTTCGCATTGCCGGCAGTAAGTCAGACCTGTTCTCGGTGCGTGTTGGGCTCCGCCAGGGCTGCCCTTTGTCACCGGTTCTGTTCATTATCTATATGGACAGAATTTCTAGGCGCAGCCAGGGGCCGGAGGGTGTCCGGTTTGGGAACCTCAGAATCTCATCTCTGCTATTTGCAGATGATGTTGTTCTGTTGGCTTCATAAAATCAGGACCTCCAGCTGCACTGGGGCGGTTTGCAGCCGAGTATGAAGCGGCCGGGATGAGGATCAGCACCTCCAAATCTGAGGCCATGGTTCTCCACCGGAAAAAGGTGGTTTCCCCGCTTCAGGTCGGTGGGGAGTCCTTGCCTCAAGTGGAGGAGTTCAAGTATCTCGGGGTCATATTCACGAGTGAGGGACGGATGGAGCGTGAGATCGGTAGACGGATCGGTGCGGCGTCAGCAGTGATGCGGTCGCTGTATCGGACTGTTGTGGTGAAGAGGGAGCTGAGTCTGAGGCAAAGCTCTCGATTTACCGATCGATCTACGTTCCCACCCTCACCTATGGTCATGAGATTTGGGTAATGACCGAAAGGACAAGATCGCGAATACAAGCGGCCGAAATGAGTTTCCTTCACAGGGTGGCTGGGCGCACCCTTCGAGATCGGGTGAGGAGCTCAGTTACCCGGGAGGAGCTCGGACTCGAGTCGCTACTCCTCCAGCTGAGGTGGCTAGGGCATCTGTTCCGGATGCCTCCTGGTCGCCTCCCTCGGGAGGTGCTCCAGGCATGTCCTATTGGGAGGAGGCCTCGTGGAAGGCCCAGGACACGCTGGTGGGACTATGTCTCCGAGCTGGCCTGGTGTCGTCTCGGGGTCCCCCCAGAACAGCTGGAGGAGGTGTGCGTGGATCGGGAAGTCTGGGCATCTCTGCTGAGACTGCTGCCCCCGCGACCCGGCCCCGGATAAAGCGGAAGAAAATGGATGGATTGATGAATTAAATATGATTGATTGTGGTGCATCCAATACAGTCTTAAAGGTTAAATGGCTTAAAATCTATATACAAAACAAAAATAAATTGTGGTACCATATCCCCAACATAATATTTGAAAAAGTTGGTGGAATTGAATTCTTGCTGAAGTGTAACGTCGACCCTGCTAAGCTTTCCCTCAGGTTGTCTTCCACAAACAAACCTTGTTGGCATGGATACACATGGTCATAATTTCTCCCCTGGGCGTTCTTTTATATGGAACAACAAATATGTTAAATGTAAATCTAAAAGTTGATTTCTTCATAAGTGGGTTGAAAACAAGATTGTTTTAATTGGACAACTCCTGAATACAAATAAAACAGAGAGAATATCTTCAGGTAAAAAAATAAATTCTAATAGAAACTTTAAGTCTGTATCAAGGAACTCATGATGAAATAAAGGTTGACCTTTGCATAATGATGAATGGAATTAATATTCTGGACAAAAAGTGCAATAACAAACATTTGCAAAATGCATGCCAGACCAGAACATATAGTACTTGCCAGTATAAATGGAACACAATGTTTCAAAATATTTATTGGAGAAATATAATAAACCAAACCAATAAATACTGCATACCTAAAGAGGTGTTTTTTAAATAATGCATAACATTTATCCTACTAATATGTACTTAAAACGATTCTTGAACGAAATCGATGTTTATTGCACGTTCTATAGTCTACACCTCATCTTTTCTATAAATGCCTCCCAGTGATGGTGTTGTGGGTCGAGTTGGAGACCTATATTAACACTAATCTAAATGCATAAATCCAAAAAATAAGATTAGGAAAAATATATGTTCTGTTGTGCTACCTGCAGAAGGATGTGGACAGCAACATCAAATATGTGGTAAACCTATTCATATTATTAGGTAAATATTATATCCATAAGTTCAAATGGGCAAAGAAACCTCCATGAAGTCTTGAATTTATAATTGAGACAGAACATTACTTTAAATCGTTGGAATAATAAAAATAAAACAGCTGTGAAAACATTAGATACCCTTACCAACTGTATTTGTATTGATCACTATTAGCATTGTCCTCATCTCTCTGTGAATATAGCATGTCTGTGTCCGTGTGTTTTGATGCGAAAAGTGGCTTCGGTTCTTCTGCCCTTTGAGGTCTCCTTTGATTCATGGTTGCTGACTCCGTGACGCTTGACGTTGAGACGTCACAGTCCTGAACTCAATTGTTGTTGCCTTCCATATAACTTAATATAACTCAATGTAATGATATAGATTAACTCAAACGACCCGGGAGCAGTGTGGAGGGGGCTAAAGGCCATCACGAACTATAAGCCCAAGGCCCCCCGGACTCTGAACGACCTGTCCCTCGCCCAGGGTCTGAATACACACTACTGCCGCCATGAGCGCCCATCAGCTCCTCACACTCCAGAGACTCCAGAGAACCCAGCCACCTCTGCCCCCCAAAACAGCCTGGTGCAGCCACAACAACCTGGAGCTGAACGCCCAGAAGACAGTGGAGATGATTGTGGACTTTAGGAAAGACACAGCCCCACCGTCCCCCCTCATCCTGACAGACTCTCCCACCCCCATTTCCATCGTGGACTCCTTCCGTTTCCTGGGCACCACCATCACCCAGGACCTCAGATGGGAGCCAACCATCAGCTCCCTCATCAGGAAGGCAGGAGGCTACGGTCTATCCAGACCCATACCTCCCGCCACCTGAACAGTTTTTTCCCTCCGCCATCAGACTCATGAACAAAAACAAGTCTCTGTAGCTCAGTCACAGACTCATGGATGTATCTGCACTTGCAGTGTGTCCACACTTAGACCCGCTGCTATCACTTTATAACACTTAATAACACTTTATATGCTACACATCTGTATATACAATCCCGTTGTTGTTCAATGTCAAATTGTTGTTGTCTTACCGCACGTCACTTTATTTTATCCTATTTATTTAATATTTTTTATGCATGCCCTTATAGCCTTATAGTTTAAAGTTCTTAGCTTATTTTTTATCTTAATTCTGTGTTATATGCTTTATGTCGCACGTTTGCACCAAGAAAAATTCCTAGTTTTGTGAACCTGTTCTCAAACCATGGCAATAAACCGATTCTGATTCTGAAAAATGGTTTGTATGTCTTTCCCTACATGTGTCTTTATCTGTGTTTATCTGTCTTTACTTGTCATTGTCTGTCTCTGTATTGATACGTCTGTCTTTGTATTGTCACCTATTATTGTCTGTCCCTGTACTGTCATGATGACTATAAAATAAGCATAATAAAGCGGAGAAAACTGTTATTTTTTCCCAGGTTCCTGCTTTCGACACTTTTATTGTTTCGATACCAGTAGTACCTAAAATGTTTTTCTATATTCCCTCCAAGAAAACCAGGGTTCACTAAAAATCACGTTTACATCACCAATGAAAAGTCGAAATACTGCAGCCTTTGTGATGTGCGATTTCCACACAGTGATCAGAATGAGCACGAGCGAGGGGGAGGGGCCTCATGAGGGAAACAATCACGTCTCAATCCCTTTTAATTAAAGCCAGTTAAACAGAGCACACTTAATTAGGCACTTGGAGCCGCGTGATGGAATGAAAGGGCCATTACTGGTAATTAGAAACCAATCAACGCCATTGCACCGAGCACCGCCTAAACCTGCTATATGTGACTGCAGTTAGCACCAGGCCATTAGTGCGGCGCTCGCTCCTGCACAGGGCTTCATATGGACACGTTCGTCTCATCGTCTGACATGGAATTAGTTGAATAAAAATCGTATGCATTCGGTTAGAAATATCGACTTTCGCGCGTCAACCATATATTTTTAATGTAAACCACACGTTTGGTGTGAACGTACCTTATGATCATGACCCAAGATCTGACGTCAGTAAATTCAGACCTGTAGCCTCCTTTTTTACTAACGGCGTTTCCATGACTGGATTTTAAAACCCTTAACTTGCATAAAAAGTTTATCCGCTTGCTTTTTATTTTTATGCGCCAGTGGCGCAGATGGTAGAGCAGGTCATCTGATGATCGGAAGGTCGTGGGTTCGAATCCCAGCTCCTGAAGGTGCACACTGTCTTGTGTCCTTGGGCAAGACACCTCACCCTCCTCTCCTCCAGTGGCTGCATACATTGGTCCGTGAACGTGTGATTGGATCCTTGCTGTAAAGCGCTTTGGGCCTGATGAAGGTAGAAAAGTGCTGTTTAGGTTGAGACCATTTACCTCTGATATAAACGCTGATATTTTCACCAAACATCCCAGATGTATTGCAGCCAAACCACACAGATAAAAGTGGAGCACAAACATGGAGGAGGCACAGGGCTTTTCCGAGGAGCTCATTTCTCTTGAAGAAGAGCTGAATATGGACCATCACTTTTTCTGGGCAAACATTCTGAAAGAAATCTCCATGTTGAACCTGGTTATTACCTGGATTGCGTTCAGAAACCTGTCATATAAATATTAGGACCAATCAAGCACATGTTTTTGAATATTGTCACCGTTTTGAGAAAATACCGCCTCATTTTTAAACTATAGGCTCTGTATGGTGTGATGATTCTTAGCTTTCAAATGGGCAATGGTATGTTCATATATAGTGAACCTTGTGTCTCATCTGCATCTTAAGGTCTATGTAGGCTTATTGCAGTGCCTACTGTAGACCACTAAGAATGTATCCTACAGACATGCTGGGCAGGTGCTGAGATGGACACAGATGTGTCATGTTTATCAAAAATAATAAGCCTACCTTAAACCATAGAACAGTGAATTATATACACACAATAAAGACCTGTCTGTCCACAATATCAAAGTACAGTCAGTGTAATGTCACTCAGCTCGTGCATGGTCCGGTGTCGCCCTCTACTGTCATGGCAAAGTGTTGCAGCTTCACTGTTTCTCTTTACCCTACATGAGTCTGCAGCGTCCTCTGATGGCAGACACTGGCATGGCATAGTAAAATGTAGAAGTACTCAGTTCTAAGAAAGCTCTATGGTCTATAAAATTATATTAGTCCATGTGCCACCCCTAAAATTTGACAAATCAGTACCACCAATGGTGACAATGGCTATGAAGGGTTTTTGAATAAGTTCATATCTGAGCTTTATTTTTGTGTATGATAGCCTGTGTGATTTTTAATTACAGATGAATATTTTTGGAGATGGCAACACACAATTGAAAATAGCAGCCCCACACACTCGGGAAGCTGATATCCAAGATATATTTATTCAAATAGATAACGATTTATTCAATTCAAAAAAGAAACAAATATCTGAAGAAGGCTCTGCCGAAATGCTATCGATTGAATAAATATATATCTTGGACATCAGTTACCTGAGAGTGCGATGCTGCTTTTTTTCAATTTGGAAGAATATCCTCACCATCTGCAAATGGTCACAGGCCATGCAACAGCCCAGTGTTGAAACAGCCTCAGATGGATGCATAATCCACTGCACCAGTGATGAAGGACGGCTGGTTTCTGTTCTGAGCTTGGGCTCCTGGAGTCGAAAGAAAAGGGAAATTATAAGCGAATGTGTTGAAACTTTAAAAGAATAGCACGTCAAACTTCAAGTGCTTCTAAAACCTGTGGTGAAGTCTGCATATTCTGCCAGAAAAAAATAAATGTTTGAAGGGCAGCAAAGAAGAAAATGGATGGAAGAATTCTTGCTATCATGAGCAGCCGAAGGACACGATCACAGATGATGTACACCGAGGAGGAGCTGTATATCCCAATATCAACACTGCTTACACCCATCTGTTCCATTATATAGGAGTTGAACTTTTTGGCAAGCCACAAGTGGTAACAATGCATCTAAGTGGGCAATATTCATGTAACTGGGCCTGGTGTGGAGGGGAAAAATAACCTGCAGTTTTAACCTTAGCTATAGGGCTCTACTATCGGGTACTTTCAGAGCGCCGCAGATGTGGAGGTGAAAACAATGGCGGTATTAACCAGCGTTTTTGCCTGTGAGTGACAGATTGTGTTTGATGAATTTAGTTTTTCTCAGTAAATCCGGCCTAAAAGCTGCTGTGCAAATGGATGTTCCATTTTGTTGGAACTTCAGCTTCAATCTTGTAAACTGAGTAAGTTTTATGATTTGAATCGACGTCTGCAGATCTAAACACATGTGGATTATGTTTTAAAGTTTATCGTAACTGTGCCGGACACATCAAGCTCTAAATTCCATTTACTTTGCTTTAAACATAAAATTAATTGTTAATCATGACATGATGTTTAATGTCATGACATGTGTTAGCCAAGTCATGCTTTAGCTATTATAATGGTCTCTCAATGTAGCAATGTTTGTTTTAAGGAGCAGATATATTTTAGTATAAGAAAAATAAGGCTCATTCTTTATCAAATCCACTACTGGATAGCAGTGTCATGAAAAAGGTTGTGTTTAGATGAAAATATTAAAACATACATAGAGAACATATGGTCCAGGAGAAACCAAGGATTTGTCAAATGTTTGACAGGTGCACATTATTATCATCCTCAAATCATCGAGAAAAATCATTCTAGCCAAGCACAGAAATCATACCTCTCTAACCGTCTTGAGGTGGCTTTGGAGGTGTGTCTAAACCTTCGCAAAATCCCCCTAATAATTGGGAGAGACCGGACAGTGCAGTGATGTGCAGTTTGGGTCGGGGCATTTTAATGCTTGTGGCTTTTGACTACTGCACAAGATCGACAAATGATCCTAAAAGAAAGACAACCAAATCAGTATAATTTTAATCATCTTGCTTTTTGGACAATTTGTGTTTAATAAAAACATTCACATTACATTTTAGTACCTATACTTTTTATGGTATTTACAAGAGACACATCAAAATAGTCACTATTTAATTTGCATTGTAAATTGTATTTGGACGGCCCAAACAACCATAGACTGCATAAATATCTCTTGACACTTTTCTTCAGATGATTTTTAATCTTGAAACAATCTTAATATAGTAGTTCATTACCGTTAGCTAACGTAGTTAACCGTTAACCTTGCCAGCGCTATTCATCAACTTTTTAATCTTTATTATTCAAATCGATGAATAATCAATGAACAAAGTTATCATTGTGTTTGTTTTACATTTTAGTACAATGGAAGTCTGTGTAAGTTCTCAGTCGTACAATAGAAAGAAATTTAAAAGTAAAAAAAACAGTAAAATCAAGAAATACTTACGACGATATCGCGACCGTGCGTGGAGCTCTCACTGTGCTGATTGACTTTCACGGAAGTCAAGTCGAGGAAATTACGTTTTTTCAAACCCTCTTTGATTGGTTGGTGAAAATGTACCGCCACCCCGACTAAGGCGGTTCCGTAGCTCATCCAAAACACCCCCACGGCTGGCCCAACACTCCTCCGATGGAGGGGTGTCAGAATGACGGGTCGACCCCACCTTTCCTACTTTAATCCAAACCATTTTCCTAACCTTCATTTTTTTTCCTGATTCTGAACGTAAGCGTTTCCAACTCCTGGCCCTAACCATAGCGAGTTAGATCCAGAGCCATTTTTTCCTACACGCAAACTACGCAAGGTGCATAGGGCCCCCGCAGCCGCAAGGGCCCCGCATCTCAGTCAAACTACGGTGTTGTTTCACTGATACGGGACAGGCGCTCACTCTCCTCCTCCTTTGCCTCAGTGGATGAGCAGGAGAGACCGACCGCCTTCTCCCCGTCTATTCGTGTTCGCCCCTCCTCCGCGGGCCACGGCTGCATGTCACCCGTGTCCCGGGCCCTGCTCTCATGTTTTCTCTGCTCGGACTCGGGGCTGCATCGCCACACACTCATTTAAACTCTCTTCTTTTTGTCTCTAGCGGAGTATCAGGACAGTAGTTTGGCGAATAGACGAGAGTAAAGCTGTAAAGAGCAGTTGAATCCACACGGTTCTCATGAGCACAGTTACTTACAGTAACTCTGGTTCTCTGAATGTGCATAGGCTAAAGTCACAGGCTAATTCTCAGTGGTGAGGCATAAATAACCGTCAGGTGCAGGGTTCAGTTAGTTTTAATTCAGCGGTTCCCAAACTGTGGGTCAGGAACCAGAGGTGCGAGAATATGACCATTGGCCATTTAAAAAGTGGGGAAATAGACTAGTAGTGGTCCTGAATCCCAGTCTGACAGTGGCTTAGTGGTTAGTGGTTCTCACACAGGGGGCAGGGCCTGAATTGAGGTCATGATGTTCCACTTCTGCCCTGCACTACTGCACAGTGCAGTGTTTTGGGCTCGCTCTTCGTTGAATAGCCATGGGTTGTGAACTGAATGCCCCCGTGTGGATTTTTGCTTAGGGCCCCAGAAGGGCCAGCACCGGCTCTGTCCATATCAAACATATGTGACAGCAAAATAGCCGGGGAGTTGCGGGAACCGTTTGACGGCTTCGTTTTGTAAAACTATTTAGACCAAAGTAACACCACAGCACCGATAGACACCTGTACAATCCCACTGACGAAACTAAGCCTATATAAGAAACTTCGGGGCAGTCCTAAAGAGAAGAGGGAACACCAGCCTATCGTTGTGGTGTGTGTAACAGTGCATGGACCAATGCCGGGAGAGAGCTCAGCAATAGCACCTGAAGTGTGTGAAGACAAAATACGGGCCTTATTTTGCTCTTCACTGGCCATACGCCTCACCATTACGCCATTACGCACGGGAAAGGACACTTTCATTTGGCTACAGGATATGTGATCATCAAAGGAGCGGCTGCTTTGACCACGGGGCTGAGACACGCCTAAAGCCCACAACTATGTAGGCTATAGCGAACGTTACTTCATTCACGGGGCGGGTAGAGTAGCTAAAATATTTACTCAGGTAAGAGTAACTTTAGGCAACTTAAATAATTTGACTCAAGTAAAAGTAAAAAAGTACGCTACCTGGAGAGTGTTCGAGTGTAAATGTAGTGACATAAATCATGAGAAACAAAACATGAAATGATGTAAAAACCGTAGTATTTCCAAAAGAAAACTAAACTAACTTTAGGTTATGTTTTGCATTTAAAGATACAGTTTGGTAATATGGAATGTTACTTATAGGTTAAACTGAAAGTAGCAGTTAAATGGACTCAATTTTTATAGCGCTTTTCTACCTTTACAGTAAGTCACCCATTCACTCTCTCTTTCATTCACCAGTGTACGCAGACACTGGAGGAACGTATGGGTGAAGTGTCTTGCCCAAGGACACAACGACAGTGTGCTTTTGCGGGAGCTGGGATTCGAACCCGCGACTTTCCGATCACGAGACAACACGCTCTACCAGCTGTGCCACCCAATGTGATGTCATACTGCTAAGCATCATGGGATTAGCAGCAATTATAAACTATCCATCCATCCATTTTCTCCCACTTGTCCGTTGCCGGGTCGTGGGGGCAGCTGATGGAGCTGCACCAGCCCCCTATGGCCCCTCCTGCAGGTGGTGGGTCCACAGAAGGACGGCCTCATGGTTCCAAACGGGCCTGTTGGTCTCTCATAGGGGGCCCATTCACTCTCTCATTCATACGCCAGTGTACGCAGACACTGGAGGCAAGGAGGGTGAAGTGTCTTGCCCAAGGACACAACGACAATGTGCACCTTCAGGAGGCGGGATTCAAACCCCCGACCTTCCGATCATGAGACGACCCGCTCTACCATCTGCGCCACCGTCGCCCTCAATTATTAACTAATGTAGATTTTAAAAGTTCAAATACTGGACTTCCAGGGTAACAGTATTTAGCATCTTTACAAAATCTATGGCAGTCAATAAGAAGCACACAGAACAGAGCAATAGACAATGCTGTTAAACGTCCAGTGATTTATTATAGAACTTTATTCAACCAGGAATGGGTGTGCGTTAGCTCTTCATCAATTTGTTGGGGAGTAACTTAATACAGGTACATGTATTTAGAATACTCATTTTGAGTAACATTTATATTCTGGTAAAGAATACAGGTACAATACAGTTACTTTCCAAATATCAAGGAAATACATCCCAGTACTCAATCATTACATTTTAGCTCCATAAGAACCTTTAATGTTCACCTGTTTATCCTCCTAAAATATGTGTGACATGATGCTGCTCCTGTGCATTTGCCAATAGAGTTTTTAAGTTCCTAATAAATGGTAAGCGAGTTTGTAACACGTGTTCCAACTATCGTAGTCATTTGTGTAATTATACGCCATATTTATACATAAATATAATGACAATCAATGTGATCTAAAAGTCTCAAAGTATGCAGAATACAGAACTCTGATTAGACAAAGTTACGGAAAATACATTTAATCAAATCAAATCAATCTTTATTCATAAAGCGCTTTTCATATAAAATGTAACACAAAGTGCTTTACAGTGCTTAAAAATCATTAAAATCGTCCCCACCAGCAAATATACATAAATAACTACAACCCCCACCCCATCCGCACACACACACACACGCACACACACACACACAGACACACACACAGACACACACACAGACACACACACACACACACATGACAGAAATTGCAACTGGATGGAACGTTGGTGCTGCTGCTGTAGCGCGGCGGACGCTTAGCCTCAGCCGCGCTCTCGGCCTCCGCAGAGTTTTACGCACTCGGGTCCAAAGCGGCTCTGGAGGTTCGGTTCTGGACACACATTTAGGTCCAGGACAATTACAGGACTCTTTCTCCTGTATAAGCGCGTTTCCCGTGCGGCGTCAATATCGGTCAGATTGTGATCAACTTTTTTTCTTTTTTTTACTTCTTTGCGTACCCCCGGGGGTGTCCTGGTACCACAGTTTGGGAACCCCTGCTTTAAGATATGACACTTCAGATTGAAAAGCACGATCTCATTCCATTAGAGTAACGCGGCCAGGAAGTCGGTTTACACTCCACGGAAGGCCGATTTGGGACGTTGCGTGAAAAGAGCGTATTGTGTAAACATTTATTTTAACCGACAAAAATATTTTAAATATGAATTATTATGTAAGAAATGTATGTCCCACAAAATGCATGCAACCCTGTTAGCCTAACATTGTTTTTAGCATAGTAGAAGAATAAAACATGAGTCACAGGACACCATTAAACAGTTTTCCAACAGCATGGGTAAAGCAAAGGTATGATCTCTCTCCTATTTGACATTTTTTTGTAACTGTGTTACTTGAACGTCTCACTCTACCTCATGCCACCCTGTTATGCAATTTTTTAGGATAAAACAAATGCATTATTATTTTTTTTATTTACACATTTACTTAAGCAAGGTTGTCTTCTTGGTCAGTAGTAACAGCTAGCTAAATAGCTAGTTTCTATTCCTGAGAAAAGGCTAACATTAGCACAAATCCTGTTACTGGCCACCCTGTTACTTTCCTCATGACGTATTTACCAAATATATCAAATATATAAAACATACAATACAACTAATGTCTTTGATACCTGAGCTGAGCCAATCAAGTGTTTTATATTGTATTACCTATTATTGATGAATAAATAACAGAAAACAGATTTTATTTTATTTTAATTTAAGTCAAAATGTCCTCCAATTGTGTAATGTCCCACCTGTGTCAATGTGACTCAAGCCTGAGCGCCTCCATCTCCTTTGACATAGTTCATATTTAATGCGGACTTGCTGGATAGTGTGGTCTTCAGTCAGGGGAATGGCGGCTGGAGACTCGGCACACCCAGAGGACGGCGTCAGACACGCATTAGTCCGCCATGTTTGTGGTCATTGACGGGGGAACGGTAATTGGTGAAGCGCACCTGCCTCTACCTCGCCCTGATGAGCCGCTCTTCGCTCGTCCTTCACCGCCCTGTTCTTCCGCCCGGGTGCTACCAGCTGCCGTACCTATCCCCCCCCCCAACCCCCGCTGCTAAGATGAGCGAACCTCGGAGAGTCCAGCTGACCACCCTGACCTCCCCCGCGGGGCCTATTCTCGCCTCCCCGGCTCCGGTGCTCCAGCCGGCTCCACCCGCCGGCCACAGCGGCCCCCCCGCGGCCCCCGTCCGCCTGGTCCTCACGCTGTTCGAGCCTGGCGAGCGGAACTTTCCAGAGTTCAGCTACACCGAGCTCCTGGAGGCCCAGGTGGGTCCGTTTGAGTAACGTTAGGCTAACGGGAGCGTTTAGTTTAGTGACCGGCGTACACATGGGCAAATATAAGCGCAGGGCTTTTGTCCAGAGGATTAGCCTCAATGAAGTTTACGCCCATTTTTATAATAATAATAATAATCATTTAGTCCAATGAAGATCTATTTTTGATCCTTTAGAACCTGATTTGATCTTGTTCTAGTCCAATTTGAATCCTGTCATATCTAAGTCTGACAGGTCTGCGTTGAAGTGACTCCTTTTCTGAGCAACAGTTTCATTTACTCAAGTAAATGTAGTTTTACCAAATGGTACGTTTTACTTATACCTGAGTAATATTATAATAAAGTAAATCTGTACTTTTACTTGATTAAAATAAAATCGTTACTTCCACAATGAGTAAATCTATAAAGATGCATTATGTAACTGGTTATTTTTATCACATTCATTTTGTCTTGTTTCAAAAAATGTTCAACAGTTTCTTTTAGAAAGAGAGGGTATAACACATGTCGTTTAACCCTTGTGTTATCCTGTGTACATTTTTGTAGATTTTACAAGATATTATTTTTTTTTCCTTTCCTGACCATTGTGTCTGTGTTGCAGCTTGAGACGTGGATTTCGGCAGGAAATGTTCTTTCGAGCCAAATGATCAGAATCCAGTTTGTTTTTCTCTCATCTGCATTTTCTATACGTCCGTTATCCTAGTGTACAAACATGTACTGCTATAAAAACCACATACTTTCATCTTTTTTCAAAATTGTTTTCAGAAATCTGAAGAATCACTTCTCAACTTCTCAAAACTACCAAACATGTTTTATTTTGGGGTTTTAACCCTTTATATGCCAGTTTCAAAACCAAACCTTTTAAGTTTGTGTTACAAAACAACATAAAAGCCTCATTATTTTTAGAATAATGAATAGTTAGAGCTGGGGCTTTGGTGGATTTTCGGGCCTTGGATGTGTCAAAGATGAGCCACAAATTGATTTGAAGCATTTGTAGTTTTTCTGTAGTGAAAGATTTACAACTTTCCATACGTTCGTTACCCTTGTGCGTCCACCCACGTAATCTACATGTTACGCTGCCCATGTGGTCTAGCCTACACCGGGCACCCCAGGGTGCTTTCCACACCCATGGCAATTTAAGATGGCCTGGAAACACCTGCCTCATTATTTGAGGAACGTTGCATATTAAATACACTTTCTCCCAGGATTGATGGTGTGCAGGAGTCCCTTAATGCAACAGTGCTGTCACCAAAATGATCTTTAAAAAGAAAGTCTGAGTCTGTGAAAAAAGGAGGAAGGTAGCCCAAAAAGGCTGCTCAACTTGGTTACACAGTTCACCAAGAAGAAGACATGCTCCTGATTGTGTCCAGTAGCAGGTCTCAGTATGAAGATTCAAGATGGATTATGCAATAGAAAGGCTGGTTACAAACGATAAGGGACCTGTCCAGACTGCTCGCCCAAAGCCTAAACCTGTGACACATGACCCCCTAATACAAGAGGAAAAGCAGGAGACTGCTCAGCCTGCACCACCTGAAGCATCAGACACTCGATACCAGAAGAGGTGCTCGTACACATTGTTTGAAAGATCAGCTGACAGAAAACAACTGCAGGATTTCTCCTTATGTCACTGGATACATGATGTTAATCATGCTGTGTCCCAGTCTGGCCCTCACCTACAATCTCAAACTGTCCCACTGATCAGGGGACACACTTGGTGTTCACAGCCAGTCTCTGAAGAGGCTAGATCTCCAATATTCAGAGTTCCAAGTTGAAGATCTCCTTGACCTGCTGGAATCTAACAGATCTAACAGCAGCTCAGCGCAGGTCGTTTGTCTATTAGCAAATCTTTTTGACAGGGACATATTTGTATTACTGTTTGAGCAGTACAATGGACAATCTGTATACGTGCCGAATAAAGCAAATCAGTGGAAAGCACCCAGGACACTGCTGTGTGGGCATGATATTCCAAAGGAAATACTGCGGAGGAATAAAAGGAAGAGCGAGCTTCAAACCGAGCCAGCGACGCACAAACTTCTCTCCAGTAAGTGACTTCCTGTTGTTCTGTCACTGCCATTGCTTCCATTTGCTCTTGGAAAAAACTGCATTTAAATGTCACAAAACAAGCCCACACATTTGAACCCTTAAAGCTGGGATACCTAATTTTTTTTTTTTTTTGTAGAATACTTTTTATTTTTTGCCACCTCCCTTGTTGTATTGTCTTCACCTAAAGTTTTATTGAGCATTGGCTCTACAGTGTTTATCACAAATCAAGCGGAGGTGAACACGGCGCTCTCGCTTCATTGAAGACAACGGGAGACGCTGATGTGTGGCGGTTGTTTGAGGGGATTGATTACGGTGAATAATTGTTGGATTGTGATGAAATGGGATGTGATTACCATGGTAACCTGTCTATTGAGGCAAAAGTCTGACATAAACAGAAATTGGACTTAATTGGTCTGGATTAATGTTTGTACAAACTGCCAAGAGGTCGCCTAGCGCGCGTCGCTAATCCATCGTAACTTTGTGTTGAATTTCACGCATTTGTTTCGTCTTACGGGAAATTATCAAGATCTAAATTAAACATAATGTTGACGAGAATTTTTTTTAGAAGCTTTTAGGCGACGTTCTGTCTAGTTTATTCGGCTTTAGATTTAGCTAAAGCATGACTTGGTTAACACATGTCATGACATTAAACATTTGATTAACGATGTTTTCTGTTTAAAGCAAAGTAAATGGAATTTAGAGCTTGATGTGTCCGGCACAGTTACGTTAAACTTTAAAACATAATCCACATGTGTTTAGATCTGCAGACGTCGATTCAAATCATAAAACTTACTCAGTTTACAAGATTGAAGCTGAAGTTCCAACAAAATGGAACATCCGACCGCACAACAGCTTTTAAGCCGGATTTACTGAGAAAAACTGAATTCATCAAACACAATCTGTCACTCACAGGCCATTGTTTTCACCTCCACATCTGCGGCGCTCTCGTATGTGTTCACCTCAGGCCGAGCGATTCTGAAAAAAAAAAAACTCACCAGTTGCTGCTTAGCACTAAGATGTGAATGAAAACTGTTTCCTGATTCTCTGCTTGTACTTTGGTGACGGTGTAATAGTTTTACCAGCCGACATTTATCTGACACTTGAGGTAGGATATTATTTCAATATTGTGTGGGTTTGAGTGTGTAGTACCTGTCTGTCTAGCGATATCATGATAAAAAAATCCCCTTTCCAGTGCCTTGTTAAATGCGCCCGCGTCTGTGTTTTAATACGTTTATTGAAGCTTTGATTCCTCTAACCTGAATGCCTGGGCTCGGGAAAGGCATTTCAAACCGCAGCTGCTGTGGCTTTTCCTCCTCTTTCATCTTAAAAACATGGCACCAGGAGACTTCACTGGTTATTCCGTGCTCATCACGGTAGGTGTTTGTCTTGAAGCTAACGGCTAGCACAACATTTTAAATGGCACCAAGATTTTGAATGAGCCATTCAAAATATAGTCATTTTGGGCAATACTTCTTCCTGAACCAAGATGTTTCCTGCACTCAAATACATCCAATGTAATGTTTTAGCACATCCCAGTGACGTCCTATTAGTTACTGTCGTTGATTAGTGCCAGACATCGCTAATCCTTATGGGGAAATCTTAGTTTACTTTATTTGAGCAGTATACTGCTGCTCAAAAGGAGTGGGCTGAAGCAAGAAGCTTATGAGCGTCACACTAATATCTTCTTCCTGTTCCCGCAGTGCCTTGAATGGTTCTGTAAGCTGAGGTTCACTTTGAAACCTCCCATGAATATGGAAAACGATTTAAATGTTTTTTGCTTACATCGCCCAGATGTGGAGTTCAGACTTGGTTTCTTTAAGACCAACACACCTAGACACTTTGACGTGTGGCATAAAAGACACACAGGGGTTGCCGTGATGCTTAACCCCGCACTACGATTCAGGTCTACTGAATGCAGAGGAAAACGCAGGCTTTTTACCCTTCTACAGAGGTACAGACGGGTCTCTGGCCCGTGACAGACAAGGGGGTGCTGTAAACTTTGTTTGGAGGGACGAGAGGAGCGGCAGAAAAGGTAAAAGCATTAACCTCAACATAGGGCTGGGCGATATATCGATATTTAAGATATATCTATATATTTTAAAAAGAGATATGGAATTAGAACATATCGTATATATCGATATAGTCCAAATTTGCGCTGTAATACTTGCTTCAGGCAACCCGCTGAGCGGAGCTCTGCACTGCTCCCAGCGCCCCGGCCCCGCCCCTCGTCTTTCATGCGGGAGAGAGGGGGGGGGGGGGGGGCAGGAACAGACACTCCGCCGGCACTCTTCAACAAACATGAAGAAAGCAACAATGTCTGTGAAGCGTCTGGAGGAGAGCCCCTTGGTTGGTAAAACAAAAACCAGTGGCTCAATCATTTGGAGATGGTTTGGATAGAAGTGAATGTAGCGGCGAGATATGGCGGCGACGTGCGCTGCGCCATGTGCTTTTGTTTACCTGCGCTGAGCCATGTGCTTTTGTTTACGTGCGCTGAGCCATGTGCTTTTGTTTACGTGCGCTGCGCCATGTGCTTTTGTTTACGTGCGCTGCGCCATGTGCTTTTGTTTACGTGCGCTGCGCCATGTGCTTTTGTTTACTTCTCAGTCTAATTAAGGTTTGCGGTAGATCGTGGATGTACTGTGAAAATATCAGCGTTTGTAATGCTGCCACTGCGAAGGACTATTGCTTTTTCCCCGTTAGCATTGCGTTAGCCGCAGCGCTAATCACTCCAGTCCCTCGCTGAGCTCTGATGATGACAGAGATGGTGAGCCTGTGCTGCTTGTAAAGAGTAAAGAGTCGTTTGTGGCTCAGTTTAGGAGGCTTATGTTTGGGAATGCCACTGACTAAAACACAGTTAAATCAAGAGCAAATATCAAGAAATGATTTGGGCTATTTATTTATTTTTTATATTTCATGATTATTAAGGACTAAAAAGTAAGTAATACTTTAATAAGTCATATTTCATTGTCTCAGTTTAGGCTTTAGTTTAGTTATATGCAACATAAAGTTATTAACAAATGGGGTAGAATAAAAATAAAAATCGCAATATTAAAACACTCCTATTTGGCAGTGACTTTGACTTAACATTTCATTTCACAGCTCTCACTTTGTGGAAAAAATATCGGGATATATATCGTATATCGATATTCAACCTAAATATATCGGGATATGACTTTTGGTCCATATCGCCCAGCCCTACCTCAACAGTCTGAGCAGGTAAACTTCTGTGTGCACCAACTCGCTGTTAACCTGCAATAAAGAGACTTGTGTGTGCCCTCCACAACATTGATCTACGCGGCTTATTCCATGTATGACGAATGGCTAAGTCACGTGTTTAAAGCGCTGCTCGGTTGGAGAAAACCCTTTGAAATGTTGTGATACTGCGCCCCAATATGTGTTGATACGGCACCGCGGGGCACTGTGTTCTGATGAGCACTGGCCTTTATTCTTACTGGCTTTTTGTTGGCTGCTTGTACTTCTTAATCAGGTCCACTTTAATCACTTTTTATTGTGCAGACGTCCTGTGGTTCAGAGGTCCCATTGAGTAGATTCCAGGAGCAAGAGCTGAGAGAGCAGCAGGAGCTGTCCGACATCGCCAAAAAACTGCAGGAGAAATACGTGAGTAATTGTGGCTCATACTTTGATCTCAGTGTTAATCCCAGGTTTGTTTTTCACCACGGCGTCTGTGCCACAGGGAGGGAAGCCCCCAAAACAGACGGACCGCATCCAAGACCTGATCGATATCGGATACGGCTACGACGAGGAGGATTCCTTCATTGATAATGCTGAAGCTGTGAGTCGAGCTGTCAGATTCATTAGTTTAAAGTTTAAAGTCTGACAAACCACTTCCTCCCATTTTTGTCTTGTCAACGAAAACGTATAAACGTGTTATGTTTTAGGGCGTTTTCACACAGGCTCTAGTTTAGGGATGGGACGGGATGAGATTTCCACGGTATGATAACCTTGACAAAACTACCACGATATCACGGTGCTGAAGCGGCCGGGATGAGGATCAGCACCTCCAAATCTGAGGCCATGGTTCTCCACCGGAAAAAGGTGGTTTCCCCGCTTCAGGTCGGTGGGGTGTCCTTGTCTCAAGTGGAGGAGTTCAAGTATCTCGGGGTCCTGTTCACGAGTGAGGGACGGATGGAGCGTGAGATCGATAGACGGATCGGTGCGGCGTCAGCAGTGATGCGGTCGCTGTATCGGACCGTTGTGGTGAAGAGGGAGCCGAGTCTGAGGCAAAGCTCTCGATTTACCGATCGATCTACGTTCCCACCCTCACCTATGGTCATGAGATTTGGGTTGAAGTCCCCGGGTTTATTAAAAATAAAAATGTTTTTATTTTATTTGAGCCGCAACACTCTGCTCAAAAGGAGTGGGCTGAAGCAAGAGCTTATAAGCGCCCACCCCCAAAATCAATACAATACAATTAGAAACCCATCATTTCACAAGAACATAGTGGAACAAAATAAGAACCAAATGGCAACAAGGAAATGACAGCAAAACAAAAAAGACCATACACACCCGCTGCATCCGACCATGGCCGAAATGACCATTTACAAGATGGTACTTACTTTGTAGCTTTACATGACTGAAACATCTTCACTGAATACATACCCTAAAACGGAGCAAAACTGATTATGTAGCAACTAATTATGAAACAACTAAGATAATACTACATACTTACAAAGAACTGTAACTTACAAAACACTTTTTGAAGTGTTCGTACATCAACAGAAAAGAAGCACAATTACAACACTCTCAATTCATGTACAAAGCAAGTGACGATCATTACTTAGTTACAGATGGTTGTCAATGCCAAACACAGTTAACATTCACAAAAGTCACTAGTATTGTGTTAAAAAGAACATTAAATACATATAACCCGTGATCTTGCTACTTCTCAGTTGTCAATTCCATCTTTGATGTATTGATTAGTGTAGAATTTTGCTTTGATTTTTTATGGATTAGAGGATCCTTTGAATGTGATATAGTTATTACTATATTCATTTTTGAAAAAAAAAAAATACTGTTAACAACTTCACATCTACTGTTCCAAATGATTATGCACAACATTGTTTCAATACAACTTATAGGTTGTAAAGAATTGAAAGTGGTCATTTGTTGAATTTGTAGCATTAGGAGGTCATATTTACTGAAATTGGAAGCAAATAAAAAATATCTTAACAGGTCAAGTTACATTTTTACATAGGACCCAGCTTCAAAATTCTTAAATCCATTAAACTTGTGAGTTTTTGGAGAGTTTCTGCTTGGATTTCTTTGCAGGATGTCAGAATAGCCACAGCTGCTGTTTGGATGAAAACTGCCTCCCACCCTCATAGATCTTTTGCTTGAAGCTCCAAAGGTTCCAATAGGGTTGAGGTCAGGAGGGGATGGGGTCCACATCATGAGTTTCTCTCCTTTTATGCCCATAGCTGCCAATGATGCAGAGGTATTCTTTACAGCAGGACATGGTGCGTTTTCATGCATGAAGATGATTTTGTTCGGGAAAGCACAGCTCTTTTGGAACCATGGAAGAAAGTGGTCAGTCAGAAACTCCACATGTTTTTCAGAAGTCATTTTCACACCTTCATGGAGCCTAAAGGGGCCGACCAGCTCTCTCCCCATGATTTATGTCATAAAGGCCAGATTTGTGCAGTGTACGAGTAATAGTAGTTCTGTGGACAGTTTCCCCCACCTGAGCTGTAGCTCTCTGCAGTTCATCCAGGGTCATCATGGGCTTCTTGGTAACAGGTCTGGTCAGTGCTGTCCTTGTTCGGTCAGTAAGTTTAGGAGGACGGCCGGGTCTTGGTAGGTTTGCAGTGATGCCATACTCTTTCCATCCCTGGATGATGTATTTAACTGTACTTTGAGAGATGTTCAAAGCTTTGGAAATCTTTTTATACCCTAACCCAGCGTTATACTTCTCAATAACTTTATCTCGGACCCGTCTGGTGTGTTCTTGGACTTCATGATGCTGTCTGCTCCCCAATAGTCTCTTAACAGACCTCTGAGACCATCACAGAGCAGCTGTATTTGAAGTGACATTAGATTACACACAGGTACACTCTATTTAGTCACTGGGTCAATATGTGATCATTCAGAAATCATCAGGCAACTTCTGAAGGCAATTGGTTGCACTAAAAGAAAAAGGGGGGCTGGTACTTTCGCACATCCCAAAAAAATTAATCTCCTAAATTAATTTCACTTCACTTAGTGTGTGTCTCACATAAATTAAATATATTTATCTTTATGGTCCATGTTTTGGCAAAATGTTGAAAAGTTAAAGTGGAGCCGATACTTATGCAATCTTGTGATGTATGCTGAGTCCTGGTGAAGGTGCTAACGCAATGGATGAGACGACCAGCAGATTCAGGTTTTAAAGGTGATTTATTTGAGGTGGAGTAGTAATGGGGGTTATGGGCTTGGGGTGGAGGTATGGTGGGTCATGAGGGAGAGCAGTGCTTTGTCTATGAAAGAACAAAGGGAGAATATATCGACTAATGAGTAAATGCACAATATAGCTTCAGGAGCAGCAATAAAGTTGGGAAGGAGTATTTGGGATTATTGGACACAGTCAATCACACAATGCTTCTCCTGGAAGTTTGATGGCTAAATATTTTGGCTATTCTACTCACCACTGCTAAAACGATTAAGCCTTGTCTAATCGGTGTTCCTGTTGTATATTGCCTGCATAGTATGATGAGTTTGTGCCCTCCTCCATCACCACAAAACTGGGAGGCTTTTACGTCAATGCTGGGGTCCTACAGTTCAGAGGAGTCTCCTCCGACACCGAGACAGGGGAGTGCCAAGACGAGCACTCAGGGGAGAGGAAAAGGAAGCCTTCAAAAGTAAGTGTGAATGCTCTAAATGCTGTGCACAGACGATACATTGTAATTATAAACTGAATTGTCAGTTTATAACTACTTCACCACCCAGTCTTGGTGGAACTAAAATATAGTAACGTTGTACTGAAACTAATTCCCACCTGGACGGGGCCTTTCTGTGTGGAGTTTGCATGTTCTCCCCGTGTCTGTGTAGGTTTCCTCTGGGTACTCCGGTTTCCCCTACCACTAAAAACATGTGCAATAGGTGATTTTGACCATCAGCCTGACTCCACATAATTGAGATGGGTCCACGCTGCTCCTTACGGGTTGCCCCAGTGGCATCGAAGGATGGTTCAAATGCAGAGGACAAATTTCCATATGGGGACGACAAAGTATACAAACAATCAGGCCTGTACTTGCAAATACAAGTTTGGAACCAACAACCCCACCTCCAATTCAATCATCGAAACATTACCAACATTTAAGGCGTAATACTGTAGTAGGAACACAGGAAAACATGTCGAGATGTTATTTTGAAACTTCTGTCAATTCCTGACATTAAATATGAACAAATGTATTGCTAGTTTTTACATTTAAAGTTTAAAGTTGTAAAAATGCTCAGGCAGAAATGGATATGATTATAAGACGACTCGCTCCATTATAGGAGCATCTATAGCACATACAAATCTATAAACAGGAAGAACTGAGGGGATTTAGTGATGTATGCATTAGAGACAAAATGGTAAATGCCCAGTGTGTGACTGGCTGCTCCTGTCATTGATGGATGGGTAATCGTAGACTTTTACCCATCCATCCACCCCATCCATTTTTTGTAATTTTTTTTACCCATACTGCGACATGGGTATACGTAAGCTAATCTGGAGATGCATTGTGTGATTGACTGTTGTCTGTTTTAGAAACGTAAACTGAACGGTGCAAATGAAACACAGAAGAAACGCTGCAGTGACGAGTCCCAGGCGGATGGAGAGTCGGGGTAAGTGTGCTTACAACACTTGGATATATTTGAGAGAAATTTGAGACGGTCCCAAAATTGTTTGTCTAGGATGTACCCAAATTGTCCTGAGTAATATAACCCCAGCTCACCAGTAGTAGTTACCCGAGCCGCTAATTTCATTTTGGGAAGGTGCACTTTTTCCCCATACTAGCACACGAGGTGCTTCTGCAGACAAGTTACAAACACAACACTCGACAAAATAATAACCGTTAGCACGCTGTTGTAGAGGTCGACCGATATGGGTTTTTCTCAGGCCGATGCCAATATGCAGTGCTGATATTTTTGACTGATATTGTTTTAAAACATTTCTTGTCTGCAATCCTGTGTATGACGCTTTTAAACTGTAAAATCTGCCGGTGTTGTACTGTGACAGCAGGGGGCACTTTAGAGACGTAGGGCTGATTCATGTTTGGTAGGAACTTCAGAGGGAGCTTGTTTGAAAGACAAAAATCGGCAGCACCAAAGCAAACGTATGGTAAGTCTCTCGCTTGTGGTTAGGAAATTATAAGCAAAAGTCTGCAACATAAAATATTTGAGGTGTACAAGCCAGATTTTTACCGCAATATTTCTCAGCTCCTCTAAGGCCGAGGAAGTTATGCATTTTGAGGCTCTGACTGAGCTCTTTCCAATGCAAAAAGCGGGAAGTCTATATCACTTCCACTTCCGGAGATATCGGCCTTTTATCGGCCCGATATATCGGTCGACCTCTACTCTGTTTCATTACGTTGTGTTGTGATTGGCAGCCCATCATCTGCGCCTATCGGAGAGAAATCACCAAAGAAAAAGACAAAGAAGACCAGTTTTCTGAGTGTCACCAATGAGCTCAAGAAGCTTGAGAAGGGGCCTGAGAGGCAGAGGATGGAGAAGGCCACCGGGGCCTCTGCCAGGGGTCCCTCGCAGGACATCAGCCCACTGGCCCTGGGGCCCGCCGACGCTGCTGGAGGAGGCTGTATGCCCTTCACTAGCGCACTTCTCAGTCTGAAGGGGTCCATGGACTTGGATTTGGACTTTGTGCTGATCAGCGACGACAGCAGCGACAACAGCTCCTCCTCCTCCCTGTCCCTGCACTCCGCTTCCACAGACAGGCTGTCCACAACGTCCTGTGTCCCCCTGGCTCCCAAAAACAGGCTGTCCACTACATCTGGTGTCCCCACGGCCCCCAAAGACAAGCTGTCTACCACATCCAATGTCCCCACGGCCCCCAAAGACATGCTGTCCACGACATCCAGTGTCCCCACGGCCCCCAAAGACAAGCTGTCCACTACATCTGGTGTCCCTATGGCTCCCAAACACGAGCTGTCCATCACATCCAGGGTCTCCACGGCTCCCAAAGACAGGCTGTCCACCACATCCAATGTCCTCACGGCTCCCAAAGACAGGCTGTCCACCACATCCAGTGTCCTCACGGCTCCCAAAGACAGGCTGTCCACCACATCCAGTGTCCTCACGGCTCCCAAAGACAGGCTGTCCATCACATCCAGTGTCCTCACGGCTCCCAAAGACAGGCTGTCTACCACATCCAATGTCCCCACGGCCCCCAAAGACAAGCTGTCCACTACGTCAAAGGTCCTCACGGCTCCCAAACACGAGCTGTCCATCACATCCAGGGTCTCCACGGCTCCCAAAGACAGGCTGTCCACCACATCCAGTGTCCTCACGGCTCCCAAAGACAGGCTGTCTACCACATCTAGTGTCCCCACGGCTCCCAAAGACAGGCTGTCTACCACATCCAATGTCACCACGGACCCCAAAGACAAGCTGTCCACCACATCAAAGGTCCTCACGGCTCCCAAAGACCGGCTGTCCACCACATCCAGTGTCCCCACGGCCCCCAAAGACGGGCTGTCCACCACATCCGGTGTCCCCACGGCCCCCAAAGACCGGCTGTCCACCACATCCGGTGTCCCCACTGCCCCCAAAGACCGGCTGTCCACCACATCCGGTGTCCCCACGGCCCCCAAAGACCAGCTGTCCACCACATCCGGTGTCCCCACGGCCCCCAAAGAGAAGCTGTCCACCACATCCGGTGTCCCCACGGCCCCCAAAGACCGGCTGTCCACCACATCCGGTGTCCCCACGGCCCCCAAAGAGAAGCTGTCCACCACATCCGGTGTCCCCACGGCTCCCACAGATGAGCTAACCCATACATCCAGTGTTCCAGCGAGACACACCGGAGCAGAGGAAAATATGCCACAGCCCTGTCCCGAAGGCTTCCCTCCTGACGTGGAGGAGAGCATCAACAAGCTCTTGACGGTGAGACTCATGATGCATGATGGTGAGATCATTTCTCGGGGACATTTTTTAGATTCTACAAGTTGGATGGAAACACATATTTTGTCCAACTTTCTCACTATCACAGTGATAACGTTTATCCATAGATATATTATAATAAAGATGAGCGGGTCCCCTTCAGCCCCATTGTAAAGGTTCCTGGGTCCTGTGTGCACCTTAATGGCCGCGCTGTCTCCAGCCGGTTCCTTTTTAAAAGGGCAAAAAGGCGCTAGCGGGTTGGGCGGAGCCTCCACAGAGCTTGATTGACAGGCGCTGGAGCCAGTCAATGCACTGAAAATGCTTCCAATGTTTGGGCTTTTAAACAAAAACCAGCGTGGTTAAAAATATTTCACCCAGCCCAGCATTGTCACATGGGTCATAGCGATTTTTAGAAAAAGAGCCAGGCTGTTAAGCCGTTCTTGGGAGGTTTTGAAGTCCCATTAATCAATGCCCCCAAGTGTCTTTTGGGGTCGCCCCTGGCCATCAGGGGGTGGTATTACAGCAATGTCAGCTCCCCCACTATGAGGACCAAAGAGAAGTGCGGTCCTCGTCCATTGAGTTTATCACAGGAGATCAGGAAAGCGACATCTGACACAAATAATACATATGTATTTATGTCAAAATACAGTCGTAGAGCGCCGATTACCAGCTGCCCTGGCCAGAGCTAGGTGGCGCTATTGTGGCCTTTGTCTCTCTCAATCTTAGATTACAGTGTTATTGTATTGTTAGTGTTATTAAAATACTGCCTGTATTTTTTTTCCAGAGGTCTTATGGCTGATGTCAATTGCATGATTTTTGTCTTATAAGATTATGATGTCACACTGCAAGATGTGCCTCTCCACTGTTTTTATGTAAAAAGATGATTTCACCTTTCAGAGACCCAGCGGCTCTATGGTGGTTTGCATGGAATTGCTTACCATCTCAGTGGCTCCTATGATACTTCAGGATACATTTTATTTCAGGTTTCTTGGGTTTCTGGTAGGTTTTCGGAATGGAATGCATACAGTATGTAACCATGGATACGGTTCAATCAGCAGTGAAAACCTAAAAAACCTGGTAAAGTAAAGGTAAAGATGCTATGCTAACCACCCAAGCATCCACAACGTTTTATTTATGTTTTAAATAAAAAGTTACATAATACATCTTTTAAAGAGAGAACCGTAGCTATGACAGTTTTTCAACTTTGTTGTGTATAATGGAAATAATCAAAATAAAATACTTTTACTTTTTAAGTACATTTTCAAATGAGTACTTTTATAAATTGATTTTTCCTAAAATACTTTTACTTACACTAAAAACATGTACAATAGGCCAGAATGAATGTAGTTGGTGGTGGCTGGAGGGGCCGATGGCACAGACTGGTAGCCTCAGTTCCATCAGTCTACCCAGGGCATCTGGGGCTACAACAGTAGCTTACCACCAAGTACAGAGTGGATGAATAATGACGACAGTGTAGCGCTTTGAGACACTTGGTAACACAGGCTTGAAAAGTGCAATACCAGTGTAAGCCATTATTATTATTACTTAAAGGGACTATACGGAGTTTAAAAATGTTAAAACTTAGTATTTTCCTCCCCTACATGTTCCAGCCATGGAAAAAAAAGCTCAAAAAGGTGTTACTTTGGGTCTGAAGTGCCGTCATGCACGAGCTTAATATAGATACTGCAGTAACGAATAAGACCTGAGGTGGCAGTAGTGAGTATAAACATGACCAACTTGCATCTAGTGTCTAAGTAAATATTTCGCTCGTGTACTTCTACTTGTGTAAAAAAAAAAAAAAAATTGCCACTTGATCCACCACTGTGTGCTTGTCATACATGTGTCTAGGCCATCAAGACTTCAGAGGGGGAGTCCAAAGTCAAGTACTACACTCCTGAGATCAACACCATCCTGCTTCAGTGAGTCCTACTCTGACATAGAGGATCTTTGTCCCGTCTGTATGTGATCTGTCCCGTATTGTGTCATCAGGATCGATGCACAGGGCAGAAAACATGGAGGTCTTCTGCGATCAACGGTCTTCTCCCACATCTGCACCTTCCTGCCCTGCAGCAAAAAGACGCTGCAGCAGAGGGTCAACAGGCTCAAGAACTCTCGCACTGTAGGTCATCCTCTGTTTCTGTAGGTCTCATCCTCTGACACTTTAGGTCTCCTCCCCTAACAGTGTAGGTCTCCTCATCTGGCTCTGTAGGTCTCCTCCTCTGGCTCTGTAGGTCTCCTCCTCTGGCTCTGTAGGTCGTCTCCTCTGGCCTCCTCTGGCTTTGTAGGTCTCCTCCTCTGGCTTTGTAGGTCTCCTCCTCTGGCTCTGTAGGTCTCCTCCTCTGGCCTCCTCTGGCTTTGTAGGTCTCCTCCTCTGGCTCTGTAGGTCTCCTCCTCTGACAGTGTAGGTCTCCTCCTCTGGCTCTGTAGGTCGTCTCCTCTGACAGTGTAGGTCTCCTCCTCTGGCTCTGTAGGTCTCCTCCTCTGACAGTGTAGGTCTCCTCCTCTGGCTCTGTAGGTCGTCTCCTCTGACAGTGTAGGTCTCCTCCTCTGGCTCTGTAGGTCGTCTCCTCTGACAGTGTAGGTCTCCTCCTCTGGCTCTGTAGGTCTCCTCCTCTGGCCTCCTCTGACAGTGTAGGTCTCCTCCTCTGGCTCTGTAGAAGAAGAAGAAACTTTATTTAGCACCTTTCACAGATAAAATCACAAAGTGCTTTACAGGGGCACAAAAATAACAAGGGTTACAGAGAAATATATTAAAACAATACATATAAAAGCTCGTCCAAACAGCCATGTCTTCAGCTGTTTTTTAAAGGAATCCACAGTGTGGGTCACACAGAGCGACAGAGTGGGTCCTTGGGACAGTGAGGAGGTTCTGGCCCGAGGACCTAAGGGTGCGACCGGAGGAGTAAGGGCACAGCAGGTCGGACACGTATTTGGGAGCCTGACCATGCAACGCTCTAAAAGTCAAAACAAAAATTTTGAATTGAATTTGGAATTTGATGGGAAGCCAGTGCAGAGAGGATACAATGGGAGTAATGTGTGACCTTCTGCTAGAGCCGGTTAAAAGCCACGCTGCAGTGTTTTGAACCATTTGAAGACGATTCAAAGTAGATTTGTTAAAACAAGTAAAAAGGGAGTTACAATAACGACGAGATAAAAGCATGAATCACCAATTCTAGATCAGAGTTGGATAAAATTGGCCTGAACTTGGCGATGTTTCTCAAATGGGAAAAAAAACTTTTTGCCAAGTGTCTCGAGTGGATGTCAAGAGACACTGGTCAAACCAATTTTGACCAGTTTACAATCAAGGGGATTTTTTGCTCAGGAGCAATTATCAAAGTCTCAAAGTTTTTTTAGAATTCAACTGAAGACCGTTTCACGAAGCCAAAACTTTACACTTGAAAGACAATCCATTTACAGTCTGTGCATCTCTGACTCCTACAGTTGAATATCATCAGCATAGAGATGGTAAGAACGTTTTTTAAAGCGGCTAATGGTTTTTCCAAGAGGGCTGATGTACAACAAAAACAAAATGGGCCCCAAGACGGATCCCTGAGGAACCCCGTGCAACAAAGGAGTAGCTTCAGACATAATATTTATACACACAGAGAATGTTCTGTAGGTCAAGTAGGACGATAACCATTTAAGGACAGTTCCAGAAATACCAAGGTCAGTATTAAGTCTCTGTAGCAGTCATTTATGATCTACAGCAGTGGTTCCCAAAGTGGGGTCCGGGGCCCTCAGGCAATACAAGGGGGACAAACGAACACGCAACCTGTAGACTGTGGCGTGTAGCCAATCAGAAAGCGAGGTGGCGAAGAAACACCGGGAAAGAAAATCAAACCAGCCGGCAGCACTTCTGTGACCATTGCCTTTTCTTTTTTTTCTGTTAAAAACAAAACTACAAACTATCGCCACTGCGTCCTCTTCGTCCGCCATGATTGTTTACTCTGAAGTCACGGTTGATCGAGGGGTTTTGCGAGATTTCCCGTCTGATCTGGGAATGCTCGGGAGTCAAATGTGTTGATTTTGCCGTGTGGCTGCGCACCACACACTGTACGACCAAAACTGTTAGACCCGGGATTTTTTATCGCCATGTGTGGGGTCTCCCAGGTTTGGAAAATCGGCCGACAATTTTAAAATCGTTCCGTCTGAACCAGGCTTTATCTACAAAACAAGTACTTTGAAAATAATTGATTTTGAAAAGAAAAATACATTTATTTGCTATAATGTGCAACTTAAAACCAATATTTATCTTACAGTCATTGCTAGATGTTACTTTTTATGTTTTTGCAGTAAAATAATAAAGCCCTGTGTAAATTGGGGGGCCCTAAGACAATTTCGGATCGATAAGGGGGCCGCGACGTCCTGGACTTTGGGAATGGCTGATCTACAGTATCAAAAGTTGCAGGCAGATCAAGCAGGATCAATATAGAAAACTGATCAGAGTCAGCAGCCATTCGGATGTCACTGGACACTTTTAGAAGGGCAGTCTCAGTAGAGTGCATCTTACAAAAGCCCGATTTGAAATGTATCAAACATTTCATCATTATGGAGAAAAGCAGACAACTGTTCTACTACCACCTTTTCCACAACTTTGGAGAGAGGGTAATTTCGATATGGGCCTATAATTGCCAGGCTCAGCTGGATCCAAGTTGGGCTTTTTTAGGATGGGACTTATCGCTGCATGTTTAAAAAACAGACCCAAATATAAGAGAACCATTAGTCAATTCAACAACATGAGGGGCAACAATGTGACCTTATAAAATAAAGTTGTGGGTATGATATCAAATGGACAGTAAGAAGGTAGGTCTCATCCTCTGGCTCTGTTAGTCTGTACTTTTCATACAGCTCAATAAGGAGAGACCAGTTTGATTAGGCCCCAATGATTTTGTGTAGTTGTGTAGTTGTAGATGTTCAGAGTGATTTTGACGCACATCTGTGGCATTTGAAATAATGCATTTGTCTTGCTTGAGCCATTTGATGCAACTCTGACTTATTGTGGAACTAATTTGTTTAGTCCTCTTGTAGTATATTGTAAACTCATTGTCAAACCTCATCACAATGTGGGAAAAGGAGGGTGTGATATAAAATGTCAATGTTACCTCTGCTCAGGAAGAGGAGGACATGGAGCAGCTGTTGAAGACCTTGAAGGAGGCCATTGAGCAGACCATGCCTGAGCAGAGGCTCCAGTGGAAGGCCATCTGTAAAGCTAACAAACATAGCGTCATGTAAGGCCATTCAGCAAGGCCCACAGTCACGAGTCTCACACTTGTCTGACCCCTGAACTGTCTTTCAGAGCTGCAGAAGAGGTCGCAGGGGAGAAGAGCAAAGGACCCAAGAAGCAGTTCCAATGGAGCGAGGAGATCAGGTGAGTTTGTGCTTTCACCAAACCTCTGCATCACTGACTTGAATGTGCATGTACTGTGTCCCCTGCAGAGAGAGTCTGGGGCGGCTGCTGAAGCTGGAACGCTTCCAGAGGGAGCACAGAGGCCAGGACATGGATCAGTGTCTGCGCTTGGTGCTGGACAGTGAGGTGAAGCCGCTCTGGCCCAAAGGATGGATGAGCTCCAGGTACCACGCACTGGCCCACACAGTGGTCCTCACTAGGTGTCTTGTCAAACCTGATGAGGTTTTTTTTTAGATTTGTAGTTGCAAATTAAACAGTTTTCCGATTGTTATATAAATTAAATACAGTATTTTATGACGGGGTTCTTTTGATTTGATCATAAGGATCATGATTAAATGATCAAACAAATCAACAGTGATTTTTGGCAAAAGACCCACCTGTTGAGAACTAGTGCCCTACATGCACCGCCCCATGGGGCCTGATCTGATCTGACGTGTGTCCTCTGTAGTGCCCTGCTGAAGGAAAGCAGAAAACTGTTGGAGCAAGGGCCGATAAAGTAAGTACAATACTCTATAACCTGTCCAAATGATAAGCTCAACAAAAGCTACTGGTAATGGTCCTCAGAGTGTATGTGTGGTGTGGACCGAGGTTTATCATTAGCTTTTAACACTCCGATATGCTCTAAAGTAGAACTAGATATTTCCACATAAGGACATGTAGGCATTGAGAAAGGATCAGAGATGCCAAAATACAAACCCTCATTTTGCTGCAAGTTACGTTGGCCTGTTTTGGTTTGATCATTTTAGTGAAACAAAATAAAGGCAGAAGGCCACGTCACACATTTTAACTGAGCAGCAAATGGCACAAGACAACCAACAGTAACAAGTCTATACAGAGCAGTTTGTCTGTGTAGGCTCTCAGTCGTCCAGGAGTTTCCCAATGTAATAGTGATGGTTCAGTCACTATGTAGTCGCTGTGTTCCTTTGTTTCAGGGTGAAGATAAGGGACAGTCCTCCAGATGACTCTACTCTAGTGTGTCCGGACACCCTTCCTAACTCCGCCCCCTCCTCTCACTCCACCCATCTGCGCCCACCCCCTCCGCCCCTCGAGCTCCTGGTGGCGGCAGTGGCCCGGTACAGTGAGAGCGTTCAGAAGTGGGACATCAGTGAGACCGCAGGGAGCCCCCCGTTTCCCCCGCCCCCTCCTCAGTCCAGTCCCATCAACTTCACCCTGACACCCCCACGCGGTCCTCCTGAGGGGTCATTTTAGAGCCAAATGTGTTTGTAATGTCTTGTCAAATATGAAGAAAAATACTATTTGATATTTGTTAAAAATAGTCTTTTAATGTTGTGCTTACTAATATTTGTGTGAAATAAAGCTGTCAGACGAGTTTATTGATTGCCTCTCTTCAGTCCAATGTGGACAAAAGTGGGTCTTTCAGAGAAGTAGAGTCCAACCATTTAGTTTAAATTGGACAGATATGTTTAGCTGAAAACCAGAGTTGTCTTTAAAAGTTTCTCACAAAGTGAAAACTGTTTACTGTGACAGATTTGTGAGGCCTCTCTACAGCCTCCACCCACATGTCTTTGTGAAGAGCATTTAAACAGAAATGTCCCATAGCCTGGCCAGCTGCATGGTCTGAGGTCAGGGGGTCATTACTAACTTTAAAATAAATAATCCCAACACATCGTCTCTGAATAATGCTGTGAATTTAACATCAGAAACTACTGCTCGCATTTCAATGAACAGAAGCCGAGTAGAATTTCAAAATGCTGTAGAGCCAGGAATGTTACTTGAAATCATTTTATTCAAATAGAGGTCAAAGTGGATCATTAAAAAGTACTTGCGTAGTATTTTCACTTTTCAAGTACTAAGAGCATAAAAGTTAGTTCTGGTGTTTGTACAAAACGATTTCAAATGCAAAAATCTTTATTTCCAAAGAACACACGACAGAATTGCATACTATTTTCATATCGCACACAGCTTTTGTCAGATTTACTCAGGAAAGATTAACTTCAAAAAGACTAAAATAGTCAAATGTTTTTAAAGGTCAGAAAGCTGAACTTTATTGGGCTTAGTCTCTTACTGTTTTAACTTTTTAGGTTGATTATAAAGGGATGAAAGATGTGTTTGGCTGGTCCAGTTCATAACTAATACAAATGCAGATGTATATTAAAGGCCTATTCCTGATGTGTTTCCTGGTAGTGGAATTAAATTAGTTTTGTCCTCCAGTGTTTTTTATTCGCTCAAGAACTAGTAGGCAAGTTGTTGCTAGCTGTTGTGAAACATACATGTATATAAGAGTGCAGTCAAACGTTTAATGTTTTGATCGTGATTAATCTCACTTGTGAAATTCAATTGGTTAATTTTGCTCTACTAATTATATTCATCAGTAATACTTGTCCCTCAGATTTAAAGCATTTTCTACATTTCATGAACCATATATGCCCAGTTTCATCAGTCTGTGGGAAAAGCCCAACAGGTTATAATGGGGATCTCGCTCGCCCAAGGCTTTAACATTTCTACACGAGCTTCATAATCACATTTTAGAGACATTTTCTTTGGTGCCGAACATTTTGAACAGAATCTGCAAACTTTTAGGTTCATAAAGTAGAGTATAAGGACAAAATTCAAGTCATTGTCGTTGAAATAGTAGCTCATGTCAAAGGTTGGAGACCCCTGGCTTACAATATATAGTTAATACAAGTGCTTTGTCTCAGATACACGAGTGTGTTTGGTCAAAATATATAATCACAATTCATTCATTTAATCTCAATTTTCGTTTAAAGTTAAAGCTTTGATTATGACAGCCCTAATACAGTATATACTCATAGTCCAATTCCAGTAATGATGCTATTATGTCATCGCCAGAACTTTATGTTGGTTTTGTACATGACAGTTTTGGCTACAACTCAGAGGTCGTCACATGGTGTTTCTGTGACGTGTTTTTGGCTTCGATTTCCAGGGACACAGTTCTGAAGAAGTCGGACAGCAGATGGCGCTGTCAGCCTTTTACTACAAGTAGGAAGACAGAGCCAAAATCTGTTTAAATCAGCTGACCAGACACGTCACTAACACCACAGTTGTAGCCAAAACTGGACTAGGGATGGGACAATAAACACATTTTTTTGTTATAATAGTGATCATCATGCTAGAAGATAATTGCTAAAAAAACACACCAGATTTCCACTTTATAAAGTACCTTGGTTGTGGGGGCCCCCAACTCCCCAAGATGAGATAAGCCTTTATTGATCTCACAATGGAGAAATTCACTTGTAACATTCAGCTCTCAAAAACACTCAGGGTGTGCAGAATAGTCAGCGAGACTGCAGACAAGTGGACAGGTGAACGAGGCGGTGAATAACTCCACAGTCAGGCTAAGTCCGAGATGAATCAAAAATAATGATACCAATAATTGGTAATAGGTCTAAGCCCAAACCGGCGTCCGTCATTATAAGAAGCGTCCAAATAGCGTCTCCGTAGAGATGAAACAAGATCAGATGGTTTTTGTTCTATACATAAAAGGGACTAGATGGAAGTTGTCATTGTTTAACTCAGGTCTTATGCATAACTGCAGTCTATGTTAAGCTTGACGGTGGAGAGTAAGTATTTAGGCCCAAAATACCGACTTTTTGAGTGACAGTGCAGGATTTTAGAGGCAGTTGTGGTCAATAGGTCTGGACTTATTCTACACATTAGGACATGGCAGGAACATGTAGGGGAGGAAAATACTGAATTTTAACATTTTTTTCATTCCGTCTAGTCCATTAAAAAAATTAACTGCAAAAATTGTTTTGATGAGTTTTGAGTTGAATCTGTTTAAATACTTTAAGTATCAATATGACATTTATAGCAAACAATGAAGAGGAATATTTACTGTATTTACCCAATTCCCATCATTTCTGTCATTTCTGCAGTTTAAGTGACATTTTTAAACCATCGGCAAATATCGTGATAATATCGTAAATTGCAGTTATTTTGGCCAAGATAACCGTGACCCAAACTTTCATTATCGTCCCATCCCTAGTTTGGACACAGCTAACAATTGCTAACACAGCTTACAAACAATGAAAAAGAATAATAATCAGGTATTAAATAGATAT
This sequence comes from Proterorhinus semilunaris, assembly GCA_021464625.1. Classification (NCBI taxonomy): domain Eukaryota; kingdom Metazoa; phylum Chordata; class Actinopteri; order Gobiiformes; family Gobiidae; genus Proterorhinus; species Proterorhinus semilunaris. The sequence continues at coordinate 42,472,442 of CM038349.1, read as the reverse complement.
TTCAGGATTTTTTACATAGGGCCTAATTTCCTAGTTTTCCAGAGTCATATTTGAAGGGCTTAGTGGCGCTAGGCTAGTGCTAGGCTAGCGCATTTCTACGGTAACAGCTAGCCTGCATTAAAAACAGTCTGACCCACTCCACAGAGCACCTGAGGCAAATCATTTATAACACCAGACTAACCATATAAATGTCTGTGTCGATAAAATAATTTGAACCATTTTGCATTTAAAATAACTTATATTTGAGCAGCATCAGCTTTGTGGTTGTAAGCTACGCAGCAGCGGAGTGATCTGCTAGAAAATAGTCCCTCAAAATGTGGTAATTCATGTGATACAAGGTCAGTTTTATTAAAATTATTCTATGGACCCAGACATTTATGCCGTTAGTCTGGCGTTATAAGTGATTTGCCTCAGGTGCACTGTGGAGTCAGACTGTTTTTAATGCAAGCTAGCTCTAACCATCGAAATGCGCTAGCCTTGCACTAGCCTAGCGCCACTAGACAAAAAAATGTAAATCTTCAGAAGTCAACAAAACTCTGGATAACTAGGAAATGAGGCCCTGTGTCAAAATTCCTGAAATATCCCTTTAATGCCTTAAAAGGCCTACATTCTGAATTAAAAAAGCTTGATCCTATTTTTATTGACTTGACCGGGAGCAGACTTTTGCAGAATATTTTTTCTAAAACTTCCTAAAGCAATGCACGTGTCAGAGCGGCGCCTCCTCCGCCTCATGAGTCCTCACGTGTGCGTTTAGACGGGACACTCTGGTGAAACACTTGCCACAGACTGAGCAGACGAACGGTTTCTCTCCCGTGTGAATCCTCATGTGTGTTTTGAGCGAGCCGTTTTCTGTGAACGCCCTCTCGCAGACGGGGCAGGCATACGGTTTCTCGCCTGTGTGCGTTTTCACGTGTTTATCGAGTTGTCCTTTCTCTGAAAAGGCTCGCTCACAGACGGAGCACACAAATGGTTTCTCGCCCGTGTGCGTCCTCGTGTGCGTTTTGAGCTGCCCCTTTTCAGAAAATCCCTTCTCACAGACCACGCACCTGAACGGCCTTTCTCCGGTGTGCGTTCTCGTGTGTTTATTCAGGTTGGATTTATTTTGGAAGCCCTTCTCACAGACAGGACAAACGAAAGGTCTCTCTCCCGTGTGAATTCTCATGTGCACGACAAGCCCACATTTGTACGCAAAACCCTTCTCACAAAAGGAACACTTGTGAGGCTTCTCTCCGGTGTGAACCAACATGTGACTTTGTAAGTCGGCGTTGCACTTAAAGGTTTTCCCGCACTCTGAGCAGCTGCGTGACACAGTCCTCTCTTCAGCGTGGCGCCGCACGTGTTCATTCAGTTCTGTCTTCTCTTGGAAATGTGTCTTACAAACCGGACAGACGTAATGGACACACTTTAGATGTTGGGTGAGTTTGTTGTTTCCGATAAACCCCTTTCCGCAAACTGAGCAAACGAAAGGTCTCTCTCCCGTGTGGATTCGGATGTGCTTCGTCAGAGTGCCCTTTTCTTTAAAGCTTTTCTCACAAAACGAGCATTTGTGAGGCCTCTCCCCCGTGTGAACCGTCATGTGCACCTGTAACTTTGACCTGCGCTCAAACCTCTTGCCGCAGTCCGAGCAGCCGAAGGGTTTGTGGTCGGTCACAGAGGAGTCAGCAGGGATCATGGCGTAGCTTCTCTTTGACGGAGACTCTTCCTGACCGTAGTCTTCAGAGCGCTCGGTGTCAGAGCTGTCAGTGTGCTCCGAGCTGCAGCCTGCCTCTTCTCCACAGTCCTCTCCGTTAGCTTCCTCTCCGTTAGCATCCTCTCCGTTAGCCTCCTCTCCGTTAGCATCCTCTCCGTTCTCCTCCTCAGGCTCGTCTTCGCCCTCCTCCATTTTGACGGTGACGATGTGAAAAGGAAACTGTTCCTCCGGATCCTGTTTGATGCACAGCTCGGGCTCCTCCGTCGTGTCGATGGGCTCAGGCTCCTCTTTAATGTTGGAGCACTCCACACTGGAAAAAACAAACAAACATATTCCTGTTAATGTTGATTTGAACAAAGAGAGAGACCACATTTTCAGGTCAAACTTGGCTACAATCGGCTGCAGTCTACATTTTACACATTTTACAAGTAAACTCAGGGACAGGTTTGAAGGCACGGCCATATTCCGGTAACTGAGTGGACAGCTGGTCAGATTTAATGTGTTGCAATGCTATTCTAATGCCTGAATACTCATTTGTATTGCCACAAATGCAAATAATCTGTAATTGTTTAGTTGGGGAAATATTTCTGCTCCATCTTTAGACATGCTTATTTAAGGATTCAATAACATTTGATAATGTTGCTGGTGGTTGTTTAACATGGCTTTAGTATCTGCAGGAATGATGTATCCTACTGTACCGACTGGTTTCACAAAATAAAGTCAAACTGTGAAGCAGAAAACTCACTCATCACTGTTAACGTACTCATCAGGACATCCAAAATACTGAGCCCATTAGGTCACTTCTGAAGGCGGGGGATGAGGCGTTGAGGCAACGGTACATTTCGACTAGCACCCCGGAGGATCATGGAGATAAACACGGCATAAGCTTCGAAAAGCAACAACAGCGCGGACAGACCAGAACTCTCACATTCATCCAATAAAGGCTCATTTAGTTCTATTTTAACACAATAGAGTTTCATTCTGCATCTGTGGAAGAGTTCCAGGGCGTAAATAATAAAGCCACACTTACTGTGAACTCTCCGCGCTGTGCTTCACTTGTGCCATGGTTCACAGCGCTCTGTCCACTTTCAGGTACAGCATGTCCATCATCTACAGAACCTTAGACTGAAGCCTGCAGAACTCACTGTCACAGTTAGAAGAAGAGGAACTGTCGCACAGTTAGCTCAATGAGTTAGCTTCAGAGCTGTGTGGGTCCTCCTCTCGGGGCGTCCTGTCAGCTGCCTGTCGTTTGTTTTTGTTTTGATAATACAGTAAATGCAGCTGGAGGGATAAATGAGTCACTTCACACCAGACTGTGTGAACCAGGCTTCAAACAAATCTTAAGAAAGTCTAGAACATGTTTATTTTTTTTCTGAACAGGCAGCAGGAGCACACAGAGACCCCGTGAAGAGGACCCCAGTGTGATTAGCTCATTAGCTCCGAAGCTAACTGTGTCAAACAGAAACAAACATCATTTCTGTCTTGTTCCTCCGTGCAAACATGGCGCAGGTGAAGCAGGAGCTGAAGCACAGCGCGGGCTCTGAGTATGTTTGAGCTTTATTTATTCCACTCACATCAGCGAGGGCCCCTCTCGGTCAGCGCGCGTGTGTTCCCCTTTCTGTTTGTTTCCTAATGCTGATTTGTTCTCATTTACTGTCCGGGTCTGAAACCTAGCTTTCTTAGTGATCATCATTTTTGGGGGCCCTAACCTACTACCGACCCCCCTGAGTGAGAGGTCAGTCTGGTTATTGATTATGAATGCCCCACGTGGGCACGGTAGCACAGCGGTTAGCGCTCGTGCTTCACAGCTAGAAGGTCCGGGTTCAATAGGTTTCGTTCACGTTATAGAATTCTATTTCAGTTGGAGGGCAGGTGCCAATACAACTCTATGGGAGAGAACCAGTTTTTGAAAGAAATTTCCAAAAAGAAAATGTCCAAATGTTTTCTCTGATCATCATGTGACAGTGATTGGATTCACAACCTGACATGTGAATTTCATGGCTGAAAGTCCTTTCTACTGGCCAACATCAAGCACATGTTATTGAATATTGTCTCCACTTCTGGACGCCTTTGTGAAGAAATAATTAGACATATGTTCATATGTGCTGAAAGATATGACTTTGAACTTTGTGACAGCTTTTGTTTCATGTTAATTGGCCCCGGAATTACAGAGAAATTAGCAATGATTTAAGACTAAAAATCTGCATTTTGTGCGTTACTATGGTTACGGCCATTGAATTTTCAGTTGCCCTCCACCTCAATTTTAAACTATAGGATCTTTAGAATGTTGTGATGTCACGTGAACGCTACCTATTCCCTCCTGGACGGGGCCTTCCTGTGTGGAGTTTGCATGTTCTCCCCGTGTCTGCTAGGTTTCCTCCGGGTACTCCGGTTTTCCCTACCACTAAAAACATGTACAATAGGCCCAGGGACTGCAGGTGGAAATTAGCACAAGTGCTATAACCTGGTTCAATCCATCTCTCCTTTCTGAGGCTAATGTATATTGTACCTGCTGTTCAAATAAATAATAATAATAATGGTTTACAATGAGGGGGTCACGTCCGAGGCACTGGTGGGCAACGCACATGTATTAAATAGATAATAATAGTTCTATGGTGGGTCAAAACATCCTTCACAAACAGAGCATTGCTTCTGTGAAAAGATGTGTGATTTAAATAAACAGCTCTTCAAGCTCGGAAAAATCAGCTGTTTGCCCACCAGTCACCAAAACATCTGGTGAAAATCGCGGAAATAAACAATAACAGCGATCTTCCCTATAGTGCACGGTTCAAGGTTCGGTCTTATTGCGAAAAGAGGTTCTTGATGATAAGAAAATAAGTGAATGACCCCAGGTTAACACTTTATAACAGAGTTTACTGTTGTTTCTACAGCTGGGAGCCCCGCCCCATTAAAGAGGAGCCCAAGCACCCCAACACGACCGGGGAGCCCGAGCTGTGCATCAAACAGGAGCCGAAGGAAGAGTTTCATTTTCACGTCGTCACCGTCAAAAAGGAGGAGGACGAAGACAAGTCTGCGCTTCATCAGGGACCAGCTGAGGAGATCGGAGAGGAAGCTAACGGAGAGGAGGCTAACGGAGAGGATGCTAACGGAGAGGATGCTAACGGAGAGGAAGCTAACGGAGAGGAAGCTAACGGAGAGGATGCTAACGGAGAGGAAGCTAACGGAGAGGATGCTAACGGAGAGGAAGCTAACGGAGAGGACTGTGGAGCAGAGGCAGGCTGCAGCTCGGAGCACACTGACAGCTCTGACACCGAGCGCTCTGAAGACTACGGTCAGGAAGAGTGTCCATCGAAGAGAAGCTACGCCATGATCCCTGCTGACTCCTCTGTGACCGACCACAAACCCTTCGGCTGCTCCGACTGTGGCAAGAGGTGTGAGAGCAGGTCAAAGTTACAGGTGCACATGACGGTTCACACTGGAGAAAGACCTTACATTTGCTCAGTTTGTGAGAAAACATTTAAATACAGGTCTGATCTTCCACGACATCTGAAACACGTCCATCACGTCTGTCCAGTTTGTCAGTGGCGTTTTCCAGACGAGGTCAAACTGAATCTGCACCTGGGAACTCATGTGGAGGAGGGATCCCCCGACCAGCTCACTCTGAAATCCTTCAGCTGCCCAGACTGTGGGAAGAGATTCACAAAGAACTTGTATTTAAAAAGACATGCGTCAGTTCACACGGGAGGCCGGCCTCACAAATGTTCCGTCTGTGGGAAAATTTTCAAGCTCAAAGACAGCCTCAAAAGGCACATGCGAGTTCACGCCGAAGAGAGACCTTTCGTCTGTTCCGTGTGTGAGGAGGTTTTTCAATTTGAATCTAAGCTTCCTCAGCATCTGAAACGTGCTCATCACATCTGTCCGGTTTGTAAGGCTCACTTCACAGACAATGTTAAACTAAACTCACATCTGAGCACTCACGCAGAAGAGCAAACTCTGGAGCGGGCGTTCCTCTACAGCTGTTCAGAGTGCGGGAAGGTGTTTACTTTCAAGTCCGAGTTGCATAGTCACGTGTTTGTTCACACCGGGGAGAGGCCTTTCAGGTGCTCCATTTGTGAGAAAGGTTTCAAAGAGAAGTGCAACCTTAAACAGCACATGCGAGTCCACACAGGAGAAAAACCATTCCGATGTTCGGTTTGTGAAAAGGGCTTTAATCAAAAGCACAATCTCCAAACACACATGCAAACTCACACTGGACAGACGCCTTTTGTGTGTTCGGTTTGTGGGAAATCTTTTAAACTGAAATCGTATTTAAAAACACACATGATGACCCACACGTCGGAGAAACCTTTCAAATGTTCAGTGTGTGAAAAGGCTTTTACCCAAAACGGAAATCTGAGGTCACACATGAGGATCCACACGGGAGAGAAACCTTTCGCTTGTGGAGTTTGTGACAAAGGTTTCACGTCAACCTCGAATCTGAAGAAGCACGTGGTGCGCGCTCACACCGAGGGGGGGGTCTCCAGTGCAGTCCCATCTTAACAGGACTTCCTAAACCCATGTAAACAGCGGGATTTCCCAAACCGAAGCAGCCCAACAGGAGCGCATCGATTCTACCAGTCAGTCCTCGCTCGCCTGCAGCTGGTTCAGAACGCCGCGGCGCGTCTTTTAACCGGCTCACGAAAGTATGATCACATTTCTTCTGTTATGTCTTCCCTTCACTGGCTTCCAATCAAATACAGAATTGATTTTAAAATTCTTTTATTTGTGTTTAAATGCTCTGCGTTATCTGTCCGACCTGCTCGTGTCATACTCCCCGACACGTTCGCTACGATCGGTGGACCAATCGCTGCTTATGGTTCCTCGGACCCACCGCAAACTCAGAGGAGTTCTGTGGTTGGTCCCAAACTGTGAATGAGCCGCCTCTGTGTATTAGACAGGCCGACTCCCTTCCTGTTTTTAAATCACGCCTTAAGACGCATTTGTTCTCTTTGCATTTCACTAGTGTGTAAGTTGACTTACTGTTCAAATCGTCCTCTTATCCCACTGTATATGTGTATATTTGATTGTATTTTATATTTTTATTTTTGTACGGCACTTTGGTGCGTTTATTAGTGCGTTATAAATAAATTGGATTGGATTTACAGCCTTTACAGCCGGGAGCACGTGTTTAGATCAGAGGTGAGAGGAAGATCAGGGAAGTCAATGATGATGACATTGTTTTAACACTTGGCTAAAGCTGACAAGTATCAGAGTGTCCGTGTATCCAGTGGTGTTGAGGAGCTTGCAATCGTTCTAACATTCCAAATATATGTACAAGTGCTCATTATATAATTAGAATATCATGATAAAGTGCATTTATTTCTGTTATTCAACCTAAACTGTGAAACTGATTTATGATATAGACTCATGACATCAGGGGTCACCAACCTTCAGCCGAGGGCGACTTTAAGAGCATTGCGTTGTTCGAGAGCTACCAGTTAAAACAAATCCTGAAGACTTAAACGTACACTGTTTACTTGACCCCATATTATATCAATTGCTTTATTTTAAAGTTGTACTGAGTCACAAGAACAGAAATAATTGTATTTTTAAGAATCAGATTCAAGATTCAAGTGTTTTACACCTTAGAAAAAGTCTCAAGGGCTACTGGGCATGCCCCAAAGGGCACTTGGGTGCCCGCGGGCACCACGTTGGTGACCCCTGCATTACATGCAAAGGGACATGTAATAATGTTGATGATTATTGCTCAGCTTGTAAAAACCCCAAATTAAAAATCTCGTACAATTAGAATATTTAGAAAATGGACTGTAAGCCATAATCATCAAAATGATAACAAATGAAGACTTGACATGTGTCACTTTGCATGTAACGAGTCTATATCATTTATCAGTTTTACAGTTTAGGTTGAATTACAGAAATAAATTATATGACGAGCACCTGTAATTACTGAAGAAAAGTGGGGTCAGTTATGAGTGTAGGTTGTAGAATGATGATGTCACAACTCAGTTTCATATACACACGGACTCTTTTCATAGTCCAGCACACGTGTTTTTAAAGCATGGAGCGACGCTACAGCGGGACCGGGGCACAGTCGTTCTTCTCTCAGGACAGGTCACTTCACAGGGGGATGAATACAGCTCACTGTCCTGTGAAAGCGTGCGAGGTAAATGCAAATACAGTTGTGAGGCTGCATTGCGAGGACGTTTTGGATAAATTAGCACAAGCTGAGGGAGAAAGGCAAAAGGGAGAGGAAAGGCAGACGCTCTGCTCTGAGATGAACTCGAGTCCAAACTTTTCATCGGCAACTTTCTGCCCAGGAGTTTCATTATATATTTATGGGTTGGCGAGTCAAGAGGAACAGGCCAAAGATGAATTGGAGAAAATGCGGTTGTTTATAAATGATTTACTACTGCTCTGGTAGCAAATGCGTCACAGTCCGGTACCGGTCCCTGGCCCAGTGGTTGGGGACCACTGTTTTAAGGAACAGACTTCATAGGAGGAGATTGAGCAGCCATGGTGATTTCACAGACCACTCGGGATCATTACTATGAATGGAACCCGCCCATCTCTATTGTTTTGTTTTAAAAGCCTTTCATGCACACTGCGGAGCATTAGGTGGCGCTATGCAGTTTTACTGTGGAGGTTATGTTTCATATCATTTATTAAAAATGTTCATAGCAATTTAAATACATTCCCACTGACACGTTTCAAGGTGAGAGGCACTAAAGGATTTTCTTAAGCAAATACTTAGAGTACTTCAAATATTGTGCAACTTTTACTGACTAAAAGTATCGGTATCTAAATAGTATCTAATTGTGGGATGGTGAGAGGAAATCTTTTTTCACTGCAGCCTGGTATCAGCCCACCATGGCCTGGTTCAGGATGGGGACCTGGTGAAAAATAAAACGGGGAAATGCAGGGACTGATGAACCCTCAGTGGATGGTTAGACTGTTCTTTTTAAAAGCACTACTCTGCTGTATTTGATTCTTACTTTTATCATGATCACGAAGTGCCTTGGTACAACTGAGCTACCAAGTCTTGCACTGTTGTGCCCAAATAAAGTTTGTATGTATGTGTATATATACATTTTTAGTCCTTTGTGTTTTAACCTGAGCCAGCATGATGAGTGACTGACTGGAACCAGGCTACATTTCTTATTGCACCCTTTGAACAGTAAAATCTGTATATTTGACAACATCTGTGGACCATACGTTCTTAATAAAGAGTAATAAATGAATGAAAGTGCTGCTGGTTGTCTCTGCCCTAGAGGCCAAAGCCCATGGAGCTTTAGATCTGTGTTATTAAACAGGCATCAGACAGGACGCCTACTGAGTTTGTCAATGGCTATCAGAGTGGCTTTAGGAGAGGGAGATCAACATTCATCCCAGAAGGCACTTGCGTTGAAAGAGTTTTTAGTCATAGAGAAAGCATACGATTCCATGTGGAGAGAGGGGTTATTGATTCAAATGAGAGAACTCGGGATCAATAGGAAGTTGTACAATTTGTCAATGGATTTTTTTAATCAAATAGGACATTTCAGGTGAAGGTTGGCTCTGACGTGTCTGAAAGCTTCAGTATTAAAAATGTTATTCCACAAGGTGCATTAAGTCCAGTTCTCTTTAATATCATGATTAATGACATATTGTGGTGTTCATAATGGGGCTATTTGGAAAAGCAGCAGGAATGTTGCTCAGGTTTATCAAAGTATTCAAACACAATAGACATAGTGGAGAAGTGGTCTTATGATTGGCGGTATAACATCTTGGTGGAGAAGTCGTGCTTTATGGTAATAAAGAGGAAAAAGGTACAGAAAATGCAAGGACGTACTCTGTACAATTGTCCAATGGAAAAAGTCTTTAAATACCTGGGTCTCTGGATGAATTAAAAACGTACCAGTGGAATAAACACATTACTAATGTAGGGACAACATGTAAGCTGACAGAACAGCTCTTCTGCAAATACACACAGCTCTAATGAGAGCTACTTTGGATTATGGCTGTATGACTGTGCTGGTAAGACTCAAGGAAACTTGCTGTCACATATTGGTTAAGGATTCAAGGGGATGGAAATCAAAACTTGGCGGAGTCTACTCTGATTAACTGTTGGGAGTATGGAAAAGGGTCTGGAAGAGGTTTGGCCACACTGGATTGAATTCCACCCTATTCAGAATCAATACAGCAGTGTCGGACAAGTGCAGGGTCTGTCTGTGAGTGTGGATCATGTTCTTCTGGAGTGTGTGTGGTCCAGTGAGGAGAGGGACAGGCTGAAGGAATCAAGACTGTCCAGGGGGCTTTGTTTTCTCTTTTAGGTGAATCTGGTTTTATATCCAGGTTGTTAACATTCTCAAAGGCAGAGTAACACAGCCGATACAGTAGGTGGCGGCATGCACCTTAGTTTGGCTCCCAGTCCGCCGTTAAGCCCAAAGAAGAAGAGGCCCACTGAGGTTAGCTCTGAAGCTCAAGCTGTTCCAGTCCGGTGAATAAACATCCCAGAGCTTTGCCTGGAAGTGAAACATGGCACAGGTGAAGCTGAAGCAGGAGCACACCGCGACCTCAGCGTAAGTTGTTTCTTTTTCAAACGGACTGGACCTCCAGCCACAACATCTACAACATCACTCATGTGTCTGTTTCCCCAGTGAACACAGCGACCATGTTTATTTAGTCAACTCATTTATTTGATTTGATTTGATTTGATTTGATTTAGCTATTATTTACAGTGCGTTATTATTTACAATATTTACATCAGTTTATTTACATTATCATAAAAAAACAATTAAAATAAATAATAATTTAAAAGGAGTAGGCCGAAGCAAGAAAGCTAATAAGTGCCTACCCTAATTTAAAATTACAATATAATACAATACAATACAATACAATACAAATAGAAAAGTTTTAGTTTTATAATTTTCTCTTATTTTTTTATCATTGCTTATATTACCATTCTGGTCACCATTCTATTGATTTACTTTTTGTTTAAGTAGTCATAGTGTTTTAGATATACATATATATATATATATATATATATATATATATATACACACACATACAGACATATGTATACATATATCTACATACACATACATTACTAGCGCACACATTTATTATACATATATTATCATCACCATAATAACAGGGACCATAGTAGCATTCTCAAATGTATCATGTTTCTCATTTCTATCATACCTGCTTCAACTGTAATAATGTCGGTTAAGATTGTTCGGTCAGTGGTTTTTGATTGTTTTCCCTATTTATGAGGTGCGTTAAAAAGCCAGGGTATTATGTGGCAAGCTGGTAGAGGGCGGTAGCCCCCCACCAGCGAGCCCCCACCCTGCTGCTCTAACTAGTTGAGTTTTGTACCGCTTTATAATCCTATACTGAGGGAAGACGAGATTTATGAGCCCGTTGAGAGGGGGACCCTACCACAGGTCCACATCTCGCCTGCCCCAATTCTATTTTATTTGTATTGACCAGCGGAAGCATTTTTAATGCTTGTAATTTATCTCAAGTTCCTTTAATACAGATCAAATAGACTTGGTAGCTAGAGTTGGTGACAATTGATTATTTCAGCAATGATGTGGTATTTCACAAGTTCATAGTAATACAGATTACTTTATAATCACCATAACAAAATAAAATACCAAAATGACCCTGTTGAAAAGTTTACATAGGCTACCCCAGTTCCTAATCCTGTGTATTTCCCCTTTACATCAATGACAGCTCTGAGTCTGTGTGGTCCTTATGGACAAGGTTCTGTTTATAATCTAATGGTAAAGCGGCTCATTCTTCGTGGCTGTTCCTGGTGCTCTTTTCCTCATAGGCATAAGGCCTATGAGGAAAAGAGCACCATACCTACAGGTGCTCGTCCTATAATTAGAATCTCATGAAAAAGTGCATGCACTTCTGTTATTCAACTTAAATTGTGAAACTAATATATGATAGACTCATTACAAAGTGAGATATGTGTAGCCTTTATTTGTTATCGTTTTGATTATTATGGCTCAGCTTATAAAAACCCCACATTAAAATTAGAATATTTTGAAAATGGACTGTGAAATATGGAGGTGGTTCGCCTTTGGCTCCAGCAGAATAAAGTGAAGGCCCCGTTAGTTCCATCTCAGTCTCCTGACCTCAATATCATTGAACCACTGTGGGGAGAGCTCAAACGTGCATTCATGCAAGACGGCCCAGGAGGCTTTGTTCCAAGAAGAATGGGCCATTAGATCATAAACAGAACCTTCTCCACAACGACCACAAAGACTCAGAGCTGTCATTGATGTTAAATGGGAAATACACGGTCTGAGGAACTGGGGTGTGTAAACCTTTCAACAGGGTCATTTTGTCGTGGTGCTTTGAAATTAGTTCACCATTTTTTGTGCGTCTGTGTGCTTTTTCAAGTAAAAAAAAAAAAATGTATACACAAGTTGATGAAAAACACACAAAATAATAGGTCATCTAATATTCCAGAGAAAACTACACACAAACACGGGTAATGTGTTCAGGTCCCGTGATTGTCCATTATGTATCTTAAGGTTAGGTCTAAACTGAGAAAAAAAGTGGATGAGCCCAGATTAATATGGAGTGTGCTTATGTTTTTACAGCTGGGAGCCCCCCCACATCAAAGAGGAGCCTGAGCCCATCGACACGACGGAGGAGCCCGAGCTGTGCATCAAACAGGAGCCGGAGGAACAGTTTCCTTTTCACATCGTCACCGTCAAAATGGAGGAGGGCGAAGACGAGTCTGAGGAGGAGAACGGAGCGGAAGCTAACGGAGCGGGAGCTAACGGAGAGGAAGCTAACGGAGAGGAGGCTAACGGAGAGGAGGCTAACAGAGTAGAGGCTAACGGAGAGGAGGCTAACGGAGAGGAAGCTAACGGAGAGAAGGCTAACGGAGAGGAGGCTAACGGAGAGGAGGCTAACAGAGAGGAGGCTAACGGAGAGGAGGCTAACGGAGAGGAGGCTAATGGAGAGGAGGCTAACGGAGAGGAGGCTAACGGAGAGGAGGTTAACGGAGAGGAGGCTAACGGAGAGGATGCTAACGGAGAGGATGCTAACGGAGAGGAGGCTAACGGAGAGGAGGCTAACGGAGAGGAGGCTAACGGAGAGGATGCTAACGGAGAGGAGGCTAACGGAGAGGAGGCTAATGGAGAGGAGGTTAACGGAGAGGATGCTAACGGAGAGGATGCTAACGGAGAGGATGCTAACGGAGAGGAAGCTAACGGAGAGGACTGTGGAGCAGAGGCAGGCTGCAGCTCGGAGCACACTGACAGCTCTGACACCGAGCGCTCTGAAGACTACGGTCAGGAAGAGTGTCCATCGAAGAGAAGCTACGCCATGATCCCTGCTGACTCCTCTGTGACCGACCACAAACCCTTCGGCTGCTCCGACTGCGGCAAGAGGTTCAGATGGAGTTCAGTTTTACAAAGACACAAGTCGGTGCACACTGGAGAGAGTCCCCACAAGTGTTTAGTGTGTGAGAGAAGTTATAAAGAGAAGGGCGATCTAACCGTCCACATGAGAACTCACACCGGGGAAAGACTGTACGTCTGCTCGGCCTGTGGCAAAGCTTTTAAGCACAAATCCGGTCTTTCTCGACATCTCAAACATGTCCATCACACGTGTCCAGTTTGCATGACTGGCTTTCATGACAAGATTGAAGTCGACGCACATCTGAGGACTCATGTAGGAAAGGGAAGCGTGAAACCCTGGAGCTGCTCGGAGTGTGGGTGGAGCTTTCAGATTTACTCCAAGCTGCGGAGACACATGTTAGTTCACACAGAGGAGAAGCCTTTCAGGTGCGCAGTCTGCGGCAGAGGTTTCAACGCTAAATCCACTCTCATTTACCATTTGAGACGGGTTCATCACGTCTGTCCCGTTTGTGAGAAACACTTTGTGGACAAGATGAAACTGGCCTCACACCTGAGGACTCACGTGGAGGAGGGGACTCTCGGTCAGTCGGCTCTGAGAAGGGACAGACCATGCAGCTGCTCAGAGTGTGGGAAGAGGTTTAAGTGTGACACGGACGTGAAAAGGCACATGTCGGTTCACACAGGGGAGAGGCCTCACACATGCTCCGTCTGTGAGAAGACTTTCACACAGAAGGGTGCTCTTAAAACGCACACGAGAGTTCACACCGGAGAGAATCCTTTTGTTTGTTCAGTCTGTGACAAACCATTCACAAAAGGCTCGAGTCTGAAGAAACATCTGAGGACTCATGTTCTTCAGTGACAAACAGGACTGCTCTGCCACATACACTTTCATGCCCAAATACTTTCTTTTTACTGCATGTTTCATTTCATAAGATTTGTAAACATTAAATCAAACTGAAGAATGGGGATATTTTGATATTCAAAATGAAATTGAACACAATGGGAAACGTTTGAGTAAGATTGTGTAAAACTTCTCTTTTCAGTTAAACTGCAGCTGAATTAGTTTTAGAGCTTTTGCAAGTCAAATGTAATGCTTTTAATGCCTGAATACTTTATTTTTAATACCACAAATGCAAAAAATCAGAGAGAGCAGGGTTCACTACTCCACCTACTGACCAAAAAAAAGACATAAAGCTTTAACAGGACAAGTCATTCAATGAATTGTGCCAAAATCAAGGCCTTAAATGTCATTAAAAAGCATTACATTTGATTCAAACTGGCATTAAATCTACATTTATTATTATTATTGTTTACTGTAAAGGTTAATCATGAATACCAAAATGATTCTCTAATACATATTAAGTTACGGTTTCGGCTGAAATTGACCATATTGTTTTGTCCAAATCTCTTTCCTCTGATGAAATGTTTGCACATTTTAGGAAATGAAATATGCGCTGATTTTTTTTTCAGCGTTTGTGGCATTAAAATGTGGTGTTTGGAGATGAAATCTGGAGTTCCTGATTTTGTGTGTGTGTTGTATAATACATTTATTTTGCACAGCAAAACACAGACCTTGTTATATTGTCTTCACTTAAAATTTTATTGAGCAATGGATGATAGAAGTCTAGTCTAAATCAGTGTAATTTAAAAACAGAGTCTGCATGATGCCCAAAGGACAGTTTTCTGTCTATTTCTATCCCTAAATATTTAAAACAGTCCACCTGCTCCACCCGCTGTCCATGGATGAGAAGGGGCTGGAAAAAATCCACTGAGCCCACTTTCCCTGTGGCTCCACAGCACACCTCCTTTGTTTTGGAGATAAGCTCTGCTTAAATCCACAGACCAAAGTGCCAGGGCCTGTGCGTCTTTGAGGTGTGCCACCAAAGCCATGTCGTCCGCATACTTTAGGAGAGTCATTCCTTCTGTGTGGCAGTAAATGCTGTTAGTGTACACAGAGAAAAGAACGGGTGACAACACACAGCCCTGGGAGAGTCCAGTCTTCAAAATAATTTGGCAGGACACCGTTGAAGAGTACATGCTGTGGTCTGTTACTTAAAAACTCCTTGATCCATAAAATCAGTTTTGGGTGAACCTGCATTGATGAGAGACATTGTAGCAATATGTTATTGTTTACAGTGCTAAAAGCTGATGAAAAATCCATGAATACAATTCTTGTGTGGGGCTGTGTGGAATCCTGTTGCTTGGTGACTCGGTCTAAAAGCATGAGGCTTGCGTCCTCTGTGCCTCGCTTAGCTCTGTACGCAAACTGGAGCGGATCCAACTTGTCGGACAGTTCAGACATCAGTTGATCAGCCACAACCCTCTCCATGCACTTGCAAAGGACTATGCGTGTGAAATGTGCATATAGTTACATTCTTTGAACAATTCGAATACACAGGAGGGACTGTGAGAGCTAGAAACAAGTTTGGGCCAAAACAAAAAATGTCACTGTTTGAACAGGAAATATCAGGTACCCCAGATTTTAAAATGGCATTACATTTGGCCTGTAGAAATAACCCTGGATGCTTTTCAGTTCAAATACAATCTTTCTAACGTCACATTATGTTATAATGTGACATAAATCTATGCTTTACTGTGTGATGAAATAAAGCATAGATTTGTTACATATGTGACTCACATATGTAACAAATCTATGCTTTATTTCAGGAGAATGAGAAAAATGGTGGACATCTAAAGTACAAATGTATAAAGCAAAACGTGTAACGGAGTAGGTTTTGGACCATGTCCTTTGTATTACAAATTTTGTGACAATAATAAAATATTTTCAAAGAATCCAATTTTGTCACAATGACTATAAATGCACCGTGGATATTGGAATATACCGTTTGGAGGCCTGAACAAGGTTTAAGCACATGTATAGGCTTCGTCTGGGTTCTTTCTGTTGTTTGATGAACAAACCTGATATCTGCCCTGGTAGAGCGGCTTGTTCAGCCAAAAAGGAGCTGTCGTCTTGTGCATAGTTTTTTTTCTTCTTCGGGACAAAACACTACTATAGAACATGGATAAATTTGCAGAGATTGGTTTGTGGAAAAAGCTTGTGCAAAGTAGCGAAAACAATCAAAAAAGCAAAATAAAGTCCGAGGCACTCGAGTCATGTAGAAAAATAAAAGTCCTTTATTAAGAAATGGACCAGTACGCGTTTCGACCGCAACAGGTCTTCGTCAGGGCATGTAAAATTGATCACAGGTGTGGAGATTTATACAAGAGATCATGTGACCAAACATGTCACGTGATCAAACATGTCACGTGATCAAGAACAAACAAGAACAACAAGGGCATACAGATAAAAAATATACTAAATTGTCCTGGCCAGGACTAATGCAAGAGACCCAGGGAGATAGCATGAAGTAAAATGTGACACTACGTCCACAACTGGCCACGAGGCGCATTAACTCAGTGAGCAAGAGTGAATACATGTACACACCTGTGATCCATTGTACATGCCCTGACGAAGACCTTTGGCGGTCGAAACGCGCAGGCTGGTCCATTTCTTAATAAAGGACTTTTATTTTTCTACAGGACTCGAGGGCCTCAGACTTTATTTTGCTCTTTTGATTGTTTTCGCTACTTTGCACAAGCTTTTTCCACAAACCAATCTCTGCAAATGTATCCATGTTCAGCGCAGCCCCAGTCTTTGAAGAGCACCGGTCAACCTTTTCACTTTTTTCCAGACCAGTGGTGACCAGCAGGGAAAGGCGGCAAGAAGAGGAGAAAGTCCAGGAAGGGGAGCTACGCCATCTACGTGTACAAGGTGCTGAAGCAGGTCCACCCCGACACCGGCATCTCCTCCAAGGCCATGAGCATCATGACCTTTGTCAACGACATCTTTGAGCGCATCGGAGGAGAGGCCTCCCGCCCAAGCGCTCCACCATCACCTCCAGGGAGATCCTCCTGCTGCCCGGAGAGCTGGCCAAGCACGCCGTGTCCGCGGGCACCAGCTCCAAGTAAACTGTCTGTCCTCAACACAACGGCTCTTTTAAGAGCCACACACTTCAATAAACGAGCTGTGCTTCTTTGTATATGCACGATCTTTAAATATTTCTTTAAGCCTCGGATTCTGAAAATTACATCAATAATAAACGTTATAAAAAAAAAGCCAAAATCTGAAGAAACATTTGGACTGATTTGTGAACAATCTTTGAGAGAAGAAACAAAGGTGTTGGGTTTATATTTTTGTTGAGTTTATATCAAAGAAAACTGCCTCTACCATTTCTTTGTTTGTTTGAGCCTTTCTTATTTCCGACTCCAAGTCTCCCACACCAAGTTAAACAGCCTCAGCACGACTTCCAATGACGCGTCACACATCCTGGCCAACATCGAGTAACAGAAACCATCCTTGCCTGGAGTAGACTGCTTTACAGGAGACCGGGCTCTTTTGAACTCAAATAGCGAAAGATGGTTATCTAACCAGTCCTTTTCTTGATGAAGACTCTCCGCCAAGGTGAAATCCCTACTCCTTTTAGCTGCATCTGACAGCTTCTCTGAACTGCGCACTTTGACAAATGTGTTTACTCTGCCGTCTCTTCATTTCTAGTCGCTGTAACGCCACCAATCTGTAGGACAATCCCATACTACTTCTTCTTACGCCATTCATCTTCCTGATGACACTCCACACTTCAGATAACTTCGTTTCACGCCCGATAGTGTTGCAATACTTCCTCCAACAGGTCCTTTTAGCTGCTCTTATTATTCTTCTCACTATTTATTTAAATTTTTATAAGCTGTAAGACATAATCATCAAATTATAACAAATAAAGGCTTGACATATCATTTATTTTGCATGCATTGAGTCTATATCATGTATGAGTTTGTTTCACATTTTAAGCTGTATTAGAGAAATAAATGAACTTTTTTATGATATTCTAATGTTCCAGGTTTCACCTGTAGTTTGGGAGCGAGTGTGATTGACAGAAAGAAGCTGCAGGAAGCCTTTTCAGTAAACATTCACGTTTGCCAATACAACGCTGTTCCATATTTAAAACAGTGTATCACTAGCCGCGCACGCCGTCTTGGATGTTTTGGAAGAGTGTGGTCACTGTCTCTCGGTGCGATGAACTCCCGCCTCTCGGTCTGTGAGTGACTGATGACTGGCTGTGAGCAGCTGCCCAGACGGTCCTTCTTCTGAACAAAAGGAAGGAGCGCCTGGCGAGACCAGAATGTACCGCTCTATATTTGTTATACAGAGGGATATCAGTCTGGGACCCACGCCTATGTTGGTGGCATCAGAAAACTCAAACGAGCCTGTGCAATCGTATTCATTTGTAAAATGTCTTTATTTGGACACTATGTTGTTGCATATGCACTACGAGGCCGGACCACGTTGACGATTGCAGAAGCAGCTGCTCATGGCTTTGGCTCGGAATCGGGGAAAGGTCGGAAGGAGGCGAAGCATGCCTTGAGCTGCCCACTTAGAGCCTACATTCCAAGGCCACTTAGGCGTTTTGGACGGATAGCTAAGACCTGTAAGGATAAGAGGAGATGGGCTCGGTGCGGTGGTGAGCACGAGTGCGGGACATGTGGAGAAGGGGTGCAGCCTAAGTGTTGCAGTTGTGATGGGGCACATAGCATGGCATACGCCGGGTGTGAAGTCATGAAACAAGAAAGTTACATTCAAAGGGTGAGAGTGGAAAAGAAGGTATCGTACGCAGAGGCTGTGAAAGTGTCAAAAGGGAGCGTGCCGAGGGGGGGGACAGCGGAGCCTCGGCCAGCCCAGAGGCAGGATAAACAGGGTGTAGAGTCGACCGCACTAGTTACTTTTATTGCTGAAGTCATAATCAGCACTGCTGAAGTTAAAACTGCTGGGAGTGGTGGGGCTGACATGGGAAAAGGTGAGGGATGACCTCCGTTATCAGTCCAGGCAGGAACTATGATGTTATTTGCAGTCTTAATGGTGCTTATTCTTCAATGGAATGCAAGGAGTTTATTGGCTAATGGTCAGGAGTTTAAACATTTCATTAAGGAACTCAGTGAGCAGCCTGATGTAATATGTGTGCAGGAGACCTGGCTTAAGCCTTCTTTGGACTTTTTGATATATGGGTATTCTGTGATTAGAAGTGACCGAGAGCATGGTGATGGAGGAGGGTGTGCCACCTTCATTAGAAGTGGTGTCCCGTACAGGCTGTTGGGGGTGGGAGGTAATCATGAGTGGTGGAGATATGGGACAGAGACGAGCCAATGGTAATCAATAACGTCTATAATCCATGTCTCAGGCTAGAGCTTCAGAGTCTACTTGGCATTCAAGGACAAGACCGACGGAGAGTTGTGTGGGCTGGGGACTTCAATGCCCATAGTGGTGTTTGGGGGGGTCGGCATACAGATGCCAATGGAAGTGTAATGGACAGTGTTTGGAATAACGCCGTTTAAAATAACGCCGTTTAAAATAACGGCGTTATTTTTCAGTAACGGAGTAATCTAATTCATTACTCTCCCCGTCGTTACAACGCCGTTATCGTTACTGGGTAAACAAAGTGGCTCGTTACAATTGGACTGAATGAGCTCCGCGGTGTCGCTCACGCAGCAGGAGCAGGGAGAGGGTGGGCGGAGTTTCACGGAGACTCGCCTGTGCTCAGAGCTCGTGCTCTCTGCTCCAAAAACTACGTGTGTCCCCGACCCGCGGCTCGTCATCCCCACAGAGCCGCGGTGCGGCCGCGGGGGAGAATCGAGTTGGTGATCATTGATCTGTCGTGTTGAACTTATTTTTAACGAAAAGATGCAGAATCGGTGGAGACGCGTCTTTCCCCGCTCCCTCTCGCTCTCTCCGCTCTCTCCGCTCCAGAGAGACAGCAGGCCGATAACTTTCTGTTAGGACATTAACCTTATATTTGCTGACTGTTTTACGTTTTGCCTGAAGAATGAACAGAGAGACTTTATGCACAATGGCTGTGCGTAAAATCTGCCCTGATGGTTGGCTGCGTTAGTTCATGTTTCTTTTACTCCTGTTCCTCCCCATTCTCTCTGAATACGGCCGTATTCCGACATTAATAAAACAGCGGCGCAAATACTGGTCAATACCGTTCTGTCACAGAGGCCCCCCCTCTACTCTACCCCCCATTCAGTTACTATGAACATCTTTTACATGATGGTACATAAATACAAACACCTGTCTGTTCTACTCAGTTCAACTGACTATTGAAAACTGTAAAAAAAAATCTAAATAGTTTGATATTTTTTAAACAGTAACGCAAATAGTTACTTTCCCTGGTAATGAGTTACTTTCATTATAGAGTAATTCAGTTACTAACTCAGTTACTTTTTGGAACAAGTAGTGAGTAACTATAACTAATTACTTTTTTAAAGTAACGTTCCCAACACTGGTAATGGAGGACTTAATGGAAGACCAAAATGTAGTGTGTCTGAATGACGGGACATGTACCAGGTTTAATGCTGTGAATGGGACGGCTTCAGTGTTGGACTTGACCCTGGTGTCAAGTGTTTGTGCGGGAATTAGCCAGTGGACTGTGAGGACTGACCCTACCCTGGGGAGTGACCACTATCCGGTCTTTAGCTCAGTTGGGGAGAGGGTGCATGTGGCGTGCAGGCAAGGAGTTCAAAAGTGGGTTTTCCATAGGGCTGACTGGGAGAAATGCCAAAGGTTGTGTGATGAGGCTGCAGAGAGTGTTGGTTATCGAAATAACATAGATGATATGAATAACCAGTTGACAGAGGTCATTATGAGGACAGCAGTGTATTCCAAGGAGTAAGTCTAAGCCACCAACCTTTTTGCAGTCGAGGGCGACTTCAAGAGCATTAACTTGTTTGAGAGCTACCAGTTAAAAACAAATCCTAAAAGGTACACTGTTTACTTATAGGATATTGACCCGATATTATATCAAAGTAGCTTTATTTTAACAGAAATGTATTTTTAAGAATCTGATTGAAGAAAATTAAGTGTTTTAGAAAAAGTCTAAAGGGCTAATGGGCATGCCTCAAAGGGCACCTGGGTGCCCACGGGCACCACGTTGGTGACCCCTGGTCTAAGCAAAGCAGAGTACTAGTACCTTGGTGGACACAAGAGTGTCAGCGAGCTGTCAAAGGGAGGAACAAAGCATTTAAGGTATTTAAGAGAACTCTTATGTGCAGCATCTTGTTCAATACAAGAAGGCACAGGCGGTGGTCAGGAGGACAATAAGACGGGCACAGAGAGCAAGCTGGAGGGAGTTCTGTTCAAGAGTGCTGAGGACCACCCATGTGGGTGAAATATGGGGGATGGTGAAAAGGATGGGAGGGGATAGGCGTGAGTGGGATTACCCAGTGTTAGAGACACAGTATGGGTCAGCTATATCAGACATTGAAAAGGCAGAGGTCATGGCTCAAAGTTTTGCTATGGTTCATAGCTCAGATAATTTGTCGGAAGCTGCTAAAAGGAGAATAGGTCGAACCAGAGTGCAGTACCCTGAAGCATTAGCAGTGAAGACTGCTACAAACCATCATTTGGATTCTCTGTTCACCTTGGAGGAGGTGGACAGGGCAATCAGGAGGGAAAAAACAACGTCTCCAGGCAAAGATCAGGTATGCTCCACAATGGTAAGATGGCTGGGTAAAAAAGCCCGTAAAAATCTGTTGGTGTTGTACAATCGGGTTTGGACTGAGGGCAAGCTTCCAGGATCTTGGAAGGAGGCTGTAGTAGTGCCAATAAGAGAGCCAGGGAAGGACCCATCAAAGCCTAGCAGTTATCGCCCGATTGCCCTTACCTCCAACCTTTGCAAAATAATGGAGCGAATGATTGTGGAGAGGCTGTCGTTTGATCTTGAAAGAAGAGGACTTTTAGCCAATTGTCAGAGTGGCTTTAGGAAGGCGAGGAACACGTGTGATTCAATTATTAGACTTGAAAATGAGGTGAGGAAGACCCAGGCCTGTAAGGAAACAGTTCTAGCAGTGTTCTTTGATATTGAAAAAGCGTATGACATGCTGTGGAAAGAGGGATTGTTGATCAAACTGCATAGGCTGGGGGTGGGTGCTAGGGGCTTTACCTGGATCCGAGATTTCCTATGTGAGAGGAAGATCCAGGTACGAATTGGATCAGCTTTCTCTAGTCAATATACAGTGGAGAATCCTCAAGGCAGCGTAATAAGCCCTTTGCTGTTTATTATCATGATTAATGACGTGTTTGGTGCAGTGCCCGGGAGTGTGGGCAGATCTTTGTTTGCAGACGATGGGGCATTGTGGGGAAGAGGGAGAAACATTGAATATCTAGGGACCAAGGTTCAGACAGCTATAAATGGAGTGGTAGAGTTGGGACTTGACTGGGGGTTCAGGTTCTCAGTGGAGCCTAAAACGGTTTTCTTCACAGGGAAGATAGTGAGGGAGTATCTAAAGCTGAGGATGTATGTAGAGGAAGTAAAATTCTTGGGTGTCGTTTTTGATTCATGCTTAACTTGGAAGAATCATATTGACAGGATTGAAGAGAAATGTAAAAAGGTTCTTAATGTGATGAGATGTTTGGCAGGGAGTGACTGGGGAGCCAGCTGCTCTGCTTTACAACGGCTCTATCAGGCCTTAATAAAGTCAGTATTTGATTATGAGTGTGTGGCATATGGGTCAGCAGCAGCGTCTTCACCAAAAAGATTGGATGTAATACAGGCCCGAGCATTGAGCGTGTGCTGTGGAGCTTTTAAAACAACTCCAGTGAATGCATTACAGGTGGAAAAACGGGGAAATGCCACTAGACCTGAGAAGGATCAAATCATGGTGATTTACTGGGTGCATCTGAAAAGTCACGGGGAGTCTCATCCCACTAAGCAAGCACTTCAAGATTGCTGGGAGTATGGTGGGCGCCAAAGAGATCATTTTGGGAGAATTGGGAACCAGTTGGCCCAGGAGTATGGCGTCCATGATCTCCAGTTTAGTGCAGCTTTAGCATTCCCAGAGGTACCCCCGTGTAGTATGTCCC
Source organism: Proterorhinus semilunaris (assembly GCA_021464625.1). Classification (NCBI taxonomy): domain Eukaryota; kingdom Metazoa; phylum Chordata; class Actinopteri; order Gobiiformes; family Gobiidae; genus Proterorhinus; species Proterorhinus semilunaris. The sequence goes on along the minus strand of CM038349.1, from coordinate 42,449,515 downwards.
GGTGTAGACCGATATCTGTTGGAATTAAAGAAAAAGGAGAAAGGAAAAGTTGATCTAGTTGCAGCTTTTGATTACCATGTGGAGCACTGGTATGGTGGCCATGTTCAGATTTTTGCGGATGGAGCCAAGGATCCAGATACAGGTGTCACAGGCTTTGGAGTGGCAGTTCCAGTTAATCACATAGGTATCACACACTGCGGCATATCTGGTAATGAGAGGGTAGACAGGCTGGCTAAGGGCGCACTGAGAAAGCGCAGGGTAGAGATGAGAGTGAAATGTAGCACGGGTGAGGCGAAGAGTGTGGCATGAAAACAGGCAGCTCAGGAGTGGCAAAGGCGGTGGGATGCAGGGGACACAGGAAGACATTTGTACGAGATGAAGAAAGAGGTGAGAGGCGGTAGAATGCAGGGGGGGCATAGAAGAGAGGAAATTGTTAGTGTTAGAAGATAACGTTAAATCAATATTTATCATACTGGGTCAAGCTGTGCAGTCGTACTATCTCTGTCATAGCCTTGACTGTGGTGCTCAGGCGTCCACTGAATGTGTTGCTTGCGTATCAGTCTGACGCTCTTAGAGGGTATTTATCCCTCTTCTGTGGAAGCATAGACAGACTTGAATGGTAGGACTAGCGCAATGTCTCGAGTTCATGTCTTCGGGTCCCGTAACGATGGTAAATAAACTTCTGTATAAGACATCCAGACTGCTGCCTATTCTTCATCCATCCTCTCGAGCACCATTGTTATTTCTCTAACAGTTATTACTAGGCTCAGACTTGGGCATAGTGCTCTGAACAAGACGTTGCATCTTATAGGAAAGCATGGAACAGGCCTGTGTGAGGCCTGTTATGAAGCAGAGGCTTAAGGAGCTGGGAGCTAGGGAGGTTAACTTAAAGAGTGTTCTGGAGACTGGGAGTGGTGAGCATGTGAGTGTAGTAGTGGCTTTTCTAAAGGAAACGGGGCTATACGGAAGAATTTAGAAGTACAGGTTTTTATTTTTTTATTTCTATTTATGTTTTTTTCTTTTTTTTTCTTGCTTCCCTTCCCTTGTTGGGACCACAGACTACAGACTGTTAGTCTGTGGCGGGGGTATTAGAGTGTGAGCTTGCTGTTTGACCCATCCTCCAGAACAGTAGGTGGCGGTAATGCTCTAACATTTGGTTGCAAACCGCCGGAATAATCCGGTGACACTGCTGGAAATGAATACGATTGCACGGGCTCGTTTGAGTTTTCTGATGCCACCAACAAAGGCGTGAGTCCCAGACTGATATCCCTCTGTATAACAAATATATGGGATGGCACATAGCTCCTAATCACCGGTGAGTTAGCATCAGAGGACCCTGTGCTAAAGTGGCTATGACAGTTAGCATACAGGCCACTTTCCCTAACTCCATCCTAACTGACAGCCCAATTCGGACACTTATCATTGCGGACTCTGACGCACATCTGGTTTGGCGGAAGACCTCGTAACAATCTGCTCGTTTCAGATGGGGCCCTAGAGTTTTATGGTCAAAATGTCCACTTGGATTATTGGTTTATTGTTTTTATTTTATCTGGAAACCAATTATATTCTTACTGGATAAGTGACAGAATTGTCATGTTAACATACAAACATGAATCAAAGTTAAATGAACTGATACGTATTTTGATATTTGCAGCCACAAACACTGAGGGTTTAGGGAGAGTGACAGTGTACGACAAATGTACCTCAAAGAACAGTATTTATCACAAAATACGCTCTACACACACACTGCAGACTTTATTCTGGGTCATCACTGTTCATTAACTGCAGGCATTTATTGTGAAGGTCCTTCACTGTTGATTTTCACACTGCAGTCTTTTATTCGTATGGGTCTTCACTGCACATTTACTGTAGGCTTTTATTCTGAAGGGTCTTCTCTGTTCATTTTCACACTGCAGGCTTTTATTCTGAAGGGTCTTCTCTGTTCATTTTCACACTGCAGGCTTTTATTCTGAAGGGTCTTCTCTGTTCATTTTCACACTGCAGGCTTTTATTCTGAAGGGTCTTCGCTGTTCATTTTCACACCGCAGGCTTTTATTCTGAAGGGTCATCACTTTCCCTTGAAGGCAGAGTTCTCTTAGAGGCAGTGTGTGGCGTGGATGAGTACAAGAGCCATCAGGATGAAAGCGTTGGGACCAGGAGCACGTCCTAAAGCACAGAGACATCAGTGCACAGATATTTACTACACATACATAGGACACACACAAGACTGAATGCATCTGTATTGTTGAAATGTTTGAATATTACTGTTGACTGCCCTAACACTCTCCATCTGGCTCAGAGGCACTGGCTGTCCATAAATGTAGTATGAAAAGCATAGACAGATCGAGTTTTAGTAGAGTCACTGTTTCTTGAGTCCAATTCAACCTCAAGTCCTCAGAGTCCAGCTCACTCAGGACTAGGGATGTAACGATATCATAATCTCACGATACGATATCGATATTGAGCTCACGGTACGATATTTATTGCGATATTGTGGAGAGGCTCACGGTATTGTAAAATAGCTCACGATATTGAGTTTATGATGATAATAATTAAAAACTGACATTTAAACTGCTTTTGCCAGTCATAGGGCATTTATTGTTATATTCATGCAGCATAAAAACATGTAAACGCTGATCACTTAATGCTTTTAAAGTGCAACCTCAAGTCATTAACATCAATATACCAATGAGCAAGTAGAACTGTAAACAAAAACAAAAGTGCAAACAAAGCTCAAGTCTGGTTCAAATGTGTAAAAAAGCATAAAACTAAAAGTAGTAGGCAAATAAAAACCTGACGTGACTTTCTTTGTAAACTTTTCACGGTGATGGGTCGTCAGATGGCTCCGCATGTTGCTGGTGTTTCCCGTGGTGTATCGTAATTTCACGTGACAGTGTTTGCACATGGTCCATTGTTTGTCCGTCTCTCCTTTATCGTTTTTTGACACAGCGAAACCAAAATGCTGCCATACGTCTGAATTAAAAGCTGCAGGGGCTGGCACAACTTCAATATCCACGGGAGCCCCACCGCCATGTTCACTTGTTGTGTGGACACTACAGCGTAAAACATGCGCTCCTATTGGCTCAACAGCTCATTTGTTGTGACGACGCAGCGCAAAGGATCATGGTCTATGTAGTTTACAATGTTTTTTCCGCGGGATCCGACTTATTCTAGTTGTTTTTGACGGATAACTGTCCGTTTAAATATCGTAACAAGACCACGACGATATCGAGGCACTTTTACTACCGCGATATCGCGATATCGTCAATATCGTTACATCCCTACTCAGGACTTGTTCAAGTCTAGGCAGTGCTTAATTTGATCCCCCGTTTGGGGGAACGCATTTCCCCAATTCTCAGCTTTTCAGGGTTAAAGATCCGGGAAATATTTAGGAGAATCCGGCAGAGATTTGATCTGATATAATGGTGTTTAATGAGAGTGTTCCGGCAAATGTTTTCCTGAAAATACACATTTACAAATTAAGCACCGAGTCTAGGCTCAGTCTACGTCCAACTCTTCCATGTGCATATCAAAGTCTGAGTAATTAAGGCTCATTCATAATTTGTACGACGCAAGAAATTTGTTCCAACCAGCCTCATATATTGTACATTATTTTACTCCAATCACTTTGGATTGTCGAAGGCGGCCATTTAATGGAAGGTTTACATGTGGGCTCATGGCCATTATCCTTATTATTTTAAATCTTTATATGTTTGCCATTTGTTGTAGGGATTTTCAGTTGTGTTGCATGTTTTATTTTGTAAACCAACTAGGTGGCGTTGTCGGTTTCCAACCTAACTCAATACACCCCCCGACACACATTACACATTACACATACCGACGACAAATCACAAATGCCACGAATCACCACTAATCAAAGCAAACTCCACAAATTGAGAGTGACATTTGGGAAAGATTTTTTTTTTGGCCAAAAACAGGCTCCACGAATACCACCAAGGTCACGAGCCGATGTGCTCATTTAAGAACCTGATTAAGATGCATTAACTAATGTTACACATGTCAAAAATGGCATTTGTAACACATAATGGTCAGTAAACCCAGCATAAATCTGATGTAGAGCCACTCTTGTCTTCATCAGTCCTTACTGTGTCCCTCTGAGAGGAGCTGTCAGCTGATGACCACCTGGTGGACAGTCAGACACATCAGATCCAAATAGAGTTTACGTTCCAGGGGCGGAGCAGCAGCTCCGCAGTGGTCACCGGGTCTCTAAGTGCTGGGGACTAGACGTGTCCAGCTAAAGGTCCTGCCCAATCCAACCTGCTCCAAACCGGTCTCACTTCAAAGAACTGCAGTGGTGTAGAGTGTCTCTGCACTGACCTGCTCCTGACCCTATCACCTCAGGGTGCTGTCTCTGTCCTTGCTGGCTCTGCGCAGACACTGTGGCTCTCCCAGCATGCTCTCTGCTGGAGCGGGTGGACGGGGCTTCCACCTGCTCCTCCAGGACTGGAAACACAGACAGAGAGAGTTAGGACACAGAGAGAGTAAGGACGCAGGGAGAGTAAGGACGCAGGGGGAGTAAGGACGCAGGGGGAGTAAGGATCACAGAGGGAGTAAGGACGCAGGGGGAGTAAGGACGCAGGGGGAGTAAGGACGCAGGGGGAGTAAGAACGCAGGCAGAGTAAGGATCACAGAGAGAGTAAGGACGCAGGGGGAGTAAGGACGCAGGGGGAGTAAGGACGCAGGGGGAGTAAGGACGCAGGGGGAGTAAGGACGCAGGGAGAGTAAGGACGCAGGGGGAGGGAGTAAGGACGCAGGGGGAGGGAATAAGGACGCAGGGAGAGTAAGGACGCAGGGGGAGTAAGGACGCGGGAGAGTAAGGACGCAGGGGAGTAAGGACGCAGGGGGAGTAAGGACGCAGGGGGAGTAAGGACGCAGGGGGAGTAAGAACGCAGGCAGAGTAAGGATCACAGAGAGAGTAAGGACGCAGGGGGAGTAAGGACGCAGGGGGAGTAAGGACGCAGTGGGAGTACAGGGAGAGTAAGGACGCAGGGAGAGTAAGGACGCAGGGAGAGTAAGGACGCAGGGGGAGTAAGGACGCAGGGGGAGTAAGGACGCAGGGAGAGTAAGGACGCAGGGAGAGTAAGGACGCAGGGAGAGTAAGGACGCAGGGAGTGTAGGGACGCAGGGAGAGTAAGGACGCAGGGAGTGTAGGGACGCAGGGAGAGTAAGGACGCAGGGAGAGTAAGGACGCAGGGAGTGTAGGGACGCAGAGGGTGTAAGGACGCAGGGGGAGTAAGGACGCAGGGGGAGTAAGGACGCAGGGGGAGTAAGGACGCAGGGAGTGTAGGGACGCAGGGAGAGTAAGGACGCAGGGGGAGTAAGGACGCAGGGAGAGTAAGGACGCAGGGAGTGTAGGGACGCAGGGAGAGTAAGGACGCAGGGAGAGTAAGGACGCAGGGAGTGTAGGGACGCAGAGGGTGTAAGGACGCAGGGGGAGTAAGGACGCAGGGGGAGTAAGGACGCAGGGGGAGTAAGGACGCAGGGAGAGTAAGGACGCAGGGAGAGTAAGGACGCAGGGAGAGTAAGGACGCAGGGAGAATAAGGACACAGGGGGAGGGAGTAAGGATGCAGGGGGAGTAAGGACGCAGGGGGAGTAAGGACGCGGGAGAGTAAGGACGCAGGGGGAGTAAGGACGCAGGGGGAGTAAGGACGCAGGGGGAGTAAGGACGCAGGGGGAGTAAGGACGCAGGGAGAGTAAGGACGCAGGGAGAGTAAGGACGCAGGGAGAGTAAGGACGCAGGGGGAGGGAGTAAGGACGCAGGGGGAGTAAGGACGCAGGGGGAGTACAGGGGGAGTAAGGACGCGGGGGGAGTAAGGACGCAGGGAGTGTAGGGACGCAGGGAGAGTAAGGACGCAGGGAGTGTAGGGACGCAGGGAGAGTAAGGACGCAGGGAGAGTAAGGACGCAGGGAGTGTAGGGACGCAGAGGGTGTAAGGACGCAGGGGGAGTAAGGACGCAGGGGGAGTAAGGACGCAGGGGGAGTAAGGACGCAGGGGGAGTAAGGACGCAGGGAGAGTAAGGACGCAGGGGGAGTAAGGACGCAGGGAGAGTAAGGACGCAGGGAGTGTAGGGACGCAGGGAGAGTAAGGACGCAGGGAGTGTAGGGACGCAGGGAGAGTAAGGACGCAGGGGGAGTAAGGACGCATGGGGAGTAAGGACGCAGGGAGAGTAAGGACGCAGGGAGAGTAAGGACGCAGGGGGAGGGAGTAAGGACGCAGGGAGAGTAAGGACGCAGGGGGAGGGAGTAAGGACGCAGGGGGAGTAAGGACGCAGGGGGAGTAAGGACGCGGGGGAGTAAGGACGCAGGGGGAGTAAGGACGTAGGGGGAGTAAGGACGCAGGCAGAGTAAGGATCACAGAGAGAGTAAGGACGCAGGGGGAGTAAGGACGCAGGGGGAGTAAGGACGCAGGGGGAGTAAGGACGCAGGGAGAGTAAGGACGCAGGGAGAGTAAGGACGCAGGGAGAGTAAGGACGCAGGGAGAGTAAGGACGCAGGGGGAGGGAGTAAGGACGCAGGGGGAGTAAGGACGCAGGGGGAGTACAGGGGGAGTAAGGACGCGGGGGGAGTAAGGACGCAGGGAGAGTAAGGATGCAGAGGGAGGGAGTAAGGACGCAGGGAGAGTAAGGACGCAGGGAGAGTAAGGACGCAGGGGGAGTAAGGACGCAGGGGGAGTACAGGGGGAGTAAGGACGCGGGGGGAGTAAGGACGCAGGGAGAGTAAGGACGCAGAGGGAGGGAGTAAGGACGCGGGGGGAGTAAGGACGCAGGGGGAGTAGAGGGAGAGTAAGGACGCAGGGGGAGTAAGGACGCAGGGAGAGTAAGGACGCAGAGAGTGTAAGGACGCAGGGAGAGTAAGGACACAGGGAGAGTAAGGACGCAGAGAGTGTAAGGACGCAGGGGGAGTAAGGACGCAGGGAGAGTAAGGACGCAGGGAGAGTAAGGACGCAGAGAGTGTAAGGACGCAGGGAGAGTAAGGACGCAGGGGGAGTAAGGACGCAGGGGGAGTAAGGACGCAGGGGGAGTAAGGACGCAGGGGGAGTAAGGACGCAGGGGGAGTAAGGACGCAGGGAGAGTAAGGACGCAGAGAGTGTAAGGACGCAGGGGGAGTAAGGACGCAGGGAGAGTAAGGACGCAGGGGGAGGGAGTAAGGACGCAGGGGGAGTAAGGACACAGGGGGAGTAAGGACGCAGGGGGAGTAAGGACGCAGGGGGAGTAAGGACGCAGGGAGAGTAAGGACGCAGGGAGAGTAAGGACGCAGAGAGTGTAAGGACGCAGGGGGAGTAAGGACGCAGGGAGAGTAAGGACGCAGGGGGAGGGAGTAAGGACGCAGGGGGAGTAAGGACGCAAGGGGAGTAAGGACACAGGGGGAGTAAGGACGCAGGGGGAGTAAGGACGCAGGGGGAGTAAGGACGCAGGGGGAGTAAGGACGCAGGGGGAGTAAGGACACAGGGGGAGTAAGGACGCAGGGGGAGTAAGGACGCAGGGGGAGTAGGCCCAGGATGTATTTAAAGTTGTACTGTACTCACCGTGCACATTAGCTGTGACGTTCTGTGACCTGACCACTGGAGGGGGCTGTGGTCCTTTAGGCCCCAGCTCCAGTCGGACCTCACACCAGAAGTGGGCCCCGTGGTCCTCTCTGCTCACGGTGTAGTTCAGACTGAAGCTCTCGTCCACTGGAGTCTTCAGTGGAGTCCTGCTGCTCTGGGCCCCCAGTTCCCTGTGGCCCCTGTAAAAGGCCACAGTCATGTTCTGAGCAGGGGCCACAGCCCCCACCTCACACAGCAGAGTGTACAGCCCGCCCTCCGCCAGGGGCCCCGGGGACTCCTCCTGTTGGCCCCTTGTATGGTTCCTGAAGGTCAAAGACACCCTCTCTGGAGGCTCTGGGGACACAAAGCACAGTGTATCAAGTTATAACAGTTGAATATGACGTGTTTGGGTGAGGGACATTAGGTCTGTCACGATTATCCCTATATCAACTTATCGTTTAATAAATGACAGATAAACAATATATTTTTGGGATCTATATCTATCGTCTATACCAGGGGTGGCCAACCCGCGGCTCGCGAGCCGCATGCGGCCCTTGGCCAATCAGAGTGCGGCTCTTTGCATGATTGGATATGTTTAATATAATGCGGCTCTTTGCAAAAGAATTGGTACATGTTGCCCACAAACTGTAACAGTCTTTAAGAATCTTGACCAAAAATCCAACCATAGTCCTACCCTGTTTTCCATCTCTACACACATGAATTAAAGTGTCTCTCTCCTTTTCGAGGCGGCGTGTAAAAGGTGCCCGTGCAGCAGCTTCACTCAAAGCGGGATGTACAGTGAGGAAAATAAGTATTTGAACACCCTGCTATTTTGCAAGTTCTCCCACTTAGAAATCATGGAGGGGTCTGAAATTGTCATCGTAGGTGCATGTCCACTGTGAGACATAATCTAAAAAAATCCAGAAATCACAATGTATGATTTTGTAACTATTTATTTGTATGATACAGCTGCAAATAAGTATTTGAACACCTGAGAAAATCAATGTTAATATTTGGTACAGTAGCCTTTGTTTGCAATTACAGAGGTCAAACGTTTCCTGTAGTTTTTCAGCAGGTCTGCACACACTGCAGGAGGGATTTTGGCCCACTCCTCCACACAGATCTTCTCTAGATCAGTCAGGTTTCTGGGCTGTCGCTGAGAAACACGGAGTTTGAGCTCCCTCCAAAGATTCTCTATTGGGTTTAGGTCTGGAGACTGGCTAGGCCACGCCAGAACCTTGATATGCTTCTTACAGAGCCACTCCTTGGTTATCCTGGCTGTGTGCTTCGGGTCATTGTCATGTTGGAAGACCCAGCCTCGACCCATCTTCAATGCTCTAACTGAGGGGAGGAGGTTGTTCCCCAAAATCTCCCAATACATGGCCCCGGTCATCCTCTCCTTAATACAGTGCAGTCGCCCTGTCCCATGTGCAGAAAAACACCCCCAAAGCATGATGCTACCACCCCCATGCTTCACAGTAGGGATGGTGTTATTGGGATGGTACTCATCATTCTTCTTCCTCCAAACACATTTAGTGGAATTATGACCAAAACGTTCCATTTTGGTCTCATCTGACCACATGACTTTCTCCCATGACTCCTCTGGATCATCCAAATGGTCATTGGCAAACTTAAGACGGGCCTTGACATGTGCTGGTTTGAGCAGGGGAACCTTCCGTGCCATGCATGATTTCACACCATGACGTCTTAGTGTATTACCAACAGTAACCTTGGAAACGGTGGTCCCAGCTCTTTTCAGGTCATTGACCAGCTCCCCCCGTGTAGTTCTGGGCTGATTTCTCACCTTTCTTAGGATCATTGAGACCCCACGAGGTGAGATCTTGCATGGAGCCCCAGTCCGAGGGAGATTGACAGTCATGTTTAGCTTCTTCCATTTTCTAATGATTGCTCCAACAGTGGACCTTTTTTCACCAAGCTGCTTGGCAATTTCCCCGTAGCCCTTTCCAGCCTTGTGGAGGTGTACAATTTTGTCTCTAGAGTCTTTGGACAGCTCTTTGGTCTTGGCCATGTTAGTAGTCGGATTCTTACTGATTGTATGGGGTGGACAGGTGTCTTTATGCAGCTGACCACCTCAAACAGGTGCATCTAAATTTTGGATAATAAATGGAGTGGAGGTGGACATTTTAAAGGCAGACTAACAGGTCTTTGAGGGTCAGAATTCTAGCTGATAGACAGGTGTTCAAATACTTATTTGCAGCTGTATCATACAAATAAATAGTTACAAAATCATACATTGTTATTGCTTTTTTTTTTTAGATTATGTCTCTCACAGTGGACATGCACCTACGATGACAATTTCAGACCCCTCCATGATTTCTAAGTGGGAGAACTTGCAAAATAGCAGGGTGTTCAAATACTTATTTTCCTCACTGTAGGTTAAACAACAGTCAGGCAGATCGTGGCACTGGGATCAGCTTCTGTGCGTTTCAAGTTTCTGATTAGCCTCTTTATTTGATGAAAGTTGGCCTCATATTCACAGAAAAAGATCAAAATTAGTAAATGGAAAAAAGCGGAGCTCTAATGAAGCATGTGATGCGAAGCGCGACATCGTAACGCGGAAATACGCAAAGTCATTGACTTTTCTGTCACATGTAACTGTAACAAATGCAACATAACAGAATCTCAGTCGTCCTCCAGAGGCTCCGGATTAAAGTTATGAACTTTGTGCAGCCTAGCTGACAGTCTCTCTCTGCACAGTCCAGTCAGGACCGAGCTGCAGGCACTGAGCACACAGGCCAGGGGCGAATCAGAGGAGGGGGCTCAGTGGGCAGGGCCCCACACACAAATATACACCAGCATTGGAAAAAAAAAAACAAGCAACAACAAAAACTATTCGAAATAATAATATTGTTAATAAATAGATCAAATGTTGTCCCAGTCAGAACAGAATAGCAGAAAATGTCAGTTTATTTAATATACATTTATTTCAATCTTGGTGAGGAGTAAAACTACCACAATTATTGAAAAGAAAAGAAAAAGGCCAGGCATAAAGTTATTGTTTATTATGATTAAATATAACAGTTACATTTAATCATATTAAACTACCGCACTCGGATTTCGCGAATGGTTGGTGCCTTTGTGGCTCTTCACAAGATCAAGGTTGAACATTTCGGGCTCTTGGCCTCTGACCAGTTGGCCACCCCTGGTCTATACATTTATTTGCATTTTCCCCTATGTTTCCAATTCGAAGTAAATTGTGTTTCATTGTATTGTTTATTGTGGGATGTTTTAAGGTTAAGTACTTTTCGAACAAAGGCTTATTGTGATTTATAACATTTAGAGTTCCTTTCTGTGGCTATGACACAGTGTTCATGTTTGTTGTCAGCAGGTAGCAATTTCTACACAATAAAAAAAAAAGAACTGGACCATCCACATGTCTACAGGCTCTGATCAGTACCACACCGCCGGACAGCTCCACACACTCCAATCCAAACCGCTAAAGACAAATGCAAAAAATTGGACTGGGCCTGGGTATCACAAAAGGTGCTGGCCTTGTTGGGGTTTGGGACAGCACTGAAGAAAGTCTCCTGCCTCAGCTCAGATACATGATAATAAAATAAAGCTTTGGCTCAAATGAATACACTTTCTAAAGATTACAAACATGACCTTTGTGTTTTATTGATCTTAAAAACTGGGAAAACGAGAAAAAATGGGGCAAAAAGAAGAAGAGAGATGTGTAATAAAAAAAATTGGGACAAATGGGGCAAAAAAATTTTATAAAGGAAGAACTAAATAAAAAATGGTGGGTATCAAAAAAGTCACTTCTTTTTAAGTCCTCATTTTCTAAGTGGATCTCAAAAGGGTGCAACTCCTGGACCATCATGACGAGCACCAACCCACAGAAAAACATTCATTTAAACTAATGTTAAAAAAACAAAAAAACATTTTGGAGTTCATCTGTGTTTTTGAAAATTCCAAATCAAACTACAATATTTTTGCTGAGTACAAGGCAGAAGTATTGTTTAACTTCTGTGGGACTGTCAAAGTACAGGAACCACTAACAATGAAAGGATACTCCGGCATATTTAGGGGAACAGAACATAAGATTTCACTGTATGATGACAATTTATTGTTGCATTTGTCAAAACCTAAGGAATCTCTATTACAGTGCCTTGCGAAAGTATTCGGCCCCCTTGAACTTTTCGACCTTTTGCCACATTTCAGGCTTCAAACATAAAGATATAAAACTGTAATTTTTTGTGAAGAACCAACAACAAGTGGGACACAATCATGAAGTGAAACGAAATGTATTGGACATTTCAAACATTTTTAACAAATAAACAACTGAAAAATTGGGCGTGCAAAATTATTCAGTCCCTTTACTTTCAGTGCAGCAAACTAGGGTTGGGCCATATCGTATCGCATATCGTTATCGTGATATAATGTTTTGATATCGTTTTAATTTTTTATATCGTTGTGGACACAATATAATTTGACCTGACACCCTTGCTTGCCTGCCTGAGTGACGTCAAGGCTTGGTTGGCCCAAAATTTCCTCAGTCTTAATGAGGGGAAAACTGAAATTGTTATTTTTGGGCCCACTGACCCCTTAATGGACTTGGGCCCCTTTAAAGACAACGTTCTCCCCTCTGCCACCAACCTTGGCGTCACCATGGACAGTGATTTTAATTTTACTAAACAGATTAACACAGTCGTCAAGTCAGGCTTTTACCATCTTCGCCTTTTATCTAAAGTCAAACCGTTTTTATCTTTTAAACATTTTGAACAAGTCGTGCATGCTTTTATTTCGTCACGCCTGGACTACTGTAATGCTCTTTATACAGGCATTACCCAAAATGCACTCTCCCGCTTACAGTTAGTCCAGAACTCCGCTGCACGACTTATTACTGGAGCTAAAAAGCGTGACCACATTTCACCAATCCTCGCATCTTTGCACTGGCTTCCAGTCAAATTTAGAATTGATTTTAAGGTTTTGTTGTTTGTTTTTAAAGCGTTGAACGGACTGGCCCCTCAGTACGTCGCAGACCTCATTGAAGTCTACACCCCAACGCGCGCTCTGAGGTCTCAGGGCCAGCTCCAGCTCGTGGTTCCTAAGACGAGACGTAAAACTCGAGGGGACAGAGCGTTCTCCGTCGTCGGCCCTAAGCTGTGGAACGCTCTGCCCCTCCACGTCCGAACAGCCACAACATTGAAGTGTTTTAAATCTCGTCTTAAAACCCACTTTTATTCTCTGGCTTTTAACACCGCGTGAGTTGTGTGGTCCCTGTGTCTTTTTAATTTTTAGTGTTTTACGATTTTTATTGATTTTATAAATTGATTATTTATTTATTTTATTTTTTTATTCTATTTTTTGTGTACTTTTTTGTGCAGCACTTTGGAACTGTTCTGTTGTTTAAATGTGCTATAGAAATAAAGTGGATTGGATTGGATAATTTATGTTACGCTCCATCAGAGCAGCATAAACGGTGACTGTAGAACACGGGGACACAAGCTGAAAAAGTAAAATGAAATGAAGGATGTAAACTGCTTGAGTAGATCATATTTGCGAGACAATTATGCCGTAAAAAAAAAAAAGAATAAAATATCACTGAATGAATCTTCCCAATAGGCGTAAGGCTGGGATATTGAAGTAATTCGTCCATTGTCAATTATATCGTCAAATATATCGTTATCGTGATATTTATTTTTTCATATCATGATATAGATTTTAGGCCATATCGCCCAGCCCTACAGCAAACTCTCTCCAGAAGTTCAGTGAGGATCTCTGAATGATCCAATGTTGACCTAAATGACTAATGATGATAAATAGAATCCACCTGTGTGTAAACAAGTCTCCGTATAAATGCACCTGCTCTGTGATAGTCTCAGAGGTCAGTTTAAAGCACAGAGAGCATCATGAAGAACAAGGAACACACCAGGCAGGTCCCAGATACTGTTGTGGAGAAGTTTAAAGCCGGATTTGGATACAAAAAGATTTCCCAAGCTTTAAACATCCCAAGGAGCACTGTGCAAGCGATAATATTGAAATGGAAGGAGTATCAGACCACTGCAAATCTACAAAGACCCGGCCGTCCCTCTAAACGTTCAGCTCATACAAGGAGAAAACTGATCAGAGATGCTGCCAAGAGGCCCATGATCACTCTGGATGAACTGCAGAAATGTACAGCTGAGGTGGGAGACTCTGTCCATAGGACAACAATCAGTCGTATACTGCACAACTCTGGCCTTTATGGAAGAGTGGCAAGAAGAAAGCCATTTCTTAAAGATATCCATAAAAAGTGTTGTTTCAAGTTTGCCACAAGCCACCTGGGAGACACACCAAACATGTGGAAGAAGGTGCTCTGGTCAGATGAAACCAAAATCCAACTTTTTGGCAACAATGCAAAACGTTATGTTTGGCGTAAAAGCAACACAGCTCATCACCCTGAACACACCATCCCCACTGTCAAACATGGTGGTGGCAGCATCATGGTTTGGGCCTGCTTTTCTTCAGCAGGGACAGGGAAGATGGTTCAAATTGATGGGAAGATGGATGGAGCCAAATACAGGACCATTCTGGAAGAAAACCTGATGGAGTCTGCAAAAGACCTGAGACTGGGACGGAGATTTGTCTTCCAACAAGACAATGATCCAAAACATAAAGCAAAATCTACAATAGAGTGGTTCACAAATAAACATCTCCAGGTGTTAGAATGGCCAAGTCAAAGTCCAGACCTGAATCCAATGGAGAATCTGTGGAAAGAACTGAAAACTGCTGTTCACAAACGCTGTCCATCCAACTTCACTGAGCTCCAGCTGTTTTGCAAATATTTCAGTCTCTCAATGTGCAAAACTGATAGAGACAAACCCCAAGGACTTACAGCAGTAATCGCAGCAAAAGGTGGCGCTACAAAGTATTAACTTAAGGGGGCTGAATAATTTTGCACGCCCAATTTTTCAGTTGTTTATTTGTTAAAAATGTTGGAAATATCCAATAAATTTCGTTTCACTTCATGATTGTGTCTAGGGCTGGGCGATATGACGATATTAGACCGTCTTACGATCTCCAGAGCTGACGATCTGTTATTTTTGTGGGATCGTTTTATCACGGTTTTATGCACTCTTTTCACAGTCAGTGAAGCAAACCCAAGCCGCGCACTTTCTGCTACGCAATGTCAGATGTTAATGCGAGCGTTTGGAAGCTAGCCGCTCCTCTACAGTGCGAATACACGACTATAAAAGTTCCCCAAAAACACAGTCAGTCTGAGTTCATTATTGTAAATTCACCTAACAGTGACAAACGTCTTCCTGTTTGAGTTTTACACAATAAAAGTCACTGCATGTTATCGCTTTAATAAGACTCTTATTGTGAAAGGGTCGACAGCGACAGAGCGTTATATTTACAGCAGCTCGACGTCATGAGAGAGACGTCTCAGAAAAAATGCCAAACAGCAACAGGCTATGGAGGATTGAAAGTGCCACAATTAAATAAATAAATACACAATTAAATAATTAAATAAATGTGTCATTAATTAATTACATGTTTCATTAATTAATTAAACATGGAATTAAATAAATAAATGCACCATTAAATAATTAAATAAATGTGTCATTAATTAAATAAATGTGTCATTAATTAAATAAATGTGTCATTAATTAATTAAATTACCAATGATTCTGTGTAAAAATATATATATAATTATTTATCTATTTAATTAATTATTTCATGGTCCTGTGTTGCAGTGTTTCATGAATTAATTTTATCTGTCAAACTCGCCCATCAAAAGTTGTGTGCGGGCTAAAGCCTGGTTAACTCAAATCTTGTCTAATCCATTGCTTTGGCCTGAAGTGTTTTTTGGAAACATGATGGCTACGCTGATGGAGGACCTTCATGAGGTTTCAAGGGAGTTGGTGCGAGATATTTTAGACCTTGCTAGATAACCAGTTGGCTATGTTACCCAGCTAGCAAATGTACATTGTATTGAAAACTGTTGAATGAAAAACATTAAATCCACATTACACGTTCGTCTAATGTGCCATCAGAGATGACTTCAGGATGCACTGATTTAACCAAATACAGATGAGAGCAGAAATGACATTTTATTGACTTTGTTTTTCTTTAGGTAGAAATGTGATTGGTTTGTGTCATAAAATAACCAGTCATGTCACCAGATTTGAAGTAAACATGTTCAAAATCAAATGTGATGGACATGATGTGATTCAGTGAAACAGCTTTTTACCCTTAAAAAATACAGTCATGACATGCCATGTCTTTACCTTCTTTAGACTAGGAAATTCTTAATGCACTGAACAATTCTAAGAAAACAGCTGTTTAATTGCCGGGACATTGAGACCAGGGTGCGGGACAGTAAGACTAGGAAGTGGTACATTGAGACTAGGGGTGGAGCATTGGCGCAGTGGGGGCATTGAGGCAACGGTACGTTCTAATTCAAATGGCGGATAGCTACCAATCTAGGCGCATTTACCGCCACCTACCGGGCGGATGAGTGCTCTTTACGATTATTGAGAAACAGCGGAAACAGCAGATATTAATTTAAAAAAAGTTATTTCTTGACATCCCTTGATGGAGTGATCGAGGCTTGTGTTTAGTTGTTTTTGCTTGAGTATTCAAACCTACGTAAGGGAGAATAGCGCCACCCAGCGTAATGGAGTATGTTCACTAGTCTGCATCAATCCATTATTCTGGAATTGATTTGCCTTGACTCGATGAGCAGGATGACCAATCAGGTGTTAGGACCCACCCCTCAAACTTTGATGGGCAAGTTTGACAGATAAAATTAATTCATGAAACACTGCAACACAGGACCATGAAATAATTAATTAAATAGATAAATAATTATATTATTTTTTTTACACAGAATCATTGGTAATTTAATTAATTAATGACACATTTTATTAATTAATGACACATTTATTTAATTATTTAATGGTGCATTTATTTATTTAATTCCATATTTAATTAATTAATCAAACATTTAATTAATTAATGACACATGTATTTAATTATTTAATGGTGTATTTATTTATTTAATTGTGGCACTTTCAATCCTCCATAACAGACACTAACAACAAGCATTTGCCAAATTTTAAACTATAATTTTGCCCTAACTAAAGGAAAAAGTTACGACAGAGCGGAAAAAAATGCATTTAATAATTAGCTACCCCTTTGTAGAGGAACAAGGTATGTTTATAGTGAAACATAAGCACATTTTTAATGTTTGTCTTACTATTTATACATTTTATGACCAAAGCTAAGGTTAAGTTAAGAGTATGGAAATGAGCTTAAACACTGTTTTTATTGTGTGTCCCCAGCTCTTAAGGTGTGCTACAACCTCATTACAAGCATTGATTTATTCTTTTAGACTATACTCCCAAAGTCTTGTAGTCTCTCATATTTTAAACAGTTGGCATCAAATTAGAAAACATTTTAAATGGCAAGATATTTAAGTATTAACCCCGATTACACTTAACCATGAGTTCAACCCTGCACTTTGTGAAGTTGCTTTTTCTCAGAAATATCCAATTGCTAATGCAGATTTGTTTTAATATTTACAAATCTGTAGCTTTGTTAAATCAATGTTCACATCTTTTCCTCATCAGCCTCCTAGCTCAGACATGAATACTGTACATTAAAAAAAATCTGTTGAAAAAAAGGTCAATTTCCAAAATATGTAATGAACTGTCAGATATGGAATAGATGTCTTCACTTGGTCATCTTAAAAAAGCTTGGCAACAGGACATTAGAATGAACATCACTGCATCTCAATGGACTAAAGCTCAAGACAACGTCCACTCATCTTTAATCTGTGCTCATCATGGACTGCTCCAATTCAAAGTTCTACACAGGCAACATCTTTCCAAAGAACGGCTTTCCAAAATGTTCCATGGGGTGAACACAGCTTGTGATAGGTGCGGCCAGGAACAACTTTTTGGAACTGTCCTAATTTAACAGCTTACTGGACTAACATTTTCAAATTGATGTCTGATGTTACACCCTGACCCTGTGTTTGCACTTTCTGGAGTACCCCAGTAACTTCTGGAGTACCCCAGTAACTGCTGTTCTTACTAACAAACAGAAAACTGTTGTTGAATTTGTCTCAGCTAGATAGCTGGAAGACTGATCCTATTGGGGCGATGGTGGCGCAGATGGTAGAGCGGGTCGTCTCATGATCGGAAGGTCAGGGGTTCGAATCCCGCCTCCTGAAGCTGCACATTGTAGTTGTGTCCTTGGGCAAGACACTTCACCCTCCTTGCCTCCAGTGTCTGTGTACACTGGTGTATGAATGAGAGAGTGAATGGGTGACTGGATCCTTGCGTTAAGGGCTTTGAGTGCCTAATGAAGGTAGAAAAGCGCTATACAAGTTGAGACATTTATTAAATTGGAATTTTAAAAAACCCTCCAACCTTTATTAGTTTATTACATGATTTACTGAAACATATCCAATTGGAAAAACATCTAATTTCAACTAAAAGGAAAGGTAGATGATTTTCATCAGATTTGGGATCCGTTTCTGGAGCACTGGCACATTTGCACAAGCAAATATATATATATATATATATATATATATATATATATATATATATATATATATATATACATACAGTGCCTTTTGAAAATACTAATACACTTTGAACTTTTGCACTTTTTTACAACCCTAAACGTAAAGATTTTATTTTTCAGGTCAGGGATAAAGCTGTGGGGAAGTTTAAAGCAGTGTTAAGTTATACAAAGATTTCCCAAGATTTGAACATCTCACGAAGCACTGTTCAATCCATCATTCAGAAATGGAAAGAGTATAGCACCACTGTGAACTTACCAAGACACGGCCGTCCACCTAAACTAACAGACCGAACAAGGAGAGCACTGGTCAGAAATGCAACCAAGTGCCCCAAGATAACTCTGGAGGAGCTGGGACGTCCTGCCGCTGAGCTGGGGGAATCTGTACATGGGACAACTATAAGTCGTACTCTACACAAATCTGGCCTTCATGGATGAGTGGCAAGAAGAAAGCCATTATTGAAAGGAGGCCATAAGAAATCCCGTTTGAAGTTTGCTAGAAGTCATATGGAGGACACAGCTCCCATGTGGAAGAAGGTGCTTTGGTCAGATGAGACAAAAATTGAACTTTTTGGCCCAAATGCAAAACGTTATGTATGGAGCAAACCTAACACTGCTCATCGTCCTGAGTTCACCATTCCCAGTGTCAAATATGGTGGGGGGAGCATCATGCTATGGGGCTGCTTTTCCTCAGCGGGGACTGGGAAGATTGTAAGAATAGTTGGGAAGATGGATGGAGCCAAATACAGAGACATTTTGGAGGAAAACCTGCTGGAGTCAGCAAGAGAATTGAGGCTGGGGCTAGGGCTGGGCGATATATCGATATTTTTTTTAATGAGATATGGAATTTGACCATATCGCATATATCGATATAGTCCACATTTGCGCTGTAATACTTGCTTCAGGAAAGCCGCTGATCAGAGTCTCTGCACTGCTCCCAGCGCCCCGGCCCTGCCCCCTGGCCCGGCCCTCCTCAGACACTCTTTAACAAACATGAAGAAACCAACAATGTCTGTGAAGCATCCGGAGGAGAGCCCCTTGGTTGGTAAAACAAAAACCAGTGGCTCAATCATTTGGAGATTGTTTGGATAGAAGTGAATGTAGCGGCGAGATATGGTGGCGACGTGCGCTGCGCCATGTGCTTTTGTTTACGTGCGCTGCGCCATGTGCTTTTGTTTACGTGCGCTGCGCCATGTGCTTTTGTTTACTTCTCAGTCTAATTAAGGTTTGCGGTAGATCGTGGATGTACTGTGAAAATATCAGCGTTTGTAATGCTGCCACCGCGAAGGAAAATTGCTTTTTCCCCGTTAGCATTGCGTTAGCCACAGCGCTAATCACTCCATTCCCTCGCTGACACCCGCTCTGATGATGAGCAGAGATGGAGAGCCTGTGCTGCTTGTAAAGAGTAAAGAGTCGTTTGTGGCTCAGTTTAGGAGCTTATGTTTGGGAATGCTTTGGATAAAGATAAGAACTTATCTCAAAACCACTGACTAAAACACAGTTAAATCAAGAGCAAATATCAAGAAATTATTTGGGCTATTTATTTATTATATTTCATGATTATTAAGGACTAAAAAGTAAGTAATACTTTAATAAGTCATATTTCATTGTCTCAGTTTAGGCTTTAGTTTAGTTATATGCAACATAAAGTTATGAACAGCAAATGGGGTAGAAGAAAAATAAATAAATAAAATAAAAATTGCAATATTAAATATTAAAACACTCCTATTTGGCAGTGACTTTGACTTAACATTTCATTTCACAGCTCTCACGTGGAAAAAATATCAGGATATATATCGTATATCGATATTCCAACCTAAATATATCGGGATATGACTTTTGGTCCATATCGCCCAGCCCTAGCTGGGGCGGAGATTCACCTTCCAGCAGAACAATGACCCTAAACACAAAGCTAAATCTACAATGGAATGGTTTAAAAACAAACATATTAATGTGTTAGAATGGCCCAGTCAAAGTCCTGACCTAAATCCTATTGAAAATCTGTGGAAAGACCTGAAAACTGCTGTTCACAAACGCTCTCCTTCTAATGTGACAGAGCTTGAGTTGTTTTGTAAAGAGGAATGGGCTAAAATGTCAGTCTCTACATGTGCAAACCTTGTAGAGTCAAACCCCAGAAGACTTGCTGCTGTTATTGCAGCAAAAGGGGGTTCCATAAAGTATTAAGTCATGCTGTATGAATACTTATGCACGCCCCACTTTTCTATTTTCTTAAAAATAACAGAATCATGTATCATTTTGCTTTCACTTCACTGTCTTTTACTTGTGTGTGAACTTTCAGTAAAAAAATCAAAATAAAATCTTTATGTTTATGGTTCTAAACATGACAAAATGTGCAAAAGTTCAAGGTGTATTAGTACTTTCGAGAGGCACTGTATACATATATATATATAAGTACAGGAACTAGTCCAATGTAAACAGTAAACAGCAGGGGAAACGGCAGGAAGGAAAAATGTCCTACTCACGGTAGACAGTGACGGGTAAGCTGACCATGCACTGGCCCACCTCTATCAAAGCATAGCACTTGGGCTCGACGCTCCAGCTGCTCAGAGACGTCTGTATCCAGGGCAGGAACAACGCCATCCCAGATCCTGTGTCCACCTGACAACACGCAACACAAGGTCAACACAAGATCAACACAAGGTCAACACAAGGTCAACACAAGGTCAACACACGGTCACACCACGGTCACACCACGGTCAACACAAGTGCATCTCATTGAAATATCGCACCTTGTCACAAACACAACACCTAACAGTGCTGTTGCATTATCTGGTATTTTTGCCATACACATTGTAAGAGCCAATTTGTTGTCTGGAGTCATCCATGAAAGAGTTGCACTGTATGCACCTTGGTATCTCGCACGATTGATTACCGGCAGGAGAAGTAAGGTCCTGACGTTTCCTATGTTCGTGATCTGGAGCAATAACCCTGAAAACACTGCAACTGTTCTTCGCATGCATGATCATTGTTCCACCACTCTGCCTTAGCCTACAGCACGCCGCGTCACGGCACTTCAGAGGCTTTTCTCAAACCGTGCGGGGCTTTAAACACGTGATTTTACACTTCATCATGAATAAAAGAAGACACGTATGTCCGTGTTGTAAGAGAGAGAGCAAACATGGCTCTTTTTTGTAGGTTAATAGCGAGTTGGCCACGGACGCCTTTGTACACTCAAAGTGCTTTACAGCAAGGATCCACTCACACATTCACACGCTCATTCATACACCAGTGTACGCAGACACTGCAAGGCAAGGCAGGTGAAGTGTCTTGCCCAAGGACACAACGACAGTGTGCCCCTGCAGGATTCAAACCGCCGATCCTGAAGTCACAAGATGACCCGCTCTACCATCTGTGCCACTGTCAATAGACTGAAGCAGAGCTCGTGTTTTGCAGTGTCTCTGCTGGACAAGGCCTGTGTGCATGGAGAAAGATTAACCAATCACCTTACAGCAGCGGCATCCAGCCCCGCCCCATGATTTGCATACATTAAGAGAAATACACAAATAAATTCATAAATACAGAAATAAATAAATAAAAACTGAAATAAATGCATAAATAAAGACATTCAAAAATAAATAAATAAACACAGAAATAAATTTAAAAAACTAAAATAAATACAAAAATAAATATATAAGTAAATAAATATATAAATAAATACAGAAATAAATATATAAATAAATAAATATATAAATAAATACAGAAATAAATAAATAAATGCACTTATTACAATAAATGTATGCATTTCTTTGCAAATGTTATCTTAATTTTTTTTATTTATTGTTTTGGCAGCCACAGTCCTCCATAGCCTCCTTCCACTAAAGGCCCTATACCTGATTTAAAACTAAAATAAACAATGAAAGAGGAAACCAGTCAATTAAAATGTAAGTCGTGGTCCCTCTAAACTTTTCAGTCACTGTAACAGAAATGCTCAAAAACTCAAATGCAAGTTGATGAAATTGAACTTGATCAATAATTAGATCCAAAGGGTCTTTCCCCACAAAGTTCTACCGAGTGTAAAATGTAAAGGAGGAAAAAAACTATTTTCCATTAGATTAAAATAAGATCAGGGATATATCCTTTAATGTTAGATAAATCCTACTGTAAGTTTGAATCTTTCCATCCAAAGGTGTGTCTTAACAATTATGTGTTAGATAACACATAATTGTGTTAACAATATAACAGATTCAAAAGCATTAAAGTTGGATCTCTGGCTGTACGTTTCTGTACGTTTATGGTATGCATATAGAAGAGGAACTCACCGGCAGGCCTTCCCAGCCCAAGAAGGTTTCTCGTGAGCAAGAGCAGTTGACTGAGACCGGATCTCCAAACCTGCAACAGCGACAGATGTCCATCCATTCATGAGAACACAGAGAGTGAGGCGGGGCACAGTCCACGAGTGTGTGAACTCGGGCTGGGTACCGTTAAACGTTTAGGTGCGACTGATATCGAAAAATAAAGGATCGAAAGCAGGTACTGAAAAAAAATCTTCTCTCTTTAGATCCAAGTTTTGATGCTGTTGGTCCCAGGACAGGATTAAAAGAGACTTTGTTGTTTCAGCTTATATAAAGGATTTTTTTCTCCCCAATTGTTGTTTATTTTTTCAAATTTATTACTTTTTGGCCCCATTTTGCCACAATTTCTGCCAATTTTCCCCCCAAATTATTCCCCATTTTGACATTGTTTTTATATTTCTCTATTTCAATTTCTTGACATTGGAGATGAACCCGGTATCGCAAAAGTTGCAGATTTTCCACATAATTGTTCTCTTTTCAGGTTCTAGACAACAGATATTTTAGTTATAGGTATGGGAAAAAAAGTATTGTTCAGGTATCGGTATCAAAAACCATGTATCGTTAAAGTACTGGTATTAGGGGTATTTGGTATTTTATTCAAAAGCCCAAACATGGTTTGTTTTAACCTCTTAACCCCCACCTTAACCAAGTGCATTTTCTCCAGTTCAGCTTTACCCAAATCTACAGACTAATAATTTGGATGATTATGGCTTACAGTCCATTTTCAAAATATTCACATTTTTAATATTTCAGATTTTTATTTTGGGTTTTTTTACAAGCTGAGCCATAAAGGCTATACATATCTCACTGTGCATGTAATGAGTCTATATTGTATATTAGTTTCACAGTTTAAAATGAACAGGCCAGCGTTCTTCCATACTGAGATCTGTTCTTACCTGAGCTTAGACGAGTTGATGCATAACAGTCTGGTCTTTGTGTGTGCCCTCAGTCACGCAAAACGACCAAAGATGTTGTTAGCATTTGGCCTCTCCCGGCATATTTCTACAGCTCCAAAAGGGGGGTGAAGTTAGAAGCGACCGAGCTTTTCCACGGGCACAAAGACCAGACAGGTGCGTATCAACTCGTCTAAGCTCAGGTAAGAACAGATCTCAGTCTGGAAAAACGCCGGCCTGTTCCTTTAAGCTGCATAACAGAAATGAATACACTTGTTCATAATATTCTAATTGTATGACGAGCACCTGCACTTTTACACATAAAACTGTCCGAGAATGACGTACTGTGCCTCGTGGATGCTCGAGAAAGGATTACAGTGGAGAATTAGACTTTGGTCCTCACACTTCTTGTATGGGTCAGGGGGATGACATCACTCAGTGCATGCACGTTTTTGTCGCTCTTGTATTGATTTGGTGTCGCTCTTTTTGTCACTTTTCTGTGGCCTTTTTTTCTTCGCTATTTTGTCGGTTTGTTTTGTCACACTTTTGTTGCGTTTTCATCTTCCTTTTCGTTGCTATACTGACGCTGCACATGAGGACACAAATACATTTTCTGAACTAAATAGTCGAGATGACTAACAGACTTTATTACAGACGTAGGAGACCCAGAGAGCATTCATGACCTGTATCAAAAAGGTTAACTATATTGTTCCAACTCGCCCTGCTATGAGGGCAAAATGAGCCGTCTGAGCTCTGTTTGTTTAGGCTTGGTTTGTGAGTGTGGGGGTGACTAACCTGACCACCAGCTCTGGAGGCTCCACTCGCAGGCTGCACTTGCTCGGGGCCGGAGTGCTGGTCTGGGAGGGCAGTGTGGGGCCCGGGGCGTAGAGGCACACGCAGGCTGTGGGGGGAAGGGGTGGGGAGGAAGAACAACACAATCAGATATTGTCCTGCAAGGCTGAGCTCACTCCAGGGAAGTGTCCCGCCAAACACTCCACCTCTGAATGATGGAAAAGCACTGTTTCCCAGGGAGGGGTCCCGTAGGCAGCTAAACACTCAAACACCAGGATTTAGGAGGACCTTTGGACTATGTGATGGATCAGAGGAAAACTCCTAATAAACACGGTCATTTAATCTCAAGTCCTCCCGAATATAGTTCCCAGATCCTTCCCAGAGAAAATGAATCTGAGAGGGGCTCAGAGGCATGGCAGGAGGACCCTAAAGGTTGTCTGAATGAAGCATATAAAGACAAAACTATTTGGATTCTGAATTTACTTCAGTTACAGTTACTTCAGTTAAAGTTACCGCCACCTTGTAGGTTTTAAATGTGAAATGAATGCCTAAACCCCTATTGTTTTGAATGGAGTGAATTGTTATTGCTGGGGGCTGTGCACTGGCCCGGCTCTAGACGGACATTTTGGGTTTGGTAACACCAGAACATACTTCAGTTATCATTCACAACTGTACACATTTGTCCAGTTACTCATTGGCGACAAGGGAGGCAGAACTAGAGCATAGCCACTTTAGCATAGTGACCTCTGATGCTAACTTATTGGCAATTAGGAGCTATGTGCCATCCCATAAGCCATTGCGCCAATCTCCCCACCCCCGAGTGATTCATGCGCAACCACTGTTGATTGACAGGTGCACATTTAATAATAATAAAAAATTTAATCAAATAAGATTCTGCACAAGCCAAACTTTATAAAAGTGTCAACATACATGTCACTGTATTTTGACTGTAGAGCCTCCTCAGTAAACGGCCTAAATAAAGGCCGTTTGTGTTTTTGCTAAACTAATTTGGCTAATTTGCATACTGTAGCTTTATGAAACCGCTGTTGAGATCAAATAAAGGGAAATGTGAAGGATCATTTGGATGTTTCTTTATTTTCCGCTTTAAATTTCTTTATTTGGACACTATGTTGTTGTTGGACAATATACAGTAGGTGGCGCTATGCGCTTTTGTTTGGCCTGCACTGAACTTTAAAGAAGAAGAAGAACAGCTGTTGGTGATGTCACTTCCCCTTCCCCTGGGCAAGGATGAATTGGGCAAATGCTGCTGAAGCTCCAGTTCACTAACTGCATGGAGATCTAACGGTTGACCCCATGAAAGGTTAAGGATCAGTTGCTAGTGTT
Organism: Proterorhinus semilunaris; assembly: GCA_021464625.1. Classification (NCBI taxonomy): domain Eukaryota; kingdom Metazoa; phylum Chordata; class Actinopteri; order Gobiiformes; family Gobiidae; genus Proterorhinus; species Proterorhinus semilunaris. The sequence goes on along the minus strand of CM038349.1, from coordinate 42,424,088 downwards.
CGTACTTAGAGGCTATGATTTAATGGTTTCGGATGCAGCCCTGGTTTAGTCCCATGGGTTTGGTTTTGTTCAAGAATAAACCCGTTAGTGTTGGAGCTACTGTTTGGACTTGGTTTAGTTGCTGATGTAAACATTGGTTGTTTTCAGGTTCCACAATGTGATGATGTCACACTCTCATGTGGGGGCAGGAGCCAGTTGTTCCTATTAACTGCATTACACTTTCACAAGTAGTATCTAAAAAGAAAATGTATGCATTGGTGATGAGATAATCATTAATATCACTGACTGGGCCCATGATCTTCTTGTGCAACACCAAAAATATCCTCAAAAATAAAATAATTTTACCTGCCCCCACCTGTATAAATAATATAGGCCTTTAGAACGCTGTGATGTCACCTGAAACCCAGCAACACCGCATTTCCCCCGAAATATTAGGCCTGATTCAATTGTTGAATGTAAACACCTGAGTCAAGTCTAATAAATCCTGTTTGTACAAACATGTGTAAAAATCTAGGGTATAATGTTGGTACAGGTTTATGCAGGTCCATTATAATGAACAGAAAAGATCATGAGCTCACACTATGGTCAATGAATGGAATAGATCAAATATAACTGTTTTGATTTGTTTCATTATGTTATTTATTTACTTCTATTTTATGCACAATAACCTAAAGCTAACCTAAAGGAGACATCCACACTTCAGATTTAACCCACAGTTCCCTGTTTGTTTGTGTTGGTGCAGCATGACTCAGTGCTCTGGCTCAGAGGCACAGGGGCAGGAGGTCAGCAGAGGTGCCAGTATGCTGCGGTTTTTAGAGGGCCCATTGTTTCTGGTCGTGGATCCACCCTGTTCCTGGAGGAAGGAAGGACACCCTGCCCTCTCTCCGCTCCCTTCATTGTTGATCTTGAGCTGGTTCTCGGTCCTGCTGTGGACCTTCACATAAGCCGGGCATCCAAAATGATCCCCCTCTGTATATTTCATACATGGCAATATCAGTCTGGGCGGGCACTCAGTTTAGCAGCTGCTGCCAAACCCTAACGGATCAAACCGTGTATTTGCATCATGCGTTTTGTTTGCAGCAGCGTCAGGCGGAGGTTTATTTATTTAATTGATTGGGACAGCGCATGAACAAACATGAAATGCACGCATGTAAACATGCCGGATTGTAGCCATAGGCTAATTTCCATCTGCAGTCCCACGGACTAGGGTCACACAGGGGTCACAAGACATTGCAGAATAACATTTACATCTACAGTCCCTCAATGACAATCTATGGGCGGTGACCAAAAGAACATGGACAGTGGGTGAGTTTTGTGATTCATAATCCTGTTTGAATATTAACGCATAACGGCTAATGCCACCGCTGACTGCCCTCTGCTGGTTGGTTTAGTTTAGTTTATTTGTTTATTTGAGCAGTATACATTCTGCTCAAAAGGTTCACTCCGCTTTTCATGTTTCCTGGCTTCTCATGTATGTTCGCTCTGGAAATGTAGTGATGTTGACTCTAACAGGGAACGGCACAGTGTGTACGTGACCTTTCAGTGACCCAGCAGTTGAATGAGAGGTCAGCATGGCCCCTTCACTGTCCATCACAGTGGCCTCTGTGACGCTCCGTGGTTCCAGGGCTCTAGACTGCGACCAAAACGCTGGCATATGCGACTATTTTTAGAGTCTGTGCCAGCAACAACAAAATGTTATAAACAGGGTCTGCCGAGCACATCTCTGAGGCAGTTGCACACCAAGCTTCTAATATTACTGAATAAGTCAGCTGGTAGTTTAGGCTAAACGTTTTGTCCGATCAAGTGCCCTGCTCTCCCCATTTGTCAGAGGGACAAGTGAAATACAGACAGAAGCCACGTGTCCCGACATGAATTCATCTTCTATTATTTTCTGCCAATACGCACTTTCCGACAGTTTATTCCCCACAGAAGTACCTATTTTCACTTTTATGTTCGCCTTTTGAGGCGGTACGGCTACAGACGGGTGGCGAGCTCACGAGCGCAGGTCAGAGAGAAGCACGCGCACGAGAGGAGCGAGAGAGAGAGAAGCACGCGCACGAGAGGAGCGAGAGAGAGGAGCAGAAAAGAGTTTAGCGCTTTATGTTCCTACCTGAGTTCAGAAGTAGCTTGTTTTAGAGAGCTAACGTAAAGCTAACAGGGAGCTAACGTAAAGCTAACAGGGAGCTAACAGCTGCAGCTGCTGTCAGAGTTATGACTCTCAGCCGCAGCAGATTCAGCTCCTGGATTTTATTTATTTTTTAGGCTGAAACGGGTACTTTTTTTGCCTGTGATTAATACTATATTAATTGGCAGTAATACATAATTTTCTAAGTGAATAGTGACAGTGATATTGCAGATTTGGCAAAGAGACAAACAATTGTCAAGGAAGATGAAAAATAATGGTTTGAAAAGACAACATTAGAGCGGAACAATGCTAAAAAAGTATAATAATAAAATTAGATTAAATTTAAAAAAAAATAGTTTAAAAAACTAAAAAAGGTTTTAACATTATCAAGATGAATTATTCGTGCTGTTGAGCATGTGTATAACTGTTCTTGTTTTAATTAAGTTAATTTAAAATGATGAATGTTTATATTGTGTCTCGAGTCTGTGCGACCAAATGAAAAAGTTGGTGGCACCAGCGCTACTAACAAAACCTTAGTCTGGCGCCCTGTGTTCTGAAAGTTTCTGGCTGGATGCAGCTGGAGGGTGTGGGGTACTCTCCAGAGCAGGAGGAGAGTGTGAGGTACTCTCCAGAGCAGGAGGAGGAGAGTGTGAGGTACTCTCCAGAGCAGGAGGAGAGTGTGAGGTACTCACCAGAGCAGGAAGAGAGCAGGAGGAGGGGAGTGTGAGGTACTCACCAGAGCAGGAGGAGAGTGTGAGGTACTCTCCAGAGCAGGAGAGTGTGAGGTACTCACCAGAGCAGGAAGAGAGCAGGAGGAGGGGAGTGTGAGGTACTCACCAGAGCAGGAGGAGAGTGTGAATTACTCACCGGAGCAGAGCAGCTCGAGGAGCAGGGTGGCCCGGGGCACAGGGCGGCCCATGGTGAAGGTCCGGTGTCTCCGATGGTCAGAGAGCTAGTGAGAAGAGAGATGCCGGTCGGGGGAGTCCTGGCGCTCTGTGGGTGTTTCCAGAGGAAGGAAGGGAGGCTCCAGCGGGCTCTCAAGAACTCCACCAAAGTACACACACATGCATACTATAAAGTACACTCATACTATGAGGCACACTCACATGAGTAAGCACTCTGTCTCTGATTCTTATTTCTCAAGTACGTCCCACCAAACCGCACAACTAATACTCCTTTTAGTGAAGACCTGCTTATTTCTGCTCTACTCTCTGGCCGAACTGCACAGCCATTTACACCTTTGTCCCTGTCCCATGCCCCAATTTTTTAATAAACGTATATATACACAGAGAATGACACATTATCTATCAGTGTTTTCAAGTTTTCTGAGGAATTGTGCCAAAATCATGATGTTTTATGCCCTAAATTCAGAGAGAAGAGGACTACACACCTAGGGCAGGTGGGTTGGAGACGAGGGAGCAACTCATGGTACAATATATTTGTTGTCCTTCTCAAATTAAATATATTTTTGCAGGTTTTGGCAATGTGCTGGGTTTTTCCTGATCAATATGCTATAAATTCAAACAATGCAATTCACCAAAGCACATTCAGCTGCATGTTTTCAGTATTCATTTTGTCCGTTGTACACAATTATTTGGCCCAATTTGTCAAAATCCAATGATTAATGCACAGATTTGTTGCATTTGAGGCATGTAAAGCGCTTTGTGACCATGTCTGTGAAAGGCGCTATATAAATAAAGATCTTCTTCATTCAAAAATAATAACTTTGCATAATCTGTTTCTAGATCAGAATATTTAGTGAACTGTTTCTATCTGCGTGTGTGATTTTGGGCCAAAATAGCAAAGGAAACACTAAAGTGCTGATCTTTCTGTAATTTAAGTTTAAATTTCTCCTGTCTGTCCCTCCATGTCCCACCGCATCACAGCTAAGTGTAAACAGCACAATCATCTACAAAAACAGTGCACAAAAGCAACAATGGAACATTAATTTGGAAGACAATGATTTGAACAGGGCCTATCGACAATTTTCTGTCCTTATTTTCAACTGGCACAATAATGTAAACAGGGAAACTAATAGTACTGCCTGAAGTGAATGCATGCAAAGAGAGAAAAACAACAAATGTACAAACTTTACTGACTCTGCACTGTGAATCTCTGACTCTGCGCTCTGACTATGCTCTGACTCTGCGCTCTGACTCTGTGCTCTGACTCTGATTCTCTGACTCTGATTCTCTGACTCTGTGCTCTGACTCTGATTCTCTGACTCTGTGCTCTGACTCTCTGACTCTGATTCTCTGACTCTCTGACTCTGCGCTCTGACTCTCTGACTCTGTGCTCTGACTCTCTGACTCTGATTCTCTGACTCTGTGCTCTGACTCTCTGACTTTGATTCTCTGACTCTGTGCTCTGATTCTCTGACTCTGCGCTCTGACTCTCTGACTCTGTGCTCTGACTCTGATTCTCTGACTCTGTGCTCTGACTCTCTGACTCTGATTCTCTGACTCTGTGCTCTGACTCTCTGACTCTGATTCTCTGACTCTCTGACTCTGCGCTCTGACTCTCTGACTCTGCGCTCTCACTCTCTGACTGTACTCTGCGCTCTGACTCTCTGACTGCGCTCTGACTATGCTCTGACTCTGCGCTCTGACTCTGTGCTCTGACTCTGACTCTCTGACTCTGCGCTCTGACTCTCTGACTCTGTGCTCTGACTCTGACTCTCTGACTCTGCGCTCTGACTCTCTGACTCTGTGCTCTGACTCTCTGACTCTGTGCTCTGACTCTGCGCTCTGACTCTCTGATTCTGTGCTCTGACTCTCTGACTCTGTGCTCTGACTCTGACTCTCTGACTCTGTGCTCTGACTCTGCGCTCTGACTCTCTGATTCTGTGCTCTGACTCTTTGACTCTGTACTCTGCGCTCTCACTCTCTGACTGTACTCTGCGCTCTGAGTCTCTGACTCTGCGCTCTGACTTTCTGACTCTCTGACTCTGTGCTCTGACTCTGTACTGCGAGCCTTTGCTCTGCTCTTAATCCAAAGCTTGTAAAAGAGTAGTGCTTTTTTTTAATCTCCTAAACCCTTGTCCCATTTGTACTCCCAACAATTTCCACTTCTCCCTTATTTTTTATTTAAAAATAATAATATTAATCATAATATTAATATTAATAATAATAATAATAAAATAGGCCCCCTATGAGAGACCAACAGGCCCGTTTGGAACCATGAGGCCGTCCTTCTGTGGACCCACCACCTGCAGGAGGAGCCATAGGGGACTGGTGCTATGTGACTTGGGCAGCTCCAACAGCTGCCCCCACGACCCGGCAACGGACAAGTGGGAGAAAATGGATGGATGGATGGATGGATAATAATAATAATAATAATTAAAGCCGCAAGCGGCATCGAGAGGCCCTCGCGGGTCTCGTGGGCCGGTTGACGCCGGTTGCCGCACGCCGCCGCAATACCCGGGAGGCGCTGCCGCGCCCTACATGGTTATAATGTCGCTGCCACCCTAGGTCAAGATTATAAAAGAGCAAAGGCGAGAAATGGCGCCTTCGGCGCTGATTACTCGATTTTTCCCAAAATGGCCGACCACCTGTGGGTCGCCTAGAAACCATGTAATGGAGGCCTCCCTTAGTGCCTCCATTGCCGCGCCATAACCCTACCGAGGGCGCCAACATGGCCACACTACATTTTATTGCCCTGATGTGCCATTAATCTTTGTGAGTAAACATCAAAACGAGATTTTTAGCGTCTCCATGTGAATGATGGCTTCAACCTGCAGAGGGCGCTTGCGCACACCCCAAATCTTTTTTATTTCACAAGCAGCATCGGACGGCCTTGACGGGCCGTACTTCAATGACTACTGTCCACAAGCTCCTTACAGAAGGCGCTATTACACTGTAATTGTGTATAATGTGTGATATGTGTGTCAGTCCCATTGGAATAACATGGGGAGCCTCGGTCGTCTCCATGGCAACACCGCAAAAAATACGGTATGGGTCTCATTGGCTTTTTGGATCGGGATGCCATCAGCTATTTTTGTGCCGAATTTGATCCATTTCCGAGAAACACATTTTTTTCCCACAATGCATTTTTTCTATTCAGCCTGGAGGGGGCGCTATCGCGCCAAATGTCACTTTTTCACATTGGTTGTGTCCGGGGGTGAAAGATCAATAAAATGTATATTTCCGATTTTTAATGGGAGTTCGTTTGTGCGAATGGGAGCAATTTGCAGTTTACGATAAATCGAAAAATTCTTCGTACAGATTGCGGCTTCGCCGCAAACAAACCGTAAAACTTAGCCAAAAAATGTGGATAACTTTTGATGCTCCACATCTCGAGATGAGCTGGAGCGATTTGGAGCTCATTTGGTGAAACGCCCTAGGAGGAGTTCGTTAAAATGCGACGTCAGCGAAAACGCTGACCCAGCATTTTCCCGACTTCCTGTCAAAATGGCGGACTTCTGGTTTATCTGGGTACGTGGCCACAATATATATATTTTTTTTGTCATCACATGACGAATGTCTGTACCGAATTCCGTCGCTCTACGACAAAGTTGACGTTGGCCCCTTCCCCATAGGCGCAATGTATTTTCACTTTTGTAGGTGCCATTTTTTATTTCCCCAGGACGAAACACACATTTTAATTAATTTTTCACCGGATCTGAATTTTGGGCAAAGTTTGGTGAGTTTTCGACCATATTCAGGGGGTCAAATTCCTGCTCAAAGAGCAGAAGAAGAAAGAAAGAATAAATAAATAAATAAAGAAGAAGAAGAATATTTTTTGCAAAAACAATATAGTCGCTTTTGCGACTACAACATATTATACATTTTTGGAAAGCTCTCGACTTCCCCCACACACCCGTGGGGCTCGGAGGTGGATGACGAGCGCGAAGCAGTGACAGTTGGCCATATACCCCCATTGATTTTCATGCAATTATAAGTATAAGGGCCCACACCTCTTACTGTTTTACACGGTGAGTTTACGGTTGACATGGGGACAGCGCTTCGTGCTGTTTTCGTGCGCTCCGCGCACCTCGGTACTGCGTTGCGATTACAATAGGCCCTTGCTACGGCAGGCCGCTCGGGCCTAATAATAATAATATTGACTAATAAAAAATGTGCTTTAACTAAGTGCTTAGCCGTGCTCGTACCCATGTTAGAGCACCTGTCTTCCGTTTGTGCGCCTTGTCTGTAAATTATAAACAGCATATTCTTAGTGAATTGTATGAGTTATTTTGATTTAAACATATGTATGAAGCCGGATAAACAATACACACAACTTCAAATGCGAAAAAAGGGGTTTCTTTATTTCTCCCAAATGTTCTAGGAAACGTCAGAACAGGTGTTGTTATCGTTTTGTTATCTTTTAACATACAGCTCAACAACGACCTCAAAATGGCGTTCTTACGGCGTTACTAACACTTGAACTACCGCAGCCCATACGCTGTTCAAACAGTACAAAAAAACGGCAGTGGCACCTCAAGAATATCAAGTAGAAGCTCTTGTGGCCTAAATGCGTTTTACCCAAACCAGTTTCAGCTTGAAATGGCCTTTCTTGGTGTTTACTTCTTCAGTAAAAGTGTGCGAAATAGAGACAGGAAACTCACACGAGGAAATAGCACCACCGTATGTTGACAAAAGGGATTGCATTAGTCCATTAGTGAAATAAAACCAATAGGTTTTCCCAAATAACATTTTCAATAGATACCTCTTATTTCACCTGGTTACATTCTCCCCTGCTTAATTGTCACCGTCCTCGGTGGCAGTATAACTACCCTTAACTTCTTTCAAAGCTTCCTTGAAAAAGACAGCCCCTAAGCTCGCAATGATTTGAGCAACCGTAGATGAGCTTAGTTCTGGCTCCACCGCTGACCTTGGCTCATTGTGGGGATTTGGGTGTTTCCCTGCAGTTGCACGCTTGCTCTTCCTAGGAGTAGGCACGGGAGCTTTTCTAGCACAAGGAGCAATTACTGCTTGCACCTCACATGGTTGGTCAGTGGTACACGTCTCAGTTCCAACATGGTCAGCCTGAGTTTGTTCTGTCACAGAGAATTCGCTATCTGAAACAAGAAGAGGACTTTCCAACTGAACACAATCTTTGGCTTGGCTTTTGGCAGCAACTGAGTGAGGGTTAAAGTCAATTGAAAGCTCTTCAATTAATACTCCATCCTGAGTCTCTTTACATGAGTCAATATTCATCTCACTGGTCTCAGTCAGTTTGTCCACAGTCTTTTCAGTGGTTTTGGGTGTCATCTCCGGTAAATTACAAAGTCTAATGTCAACTCTGTTTACCCTCTTAGTAGGGCCGCCTTCTGCAGGTTGCACTGTATAAGTAGTTCCTACAAAGTCCACAACCTGATATAAAATTGGACTCCATGCATCCTGTATCTTGTTACGACCTGCCGGTCTGTGTCTCAGGTACACATACTCTCCTACCTCAACTGAGGGGCAGAACACTTTGTGACTATGCTGTACAATGCGTTCAGACGCTTTTTTCTCCGAGTACTCTTTGGCTCGTTCATGAGCCTCTTTTAGTCTTGGCTGGTGCACAGAAAGCCAATCAAGATTTTTCCCATTATTTTCTTTTGCCAGCAGTGCATCAACAGGAAGATGCGGATCTACCCCATAGAGCAAAAAGTAGGGAGAATACCCTGTGGTGGCATGTGGAGTGACGTTGTATGCATATACAAGCTCTGGTAAGTGTTCAGGCCAGCGTTTCTTTTTGTCAGCTGGAAGTGTGCGCAACAGCTCATGTAGTGTGCGATTAAAGCGTTCACATTGTGCATTCCCTGACGGGTGATGTGGTGTGGTGCGTGTCTTTTTTACACCATACATTTTACAAAGCTCTGCAATAACTTCCGATTCAAAGTTACGGCCCTGATCGGAATATAAACGTTCAGGTACCCCATACTTCATAAACCACTCTTTTAAGAGAACTTTGGCCGTTGTATCAGCTTTTTGGTCACGTGTCGGAAAAGCCTGAGTAAACTTTGTGAACACGTCAGTGACAACTAAGACATTCTCACGGCCATCCGAGGCAGGTTCAAGAATGGTAAAGTCTACTGCAACTACCTCTAGCGGACGCGTTGCCAAAAAGGACTTCATGGGAGGGTGAATCTTTGGTTTAGGCATTTTACTGAGAATACAGCGCTGGCAGTTTTTTACCCAGGGTCAATGTCCTTGTGCATTCCTATCCAAAATGCCCTTTGTCTCAACAACTGGGATGTCCTCTCTATTCCCTGATGACCCATAGAATCATGGGCACTCTGCATGACACTTTTCTGCAAACAACTCGGAACTAGGAATTGAAAACATTCCCCAAAATGATCATCTTTACGACACCTGTACAACAAACCATCACGCAATGTAATGCGCTTCCATTGCTTCAACAATGACTTGACTGCTGTAGGGAGATATTTCCTTTCCTGTGAACTGGGCTGAGTGTTTTGATCCCAAAACTGTTTGAAGACACTTATGACATGATCTTGACTTTGAAACACCTTCAACTCTTCCTTGGAGTAGCCTGGGAGAGTCGGTGTTGCCTCTTGTGGCTGACACTGGCTCTAATCTGGTTTAACTGACAACACTTGACTCCCTCAGTGACCAGTTCCGGTTCAAGCGAAGTCCCTCTACAGATCAAGTTGCATATCGCAATACAGTCATCAAACTCCACATCGTCACTAATTAGCTCTGGCTCCCCTGCTAACGGGTGCCGTGACAATGCATCTGCTGCTGGATTATAACGACCTGGTCTGTACTGCACATCGAAATCAAAGGCAGCTAATTGTACAAAAATGTACAACCCATCTTTGTTCAATGGCTCCAAGTTTAGCACTCTTCAAATGACACAGGGGGTTATTATCGGTAATAACCGTAAACTTGGATCCCAATAAGTAACCCCGAAACTTTTCAACTATCGCCCATTTTAGTGCGAGCAGCTCAAGTTTCATACTGCTATAGTTTTTGTCATTTCTCTCTGCATTTCTCAGCCGTCTACTGGCATACGCAATGACTCGTTTCCTATCACCTTGTTGCTGACTCAGGATAGCTCCTAAACCCTGACCACTGGCGTCAGTTTCCAAAACAAAAGGACAAGTGAAATCAGCATACCCCAAGATTGGTGCAGTCACAAGTTTTTCCTTCAGTGTGTTAAATGCACTTTCACTGGTGGCTTTCCACAAGGCACTAAGCTTTTGGCTAGCTTTAGCTGTGCTACGAGCACCATGACACTGATTTACCAGGTCATGTAGTGGGGCTGCAATCTGTGAAAACCCTTCAACGTATCTCCTGTAGTAGCTACATAAGCCAAGAAATGATTGTAGCTCTTTAACTGTGGTGGGCACAGGCCACTCCTTAACAGCTGAAATCTTTGAGGGAGTCAGTGGCTATTCCTTCCGCAGAAATTTGGTGCCCAAGGAATTTAACTTCCTTCTGCAAAAAGTGACACTTCCCCCACTTCAATTTAAGTCCTGTGTGTTTCAAACGTTTTAAGACAATGTCAAGCCTTGCTATGTGGGACTCAAGTGTTGGTGAATACACCAAGATATCATCTAAGTAGACTAACATAATGTCAAAGATCAAGTCACTCATGGTAGCCTGCATCAATCGTTGAAATGTTGCAGGGCCATTGCAAACTCCCATGGGCATGCGCACATACTCAAACAGCCCAAAAGGCGTAGTAAAAGCTGTCTTCTGCCTGTCATTCACATCCATGGCCACTTGGTGATATCCACTCGCCAAGTCTATGGTGGAGAAGTATTTGGCACCTTTCAAGGCATCAAAGCTCTCGTCGATGCGAGGCAGTGGGAATGCATCTTTCTTTGTTTTGAGATTAAGTTTTCTGTAATCTACACATAAGCGGATGCTTCCATCACTCTTGCGTACAATCACTACTGGGGAAGCGTAAGAACTTTCACTCTCTTGGATTATACCTTTTCTCAACAGATTAGAAATGTGCGCCTGGACTTCTTGGTATTGGTTAGGAGGTATACGACGATACGGCTGTGTGACAGGTACGTCATCAATCAGCTTAATCTCATGCTTTACTTTATCTGTGTGACCCAGGTTCTCCTCATCATCTGTAAATACATCTGCGTAACGAGCCAGTAACGCACAAAGAGCAACTCTCTCGTCTTCTGTACCACCTATGTCAAGCCTGTCTAAGATGGTCTGCATCTTACTGTCAGTCTCCTCGCTGTCTTGATCAACTGAAACCTCTTCAACATCTGCAGATATGCGTTGAAACTTCACATGGCATGTCTGCTCACTTTCAATACAGTCAACATTTGAGACTAGGCCTAGCCTCGTTCTGGGGCATAACCACACATCCTCTGCAGAAAAATGTACAACCTGGAGCGGGACAACATGGCTTGTACTTGTGACAAGCGTTGGGATAACTGCAAGACCAGCAGGTAACGATGTGGTTACTGGTTCAATAATCAACTGAGTGGGTTGGCCTGAGCTTTTTGTGTGACTTTTAACCAGTACAGTTGACACAGAGGATGTGGGAATACGTACTTTGTCTTTACCTGCAACCCGAGCTGTTGCCTTCCTCTCAATGCTACACAGCTGTATCTGTTGGAAAGCTGTCCTCCACCCGAAGTCTAAGGACCCTCCCAAAGCACTGTCAAACTCTGCTGTCACAAGCTGTCGACATCTGTGAATAACATTCATACCAATTATGCATTGTTCTGTAACAACCGCGGTAGCAGAGGGTTTTAAGACCAAGAAACCACAATTTGGTATTTTCAGACCCATAGTCTCAATGTCTAATTTCACATATCCTTAATATGGAATTCCAAGTCCATTTGCCGCTGTTATCTTGAGCCAACTAGAAGTAGTCAACAAGTTTTCATCACCACCCAGGTGTTTTCTAAAATACTCATCTGTTATAGTACTGACCTGACTGCCCGTGTCAAGTAAACATTGCGCTTGTATTCCACTTAGCTTTAAATCAACAACAATTTACCTATAGCGCGCTCAATGATTTGCTCACGAGTAATCTCAGTTTTAGGTGAGTCTTTTGTGTTGCCCTGCATTGCCCGACTCACTGCAACCAGGGTTTGCCGTTTCCCTGTGCACTAGAGTCAGTAGGCATGTCAGAGTTTTTGTATTTTCTCTGGGGACATTGCTTGGCGACATGACCGGAGGTTTGACAATTAAAGCATATGGGTTGACCATCAGGTGAAAACTTTGGAGCCGTCTTGGTACGTGTAAATGTTTTGCCACTAGTGGTTTTGCTCTGGGTAGTCAGCTCTTTCACTGCTTTAGTAAGTTCAGTTATGACCTTACCTTGTTCACCCAGCACCTTTAGAACATCATCGAATGAGACAGGCTTGTCAGTGTTTTCTTTAGCGGTAGCTGCACAACACTGTGCATCTGCGGTAACATGGCTGCACGTTTTGACTTGTGGCCTAGCCACTTTTGTGCCTGGATCCTCTGAGGACCACAGATAGGCTTCCTCTCGGACTTCAATGAGAGTAGAAGCACGATGTGCTCGCACATACTTTTTTAGTTCACGTCTTAATGAGGGGTCTCTTACTCCCTCAACAAACTGATCCCTCAACACTACCTTTTCATCAGTTACAGAGGTTGGATGTTGTTTTAGTACAGCACTAAAGGCCAGCGACAAAGCATGTGAATAGTTGCGTATGTCCTCCCCTTCTTTCTGCTTGCAATTGTAAAAGTTTTGTAAAAGTTGTGAAGCACTGCGCTTGTCCCCAAAAGCATCTCTAAGGTAGACAAACAGATCCTTTACATCATCACCATCAGCTTTGCGTAAACGCACTTCATCGAGAGCCGTACCCCTCAATAGCGACATTACAAAATCAAATTGCTCAGGGTCAGATTGGTTTCTAGCAGAAAGCGTCCGTTCTACTTCTTCAACAAAGTCATCTACACCCCTGCCATCCTTATCTGTGTCTCCAGTAAATGGTGAAATGTGTCTTTCTCTGGGTACATACACATAGGATCTGGTTGGCTCGGTATTAAGTACAGATATGGCTGACATAACTTCATCCTGCCTTCTGGTCAACTCACTTAACTGTTGTAACACATCAACAGGTTGGTTAGCATTGTCATTGTCCACCAGCAACTGTCGAGCTGCTCCAGCTTTATCACCATTGTTAGACATTTTTATTACTTTCTTCGTCACTAAATTCAGTTGAAAGTATCAGTCAATGAGAACAGTAAAGGATAAACTGGTTGAAGATAATGACTCCAGCGATACTCTGTGTCCACTGTGATGCTCCTGGACGATGGTCTCTCCAGCCCAGATATCTTCTCCGTCGGGAGCTAGCCTTGGCAGAGGTCCCTCACCGCCACTCGAGCACCCGTCCACTCTGGTCTGGTCCCAGGACAGCTACCACGACGCAGTCACAACCACCACGCAGTCTCAGAGGATCAATTTAGGCCACTTCTTCACCACTGCCGTTACAGCTAAAACAACGCCAATAGATTCACGGAGAAAGAAAAAAATAAAGGTGAAACCCCACTCCTGGTACCAAGATTTGAAGCCGGATAAACAATACACACAACTTCAAATGCGAAAAAAGGGGTTTCTTTATTTCTCCCAAATGTTCTAGGAAACGTCAGAACAGGTGTTGTTATCGTTTTGTTATCTTTTAACATACAGCTCAACAACGACCTCAAAATGGCGTTCTTATGGCGTTACTAACACTTGAACTACCGCAGCCCATACGCTGTTCAAACAGTACAAAAAAACGGCAGTGGCACCTCAAGAATATCAAGTAGAAGCTCTTGTGGCCTAAATGCGTTTTACCCAAACCAGTTTCAGCTTGAAATGGCCTTTCTTGGTGTTTACTTCTTCAGTAAAAGTGTGCGAAATAGAGACAGGAAACTCACACGAGGAAATAGCACCACCGTATGTTGACAAAAGGGATTGCATTAGTCCATTAGTGAAATAAAACCAATAGGTTTTCCCAAATAACATTTTCAATAGATACCTCTTATTTCACCTGGTTACATGTGTGTGTGTATATATATATATATATATATATATATATATATATATATATATATATATACATACGGCCCGCCCATATGCCACGGGTATGTCTCCATCTCATACAGTTAGTGTGGGTGTACAGCCTGATTAGAAGAGAACATTTTGCGGCAGCGGACGGATCGAGTTTATGGATTTGACTCTTTGTTGATTCTATTTCCTTTGATGGATTAATTCAAGTTCATCAGGACCGTTTCTTGGGTTTATCGAACAGAGAGGAAATACTGAGGCCATGATCATGTAGCCTATGTTAATTCACCGGTAAGTCCAAATCCTGTTTGTTATTGTTTTTTTATCGCGGCTTTCGCTTTGTGTTTCGGACGATTTCGCCTACAACATTTCTCTCAGAATGTTCTCAACTGTACAACCTCACCGTGACACGTGTCAGAGCCTTTTACACTACAACAATAGTGGCGCCAGGGTCTAATTTGTGAGTGAGCAGCGAGTAAAGCGGGTGGGCCGATACAAATTTCGCGCACGGGGCGTGCTCTCTCCTCTCCCAGTGCCGCCGCCGGCTTTACGCTCATTACGCACATGCTTCGGCATACATCAGACCGAGGCCACTGTGATTGAATGCCATGTCGCTGTTTTATTAATGCAGTTGACAGTAGGCCCTATTTAATGAAAACCACGAGGAAGGAAACATGTGCCAATGCGGCCAGCTATCAGGGCAGATTTTACGCACATGCATGAACTCTCTGTTCATCAGGCAAAACATAAAACAAACATGAGCAAATATATATTGAGCTGCCCTAACAGAAAGTTAGCGGGCTGCTGTATAGTGTTCTTTGGAGCCGTGCTGTGGTCACAGCGGAGAGAGGAGGCCCAGACACCGATTCTTCTGTGTCTGGGTTAAAAAATAACTTTCAAACTATTGATCAATGATCACCAACTCATTCTGCTCTGCGTTGGTCAAGAGCATCGCTGGGGATGACAAGCCACGGGTCTGGGGACACGAGGAAAGGACGTGTTTTGGAGCAGAGCGCACAATACAACAGACGTAATTTTGCGGGCAAAAATAAAAAATATGTCCATCTAATTTGATTCTACAGTGAAAACATCCGGGGCTACCCGCCTCTATAAATAACATGTTATTAAGTAGCAGCACATTTAGTCAATACAAGTTTCAGACAAGAAAAGAAAACAGACAATAGACAAAGGTATAACAATAGTGTGTGTTTTAGTTTAGATGTTTTTTTATTGACAAATAGTCACGACATATCCAATGGGCTAAATATAGAAACTTAAAAATAAGAACAATATAAATATGCAAGAGCGGCATTCTTCTAAACATTATGCTATATTGTTTGGCACTGTTTATGTTTATATTGCTAACCTACTTGGTTCATGATTTAGTAACGTTGATCTTATTTCAATAGATTGTTTCAGCGTCAGCGCCGAGACTCTACCGCCCCTTCTCTGCTCACAACTTCCTGGTGAAACCGAAAGTACCAAACCGCGCCATTTTCTCTGCGGTTCGCCACTTCACGCACACGCCCGACTGAGGTGAGTGTGTGCCTTGTCCTCTCTCTCATCTCTCGGTCAGACAGAGCCAGGATCCCCGCGGAGGTCCGTGCGCTTCGCACCGAGCCCCTCCAGTCTGGCTCTGGCCACACGCGCACTCCGGACTACCGGACTACACTCCGCTTCAGACAGTGAGCTCTGCGGTGTGTCTTCCAGTATGAGGTTTAGAACTAGGCCTGAGTTGAACATTTCTAAAATGCTGATCAACTACGTGAAGGCACGCTCAAGTTTGTTTCGACCATCGGGCTATAGTTCTTACTATACTTAACGTAATACCTCGTTCATTAGTAGTGAGCCTACAGTTTTACAAATGTGATATGTGTATTACATAGCCTATTAAAATGTAGCAGAGTTACACTTTGAGTTAGCCTACTTTAAAGATTTCCTTTTCTATGCCTATTCTATCTATTTATTTATTTGAACAGGGACAGTGTACAATATACATTAGCCTCAGAAAGGAGAGATGCATTGTACCAGGTTATAGCACTTGTGCTAATTTCCACCTGCAGTCCCTGGGCCTATTGTACATGTTTTTAGTGGTAGGGAAAACCTACGCAGACAGGTTTCCAGGAAAACATCCCCTGTGCAACACTTTGCATGTTTTCCTGGGGAGAACATGCAAACTCCACACAGAAAGGCCCCGTCCAGGTGGGAATCGAACCCGGACCTTCTAGCTGTGAAGCACGAGCGCTAACCGCTGTGCCATCGTGCCGCCCATCCTGTTTATCCTGTTTTGTTTCGACGGCGTTGGCGTAGTAGTTAGTGTATTAGCTGCACGCAGCTCCCGTGTCCAACTTGACTTAGTGCTGCATTTTATTTGGGGGAGTTTGCTCCAAAACAACTGGCGAATACAACTCATCTTTTTTGGACAAAACCTCTGCCACCCCCGTTCACTCCCAATTTGTTATTACTGTTATTGCCGTAGCCCAAAAATTAAAAAACGTAAATAACTTAACCCCATTACATGAAGTCATTCCCTGTTATGCTACTTTAAGGCAGAAAAAAACATTTGAAAATTAAGTTAATATGTACATACACTTTATTTTGGATATTTGAAAGGATTTCACAAATTATGCTGTTTTACACTCAAAAATATACTTCTTTTCATTTCATTTTGAAATCCTCTGGGGACCCTCAGCCCAGGCCTCGCGACCCCCCGAGTAAATATCGTAAACGCATTGATATCAGTGATTTAGACCTAAAACTGTACTAAATTGTTAATTAACTAACTATTCCTCATTTCATGTTGTGACGCTTCAAACCCACAAAACCATATACATGTTTTTTAACAAGTACCCCCAGGCCACCCCCAGGCCTGGTGCCATTCCAGAAAAAAAATAAAACAAAAAAGACAGTCTGGACACGCCACTTAAACTAGCCTTTTTAGTGTGCGGCAAAATGAACAGTCTCTGCTTCACGGCCTTTTTCCAGTGACCTCTCCTCTCTCTCCGTGGCTAGAGGGAGTAGCCATGTCGGTGCAGAAGGTGCTCCTCGATGCTCTGCTGGACCTAGATGATGAAGAATTCAGCACATTTAAATGGTACCTGTCCCAGAAGCATCTGGACACCTGCCAGCCCCTCAAACGCTCCTACCTTGAGAAAGGTAAACGAACCGATATCGTGAGCCGGCTAATCTCCAACTACGGCCCCAGCCCAGCTGTGGACCTCTGTGTGGTCGTCCTCCAGAAGATGAACAAAAACTACACTGCCCAAGAGCTCCAGCAGGCATATGCAGGTACTCCCACCAGTGGAACACCACAGTACCCAAACATACTCCCCTAACAGAGTCTGAAATCAGAAAACCCAGAGTGCCCTAACACAGTACCCAAAACAGAGTCTGCAATCAGATATACCCAGAGTACTCTAGTATAGTACCCTAACAGAGTCTGCAATCAGAATAAGAATAAACTAAAACTAGCGATTTTAAGTGTAAAACATGTGGTCTTGTTATAGCTTAAGATGTCAGAACAAGAGGAATGACATAAAATAAGGTTCATCTTATATTTCCAAGAACAGTTAGACATTTGTTTATCGTTACTATGACAACAGCTACAATGGAAATAGATAGGAATCGAGCTTCCTGCCTACAGCTAGGAAGCTCGTTATAAACAATTAAAGGGTCTATAGTACCCTAACAAAGTCTGCCCAGAGTACCATTAGAGTACCACACAAGAGTGCTCCACCAGAGTACCACATTACATTACTCCACTTGATCAAACTTTAAGTTCTATAAACAAAACCAAATTTTCCTGTTTCAAACCATAGCTACACTGAAAAAAATAAGTTGTTACAAATGTTTAAGCTGTGTGTTTCTGAAGCAGAAATCCCATCTGGAGCTGCGTCTGCGGTGGACCCTAACCCTGGTGCTCCGGCTGGTCCTGGTGCTCCGGCTGGTCCTGGTGCTCTGGCTGGTCCTGGTGCTCCGGCTGGTCCTTACACACCAGCCTTTAACATGACAGCTCAGGACAGCAGCATGATTATCTCCCCCATAACAAACGGAGGAACTATTGGCACGATTAACATCAACATCTCCAAATGAACTCCACATGGGGATTTTTGTTTTTGGGTATTTCTTCCCGTTCCCGTGTGAGAGGTCCTATATTATACTTTATTCAGACTATTTTTTATAACATTATTATGTCACATGATATGACTTAATATCATGCATTGTAAAGTGTTTTTACACTGAGGAAAAACTTGATACTCAGTATCATTTTACATGAAAAAAGTACATACATTTGTATGTAAGTATGTATTTTATAAATGTTTGCATTTCCAGGTTTTTACACTTGCCGTGGTCAGTGGTTCCCAACCTTTTTTGTCTCGCATACCCTTTGGTTTGTTCATTTTTACCCTGAGTAACCCCTTACCTCAGGGATCTTGCCAATATTTTTTACAAAGTGACCAATTACTGTAAACTCAGGT
This sequence comes from Proterorhinus semilunaris, assembly GCA_021464625.1. Taxonomy (NCBI): domain Eukaryota; kingdom Metazoa; phylum Chordata; class Actinopteri; order Gobiiformes; family Gobiidae; genus Proterorhinus; species Proterorhinus semilunaris. The sequence continues at coordinate 42,405,533 of CM038349.1, read as the reverse complement.
TTTTCAGTATTTATTTGTGTGAGGTGTTCAAAATGAAGCTAAAATACTCTCAATTTTTTTTTTTTTTTACTGAAAACATTAAAACTAACTTTCCTTTGAAATGAATATTGAAATTCTACTCAGTTTCACTTTCTTTTTGAATCTGAAATAATTCCAAGTACCTCCAGGGGTCCCTGTACGCCTTTTTGAGAAACACTGGCCTAGGTGACTATTATAAATGACTTACTAGGCCTTGAATATCTGGTTGATTTTGATTTTTATAAGATAACTCTATAGCAGGGGTCCAGCCCCGGAGTCAAATCCAGCCGCCTCACGTCCTTGGCCCTGATGACTTTGAGAAACATATACTGCACACTTCTTAGGGCCTGTAAAATAGTGAAAATATTCCTCCAAAGGTTTTCATGGAAGGATGTTGTTAGAGAAGTTTGTAAATTAAGTTATCATGAAGTATTACATTTTAGTTTGACAGTTAAATCTGTGTTTTGTAGACAGTCAATTCATTGTGCAATGAAGTGTGTCTTAGTGCTAAAGCCAGATGCCCTCCATGGGTAAATGATTACAGGGGAAGACCTGGTTTGTTTATCTTTGTTGGGTTATAAAGCTGTTTCAAAGAGTGGACTGTCTTCCACCAGCGGACGGAAAAAGCAGAGTTACTTATCACACACATCCCCCACCCTGACTGAGGGGTCTAGGGGGAGACCGGTTTGAGTCAATCATTGTTTACCCTCTGATGTAATGTACCTTTGCCTTGTGTTGGGAGGATGTGGACGTGCTTATTTTTCAATGAAGCATTGTGAAAAATCTGGATCGTTGGGACTGTGAGCAGGGTGACGGGCAAAGCTGCCTGAGAGTCATCCTCTCATTTCCCCCTGGTACCGAGAAGATTCAATCTCATGACTTGTCTTTGTTTTTGAGCGCTTCAAAGTTACTTGAATAACCTTGTAACAGAATAATTTCCTAACAGATGTTTATGAGGGATAGACTTGACCTGAATGCGATGCCTGAATGAGACGCTGCGTGATCTGATGGTTCTGGTGAAGCGGTCATCATTGTCTCACCAATTTTTAAATCTGGAGACAAGACTCTTACATCAAATTATCGCCCAATTAGCATACTACCAGTCGTGTCCAAAGTAGCTGAAAAATGGGTAGCCAAGCTACTCCACCAATATCTCAGCCATGGCCACTCCCCCCTGCACCACATGCAGTTTGGCTTCCACCAGAACCACTCCACAGAAACAGCCAATTGTGTCTTTGTGGAAACTGTCAAATCCATGCTTGACAAAAACACCTGTGTTGGTGCAGTCTTTTTAGATTTGAAGAAGGCATTTGACACAGTAGACCATGAAGCCCTTATTTCTAAATTGACACGCTTTAACTTGGCCGAGGAGGCGAGGACACTCTTGCTTGGTTTACATCTTATTTGTCTGATAGAAGACAGTGTGTGAGTGTGGGTGGAACCGTGTCATCATTTCTAGAATGCCCTGCAGGGGTCCCACAAGGTTCTGTATTAGGACCTATACTTTCTGTGTATATCAATGGCCAAATGGTTGTCAAAATGTCCACTTCCAAATGTATGCAGATGATGCTGTAATTTTTACTCCTGCTAAAACAACTGAGGAGGCATCATCTACTCTCACAGCAGCCCTGGCAGACATACAGCAGTGGCTCAACAACTCATCTTTACTATTAAATAAAAAGAAAACCGTGTCAATGATATTCACAAAAAAATCGATTAAACGGGATCGGTCCAATGTGTTCCTTGGAGACACCGAGCTTGACTTTGTTGAGGAGTTCAAGTATCTCGGGGTCACACTGGATTCAACGCTCTCCGCTCTAAAAAACACATTAAACTCACTGCGAATACAATAAAATTTAATTTACAGAGCTTCAAACAAATCAGGCCCTTTATGACAATAGATTCAGCAAAGATGTTTCTACACTCAATGATATTTTCACACATAGAATACTGTATTACAACGTGGTCACTTACTGGAGAAACAAATATCAAACCCATAGAAATCCTCTTCAAAAAGTCCATAAAAATTCTGGATCAAAAGCCTTGGTCATATCATCACTGCAATATCCTGGAAAAATATAAAATGCTAAATTTCCAAAATTTCCTACATTTTAAAAACTGTTGCCTTGTCTACAAAGCACTTCATGGTCTTGCCCCGCCCCCACTCTCCAACTACATTAAACCTAAAGCAATGAGGGGTCTCCGCACCAGAGCCTCCTCCAGAGGAGATGTGGAGATCCCACAGAAAAACAACATCTGGACAAACTGTGCTGTCCGTCAGAGGAGGCCAGTCTTGGAACAGCCTTCCTACAGACGTAAGAGAACGCCCGACTTCCAGCTCTTTTAAGAAACAACTTAAACATCAGCTCAAAGTAAATCAGTCATGCACCCATTTTAACTCAAATGTAATTTGTAAAGTTTTTATATTGTGTTTTGTTCATACATTGTTTTACTTGTGACCTGCCTCGGGACTACAGATGTAAATTAGCAGTTTTGCTATAATCTGGCACATTTACAATTTGTGTACAACCTGTATATGATTGTTCATTAATGTGTGTTGTCCCGATCAAATAAAAAAATAAAATAAATCTAGATGTCAGCCCTTGTTGTGTCCGTCTCTCGTCGATCATTAAAACAACGATCAGCTCCATCTCGAACAAGCTTGTTTTGGGAATTTATATTGGTAATGCAGGATTACTCAAATATTGTCTAAATAAACTGTGAGCATTACAAGTTTTGAAAGACTACAATTACACTGTATCGGGTTCATCAGAAAATAATCAACATCTAACGTCTCTCCAAGCTCAGTCTGGTCCGGACCACATGTTTCAGGTACTGCTGATGAAATTCCACAGTTACTCAGGTGAAGCCTCTTCATGTTTGATGAGTTTATACATTTTTAAAGCCAAACCCAATAAATAAATAATACAAATGAAATTGCCTATAAGCATTCATTTCATGCTGTGTGCTGTGTGTGTCTCTATTAAACGATGTGCGTCTCAAATGATTTAACTCAGGGATCTCCAGCCCTTCCTTGGTCGGGCTGTACATTGTCTACAGTGCACATCTCCACATACACTTGATGTCTCACATGCTTTTTCTGTTTCTTCTGCACACGCTGAACACAATCTGCAAACATTTGGGTCAATATAGTAAAGTAGGAACCAAAGGTTATCCAAAGTACTTGGATAACCTTTGTGGATTTTCTGCGGCACGGTCGCAACCCTAAGTAAAATGTAAAAATATGCTTCAGTTTGAGATATAGTGTGACACAAATTCATACTAATTGTTCTCTGTATAATGTCAAAATTGAGCCTAAGACCCTAGGGAAAAAAGTTAAAAACAAACATAAAGGCAGTAGCAATGCCTAGATTGAGAGAGACAAAAGGGCGCGAAGCGCTCCCTTGCTTTGGACAGGGCGGTTGGAAAGGGCCAATAATCACTGCTTTGCGGCTATATTTTTGGGTCTTGTTATCGTTCATGAGTCTGATGGTGGAGGGGAAAAAACTGTTCATGTGGCAGGAGGTATGGGTCTGTATGGACCGTAGCCTCCTGCCTGAGGGGAGAGGGGTGAATAGTCCAGAGTGAGAAAGGTCACACGCCTACGGGTGCTGGAGGTGAGCAGGTCCTTGAGAGATGAGAGTTTACAGCCAATCATCCTCTCAGCAGCACGCACCACGCGCGCTGTCGAAGCTTGTCCCGATCTATAGCACCAGAGTACCACACAGACTCAAGTACACACAAGACTCACAATTTCTTCCAAATACTTTTTTACTCTTACTTTATATAAATATTTGACCCACTAAATTTGATTTATTTTTGAGTAAAACTATTTTAAAGTAACACTACACTAATGTAAATATTCTGGCTATTCTACCCACCTCTGGTTTGGTTTTACCAAAGTAAAATTACTTCCAAAAGTGAACTGAGTACTAACCACTTCTGAACATGATCTGTACTACATGGTACTACCTAGATCCATGGGTACTACCCATTGGTACTACTACTACCCAGTACAGATGACGGCTTGAACTTTCACCAGTGGCTCTGACGTGGAGGTTTACTCACGTGACCGCTGTCACCCGGAAGCACTCCGTGGCACACGTGACCCAAGCTGCGTTCGTTTCGGAGATCACGGCTGCAGTGTAACCGTGGACCTATGCGTGTTTAACCGTGTGAATTGGAACCTTTCCGCGGACAGGACCCTCGGGACGGGACAGGCTGTGGCGCTGCTTCTGGGTCGTGTTTTTGTTGGAGCGAAGCTAACTGGCCCTTCTGTGTTGACTTCTGCTGTAGACCAGGAAGCGAAGCAGCTGTCAGGCAATGGTCGCACAAAGGAGCACTATTATCCCCACACAGCGGATATTTACCGAGTGTACGTCTTGTTAATGCCGCGGTAGACATTTGTGCCTCAGTGTGAAGTGTAGCTGGTGCTCCGAGGCGCTGCAACACTAGTGTTAGCATTGGGTTAGCTAGCTAGCCTCCGCCGCGGGGATGAGGAGCGCTGCGCTGACTGGCCTGATCCTCCTGCTGATGCTGCTTGGGGAATCCAGGGCACGGATACACAAGCTCACGCTCAAGGTAATCACCCACGCACTGGGCTTTCAAATGTTGTGCTGCTAACCTGTTTAAATGTCCTCAGTGTTTGTGCTGGCGTGGCACTGAGCAGGACTTCATGTACGCCAGTGGTCACGAAGTTCATAGCTCTACAGCCACCTTGTCTCATTATGGGGGACAATGAGGGGGGTCGCCCTGTCGACACGTCCGAGGCACTGGTGGGCAACGCAAATGTATTAAATAGATATTAATAGTTCTATGGTGGGTCAAAACATCGTTCACAAACAGAGCATTACATCTGTCAAAAAAATCTGCTATAAAAGATGTGTGATTTAAATTAACAGCTCTTCAAGCTCGGACAAATCAGCTGTTTGCCCACCAGTCACCAAAACATCCGGTGAAAAGCGCGGAAATAAACAATAATGCGATCTTCCCTATATGGGGGGACAGTATAGGGGGACAGTATGGGCGACAGTATAGGGGGACAGTATGGGATCCGATACGTATTACAATACAGTTGGTAATTATGAAGTATTATGAAGTATGAATATGTTTGTTTACCTTTTAAAATGTGTAGAAAGTCACGTGTCCAAAGTTTATGAACCAAATGGCATTTATTAAAGTGTTGAGATTGAAAAGTGCATTAACACAAAATGTAACAGTGCTGTGTAACTGTTACTGGAAAACAAAGGAGTGAAAGATAAAAATGCCTCCAAACACTGGTATTGAAAGTATTGCAATCATGTAAAAAAAAAAAGAAATCTATCCCTTCTTTTGGACATAAACTGGGTTCATCATTTATGGATAAAGCAGTGCACAAGCACTTTTCAATGAGGTGATGGTAGAAGTAAAGACTACTTTAGGGTTGTCTATTTGCCAAAAGGGATATTTTGTCTCTTAATTTTCACTGATATTTAACCAACAATACATTCAGTTGTAGTAGTTTCCACTTTGACCGATTGAAATATTTACACAAACGTGATCTCGTTTATTCCCGGGACTGTCAAGTTTCTGCGACTACATTTTCGAGTTTCCATTAAAGTAAATAGAAGCATGACCATAACCTACAAGGCAGCTATTTGTGTCAAGTTCATCTTCTTTAAGCCCTGGCCTATACTGTACCATCTCATCATGTTTTAGGTAAATTAAAACATTAGACCTTTGCTAACACATTTTCTGTGTAAATTGGGGAGGCCATGTACTCGGTGCAAAGTGCTGTTTAAATGATTTGTTGAAGATTACCAGGGGATTCTGTTACTTTTCTGCAGAATGAGACCCGTTTCTTGGTCCAACTCAACACCTTTGGTTTCTACGCAAACGGGACCCTGGACGTAAACATGTCGTCTCTAAGCTTCTCCGAGCCGCCGCTCAACTACCCGGTAAGACGCGTGGAATTCAAACATGCTGAGAAATACCACAATCTTTCCCCTGAATAAGTATCGAATAAAAAGGCTTCATGGCTACCCGTGAATAGGATTGGATTTGTTTTCAATGTTGTTCTGTTGGATTGACCTTCTTGAAGCTTCTCATCAGCCTGTGTTTCCTGCAGGTGGGCTTCAGCCTCTCCAGGTCCCGTGTGAGCGGTGTCCTGTCCTACACAGTAAGTGCTCTTTTATGTCATGGGGACACAACAGTGCTTTCTGCATTTTGTGACACCATTATTAAGGCAATTCGATATTCCCCCAAATGATTCAGCCATAATGTAGAGTAGATTTCTTTTGAGTAAAAGTGAGTGTGTCTTGTTTTTAGGCAGAGGACACCGACCCCTGTCCTCTCACCGTCTCCAAGTCCACCAACAATGAGCCGCTCATCCTGTTCAGGCTGGACTTCAGCACGCTCAGGTCAGTCCGCGGTGGGGTGGTGGCTGCAGTGGACAGCACCTAAAATAGTTAGCCTATAGGTGCTAACCGCCGTGGGTTGCAGGCACAGGGGTGTGAGGTTGTGTTAGATCTTTCCAAATTTGCTGCTGCTTTATCCTTCATAAACCTTGTATGGGATATTTTTAGTTTTTTCCTGAATAAAATGAACACTAAGTGAAGCGAAAAGTGGCCTCGGTTTTAGCAGCGGTGTGCAAACCTGACCTAACCTGTGCGGCACTGATGCTTCCGTCATTTACGTAAGCGTGAGTTTACTGTAAATGGTGCTTATGTGTACATGTGTGCATCAGCTGCTGAGAACACAATTGAAATCACTGAAACATCAGGAGCAGAAAACTGTTTATGCACAACTCTTTGTCAAAATGACTGGACCTTTTGAGCCAGAGTGACGCCTGACGCTGGTTGAAGGTGCTCTCTCTCTGATGTCTCTGTCCTCCTTTCTTCTGCAGCACATTTTTGTGAAATATTTCCAGCCCATTGTGTGAAGAAGTTGCCTGTGTGCACACACTTTATTTATTTGACCTTTATTTAAAGGCCCTATATCTGACTATTTTACATTAGTTGAATATGCTGGCTAGTTGGTTTGTCTCTCTGTGCCACACACACGGCTGCAGAGGGAGGCACAGTGCGGGCGCGGAGGATCCTACATGATGTGCTTTCAGAGCGGGTTGCGGGTATGAACAGGGTCCGTGTATCGTTCGTTCAATCAATTTTCAATTTGAAAACAACAATGAAATCACCCAGGAACGTCTGGTATGATAAGTCAAATCATTTAGAATTCCCAGATCAGACGGGAAATCTCGTAAAACTCTTTTTTGCGAGATTTCCCGTTCAGAGTAAACAATCATGGCGAAGAGGACGCAGTGGCGATAGTTTGTAGTTTTGTTTTTAACAGAAAAAAAAGAAAAGGCAATGGTCAAAGAAGTGCTGTTTTGAGTTTCTTTCCTGGTGTTTCTTCGCCGCCTCGTCACCTCGCTTTCTGATTGGCTACACGCCACAGTCTACAGGTCACGTGTTCGTTTGTCCCCGGGGGATGCCACACAAATCGGGCCAAAAAAATCCAACATGTTTGATATCCCCGATTTGAGATCGGAGAGGTTCCGACGTCCTTCCGAGCAGACGAGGGCCGTCTTAACACACCACACACAGCAGGAATATCTGATCAGATTATTTTGCGATAATCGGAGCGTTTCTAAAATTGTCGGAAGGGGTGAATCGGGGCTAAAATCGGCCTAATTATCCTGCCGTGTGAACCAGGCCTTATGAGCTTTAGAGCCAAACTTATTTCCGTTTTTTTGAGTTATTTTGTTTCATTTTATGAAATGAAAAATGCTCAAAGCACACGTGTCTGGGTAATTTCATTGTTTTCAAATCGAAAATTGATCAAACGAACGATACACGGACCGAACAGGTCTGTGAGGGAATGCATAAGAGGAGAGAATTTTTAAAGCGCCTAATTGAGCGTGGCGACTCGGCAGCACCGATAAGGCACATTAAGGCTGAGGTTTATCGGTCCAGGTGGACCAACCTACAGTATGATCCTGGTTCCTGGTACCAATCCCTATTCTGAACTGTTGTAATTTAAAACTCTGGTTTGATCATGTTTTTTCTTCAGTAGTTTCATTTGACAAATGTCATGTGTCAGTACTCGTGTAGTTTCACAACAGTGCTGTCTGTGCTGGTGCTGTTGCAGGGTGGATGTGAGGGTGTTGGGAGAACAGGACAACATCCTACGCTCTCGCTTTCCGGACACAGGTATGTGGCTCACACACCTTTGATTTACTTCACTTACCATCATTCTAAAACTAGTTTCTGATACTTGATTTTTGTTACAATTTTTGTTTAAATAAAATGAAACATCCTGAATTGAAATGATCAAATCAAAAACCCTGCAGCACGACCTGAATACGCTCTTTGACTAAGGAATAATTGTAACACAAAACCAAACATGAAACACTGTGTCAGTTTCAGATCTTTCTGAAGAATATTCAAGGCCATATTTGAAAGGAAAAGTGCAATAACAAGTAAAACATCTTTAAAGTCTAATGTCAACAAAGAGCTTTGGTGACAGTGGGAAGAGTTTTCCAAATATTTACTTAAGAGTACTGTTACTTCAAATAATTGTACCCTTCTTAAAAGTGCACTTTTTCTGTATGTAGCTGATTCGTGACTATATAGGACAAAAACGTCTGCGGGACTTTGAAAGCATTGGGTCAGTAAATAAACTGGCATATGAAGGACAGTGTCATTTAAAAACATCAGATTTGATTCCAACAAGCATCAAATGGTAATTCCATCCATCCATTTTCTTCCGCTTTATCCGGGGCCGGGTCACGGAGGCACCAGAAAGATACCCAGACTTCCCGATCCACGCACACCTCCTCCAGCTGTTCTGGGGGGACCCCGAGGCGACACCAGGCCAGCTCGGATACGTAGTCCCACCAGCGTGTCCTGGGCCTTCCACGAGGCTTCCTCCCAAATAGGACATGCCAGCTGAGATGCCCTAGCCACCTCAGCTGCTCCTTTCGACGTGGAGGAGCAGCGACTCGACTCCGAGGTCCTCCCGGGTAACTGAGCTCCTCACCCGATCTCGAAGGGTGCGCCCAGCCACCCTGTGAAGGAAACTCATTTCGGCCGCTTGTATCCGCGATCTTGTCCTTTCGGTCATTACCCAAATCTCATGACCATAGGTGAGGGTGGGAACGTAGATCGATCGGTAAATCGAGAGCTTTGCCTCAGACTCGGCTCCCTCTTCACCACAACAGTCCGATACAGCGACCGCATCACTGCTGACGCCGCACCGATCCGTCTACCGATCTCACGCTCCATCCGTCCCACACTCGTGAACAGGGTGCCCCGGACCCCATACTCCCGGAGCACCCCCCTCAGGGCACCACGAGGGACACGGTCGAATGCTTTCTCCAGCTCCACAAAACACATTGTGTGTGTTGGGCGAACTCCCACAAACCCTCGAGCACCCGATGAAGGGTATAGAGCTGGTCCAGTGTTCCACGACCGGGACGAAAACCGCATTGTTCCTCCTGGATCCGAGGTTCAACTATCGGCCGAATCCTCGTCTCCAGCACCCTGGAGTAGACCTTACCGGGGAGGCTGAGAAGTGGGATCCCTCTGTAATTGGAGCACACCCTCTGATCCCCCTTCTTAAAGAGAAGGACCACCACCCCGGTCTGCCAATCCAGGGGCACTGTCCCCGACCGCCACGCGATGTTGCAGAGGCGTGTCAGCAAGACAGTCCTACAACATCCATAGACTTAAGGTACTCAGGACAAATTTCATCCATCTTCGGGGCCTTGAAGGACAGTGGCATTTAAAAACATCAGATTTGATTCCAACAGGCATCAAATGATAACTCATCAATTAGGGCTGGGCGATAAATCTAAATTAATTCATGCTTTTAAACACAGACAATGTGGAAAATGGCTAAATCGTAAAACCGTGTCCGCCGCTCCATGTCTGCCTCAAGTGTGCCGTGTTGCCAATTTAGCAGCGTTTTCAACCGCTCCGCAGCGACTGTTTTTCTGAAATGTCACCCGAAGAAAACCCAGAGACTTTCTGACGATCTCTGCTGCTTTACAAAGGCGCACATTCTGTTTTCGGAGTGCGCAATAGAGTTTTCCCCAATCTGATCCTCTTCCTTCTCTCACCCTGAGCCATGCTCTAAGCGGAGGCATAGCAGCAGCTTAACGCCGCCCCTTTCCTCTTGAGTCTCCATGGAGACGGTTGTTGATCACAGCAGAGGCATGAGGTTGAGAAAACTAAAATGCTTTTGAAAACTCCATGGCTTATTTAGAAGTTTTACTTTTGAGAGCAGCGAAGGAATATTTAAAAGAGAAATACAATTTTCTAATGGGCCTAATTGTAGACTATATTATGAATCTAAATATTAATGGTCTGGATTCTGAGCAGTTGTCTTATTATGAAAGATCAGGAGACCTTTAAAAAATATATATATATATAATTAGATCGATTAAAATCGTAATCGTCCAAACTGAGTAACAAAATTGAGATTTTCATTTTTGGCTATATCGCCCAGCCCTATCACCAATAAAAAAAATAAAAAAATAAAAAAAATATTTTCTTTGGGGTCACCCAGGCCAGTTCTATAGTTTATCTAATCAGCACAAGAGTTTTCAGCAGTGCAGCATAAAACTCATCAATGACCCATACACAGATTTTAAAAAAGATTGAAAGGTTTGGTGTCATGGGACCTGCATATGCCTGGCTGGAAAGTTATCTCAACAACAGATACCAATATGTACATATGCACAATGTTGACTGTAAAATGTTTATTACCAGATCTGGGAAGGGTCAGAAACAACTCCTTTCTACAGTAGTAGACGAGCTCACAGTCCACAATTTGATCTAAACAAACTTTCAATGAATCTGAATAAAACTAATATATTATTAATATATTACTTTTGGAAATAGAAAAGTTAGTGATCATACCATGAACCATGAGGCCGTCCTTCTGTGGACCCACCACCTGCAGGAGGAGCCATAGGGGCTGGTGCAGGTCCAACAGCTGCCCCCACGACCCGGCAACGGAAAAGTGGAAGAAAATGGATGGATAGATGGAGTGATCATACAACTCTAAAAAGATACAGTAATTGAACGAGTTCGAGCAAATATATTTTTAGGTGTTTGTTACCATTGATGGAAAACCTGAAATGGAAATCGAATATAAGTATATTAAAAACAAAATTAGCAAAAACCATTGTCAAAATGAAAACTGTATTTGATAAAAAATCTCATCTATTACTGTATAACTCCCTCATACTTCCTCACCTAAATTATGGCTTGGAAATATGTGGAAACAATTACAAATCCTATTTTCCTACTCCAAAAAAAAAGGCAATAAGAATTATCACTAAAACAGATTTCTATGCACCAACAAAAACCCTATTTTTGTAGAGCTAAATCTTTTTGAAAATCTATGATCTTGTTGGTCTTAATACTTTAGTAATAGTGTACAAAGCAAGTAATAATCTTCTCCCTCCTTACATCCAGCAGCCTTTTGAACAAAGGAACAGTCAGTATAACCTCCGAGGAACTGCCATATTCAAAAAAGCAAAAGCTAAAAAGAATTTAAAAAAGTTAATGTATTTCTGTAAGAGGTGTTAATCTGTGGAACGATTTGAAAGATCAGGTAAAAAAGTTGTATAAATCTACTAAAATTCAAAAATATATAAGCTTAGGATGAATAGGTTCGTTCCCCTTGGAAAATCTGCCTCCTCTCGCTCCAAAATAAACACGTGATTTTTTTGTGTGGAAATTATGGTCAACAAGATAGGAAGAAATGGATGAAAAGGGGTGAATAGTCTGTGTCCAAATTTTACTGGGATGAAGGAGTGAGGCTGGGATGGGACCGAGGAGAAAGTGGGCCGGGGTAAGAGCTAGCAGGAGCAAGAGTGAGTCTGGGTTGACTGTGAGGCTGAGGCGAGAGCGAGCAGGGGCGGTCGCAAAGGGGGGGGACTGCGCCAGGGGCGACGGCCTTTATCGCTGCGGCCGGCTTTAATTTCCATTATTTTGGTTCGACAGAAGTAAACACTTTCCTTTGCTGTACTTTTAATCTGATACATGACACACTCGTACTTTAAACCTTGCACACTTGATGCGACTCTCCCCCCTGTAGTGACGAGGGCCACCAGGAACGCTGAGCTGCCAGCCAAGCGTACCGACAAACCAGACCCCGCCGCAAAGGAGACAGAGAAAAAAAAGGAGCAGAAGCCGGAGGAGAAAAAGGAGCAGAAGCCGGAGGAGAAAAAGGAGCAGAAGCCGGAGGAGAAAAAGGAGCAGAAGCCGGAGGAGAAAAAGGAGCAGAAGCCGGAGGAGAAAAAGGAGCAGAAGCCGGAGGAGAAAAAGGAGCAGAAGCCGGAGGGGAAGTCACCAGAGCAGATGCCAGCTGCTGAGGGAGCGCCGCAGGCCCCAGAGGATGGGTTGTCTACAGTGGAGGTACCGGGGGAGGGTTTTGCCAGAGTCATTATTCTGTTTGCTTGTGTACATTCCCATGTGTAAACAGAATGTATCAAACAGTCGTCCTGTGTGTCAATCCAGTAGGGCTCGACCGATATATATGTACATGTATATAAAGCATGTATAAAGTGAACTACTTGGATCAATATATGTACCCAGGAATCTAGGTTCTAAAGGAGGAATGAAGGTGAAATAAAAATAGACCACTGTTTATAATAAAGATGAACAAAGCCGGCATTTATTTTCCATTTCCACAATGTTTCTTTTGTTTACCCCTAACCAGTTTAGTCCCTTGATTCCCTACAGTCCTTCGATCCTTGATCCAGTTCACAAAACTAAAAAATTCCCAAGAGGGCTCAATTGTCAATAAAAAAAAAAAAAAAAAAGCCGGGTAGTATGACCCTTTTTGTGCACAATATCTCATTTTAACGGTGTACGATGGGCCCAGGTCCACCAAGGATGTTGGAGCGTCCAGAACGTCCATTTAGGAACCAGCAACTCCAGTCCAGGCTCACACCGATCGGTCCATCTCGAGTCAGGTCAATCAAAAACCAACCAGGGTATTATTACTGACTATACAAATATATCAAAACATTTGTATCTGGTTTCAATCATTCACATTCAAAGTTAACATCATAGTAACTCACAGGTTTTCACACAGTGCGCAATATTTTTCATGTAGCACTAAAAGTGCACATGACAGATCTCTGTAAATAGTTCTTCTAAATTGTTTCTGATTTGTACATAGTTGTACATACTCTCCGATTGGTTCTTTTAAGTTGTTTGATCACAATTGCTTTGAAAACGCATAAATTCAATAATTTTATCACGACACTTAAAGAATAAATTCACAATGCACACAGCTAGCAGAAAAATAGCATAGCTTAGTAGAACATGTCACTCTCTGGAGAAAAGATAAAACAAAAACTGGACCAATTCCCTCCTCCAGTGCCTCTGGTAGCTTTGCTCTATAAACCCAAAATACACGGTTATAAACACCATTTTGTAATGATATGATCACATTTTTCACAGAGTGCCTTACATGTGCTGTCTTGGCTTTTCCACAAGATGGAGGTGTGCTCACAGCACATATAATGTAATGGATCCGTTTTTTTCCGAGGGCGCAGGCCCTTGATTCTTCTCTCAGCTCCGCCCCTGCAGCTCTCAGCCTGATGCTGCAGAGAGAAAACACTGACCAACATGAGCAGCTCTCGCCTCGTGTAGGGCAAGAGTGAGAGCGTGGGAGGGGAGAGCACGGTTTAGAACGGGGTCCTGAATTTAATTCCACTGCGATACAAAAAAATAAAGTACAATAATTATTAAGCAAAGGTCTGGGACATAATTTACCGTAATAATAATTTGTGTGCTTTGAAAACAACATTCAGTATGGTTTTGTTTTTACTCTAAAATTACATTTTGGGTTTCTAAATAACAGAATATACACAATGTGCCAATGTAGTGCTGTGTTTCTCCTCTTTGCTCAGCTCAACAATGAACCCTGTTTAGTCCAGGTTTAGTCCAGGTTTAGTCCAGACTAATGTATTAGAAAACCCTGTGTGTGTGTGTGTGTGTATATATGTGTGTGTATATATATATATATTCGTGGTGGGCCGTTATCGGCGTTAACGTGCTGCGTTAACGCGATAGTCTTGTCGGGCGATAAAAAAAATATCGGCATTAATCTATTCTCAAAGTTGAGTTGGGAGTGGGATCTATACTACGCAAGCTATGATGACTCACGTTGAGCTCCTCGTGGAGCAGCGGGGGAGATGACCGGGCTGAGGAGGAGACTGTGCGGTGATGTCGCTGCCGTTCGGAGGCGGCCCAGAGCGGAGCTGAGCGAACAGGTGGAAGATGTGAGTTACGGGGCTCCTGTAGCCGCCTCGTCACTCACGGACCCCGCGCGCCTTTTACTCTCCTATGGCCCGGGACAGCGCTGGCGCTGGGCGCGTTTCCCCAGAGCCGCGCTCTGAAACAGTTTGCCCGCAGGCCGCGCTCACGTCCCGCGGTCGTGCATTCACAAACTGTCCCTCTGTCAATCCTACACCCCTCTCTCCGCCCCCTCCAGCAGTGACTTTTGTTATAAGCATGTTAACACTATGGGACGCCAATGTCAAATGCTATGAGGAAATGGCCTATGGGGCGCCGCTGTCCCTTGCGCGCCGAGTCCGACTATATTTAAATATTTTTTTCTCTCTCGCCCCGTCCTTTATTATCATAGTTTAACAGCTTTCTTAAGCAGCTTGTGATGCATTTTGTAAACAACTGGTCTCAATTTTAGTTATTATTTTTGGGTAGCACATATTCCGTCAGAAATAAAATAAACCATTTTAATCTATAGATTAATCTAGATTAATTTAAAAATTAATCTAGATTAAAAAAAATAATCTATGCCCACCCCTAATATATATACACACAGTATATATAGAAAATTGATGGATGTGTGTGTATATACAGTGCCTTGCGAAAGTATTCGGTCCCCTTAAACTTTTCGACCTTTTGCCACATTTCAGGCTTCAAACATAAAGATATAAAATTGTACTTTTTTTGTGAAGAACCAACAACAAGTGGGACACAATCATGAAGTGAAATGAAATGTATTGGATATTTCAAACATTTTTAACAAATAAACAACTGAAAAATTGTTAATACTTTGTAGCGCCACCTTTTGCTGCGATTACTGCTGTAAGTCCTTGGGGTTTGTCTCTATCAGTTTTGCACATTGAGAGACTGAAATATTTGCAAAACAGCTGGAGCTCAGTGAAGTTGGATGGACAGCGTTTGTGAACAGCAGTTTTCAGTTCTTTCCACAGATTCTCCATTGGATTCAGGTCTGGACTTTGACTTGGCCATTCTAACACCTGGATATGTTTATTTGTGAACCACTCTATTGTAGATTTTGCTTTATGTTTTGGATCATTGTCTTGTTGGAAGACAAATCTCCGTCCCAGTCTCAGGTCTCAGGTCACATGTTTGGTGTGTCTCCCAGGTGGCTTGTGGCAAACTTTAAACAACACTTTTTATGGATATCTTTAAGAAATGGCTTTCTTCTTGCCACTCTTCCATAAAGGCCAGAGTTGTGCAGTATACGACTGATTGTTGTCCTATGGACAGAGTCTCCCACCTCAGCTGTACATTTCTGCAGTTCATCCAGAGTGATCATGGGCCTCTTGGCAGCATCTCTGATCAGTTTTCTCCTTGTATGAGCTGAAGGTTTAGAGGGACGGCCGGGTCTTTGTAGATTTGCAGTGGTCTGATACTCCTTCCATTTCAATATTATCGCTTGCACAGTGCTCCTTGGAATGTTTAAAGCTTGGGAAATCTTTTTTGTATCCAAATCCAGCTTTAAACTTCTCCACAACAGTATCTCGGACCTGCCTGGTGTGTTCCTTGTTCTTCATGATGCTCTCTGCGCTTTAAACTGACCTCTGAGACTATCACAGAGCAGGTGCATTTATACGGAGACTTGTTCACACACAGGTGGATTCTATTTATCATCATTAGTCATTTAGGTCAACATTGGATCATTCAGAGATCCTCACTGAACTTCTGGAGAGAGTTTGCTGCACTGAAAGTAAAGGGGCTGAATCATTTTGCACACCCAATTTTTCAGTTGTTTATTTGTTAAAATGTTTTGAAATATCCAATAAATTTCGTTTCACTTCATGATTGTGTCCCACTTGTTGAGGCGCATTGAGTTGCCTTGTGTACGAAATGCGCGGTATAAATAAAGTTGCCTTGCCTTGCCTTGTTGTTTAAAGCCTGAAATGTGGCAAAAGGTCGAAAGGTTCAAGGGGGCCGAATACTTTCGCAAGGCACTGTGTATATATATATATATATATATATATATATATATATATATATATCGGTCGGGCCCGACCCGACACTCCGGCGAGAGTTTTGGAGCTGTAGGACTCAGGTCGCAAACAACTTAATGGTGACTCCTGTACTGTATATAAAATGAAAGTTATTTTTTTCACAAGTGTAAACAAGAGTCTTTTTCCATCTGCTTAACTGGTTAATATTGAAAAGTCAGTTCAATATTAAGCCCTCAGTTGTATGAGTATTTATTAAATTTTTTTGCCCACAGCTGTTCAAAACCAAGCCGTTCAGTCTAGTCCTGGGCAAAGTGGACAACTCCTACAACTTCAGCGTGAGTGTTTGTCCTCCACAGAGAGTGCACACTTGTGTGAGCTCTGAGCTTGTTTAACCCTCTGCTTTTGTCCACAGTTCCACCTGAAATTTGGTCCTCTGGCTCAGGGCCTCTACAATCTCAACTTCCACTACTGCTCCAAGATGCCGGCGCCGCCCTACTCCCTCAGTGTAAGCTCTTACTGTCCGCACGGTGGTTCTAGACGGGGCTCACTGACTCGCAGATTGGGGTCAACCGGTAGATGGTTGGCACAGGCCCATCTCTGCCTGATTTCATACATTGTCACCACGAAGTAAATGTCGCTTATGTTGACTTTAGGTCTTAAGATGCCTGTGGCAACACTGATATTGACTCATACTGGTGGTGTTGGAGGTGGAAATGTATACGGACAGCAAGTATTGGTGCTCATAACTTCCTGTCAGAGGAATAGCCACATCGCACAATGGCCCAATCCTGATAAATATTTACATTTCCAACATGTCTGAACACTTCAAAATGTGAGCAGGGGTGTGCAGGCGGACAGTGGGACTCGTATACACGTGGGACATGGGAACGACTGGAATAGATTTTATTTATGGACAAAATGGTGCCTCCAAAAGCAGAGGGGACCATAGACCATGCACCAACACTATTCAGGCAAACCGTTATTTATCAGAGCTGACCACTCAGGTGGCTTACTATGTGTTATTTTTGCTGCAGGTGGAGGTGACGGAGAGGAATCCGGGGGGCTTCCTTTCAGCAGCAGACATCCCCCTGTCCCGTCTCTACATTGGGATGGCTGGGGTCTTCTTTACTGCTGCTCTGGTGTGGGTCTACACACTCATGAAGCACCGGTATGTGCGCTCTCATGTCATACAGATACAGACTGCACTATTGTTTTGATACCAGCTGGAGAGGGATTAGACCAAGCCCGACCTGACCCCGAGCAGTTGGCTTGAATTGTCGGCCCAATACCGAAACAAACTCAACCGTAAATTATATTTTATGGTGTGAGAAGTACGTGCCCGGCACACGTGAACGCAGCAGCGCCGCGCACATACCTGAGCAGGCAGAGAGATGTGCAGTGTGGGGCAGGTTGCCCGTTCGAGCAGCAGCTCAGTGTCTCTCCTCCTCCTCGTTGTTCATAAACATCGCACTGCATTTCACGCAGTAACAGGAACCAAACTGCTTATTTAACACTGTCCTGAGGGCGTTTTCACACAGGCTCTAGTTAGGTCGACCTAAAGGGACTTTCAGCCCGAGAGCAGCTCTTTTGGGTCAGTGTTAATCTAACCGCAGCACTTTACAACGGTCTAAACAGCTGGTCTCTGCGTCGGAGCGGCTGTGGTGTGAACGCAGCGGAACTCGGGCTAAACTTCTCTCACTTTGATGCCTCTTATTTGTGTGAAGACAGAATGAATACGCGCTGCATGCGGATGTTTGCATTACTGCTCTGACGAGGTTTAACTTTAAATCATCAAGATGCGTCTCTCTTTCCCGTATTTCCCGTCCTGCTGCAGTGAAACCTTCCTCTTCACGAGCCGATTTACAGTGCATTCCTCCTCGCTTCACGTATTTCACCATCACCGTGTTTACCTACGAGGGAGAGGAGTGACTGCAGCTCTGTGAGAGAGCAGGATGGCAGGGAGAGAGGGAGTGAGGAGAGCGGGTGCTGCATTTAATGTTGCCATTTAAGTTGGTTCAAAAAAATTAGCACAACGCATCGCTTTAGTTGGCAGGGAAAAACAAAGGCCTAGCCCGGCCTGTGTCCGACGCAATGATACGGTAAT
Source organism: Proterorhinus semilunaris (assembly GCA_021464625.1). Classification (NCBI taxonomy): domain Eukaryota; kingdom Metazoa; phylum Chordata; class Actinopteri; order Gobiiformes; family Gobiidae; genus Proterorhinus; species Proterorhinus semilunaris. The sequence goes on along the minus strand of CM038349.1, from coordinate 42,387,165 downwards.
GGGCCCGAAGCGCGGCCCCTCGGGTCCCTCAGGCTCAAATGCAGGGCTCTAGAGTGAATAGACATGTTCTCTGTGAAGCGCCAGTATCAAAGTTATTGCCAAGTGGCCATGCTGCTGAAATTTGACAACACAGTCAGCATATGCGCCCGCCTCCTGCACCTGCACCACCTGCCTCCCCACGCCGCAGGAAAAAGCTTAGATTTTAATTCGAGATTATAATGACATTAATGGGCGAAAAAAAGAAAAATCTTGAAACCCGACTGTCATGTGTGATATCTCGGCCTGACCCGAGGGTATAAAATGTTACCTCTAAGAGGGATGGGCTGTTTATTCACAGTTGCGTAAACAGCTGCAGCTGAGGGCCTTTTTTGTTTCAGAAGTAAGACTTGGGATTGGTGGATTGATTCAGTTCTCGCTAATACGATTCCTGGCATGAAACCTTGTGGTACAGATTGTGTCTCTGTGGGATCATCCCTCTGAATACTCATGTGTCCTCCTGACCCTCAGGTACAGTGTGTTTAAGATCCACTGGCTCATGGCAGCTCTGGCCTTCACCAAAGCCACATCCCTGGTGTTCCACAGTGTAAGTACGACACAACAGATTACACTGTCAAACATAGAACCGGACTTCCTCACTTAACTCACCCTGGGATGGCAAGCCAAGACCCAAACACGATTATTACGCAAATTAGTTTTTTGACCATATTGTTTTTTCTTCACATTTTGAAACTTCAAACGTTGTAAAACTGAAAAGCTATTGGATTGAAGCGTCCCAGGTGATGGTGATGTTTGTAATAAGAGAAAGTGTGGTTAAAGCAGGTCTACACTCTGAATAAAGTGCAGAATTATTATGCAGACACGTCTGAAAAAGTCTTAGCTTATGTGTCTTGATCAATAGTGATCACATCGGTGATGTCTCTAAACACTGAACACTTGTACTTCTGGACACTTCAGGTCGGTTACAGCTGCTGAAAATGACAGCACTGGTAAAACATGGAACCCTGATGTTTTATGCTTGAGCAAAAACACAAATAACTGTCTAAAATCGTCATCGCTCTTCTTACAACCCTGTTGGCTATTGGCAACAAAATGTCTGATGGTTCTGTGTCCCGTCCCAATATATTTTTACATTTCAAGAGCGCTGCTTCCCTCTGACCCGCTATTAACAATTTGTGACTTTTCAGATGTTTTTTTCCTTCCCATTTTGGTGAGGGAACATGGCTGCATAATAATTCTGCACTTTATTCAGAGCATGGACCTGCTTTAACCACACTTTCTCTCATTCCAAACACTGCATGGTCCCCGACCCACTTTTGGGTCTCGATGCGCCTGTGATCTAAAACAAATTTGCAAATTTGGTTGTAGTTTTGGCTGAAATTGCCCTTTTTGTTTTTGGTTCTAAAATAATAATAATTAAAAAAATCAAATTCTCTCTCCACATGCTTATGTTTCGCGCTCATAACCAGACATAGTATTTAACCAAGGCTAACTCACAACAGTTTTTATTCGGTTGCTTATTGTCCAACCAGAAGGCCAAACCTGACTACAGTAAACTAAATGAACAGGTTAAAGTGTACGCTGGGTACCTTTTTGTATTTAAACAGTCAAATACTAAACGCTAAATACACTGGTGTAATAAAGTCATGTTCCTTGTGTTTCAGATTAACTACCACTTCATCAACACAGAGGGCCACCCCATCGAGGGCTGGGCCGTCATGTACTACATCACTCACCTGTAAGGGCCTCTGCTCACTCTCACACAACAGTAGGACCTGCAATATGTCTTTATACAATTCTCTTTGCACATGATCCACACGTCCGACAGCATTAACATGTGAGCTCAGACTGAAATGCTAAACTAATCCAAGAACCCCATGCCTTTCAGAGCAGGTTTCTAGCGTGAGCTGATGAGAGTAGGGCTGTCCTGATAATCACTTATATCCTCTTATCTTTCAGTACCTAACAGACAAACGATACATTTTTGGGCTCAATATTTATTGTCTGTACATTTATTAGCATTTACCCCCTATCTTTTCTTTGTGAATCTTTGATTTTTAACTTTAGCAAATTGAATTTGATTATAGTCCATGTGTATTGCAGCTCATGTGGTATTTTAGGGTGTGTTATGCACTTTTAGAACAAAGGTTTACTGTTATTTTTATGCTTTAGAGTCAATAATATTGTTTATCACGATATTTTCCCGCCTCAATATGTCGTTGTTCAAATTAGCTTGAAGTCGTGGCAGGTCTAAATGAGAGCCTTCACAAACATTTTGCTACCAAGACTCCCACGAGTCCCATTCTGACCACAAGAATGTGTAGAATAAAAGCTAAGCGTCCTCACGATCTGAGCTTCCTTACGATTATTCCACACTGGTTCTTGTTCCCGTCAGGCTGAAGGGGGCGCTGCTGTTCATCACTCTGGCGCTGATCGGCACCGGCTGGGCGTTCGTCAAGTACATCCTGTCCGACAAGGAGAAAAAGATCTTTGTGATCGTCATCCCTCTGCAGGTCTGTTATGAGATCCCTCCACACGCATGAAGCCACTTTATATATCACAAACATGACGGAGGTCTTCCATCCGACTGAGATTTGAAACACTGTCACCTAAAAATATGCTCAAGTTCAGTTTTAGTTACGGTTTTCCTCATTGACTTCCATTTTACCCTTGTCCTGGTCCTGTCTTTTTAGCGTTGGTTTGAATCGATATGATGACAATACTAATTATTTAAATGTATTCAAATGGTTTGGTAAACTCTGATATTATTGCAGTAAGACATTTAATGAACATGTATTTTGTTTTCTTCTTTCTCTTCTCATAGCCTTACATCCATAGATGTGTACATACAAAAGATCGATGATTATATATTCAGTCTCATTCATTGTAATGGTCCCAAGTCATCGCTGAAATGAACATGGCTGTAAAACGGAGTTTGCTCTTTTTAAATCATAATGAAAAATTACCCTGATCCAAAGTTTATGATCAAGAGGAATGGGCCGCTTCACCATTTGATTATACACAGAACCTTCTCCACAACGACCACGACTCCAAGCTATGATTGATGCTAAAGAGCTCAATAAAAAGGCTTATCTTATCTTAATGGGGGCAATACACAGAACGGGGGTATGTAAACTTTGGATCAGGGTCGTTTTGGTACTTTCTTTTTTCATTATGATTTAAAAAGAGCAAACTCAGTTTTTTCACCACAAATGGCTTCACTCAACCACTAACTATAAGTGGAAAAAAAACCTTCTGCCAGGGTATGTAAACTTTTCAGCACAACTGTAAACCACCAGTACCATGACTGATTGGGCAAACTTGTTATTGTTATTATTATGGTATATAAGAGTTCTTCCAGAACCTTTTGTGCTTAACACTCAGAAATAGGTGACATTCATGTTTTACCTAAAAAATATCCGCACAAAAGAGTAATTGGTTCAGTGTAACATCACACGACAACAGAAATGACAGTTGTGTTTGTGTGTGTGTGTCCAGGTGCTGGCGAACGTGGCCTACATCATCATCGAGTCGACAGAGGAAGGTTCCAGCGAGTACTCCCTGTGGAAGCAGATCCTCTTCCTGGTGGACCTCATCTGCTGCGGGGCCATTCTGTTCCCCGTGGTCTGGTCAGTCTGTCCGCTCACACACTCTGTGACCGGCCTTTTTGCCGTTGGATCATTTCCATAGTTTTGTGAAATGGATCTTCCATCGCACTTTTCTGCCTCATCCATTATATGGGACAGGTCTATGGACAAAAGTGCAGTTTGGACTTCGGTTTAGGAATTTAAACATGCCATCAGCGCACTGCCCTTCCCTGTGTTACTCCAAAAATTGCAAGATGGCCACCACATTTGTCACAACTACTTATCCAGGGTTTTATTGTATATAAATGTAATTGCTCCCAGTGAAGGTACTTTGACACTCACCCTTTAGGCAGCCTAGAGATAGAGGTACTGTAATGTTCCTAAAGAGTATCCCTCTGTGTGCAGGTCCATCCGTCACCTGCAGGAAGCGTCCAGCACTGACGGTAAAGCGGCCGTGAACCTGGAGAAGCTGAAGCTCTTCAGACATTACTACGTCATGGTGAGTTCTTCTCTCAGTCCTGATTCCTGTTCATCTTTATGACCCTGTTGTTTCTGGCAGCCCTTTTAGAAAATGATTTTAGTTTTAGTCACACTTTAGTTAGATGAAAACAAAAGGTTTTAGTCAGTTTAATTATAAAAGTAATAATTAAGTTTGATAAGTATTGGAAATTAGGATAAATAATAATAATGGCTTGGCTTTATAGCTTTTGACAAATAGATTACACCACACTAGGCAGAAGTGTCATTGTGAACAGCACTTTGCTGTCCTCGTCCTGTGATCATCGCTTCAGCGTCGTTTGCACATTCGTTCATCAACAGCTTTCTGCGTTTATACGCAATGGTATTTAAAAGTGTTCTGAGAAAAGATAAAGTCCCTGTGACATCACTGTCAGACGCTCCATGAAGGACGTACGCTGGGAGCGGGAAGAGAGGCCGTCAGCATGTGAGTCCATGTGACCTGTGTCGCTCTGTGTGACGTGTAACGGTGAGTTCTCCCGCTCTGCACACGGTCTGAAGAACCACTTTCTCCCATTTTCAGTTCATTAATGTAAACTCAGAAACGCCTCGTCATGTTTTAGTCCCTATAGAGCTGTTTTTAGCTCGTCATCGTTGTGTTATTGCCAATAAAAACGGTGCGTCAACAAAAGGAAATCATTCTCGTCTTCAACAACACAACAAAACAACACTGCTTTATGATCTTTCATAAACTGAGCATGTTTCTCCACAGATCGTGTGTTACATTTACTTCACCAGGATCATAGCCATTCTGCTGAAGATCACCATGCCCTTCCAGTGGCAGTGGTGCTACGAGGTACGCACCTTTTATACTTGATCATAGACGCTCTTGTATTGTCAAACGTCACACGTGCAGCTGTGAATTAAACCAAAGGAATCGACTGAATACTTGGTCATTTCATAATTCAACTGAAGCGAGTGATAGTACGAGCCCTGTACGCTGAGCTGTTTTGACCATAGCTTTTCTTCGTTTGAAAGACCAGTCCTTGTTGAGTCCCTTTCAAATTAAATTGATCACCCAGTCGAAGCTGGGGTTTTACAATTTTATGATCTAATAAGCCACACAGGTCTGTCAATCTGCACTAAAATCGAAGGAGACAATATCAAAGTGACTTGACTGTTAAAAGATATCAGTGTGGGATCAAGAAAAAAGGTTAAGGCCTGAAAGCAGGTACGGAAAAAAATCTTTTCGCTTTAGATCCACATTTTGATGCTGTTGATCCAGGGACAGGATTAGAGGAAGAGACAGATGTTTCAGCTCAAATAAATGATACAAATTTAAAATAGTCATTTGTGTAATAAATTAAAATATTTCAGTATAAGTATCGGAAAAAGTGTTGCTCATGTCTCGTATTGTAAACCAAGTATTGTTAAAGTACTGGTGTCTATAAAGTTACAGTACCCAGCGCTAAACAGGACCGTGACTGGTGCAAATAAAGCAGCTTCACCTAAACTCAACTGCTAGATTTGGCTTGGTGTGGATTCCATTATTTCCCCAGTCTCAGTGGCCTTGACTCTTTATGTTATTATGTTATATATTAACGTCCTCATGTTGTAGCTACAGCCTAACTACAAACGGGACAGAAGAAGACAGACCGGATTAGACAGGTGTCACAAAATATGATCTGGATTTGTAAAATGTTATGAGTTTCTGAAGGATTAGAAAAATGGATTTGGTAAAAATGCTTTTTTATGATTAGTGTCGCTTACTAATAGGCTTCCGTTCTGATTGGCTGTTGGCAAGGCCGCCCCGGCGTGCTACTGGGAGGTGAAGTGAAGGCAGTCTGAGCCCTGCAGTGGCCGTGTAGTTCCGTGACTTTACGATCCCCTCTCCTCTGTGCAGTTCCTGGTGGAGGTGTCCACTCTGATCTTCTTCGTGCTGACAGGCTACAACTTCAGACCTGCCTCCAACAACCCCTACCTGCAACTGCCCCAGGATGAGGAGGACATGGAGATGGACGAAGTGTAAGAAATGTTAGCTCCGGCCGCTCCTTCAGTGTCCTCTGACCTACACACACACACACACACACACACACACACACACACACACACACACACGCGTACACACATATGAAGATATAAACATAAACCTCAAATCAGGACCAAGAAACGTACATGATAAATTGGGAAAATCATGACTAAGAATAAACTTGCTCATTTGTAACTTTTCATTTGTCATATATTGCCCACATGTTCCTGTCCAAACTGGTTTAGTGATAGGATGGTAATCCATTTGTAATGGGCACGTTCCACTTTCTCATTGGACGATTGTCTTGAGAAGGAACCAGCAAAACATGTCTCTGCTTTTTTTGAAGTAAAACCAGCTGATGACTTCAGAGAAGTTCAGACCTCCTTTGACAGTTTCCTTTTATCCTAGTTTTGCTCCTCTACACAGAGAGGGCGACTGCCTATCAGTGAGTTAGTGGTTTGTGGCTTTGTACTTTATCTGTACTTCACGTTATGTGCAGAATGACTATGGTGATGTTCCTCGTTTATCAGCTAAACTCACTGACATGGTCATGCTCTCAAAGCATGAGTCAGAAGCTTGTTCAGATTGGGTTCAATCCAGACACCTCAGATCTGCGGACAAAGAGGGGTCATGTTCACCAAAGATTTACAAAAGTCTTGCTGACTTGAACTTGAAAAGGAAAGAAAACACAGTTCATTCATGTGAGGTTTTTATAAATAATGTAAATAATGCCTCATTGAGTTAGTCCGATACAAATACCGGATATTGACTCTCTTATACTCATACCACAGAGTGGTATCAGAGCTAAATCAGCTGACTGATCCCATACTGTATTTTCCTCATAAATGAGCCTCCGCTGTGGCCAATGGACTCGACACAAGGGGGCGACAAAGAGCAGCAGCAGAGACAGATGTTTGGAGCTTGGAGAGTGTTTTACATGGTTTAAATTAGGGCTGGGACGATACACTTGCCTACAATTCTTAGTTCCGGCCCTTGGCGTTTTGGCAATGTCGAAAATCGGGCCCTCAACCAAAACAAACTTGCCAACCCCTGCGCTACACTGTCGACATTATTCAATCAATCAATCAAACTTAATTTATAAGGCGCTTTTCATACCGAAAGGTATCACAAAGTGCTTTACAGATTACAACATTTAAAACGATACTCCCCGCATCATACGTACACACACATATATACACATACATACAGTGCCTTGCGAAAGTACTAATACACCTTGAACCTTTGCACATTTTGTCACGTTTACAACCCTAAACATAAAGATGTTTAATTTTTTACTGAAAGTTCACACACGAGTATCAGACAACTGTGAAGGAAAAACAAAATGATACATGATTCTGTTACTTTTCAAAAAATAGAAAACCGAGTCGGGCTTAATACTTTGTGGAACCCCCTTTTTCTCCAGTAACAGCAGCAAGTCTTCTGGGGCATGACTACAAGCTTTGCACATCTAGAGATTGACATTTTCAGGTCTTTCCACAGATTTTCAACAGGATTTAGGTCAGGACTTTGACTGGGCCATTCTAACACATTAATATGTTTGTTTTTAAACACCAGAAAACTTTATCAAGCATCTCAGCATTAACCTGGACAAAACTGTGCAGTGTTTCTTTTAGAACAAGTAGACAACCAGATGTATTTAAAGCCGTTTTACTTTGGTTAAATAAAATATTAAATCTGATAGTGTCTATCTGTCCCCTGGTCTGCAAACGCCTCACAGAGAGCATCTGTGGGGTTTAAAGGAGGTCTGTTCAAATCAGGGAGTACCCCTACACATATATGGTGTATTATGATTTGTCATTAAAATGAATCACAATATTTAATCTTGAATGAATTGAATAAGAAGGCACAACTTGAGTTTCCAAAAGGTATAAACTAAATAAAAATGAGTCAGACGCTGAGTAAAACATTTTGAGTTGTGCATAGGCAGAGGTAATTTAAAAGTCTGGCCATTTGGTTTAAACCAATCAGCACCAAAACTGGAATTAACATTACCTGCTTTAAGTTAAAAAAAATTATAGAGCGGAGTGGAGTATCAAAAGTATTATGAATCATGGATCCCGACACGATACGCGTACAACAAAGACTTATTGCAATATAAAGCAAAACAATATCGTGTCCGACCCAGCCCTAGTTTAAATGATGGCAAATCATAAATACATAATATTGAATGTTGTTCATCCAACCATATTGATCATTTGGTTGGAAGAAAGTTTTGTAACAGGCCTAGTAATATTGGGAGAAAAAACTTACCAGACATTTTCCCACTCTGCTACCTTTGTGTTTATCTCTATGAAGTGTTGGGGGGAAAAAAACTAGATAAACTGACTATTTTCCTTTGTTTTGATTGGTTATACAAAAATCCCATGTGCCAACTCCTCAATATAAAACACACATGGTTAAATTGAAGATTTGTTTTGAGTGTTTTCTTGTAAAATACCCACACACTGGTCTGTAGTTAGCAGAGAGTTGACTAGCCTTTTGTGCTAGTGCTTTTAAAGTCTTAATATTTAACTTTTTTGAAAAATGAAAAAGTTTTTTTTTCTGTCCGGACTCCGACACGGGACAGAAGTGTGTGGGACTGTACACATTAATACGTGTGAATGTGTGTATGTACCTGATGGCGTAGCTCAGGTGTCAAACATGTCCCCCCCCCCTGTGTGCAGAGTGACCGAGTCTGGAGCGCTGGAGGGCATCTCCAAAGTCAAGAAGACCTCCAACGGACGCGACCGGCAGAAGGAGTCCACGCTATGAGCCCCGCCCGCCTGGCGCTGCTCCGGACCTGGGACAGCTGACCCGGGGAAGGGGGGCCCCCGGGACCAGGACGAGCCCCCTTCTCTCGTCACCGCTGCCCCCTCTGACTCTCTGCGGCCCGCGGGGTGCGGCTATGCAACACGCCAACATCACCGGACGTTACTTTAAATGGGCGGACGGATATTAGTCACGAGAAAAGACGCCATCTTGAATCGTTTCATCTTCTTTAGCTCCAAAGATGATCACACTGCAAAAAGAATCTTCACCAGTTTAAATGACCTAAAGTAGGAATATTAATCTTGTTTTTGTGCTGTGTACTTGGTGGGTCAAGTTTTTCTTTTTCTTTTTCCTAATTTAAAGCCGCTGTATGCAATTTCCATTGTTAGCCGCGCCTCAACTCGTTTCTAGCTCTCGTAAACATATTTTTGCACATCCCATGCTTAAGGGAACAGGCCACCGCTTTTTTCCATACTGAGATTTGTTCTTACCTGAGCTTAGACGAGTTGATACGCACCTGTCTGGTCTTTGTGCCTGTGGAAGAGCTCGGTCGCTTCTAACTTCACCCCGTTTGGAGCTATAGGCATATACTAGGAGAGGCCAAATCCTAACAACATCTTTGGTCTTTTTGCGTGACTGAGGGCACGCACAAAGACCAGACCGGTACGCATCAACTCGTCTAAGCTCAGGTAAGAACATATCTCAGTCTGGAAAAACAGTGGCCTGTTCCTTTAACACTATGGATCATAGGGCTGCGCGATATGAGAAAAAATTACTATATTTGATATTTCAAGAATATTGAGAAAATAACTGTATTGCAGTTTCTTTAGGTTCCAACTTTGACTTTTTACAGATTTTTTTACACTAATAACTAGCTCATAGCCACGATCCCCAACAAACAAATCTCTAACTCTCTAATCTCTAACAAACCAAGCTTTATCCAGTTCGATTTTGTCAGTAATTTTTACACATAACAGGCTTCATTTTTATATGAAGACATGAAAGAAAACCTGCGATCCATTTCCCCCCCTCATATTTCTCCCCCTTTTAATCTGCAGGAAAAGTTTCAGATTAATATCGCGAACTCTGAATTCATCCCATTCACCTGCAGCTTCTCGCCCTAAAAAAATGCTATACCAAGACTAGGGCTGGTTACCGTTAAACGATACCAGTGTGGTATCGGGAAAGAAAGTTTAGGTTCAACTGGTATTGAAAAAATCGCTAAAGCACCGGTATGGAAAAGAAATGTAACGGTGCCCAGTCCTAATCAAGACCTAAAAGAGGAAAATCAATATCTCTGACCTGTAAGCTGAATTCTCGCGGTATTTGTGAGCTCACAAACAAGAGAGTGCATCTTGAACCACTCCCGTCTTCGAAACCGTAACAAAAATGGTTTGACACAAATGGGTACCAATTAATAACTCGACAACGACAAAAGTGTTTCTCATAATCACCGATTAAAGAAATGGCCCTGGCTCTCTCCAAAATGAAAAAACAACATGCTAAAAGAATATATATATATATATAATGTATGTATGTGAAGATAGCTTACCACAAAGCTGTATGTTCCTGAGGCTTTTGGGAAATCAACAGTCAACCTTCCTTTAGCACCACATGAGTCTGAGGTGTTTGCGTCAGAGACTTAAAGACCTCCTGAAGCATTTGAACCATGAGTAGAGCCGAGGATGTGCTAGCGGAAACGGCGCTCCTTTAGAAGCTTATTTTTGCGACGATACTCCAGAGACGTTGGCTCTGATTTGTTTGTGGCTGCTTTGACAGACTGATGTGCTCAGGTGAAGCCTTTTCTTATCCACACGTAGTTAGGCTGGTGTGAGTCTACTTTACATACACCTCACAGAAGTAACGCAGGGCTGCACGAGCTCTGAGAAACCGCTATGTTGAGATGACTTTAAGTCTTTTTTTTGTGATCAATGATTTCACCGCTTTGACACATACTTTTGGTCACCTTAGCCTAAGGTAGGGCATGTGGTGTGAAGGGGACGTACGCAAAACCGAGCAGTGGCCTTTTCCTGGTCATGTCTGTGCTCAAATGTCCTCTTCTACGCCAGAAACGACAAAGTATTGTTTTCTGTAAGACTGGGAGCTTACTCAGACTAAAATGGTCATATAGTGCAAACCTGATTTCAGACACTTTGGCAATAATATTTGAAGTATTTTAACTTGAAATCATTTTCGTAGATCAAAAGGAGACTTTTGGCTGTGTCCTATGTAGTGCACAATATAGTTTGCTCTAAAACAGCTGTTCAGAATCACTGACTTGTATTGTGACTGGGATAGGGACGAAGGTGAACATCCAGACACAGCGTTTATTACCGAGGGCGGTCGTGTCTGGTTCCCTTTGGCGCCCTCCTCTGGCTCTTGGCGGAATTGGCCAAAATGGAGGCTCGTGTACCATTTTCAGCTGACATGTTATTAATAGCAAATCAATGGCATCACGATAAGCACAGTTTGTGCGCAGGACTGCCGAGAACATGTCCGATGCCGGTTTATGAACTTTGAAAATGGAGGACACTTTTGGATCCTATCCCTAAAGCAAAAAACCCAAGAAAAGTTCCAGAAAGAACCGGATCGGAGCACTTCAGGCCCAGGAAAAGAATTGACCAAAGTAAACCTGATTACTCAAACCTGCGTGAATTTCCCCTTTAAAGTTACACCACAAAAATATCAAGGCTAAGAAGATCAAAAGTGCTTTTGAAAGGCTCCTGTAATGTAGAGAGTGAAGATAACGGGACTTTTTGAATAGTCTCAACACAATTAATTTATATTCTTTAAGAACAAACTTTGTAAATCTGTCAGATAAAAAGACTTTAGCTCCATGAAGATGTTTTAGATTTCTTGAAATGCGTATATCTTATTTAGGGGAATTGCAATAACCTGGTGCAGCCCTCCACTGATCTTTGATATTTCTCTGTTTGGATCAATATTTATATATATATCTGTTTAATTTAACAATAATTTAACCTTCAGATGTGTTCAGTATTGTTTTGTTTCTCACAAGGGCCTTGTTCAGTTCGGCGCGGCACGCTTTGGAGCTCTCCTCAGCCCCGTAGGAAAGCGCGTGGCGGGTCTTGCTAAATAATGTTCCACACGGCATTTGTGTCTAGGATGGGAAACTCCTGTACGATGGAGAGCGTAAACAGACATTCCACCAGTGGCCACGCTGTACGGACGGGTCCAATCCAGAGGACACTGGGTTTCTTAGGGAGACTGTTGCGGGGGACAATTTGAGAGTCCTTTTACTGGCGGTTTTTCAGACTGAACAGATTGCATTCACCCGACAGCCAATATTCAACCTTTAAGTTTGGGACCGACAGAATTCTACTGTGGGTTTGACTTTAAGGCGAGACGTGGCAGGTGGAAACCGTGTAACAGCTTAGTTCTAATGTCAAAGTAAATATACACAAACTCCTCTTTTACAATGTATTTATTTCTCTTTTTGCCTTTCGGATTTTGCCCTGGTATCACGACAATACCACATGCCGCCCTGTCCCACAGTGTAGCCATCCACTAAACGCATCATGTAGGGTGGAAATGATTATTGAAATGGTTAACAACTATTTTAGTAATGGTTTACACAGACTCAAACAGAGCAAAAAGTGACAAGGAAAATGTTGTATTTTTGATGAAAAATAACTCTGATTTTAAGGTTAGGGTCTGTAATGTTTTGTACATTTCATAAATATCGGTCTGTGTCTCATCCAATCAGGCAGCAAGCAGAATTACCACTAAGCCTCCAAACATTCACTTTAAGCACAAAGGTTTTTACAAAAGGATTTTTATGCACCTTTCACAGCCAAGCGATTAATTGATTGCATTTAATAATCTGTAGATTAAAGGCACTATACCTGATTTTATTATGATTATTATTATTATTATTATTAAAAACAACTAAATTAAAATGTTACTTGTGATCCAAAGTCATTACATTATAACATGTAGCATACAAATCCTTCACAGGCACAAGTTAATAGGCACATTTCACAATCGGCGTGGTCACTTTTCAAGGTAAATGTCACAGAAATGCTGGAAAACTCAACTGCAAGTTCATGATATTGATACAAATGACTTATTATTATATTGCACTGTGTTTTCCCCCCAAATGTCTGAGTTTACAATATACTGAAGGACAGAACCGTGGGAACATGTTTTGGTTAGGAGGTGCTGAAGAATATAACCGCCCCCCAAAATCACCTTTTTAGTGCTCATTTCCTATTTATTTGTATTGCTTGCAATGGACAAACTATCCATCAGGGTGTGCTGCAGCACCCTCAGCACCCTGGGTTCCCACGGCCTTGCTGAAGGAAGACGAAACACATTTTGTTCCATTACTACTAAAAAAAAAATCTGGTATAGTGCCTTTCATTAACATTAGAATCGTTTCAGCCCTACTATCATGCCTGAGACAGTTTTGTAAAGCTCTCAACTTCAACCTCCTCATTTCCTTTGTGGAAGAAACTAAGCTCAAAGATCTTCAAAAATGTAGGGCCCGGTTTCTCAAAAGGACTGTATCTCTGTTTTGTCCCTCTTTACCTGCATCGTCTCGCCTTACTGCCTCTGTCGGTTTGGTTTTTATTGTTCAAAGCCCCCCCCCCCTCACTGTTTCAGGATATCACAGGGTGGTGGCGCTGTTCAGTCACAAAGGCGCGGTTGTTAGTCAAACGGACTTCAGGCCACACCGTGTATAATGCAGGATCGTTTATGGACATTTTGCTGAGAGACCTGTCTCAGTTGGAGCCAGCGCTGATTCCCGCTTTTGTTTCCCGGCGTGCTGCGCTGACGCGAACTGTCTGCGGCCCCCATGAGCTGACCCGGGGCCGGGTCGTGCCCATTCACTGGCTTCGCTCTTTTCCACTTTGTGTTTTGCTCTATATATAACGCCTCTCCTATGAGAGAAACTATCACCTGCCTTTTCCTGACTGCATCGCCGTAGAGTGGCTCCTGAGGTGTATCTGTAAATAATTAGTTGACACACACGGATGTGAAGTGTACGCTGGGGTTTGGGGAGGTGGTGGGATGTTGGGTGGAATTGGGTTTGGCGTGGACGGATGGACTTTCTGTGTGGACGTGGACAATAAATGTGGTGTTTTGGACATGTCTCCGATCTCTGTCCTTTGACACACACTGCAAATATCTGGAGTATACTTCTGAGTACTGTTTCGTCAGTGGTTAACGGTTTGGCATCGGGATCCACAATCACCCTGGGATGACGAGCTGCTACACTAATATGACTAGGAAATGATAATGTCAAATATTGTCTTTTCCCCAACCGATAAGTCATCTTAACACTCCACAGACTGTACATAAATATTTAAGTTTATTTGAACAGCACAATTCATACACAAGGAAATTCAACGTGCTTCACAGTTACATACAAATACAAGAAAGACAAAATCAATCCATAAAACGACATAAAAATGTAATTGATGTAAAAGGCAAGAGTGCAGATAAAATACTTTGAGTGTCCTGCACGGGTAAGTCTGAGGCCTGTCTCACATCCTCATGAAGACAGACTTTAGCTTTAGCCTCAGTTTAGTCCTGACTCTGAGAGCCACCGGAGACCCCTCCCTGATCTCAGGGCCCACGATGGTGTAAAATGAAATGAAGGAAGTAAACCGCTTAAGTAGATCATATTTGCAAGGAAATTAGAATGGCGCTAAAAAAAGAATGAAATATCTTTGCATTAATCTTCCAAATAGTCGTTGGAATTTTGAAGTAATTTGTCCATTGTCAATTATATTGTTATTGTGATCTTTGTTTTATATCGTGATAGAGATTTTGGGCCATATCGGCCTGCCCTAATTGGCATTAATAATTTAGGGTGCAAAACATGAATAATCTTAATTTCACTCAAATATGGTGTTTCTCAAATAAAAAAAATAATACAAATATAAATAGTGCCAAACCCAGTCGGCTTTTAGCCCTAAAAATCAGGAGTGGTGAACTACTGTCACAAACTACTGTGACATCATTGTCACAAATGAAGAGGGCTCTGTGACCTCGGACACTGTAGAAATGAATCGTACACTAAAAGAGTTTTACAGTATTCTACATACTGCTGAAGTGGTTTATACTGAAAAAGCAAATGTTTAAGTCCTCTTAACCTACTTTATGTATATTTACTCCAGAAGCTGCACGTTCCTTGATAAAAACAATAACACTGGATGAATTAAGTAAAGTCATGAACTCCGTGAACAAAGACAAGGCACCAGGGCCTGATGGGATACCAGCAGAGCTTTATGTGGCCTTTCGGCCTCAGCTTGGCCCTCTATTATTAGAATTGATCAACTATTCGATAATCAAAGTGTCTTTCAGTGATCGTAGCAATGTGGCAATCATTTCATTGTAAAGCTGCCCACTGACTGCTCCTCCTGCCGGCCCCTCAGTCATCACATGACTGAATACACAACAATCCAACGGGATTAATTCAATCTAGACGAGCTTCTGATTGGCCGATTACTGCAAACCGGTATTATAAATGCATCCTCAAATTCTTTTAACAAATATACTATTTTGTCATTAGACACTGACGAGGTTAATTGGGCTGTAAGTGGGCAGGACAGACTCCCATGGCCAATGGATATGTTATGTATAACAACCTTTTTCCTCCAACCAGATTCTGTGCCCGGGAAGGGGTGAGAGCTCGGGGGAGGGGGAATGAACATGCATGGCGCCACAACACGTCTCAGCCAGTGTCTATGTCTTTTACATTTAACTTGGAAAAAAGTTCTCAAGAATATCAAAATATTCGAAAATAGAGGCGAAGCAACAGGCAGATTCAGCGGTGGAAGATGAATACGTAAGTCTCAGTCGAGTCACGGAGCTCATGGAGCAGCAGAGGGTCATGTTCAGGGAATTAATTCAACAACAACAGGAGAACTTCAAAGGATTTATAAAACTCATCATGGAATCAACAAACACCCGCATGGATTTACAGACTAAGGACATTCAAGAACTAAAAACAAGCCTGCAGTTCACGCAAGGTGAGGTGGACACTTTGAAAGAACAAAATCTGAAACTCACGGAGCGCACAAACACTTTACAAACGGACTTTTACAAAGTATGTGACAATTTACACATCATCACGGACAAACTGGAGTATCTGGAGGGGCAGAGCCGCAGAAACAACCTGGTATTTGAGGGAGTGTTGGAGTCGCCCGGGGAGACCTGGGCCGACGCCGAGGTAAAAGTTAAGGAGATACTGAAGGAGAAGCTCCAGCTTCATCACGCGGTGGAGGTGGAGAGGGCTCACCGCGTAGGGAAACCCGGCGGAGGGAGAGACTGGCCGAGACCCATCATCGCCAGACTACTGAGGTGGAAGGACCGTGAGGAAATCTTGCAGCGCGCCAAACGACTTAAAGGAACAAAAATCTTCATAAACGAGGACTACACCGAATCAATAAAAAGAAAACGTAAAGAACTGATGCCGGAGCTGAGAGCTGCACGAGAAAGGGGGGAGATCGCCTTCTTGAGATATGATAAACTCATTATACGTCCACGCAGCAGTACACCACATCCAGTATAAACACCGGGAAAAACGTATGGATTTTGGTATGTAAAAGCACATAATCTCACATGTCTAGTAATACATATAGTTCTATAGGAAGCACCGACTTGGACTTTTCAATAAGGAGAATTGCTGAAGCAAACTCCCAGGATTTTACATTCTCTCAATACGACCTACAGAACACTGAGATCGACCCTGAAAATAACTTTTTTACTAGAGCTACCAATGACTGTCAATACTACACAGAGGATCTGTACAATAGTAAACTTAAGAACATTAAGGCATTCACTGTAATCCACTTCAATAGTCGAAGCCTCTATGCAAACTTTGACCACATCAAAAGCTTCTTAAAACAGTTTTCCACACCATTCAGTGTCATTCTAATCACAGAAACATGGATCAATAATGATAGAGAATTTGAGTTTTCTATTGATGGTTATGAATTTATAAGTATGAACAGAAAGAATAAGCATGGAGGGGGCGTAGCTATGTTTATAGACTCCAACTATAGTTATAAAGTAATGCAAAATAAGACAATGGTGGTGGAAGATACACTTGAATGCCTTACTGTTGAAATTACAAGGCAAAAAAAGAAAAATATTATTGTGAGTTCTATTTATAGAACACCTGGCTCTGATATAGATGTTTTTTCTAAGTGGATGGAGGAGCACTTTTCAGGATTAAATCATAAAGTCATGTTTGTGGGGGGAGACCTCAACATCGATCTGTTAAACCCATATAAACATAAAAAGACGGACGAATTTATAAATACTTTATTCAGTATAGGTCTGTTTCCTCTAATAACCAAACCTAGTAGAATTACAACCCATAGTGCCACCTTGATTGATAACATTTTCTCAAATGAAATAGAAAGTGACACAGTCAGCGGGTTAATTATAAATGATATTAGTGATCACCTTCCAGTTTTCGTTATGTATAAAAATGGATATTTAAAAGATGAAGAGGAAAACAAGTATTGGTTTAGAAGGGTAAAAACAGAGAAAACTATTGATGCATTTAAAAAGGAGCTTTTAGCTCAAGACTGGAGTATTGTGTACAGAGAGAATGACACGAATATGGCTTATGATGAGTTTACGCGAGTATTTCAAAAGGTATACGACAAAAACTGCCCAATGAAGAAATACAGTAAAAACAGAAAGTATAAAGAAACACCATGGATGTCTAAAGGTTTACTAAATGCTTGCAAGAAAAAAAATAATCTTTACAAAAACTTTATAAATAACAAAACAAAAGAAGCGGAGGATAAATATAAGAAATATAAAAATAAACTGACAGGTATCATTAGAAAATGTAAACAGGATTATTATAATACATTGTTAGATAGCAATAAGAATAATATTAAAGGTTTATGGAACATCTTAAATAGTATAATTAGAAATAAACCAAGAACGATTAATTATCCAAAACATTTCAAAGATGAGGATAACACTTTAAAAAATATGAATGAAGTAGTCGATACATTTAATAAATTCTTTGTAGATGTTGGACCGAACCTTGCTGCAAAAATTACAAACGTTGAGAATCATAATTGTGATCTGATAGAAGCAAATCCTATGTCCTTGTTCCTCAATCCTGTGGAGGAAAAGGAGATACTGGACATTGTTAAAGGGTGTAAAAATAAAACTTCGACCGATTACCATGACATGGACATGAAAACTTTAAAAAGTGTTATTGAAAGTATCTCTAAGCCGTTAACTTACATCTGTAACTTATCGTTGCAAACTGGAACTTTTCCTGATGGTATGAAAGTAGCAAAAGTGATTCCTCTGTTCAAAGCAGGAGATAAACATCTCTTTACAAACTACAGGCCTGTTTCCCTTTTACCGCAATTCTCTAAAATCTTAGAAAAGGTTTTTAACTCTAGACTTGACGGCTTTATCGAAAAGTGTAATTTACTCTCGGACAATCAGTTTGGTTTTAGGAACAATCACTCAACCTCACACGCGCTCTTTGATATAACTGAAGAAATAACTAATGCTGTAGAGAACAAGAAATGTGCAATAGGGTTATTTATTGACCTGAGTAAAAGGTTTGATACAATAAACTATGATATATTAATTAATAAACTAGAACATTATGGGATTAGGGGGGTAGCTCTACAGTGGGTTACCAGTTATTTAAAAAAATAGAAAACAATGTGTGAAAATCGGTGATTATGAGTCGAGTTGTCGACAAATTGTCTGTGGTTTACCTCAAGGTTCTATTCTGGGCCCAAAATTGTTTAATATGTATATTAATGATATTTGTAACACATCTGAAGTACTTAAATTTATCTTGTTTGCTGACAATACAAATATTTTTGCATCAGGAGACGACTTACAGCAGCTGTGTCGGATTGTTAACTTGGAACTCAAAAGTGTCAACAAGTGGTTCAAACAAAATAAATTATCTCTAAACCTGAGTAAAAGCAAAATGATGATATTTGGCAACTGTAATTCCAATGCTCAGGAAGCAATTCAGATAGAGGGTGTTGTTATCGAGCAAGTGCATGAAATCAAATTCCTTGGTGTGATTATTGATGACAGAATTACTTGGAAATCTCACATTAAATATATATCTACGAAAATTTCTAGAAGCATTTCAGTAATAGCAAAAGCAAAGCACATTTTAAACATCAAAGCTCTACATACCTTATACTGTTCTCTGATTTTGCCCTATTTATATTATTGTACTGTGGTTTGGGGTAGTACTTATAAAAACACAGTTAAACCAATAATATTGTTGCAAAAAAGAGCTATCCGAGTAATTCATAAAGTTGGGTTTTTGGACCACACAAACTTATTATTTTTAAAATCAAAGATCATGAAGTTTTGTGACATTGTTGAGTTCCAAACTGTACAGATGTTATTCAAAGCAAGGTATAAACTGTTATCAAACCAAATACAAAGAAGGTTCCAAGAACGTACTGGTCGTTATGAATTACGTGATGAATTAAACTTTAGGATTCAGAAACATAGCACAACTTTGAAAAGTTTTAGTCCAACAGTTAATGGTGAACAATTGTGGAATAAACTGGAGATGGAATTGAAACGATGTCCAAACATCAACCTGTTCAAATATAAATACAAACAAAAGACTTTTGAAATATACAGACAAGAAGAAATGCGTTGCCACTAGGGGGAGCAGTAGGATCAATTATGTGTATTTTTCCTCTATATTCAAGGAAGAGTGTTGCTGCTTGGAACGGTTGTCATTCTATTGCTCAAATTCACAAACGGAGAATTAGGGTTGGCAGGTTATGGATCTGTTGAGAGGAATCCTCCCAACGGGCTCTAAACCTTGTCTTTTAATGCACCACTCAGCATAGGAACATAATCTACAAATCAGCTGTTAGGGGGTTTGTTGAAGGGGAGTTACTGCTCTCTTCAACTGGCTCACTCTCTGGCTTTTTAATGCACCACACTGTGCAGGGCTTTCATCATACTTCACATATAACTCAATTAAATAAATATATAATAATGATGATGATAATTAAACCCAAATTAAAATTATACTGAGAATGGTAATGACAACTGGAAAGTATCAAGATCTCAGATTATAATATCTATTAATGTACCTTTATACCATAAAAGTAACTCTGTAATCACGGGTAAAAATATGCAAGCAATATATTAAGTAACACATTTTTTTGACTTGCTTTGTTCTAGACATCGTATATGAAACTAGATTGTTGTTGTAGCTGTGCGTTGTTTCAATTAATTATATAAAGAGTTAATATATTTTTGTTGTTTGTTGTAAGTTGGTCTGTATGAATGTAGCTGCTTGAAATGTTTTGAAATGTTCTTTTTTTATTTATTGCACTTGGGGGTGGGGGCTCATAAGCTTTTTGCTTCAGCCCACTCCTTTTGAGCACAATGTGTACTGCTCAAATAAACAAATAAACTAAACTAAACTAAACTAAACTTCTGACAGTCAAATAGAACAACTGTAAATAATTATCCACATTTAGATCATTGGATGTTACTAGTTCCAACTTTGTAAGATTCATGTATTCATCACACGCAGATCTTGTCAAGTTGGTGGAGAACTGAGAAGCTCAAAGCAAAGAGTTGGAGGAGAGACGGATACATATTCAGTTATCAGTGGACGAAGGTCAGAGGTTGTACAGTATGTGCTTTGTTGGTTCCGTTCCTTCAGGGCTAATTTACTGGTATTTCAACATTATTGTTCCTGTTTGTTGATATCTAAGATACATAATGTACATGAATTCTGATTAAATCAAAATGGTGAACTGGGTTGTGGGAAAATATTTAATTTTTATTTTGCATATCACACACCGCTAGGAGAACATGGCGCAAACAAATAACTCCAAAGACAACCAGATGTCGTAATTATTATTTAGTTTGATTGCTAGTGCTTGTGGAAAGTGTTTATTTAACTTGTCACAGGAAACGCTAAATGCTCAAATCGGGAACAAACTGATTCAGGCAAGAGGAACTTACAGGTAAACAGAAGAGCCTTTAATCTGATCATAAACCAAATATTTCATTTTCAGAAATGGCTTCTTCGTCACAGCAGTTCTGAAGAGCAGTTCCTGTGCTCCATTTGTCTGGAGGTGTTCTCCACTCCATGTGGACATAACATCTGCAAACGCTGCATCTCTCAGCCCTGGGACACTAAAGAACCGTGTACATCCACTGTGTAACAGGAGCTTCTCTGTCAGACCTGAGCTCAAAGTTCAAACTGGAGAAGAGGAGCAACTCAAAGGAAAAACAAATCTTCTTCAGGGAAGTCCAGTGTGACATCTTCACTGCCCTAACTGAAGGCAGTGAAGTCCTGCCTGGTCTGTCAGTCCTTGTTCTGTGAGAGCCACCTCCAGCTTCATCTGACTGACCCAGACCGAAAACACTCCAGCTGATGGAGCCTGTGGACGACCTGGTGGACAGGATGTGTCCAACACACGGCCGGCCGCTCGAGCTCTACTGCAGATCAGAGCTGTGTCTGTTCCATGTGTGTTCTTCGGAAGCGCAAGCACCATACGTGTAGGTCTCTGAAGGAGGCGTTTGAGAAAAAGAAGGCTTCTCTGCATGCCTCCCTGACTGAGAACCAGCATCTGGTGGAGGTCCAGGAGATCACAGCTGCCCTGGAGCTCAGTGAGAGAGAGATAGCAGATGGTAAAGGTCTTCAGTGACATCATGTCTGTGCAGAGATGTTTGGACCTTCACACAAGTCATGGAACAAAGTATTTCTAAACATAAGGAGCGCGCTCAGGCCTTGATCCAACAGCTGCAGCAGGAGATGTGTGAGCTAGAGAAGAGCAGCACTGAGGCCCAGCAGCTCTCACTCTCTACAGACCCCCTCCACTTTCTACAGCGCTGCCCTGCACTGCCCCCTGCTGGCCTGAAGGACTGGAGCAGCGTGAGCTTTGAGCCGCAGACGTGTGAGGGCAGTGCGGCCCACGCTCTGTCTGAGCTGGAGACCAGGCTCTCACAGAAGTTTAAAGAACTGACTTCAACCCTAGACCTGAGGAGAGTTCAGCAGTTTGCTGTGGACGTCACTCTGAACCCGGGCACTGCTAATCGGCGGTTAATGCATGTCCTGATCAGTGTCCTCACATTGCCTTGTGCTGTGGAGTAAAGTTCAGAGGTTCCTTGATGCGTGTGTGTGGCTGGAGAGTGGTGTATGTGTCGAGTATTGCGAGTGCGTACCGTGCTCCTCTGCAATGAACTCATGGTGTTACGAGCGTGACTTTCTTGGAGACTTTGGAGCAGCGAGGGGCAGGGTCAGAGGGCCCTCCCTGTTTCCTCACAATGAAGGAGGCTGCTGGTGTTTACGCGGTGAAACAAGTACCTGATTATTTATGGGCTTTGAAACAGGTGATGTAATTTCTAAGAACGACGTCATACTGCCACTAGTTAATTGCAAATGACTTCATCATTGAGGCCTCTGGCGGTTGGTGTCCATGGGAAGGATTTAAAGCCGAGTGACCGTGAACAATGGACGCCAGAGGTGGAAAAGGCAGTTGTGAGCTGACAATAACTCTGCTGTGTCCCCGTAAACTGGAGCTCCCAGACCAAAACAGGCCATTCACACAAACTGTGGATGTGAAGGAGGGATTCATGGTTTCTCTCCTGTTGCAAGATTTTCGGGGGACGCCCCAGACCTGTAGCTTATTTGTCAGCAAAACTTGATCCAGTGGCAGCAGGCCTGCCTGTCTGTCTACGTGTGGTGGCTGCCGTGGAGAAAGCTGTTCTTGGTCACATGACTTTTTAGGCTACGCTTCACGCTGTTTCTATCATCTTGACACCTTTCGCCCGCTCGGTGGCTACGCTATAATGCTGTGCTTCTTGAACTAACAAATGCCACTGTGAAGAGAGTGGGAGCACTTAACCCTGCTTCACTTCTTCCCATTCCCACAGACCTATCAAATGTGCCTTTGACTAACCCTGATCACGTTCTGCATGTAGATGGATCTGCATCCCCAGACCCATCCTGAATGTTCTGAACTGAAGGCTCTCACGGAGGCGTGTAAGTGTGGACAGGATAAAACACTAACTGTGTACACTGACTCACTTTATGCTTTTAAGATGTGTCGTGCGTAGGCGTCATTGTGAAAACGGCGTAACTTTTTAAAGTCAGATGGGAAGCCCATTGTAAACACACAAGTGGCAGACTTGTTGGAGGCCATCCTGCTGGTGAACGAGAGAGCAGTGGTGTGGTGCAGGGCGCACACAAGGGGACGAGGTATGGAGAGGCAGACGCAGCTCCTCTCGCCCGCACAAACGACTGTCTGTTCAAACAAACTAATCATGACGTGTTTACTTCACTGTCAGCCATGCAAACTTTTACAGGTACAGGAGAAGTGAAACTGTGGAAGAGCATGCAAACAAGATGTTTTGTGTGGCTCTGACAAGAAACCATGTTTACCTAAAAAAAATTTCAGGCACTTTGCTGTTTTAGCACACGGGATTGATCCGTCCTCTAAGGGAGGCATGACGGACATCGTCAGGGAAAACTGGTGCACGAAGGGGTTTTCTGCGTACGCGCAGAGACTGTGAAACGAGGGCTATTTGCCTCGACAGAGGAAGGCCTTTCCGGAACCCCCCTGTTAGCCGACACCGTGGTAAGCTCCTGTAAAGAGATGCACGTGATGGTGGGTGATATTTCTGCACAGGTCAGGGCGACTTTACCAAAGGAGGCGGAGTCTACGCTGCATGCCGTCCTCATGGGAGACCTTATCTTGGTGAAAGAAACGTGAAGGAAGCATTGGCTAAGCGGTGGCTGGGACCATTTCAGGTGCTGCCGATAACAGAGACAGCTGTGAAGGTCGCGGAGAAAGCCACGTGGGTCCACTCATCCCACTGTCGAGTGGTGCCAAGTCCGGGGGAAGGAGCTGCATCTCACGCTGGCGGTGACACCACGGTGCATGGGTGTGGCTCTAACGGAAACCCCAACACAGAGGCTTGCTCCAAGGGAACCTCCAACGCTCGAGGGCCTTGCATAAAGGGAAGCCCCTACGTTGGATCTGAAACAGGCCGGTGTGCAGTTTCCAACGTGGGAGTGGACTCAGAACCAGACTCATCAGCGCACAGTGGGTGCCTTCTAAGAAGCAATACAAGCTATAAATGCTTGCTTCATCTGTGCTGGGGGTGTGCAGAGACGACCTTTGCTAGCATGGCTACGATGGAGAGAGATGTGGAGCAGGCACAAGTGGACGGAGCAAAGCCCACTTGCACGGTGTCACTGACCCAAATGTTTCCCCACTGCTGGGGGAAGCCTTGCTGGCGTATAAGAGAAGCAACACGCCTGATGGCTGCTGGCAGTTTTGAAGACGTTCAATCACTCTACGGCGTATTCTTTACCTTAGACCAGGGGTTCCCAAACTGTGGTACGCGTACCCCCGGGGGTACGCAGGACGACCCCGGGGGTACGCAAAGACATTTTGGAGAAAAATAAATGTCTATCACAATCTGATCGATATTGACCCGTTAAAACCACCGCACGGGAAACGCGCTTATACAGGCGAAATAGTCTTATAATTCAGATGTGGATGAGCTTGTCCTGGACCTAAACGTGTGACTCCAGAACCGAACCTCCAGAGCCACTTTGGACCCGAGTGCGTAAAACTCTGCGCGCACCTTTAACGTGAACTGTGCCAGAGTTTGATCGAGCAGCAATTTCTGTAATATCTGTCATAAAGATAGAGGAGCCTGTGCGCCGTCAGACTGATGGCGACTTTGACTGCAACAGGAGTTTCCCTCTCATTCTGATCGGAGGAGCGACGGGAGAAGGACAAGCGTCTGTGGCCCCTCCTCTGCCGCTAAACCCGTGGCTTTGTATCTGACACATTTACATTTACGAGCTGATGTGCGGTGGCACGTACACAGATGGTCATGTCCTGCGTACACATTATCTTCGCTTCCACCCGTCTCACCCGCAAAGCCGTCAGAATCACCAGGGACCCTACGCAGCCATCACACAGTCTCTTCAAGGTAATGCCTTCAGGGAGGAGACTGCGGAATCTACGGCCCAGGTCGAGTCGACTGAAAAACAATTTCATACACAAGGCCATCGGGAAGCTGAACTCTCCGCAGGAGTTCAGGGAGAGCGCTTATGCAGAGATACCACAAATATGTTCACCTCTGGTCCATCTGATGTGTACGACTGTTGTATAAAGATGCCACTGATGGGGCTGAAGGGCTGACCACTCTGTGACCCTCCCTGTGTTTAGACCGTACATGACCACTCGATCCAGACTTTAACTCATTGTTTTATTACATTACTAATTCATATACACAAATCCCATAACACAGCCCGGGGTGGCTCCGAGTTCCTCTTGGGGCTCTCGCTCTTCTCTGCTCCACCCCCCGGCCCCGCCATCCTACCCCGTGCCAGCCGAGACATTCGTCCCGTCTTGTGCATTTTGCCTTAGCGTGTCTCCTGTCTTATTCAGAAATATCTTTGGCCAGCATGCCGACTCGCTAACACAATCATAAACTGGAGCCTATGAATTTAAACACTTTCCTTTTTTTCCCAGAAATGTAAGCACATGATAGAAAAACAAGAAAACACTGTTGACACAGGTCATGAGGGCGGGGCCTGTGGGCTAAGGTTCCTTTTATTGGACAAGCTTTTTGATGACACAATGTCATTAATACGTCACACAACCTTGTACTTCACAGATGAGAGGCAAAGACAATGTTGGTGTATATTTATAATGTATTGCATAATTGATTTGGTGATGTCATGTTTTCTTTTTCACATTTGTGAGGCCAACATACACCGTTGTAATTGGAACATGCATTTCGCAAAGACAGTTTAAAAATGTTCAAAGTCAGTATTTTCCTCCCCCCACATGTTCCAGCCGTGTCCTGATGTGTAGAATGAGTCCAACCCTGTTCACCACAACTGCCTCTAAAATCCATTAACATATTTTTTTTTTTAGATGTCAGAATATAATAAAGACATTACTTAACTCGGACGACGATTATTTTCTGATGTTTTGTCCTGAGCGAGGTGAGCGCATCCATTCACAAATGTTGACAGATTTTACATCCACATGTCCTGAAGGGCCCCGAGATGACGCGATGATCCAAATATTTTTCAACATGACAACATAGAAAAAGGAAAACTTGCGATACATTTCCCCCCTTCATTTTTAGGTCAGTAATGTGCAGCAAAAGTTTGAAATTGATATCTATATTTTTTTTTTTTTTTTTCCCCATTCACCTGCAGTGTCTTTTAAAGACGAATGGTGAAATACAAATGTGAAATAAATGCTACAATCACATGTAAAGCCACATAACAGTTGCGTTGCATATGGAATAGAGAGACCCCCCCCTCCCCGCAACCCCAGACCGGTCCTCCTCCAGCGCCCCTCCCATCCCGCCGCACCGCTCCTCACTGCAGCATCACACTGCGGACTGCAACCAGCCTCTCCATCCGACCCCTGCTCTCCAGCCCGGCGCACAGGACACGCAGACATGTGAGTATAACAACCCCCTTTTACTCCGGCACTACAGGCCACATCCTTTTACCCGGGTTTTTTTTTTTTTTTTGACGCGTAACGACGTCCAGAATAAATGAAATAAAAAAGAACTTGGCGCAGCAGCGCACCGCAGCAGGCACAGTCCGAGCAGTTTATTTATTTGTTCATCTCCCCCCGGGCTCTGTGGACACGGGCCGGCGGGGCTGGGGGTGACCTTAGAGCCGCTGCAGTCCCCCTTCGCAGCCGGCGGAGGTGGAGGAGGAGGGAGGAGGAGGCGGTGATGCAGCACTTTTTGGGTCCAGCAACGGGATCAGGACGTGTCCCGTTTCATCCGCAGCGCGTGCGCCCTGCTGCGCCAGAGGTGACCGCGTGTGTCCCCTTTACTTCCGTCCCACCGTGACAGAATGTCCTACTTAAGGTTATTCAGTGTCAACATGTCCTTTAGCTCCACATGCTGAATCGGAAATAAGCTCCTTCTCTCATTCGCATTAAATGAACTGCACCAAAGTCAATTCAATTGTATTCAAACTGGCATTACATACATTTATTGGAAAAGTATAACATTGCTCAAAGTGTTTACTGTATACACTACAAAAACTAAATACTTTTCTTCCCCCGATCTGACCAAGTTTCCTTTGATGGACTGAGGACATCTCTCAGGTCGTCCAGCTGGAAATAAGAAAGTCAAACTGCCAGTGGGACAAGTGCAATGTTCTGACCCCCATGGGCGAGTGAATGAAACTATAGGGAAAATCTAAACGGGTCAAAACAAGTCAAATGGAAATAATAGGCTCAATTTGATACATACCAAAATGATGAACTAAAACATATATTTATTTATTTTGAAATGGAATGTTTGCAAATCTTAAATAATTCAATATGCGCTGATTTTATTTTATTTTTTCTGCATTCAAATCTAGTGTTTGTGCATTCAAAAAGGAATTGAATATAATGTCTATTTCCCCTGCATTCAGATGAGCTCCGGAAAAAACGTATAGCTCTATTTTTTTTATTAAAGGAACAGGCCACCGTTTTTCCACACTGAGATCTGTTCTCACCTGAGCTTAGACGAGTTGAGGCATAACTGTCTGGTCTCAGTCACGCAAAAAGACCAAAGATGTTGTTAGCATTTAGCCTCTCCTCCTCTCCCCTATGGGGCCAAACGGGGGTGAAGTTAGGAGCGACCAAGCTCTTCCACGTTTCCCTTATTTAACTACAGTTACACGATCCAAGTATAGTTACACAAAATTATACATGTCTGAAAATTAAACATTTTAAGCGGATAAAAAGGGGTACTATATTGTGAGGCGTAATAATACCTGAGGAGCACTTTGACGCAGTCATCAAAGTGCTCCTCAGGTATTTACGCCTTACAATATAATTCCCCTTTTTGTTTCATTGCTACTGACAGGAAGTGACATAAATAGAGGGAAAGTTCCATAGCCGACTCATTTCTCATTGATATAACATGGTTGGCATGGCAACAGATAGTTTGCCTCTATCTATGAAACTATAAACATCACAATAAATGGTCAAACTAACGAAAGCTGGGTAAAAACTTTAGCAAAATCTTAAATAAAATTGCTTTAAAGCTTCTTCGTGGTTCTATTAGTGTGTATTGGTGGCTCCGACCCGGTGGCAGTCAAGTTGCAAGCATGGTTTTCTGGCCAGAGACACCAGGGGGCGATGAAAGACCCTCCAACCATCCCATTAACACTTGTATTACCCCCAGAGGGACCACGGGAAGGATTTATTTAGGTAAACACGTTACTTAGTGCTGCTTTAACGTGGCATATGCACGTTAAGGCTAACACATGTGGGCCCGGATCCTGCAGGTCATAGCACAAGCTGTAGAGCAGACGACTGCGCAGACGGGTGTGTCATACCTGGTGTGAGTAGTGGGCAGGACAGAGGGGTGCACAGGCACGCATGCCGCCCAGGCTTTCCTCAGACCGCTGCTGCGGAAGGCGGGGCATGAGAGGTGCAAATTTACTAAATGAAATTAAATGGATCAGAAAGCGTCCCGTCGGCCGTTTCGCCGTGGTCTCAAGTGGGCGTGGTCAGGCCCAGGTACCTCGCCTCGCCTTGCTCTGAAGTGGGCGTGGTTAGGCCCAGGTACCTCGCCTCGCCGTGGTCTCAAGTGGGCGTGGTCAGGTGTCCACATCATCACTCGCCGCCCAAGTGCTGTTCCAATGCTCCAGTCGTCTGAAGGCCTGTGTCCTCCCTTTGGTGTTAGCATGTGGCTAATATACCCAGGATACATCAGCGTAGCCCTCACTGCCTCGCTCAAGCCAACATTACCCATAATGCACCACGGCGGTGCTGGCCTGTGTGACTTGTTAAAACACTTAAATTCCACTTTAAAATCAAAAAAATCAAAACATACTTGGACTTGTTTAATGGCTCTGCAGCCCGTGTTCATGTTACGTGTACCGGAAGTCTTTTACAAAAAAGGCAATGTTTTTTTAATACATTTTAGGTTTTTGCCACTTTATTGTTTAGTGTAATTTGTTTGGTTAGCTTGCAAATTCAAACATTAAAGCAAATGTCACTGCTTCATGGAGCAACAAAGGACATGATTTGTTTCATTTTATTTACATTAAATTAAATTGATATAAGGCACTTTCAAATGTTTATTTCTAAAGTTTTAAGTCTCCCGTTCGAGTTTTTATTTTGTATTGTCCGATAGATTCCATCATTTCTGACAGCTTTTTAATTATTTATTTTTAGTTGGGAAAAATATCATTCCTTTCACCCCCCAGCGCTTCAGAATCCTCCCTCCTCAGCAGACACCCCCCCCCCCCCCCCCTTTCCTCTGGATGAAACATGTCTGTGATGTCACTTCCTGTACCTCTGAAGTGAGTTCCATTAGCAGCGACGGAAAGTGTTTTTTCCCACGTGGTGTGAGTGCGGCCTGAAGCAGATCGTGCTTGTAGGACACGCCTCCGCCGACCTCAGCCACGCCCTCAGGCGACCGGCCGAAGCACAGGCGCAAAGTGGTAACATGTCCTGTCCGGCCCCCCCCCCCTATAGCTGAAGAATCACCCAGTTACTGATGCTGTTGTGTTCCTCTGTAGTTTCAGTGAAGAGCCAGAGCATCAGGTCAGGCGTGTTTTAATCCGTCTGTTGTCCCGACAGGACAGTCCAAACATGTGTCCCTGTGGGCACATGTTCTAAGTGTCCCATTCAGCCACAGAGCGGTTCGACTAACAACTCTGTCTCAATTTGATTACACACACCAAAGCAGATGTGATTTCATGTGACTCTTCTGCAGCTAAAGTGATTGTCCATGTGTAATATTGTTGGGAAAGTGAAAGTGAAGGCTGGACGGAACATTCAGCAGACCTACAGTCAGCTCTTTTAAGAACATGTTAGTGGTTGGTCCAAAACGTTTCTATGACGAGACCAATAAAGAGGACCAAAGGGATGGAGGGCTGTAATGGGGAATGAAAGCTGTTCATTTAACTTCCTGTCCTCTCTGTCCCCCTGTCCCTCTGTCCCGCAGGGCTGTGACCAGTGTGGTGTTTTTTGTGTTGCTGGTGGTGTCGGCTCAAGGAAGTGTGGGGTAAGTGTCTCTGCCTCCTGTCCCCTGGTGTCTCTGTCCCCTGTCCCCTGGTGTCTCTGCCCCCTGTCCCCTGGTGTCTCCATCCCCCTGTCCCCTGGTGTCTCTGCCCCTGTCCCCTGGTGTCTCTGCCCCCTGTCCCCTGGTGCCTCTGCCCCCTGTCCCCTGGTCTCTCCATCCCCATGTCCCCTGGTGTCTCTGCCCCTGTCCCCTGGTGTCTCTGCCCCCTGTCCCCTGGTGTCTCTGCCCCCTGTCCCCTGGTGTCTCCATCCCCCTGTCCCCTGGTGTCTCTGCCCCCTGTCCCCTGGTGTCTCTGCCCCCTGTCCCCTGGTGTCTCTGCCCCCTGTCCCCTGGTGTCTCCATCCCCCTGCCCCTGGTGTCTCTGCCCCCTGTCCCCTGGTGTCTCTGCCCCTCACTGCCCAGTATAACATTAGCCTGTCTGTTCCAGTCCCAGCTCTAATGGCAGCCTGTGCTCCGAATCCCGCGAGTGTCTTCAGTACCAGCTGCTGTGCCGGACCGACGAGTACGAGGTGAGACTGAACCAGGACTAAACCAGGACTAAACCAGGACTAAACCAGGTCTAAACCAGGTCTAAACCTGGACTAAACCAGGACTAAACCAGGACTAACCCTGGACTGAACCTGGACTAAACCAGGACTAAACCAGGACTAAACCAGGACTAAACCAGGTCTAAACCTGGACTAAACCAGGACTAAACCAGGACTAAACCAGGTCTAAACCTGGACTAAACCAGGACTAAACCAGGTCTAAACCTGGACTAAACCAGGACTAAACCAGGACTAAACCAGGTCTAAACCTGGACTAAACCAGGACTAAACCAGGACTAAACCAGGACTAAACCAGGTCTAAACCTGGACCAATTCAGGACTAAACCAGGACTAAACCAGGTCTAAACCTGGACTAAACCAGGACTAAACCAGGACTAAACCAGGTCTAAACCTGGACTAAACCAGGACTAAACCAGGACTAAACCAGGTCTAAACCTGGACTAAACCAGGACTAAACCAGGACTAAACCAGGTCTAAACCAGGACTGAACCAGGACTAAACCAGGACTGAACCTGGACTAAACCAGGTCTAAACCAGGTCTAAACCAGGACTGAACCAGGACTAAACCAGGTCTAAACCTGGACTAAACCAGGACTGAACCAGGACTAAACCACGACTAAACCAGGACTGAACCAGGACTAAACCAGGTCTAAACCTGGACTAAACCAGGACTAAACCAGGACTGAACCTGGACTAAACCAGGTCTAAACCAGGACTGAACCAGGACTAAACCAGGTCTAAACCTGGACTAAACCAGGTCTAAACCAGGACTAAACCAGGTCTAAACCAGGACTGAACCAGGACTAAACCAGGACTAAACCTGGACTAAACCAGGTCTAAACCAGGTCTAAACCAGGACTGAACCTGGACTAAACCAGGTCTAAACCTGGACTAAACCTGGTCTAAACCAGGTCTAAACCAGGACTAAACCAGGACTAAACCAGGACTAAACCAGGACTAAACCAGGTCTAAACCAGGTCTAAACCTGGTCTAAACCAGGACTGAACCAGGACTAAACCAGGACTGAACCAGGTCTAAACCAGGACTGAACCAGGACTAAACCAGGTCTAAACCTGGACTAAACCTGGACTAAACCAGGTCTAAACCAGGTCTAAACCAGGTCTAAACCAGGTCTAAACCAGGACTAAACCAGGACTAAACCAGGACTAAACCAGGACTAAACCTGTTTAGTTATAAACTGGACTAACTTTACTTAAAGTGACAGTCTGTAAGTTTGCACAGTGAGGAGAGACAGAGTGAAAGGTCCTCCCTCTTTAACCAGGACGCCGCTCCTGATTGGACCTGACAGGCTGGTCCACAGGAAAGCACCTCTCATTGGTCAAAGTTGTATCCCGGGGTTTCTGAGGGATTTTAGAAAATGATCAGTTATACAAAATCTATTCAATTTGTAAAACATTTAAACCTACAGACTTTAAAAAGTGACCACTGAAGAAACCGTAGTGAATGTCCGACCTCTGACGTGGAAAATCCCCCTTGCAAACATGGAGAGGATCAGAAGGTCCAGAGGTCCAACTGCAGGGACCGCTTAAAGGCGTAGTATCTGAATATTACCCACAGTGTTACAATACAACATTATTTAGCATATTCTAAATTGTGTTTATAACATTAGCCCGGGGTCATTAGCCAACGGGCTAATGGAAGGATTACCTACAATTATAACGCTGTCGAGTCTACAACAGTCTAGAGCAGTGTTTCCCAACCTGGGGTACGCGACACTTTAGCAGACTGAATGGTATTGCAATGTTAAAAACTTATTTTCAATTTGTAGCGAAAGCTTTGAGTTTCAGAGTTTTATTGCTGTATTTTTTAACTGTAACTGGTTGCAGTTTAGAGTTTAGAGTTTACTTTGAGGAGAAATGAAAGACTCAAGGGTTAGGGTTAGGGCAACACCAAAAGGTTAGGAACTGAAGCTGAAGGTTTACCTGACCTAGTTCAAAAGCGTTCTATCCCCATACAAATGAATAGAGAAGCCAGGCGCTATGTTAAAGTATAGCGAGGCATGACTTGTTTCATGACATTTCTATCATTTCTGTAGTTTCTCATTTATTATCAGTAGAAGATGTTTAGTGGATCTGACGCACAAAAAGCAGAAACTTAGCGGAAAATGATTTAGCATTTAGCTGCGAGGCCTCTGTTATACACTCATTTATTTCTAAAGTAAAAACTCCAAAAGGTCTGTACATTCATTATTGACTTCTAACGAGGCTTTGACATCACCCAAATGTGGTCAATGACTGAAAACAGCTAAAACATCTGGATCTTTTATCATTCGTGAAGTTTGATGGCTAATGCGAATATGAACGACTGCAGGACAAATATATTGAGCAGGCAAGATGCCGGCTGGCTAACTGTCCTCATACGTTTGATTGAACACCGTTTCTCCTTTCTTATTTCTATGGTTTTCATTTTCCCCGGGTCAGACCCCTTTGTCAGCCCTGCTCTGGGTCAGACTCCTCTGTCACCCCTTTGTCAGACCTCTCTGTCAGCCCTGCTCTGGATCAGACCCCTCTCTCAGACCCGGGTCAAACCCCTCTGTCAGCTCCGGGTCAGCCCCCTCTGTCAGCCCCCTCTGTCAGACCCCTCTGTCACCCCTTTGTCAGCCCCCTCTGTCAGACCCGGGTCAAACCCCTCTGTCAGCTCCGGGTCAGACCCCTTTGTCAGCCCTGCTCTGGGTCAGACCCCTCTGTCACCCCTTTTTTCAGACCCCTTTGTCAGCCCTGCTCTGGATCAGACCCCTCTGTCAGACCCGGGTCAAACCCCTCTGTCAGCTCCGGGTCAGCCCCCTCTGTCAGACCCCTCTGTCACCCCTTGGTCAGCCCCCTCTGTCAGCCCCCTCTGTCAGACCCGGGTCAAACCCCTCTGTCAGCTCCGGGTCAGACCCCTCTGTCACCCCTTTGTCAGACCCCTCTGTCAGCCCTGCTCTGGGTCAGACCCCTCTGCCAGCCCTGCTCTGGGTCAGACCCCTCTGCCAGCCCTGCTCTGGGTCAGACCCCTCTGTCAGCTCCGGGTCAGACCCCTCTGACAGCCCTGGGTCAGCCCTGCTCTGGGTCAGACCCCTCTGTCAGCCCTGGGTCAGACCCCTCTGTCAGCCCTGCTCCGGGTCAGACCCCTCTGTCAGCCCTGCTCCGGGTCAAACCCCTCTGACAGCCCTGGGTCAGCCCTGCTCTCCTGTGCTCCTCAGGTCCGCCACTACAGCCCCACTCTCTGGGTGTCCACGGACGCTGAGGCCTACTTCATGGGTGTGGGAGCAGCCATGGCCTTCAGACGCCTCTTCCAGTACATCACCGGAGAGAACGAAGGAGGTCAGCCACCAGCGGGAGCGTCCTACATCTGCATGCATAGAGTCATTTTAGTTCAGATACATACAGTAAAATACTAAGAAAGTCAAGTCACTTCCTATTAAAGAGTTGAAATATAATAATAATAATAATAATTAGCTTTTTATCAAGTAAATGTAGCTCACCTGCTCTTCCTACAGAGCATGTTCCTTAAAAGGGCAAAAAGGCAGGCCCGGTTACAAGCTTCCACAGAGCTCCAGAGCCTTTTGATCAAAGACTTAGGCTTAAACTTTTTTAATCTACTGCACACAAAAAATGTGTATCTAAAAATATGACCCAGCCCAGCATTGTCAGATAAAAAAACAAAAAACTCTTTGGAGCTATGCTTTTAAGCAGCACTAGGGAGGCGCAAAGTCTCCACTGGAATCAATTTACAACGTTTATTTTGGAGTCGCCGCTGGCCACCAGGGGGTGGTATTGCAGCAATGTCAGCTCCCCATCATGAGGACCAGAGAATTGCTCTCCTCATCTATTGATTTCAGACAGATACAAAGAAATTGGAGCGTTTTCTGCATGTGTGCTTTTTCACAATCCTATTTTGCTACATATTTACTTTTGCTGATATTGCTGATTTGATCAACCAATATTAAACATACTGCACAAGTAAATGTCAAAGGACCATGGCAATAAGTACCCGTGCAGACTTCAGCACAACATCCACAAAGTGCTCTATCTGATGCTGTGACTGTTGTGAGTTTGGCAGGGTACCAGATCGACATGACCGCTCCGGTACTGGTGAAGATCCCTGAGGAGACCACGATGTGGGAGCCGGCCATCTACACACTCAGCTTCCCTCTGCCGCAGGCCTTCCAGGACAACCCCCCCCAGCCCACCAATGACAAGGTTTGCTCCAGCAACCCTCACAGGCTTCATCTTGGATCAGGGCCCAAGTTGAAGAGAGATGAGAATGGCAGAAGGATGGATCTGAGAGGTTTCCCCATTAGTGACTTAAATCTAGGATGACAATATCCCTAAAAACAGTGAATTAGAACCCAGGACTTGTAAAACTAAACCACACCCATGAGAATTAAATACGAGTACCTGTGAATTAAAAATAATACAGAAATATTACTCTTAGGTATACAGTACCTGTCAAAACGCTTTTTTTATGTATGGTTTTTTTCTTTTATTTCAAGACTACTGCCATTGTAGATTCTCACTGAATGGAATTATGTTTTAAACAAAATAGGTTTTACTTTGATGCACTTTTTCTCAGTGAGCTTCACGACGTTTGACTGTTAAACTACTTCAGGGACAAAGACCTTATGAAGCTCACTGAGAAAATGCCAAGAATAAAGAAACTTTGAATTGTAAAACAGATTTGGAGTTATTTCACCCTTTTTGTTTCCCACATAATCACATGTGTTCATTCATTTTTTAATGTCTTCAATGAGAAACACACAATGGAAATAGTGTTGAAAATAAAGAAAAGCTGACACATTAAAAAAGTTTCCAAACTTATGACGGGTACGGTCATATGCATGAACAATACGGAGGGAGGATGTGGGAAAGCAGACGTGTTAGTTCAATAGTGACTCCTTGGAGCAACAAAGCATTAACAGCATGGATTAAAGTGGGCTAGTCTGCAGAAGAGCGCTCACATTGTTCATTTGCTGAAGAAGAGGGAGGCTGGAGGGGGGATAATATGACATCAGCAGGCTCCGTGCACACAGTGAGGAAAGAAGCAGGTTCAATGCACCTCCTCGCGGACCGCATTTATCACAAAATTAAGAACTTTACAAACTAATCCATAAACATAATCACCTCGTCTTAAACTTTTAGTCACTTTTTATTTGACAACAATCAGCCTCATTCGCAGTCTTAGCCAGATGAAATTCGACTGCATTTATTAAGTAACAATCACACAGGACGCTGCGATACGCCAATCCCCATGGGCTGAGAATACCTTTCCACATTCCTTACTGTCCCGTCTCTGTGTCGCAGCTGTACTTCACAAAGATGCCGGACATGGACGTGTACGTGCGCAGTTATGGAGGCTGGATGCTGTCAGTCACCTCCCGGCTACAGGCACACCAGCTGACCAAAGAACTGGACCGGGTGGGAGCAAAGTACAACTGCACCCACCACTACGGAGTGGGCTATGACAGGTAAACCCTTCACCACTACGGAGTGGGCTATGACAGGTAAACCCTTTACCACTACGGAGTGGGCTATGACAGGTAAACCCTTCACCACTACGGAGTGGGCTATGACAGGTAAACCCTTTACCACTACGGAGTGGGCTATGACAGGTAAACCCTTCATCACTACGGAGTGGGCTATGACAGGTAAACCCTTTACCACTACGGAGTGGGCTATGACAGGTAAACCCTTCACCACTACGGAGTGGGCTATGACAGGTAAACCCTTCATCACTACGGAGTGAGCTATGACAGGTAAACCCTTCATCACTACGGAGTGGGCTATGACAGGTAAACCCTTCATCACTACGGAGTGGGCTATGACAGGTAAACCCTTCATCACTACGGAGTGGGCTATGACAGGTAAACCCTTCATCACTACGGAGTGGGCTATGACAGGTAAACCCTTCATCACTACGGAGTGAGCTATGACAGGTAAACCCTTCACCACTACGGAGTGGGCTATGACAGGTAAACCCTTCATCACTACAGAGTGGGCTATGACAGGTAAACCCTTCATCACTACAGAGTGGGCTATGACAGGTAAACCCTTCATCACTACGGAGTGGGCTATGACAGGTAAACCCTTCATCACTACGGAGTGGGCTATGACAGGTAAACCCTTCACCACTACGGAGTGGGCTATGACAGGTAAACCCTTCACCACTACGGAGTGGGCTATGACAGGTAAACCCTTCATCACTACGGAGTGGGCTATGTCAGGTAAACCCTTCTTCACTACAGAGTGGGCTATGGCAGGTAAACCCTTCACCACTACGGAGTGGGCTATGGCAGGTAAACCCTTCACCACTACAGAGTGGGCTATGACAGGTAAACCCTTCACCACTACGGAGTGGGCTATGACAGGTAAACCCTTCATCACTACAGAGTGGGCTATGACAGGTAAACCCTTCATCACTACAGAGTGGGCTATGACAGGTAAACCCTTCATCACTACGGAGTGGGCTATGACAGGTAAACCCTTCATCACTACAGAGTGGGCTATGACAGGTAAACCCTTCATCACTACAGAGTGGGCTATGACAGGTAAACCCTTCACCACTACGGAGTGGGCTATGACAGGTTAACCCTTCACCACTACAGAGTGGGCTATGACAGGTAAACCCTTCATCACTACAGAGTGGGCTATGACAGGTAAACCCTTCATCACTACGGAGTGGGCTATGACAGGTAAACCCTTCATCACTACGGAGTGGGCTATGACAGGTAAACCCTTCACCACTACGGAGTGGGCTATGACAGGTAAACCCTTTACCACTACGGAGTGGGCTATGACAGGTAAACCCTTCATCACTACAGAGTGGGCTATGACAGGTAAACCCTTTACCACTACAGAGTGGGCTATGGCAGGTAAACCCTTCACCACTACGGAGTGGGCTATGACAGGTAAACCCTTCATCACTACAGAGTGGGCTATGGCAGGTAAACCCTTCACCACTACGGAGTGGGCTATGACAGGTAAACCCTTCACCACTACGGAGTGGGCTATGACAGGTAAACCCTTCATCACTACGGAGTGGGCTATGACAAGTAAACCCTTCATCACTACGGAGTGGGCTATGACAGGTAAACCCTTCATCACTACGGAGTGGGCTATGACAGGTAAACCCTTCATCACTACGGAGTGGGCTATGACAGGTAAACCCTTCATCACTACGGAGTGGGCTATGGCAGGTAAACCCTTCATCACTACGGGAGTGGGCTATGACAGGTAAACCCTTCATCACTACGGAGTGGGCTATGACAGGTAAACCCTTCATCACTACGGAGTGGGCTATGACAGGTAAACCCTTCATCACTACGGAGTGGGCTATGACAGGTAAACCCTTCATCACTACGGAGTGGGCTATGGCAGGTAAACCCTTCATCACTACGGGAGTGGGCTATGACAGGTAAACCCTTCATCACTACGGAGTGGGCTATGACAGGTAAACCCTTCATCACTACGGAGTGGGCTATGACAGGTAAACCCTTCATCACTACGGAGTGGGCTATGGCAAGTAAACCCTTCATCACTACGGAGTGGGCTATGTCAAGTAAACCCTTCATCACTACGGAGTGGGCTATGACAAGTAAACCCTTCATCACTACGGAGTGGGCTATGACAAGTAAACCCTTCATCACTACAGAGTGGGCTATGGCAAGTAAACCCTTCACCACTACGGAGTAGGCGGTGACAGGTATAAACCCTTCATCACTACGGAGTGGGCTATGACAAGTAAACCCTTCATCACTACGGAGTGGGCTATGACAAGTAAACCCTTCATCACTACGGAGTGGGCTATGACAAGTAAACCCTTCATCACTACAGAGTGGGCTATGGCAAGTAAACCCTTCACCACTACGGAGTAGGCGGTGACAGGTATAAACCCTTCATCACCAAGGAGTGGGCTGTGACGAGTATAAACCCCAAAGTGGGTGGGGTGGAAAAAGGTGAAAACAAAATCAAATCTCAAAATCAACCATGATCTTGATGGTCCTCGATTGAGAGTGTGTTTGTTTCCGGTAACATGTGTCCTGTGTCCCTCTCCACAGTCCTCTGAAGCTACTGAACAGGCACAACGAGGTGTGGTACGTGTGCGAAGGGAAGCCTGTGTGTACGGACCCCCAGGAGCCCACGCCCCCTCATCCCGTCGGGCCCCAGGTGGATGAGCCACTAGAAGGTGCGCCCGAGCCAGCCCATGTCGCTCCTTCAGGCGCTCCCTCCATCCCCTCATCTCAGCCGCCTATAGAGCCCTCTGCTTCTGCAGCCGACAGTTCCTCACAGGACCTTCCCATTGCTTTGGCCCTATCTGCGGCCACCCCCAGCCCTTCAGACGAGAGCACCCCCTGCCCCTCAGAGAAGACCACCTCCCACCCCATAGAGGAGAGCACCCACAACAACTCCAGCCTCTCAGAGCAGAGCATCCGAAGAACCCCCAGCACCCTGGAGGAGAGCGCCCAAGGCTCCTCCAACACCTCAGTGGACAACAGCCAGAGCACCCCTGACTCCTCAGAGCAGAACACCCAGGCCGCACCCAACTCCTCAGAGCCGAGCACCCAGGCCGCACCCGACTCGTCAGAGCAGAGCACCCAGGCTCCACCCGACTCCTTAGAGCAGAGTACCCAGAACCTCACAGAGAAGAGCAGCCAGAGCCACCACAGCCCCTCAGAGCAGGGCATCGAAGGCACCCCTGACTCCTTGGAGAAGACAACCCAGAGTACCCAGAGCCTCACTAAGGAAAGCACCCATACTACCCCCATTACCACAGAGAAGAGCCCCTAGAAACCCCCAAGCCCCATAGAGTAGGTCACCCCCCAGCCCCTCAGAGAAGAGCACTCCGAGCCCCCACCCCCAGTCCCTTAAAGCAAAGCACCCAAGGCATCAAGAGCACCCTCGACTTGTTAAAACAGAGTACCCAGAGCCCCCTCGTAATGGGCATTAGAAACATGCACTCCCCGTTCATATCGTTGGTTCGTTGGCCTTGTAGTGAGATAATAAGTCAATAACCGAAGGCTGTTCTAGTCCCTCCCACACTTTATATGCTGCATAGTTCCAAGGCAATACGTCTGTAACTAACGTCGACCCGCCCCACACACCGCCGCCTCATGGACATGTTTTGTATAATCCCGTATGTTGAATGGTTTGCCCCCGCTGTCTGAAGGGTCTGTGTTAGCCGACAGTATGGCTTGTAAATGTAAACCGGAGCGTCCCGGCCCGCCGCACGTGTAACACTTCTGCAAACCAGCGCTGTCCCGTCATGTCCGTTATACACAGTATCAATAAACAAAGGAAAATCATCCAGCTCGTGTCCGTTTTGTATGTGGTCACTATGGTCACTATGGTTTGTCTTTTGCTGAAAAAGTTAAAACATTTGAGCAGAGATTATAAGAAGCTTTCAGTGGGTACGTTTCCATGGAGACCAAAAATCTGATTTCTGTTCTCAGATTATTGCAGGGACAGGCAAAGAGCGTAATCTGATTTCTTTCTTATCTTTCACACTTATGTACTAACAAACCATGAAAATAAGCAAAAAGGGGAAACTAACGTCACAAAGATTAAAAGATATAGGCAAGTACAAAGACTACAAACATGTTTTCATAAAAAAGGAAATGGAAAACAAAATGTTAGCAAAGAGAAAGCACTGTGTGCAGCCGATAGTCAAGAGGTTAGAGCTGCTGCACATATGCAGAATATTGCTCCATCATCAGAGTTGTGGGTTACCGCTTGAAATATTTACTAAACTGTCTCTACAGCTCTTCCCTTACCTCCTCATGAAAAGTGAAAGCACAGTTTGTATTTACCTTTGCTCACTACTATTGTGAAGAAAAATAATGGTTTGAACCCTGGACCTTAGAGGTTCTTAACCTGTGCTGTCTCCACTGGGCTCAAGCTCAGGAGGTAAGTCCAAATATGGATCAGCTCAGCTCCACCTGGTTCTGCAGGTGGAGGTGACTGAAGGGAGAGAACATTTAGTTGTTTTAAATATCCAAAACTGCAGAATCACACAGAATAATTTGATTTCTGAAGTGAATATAAACGCACCAGATCGGTTTTTTGGGTAATCTGATTACTCCAGTTATTGAATTTTGCTGGCCATGAAAATGTGTGCCACTGAGACAGGGAATGAATTCATGTAGTAATAAAAATGGTTTACACTTGTATTGCACTTCACAAGCCAGTGTCACTAGTCATTATTCACTCCACAGTGTTGTTGGTAAGATACCCACCACTCAGTCACATAGACAAGCTCTAACTGGAGCTGGGGTTTGAACCGCCAACCTCTCGGTTATTGGACAACTCGCTCTACCATCTTTTGTTGATAGGTTCATTTTACTGATTTACGAACAGAAACAGAGGAAACCAGCAGTGACACTGACATCAGAAACAAACAAACGAGCAGTCAGCAGTAAAGAGGAGAGTTGTCCTGGGTGTCGCTTGTCCTCAGATCCTCCTTCATGGCAAGGGAAAACTACCAGCTGTGACAGGTATACAGTAAACCCTTCACTCCACACTCGTCGCCCCAGCCCCCAGGAAAGAGAAACCCTGAGGAGAACCTGTAGGATCCAACAGCGCTGATGGGAGTCCATCTGTGCATAGGTCCGACTGAGGTGTTGAAATCTGATGCTGAAAATATAAAGTGTTTTTTCTTATTGTGACAAGACGAGTGGTATTGGTTATTAAAAGAGCCAGACAACGCCATCCAGTATAACTGGAAAATAAATGTGCTTTAAGGTAAGGACGAAGGCAGCATGTTCCTTTAACACAGTTCAATTTATTTCGAGGTTGCATTTTTACTTAATCTTTTTCTTTGGGATTTCATTTCCTTCCACAGGTCCTCTCAGAGTTTTCGTTCTCTGCAGTTGAATAGTTTGTGCACTTAAGCTCTCCGTTGGTTCACAGTTGCTACTTTCTCATTAGCGTTTCAGTTGAACAGTTGATACACATTTAGTTGGGCTCACACAATGCCCAGGAGCAGGTCAACATAACGGGAACAAAACAAACAGGGGCATGGTTAGGCCCACATCTGGCCCTTCTCGGCCGGCCCGGTGCTTCGATAGCCCCGGTTATGCGAGGGCCCCAGCAGACCCCGAACCACAACGCACCGAGGGAGCAATGGAGTGATGCGCTGACCGTTTCCATATTTAAAATACACAAGTTTATATAAATGTGTTAAAATATATTTAATAAAAACTGGTAATGCCACATTATTAATAAAACACAAAACCCTGCACACTCAGGCTTACATAGAGCAGTGGAGGTCAACCTTTTCATACAGCAACCCCTGCTCGAGCCTGACCCCCACAGGGCACGTTTTCTATTCAAACAATGTCACTTAAGTCCAAACGCGTCTTTCTCCCAGATACATGCACTGGGACAAATAAAAGATTGTCTTAAATCTTACAAAACGTGAGACACTGCAGTGGAATAGGGA
This sequence comes from Proterorhinus semilunaris, assembly GCA_021464625.1. Taxonomy (NCBI): domain Eukaryota; kingdom Metazoa; phylum Chordata; class Actinopteri; order Gobiiformes; family Gobiidae; genus Proterorhinus; species Proterorhinus semilunaris. The sequence continues at coordinate 42,345,286 of CM038349.1, read as the reverse complement.
AACGTTTTAAATTCAGATATAAATTTGAACATTTTGCCTTCAATTACTGGCAAAAAATATGAAGAAAAACTGTATTGCAAGTTTATCCTTTTTTATTTGCAGTTTCTTTTGGAGTCAGAGCTTCTTCCTGTCAGAGTTCCCTCTCAGCCCCTGTCGGTGCAGGACTCTTCCTGTCTCTGTCGAGAGCGGACGTGTCTTCTCACTTCTCCTTTCGTGCTTTTTCCTGCCTCTGCGAGTGTCTTGTCTGACTTTTATTTTTCCTCTTGGACCACCTGCTCGCTGTCCTCCCGCACCGCTAAACTATGGAATTGATTAACTAGAATCTCAGCGCAATTGCTAAGTTTTTTTCACAAAGTGAGGCCACGGAGGAGGTCGTCTTCCCTGACCGGATTGTCCCAGCTCGGTTTGTGATGGATGTCGTTTGCCTCGTGGTCCTGTCGGTCGGAGACATAAAAAATATTTACTCATTTGGACTCATGAAGCTTATGCGCAAATTCAACAAGGAAGACTCACCAGCATGCCACCAGCTGCATTAATCACCGCTCATCACCGGCAGCTGCTTCCACTCATCAATCACAGTCCAGCCATTCAGCTTCTCCACATCAACCAATCATCGCTCCAAGATTCCTTCATAAGCACCATGGCCCATCACTCTGAGTTTCCCAGCCGTGCTGCAACCCTCCTCCACCCCTATTCTCCACCTGGGCTCTCTCGGCGCTGCTCGAACGTCTGGTCACCCTGGGTCTTCTACCACCACCAGTGTCCAGGCTCCGGGGGAAGAGCCCGGCTATCGTTCTACGCCGTGCGGATTTATCGTTCATCCAATCCTCCGCCGGGGTCTGAGCCCCAAATTATGTTTTGCATTCATTCAATAAAACGTCTAAAACGCTTTTCTGTCTGTGTGAGTCTATCAGGTTGAATTGATAACAGGGTACCTGCTTATTGGATGGACTGCCCTGGATTATCGGACATTTGGAATGACCACACTGCTGTCGGTTAAAATGAACGAGCACTTTGGAGCAGGGAGTGACCGAGTGATGGAATTACACCGGAAAATAACGCACAACAATGATGGACTGTTATGTAGGACCTGGCAGCTCGCTGTGGAGACGGACAATAGATGGACTTTATTTCTGGGAGGAAAAGGGATGAACTGTGATGGGAACTACCTGCTCTGGAAAACTGAACTAAAGCTGAGACCAAGTAAAAGCTAATTCATTATAAATGTATGAACTGTTACTGGAATAGTTCTCGTCCTCCTGAGAGGAGGTTTGAAGCAGCTGGACCTCTTATCTCTCCTACACCGTCAACACTTCCCTTCAAGGCCAAGCCACGGAGCTAAACCTGATAAGGACTGAGCTCTCTGGGTCAGATTTTGCAAAACACTGACTGTCAGACTGTAAATAACATCACACACATACCCCTTCCCTAACCACGCCCCCATCGTTCTGCGTCTGCCTCAACACGTTTCCTCGGCCCCGCCCCCCCGGTCAATGGCCGGTCGTCCTTCCCCTCCCCAAGAAAAAAACTCTACACGTGACCTCGTGTGCTGTGTATTCTTCATGTCTTGATGTTTCTATATTTGTGCTTTGCCTTAACTTAACCTGATTGTAATTTTGCATATCTTCTTTTGTGAGGCGCATTGAGTTGCCTTGTGTACGAAATGTGTGGTATAAATAAAGTTGCCTTGCCTCTTACCAGGTTCAGCATCATCACCAGGTCTCATTTGTTCATTTGATCTTCACATTTCAGACTCAGCACGTTCATCTCTGGGACACAGAACCCGCCTTCTTTCTGATCTGTATGATGATTGGACATTTCAATCATTGTTTTAACCAATGAACCTGGACCTTCAAGTGTCTTGAAACACCAGGATGAACCAGACTTGTACTTCTAAGGTCATGACATCGTCATCAGGGCTTTCCCAAATAGTTTAAAGGTGTAGTAATCTTTGTGTATGTAAACTTTTGGTTTTGTAAAAAGTTATATGTAGAACATTCTATCTCTCATCCTCTGGCATTTAGCAAATACAAATAATTAGGAAAATTCTAATTAACCTAAAAAAAAAAGAAGTTAATTCTGGTTTCATGTCTGACAGTGAGAAAAAAATAGAAATATGTCTTTTTTATAAAGTGAATGTAAACATCTGGTTCTCACTGTATATTCAAGTCAAGATAAACTCTTATTTGTCTTGCTCTTACAGTGAGTCAGCCAAAAGCAGTGAGGTCAATGTAACTTACGGAGCACATGAGACTTTTTCTGCAAATCTTTTATTCACTTGTGCTGTTCAGTGTCGCGCCCACAGCATTCAGCAGGTCATTGTCTTAAAAAAAAAAATCTGAGTGTAGATTCCAACACGCATCAGAAAAAAAAGCTCTCATCATCTGTGCAAAGTGTCAGGGCGGAGGTGGAGCCGACCGCAGGTGCTGAGACACCCTCCCTGCACATGGGTCCGGGACCACTCTCCAGCCCACCTGCACATGCACGTCTTTGGACGGAGGGAGGAACAGTGACAGGGAGGACATGCACGCTCCTCTCACAGCTTATCATGGTGTCATTCTTTTATCACACAATATAAAGAGGGAGTAAAAATGCAGGATACTCCATATACATTACCTGTCACCATATAAAAACATCCATTCTTTTGTATGCAACCACATTAGACACACATTTAGAGATGTAAAGAAACTGGCAAGATATATCATAGTATTATGAGGAAGTCGTACAAGCGTGACATTTCACCCAATGGAAAAAATATGTATAAAAGCATTTATTTGAAGGTGTTTTCGTACCTTAAAGGCAACACGCCATGCAAGGGGGGCGTGGCTTAGCCGAGGGGTAAGAAAACCTCATCACACACCAATAAAGTCAATGTTTTTTCACAGCAAATTGTTAGGCTAATGTAGCATGACACTGACGTTAGCAACAGCCCATAAACACTTAAAAAACTGTTTCTACTGAACAATTTGCTGTGATAAAACAGAAAATGACATTCACATGGACCTGACTTTGACTTGAGTTTATTTGTGTATAAACTATATGTTTATAGTCTGCCAGAAAACGGCTAAAAATGGCCATGAGAGGTTTTCTTCATGGATATAATATACAAGAGAGAGACATTTACAGTATTGAGCCCATGTGTTCTGTGAAATGTATATGGCGCACCCTCCTCCTACAGAGCATGTTCCTTACAAGGGCACAGTGCTCCAAAGCCTGAAGGCAGCCAGGTTTCCCTCGGGTGCTACGGTTTCCCCGACCTCCAAAAACATGCTGGTCAGGTTGGCCCACACTGGTGGTGCGGCTCAGTTGCAGTGGCTCAGGACTAACACCTGGACACTATTTCATTGTACGCTTGTACAATGACAAATAAAGCACTCACTTACTGACTTACTTAGGCTTAAAATTTGTATTTCTACAGTATAAAAACCAGGGTGGCTAAAAAAAAAAAATGACCCAGTCCAGCTTTGTCTGAGGGGTCACAGCATTTTCATTTTTCTTTAATAAATAAAAAAGAGACTCTTTGGAGCCTTTATGTAGTTCTACGGGGGTCCAAAGTGTCCATTAGAATTCTGTTTCCAGTGTGTCTTCTGGAGTCGCCCCTGGCCAATGGGGGTGGTTTCACAGCAATGTCCGCTCCCCGCCATGAGGACCATAAGAAGCACTTTCCTCACATTGGTTTTCAACCCCCTCGGCTAGGCCCCGTCCCCTTGTATGTGTTTCTATAACTGTTTTCATCAGCAGCATCTCCACAGAGCCGAGCTGGTGATGTTCCGCGCACGCCCAATAAAAAACACCCAAAATGACATGAAAGCTTGTCATCTATTCAGTTGACTGAGTGAAATGTTTTGCAGTGTGGCCTTCATGTAATATAACTGTATGAACAACATTTCAAAGTGATTCCCACGCAGACAAAACGTTGTTGCAGCCGATGGCACAAAGAAGTTCAAATAAGGCTAAAACAATAGCTGCTATAATAAGGCATGCTTTGTAACGGGAAAAAAGCCAATATGAGAAATGAAATGATCAGGGGAAGATGTATGGACTGTAAAACACACCACCTCATGACATCAGCAGGTGGAACAGAGCGATTTTTCACCCGCTCTTGACAAGGAGACAGGCTGAACATGGTAAAGTCTTTCTTAGACCGTTACCAAATGGTTTGAAAAATGAGGGAGGTTTGAGACTTTGTTACTTTACATATACCTACACTGACGATGGACATGCAGAGTTGGTTCCTCTACAGGTTGGTGCTAAAAGGTTATAAAAAGATTTGAATAAAAAAAGACTTGTTAATGCCAACTGACATTTAAAATCAAAAGAAAGACCCAGTGAGGCCGATGCACCTGTGTCAGCTGCAGTTCTCATACAGTCACAGAGGGGGGCGCTCTGGCCTCACTGTTTGCACTTCCGTGTGGAGAATCTCTCCAGCCTGGCCTGCAGGAATCCCTCCCTACTCTTTACACGTGTTAGCCTGGTATCTCTTCAACGGGACTGGACCTCAAAGAGCCGAGCTTAGACGGTAACCCATCAGAACAAGGGCAGGTGTCATGGATTCACCCCCTTCCTTCAGTCTGGGTCGTATCACCTCTCAGCGACTTGGCCTGTTCCACATAACCCGGGGGGGCCAGCTATGCAGAGCATCATAGTTCTGCCTCGCTTATAGGAGAGAAGAAACATACTAACAGGCCCACTCCGTGTGCGGACGCTACCTGGACCAGCGGCTGAGACCGAGGACCTACGACCTTTCCCTGAACATTCATAGGGCTTCATTTCAGGGGAGTTATTACACATCCAGAAGACACACATCTAATAATGCCACCGCCGCACTGGGCCGTCCCATTGTCGTCTGCTATAGGCTACAGCTGAAGGTGTGCTGCTGCGGGCTGCTGGTGCATGAAACAACTCAAAACAATTTGGGCTAGAGTTGTCCCAGCTGCAGAGGGTCTAAACCTTACTGTACAGTTATTGAAAATGCACACGTGAAATACACTGAATGGTTCCAACGCCCATGTAGGGCTGGGCGATAAATCTAATTAATGTAATTAATTCATGCTTTTAAAAACAGACGATGAGCAGACAAGGAATGTTTAAAACAGAAATAATAATTTTTAAGGGGCCTAATTGTAGGCTATATTATGAATCTAAATGCATCAATGATGAGGAGTTTTCTTCATATGAAAGAACAGGTGACCTTTTTAAGTTTATTTCCCCAAAACATTGATTAAAATTGGAATCGTCCAAAGTGAGTAAAACATGTTTTTATGTTTTGGCTGTATCACCCAGTCCTACGCCCGTACACTTTTACTGATTGAATCACAGCCACGAGGCTGTGATTCAGTCAGTAAAAGTGGCTTTACACCAACCCTTCTGCTGCTGTCTGGGAGTTCATCTACACAGTGGAGAGTCAGCAGTACTATAAGACCTTCTGGACATAGTGAGGCGTAATGCTGTTGTACTGCAGCAGTCGGAGCAAGAGGCTAAAGCCATGAGTTTTGGAAAAACAAACCATGATGGGGAATTATAGAATTCATTCGGCCCTCACATAGTCCTCTTATCATATTGTACTGTTAGAATAAGACACGGCGGCCTCGACCCTCTACATGACATGTGGCCTAACAAACGTGGCACATCGTCTACACACTTTACTGTTTTACTCACCTTTAAACTCGGCCTTTAGCCTAAATGTGACATTAACAAATTTGGTCTCAGTGGATAAAACACACTGGATTATTGTAGCTGTTTGTCGTAAAGGGAGGCCATTTATGTTTCATCTCCACACGGCTAACGGTGAGCTCACAGCAGCTAGAGAAGAAAACTAGCAACACCCAGCTCCGTCCACAAACACCTGCTCCACAAGAGATCAAAAAGGCCTCAAGAAACCAAAACCCATTTGAGAGATACCAGATGAACGGGAGTTCAATAAGCCACGTGCTTCGCCAGGCTAGGAATATTCAGCAAAAAGTACAATGGAGTAAAAAGGTCCAGATGTTTGTCCGTGGAGCTCCAGACTTTGGAACATCGAGTGAGGAACCTCTGATCGCGCCCCTGAACGCATCGCCGCGCCGTAAGAGGAAGAGTCCGAGTTCATTTAGCGGAGGTAGAGCTCTTCTTGGTGATGCTGGCCCTGCGGTTGGTCCCGCCCGCACCCGCCCCGCCGCTCCCCTGCCACAGCGGCCCCGGGATGGTGAAGGCGTCCACACTCATGCCCAGTGTTTTGGAGGGGATGGGGCTGAACTGTTTGCGGTCGGAGCTGTACTTGTAGATGGATTCCACCTGGGCGCAGCTGACCGAGCGCGGGCCCACCCCGGTCAGCCTCGCCAGCTCCTGGCCGTCCTGGCTCAGCGTGTACACCCCCCGGAACTGACAGCTCTGGTCCCGGAACAGGATCAGGAAGTGGCTGGCCGCACTCTTCTCCATCTCCTGTGGAACCCAGAAGGAGAGGGGGTCAACAAGGTTTACTTTAGTAGAGGATACACAAACAGCCCGACTTGGAATACTGGGTCAGTTACATAAACTACAGGTAAACATAAAACAAAAACAATTCTTTCAATTATCTTAAAGAGGATGCAGTTTAATGTCTCATTGTGCCCATTCTTGCAGAAGTAAGTAGGTAAGTACTTTGTCATTATACAAGCATAGGCCTACAGATCTAGGACTACAGATCTGGTGCAGCCATCTTTTTAATGTAACTGCACACTGTCCTTTCAATGAACTAAACTAAACTACAACAAATAGTGTTCAGGTGTTAGTCCTGAGCTGCTGCGACTGAGCCGCGCTGTCACTGTGTCGACCTGACCAGCATGTTTTTGGAGGTCGAGGAAACCGTAGGACCCTGGCTGGCTGCCTTCAGTCTCCTCTGACACTCTGAAATGGTGCAGCTCCTCCTGGGTGTGTCCCTGTCTCAGAGCGTGGTGTCCTGCACTGGTCAGCTCCACCTCCTCCTTCCACTTCCTCCTGCGCAGCTCCCTCCGCTCCACAACAGCCTTTCACCATCTTCTGGGTAGAGCTTAGCTGTTCATCTGTTTTATTCTCCAGTGAACGTCCATTAGCCAGAACAATAGAAGGCAGTGTGGCTTAGCTGTGAGTCTCGCCCGGATACCTCCTCGTTTGTCCCTTTTTTGTGTCCTGTAGCTCCTCTTGTGACGCCTCCTCTGTGCTGCAGGGGGGGCTCTTGGTACCTCTTCAGTGTCTCATTTGTACATTCCCAGGTCAGACGGGAAGTCTTGCTAAACCTCTCGAGATCAAACGTGACTTTAGACTAAACAAACATGGCGGACGGAGAAGAGGCAGTGGCCATAGTTTGTAGTTTGTGTTTAACTGAAAGAAACAATAAACTGATATCAAAAGACAAGGCGTGAAGACAACGCGGGCGCTGGACTGGTGATGTTGGACTCCGCTCCGGACTTCCCGGAGCTTCGCCTCGTCACCTGGCCTTCTGATTGGCTACATGTCACAGTCGACAGTTTGTCCTCAGGGCTCACCACACACCTTGAGAAATGAGGCCAAAATAATCCAACTGATTTGAGATCGGAGTGGTCCCAACGTCATTCCAAGCAGACGAGAGCAGTCTGAACACATCACACACGGCAGCAATATCTGATAAGATTATCTTATCTTATTAACACCACTAGATCAGCCCAACAATGACGATGGCAGTACATGCTTATTTTGCTCAGATCATATGTGTTAAAGCGCCACACCGGGCTGTACCCAAAGTCCAGGCCTGTGTTTTAGTCCCGGTTTGTCCTGGTCCCATAATGTATTTTTCTTGTCCATGTCCCACCTCCACTATCTTCTTCTTCTGAGTCTCGTTGACCTTCCCAGCCAGGCAGCAGCGGGACAGAGCGTTGTGGATAATGAACTTGTTGGACTTTAGGCTGGGCTCCTTGAACAGCTTTGGACCTGGAACACAGTCGCACATGGTTAGGAGGACATGTCCACAGAGTGTCCACAGAGTGTCCGCAGAGTGTCCACAGACTGTACACACAGTGTCCACAGTGTGTCCACAGAGTGTCCACAGTGTGTCCACAGAGTGTCCACAGTGTGTCCACAAAGTTTCCACAGAGTGCCCACAGAGTGTCCACAGTGCCCACAGAGTGTCCACAGTGCCCACAGAGTATCCACAGTGTCCACAGAGTGTCCACAGTGTTTCCACAGAGAGTGCACAGTGTGTCCACAAAGTTTCCACAGAGTGTCTACGTTGTGTCCAAAGTGTCCACAGAGTGTCCACAGTGTAGGTAGAAAGAAGTGGGGACAGTACCTGTGTAGTCCGGGACCGAGGAGGTGCCGTTGGGGCCTGAATCCCGCTCCTTATCTTGTCTGCCGGGTGAGCCGGGACGACTGTGGACAAAGAGGACACAATCAGGACTAGATCCACTCTCTATTGGTAACCTCCAGGAGCTTGGCCTATGGCAGATATTAAATGGTCGTGTAAATGTGAAAACAAACAAAAAACTAATCTGATATTTTGACACTTCATACTGATCGATCCAATCCAGTCATTTTGTATTTTTATATAATATTTATCATTATCCCCTTCTGGAACCGCCACCTTAACGTGGAGATCCTGGAGCTCTGTTGTCGGGGGCTTCGTGCCCCTGGTAGGGTCTCCCAGGGCAAACAGGTCCTAGGTGACGGGTCAGACAAAGGGCGGTTCAGACGCCCCTTATGAGAGACCAACAGGCCCGGTTAGAACCATGAGGCCGTCCTTCTGTGGACCCACCACCTGCAGGGGGCGCTATAGGGGCTGGTGCAGCTCCAACAGCTGCCCCCACGACCCGGTAACGGACAAGTGGAAGAAAATGGATGGATGGATTTATCATTATCTTATATCCTTTGCACATTTTAGAGCTAATGCACATTACTATTACAGGCTGTATATCTGTATATCTAGCTTTACATTTGGAATTTAAAGGTAATGTTGATCATATTAAGGCTAAAACAGGCATCTTACATTAAAACTAAAGCGTTTAACTATTGCAGTACTTTAACAAAACAACAGCAAAGCAGCAGATATTATCGTTTCAGCTCAATCTGCTTCTTAAGGTCATTCAGGTCTATCATATTATGTTCAGGGCCTGTACAAGACATAAGCACTATGAGCACATGGCTACTTATTATGCATACAACTCATTTTAATGTACACACGCAGTATGCTACTCGCTCAACATTCAACTGGTCATCTCCATGGTCAGTCAGTACGGAGCAGAGTGAGGTCAGAACATGTAACTAATTGGTGATAGTCCATATAGAATGCAGTCAGAGAAAGGAGAGGTGAAGGAGGGGTACCTCTGAGGCCTCTTGGCTTCACCACAGTCTTCTGTAGCAGCCAGGTTCAGTGATGAGTGAGAGTACACTTTAGTCATCTTCGCTCCTACGAAAACAAGCACAACACCGTGTCGTAAGCACAGTTTCCCACCAACCAGTGTCCTCCAGAGGTCTCAGTGTCCTACTACAGACACTAACCTCAGGGACAGTTGGACACTGACCTGAGGAGCTCTTTGGGCTGGGGGACAGTCGGACACTGACCTGAGGAGCTCTTTGGGCTGGGGGACAGTCGGACACTGACCTGAGGAGCTCTTTGGGCTGGGGGACAGTCGGACACTGACCTGAGGAGCTCTTTGGGCTGGGGGACAGTCGGACACTGACCTGAGGAGCTCTTTGGGCTGGGGGACAGTCGGACACTAATCTGAGGAGCTCTTGGGGCAGGGGGAACAGTCGGACACTAACCTGAGGAGCTCTTGGGGCAGGGGGACAGTCGGACCCTGACCCGAGGAGCTCTTTGGGCTGGGGGACAGTTGGACACTAACCTGAGGAGCTCTTTGGGCTGGGGGACAGTTGGACACTAACCTGAGGAGCTCTTTGGGCTGGGGGACAGTTGGACACTAACCTGAGGAGCTCTTTGGGCTGGGGGACAGTTGGACACTAACCTGAGGAGCTCTTTGGGCAGGGGGACAGTTGGACACTAACCTGAGGAGCTCTTGGGGCAGGGGGACAGTCAGACACTGACCTGAGGAGCTCTTTGGGCTGGGGGACAGTCGAACACTGACCTGAGGAGCTCTTTGGGCTGGGGGACAGTTGGACACTAACCTGAGGAGCTCTTTGGGCTGGGGGACAGTCGGACCCTGACCCGAGGAGCTCTTTGGGCTGGGGGACAGTTGGACACTAACCTGAGGAGCTCTTTGGGCTGGGGGACAGTTGGACACTAACCTGAGGAGCTCTTTGGGCTGGGGGACAGTTGGACACTAACCTGAGGAGCTCTTTGGGCTGGGGGACAGTTGGACACTAACCTGAGGAGCTCTTTGGGCAGGGGGACAGTTGGACACTAACCTGAGGAGCTCTTGGGGCAGGGGGACAGTCAGACACTGACCTGAGGAGCTCTTTGGGCTGGGGGACAGTCGAACACTGACCTGAGGAGCTCTTTGGGCTGGGGGACAGTTGGACACTAACCTGAGGAGCTCTTTGGGCTGGGGGACAGTCGGACACTAACCTGAGGAGCTCTTTGGGCTGGGGGACAGTCGGACACTAACCTGAGGAGCTCTTTGGGCTGGGGGACAGTTGGACACTAACCTGAGAAGCTCTTGGGGCTGAGGGACAGTTGGACACAGACCTGACCTCTTGGCGACACCGAGGGACAGTTGGACACTGACCTGACCCCTTGGCGGGACCGAGGGACAGTTGGACACTGACCTGACCCCTTGGCGGGGCTGAGGGACAGTTGGACACTGACCTGAGAAGCTCTTGGGGCTGAAGGACAGTTGGACACAGACCTGACCCCTTGGCGACACCGAGGGACAGTTGGACACTGACCTGACCCCTTGGCGGGACTGAGGGACAGTTGGACACTGACCTGACCCCTTGGCGGGACCGAGGGACAGTTGGACACTGACCTGACCCCTTGGCGGGGCTGAGGGACAGCTTGGTGCTCTCCCGGGTCATGCTGCGGGGGCGAGCGCGGCTCTTCTTGCCTGGGGCCCGTCCTGTGGGGCTGGACTTCTGCTTCATTACTTTGTCCAGGTCGTCCATGATGCGGAGCTGGTGGCGCAGGGCGTACTCCCCCCTGGTGAAGTCTCCGCGGCGAGAGGGGGCGGCTGAAGGAGTGGGGGAGGCAGGGAGGGGACCAGGTGGAGTATCAGAGGGGTAGGTTCCTCGCGGCTCTGGACCGGTCAGCCTGTGTCCAGAGCAGAGACACAAGAGGATCAACATTATTATTATTATTATTATTATTATTATCATTATGCCCACACACCACTAACTAATCATGTGACACGACTGTAGTGTAGTTAAGTGCTGCCTTAACAAGAGCTCAAACATCTCTCCCTTCTGAGCTTCATATATAATTGTACAATGTTCGAATTCTGTTCAAATTAAGAAAAACAATTTTTTATTTATTGGTTTATTTGGTCGGGACAGTGCATGTTAATGAACATACATGGGTCTCATGCATGTAAACATGCCACGCCGGATTGTAGCCTTGGGCTAATTTCCATCCGTCATCCCCATGCGCACTCTCAAACACACTCTCATTCATCCTGGTCTATTGTACATGTTTGTTTTTTAGTGATAGGGGAAACTGGAGTACCCGGAGGAAACCTACGCAGACATGGGGAGACCATGCAAACTCCACACAGAGAAGACCGTCCAGGTGGGAGATTTGAACCCGGGACCTTCTAGCTGTGAAGCACAAGCGCCACGGTGCCGCCCTAACTAAACTATCCATCCATCCATTTTCTGCCACTTGTCCGTTGCCGGGTCGTGGGGGCAGCTGTTGGAGCTGCACCAGCCCCTATAGCGCCCCCTGCAGGTGGTGGGTCCACAGAAGGATGGCCTCATGGTTCTAACCGGGCCTGTTGGTACTAACTGAACTAACTAAAGTAAAATTCATATTTACTTTGAGCATGTTAACTCAGATCTGGGACAAAGACAAAGCTTCTTATTTACCCGCCCTTTAAAGTGGAAGTTTGTAAAAGATTGCAAAGTGAGGAGACAGTGAGAGTGAAATTTGAAAGTAAACCATCAAGTTCCTCCCCTGATGGGACCAGAAAGTCGTACCTAGTCTGCAAAATGAGGAGAGCGAGAACAAATGTTCACAATTACACAATGAAACTCCCGCTCCTCCTAATTGGACCTGCCAAGACAGTTCACTGGAAAGCTCATCTCAACCGTCCAATGTTAGGGTGAACCTTATTATTTTCACAACATTGTTTTATTTCTCCCTTAAAGGAACAGGCCACTGTTTTTCCACACTGAGATCTGTTCTTACCTGAGCTTAGACGAGTCGATACGTACCTGTCTGGTACCAAAAGACCAGACGGGCACGTATCAACTCTAAGCTCAGGTAAGAACAGATCTCAGTGTGGAAAAATGGTGGCCTGTTCCTTTAAAGGTGCACTATGCAACTTTGTATGTATAACATCTAAGAGATAGCCAGTATGTGTGTTGTGCTGCCCCCTGCTACTGTGGAGGTACCTGTCCGACTCCTGCTCCTGCCTGCGCCTCCTCAGCTCCTCGCTCCTTCTCTGCTGTCGCTCCAACAGCATAGCCCTGCGCTCGGCCATCTCGTCCTCACGCTGAGGCCCGTCCTGTGACGACACATTCACCTCAGAAAAAACAGTATATCATTTCAAACGCTGGGAGGAGAGACACTGCAATAGCAGACTTTGAAACCTTTGCTGTAGATTACAGAGTCTTTCATCTAACATTTTCTATATTTTCAAATGCAAAAGGATTTTACGTGGCCAAAATTTGATATTTGTGGCAACAAAATCTGGAAAATGGAAAGAGCCAGGTTTAAATGTAGGTGTTATTCTGTTGAAGTACTGGTTACATAAATTTTTTTCTAATAATTTGAATATTAGTCTGTAAATAAACTGCAAAATGCAAATATCACCTTGTTTTTGGAGGGTTTAACCACTAGGGTTAGGGTTAAGGATTAGGGTTAGAGTTAACAATTATTTACATCCAAGTCTCAAAGCGTATTGACTGGAGAGCTTACAGTCTATATGTCATTGTGATACCCAATTTGAAAGCCAAGACCTTCTAGTTTCTAAAAATATGCGTGAGATCCGTGTGAGTGAAACACAACTTACATTTGCCGTTCTTAGCCCCAATTATATCCTGATTAGGGTTAACTAACCCTAACCCCCTGGCAGACGGCAGTTAAGGGGTTAAAATATAAATAAGGCTAGAAAATAGATATCAGTCAAAACAATGTTGGCACAGTGTGAGGAAAATTTCTATTTAAGAAAATGGTCTTTGTTCCCATCAGTTCCAGAAATACATTTGCGGAGAAACATTGAATCAATGATGCAATAATAAAACTCCCTAGTGTGTAGATTATCTTATCTTTGTTTCTTGGTGAAAGTTTGAGCTCCTAAAAAACTCCTAAAATCTCAGAATTGGACGGTAAAAGGTTTTGCCTGCAGTGTCTCTCCTCAAATGTAGATGAAAGCCTGCCTGACCGTGTAGAAGAAGCCTATGCCTCCTCGGGGCCCGCTGTCGCTGTGCTCTTCACTGGTCTCACTGCCGGGGGCCCCCGGGGGCCCCACTGCCGTGGCTTCGCCAGGTGGGGTTTCACACTCCTGCTCTGGGTGGCCCCTTGCTCCTGCTGCCTCCGTGTAGTCGCTCATGGAGTCGGAGGAGAACTCGTGGGTCTCATCAGTCTGCTCCTCACTACCACCCTCTGCTGGCCCCAGAGAGGACAACGAGGTCATTAGACTGGACCTGCCCTCCCCTCGGTCGCCCTCGGGGCCCCCGCTAAAGGCCGACAAGGACAGGGTCTCGCTCTGAATGGAGCACTCTGAAGGACTGCTGCCTCCCGCGGCCTGCTGGACCTCCAGCATGGAGCTCCTCTCCTCCTGGTCCAACTCCAGGCTGAACTGTGTCGGGGTCTCGCTGGAGCCTGTGTCCGAGGTGCTCTCCTCAGGCTGGGATGGGGGGGCCGACTGAGGATACTCCTGAGGGGTCTTGGGGCCCCCGATGCGGAAGGAGGAGGATGTCTGGACCTGGCACTTGCTGGGCGACACGCGGCGCAGATGGGGCAGCGAGTCCACGTTCTGTGGAGGGGTCAGGACGCGGGCCAGGGGCGGGGGGAACTTGAGCTCGGAGGGGCGTGGGTGGGGCCGGGGCGAAGCTTTGGGGCTGTGGGGGGCTGCGGTTCGAGTGCGAGGGGCAGGACATGAGGAGGACAGGGCCGTTTGAGGAGAGCCAGATGAGTGGCGGGACACTGAGGAGCCCGCGGGGATGACCCAGGCCTTACTCACACTTCGGGTGGAGGCCTTGGTGGAGGTCTGTGTGGGGACCTTGGTGGGGACCTTGGTAGGGGTCTGGGTGGGGATCTTGGTAGTGGTCTGGGTGGGGGCCTTGGTCGGGGTCTGGGCAGGGAACTTGGTGGGGACCTTGGTGGGGGTCTGGGCGGGGGTGTGTGGAGGTGTCCTGTAGGCTTTGAGCGGGGTTTTGTTCTTTGGAGAGTTCTTGGGTGTTATTCTGGGCCATTGTCCACTGAGGAGCTGCTGCTGCTGCTGTGTCAGCTTCTGCATGTCTTTCTGAAGGCACTGCAGAGCGTTGCTGAGCTTTTGAACCACCTCTGTGTACTCCTGCACCCCAGGAGGAGGCCCAGGAGCAGGCCCTGGTACAGGCCCAGAGCCTGACGCCCCGTCCTTGTCCTTACTGTCCAGAGAGAAGGTCACCTGCTTCTCCAGCCGAGGGGGGACCGCACTGTCCTTCTGCGTCTTCTCTCTCTCCTCCTCCTGCTGCAGCTGCTCCTCCACCTGCGCGAGGCGCTCGTCCAGGCTGAGCTGGTCCTCTGTGCCCCCCCCACTGTTGGCTGCTGTGTCCCCCCCTGTGTCTCCCCCTCCCTCGCCCTGCTCTCGCTGCAGCTGAAGAAAGGCTGTCTTCCCCAGTTTCTGTCTGTGTTTAGCAAATATGGCTTCTATGCGTCTCTTTTGTGCTTCGATGTTCTTCCGCTTCTCCTCCAAACGTGCCCCTAGAGCCAGTGCTTCAGGCCCAGGTGTCCCAGGACCATCTTGTCGCCCAGACCCCTGTGCGGGACTCCCTGGGGTAGTGGGTGCTGAGCTGGCCTCCTCTCCCGGAGCGGCAGGCTGTCTCCTCCTGCCGTCCCTACGCTCTGCGAAGCTGGTCATGCGGGGGCTGCCGTTGGGGCTGTGGTGGTTGTGATGACCCCAGTTTGGGCGGATGTTCCCAGGGGTGTTCCTGGGGGTGTCGTCCGAAGCCTCAGAGGAGTCCACACTGCCGTCTCTTAGCACCGAGTCATCGTCCCGGGACATGTCAGAGGAGCGTCCCCGCCCCCTGTCGCCGCCGGCCCCTTGAGAGGGGACAGAGCTGCTGAGGCGGGGGCTGTCCTCTGGAGAGTGCAGGTAGAAGCCGGCAGGAGCTCCCTCAGGCCGTAGTCTGGGCTCCGGTCTGCTCTTTTTGGGGTGGGCCACATGCAGGGCCTCCTCGATGGTGGGGAGCTCTCCCAGTGGGGTCATGTAGGGCCCCCAGGAGCGTGGGACGGGTGCGGAGCTGCTGACCAGGTGGCTGAGGTCCTCGGGGGGGCTGTAGGCGTTCACAGGGGAGGTCATGGCAGCGATGGCGGGTGCCAGGCCCTCCGTGCTGACGGGGCGAAACACACAGTCGATTGGGTTGCCCATGACAATGTCTACATCACTGTCCAGCCCAAATGGGATGCTGAAAGCCACTGCGGACAGGGGACGACTGCAGGATGGGGTGGAGGATGGATGAGGAGCACCACACAGCCACAGCACAGAAGCCAAAGGAACATGTTAAAATGAGGTCAAAAAGTGAAGCCACTGTCACAGACAGAACATTGACAAGTACCTGATCTGCTTCTTGGTCCAGCTCTGGTTCTCTGAAACACAAATGTGTGTGTCAGTGTCAGCACACCGTCCAGCAGCTTCAACATTCCCCAGAATCTGAGCCAGGGCCGTGTACAAACCCAGGTCAGGTCCAGGAATATGTATGTGTTAAACTTAAACTCTGAAAGTGGGGTTTAGGTTTGGACTATGTGTTATTAAAATCAACCTAATAAAGGAGGGGTGCTCACCTGCTGATACTTCAGGAGACATTGGAACAAACGGTTGTTTGAAGATATACGATGGAGACCCACTGAAAAGCACATACATCTGTAAACACTAAACACAAGGCAAGAGCCCGTAGAGCCACAAAGCAGTAAGTATCTACTGTGTGCTCTGCCTATGATGATCAGTATGTGTACGCACTGCGCGTATGGTGGTACAGTACATCACTGTTTATAGATTAGGGTCCGCTGTGAATCTCAAAACTTTCTTAAATGGTGTGTGTGTGTGTGTGCCGAGGCCGTACCTGTGTGTGTGACCGCTGACTGGACTGGTGATGTCCAAGACTCCAGACACATCTGAAACACACCAGGCTGAAGCATCATTCCATCGTTCCTCCCTACTGTCCCAGGCCGCTACATTTGTCTCTCAGCCAATCACCTGAGCGTCAGTTCATATCAATCGTGACCGCAGCATTGGAATCCCCAGACCCTGGTCTGGTCTCCTCACTGACCTCCACAAGCTGAGCGTTTAAGTCATGTGACTACTCTCTGTCATGTGACTCACCTGTCTGTCATGTGACTCACCTGTAAGGTCTATGGGCGTCACTGGTTTGACGAAGTCCGGCCTCTGGACCTCGAAGCAGTTCAAGAGCTCCGAGAGGAAGACCAGGGTGTTCACCTGTGGAAAGACAGAGTGAGACTGTGAGGACATGTGCACCACTGACCACTGTGCTTGTTCGTCCCCTGGTGGTTATATACAGTGGTACCAATTTGTTGGGATCACCTGAAAACACTCAAACAAGTTTAGTTTATTTAATTTATTTGACAGGACCATGTACAGGAGCATTAATCAGTATTTGAACAGATGCTTTCTACCAGACTTTAGCTCTTGGAGCTCATTTCCATCTGCAGTCCTCGAGACAGACGTGAAATGTTCTCCTGCATTGCAGCCAAATGGAGGTCGAATTTGCAACTTGGTCTTTACAAGTCACATGGTCCTAGTTTCCTAGACATAATCTGTAGATGTTTATTATTTCACTTCCTAATTGGTAAGTATATTTACAGGATGTAAGAGGTTAACATTCCACATCTGTCATCAAGTGTACAGGGCTCTCGATGCTCCTCTGGGACAACTACAAAGAAGAGGGAAAAGTGCAGTAAAAACATTGGGAAGCACAGTTGCAGGTATAGCTCACTCGGACAGTCACTTGACTATTGATGAAAGGGTTGTGAGTTCAAAGCTGCTTAATACTTTCTCTTCACATGAAACCACCACAGACACCTGCAGCAGACAGATTACATACAAACTTCCATCTTAGGGCATTGTGGGAAATCTGAGGTTTGGCGTGTGATAGAGGTGAAACGCACGAGCTTTGAGAATCTTCACTTAGAATAAGGGAACAAAGTATGTGCTTGGAGTGGCCCCTCCTGGTATTCCCCAGGTGGCCCGGCCCATGAATGCGGAGGTCAGTACTAGAGTGGCACTCGAGTAAAAGGGGCAGAGTTACTCACATGCAGCAGAGCAGGAGCATAGAGCAGGTCCTCCACCTGCAGGGGGCAGCACCTCTGTAGGTGAGTCTCACAGAAGGCTCTGATGAGCTGCAGGTTGTACACGCTGTCCGCCACCGACATGGTGTCCTTCAGACAAACATCTGCAACGACAGATCAGTGTGATCAGGTTAGTCATTTATGTCCTAAACTAACACAGGAGCCATGCACTTCATTTGTACAACGGTTAGTTGGGTACTTTGGGTTGGTGTAACTGGTACGGCCCTGGCCCATACTGAGGTGGTTATTGGGGGGGTCTGTCTGTACAGGTGGTCGCTCCGAGTGCATTGTCACAGTAACAGCCTGGGAGAACAGGACCAGGGGGTTTCTGGACCACACATTACACTGTTATATTGTCTCAGGTTTTTCCTGTATCCTTTTCCCCCAAAATATGGGCAGAAAGGGCAGTGCCAACCCTCTAGCCCACATGCACAAAGCCTTTTTCTGAATTTTCTTGACCCAAATAGCATTCTATAGTTATTTTTTTAATTTTTTTTCCAATGCTTTAGGACACACTTTGGATATGGACAAGGTTTTTTTTTTTTTTGTATTCATTATGATTATCTATTAATGAAAACAATTACAAATTAGGGCACGTGCAATGCATCATGAAACCTGCGCTTAGAGTTATATTGGAGGAGGAACCTTTACTTCTGACGTAAATTTACACATTTCCACCACGATGTTACACGGCTCACCGGAGACGTAGAAGGGCCAGGGGGTTGTTTGAAAGCTGGAAATTTCTAGTTTCCAACACAAAAGACCGCAGGTGCAAAATGGGGTCACCTATGCCCAGCCCCGAAAAAGGGGAATGCGCGCCTCCAAACAGCAGATCAGATTAAGATTTGGGCGTGTATCTATGTTCCACTCTACTGCATGAACCAAACCTACAATCCCAAACCCTATCCTTACCCTAATTTTGGTGTCTGTATAATCCTTCTCTTTGGCCAACTGTAACCAGTAATACAAGCAATTTTGATTTGATTGTGATTGTTCAGCCATAACATCAACAGCATGCTGGGCGGGGTGTAAGAGTGTGTACCCTCCAGGGGCAGCAGTCCGGGGCAGTAGTGGTGCAACATGGCGCCTATAGCACAGCCGTTGGACAGATCCTTGAGCCCAGAGACCAGGGGGAAGGTCGGGGTCAGCTTAGACTGTACTTTGTCCTTCCTGTAACGGATCTACACAAACACAACAGCATCAACAGGAGACCACGTAAGACCACGTCAGAGCTGAGCCCACGCAAAAGTCCTCAACATATGCAACAACCACTCACATGGTCACTGTGACCTGCAGCGTGGGCAGGGGCAGCAGTGGGCAGTGAGTGGACACAGAGAGTGGACACAGCAGTATGTCAGTGGTGATGTAGTGGAGCAGGATAAGCATGATAGTTACAGTATAACCACGGTTCTCTGAGTGAAGGGACTATCTCTCCACCTAGTTCCATATTCCACAAATCCAGGGAGTCAGACTGCAGCAGACAGTCTCAATGTGACGAGATGATGTTTTATAAATTCTGGTGACAACAATTTCCAAGTAAAACTCCAAGTGGAATCAAGTTTCAATCAATCAATCAATCATTTTGCAAAGTCCATTATCACAACGGGAGTTGCCTCACAGGACTGCACCAAACATTAAAGCAATGAAACAAAACAATAAACAAGACATTGTAAAGTTCAGCTAAATGAAGTATACAGGCAAACATAATAATAAGCGGGTGGTGACGAGCCGCGTGGGTGCCTCGTATCCAGGCGAAGGAAAACCTTATGCTTCATTCCCCTAACACTGCTCTTGGGAACAGAAAATATAGTAGTTGCCTGGACCTTGACCACGGTCCACCAAGTGAAAGAACTCTGGATGTGAGTTTGTAACACTGGACTATTGGAGCAAACATCTGTACTT
Source organism: Proterorhinus semilunaris (assembly GCA_021464625.1). Classification (NCBI taxonomy): domain Eukaryota; kingdom Metazoa; phylum Chordata; class Actinopteri; order Gobiiformes; family Gobiidae; genus Proterorhinus; species Proterorhinus semilunaris. The sequence continues at coordinate 42,325,800 of CM038349.1, read as the reverse complement.
TATTCTACTCGAGAACCTTTGGGCCCAAGAGGTTAGTGTGAAGCCGCCTTGCTGACACAGTTCCCATGGCTACAGAGCAAAATGTAAGTAAAGTAATTCCAAGTAAAATTAGATTCACTATCTAATTTTTAAGTGCAATAAGTTTTTTTTTTTTGTTGAAGTGAGAGAAAAGTCTCCTTGCATTTACAGAAATGTGACTTAACTCTTCAAATCAAGGTCACACACATGTTCTATATCAGCTCCTGACTAAAGCAGTGTGCATATTCCCAGATGCCAGTGTGTCGGCCCCATTCACATGGAACGTAACTGGATGGAGAGACGGGTCAGATACGATGTAGAACCCATCTGATGGCAGCTACACTCACACAGAAACATGCAGCAGCACATGTGAACGTGCACACACATGCGCAATCACCCACACAACACAGCACATGTCAGCTATGGTGTCCCTCCTCGGTGTGCGTACGATCAGGCAGTTTGACTGATGTAGGGCCTGTAACTGTGATTGTTGCAGAAACATCTCATACTGACGAGTGTGAGGTTTTTGTCTGTCGTGTTGCCATGGTGATGTGAGCGATGCAGGTCATAATGAGAAGAGCAAGACGGGATACTTTACCACAGGAGGCTTATTCCCCGACTCCTTCAAACAAAAAGCGATAGCATGCTGATGGAGAGATGAGAGAGGAGACAGGCATAAACAACAGGAGCCACTGTCAGGGGCGGGGCCACATCAACGGGGCAGGGCCACACAGGAGGGAGGGGCTGCAATGGGACAGACAGAGAGCGGACAGTAGGACCACCCGCACATCACGGCCACTCACATGCACAACTTACACAGCCCGAGGGAATTACATCATGAGAACACCAGACAAAACATGGCGACCTGTCCAACCCAGTCCTCCAGCCGCACAGGTGAGGGCCACGCCCAACCCAGCCCTCCCAGCGCACAGGTGAGGGCCACACCCAACCCAGCTCTCCAGCCGCACAGGTGAGGGCCACGCTATACCCAGTCCTCCAACCGCACAGGTGAGGGACACGCCCAACCCAGCCCTCCAACCGCCCAGGTGAGGGCCACGCCCAACTCAGCCCTCCAACCGCACAGGTGAGGGCCACGCCCAACCCAGCCCTCCAACCGCACAGGTGAGGGCCACGCCCAACTCAGCCCTCCAGCTGCACAGGTGAGGGCCACGCCCAACCCAGCGCACAGGTGAGGGACACGCCCAACCCAGCCCTCCAACCGCACAGGTGAGGGCCACGCCATACCCAGTCCTCCAGCCGCACAGGTGAGGGCCACGCCCAACTCAGCCCTTCAGCCGCACAGGTGAGGGCCACGCCCAACCCAGCCCTCCAAGCGCACAGGTGAGGGCCACGCCCAACTCAGCCCTCCAAGCGCACAGGTGAGGGCCACGCCCAACCCAGCCCTCCAAGCGCACAGGTGAGGGCCACCCCATACCCAGTCCTCCAGCCGCACAGGTGAGGGCCATGCCCAACCCAGCCCTCCAAGCGCACAGGTGAGGGCCACGCCCAACTCAGCCCTCCCAGCGCACAGGTGAGGGACACGCCCAACCCAGCCCTCCAGCCGCACAGGTGAGGGCCACCCCATACCTAGTCCTCCATCCGCACAGGTGAGGGCCACTCCATACCCAGTCCTCCAGCCGCACAGGTGAGGGCCACACCCAACCCAGCCGCACAGATGAGGGCCACGCCATACCCAGTCCTCCAGCCACACAGGTGAGGGCCACACCCAACCCAGCCCTCCCAGCGCACAGGTGAGGGACACGCCCAACCCAGCCCTCCAACCGCCCAGGTGAGGGCCACGCCCAACTCAGCCCTCCAACCGCACAGGTGAGGGCCACGCCTAACCCAGCCCTCCAACCGCACAGGTGAGGGCCACGCCCAACTCAGCCCTCCAGCTGCACAGGTGAGGGCCACGCCCAACCCAGCGCACAGGTGAGGGACACGCCCAACCCAGCCCTCCAACCGCACAGGTGAGGGCCACGCCATACCCAGTCCTCCAGCCGCACAGGTGAGGGCCACGCCCAACTCAGCCCTTCAGCCGCACAGGTGAGGGCCACGCCCAACCCAGCCCTCCAAGCGCACAGGTGAGGGCCACGCCCAACCCAGCCCTCCAAGCGCACAGGTGAGGGCCACCCCATACCCAGTCCTCCAGCCGCACAGGTGAGGGCCACGCCCAACTCAGCCCTCCAACCGCACAGGTGAGGGCCACGCCCAACTCAGCCCTTCCAGCGCACAGGTGAGGGACACGCCCAACCCAGCCCTCCAGCCGCACAGGTGAGGGCCACCCCATACCTAGTCCTCCATCCGCACAGGTGAGGGCCACGCCATACCCAGTCCTCCAGCCGCACAGGTGAGGGCCACACCCAACCCAGCCGCACAGATGAGGGCCACGCCATACCCAGTCCTCCAGCCACACAGGTGAGGGCCACACCCAACCCAGTCCTCCAGCCACACAGGTGAGGGCCACGCCATACCCAGCCCTCCAGCCGCACAGGTGAGGGCCACACCATACCCAGCCCTCCAGCCACACAGGTGAGGGCCACGCCATACCCAGTCCTCCAGTGTCATGGGTCAAAAGGGCCAGACCCAACTCCTCCGCCTCTCCTCTTCTTTGTCTATTTGTCTACCTAACTACAGTAACTTAAAATTGACCACTGTGTGGAAGAATAATGTGTTCACCGCTGTGTTTCGCCTTTAAACACCACTTTCACTGACGTTCTATCAGTCAATATAGATATGCCATACCTCATATATTGCAGTTAGCGCCACTTGCATTGCTTAATTTGCTAATGCTAGCTAAGATAACTTACTGACCATGGGTGAAGATCTGTTTACATTTTAGTTCATGAAAACACTGTTACTGATGTTACATATTTGCGATGCATCGTTCTAAAGATCAGATCCTCTTATGATGGAAGAGTTTAAATTTGTTTATAGAGCAGGAACATCCGGTTATCTATCTATTATCTTGTGGACCTTAGACCTCCCAGCCTCCCAGAGTTGCCTGGTCTCAGCTGCCCCGCCCCCAACTCTCTGAAAAAACACCAAACTGCCGCTTTCAAGTTATAGAAAATCTGACGCTTTGCTGAATGTTTCTCCCCACACTTCACCTCCTTTCACTCTCTGCGCTCAGATCCAGGAGACTGCAGCTCTATGTAAGCTGGTTTCCTTTAACAAACAAACACAGGTTTTGTTGTTTGTTGTCGAAGTGTGGTACTTCTGTTGTTTGCTGGTTCATATTTGGCACAGAAAGAGACTGGGGTGCACAGGGGAACACAGACACATGAGGTTACGTGACTTCATCAGAGGACAGAGGCGCGAGCACTTACCGGCACCAGCTTCCAGTACCAGCGGCTGGACTGGTTCTGAAACGCACACAGGACAGAGGTCAGGTCAGAGGTCAGGGACAGACCCTACCTTGAGATGAATGGGCAGCGATCAGGTGAGAACTTGCGGAAGATGAGAGTTGTTGCATCAGCCAAATTGACAGAGACGATGTTTAAGGTTATTAAAGTAATCAATCTACACACAATACACAAGTGAAATATCACATGTACATGCAGAACATCCAGAACGCTGCTGCTCGAGTCCTGACAAGAACCAGGAAATATGACCATATTAGTCCAGTGCTCCGGTCCCTGCACTGGCTTCCTGTCACTCAGAGAATAGAATTTAAAACAGCTCTGCTTGTGTACAAGTCTTTTCATGGTTTAGCACCAAAGTCCATCTCTGACATGTTAGAGCCGTATGAACCATCTCGGGCCCTGAGAACTTCAGGGAGGGGTCTCCTGGTGGTTCCCAGAGTCAATAATAAACACGGTGAGGCTGCGTTTCAGTTTCATGCAGCTAAAATCTGGAACAGTCTTCATGAGGATGTGAGACAGGCCTCAACTCTGACAATGTTCAAATCCAGGCTGAAAACAGCTCTTTTTACCCGAGCAGATGAAAACTGAAAGTATTTTATCTGCACTCTTGCCTTTTACTGTAATTGATACATTTTTATGTTGATGTTTTAATGATTGATTTGATCTGTTTTCTTGTAATTTTATGCAACTGTGAAAGCACTTTGAATTGCCTTGTGTATGAATTGTGCTCTACAAATAAACTTGCCTTGCTAATACAATGTTTCAATACACCTAACTGTACATACATAACCTGGGAGATCATTGTTCTCTACGTTATATTCCATGATTTAGGACGTGTTTTTTTACCATTCTTTTAAAACCGCTTTTGAACACCAATGCTGTTAAAGACTGAGGGAGCTTCTTCCACAGAACCATCGCTCTGTACAGAACAGTTCTCTTCAGAGCATTTGTCCTCCTGTGGAAGTGTAAAATGACACCGTGAAGCCTGTTTTAACTGTCCTCTTGTAATTTGATGTAACTGTGAAGCACTTTGAATTATTCTGTGAATGACTTGTGCTTTGAAATGTGGCGAGAAGAAAAGAAGCAGCTAACGGTGCTAACTAGCTAACTTATGCACTCGTTAGCAACACACGGTGGTGGTAAACTCTGGCTGGAGCCACAGCTGACCTGGGGTCGACATGGCCGTACATGATTGGTGTGTGTGTTTGGAGTGGTTAATGCTGCATGTAGCTTGTAACAACTGTTGAGAGAGAGTTTTACCGGGTCCTGAGTGGGCTGCATGTCGGTACAGTTGGGCGCTCTGGGGGGCCCCTCCTCTTCCTCTGTGCTCTCCCGTAACGTCTGGTTGATCTGTGGACGGACAGGACAGCAGTGTTCAGCTCTGCTTCCAACATACTTCACAGGGCATGCAAACCTGCATTGTCATGATACTATCATTCCAAACTCCCACGCCTCCTTTAACTATATTTGCTTGTCTCATTTTATCTACTTTGCAGAACACTCAACACTATATTAGTGTATGACCATGTTCTTGTAATATAAGGTGTAATATGTTCTAATTATTAAATGTTTTGCATTTTCAGCTGAAATATTCATAGTCATACTCTATTCGGCTTTAACCTACAATATAAACTATTTACAGACTGGATTTGGCCCATGGCCGTCAGGTTAAAACTGTCTGTGTCGCCTCATGATCAGTAACAGTCTGCTGTCGCTTTTTAGGAGCAGTGCTTTAAGTGGCCCAAGAAGTACTGTGTACTGTGTTTTTCTCAGGGCTCGGAGAGGTGGTGGTACTGAGTACCGGCCCACTTAAAGCCCTGATAACAGTGCATTAATTAATTCAAAGCACGGAACTTTACCGTTGACATTGGTATTCATTTTATTTAGACATTTAAGAGAAAAATGGCTTAATATCTATTGCTAACTGATAAACAAATGGTGGCGGCTAGGCTAACCTACACCATAGGAATGAAGCTAACGTTAGCAACACTGGCCAAAAGGTTGCGTTACAACATTCTGAACCTCCTAGCAGGACTTACCCGATTGACCCAGAAGAGCAGTGCGTTCTCCAAGGGAGTACCTGTCCCCGTCTGCTGGGCCTCGGCTGCCATCTTGACCTGGTCCAGTGTGTCTTGAGCAGCCAGCGTCATCAGGGTGTCGATGAGGGCCATGTGGGCCTTCTGCAACACAACACAGTCACATCTATGGAAGTGTCTTTTCTTTTCATTCAAGGTTTTGTCACATGATATCAGAGACTACAGATGGAAATCAGCTCTAATCTGGTCATGTCTTTGAGCTTAATACTATCAGGGAGTCATTTATCAAGACTGGTGCTAAATAGCAAGTTGAAAAATAGTAGTGGTATTTGTGGGACTTGGGGCACCTAAATTACCATTTGAAATGGCCCCTATCACAATTTTAGGCCCTAAATCTGTTATGTAAAGAGAGAATGCTACGTCAGTACAACATGCACAACTGAGTCTGCTGGGAAGACCCAGGACACGCCGGAGGGACCAGGTCCCTGTGGCCTGGGGTCCCCCCAAGAACAGCTGGAGGAAGTGTGCGCGGATCGGGAAGTCGGGGCATCTCCGCTCAGACTGCTGCGGACGGATGGATGGACAGGGATGAACAGTTTTATGAGGCACAAAGCAAAGAGCAGGTCCACATGGAAGATGAAAGACTAACTGGCTCTACAAATAGTCCCTTTGGGTGATTATTTAGGAGATAAGGGGATAAGTTGTGTTTCACTCACATAGATTTAAGGTTAAGTGCCGCTGGGGCGACCTGTAGGAGCAGTGGGCAGCCAGGGTAGGCCGGCGCTCGGGGACCCATCTCCAGATGTGGAGCCAGGCTCCTAGTCAGAAACACCTGGCTGGAGGATTCATCTACCATTGTTCATAAGGTTCTTATAGAAAGACACGAGGTATAACAAAAACATTTAGTGTCTTTCTAAAAGAACCGTATAAACAATTGTTGAAACAAGTATGATAATACATGTTTTAGTGTAAATGAAAGTGAAGGTTTTACATATTTTTTAGAAACTAGAAGATCTTGGCTTTCAAATAAAGTATCACACTGACATATAGACTGTAAGCCCCAGTCAAAATGCTTTGAGATTTGGATATGCATAATTGGAGAAAATAACTCTAACCCTAAGATGGCAGATAACAGGTTAAAGGTTGTTACTACATAACCACGGTAACCACATCATCAAGGTGTCCCTGGTCTGCCTCCAGAGCAGGAGCTGAAACTGTCCCTCTAAATGAGACCCTGGTCCTGTCTCTCCCCTCGGCCCCTGACGTCCTTTGAGCCTGCATGTCCCTGTGGTGAGGACGGTCCGCTCAGGCCACGTCAGTCCACATCCATCACACTGGCCTAGTGACTAATGTCCCTCCTGCAACTCGCTGACTCACACTTCGGGACAATCACATCCAAACTATCGCTGTCCCAGGCGTCCCGCTCTCTGATGTATGCTCATGGGTAAAACCAAACCATATTAGCAGAGGAACACATGGAGCCGAGTGTACATATGATATATGAAACAAGCTTGCATTTTTAGCTAATGGCCTAGGGTGCCGGGATGAACACACTTGCGGGTGATTTATTCTGTTGCTAAATAGCGGGTACAAGCTGGAAAAAAGCATAATAGCATTTACGGCCATCTAATGAAATGAATGAAATGGCAGGTTTTACAGAACTATGGCCCCGACTCTGAAATGAGAGAATTCAATGTTATTCATGCGACAGACAACTCCCAGAAGACTCCCAAAATACAGATGGGAACACTTGAGCAGAAGATGAAGAGATGACCAAAGAGAAAACCGTGTGGAAGAAGCAAAATACTACTTCAGGACGTTTTTTGATGACAAATAACATGTAACGCGGTTCATAAAAAGCTCATACAAATATTTGAACCTGATGAGTACAGAAACTGTGTCAGGTTATGGCTGAACTGATATTATCACATTCTACAGAAAGACTTGGATTTATTAAAGTGGCTGTACTTGGCTTACGCTTTACAAGCCTGTGTTACCAAGTTTCCCTACAGGTGCTACACTGTCGGTAAGCTACTGTTTTAGCCACAGCTGCCCTGGGGTCAACTGACAGAAGCGAGGCTACCAGTCTGTGCCATTGGCCTCTCCGAGCAACACCACCCACTCTCACACACAATACATTCATTTTGGCCTATTGTACATGTTTTAGTGGTAGGGGACAACGGGGAGGACACGTAAACTCCACAGAAAGACCCGTCCGGCCGGAGATCGAACCCGGGACCTTCTAGCTGTGAAGCACACACGCTAACCGCAGCGCCACTGTGTAGTAGAGTGTGTTCACGGTGGAGTCTGTTATATGAGCGAGCCTTCACATTCAAGGTCTTCTAATCGGCAAGTGTAATAACCGATCAGCGAAAGGCTTTATACGAAGCAAACGGGACGCGGCCAGAAGAGACTAATGAGGATTTAAACAAAGAGTACATGTCTCCATTGTGAGATCAATAAAGGCTATCTTAACTGTTTCAATCAATGTACGTTTGGAACAGGACCAAAACATGTTTTAGATCGACGGCAACAAGAAGAAAATCCTCTCAGAGAAGATGAAGAAGGAACATAAGTTCGTTTAAGAATTTATTTTCCTAGTGGTTACTTTGGTTCCGGTCGTGCTCTGTGATTGGATTAATACAAAACTTTTCCAGATCTGATTGGCTGTTAGCAAAGTTTCAGACGGTCCTGCTTTTGAACAGAAACAAAAAGCAGGAACGGATGGTGGGCCAGGCACCAATGCTAAAATCAACTAGCACGGCATAGGGCTGGGCTGTATCATATGGTGCATGCCATGGTTACACTGGTGTAATGTTTGGACACAGCTGTAATACAGCTGTAGAGTGATATAATCTGCATGCCTCTACAACAGATTGTGACTGGAGTCAGGACAGACATTGTAGCTAATGCTCCGGGCTAATGCTAAGCTACAGCAGCAGAAACCTGACTGTGGAGGCTTCTCTGTTGCAGTAGACCATCTTTGTGAGGATGAACTCCGATGTAGCACATGGAAACCTGGGACACAATGAGAGGCAGCCACATTGTTTCACCCACGTTGAACGGTCAAAATGTATGTTTGTAAAAATGTAATGTTGATTAAATGGACCAATCAGCATTGAGCTATTTAATTGGTCCAGTCACCGTGGAAACGTGGTGTTTGACAAAGGTTTCATGTAGCACTGCATGGTGTAAAACCGGGACACCTGGGATAAAGCAATGGTTTTGGAGAAATCCACTGGGCCATGGGACGGAGGGCTCAAAAGTGGGACTGTCCCAAGTAAACTGGGACATGTGGTCACTTTAAGCATAGCCTGCTCACAGTTCCTTAGCATAGGCCTGTCACAATCATTTCTAAATCAACTCATTGTTCAACTGACAGAAAAAAGTATGTTTTTAGGCTCAATAATTACCGTCTGTACATTTATTTATATTTTCCCTTCATTTTTATCCTATTTTTGTAATATTTGAACACTTTTACTGAAGTAAATATATGTTTCATTGAGTTGATGTTAATTGCAACTCGTGAGTTATACAGAACATGTCATTACGTACTTTGAGAACAAGAGATTACTGACATTTACATCAGTAAATCACGTGGTCCTCCATAATATCGTTTATCACAATATTTTCCTGCCTCAATATATCGAACTTCAAATGTTCTTATCATGACTGGCCTACCGTAGCATGGCACAAAGAAAAGCACCATGTAAAAGTGATCAAAGCTAACATCCACCGCGTCTTCATCCTCATGCTAAAACATCATGTGGCAGCCAAACGCGCGTCGCAGATGTTTTATTTTGTTGTCCTTAAATTGATTTATTTAATTCAAAGAATTAAATCAATCAATTTACCCCAGGTGTCGTATTGTTCTCATGATATTTGTTTTTTATGTTGCGATATGCATTTTCAGCCATAGCTGCCCTGCACTGGCATGGTGTTGCCTGTCCAACCAAAATACACGGTTTTCCTCTTCTTTACAAAGGTGTATCTGGGATCAGGGCTGATTCCTTTGAGTTCCCGATGAGAGTGGCGTTTTTGAAAGAAAACCATAAGAAATACTCTTTGCTGTCTGCTAGAAGCCACAAGGAGGTCACATGTGGCTTCCAGCAGACAACAGGACTTCTAATGTTTTTCTTTCAAAAATGGCTTCTTCTACCCACTGCTCTATAAAAGGCCAGATTTGAGCAGTGTACGACTAATAGTTGTCCAGTGGACAGTTTCCCCCACCTGAGCTGTAGCTCTCTGCAGTTCATCCAGGGTCATCAGAGGCTTCTTGGTAACAGGTCTGGTCAGTGCTGTCCTTGTTCGGTCAGTAAGTTTAGGAGGACGGCCGGGTCTTGGTAGGTTTGCAGTGATGCCATACTCTTTCCATTCCTGGATGGTGTATTTAACTGTACTTTGAGAGATGTTCAAAGCTTTGGAAATCTTTTTATACCCTAACCCAGCGTTATACTTCTCAATAACTTTATCTCGGACCCGTCTGGTGTGTTCTTGGACTTCATGATGCTGTCTGCTCCCCGATAGTCTCTTAACAGACCTCTGAGACCATCACAGAGCAGCTGTATTTGAACTGACATTAGATTACACACAGGTACACTCTATTTAGTCACATGAGATCATTCAGAAATCATCAGGCAACTTCTGAAGGCAATTGGTGCACTAAAAGTTAAAGGGGGGCCGGTACTTAAGCACATCCCGATTGTGTGTCACTTAGTGTGTGTCTTTCACATAAAATTTCTATTAAATATATTTATGTTTATGGTCCATAGCATGGCAAAATGTCGACAAGTTAAAGGAGGGCCGATACTTATGTATGTATATTTGCCATGTGTGACACACTCAGGAATTCATGCTCTTGAAGGGGCTTGTGTTTGACACGTGTTGTAGAGTAAATGTGTGTGTGTATGTGTGCGGCAAAAACACGGACCTTGTTGCATTGTCTTCACCTACATGTTTATCGTGCGATGGAAGATAAAAGTTCAATCTAAATAAGTGCAAATTATTGGGTGGTGGTTCAAAGTTGTACACAGAAACGTGCATATAATTCATTTACATAAACCATTCTGGTGTGGGATTGTGAGAGCTAGAAATGAGTTTGGACCAAAACTAAACATTTCACATTTTGAACAGAAAAAATTACATTTACATTTACATTACAACTGCACAACAAATAAACAAATATTCCTTAACAGCATTTCATAAACTGAAAAAGCATGAGATATTGGATATTTGTAGCCGATGTCTTAGTTTAGTTTAGTTTAGTTTAATTTAGTTTAGTTTAATTTAGTTTAATTTAGTTTAGTTTAGTTTAATTTAGTTTAGTTTAGTTTAGTTTAATTTAGTTTAGTTTAGTTTAGTTTAATTTAGTTTAGTTTAATTTAGTTTAGTTTAGTTTAGTTTAGTTTAATTTAGTTTAGTTTAGTTTAGTTTAGTTTAGATTAGTTTAGTTTAGTTTAGTTTAGTTTAATTTAGTTTAGTTTAATTTAGTTTAGTTTAGTTTAGTTTAGTTTAATTTAGTTTAGTTTAGTTTAGATTAGTTTAGTTTAGTTTAGTTTAGTTTAGTTTAGTTTAGTTGTTTATTTGAGCAGTTACTCTGCTAAAAAGCAGTGGGCCGAAGCTTATATCCGATCCCATTATCGGATCGGGGCGTCCCTAATATAAACACAGGTGTGTGAGCTGGTCTCGTTGTCCCTGAAAGTCCTCCGTGTGAGGAGGACGTGTGTTTGAAGACTGAGGGTCAGACTGACCGTCCTGACGGGCTCCTGGCTCAGCTCCTTCTCTGTCACTGCCCCCTCCTCCGTGTGAACGCTGAGGCCCCTCTTGGCTAGCAGCTGCACCAGGGCCGGGACGTCCTCCGGGGCCCCGCCGCGTCTCCCAGGGGCCGCTCTGCAGTACAGCTGTGGGGACAGCAGCAGGCGGGACAGGCCCGGTCTGAGGTGCTCCTGTCCATACTGGTCAGTGTAGAAAGGGTCCTGCAACTCCTCCTCCGGGACAGGTTCTGAGGGGACAGGAGGGGACAGCGTCAGCACATGACGGGACATGAGGGGACATGACAGGACATGACAGGAAAGCCTCAGCACAGGGTCATGAGGGGACATGAGGGATCAGCATAGGGACATGAGGGGACATGAGGGGGCAGCGTCAGCACAGGGACATGAGAGGACAGAAGGGGTCAGCATCGGCATAGGGACATGAGGGGACAGAAGGGGTCAGGATCCGCATAGGGACATGAGGGGACATGAGGGGGCAGCGTCAGCACAGGGACATGAGAGGACAGGAGGGGTCAGCATCGGCATAGGGACATGAGAGGACAGAAGGGGTCAGCATCGGCATAGGGACATGAGGGGACAGAAGGGGTCAGGATCCGCATAGGGACATGAGGGGACATGAGGGGGCAGCGTCAGCACAGGGACATGAGAGGACAGAAGGGGTCAGCATCGGCATAGGGACATGAGGGGATAGAAGGGGTCAGCATCGGCATAGGGACATGAGGGGACAGAAGGGGTCAGCATCAGCATAGGGACATGAGGGGACAGAAGGGGTCAGCATCGGCATAGGGACATGAGGGGACAGAAGGGGTCAGCATCGGCATAGGGACATGAGGGGACAGAAGGGGTCAGCATCGGCATAGGGACATGAGGGGACAGAAGGGGTCAGCATCGGCATAGGGACATGAGGGGACAGAAGGGGTCAGCATCGGCATAGGGACATGAGGGGACAGCATCAGCATAGGGACATGAGGGGACAGAAGGGGTCAGCATCAGCATAGGGACATGAGGGGAAAGAAGGGGTCAGCATCGGCATAGGGACATGAGGGGACAGAAGGGGTCAGCATCAGCATAGGGACATGAGGGGACAGCATCAGCATAGGGACATGAGGGGACAGGAGGGGACAGCGTCAGCATAGGGACATGAGGGGAAAGAAGGGGTCAGCATCGGCATAGGGACATGAGGGGACAGAAGGGGTCAGCATCAGCATAGGGACATGAGGGGACAGCATCAGTATAGGGACATGAGGGGACAGGAGGGGACAGCGTCAGCATAGGGACAGAAGGGGACAGCATCAGCATAGGGACATGAGGCGACAGCGTCAGCACAGGGACATGAGGGGACAGGAGGGGACAGTGTCAGCATAGGGACATGAGGGGTCAGCATCAGCATAGGGACATGAGGGGACAGAAGGGATCAGCATCGGCATAGGGACATGAGGGGACAGAAGGGGTCAGCATCGGCATAGGGACATGAGGGGACAGAAGGGGTCAGCATCAGCATAGGGACATGAGGGGAAAGCAGGGGTCAGCATCGGCATAGGGACATGAGGGGACAGAAGGGGTCAGCATCAGCATAGGGACATGAGGGGACAGCATCAGCATAGGGACATGAGGGGACAGCATCAGCATAGGGACATGAGGCGACAGCGTCAGCACAGGGACATGAGGGGACAGGAGGGGACAGTGTCAGCATAGGGACATGAGGGGACAGCATCAGCATAGGGACATGAGGCGACAGCGTCAGCACAGGGACATGAGGGGACAGGAGGGGACAGTGTCAGCATAGGGACATGAGGGGACAGCGTCAGCACAGGGACATGAGGGGACAGGAGGGGACAGCATCAGCATAGGGACATGAGGCGACAGCGTCAGCACAGGGACATGAGGGGACAGGAGGGGACAGTGTCAGCATAGGGACATGAGGGGACAGCGTCAGCACAGGGACATGAGGGGACAGGAGGGGACAGCATCAGCATAGGGACATGAGGCGACAGCGTCAGCACAGGGACATGAGGGGACAGGAGGGGACAGTGTCAGCATAGGGACATGAGGGGACAGCGTCAGCACAGGGACATGAGGGGACAGCATCAGCATAGGGACATGAGGCGACAGCGTCAGCACAGGGACATGAGGGGACAGGAGGGGACAGTGTCAGCATAGGGACATGAGGCGACAGCGTCAGCACAGGGACATGAGGGGACAGGAGGGGACAGCATCAGCATAGGGACATGTGGCGACAGCGTCAGCACAGGGACATGAGGGGACAGGAGGGGACAGCGTCAGCATAGGGACATGAGGCGACAGGAGGGGACAGCATCAGCACAGGGACATGAGGGGACAGGAGGGGACAGCGTCAGCACAGGGACATGAGGGGACAGGAGGGAACAGCATCAGCATAGGGACATGAGGGGACAGCGTCAGCACAGGGACATGAGGGGACAGGAGGGGACAGCGTCAGCCTAGGGACATGAGGCGACAGCGTCAGCACAGGGACATGAGGGGACAGGAGGGGACAGTGTCAGCATAGGGACATGAGGGGACAGCGTCAGCACAGGGACATGAGGGGACAGGAGGGGACAGTGTCAGCATAGGGACATGAGGCGACAGCGTCAGCACAGGGACATGAGGGGACAGGAGGGGACAGCATCAGCATAGGGACATGAGGGGACAGCGTCAGCACAGGGACATGAGGGGACAGGAGGGGACAGCGTCAGCACAGGGACATGAGGGGACAGTGTCAGCACAGGGACATGAGGGGACAGCATCAGCACAGGGACATGAGGGGACAGGAGGGGACAGCATCAGCATAGGGACATGAGGGGACAGCGTCAGCACAGGGACATGAGGGGACAGGAGGGGACAGCGTCAGCACAGGGACATGAGGGGACAGTGTCAGCACAGGGACATGAGGGGACAGCATCAGCATAGGGACATGAGGGGACAGCGTCAGCATAGGGACATGAGGGGACAGGCTCTGTAAGGTTGCATAACTCTGTGAGTAAATGGAACAGGAAGTGGCGTCTTCACAGATATAAAGTGAAGGCGGTGACACTACGGACGGCCTGCAGATGGCGCTGAAACATGTAAAGTTACACAATGAACAGTTTAATGCACAGGCCCCGCCCACTGCTATAGGTCAGAGTGTCTTGATCTGAGAGACAGGTGATCATTTTGGAAACATTTTGGAAAAACATTATTTTGGGGAAAATTTGAATTATTGGGGGAAATAACGAAAATAAAATATTATAAAATAAAAATGAGCTAAAATGTGGGGGCAATTGGGAAAACGAGAAAAAATTGGGACAAAAATAAGAAAAAGAATGGGGGGGGGGGGTAATGGGGCAAACACTGTGCATTTGAAAATAAAGAGTAGGGGGCGGGGAGAAATTGGGGAAATGATCCTAAGAAAGCATTTTGAACCTGAAGCCTCATTATTTCTCCAGTGACCTCATGAAAACTGAAGCTTCTGGCCGTTTCTGGTCTGCCATTTTCCACACTGCACACTGCTGAGGCTTACGTAAACGCTCCTGAAGGAGCCACAATGGATGACGTCAGGATGGAGCTCTGAAGGAAAGCCCCCAAAACACGTCCGTGCGAAATCCAACCCTCCAGAGATGACCGACACGCAAATATCGCCTCAGCTCCTAAACAAAGACACACAGGCCGGTCCCGGTACCGTGAGCCAGCGCTGCGGCGGCGGAGGAGGAGCGGTGACACACTGACACACTTCTGCTGCTGCGTGGCCCACTTCCAGCCTTTAGCCCCGGCTCCTCAGGACGCGCCGGGGAGAGCGCGTGTCAGTAACAGACATTTACCGATCAACATATCCCACAGTCCTGGGGCAGACCTGGGTTAGTCCTGGGTTAGTCCTGGGTTAGTCCTGGGTTAGTCCTGGGTTAGTCCTGGGTTAGACCTGGGTTGGACCTCGTCTGAGTCCTGTTAGATCATGTTTGTGTTTTCTTGTGCTCTGGTTTTGCCGCGGTTTAGTTCTGTTTTAACCATTGACTTATAGTTTTGACCTGGTGTGAGCCCCTTTTTGTCCTCTTCAAGATCCTGTGTTCTGTTTTGGTTTGAGACTTGGTTTAGTCCCGATTTTGTCCAGGTTCTCGAGGTTTTTTGGAGCTCTTTGTGGCCTGGTTTTGTTCACTGGTTCTCGTTTAGTCCTGGTTTAGCTGGTTTTGTCCTGGGTGAGTGATTCTTTTTACCCCGGATTTAGTCTGCGTTAAGACCTGGTTTAGTCCTGGTCCTGGTTTAGCCCCACAGTCCGTGCTCGGACCTCACATCTAGGCACAGGCTAATTAAGATCTAAATAAAGGATTTCACCCTGAAATATTGATGAATTTGGAACGGAAACTGCGCTCTGGTGGAGCACACTCAGGGTGACTCGGACCAGGCCCCGGCCGGCTCCGAGGAGGGTCCCTTCGCCTCTGCCCGCGCCCCACCCATCACCACCCCCATCACCAGCGGGCACCCGTGGGTCCTACCTGCCTCTCCTCCTCCGCCGCCGTCGTGCGCTCTCCGGAACAGCCACCGCAGGCTGGCGCACAGCTTGGCCCGGCTCGGCTCGTAGCGGTCCAGCGGGGTGAGGTCCAGGCCTGCGGGGAGACAAGAGCCAGGGCCGGGAGTCTCCACCATGGTTGGCCTAACCCGGGATGAGACAGGCAGGAGGAGTGATGGAGGAGTGGTGCAGAGCGCATGCGCAGTGTGGGCAGGGAGGTGCGCTGGGGATGATGCGCGGGCGTGAGAGTGCGCGGCGGCGAATGTTCAGACAAATATATGTGTGCTTCTCCGATAGGCTTTAGTCTGATGGAGCTCGTTTGAGGCGAGCGCGTGGGGAGGTCACCCTTATATTTATGTAAGATTATAGACTTGATCTTTACATGATTTGAAACGAATAAAAAATACCAGCTCCTCAACTGGAGAGCAACAGTGTAATGCCTCATTTGAAAGCTAAGACCTACAAACATAATCGTAACGTTTTTGTCACATTCTAGTTGCGTTTTCATTATTGTTTTTGTCGTTATTTTGATGCTTCCTTTTTTAAAGCTTTTTGATTTGGGTAAAGCCAAAGGGGAGAAAATGTGCTCGGTTAAGAGGTTAAAGGCACACTGCGTAATATTTTGGACTTGCCATCAACACAAAACACCCTAATGACCAGCTGCACACAGGAAATCTGCAATGGGTTTGGACCTACAGTATGCATGACCCATTTAAATGTCCAGTTCTACTGACTTTAGTCACATCTCCATGGAGACGAGCTGGAGACGTCCCCACTCCTGGTAAAGTTACAGTCTTGTCTTAGAAGAGCGGAGCCGCTCACAGTGAAGGCACATGTTTGTTTGTACATTTATGATGAAAATATCTGTCGTAAAATAAATGCTTGTATTCCAATATTATTTATTGGGTACAATCTTACGCTGTGTGGCTTTAACAATACTTGGTTTACAAAACCAAGACTTTTTTTGATACCTATACTAAAATTTAGTTCATTTATATTTTTGATCTGTAACATTTTGTGCTGTCCCTGGACCCAACAGCATCAAAACTTGGTCTCTAAATATATACTGTTTTTTTGGTACCTGCCATAGCTCCACAGCTGCATAGCTCCATAGCTGCATAGCTCCATAGCTCCATAGCTCCACAGCTGCATAGCTCCATAGCTGCATAGCTACATAGCTCCATAGCTCCATAGCTCCATAGCTGCATAGCTACATAGCTCCATAGCTCCATAGCTGCACAGCTGCATAGCTACATAGCTCCATAGCTCCATAGCTGCATAGCTACATAGCTACATAGCTCCATAGCTCCATAGCTGCATAGCTCCATAGCTCCACAGCTGCATAGCTCCATAGCTGCATAGCTCCATAGCTGCATAGCTCCATAGCTCCATAGCTCCATAGCTACATAGCTCCATAGCTGCATAGCTCCATAGCTGCATAGCTCCATAGCTCCACAGCTGCATAGCTCCATAGCTGCATAGCTCCATAGCTGCATAGCTGCACAGCTGCATAGCTCCATAGCTCCACAGCTGCATAGCTCCATAGCTGCATAGCTCCATAGCTGCATAGCTCCATAGCTCCATAGCTACATAGCTACATAGCTCCATAGCTGCATAGCTGCATAGCTGCACAGCTCCATAGCTGCATAGCTCCATAGCTCCATAGCTCCATAGCTGCATAGCTCCATAGCTCCATAGCTCCATAGCTACATAGCTCCATAGCTCCACAGCTGCATAGCTCCACAGCTGCATAGCTCCATAGCTGCATAGCTCCATAGCTCCATAGCTGCATAGCTCCATAGCTACATAGCTCCATAGCTCCACAGCTGCATAGCTCCATAGCTGCATAGCTGCACAGCTCCATAGCTCCATAGCTGCATAGCTCCATAGCTCCATAGCTCCATAGCTACATAGCTCCATAGCTCCACAGCTGCATAGCTCCACAGCTGCATAGCTCCATAGCTGCATAGCTCCATAGCTCCATAGCTCCATAGCTCCATAGCTCCATAGCTCCATAGCTGCATAGCTGCACAGCTGCATAGCTCCATAGCTGCATAGCTCCATAGCTCCATAGCTACATAGCTACATAGCTGCATAGCTGCACAGCTCCATAGCTGCATAGCTGCACAGCTCCATAGATGCATAGCTCCATAGCTCCATAGCTCCATAGCTACATAGCTCCACAGCTGCACAGCTCCACAGCTGCATAGCTCCATAGTTGCATAGCTGCACAGCTGCATAGCTCCATAGCTCCACGGCTGCATAGCTCCATAGCTCCATAGCTGCATAGCTGCACAGCGCCATAGCTGCATAGCTCCATAGCTACATAGCTCCACAGCTGCATAGCTCCATAGCTGCATAGCTGCACAGCTCCATAGCTGCCTAGCTCCATAGCTCCATAGCTGCACAGCTCCATAGCTGCATAGCTGCATAGCTCCATAGCTCCATAGCTGCACAGCTCCACAGCTGCATAGCCCCATAGCTCCACAGCTGCATAGCTCCATAGCTCCATGCCTGCATGGCTGCATAGCTCCATAGCTCCATAGCTGCATAGCTCCATAGCTCCATAGCTGCATAGCTCCATAGATCCATAGCTCCACAGCTGCATAGCTCCATAGATCCATAGCTGCATAGCTCCATAGCTCCATAGCTGCATAGCTCCATAGCTCCATAGCTGCATAGCTCCACAGCTCCATAGCTCCATAGCTGCACAGCTCCATAGCTGCATAGCAGCATAGCTCCACAGCTGCATAGCTCCATAGCTCCACAGCTGCATAGCTCCATAGCTCCATAGCTCCATACCTGCATAGCTGCATAGCTCCATAGCTCCATAGCTGCATAGCTCCATAGCTCCATAGCTGCATAGCTCCATAGATCCATAGCTCCACAGCTGCATAGCTGCATAGCTCCATAGCTGCACAGCTCCATAGCTGCATAGCTCCATAGCTCCATAGCTGCACAGCTCCATAGCTGCATAGCTCCACAGCTGCATAGCTCCATAGCTCCATAGCTGCACAGCTCCATAGCTGCATAGCTCCACAGCTGCATAGCTCCATAGCTCCATAGCTGCACATCTCCATAGCTGCATAGCTCCATAGCTGCATAGCTCCACAGCTGCATAGCTCCATAGCTGCACAGCTCCATAGCTGCATAGCTCCATAGCTGCATAGCTCCACAGCTGCATAGCTGCATAGCTCCATAGCTGCACAGCTGCATAGCTCCATAGCTGCACAGCTCCATAGCTGCATAGCTCCATAGCTGCATAGCTCCATAGCTGCATAGCTCCATAGCTGCACAGCTGCATAGCTCCACAGCTCCATAGCTGCACAGCTCCATAGCTGCATAGCTGCACAACTCCATAGCTGCATAGCTCCACAGCTCCATAGCTACATAGCTACATAGCTCCACAGCTCCACAGCTGCATAGCTCCATAGCTGCATAGCTGCACAGCTCCATAGCTGCATAGTTCCATAGCTCCATAGCTGCACAGCTCCATAGCTGCAAAGCTCCATAGCTCCCTAGCTCCACAGCTGCATAGCTCCATAGCTCCACAGCTCCATAGCTCCATAGCTCCACAGCTCCATAGCTCCATAGCTGCATAGCTCCATAGCTCCATAGCTCCATAGTTACATAGCTGCATAGCTCCATAGCTCCATAGCTCCATAGCTCCACAGCTCCATAGCTCCATAGCTCCACAGCTCCATAGCTCCATAGCTCCATAGCTCCATAGCTCCATAGCTCCACAGCTCCATAGCTCCATAGCTGCATAGCTCCATAGCTCCATAGCTCCACAGCTCCATAGCTCCATAGCTCCACAGCTCCATAGCTCCATAGCTCCACAGCTCCATAGCTCCATAGCTCCACAGCTCCATAGCTCCATAGCTGCATAGCTCCATAGCTCCATAGCTCCATAGCTGCATAGCATTATAGCACCATAGCTCCATAGTTACATAGCTCCATAGCTGCATAGCTGCATAGCTCCATAGCTACATAGCTCTATAGCTACATAGCTACATAGCTCAATAGCTCCATCTACATAGCTACATAGCTACATAGCTCCATCTACATAGCTCCATAGCTCCATAGCTGCACAGTTCCATAGCTACATAGCTCCATAGCCTTCACTAGTACTGATCTGGGAATGTGTCATTAAGTCCATCTCAAAGGGCTCTCCGAGGTGCAGAAACCATTTGACCGTGTTTGGCTTTTCAGGCCGTGGGGTCTTCAACGTGAAGTACATTGTGTGGGTGCTCACTGAAACAGTGGGTTGACCGTTTTGAATTGCCGAGAAAAAGAATAAAGAGCACCTACAGCGGGAAAAATGTGGCACTGGATTTGAAACCACAAGTAATTTTGTTTGACCCTCAAATCGTTTTCCGTAATTTATATAACGTTTGCAGCAGTTCCACGCCGAATTGCATAGCGGCGTATCAGAGGTAACAGGACTATTCCCTGCCAGAGTGGGATCATTACTGTTTATTTTTTATTTTATTTATTCATTTATTTCAAAAGTGGCATTTAGTTATACACAACAAAACTGCTGCTGGGTTAGGACTGAGTCAAGAGCGATATCAGCCCCTGTACTAAACAAATCACCTTCCATCAGTCTGTTCATTTTTCTTTTTTACAACATATAAAATTACCATCAAACGAGTTCCAAATATAATTGAGTGTATTTTGCAATAGGAGAATGTTACGTTGATGTTATCGTTGGTGCGGCCTTCTGACTCTGTTCAGGCTGCTCATGTGGCCCACTCCCCCATCTATGGGTTAGTTAGCTATCTATGGGTCCACTTTTCCTCGTTTATAACACCCCTCCAGGCTCAGAGACGGTTCTCTGTCAAAGTGAGATTAGGGTCATTCTTAATTACTGCATACACGTGTCATCCCCTCCTGGAACCGCCACCTTAACGTGGGGGAGGGTTTGAGCCTGAATGATCCTGGAGCTCTGTGGTCGGGGGCTTGGTGCCCCTGGTAGGGTCTCCCAGGGCAAACAGGTCCTAGGTGACGGGTCAGACAAAGAGCGGTTCAGAAGCCCCTTATGAGAGACCAACAGGCCCGGTTAGAACCATGAGGCCGTCCTTCTGTGGACCCACCACCTGCAGGGGGCGCTATAGGGGCTGGTGCAGCTCCAACAGCTGCCCCCACGACCCGACAACGGACAAGTGGAAGAAAATGGATGGATGGATGGACTTTGTGTTACATCTCAAAGTGGCAGAATGGCCACACAGCCCCTGAATAAGGAAATTACTACATAATTACTACAAGGCAAGGCAAGTTTATTTGTAGAGCACAATTCATACACAAGGCAATTCAAAGTGCTTTCACAGTTGCATAAAGTTACAAGAAAACAGATCAAATCAATCATTAAAACATCAACATAAAAATTAATCAATGACAGTAAAAGGCAAGAGTGCAGATAAAATACTTTCAGTTTTCATCTGCTCGGGTAAAAAGAGCTGTTTTCAGCCTGGATTTGAACATTGTCAGAGTTGAGGCCTGTCTCACATCCTCATGAAGACTGTTCCAGATTTTAGCTGCATGAAACTGAAACGCAGCCTCACCGTGTTTATTATTGACTCTGGGAACCACCAGGAGACCCCTGCCTGAAGTTCTCAGGGCCCGAGATGGTTCATACGGCTCTAACATGTCAGAGATGGACTTTGGTGCTAAACCATGAAACGACTTGTACACAAGCAGAGCTGTTTTAAATTTTGCGCACAGAACACACACGACACACGAGCGAGGCCCTTCTCTGTGGAGAATGTGGCAGAACTGGTTTGTTCAGGGCGACTCCTGAGACTGCTGCAGTCAGCGCAATAGTCAGAGCAGTGTGTGTCACTGCGCTGCTCAACGGAACCTCAGCACTGGCCCCTCAGCACTGACCATCTCATTTGGATTCCCGGAGGGAGGTTCTATGTCCTGGAATCAATTACACATCTTTTGCGTGAAAATTAGAAGAAGAAAGGGAAAAAATACTTGGTTTTAAGAAAATCACAACAGAAGACGTTAGAGAAAGAAATATTTAAAACCATAGCTCCTCCACCTTTCACTGAGGCGGAGAACACACAGGCGGACACGTAAGGCGATCAGCCCCGCGAGAAATCCCCAAACTCCCTAATTAACAATAAGTATGCACCCAAACAAAGCCTTGGGTTAAAAAAAAGTAATAATAAAAAAAAGAAAAGAAAAGAAACATGAACACACTACTGTTTTTTTCTCTCCCTGTCCAGATTCGTCGTAGCGGCCTCTGTGGCCCCGCTGTATGAAACCGCGCCCTACCCTGCGCCTCAAAGCCGCAGCACCATGAGCTCCAGCACCCGCCCCATGCCCCAACCACGGCGGCGGCTCACAGAGCCTCTCACACCAGCTGGCGAGAAGTGCCCAAACCTGGGAGCAGAAGAAGCGGCGGAAGCAGGAATACGCTCAGACGGAAACCGAAGCTCACGGATCACTACGTGGACACTTTGTAGGGATGGTGGGCCGAGCTGGTCGTCAGACCCTGTGCAAACTCCACACAGAAAGGCCCCGTCCAGGTGGGAATCGAACCCCGGACCTTCTAGCTGTGAAGCACGAGCTCCTGTACCACAGGAAGATCTCCTTGCCTTTTGTTGTGAGTACAAGCCATTGGGAGCGGAACGTTAGTTTTAGGTTTGGTTACTAACCAACCCTCATGAGCCACAGGCTAACGTTATTTGAACGTTTTGTGCTACCTGGGCGGGTTCCCGCCTCCTGTGGACTTTGAGAAACCTAAGCCATATTTGCCAGAGCCAGGACTACAGGCTAAGGAGATCGCTGAGCCACATTGCGGAGCGCACATGACAACTAAGGAGCAATTACGTTACCGCTAACGTGTTTTGATTCTCTTAGAATGTGAAAACTCACGGCTTCAGTAGTGAAGATAGGCTACAAACTGAGTCCTTTTATTGGAATAGGCAATACTTCACCGTATCTGTGTTACCTAATGAGCAACAAAAACATTTTCTCGACCCACTGTGCCCCACTTTGCACATACAGTGCCTTGCGAAAGTATTCGGCCCCCTTGAACTTTGACCTTTTGCCACATTTCAGGCTTCAAACATAAAGATATAAAACTGTACTTTTTTGTGAAGAACCAACAACAAGTGGGACACAATCATGAAGTGAAACGAAATTTATTGGATATTTCAAACATTTTTAACATATAAAAAACTGAAAAATTGTTAATACTTTGTAGCGCCACCTTTTGCTGCGATTACTGCTGTAAGTCCTTGGGGTTTGTCTCTATCAGTTTTGCACATTGAGAGACTGAAATATTTGCCCATTCCTCCTTGCAAAACAGCTGGAGCTCAGTGAAGTTGGATGGACAGCGTTTGTGAACAGCAGTTTTCAGTTCTTTCCACAGATTCTCGATTGGATTCAGGTCTGGACTTTGACTTGGCCATTCTAACACCTGGATATGTTTATTTGTGAACCACTCTATTGTAGATGTTGCTTTATGTTTTGGATCATTGTCTTGTTGGAAGACAAATCTCCGTCCCAGTCTCAGGTCTTTTGCAGACTCCATCAGGTTTTCTTCCAGAATGGTCCTGTATTTGGCTCCATCCATCTTCCCATCAATTTGAACCATCTTCCCTGTCCCTGCTGAAGAAAAGCAGGCCCAAACCATGATGCTGCCACCACCATGTTTGACAGTGGGGATGGTGTGTTCAGGGTGATGAGCTGTGTTGCTTTTACGCCAAACATAACGTTTTGCATTGTTGCCAAAAAGTTGGATTTTGGTTTCATCTGACCAGAGCACCTTCTTCCACATGTTTGGTGTGACTCCCAGGTGGCTTGTGGCAAACTTTAAATGACACTTTTTATGGATATCTTTAAGAAATGGCTTTCTTCTTGCCACTCTTCCATAAAGGCCAGAGTTGTGCAGTATACGACTGATTGTTGTCCTATGGACAGAGTCTCCCACCTCAGCTGTACATTTCTGCAGTTCATCCAGAGTGATCATGGGCCTCTTGGCAGCATCTCTGATCAGTTTTCTCCTTGTATGAGCTGAAGGTTTAGAGGGACGGCCGGGTCTTTGTAGATTTGCAGTGGTCTGATACTCCTTCCATTTCAATATTATCGCTTGCACAGTGCTCCTTGGGATGTTTAAAGCTTGGGAAATCTTTTTGTATCCAAATCCGGCTTTAAACTTCTCCACAACAGTATCTGGGACCTGCCTGGTGTGTTCCTTGTTCTTCATGATGCTCTCTGTGCTTTAAACTGACCTCTGAGACTATCACAGAGCAGGTGCATTTATACGGAGACTTGTTTACACACAGGTGGATTCTATTTATCATCATTAGTCATTTAGGTCAACATTGGATCATTCAGAGATCCTCACTGAACTTCTGGAGAGAGTTTGCTGCACTGAAAGGAAAGGGGCTGAATCATTTTGCACGCCCAATTTTTCAGTTGTTTATTTGTTAAAAATGTTTGAAATATACAATAAATTTGGTTTCACTTCATGATTGTGTCCCACTTGTTGTTGGTTCTTCACAAAAAATTACAGTTTTATATCTTTATGTTTCAAGCCTGAAATGTGGCAAAAGGTCAAAAAGTTCAAGGGGGCCGAATACTTTCGCAAGGCACTGTAGCTTTGTCCAAACCCACGTCTGCAGCGTGGAGGGAGGTTTCTGTATTTATTAAATGTAGCAACGCTGGAGACTGGACACAGGTCCAAGATGGGGACACGTGGTTCTCCGGAAATGCTAACGCATGGAGAAACCCTAGAATTGTTCTCGGGCCGCAAGGCGACATGGTTGTTGGCAGCAGCCACACCGGTGCTGACATATAAGAGATACTTTACGACAGTAGTCTTGCGTGCCATAAATTACATCTGGCCTGGTTACCAGGGTAACTCCCGCGATGAGACTGTATACCTCTTGTTTACCTGCATGTTGTTTATGCTAGTTCCGAACCCGAAGTAAAAGCCTTGCACTACGCACGACGTTTTGTGTGACATTCAATTACTTTACAGGTGCTACAGACGGTCCCAGAGGGACTTTGGCCAAAAAGCACGACCGAAATGGACCTGATCAAATTGCGAGTGGGTTCTTGATTCTTGCCCCTAGGTTGGGCTGATTGAAATAGAAAAAAAACTTCCAACTGTTTGGCGTAAATTAAGAGTTACACAGGTTTAAATCTTGTGTTTTCACAAGATTTGACTCTTCACCAGGTTTGCATAAAAAAAAAGAAAAAAAAAGAAAGAAAGAAATGTCACAGGTTCGTGTTCGATTGGAGTATGTTGGTGTGGTGTAGGCAATAATTTAAAGTAAACAGTTAAAAGGATAAAAATACAATTTAATGTAGGTGGTTAAAAGGGGACAAACTACAATAAAACAACCGGATACAACATTAAAAAGGCCTGTATAAAAGTGGAAATAAAACGTAGATTAAACGAGGGCTAAAACATGGGGGTGTAAAAGGGACTAAAAGTAAGGAGCGGGTGTGCGTGCTCTAAGGTGCGATCGTTCCGGTCGTCCAGGAAGGTGGTCCGGCCGGTTCCGGGAGCTGCATTCTAGGTCCAGGGGTCCTCCTCGGGGCACGTAAGCTGGGGGAGCCTGTCGCCGCTGCTCGACCCCGCCGAGCCTGTCCGGGGGACATCCATCTCCCAAGCGCTCCCTCGCCGCCTTCATGGCCTCGCCTCCTCGCGCTCGGCCTCTCCTGCACGTCCCCATAGCGGGCCGTGTGTCCCCGTTCCGTGTCCTCGTCTACTGTCGAAGGGGCACGCCACACCAGGCCAGGCCAGGCCAGGCCAGGCCAGGCCAGGCCAGGCCAGGCCGTGCGTGCCTGCCTGCCTGGCTCCTGCCCCCGTGTGTCCTCTGTCTATCACCTTTCTTTTGCGTGCCTGTCTTCCGTCACCAACCGCTTCCGCCTTTATCTCATGTCTCCCAGGTGTGCCCACTTGAGGAAATCAAAAAGGGGCGGGGCAACGAGCTTTGGGAATTTAAAAACACACATAAAATCAACCTTAAAACTAGTCCCTCGTGCCCGTGTCAGAAACACTAACGCAAAACGTGTGAAGGGTTACAATTTGATTCCAACAGAAATCTGTTTCATAATCTGATGGACAGATGCCAAAATGCATGCCTAAATTCAACATGATTAGAGGGTTGAAAGAATTATTATTTTTTAAATTGGCAGTCCAGAGCTGATCTTCTAAACTGAATTAGACAAAGAATGAAAATAGTATTATTTGTGTTATAATAGGCAAGGCAACTCAATGCGCCTCACAAAAGAAGATCATGCAAAATTACAATCAGGTTAAGTTAAGGCAAAGCACAAATATAGAAACATCAAGACATGGGGAATACACGGCACACGAGTCACACGAGTCAATTGCGCTGAGATTCCAGTTCATCAATTCCATAGTTTAGCGGTTCGGGAGGACAGCGAGCAGGTGGTCCAAGAGGAAAAATAAAAGTCAGACAAGACACTCGCAGAGGCAGGAAAAAGCACGAAAGGAGAAGTGAGCTGGTAATACTGGTTGCATGCTCTAGAAATCAGGCGCCACTTGGACCTGGTGAAATCAAAATGGGACATATATTTTTATCACACTTTCTTGGGGCAAAACTTGCGTGACGTTGGTAATTCGGGTCCTTATTTTTGTAACGATGTCAGCAAACTTTGAATGCTTTTGAGTTCACTTTTTACGTAGTTTTGAGGTCGTTTTCTTTGATGACATTTTTTGATTTGTCTTTTACCCTTTTGCACTGTGGCGCTGTCTCTTATTTCTCTTTTTTCTTTGAATTCCCTGTGATGGGTTACTGGAATGGATGGGAGAAAGACGATCACGCTTTCAAAATAAGAGCGCTCAACAAATTCTGTGCTAAAAATATGAAAAGCAGGCCCAAAGAAATGTGATGTTTCCCAAAAGACTCCACGTGCTCATATGATAACAGGATAACGGCCTGACCGACGTTGGTGGGATCACACATTTTAGATTTTTTATCACAATGACTTTCTGACCTGACGACTTACTGGGCAAACGCTTTTTGTGTTGCTGTCATTGTGTGTCTCCGTCGGTCGTTCTGGTTGACTTTCCTGCTGTCAGCATGCCAAGTGCACGCTCCCTCAATGCTTGTGGTATCTGTGGCATTTTGCTGTGAGACAAAACTGCACATTTCAGGGTGGCCTTTTATTGTGGGCAGTATAAGGTACACCTGTGCACTAATCATGATGTCAGATCAGCATCTTGATGTGGCACACCTGTGAGGTGGGATGGATTATCTCAGCAAAGCAGAAGTGCTCACTATCACACATTTGGACTGATTTGTGAACAATGTTTGAGAGAAATGGTAATATTGTGTATCTGGAATTAATTTTAGATCTTTAAGTCCATCTCATGAAAAATGGAGCAGAAACAAAGGTGTTGCGTTTATATTTTTGTTCAGTGTATTTATCGTTTATGAGCTACATGTGAACGGTGACTGACCTGTACCGTACTGCATTCTTGTCCTTTTATTAAGAAACCGCTTCTTTCAGCTACTGGTCTCCCAGAGACTTTGAGCGAGGGACTCTTGTCATTCTTTATATGACCAGGTCTTCAGGTCACTCACAGAATCCATTTGAAAAGCTCTGCTCATTGTTTTCCAAACAGTCTGGCTCCTTCATATCTGGGTGATTTGGTGTCAGTTCATGCTCCAGTCAGAAGCCTGAGGTCTTCCTCTGAGCTGCTCTTGGACTTTCTCGGGACAAATGAAGAAACATCAGAGCTGCAGAGTCCCGTCAGCATTTCCAATCACTGTTAAAGACGCACCTTTGCTCACAGGGTTTTGTTCAGTTTTTGCCATTTTATCTAAGAAGCCCTCTGCTCTGTTGAAGTAGTAAATGTTAATGTGCTATAGACATAACGTTTTGTGTCGACATCGACCTGAAGGATTCATTCTGCCCATGGAAGAACCAGACTGTAAGAGCCAGAGGTCCCCAAGTAAACGTCCACTAGGGGTCACTGAAGGACAAGGGCGCACAGGATATAGGTAGGAACCTTTGCTACCTGCATAGAGTTGCTAAAGGGACGGCTCGTATGTTTGTTGACCGCTTTGCAGCACTGAGAATGAGTGAATGAATCTTATTGCACTGCATGGACTGATTTTAGACTTTTTGTAATAATAAAATTGCTTTTAACCATAATCTTGCCTCGGAGACTTCTTTGAACTAGAAGAATGAATGAGTGAGTGAGCTAGCTCGTCAGCTAACATGTCCGTCAGCAACAGAAGCGCTAAGGTTAGTACTGGCTGCGACACAGACTCAGTTTATCCGGTTCTTCGAGAAAGACACTCGGGTATCACAAACATGGTGTAGAACCTAAACCCCCACCTTAACCCAGTGAATTTTCTCCAGTTCGGCTTTTCCCAAATCTAAAAGCTTCTTACAGCCTACAGACCAGTGTCACATGTCGCCCTGTTGTCACTTTTCTGTTGTGTTTTCCAAGAAGCTTTTAGATTTGGTTAAAGCCGAACTGGACCACATTAACCTGACAAATACCTGTGTCTCTTATACCTAGAAGAACCTTCAACAAATGTGTTGAACAATAATGAATGTAGTAAAAGAAGAAGCGGACTCACTTTCTGTTGTGTACATACATGGCTTTTAATCACAGCCTAAAAATGGAATAAAACTTCAAAATATAAATAAAAACATTGTCAGTAAAATAAATGATAAGAGCAGGTCCCACGGGCGATGTCTTGTTGTCCGGTTGGTACCGTGCACACGCAGCTACACGGCGGGGCACAATATATCGTCATATCATCATTATCGCCAGAAGCAAGATTTACACATGAGCAGTGTTCATTTGGTTTCTTGATTTAAATTAAAAACGGCTTTCAAATGTAGCCAGAGCACAGGCCTGTCCGATTGGCCCTGGATTTAAATGATACGAGGCTCTTTCAAACCGTCATTGGACGTCTGGATGATTTTAGTCCCATTTCATCAGATTTTCAGTCGAAAAAAATATTGGGACATTTCAGTCATAGTTTTAGCCTCAAACAACTTTAGATTTAGTTTTAGTAAGCAAAGAAATCACTTTGATTCAAATCTGGACAACATATTTTAGGCGATGAAATGAACACTGAAGTCCACATTGCTCATTGGGACATTTGGTTTCAATGGAACGCTACAGAATTGTCGCTGGACAATTCTTTACGTCTCGGGGACACGTCTTTTCCCCCTGTTAGCTCCAGCTGCGCGAGACCTCCGGCCGGTCCCCGTCCGAGCCGACCAGGGGCCCGTTGGTGTGCTCCTCCTCCGCTCCGCTGGACTTGTGCTTCTGGACACAACACAAGGACAGGGAGAGAGGGGACAGCATTAGACCGTGGGACACACATCAGGACAGGTTTAACAGGAGACGCTGGGTCTACAGAGGGCAGCACATCCACAAGAGGGCGCTGTGATGGAGATCGTTATTGAACAGTTTATGCACATCATTTCCTCTTTAAGCTCCTTACAGGAGTTTTACTTTAAATCCAAACTCATGTTGACGCACAAAAGTGACGACCAACCCCACTCATTCCACCAAGGTGCAGGGTCAGACCTGGGGCAGGGTCAGACCTGGGGCAGGGTCAGACCTGGGGCAGGGTCAGACCTGGGGCAGGGTCAGACCTGGGGCAGGGTCAGTGCCGTACCAGAATGAGAGCTAGCATAGTGCTATGGTTTTACACACACCCCATTGCCATAGCAACGCTTTTGGAAGTCAAGTATCACATTATGGTGGGCGCGACATACGATCACTATTCGTGAGAAAATATGAGGTCGTAGCTGAAAATCGCAGGTCGGACCGTGAGACCGGGACAAAGATTTAAATTAGAATCGTTGACCAAAGACGTGTCCCGTCAACACATCAGCGCCAGAGTCCCAGCCACACAGGCCGGGCATGAGCGGGTCCGACTACGCATTTTAACACTTTCTCTGGACCTTTCCACAAAAATAAACCCGATCATGCAGCTAAACACACGCCTTCTGAAACGAGAGCAGCTCACGATGTTACCATCCCCACGTCGGGCAGTGTGACGTCTAAAAATCATACAAGACAAAAACTAAATCGGGTGTACACCCGCCATATAACATCTTACTAGAACTGCCTCTGGTTATACAAACACACACAAAAAAACTTTATTAAACAATTGGTCAACACTTCCGCCATGGCAGCCCTTGATATTTGCTGCACATTAGTTCGAACTGCTCGCTCTAGTTTTAGCTGTAGCTAAAGAGCACAGAGACGGTTTCTCTCTCTTGAGGACGTTCGCTCTAACTAACCTCCAGCTGCTCGTGTCTTTGTCCAGCTACTCACTGGTTCAGCAACCAGCACCAGTTTTTGGAACTGAGAGAGAGTGGATTATAAGTAAGTAAGTGCTTTATTGTCATTGTACAAGTGTACAATGAAATAGTGTTCAGGTGTTAGTCCTGAACACTTGGAGGTCGGGGAAACTGTAGCACTCGGAAGAAACCTGGCTGGCTGCCCTCGGTCTCCTCTGATCCTCCTCCTGGGTTTGTCCCTCTTTCAGAGCGTGGTGTCCTGCACTGGTCAGCTCCACCTCCTTCCTCTTCCTCCCTCCGCTTCACAACAGTCTTTCACCATCTCTCGTTTGTCCTTTTTTGTTTCCTGTAGCTCCTCTTGTGACGCCTCCTCTGTCCTACAGGGGGGGCTCTTGGTGCCTCTTCAGTGTCAACAGCTTCGACCTGAAGCTGTTGAGCTGTAGACTCTACAACAGAAGTGACAACCAGCCCCTGCGGGCACTGCCGGTGAGTATGAGAAAACAATGCAGACAAGTACAAACACACACACACACACACACACACACACACACACACACGAGATTGTAATTGTAATTACGTACTCAACTCTATGTCCATTTTTATTTAAGACTTTTAACTGCTGGCTGTCTGTACGTATATGTGTCTGTGTGTCTGTGTGTGCGGGTGGCGGGTGGTGGGGTTGTAGTTATTTATGTATATTTACTGGTGGGGACGATTTTTATTATTTTTAATGATTTTTAAGCACTGTAAAGCACTTTGTGTTACATTTTGTATGAAAAGCGCTCTATAAATAAAGTTTGATTTGATTTGATAATGTGAGTCACAATGAAAGGCACCAGTGATTTTATTGAGGTGGTTTCCTTATCTTTATTGTCAGAAGTGCTCAGGGTTCAGTTTTTCGTTTATTGCCGGGTTCATGGGGTTATGAATATGAGGTCACACATAGGCCTTTTCACTGCAGGTTGTGATATCAGATGGTTCCCACACGGTGGAGCCCTAACACACACACATGAGGAAGTATGAGCGTCCTCTGCGCTCACGGTCTGGTCATTATTAACTCAGAGCTCAGGGAGTGTCCGCCGCAGGAGGAGATCCCGGCACAAACAGCTTTGACGGAGCTCAGATTTCAGAAACTAATGCAAATCATTCTGCAAATCTGAGCCCAACCTCGGCCTCCTGCAGGCCCACGGGGAGGGAAAGCAAATCACACCAACACTCAAACAATGGCTGTGGATTACTGACGAACACGGTGTTGCTGTTGGTAAAGTCAGACTAAAACGACCTACATTAACGATCAAGTCTAAAGAACCACTGCGTTTATTCTGTTGACCAATTACAGTCTTTGAAAATATTCCTTTTTACAAAATAAAATCTAATTTCACCTTGTTAATTTTGCTGATAAAAGATAGCGAAAAAACTACAACGTGTTTCCAAGTGTAAGTTTGTGTCGATTTAACTATTGTATACTATAATACTTTAATACTCAGTTACACTTACACAAGTACAGGGTTTATTACTCTTTTAAAGCCACAAAAACCCTATTTCATTTCTTAAGATCCTCAAACATCAAAGGAAAGAATTGGGCAACGGGAAACTTTTGAGCAAAAGAATTATGGTCAGTTCCATATTTTCAGAATTTTGCAATCGATTTAAATGTAATGTCAGTTTGAATGTAATCGAATGCTTTTTAATGACGTAAATAACTTTCCTTTTTTTACTAAAGCATGTTTTTACTTCTACTAGAGTAATATTAAGATGTAGTATCTGTTTTTACTCTTACTTGAGTAACTCATGCCTCTGTGAGTAAATCTTTAAGAAAAAAGTGTCACCTGGCTCTGCCATACTATTCCCCGTCTATTCCACACAGGGAAGTTAGTCTGGTTTGAATGGGGGGGGGGGGGGGGTCAGGGGGAGAATTAGATGTGACGACAGCTGTAGTCCGCTCTGATGTTTGGAGACTAAGTTGTACCTGCCTGACTTCAGAGAGTGTGTGCGTGTTCTTGTAATTACAACATTATGAGGACCAGTTTGAGTGTTTAACTGACAGAGGGAGGACATTTTGGGTGGTCCTCACTGTTTGAGGGTCAAGTTGTGGTTTTAGGGTTAGAATTGGGTTTAGATTAGGATTAATGTTAGGGTTTTAGGGTTCAGGGTTAGGGTCTGGGTGATACATTATATGTCAGAGTGTCTTCACTAAGAGAGTTACAAGGATGTGTGTGTGGTGTAGCCACAGCTGCCTGGCCTGGTTTCAGAAGCACCTCTGACGCTCGCAGGAGGAAGTGGAGGCGCTGCAGCCTTCGTGTGCGAGTCACAGAGTCACTTCCACTCTCACAAGGCACCACGCGAGACCATAGCGAGGCCTTCTTCTCTAGACTATCCCATCATAGTCAACATCTACAACACGGGAAAACCACGGAGCAGACTGGTGCCACAAACAAACTATCTCCAAATCCCCTAAGTCAGGAGGAGCGTGTGTGTGGTGGGGACAGCGGCCGCCGATCCTAAATATTTGTAGAAAACAGACCACGCAGATGTCGCACTGGCAGAAGGAGTTCTCCCACGGTTTACTTAAGAAGAGTCAAAACAATGTGCACGGACTGTAAACTAGAATGTGTGTTTGGGAGGATTGTGCTGTGATTAAAGGGAAGAGACCGAATGTGTTCCCGAACTTTATTACCACAAATGAACCCGAATGAAGGAAGAAGAAAGCGAAAGTCGAGTTTCCAAAATGTACAAATTACATATAAATCAGTCAAACATTTAGAAAAGCGCACACGGCAGAAGCGTTTTGTTTAAACCAATCAGCACCCAATCTGGATTTAATAAAACTATCTTTAAGTCTAAGTTGAGTATCAAAAGTATTACGATACTTCCCTTTGTTCTGATGCTCCTTTAAAGCAGTACTAAGTATTTACTTATTTGAGCAGTTGAAGTTCTGCTCAAAAGGAGTGGGCCGAAGCAAAAGCTTATGAGCGCCCACGAAATCATTACAATAAAAAATAACACATCACAATAGTACAAAGGAACATATTAGAAGAGCATAGGAACACAGCATGCACACGTACACACAACATACCCGTTTGTGATTTCAATTTACACATCATCATACACATCATTTAGCACATCATATTTTGATTTCCCTCGTTAGCAAGAGAACCGGTTACACTTGAAAGCGGCTGTTTTAACACGGACCACTCTTACAAAGATGTTCATATAATTAACAAAAATGAACAGAAACAGAAGCGAAGCACAACTACAACAACACTCATATTTCATGTACTGTCTGGTACAAAGCAAGTGACAAAAGGCGATCATTACTTACATCAATGCCAAACACAGTTAACATTCCCGAAAGTCACTAGTTTAGAGTTGAAAAGAAGATTAATACACACATTATCCGTGATCTTGATACTTCCCTGTTGTCATTTCCATCCTTGATATGGTATTTATTTATTTACACACACTCTATCATCTAGATTAACACCAAGGAATTTGATTTCATGCACCCGCTCTATGACAACGCCCTCTATCTGAATCGCTTCCCGAGCATTGGAATTACGATTGCCATCATTTTGCTTTTACTCAGATTTAAAGATCATTTATTTAGTTTGAACCACTTGTTGACACTTTTGAGTTCCAAGTTAACAATCCGACACAGCTGCTGTAAGTCGTCTCCTGATGCAAAAATATTTGTATCGTCAGAAAACAAGATAAATGTAAATATTTGGGAAGTTTTACAAATGTCGTTAATATACATATTAAACAATTTTGGGCCCAGAATAGAACCTTGAGGTAAACCACAGACAATTTGTCGACAACTCGACGGATAATCACCGACTTTCACACATTGTTTTCTATTTTTTAATAACTGGTAACCCACTGTAGAGCTACCCCCCTAATTCCATAATGTTCTAGTTTATTAATTAATATATCATAGTTTATTGTATCAAACGCTTTACTCAGGTCTATAAATAACCCTATTGCATATTTCTTGTTATCTACAGCATTAGTTATTTCTTCAGTTATATCAAAGAGCGCGTGTGAGGTTGAGTGATTGTTCCTAAAACCAAACTGATTATCAGAGAGTAAATTATTTCTGTTAATAAAGCTGTCAAGTCTAGAATTAAAAACCTTTAAGATTTTAGAGAATTGCGGTAAAAGGGAAACAGGCCTGTAGTTTGTAAAGAGATGTTTATCTCCTGCCTTGAACAGAGGAATCACTTTTGCTACTTTCATACTGTCAGGAAATTGTCCAGTTTGCAACGATAAGTTACAGATGTAAGTTAACGGCTCTTCTTTCTTTCTGTTATTCATAAAGCTTTTGTAAAGATTTTTTTTTTCCTTGCATTTAGCAAACCCTTTGACATCCAATATTTCTTCATTGGGCATTTTTTGCCATAAACCTTTTGGAATACTCGCGTAAACTCACATGCCTTGTTAGTGTCATTCTCTCTGTACACAATACTCCAGTCTTGAGCTAAAAGCTCCTTTTTAAATGCATCAATAGTTTTCTCTGTTTTTACCCTTCTAAACCAATACTTGTTTTCTTGTTCGTTTCTTTGATTATTTTTATATAATATAAAAACTGGAAGGTAATCACTGATATCATTTAACATTAGTCTGCTGACTGTATTACGTTCTATTTCATTAGAAAAAATATTATCAATTGAAGTGGCACTGTGGGTTATAATTCTACTCTGTTTAGTTATTATACATTACAAGCCTATACTGAATAAAGTATTTATACATTCATCCGTCTTTTTATGTTTATTTGGATTTAGCAGGTCGATATTAAGATCTCCCCCCACAAACATGACTTTCTGATTTGAGCTTGAAAAGTGCTCCTCCATCCAGTTAGAAAAAACATCTATATCAGGGCCAGGAGCTCCATAAATACAACTTACAATAGTATGTTTCTTTTCTTCCCCTTGTAATTTTAACAGTAAGGCATTCAAGTATATCATCCACCACCAGAGTGTCATTTTCTATCACTTTATAACTATACACCTATAACCTTCAACTCACTTTCTCTGTCAATATGAATCCATGTTTGTTATTAAAATTACATTGAATGGTTTTGAAAATTGTTGGAAGTAGCTCTTAATGTGATCAAAAATGTGCATAAAGGCTTCAACTGTTGAAGTGGATAATAGAGAATGCGTTAACGTTTTTACATTTGCAATTATGGAGATCTTCTGTGATCTGAGATCTTCTCTGTAAAACTGACAGTCATTAACAGTTCTGGTAAAAACGTTTTCAGGGTTGATGTGGTTCTCAGCGTTCTGTAATTCATATTGCGGGTATTTAAAGTCCAGTTCTAATGCTTCAGTAATTGTCCTCATCGAGTGTTCTAAATCGGACCTTTGAAATGAATGGCTTGAATCGGTGAAGTGCTCCGAGGGCGAATGACGAGTTCATCGTAGCGCAGGAAGGCAATGTCCTCAAGCGCCTTCAAATCGGTCAGCAGATCTTTCCTTTTCCTTCGGTGTGTAGTCTTCGTTTATGTCGATGTTTGTTCCGTTCAGTGCTTTTGCGTGTTGGAGTATGGCGAGTTCAACGATGGTTTCTCTCGTCCAAACAAACAAAGTTCACGGCGCCCCCTGTCTGTCATGGCCAGACTGTGCCTCTGCAGGAGGTTAAAAGCCTGCGTTTTCCTCCGCCGTGCGTCACTGCAGCCTCGGTGTGCGTTCCCTCATAGAAAATAAAGGAGGCGGCTCTTTTGCCGCGTGCCAAGGCGTTTTGGTGTGTTGGGGCGAGCAAAGCCCTTCGACATTTAGGCTAAAGTGAGCCTTCATCATTTTAAAAGTTACTCATCTACCGTTCCTCAGCCAAGAGCAGATTAGAAGTCCCGTCTCACTTTTGCGTTTACTGCTAGAGACGCCTCTAGTGCCTGTTGGCGGCTCTCTATTGGGCTGGAAAGCGGAAGTGCGAGAATTTGCGAGATTTCCGTCCACGGATACAAACAAACAACACACGCTGGTCGTCCTGTACTGATATCGCAGACTTCATACACTCTGACGGCTTTTCCGGTGTTATTTTGGACACATTTCGTCACTGGGATGAAAAACTTCGTATACGGCCATGCTAGTCGCTGAGTGGATCGGCACATGCCCTGCTCAGGTCTGTGGCATGGTCCCATTTAGTGAGAATACTCGAGTAAGTTATACCCGTAGTGACATGCGCCTTTTTATATCTGTAGACGCCTTGGTCAAGGAGGGTGGACACGCCCGCCTGCCTTTTCCTCTGCCTTTGATTGGCTGTTTGTTATTCCCCTGTCACTGGACATGTGGAGCCCCGTGTGTGAGAGCAACACCTCTACTGACGGACTGTGGTCATTTACGGTGACTGAAGCCTCTAAGACTCAACAACAGAACTGTGAAACAAACCACAAACTAAATATGGTCATGACCTCTTAACCCCACTTTAACCAAGTACATTTTCACTTTTTTATCATGTTTTTATAACTTTTTTTTTGTCACGTTTTTGTTGTGTGTTATGCTTGTTGCTGAACTGGTGAAAATGTGCTCGGTTAAGGTGGGGGTTAAGAGGTTTTAACTAAAATAAAAAGTGAAATAAACTCAAGTCTTTGGTATAAATTGCCTCTGTAAGCTATTTTATCAACACCGGCCCTCCGTGCCTTAATGTGCTGGTGTTGGTCGTCTCCAGCCGGCGTTGATGGTCATTCTGTGTTGAACTGCTAAGGCTAATCACTCGCTGTGTCATGAAAGCACTTTGCACTATTCAATTCAGCCGCCTCCTCGAACAGCTGGTTGTTTGTTTGTATCCGAGCGAAGAACCGGAAGTGCTTCTGGTACGAGACTTTCCAGCACTATTGGCCGCAGGGTTCAAACCGTGGGGAAAAAGTAGCGACTTACAGGCCGGAAATGATGGTAGTTATTCGCTTTGGCGCACTTTTGAGGCAAATTCGTTACAGATCCACTGTTCTTTACGCACACGCTCTGCCGCGCTTTTTGGATCAGTGCAACTTGTTTACCGTAATAAATCCTTTCCGTAGTCCCTCTGGGGGTAATACTGCCACGGGGTCGGAGTCACCATTACACACTAATGGAATCACGAAGAAGAAGCTAACAGGCTAATGGGCAAAGCTAACTGCGGGCTAGCAACAGTATTTACAGCCAAGTTTGAGTGAAAAAAAAAAAACTCCATTGTGTAATTGGATGAACCTGTCCCTTTTCTGTCGGCGTAGTATTTACTCTCACGGACAATTCATGAGTAAAAAAAACGCAACTTGCTACGACACCTGCAGTGGCGCTTATGGCCTCTAGGGGCAGCTAGTACCAAGAAATGGGTCTGTATTGTGTTTATAAAAAAAGTTGTATATCTTTGAGTTTTGATATGCACAGGTGATATTCCTCTTTTATGGTTCTGAAATGATAAGCAAAAGTCTGCAACATAAAACCTATAAAACATGATCCAAGGTGTACGGACTAGTGACCGATGTTCTCTCCTGAGGCCGAGGACGTAGAACATTATCGGTGTATAAAACCTTCTAAACAAGTGTTCAGTGGTGAATAGATGTTCTAAAGACAAGTGTCAGTCAGTGTGTGGGGGGAGTCCACACCGTGTCCCACAGTGAGTTCAGAGTGGCGTTAGGGGGCGGGCTCTCCGTTGGTCTCGGACAGTACCTCGTGTTCCATCGTGCTGAAGTGGACCCCCGAGGCATCGGACCGGTCAGCGCGGCGGCGGCGCCAGCGGCAGCACAGCAGCTCTTTGAAGGTCTGCCTCATGTCGGCGTCTCTGAAGGAGTAGATGATGGCGTTGATGAAGGAGTTGCACTCGGCCAGCACCAGGCAGTACTTCTCCAACTCCAGCACCTTACAGCTGTCACAGTGCAAACCATCCAATAAGAGGAGCACCAGGCCCGGGGTCCAGCACAGCACGAAGCATCCTGCGCACACACACACACAAAATATGATCGAGCAGATTGATTTAGTTATTCAAATCCAGATCCACTTCACACAAACCATTTGAAACAGGCCAGAGAGAGCCCTTTAAGGTTGACTGCAAACTGGTTTCAGCCATTGGATCTGGCAACCCAAAGTGGGGGTCTCATTCTGCTTTAGGAGCGGATGAACAAAAACAACATGAACAACTTTTACATCAAGTCCTTAGAATGCATCGTGTGGACTACCCATGCCCTTGGTAAGTAAGTTATGTTAGTCTATTGATGCAATCTGTCCAGTGGTTTGGCCCTGCTCCTGCTGTGGAGGAGAGGCAGGCTGCAGTGGCTCTGTCTCCCCCGCGCAGCTGGGGCTCATTATGGTAATAGAAAAGAATAATATATTCATATCAATGCAGTGACAAAAACAAATCCACCCCACCCTCCTCAGAGCAACTAGCCCTTGTGGTGTCCTTGGGTCATTTTGACCCGAAAGCCACTGGAGCCGCAGCCCATCCAAATGGCCCAAAAGCCACTGAAGGATTTTTGTAAAAAGAAGCAGAAAAAAATGTGTGTGTAATTTTCAGGCTCTTTTTTTAAGTGTACATTTTTTGACATTAGGTTCTTTAAAAGGTGCAAAATTGAAGGATCACACGAGGGTTAAATAAGAGCTGTTTTTTTGTATACGCAGATGTGCGTAGGGCCCCGACTGCTGCAAGGGCCCCGCATCATCACGGTGTTCTTTCACTGATTCAGGCCTGTTTCACACCGCACACGAATTCGTGACAAATTCGTCTTCGAATCTCTTCTGTGGACAGACCGGCGCCGAGGCGGCGCGCAGGCTCCTGAAAACAAAAATGGAACTCGAGCGCATTTTTTCTGCGTGTAGGCTGCACAGCGAAGCGGCTTTCAGCACCAAAATATACAAAAATCAACTTTTATAAAGCAATTTCACATCTATCCAATCTCATTATTGGAATGCAGAAGTACAAATAAGTTTATGCTTTTAATTACACAATTTTCCATGTCATACTTTTTTTTAATGCATAAAATACGATTGTAATTTCAAGGCGACATATCAGTTCTATTCCAATCTTATAATTATTCTAGTATTTCTTTAGTATTAACCAGAAGGAGATAGAAGTATGCGTGTCACACTGCAGAGACTTTTTTCCTTTCACGAAAACGAAAGCACATGTGAAGATGGACGACGCATCATCGAGGCCGTGGGCTTCCCCGAATTGTAGAGTAAAGGACCAAACTACAAAGATAATCGAAAGAAAGAAAGAAAGAACCTGGCAGGTTATTGGAGCCATGCTAGGTTTAGACGGTATGTATTGTGTTCACATCACATGCATAAAGTCGAACTCCAAAACAGAGAAACATGTGATAGGAGGGTAATCGCTATTTAAACAGCTAATAAGCAAATATACAATATAATATAACTTGAAAAGCATCAACTTTGAATAAGAAAAAGTAAACTTTTTTTTAAGTTTGATAACAAAAGAACTGTGTTTTATACATCAGATATGTATTTATTAGTGGCAAAAATTACATTACATTTAGACATGGGCAGGTCCAATACACAAAAAACACCCCTCCACACTAGGATAATGAAACGACAATCACAATAGGCTAGAAGACGCATTATAGGGAAATGATAGCAATTTATTTAAGGTCTACATGTGCAATTTTTAGGGGCGACGGTGGCGCAGATGGTAGAGGGTATGATCGGAAAGTCGGGGGTTCAAATCCCGCCTCCTGAAGGTGCATGCTGTCGTTGTGTCCTTGGGCGAGACACTTCACCCTCCTTGCCTCCAGTGTCTGCGTACATTGGTGGGTGAGAAGTTCCGTGCTGTAAAGCGCTTTGAGTGCCTAATGTAGGTGGAAAAGCGCTATATAAGTTGAGACCATTTTGATATCTGACCTGTTATTTCGGACAACATATGTAAATATACAACATGTGTATTTGTTTGGAGTACAATACTACTCCTTTTGTGCGTGTTACTCGGCGGCGGTCTGAATACATGCGCTCGCCGCGAGGTCGTCCGGCTGGAAAGGGCGCTCTGGGGTCCGCGTGCGGTCTGAAACTTGCGCTCGCGTCCCGGCCCGGGTGCTGCTCGCCTAATGTTCACTCTGCTCGGACCGGGAAACTATCGTGTTGTTTCGAGTACTATAGAGTATCAGGCCAGGAGTTTGGTGAATACATTTATTTATTTATTTTCAATTTCTGGAAACTGGACTTTCTACAATTCAGCCACAGATGTGCGGTGTACAGAGGGGAGCAGCCTGAAACAGTTTCTCCTGTCCAGAGCAGCAGGAGAATGTTCGCTCGTGCATATACATGTCCTCATCATTATGATGGTACGAGGTACTTGACATCACATTCAAGATGTTCCTGAGAGCTTAAAGTCAGTGATCTGACATATCATAATGACACTTGTATTTGTATTTCACATCCTGCAGAGAATAGAAGAGAGCAAAGGCTGTTGTATTTGTCTCAAATGGGAGTTAAATCCACACGGGTCTCATGAGCAAAGATACTTTCAGTAACTCTAGTTCTCAAAATGTGCACGGTCTAAAACAAATGACTGTCAGGCGGATTCTCAGTGGTAAGATACAAATATAACCGTCAGGTGCAGGTTTCAGTTCGTTTTAAGCCAGTGGTCACTGACCTTTTACCATTTTAAACAGTGGGGAAATACAGTAGACTAGTGGTGTCCTAAATGCCTGTCTGACAGTGGCTTAGTGGTTAATGGTTTTCACACAGTGGGGCCGGCGGGGGGTGGGGGGGGGAGAGAGATACTTGTTTTGACTATCTTTCAAGCTTTTGGGAGCCACTGGGTTAGGAAATGCTGTAAAAGAATACATTCTCTGCTCGTCTTAATCAATTCCGGTTTGCAAACAATATGCTCAAACTTTAATGGCCATAGCCACACCCATGACAGAAACATATTTACAAAATAGTAAATATTCTCATACTCTCACCAGCTTTTGAGTGCCCTACTTCTGTCCAGTCCATCTTTTTTGCTCCTCTTTTGTCCTGTCTTTTTCTCTGCTCCACTTAAGTCTCCAGTCTGTTGGGCCGGGGTGTAGTGCCAAATTCTGGGTCGTATAGGTACAAACTTTAACCTTGATTGTGAAATAGGCTATAGATGTTTAAGTTGGTCCACTTTTAGTAGGCCTATTGAAATTATTAGTTTGATGTAGACCTTAACAATATCACATTAAACATGGCGTTGGACTGGGGACACCGGTATAATAAATGTAAGAAATATTTTAATGCCTATTTCTTACATTTATTATACTTCAAAATGCTACTTTATATTCATTCACATGTTGCCTCATGGCTGTGTATTCCAGAGTGTGGCCACTTCATGAACACAAAGACCAAAGCTTCAGCCTGTGTTAGTCTCACCATATTTGAATCCTACATTTAGGTGTAGGCAACAGTTTATATCGCTATTGTGGGAAACTTCAGTGATTAAAATGGAGAGAAGGAGCGGAGAGGGTTAGAGCGCCCCCTGCCTGCCTCCCTCTGCACCCGCAGCAGCTGTGCAGGCAGAGGGGGAGGCACGAGCGATCGCAAGACTATTTCTCCTTCCCAACTGTGTCATTGCATGAAGGAGCTCACCTCCTCCAAACACACATGAGAGGTGAAGCGCGTGATGCTGACTGCGAGTGTGGGCTAAACCATTTGGCACATTTTTAAAGGGGTGTCTGGGCCCTGAGGTATTATCCATCATTGTTGTTGGTGCACAATTCTGAATAGAAACCATTGTGTTTCAGCCTGGTTGTGTTAAGTTAGAAGGTTGGAGGGAGTGTGGGGTGGAGGGGTGTGCGGGTGGAGGGGTGTGCGGGTGGAGAAGTGGGTTGATGAGGTAGGGCTGGGCAAAAAGAAAAAAAGAAAAAATTGTAGCTAAAAGAAGATTTTTATTTTGCAAACTCCACCATAGTTTTTTCAGACTTCTTCGTGTGTCGTCCTTGTGGGTTACTGTAGCGCGGTGTGAGCCTCCCCCCCCCCCCGTGTAACACCGTCAACACAACAACATGCGCGATGGAAAGCGAGATTAAGAATCTAATGTCCCTTGAGTTGCTCATATTTGCGAGGAAAGAACTCAGGATTTGCCTTGCTAGCTAGCTAGCTTTCCCAACGTTTAGCCTGGCGCTAACAACACGGTGGAGAAAACCACAACGCAAACGCAGTTTAAGGCCAATAATATCCTTCTCATCTGAAGCGCTCACGTAAAGTCTCAGGACAAACTCATACATACTTCTCCCTCTCCCTCTCCCCCTCCCCCTCCCTCCCTCCCTCCCTCCCTCTCCCTCTCTCTCGCTCTCTCTCCCCCTACCTATGTGATATTTCTTTTTCATAACATGATATACATTTTTGTTCATATCACCGGTCCTGATGACAGAGGCTCATTTTGGGATGTTTTACGCATTTTAACTCTCGAGGACAACCACAGCAATAAAGTGATCTGCAGTGCATTAAAAATAAAAATGAATAAATAAAAACAATAAAAAATAATAATAATTAAAAAATAAAATAAATCGCTATTTTTTTCAGGCAAAAATCGCCCAGCCCTATGATAAGGTGAAGACACTGACAATAAACGGCACATTCCTGGGCTCACTCGTCCCGGTCGGGGGTTTAGTCTGGAGGATCCCCTTTCATCACGGGGATATCGGAGCAGGAATTCCTCTCCGCCCCACGCGCTCCCACAAACATACACCCTCCTGCCCCCGTCCCTTACACACCAGAACCAAACGAACCCCCCCCCCCCCCCCCCCCAGGGACGGTCACCGAGCATTATCGCCGTTTCACTTGTAAAGGATTCAGAAAAGATTTTGTTTTCTTTCTCAAACTGGAACAAATGGCAAGTTTTAACCTTTGTGTGATCCTTCAAGTTTGCCTCCTTTCAAGACCCCAAAAAGAGCCTTAAAATGACCCCACATTCAGATCTTTCTGCTTCTTTTCACAAAAATCTTCAGTGGCTTTTGGGTCATTTTGATGGGCTGCGGCTCCAGTGGCTTTCGGGCGATTCACCCGTCACTCTGACCCATCCTGTCCTGAGCAGTGTTCGGTGAGAAAAGTGTTTCTGAATCGTCCGACGTCTCCGGGACTGAAACACTTCCTGTGGTCTCGGAGAACCTGCTATTGTGAGCGTGACGCCGCATACTTGAGGGATGTGGTATGGGCCGGATGAGGAGGCTGCGCTCTGTCACACTCAGCCCAAGTATGCAGGCTGTGTCCGGGCACGTGCGCCTCTACACCCCACCACCCAACACACACACATCTTCCCCCCCCACCCCCACCCCCACCACACAAACACCTGCAGCGGTTGGTTACAAACGTGCACTTTTTAAAACCCTTGGAATGCTGCCAAAAGCTGGGAGCAGGGACCGGCCCGGGGAAGGACAGGGACGGCGGGACACAGGGAGGAGTTACGGGGAGAGGAGCAGAGGAGCAGAGGAGCAGAGGGCA
The DNA here is from genome assembly GCA_021464625.1 of Proterorhinus semilunaris. Lineage (NCBI taxonomy): Eukaryota > Metazoa > Chordata > Actinopteri > Gobiiformes > Gobiidae > Proterorhinus > Proterorhinus semilunaris. Next base: position 42,282,447 of record CM038349.1, on the reverse strand, counting down.
GGCTTAGACAAGACCGAACAGGGCAGGGCTTCTCCAAACACAAGAACAGGCTCCAGATCAGATAAACATTTCTGTGAACGAGGGAGTGCCTGTGCAGTGCTGGGTAATCGGGATGCTCCCGGGGGGGGGGGGGGGGGGGGGGGGTCGCGCGCTGCTTTTGGGTCGCCAGAAAATAATATATTCAATGATAATGGACTAAGTCAGTGAGAATGCTCAATCCTCCAGGTGAAGATAGCCAGTATGTAATCTAGAGGAACCTACAGGTTGTGTTCTTGTTTTTTCCAGTGTCTGCGTACATTGGTGTATGAATGGGTGAGAGGTTCCTTGCTGTAAAGCGCTTTGAGTGCCTAATGAAGGTGGAAAAGCGCTTTATAAGTTGAGACCATTTACCATTTAGAATTTGATCATAATCTCTGCAACTCTATGGGAGAAAAAAAAAGATTTTTGAAAGAAATCTCCAAAAAGAAAATTGACAAATGTTGAAACTGATCCATTTGAAAGTGATTGGACTCCCAAAGCCGTCACATTCATCTCATGGCTGAAAGTCCTTTCTACTGATCAACATCATGCACATGTTTTGTTTATTGTCCCCATAGTTGGACACCTTTATGAGAAAATAATTGGCCCTTGTTCATACGTGCTGACAATTAGGACTCTGAACATTGTGTCCTTTTTTGTTTCACGTGGATTGTAATGACAGATATTCACCAATAACCAAGACAACACATCTACATTTTGACAGTTACTACAGTCACCGCCATGGGATTCTTACAAAATGTTGTGATGTCCCTTGAATGTAACCTATAGTACTTTTATATTTAGTGATGGGGAGACCAGCGCAGACACAGGGACCTGCTTACTGTGAGGCTGTGGCCCAGTTCAATCACAGGACGGTCACACTTGCTGGGGCAATGGTGGGAAAAAGCTATAGAGAGATTACATTTGACTTCTGTTTCTGTTGTATCCATGGTAACCTTCCCCAAACCTCGTGTGTTAAAAGTAAAAAGTGCGCTGCTCACCCAGGATCAAGGAGACGGTCTTCATCAGGTTGACCACGGTCTCCTTGTAGCGCTTCTGGGAGGTGTGCTGTGACATCTGCTTGCTCTTGTGGCGCACGTACAGAAAGATCCTGGTGTAGACCGCCACCATGATGGAGAAAATCAGAAGGTTGAGTACGGCCCAGAACACCAGGTAGCTGCGTTTGTACAGCGGGGCCATGGTGGAGCAGTAAGGCAGGTCACACACGCAGTGCCAGCCCATGGTGGGCACCAGCCCCATGAGGATGGCCACCAGCCAGATGACCACGATGATGATGAACACGCGGCGGCTGCTCATCTTGCTGTGCAGCTGCATGCTGAAGATGGTCTGGTGCCGCTCCATGGCCACAGCCAGGAGGTTGAGCACAGAGGCAGTGAGGCTGGTGTCAATCAGCCCCTGGCGCACAAACCACTGGGTCAGAGACAGATTTATGGTCCATGGCCCGGTGTGGAACATCAGGTTGAGGTAGGACACGCCTGAGGGAGAACAACATGCTGAATTCAACACAGAACCAGAGCAGCAGAGGACAGTGCCAGGAGATCACCATCACAATAACAACATTACAACAAAATGTGTCCTCTGCTTTTGACCCATCCTTAGATGGCGCTGAGACGACCCGTCAGGAGCAGGTGGCCCATCACACTTTACCTGTAGTGAAGAGTTGTTCCTTTTGTAACGCTTTGATAACAAGTCTCAAAGATGGTTCTCCAGCAGACCATGTTAATGCTACACTATTTCACATCTGTCATGGTGTTCAGGTCAACTTTATCACTCTTGTAGCCTCTGCATTTGACCCATCTTGAAATTGTAGTGACCCATGTCCAGGTCATGACCCAGGTTTGGGCAGGAGGATCTAGCTGACAACGGTTGGGTCATGAAAGCACTACAGAAAGTTTCACAGCTCAAAGAAATAATCAGAACCATGCATTTTGCTAAAAATGTCTTATCACTTTTAAAAACATAATAATTCTATAGTTTATTAAATAGGATGATACAAACTTGGCATCTAAAGGAAAAATGTGTGCTACAATTCATTTAACTTGAGTTGCTGCTTTAGTCATGCTTTTAATGTGTTTTTTTTCTGGTTTACACACACTTTATACACTATTTAGGCCAATTTATTTCTATCTTCTTAGACCCAGATTAGTCCCAACTTGATCTTGATCTAGGCCTGCTGGTGGGACATTTCATGAGGAGGTCATTGATATGATGAGATGATAAAGATGTAAACCGTGGAAGTGGCGCGTACCTGAGAAGAGGTCGGACAGTGCCAGGTTGCCCAGCAGGTAGTAGATGGGGAAGTGGAAGCGGCGGTTCTTCAGGATGGCCAGGATGACCAGCAGGTTGGAGAAGATGACGATGAAGCACACGGCCAGGCCCAGGGTGACCACGACATAGTCCCTCTTCCTCCAGTGGTCGCTGATGGTCTTGTTGCTCTCCTTGTAGAAGAAGTCGACAGTGTGGTTCCAGTGGCATTTGGTCTCCATGTCGGGGTCAAAGCGCAGTAGGAGAGTGGGGAAGAAGAAGAGGAGGCTCTCACACGCCCCCTGTCTGTTGGAGGGCGCAGTGACTGCCCATGTCTGAAACAACCTGAAGAATCAAACAGGTCTCATGAGAACAGACGCTGACTAGAGCGACTCAGCTGGATCCAAAAGGTCACAGGTTCAAATCCCAGCTCTGTCTGGGGCAGAATGTTGTCATGTACTTGGCAGTTACTTCATATCATTATTTAAAAGTGCAGGTACTCTTCACTTGGACCAGGAAAACAGTTTTATGTCGTGTGACACCACTAAAGCTGGAATATGATGAAAACACATTATTCAAATATATAAAGTATTACTTTAATAAATCGATAAAGTGCACAGTACTTCACTCTCGCCTTGTGTATCAGCATTACAGTGAAGTATGAGTAGAGCAGACTGACAGCTTTGCTTCTGTCTGAGTCACTTTGTCAGTGAAGAGGCATTCACAAACAGATTGTATTCCTTCTTCTCCGGTGCATTGTGCAACATGAAACATTGAGTAGTTATAAAGCGGTCTGATTAATAGTGTAAATCATTGCTTATCACCACTGAATCCTAACAACCAGAGAAGTCAACTCAAACTTGTAAAATGCAATACAAACCATTCTTCCATTCTGGAAAATATATTGAAAACATATTAAAAAAAAAATAAAAAAAATAACACAATTACAATCATGTTAATTTCCTCAGCTTCCACACAGCACACTTTCACACACTACTTTGTCTCCGTTTGTGGTTGAAACAACGCTCAAGTTTTCAGTTTCAGTTCACTAAACTCACACAAGAGTTTGCATTTCCACGAGCCAGCAAGAAAGCCTAATCGTTGTGGTCATTTGTGCTAGCTCTCACTCACACAGATACAGCGCATCCGGAGAGTATTCACAGCGCTTCACTTTTTGTTCTGTCACAGCCTTATTCCAAAATTGATTCAATACATTTTTTCCCTCAAAATTCTATATGTAACACCCCATAATGACAACGTGAAAAAAAGTTTTGAGATTTTTGCAAATTCATTACAAATAAATAAAATCACATGTACATAAGTATTCACAGTCTTTTCTCAATACTTTGTTAAGGCACCTTTGGCAGCAATTACAGCCTCAAGTCTTTTTGAATATGATGCCACAGGCTTGGCACGCCCATCTTTGGGCAGTTTTGCCCATTCCTCTTTGCAGCACCTCTCAAGCTCCATCAAGTTGGGTGGGGAGCGTCGGTGCACAGCCATTTTCAGATCTCTCCAGAGATGTTCAATCGGATTCAAGTCTGGGCTCTGGCTGGGCCACTCAACGACATTCACAGAGTTGTCCTGAAGCCACTTCTTATCTTGGCTGTGTGCTTAGGGTCGTTGTCCTGCTGAAAGATGAACCGTCGCCCCAATCTGAGGTCAAGAGCGCTCTGGAACAGGTTTTCATCCAGGATGTCTCTCTACATTGCTGCATTCATCTTTCCCTCTATCCTGACTAGTCTCCCAGTTCCTGCCCCACAGCATGATGCTGCCACCACCATGCTTCACTGTAGGGATGGTATTGGCCAGATGATGAGCAGTGCCTGGTTTCCTCCAAGCAGAACGCCTGGCATTCACGCCAAAGAGTTCAATCTTTGTCTCATCAGACCAGAGAATGTTCTTACTCATGGTCTGAGAGTCTTTCAGGTGCCTTTTGGGAAACTCCAGACGGGCTGCCATGTGCCTTTTACTAAGGAGCGGCTTCCGTCTGGCCACTCTACCATACAGGCCTGATTTGTGGATTGCTGCAGAGATGGTTGTCCTTCTGGAAGGTTCTCCTCTCTCCACAGAGGAACGCTGGAGCTCTGACAGAGTGACCATCAGGTTCTTAGTCACCTCCCTGACTAACGCCCTTCTCCCCGATCGCTCAGTTTAGATGGCCGGCCAGCTCTAGGAAGAGTCCTGGTGGTTCCAAACTTCTTCCATTTACGGATGATGGAGGCCACTGTGCTCATTGGGACCTTCAAAGCAGCAGAAATGTTTCTGTACCCTTCCCCAGACTTGTGCCTCGAGACAATCCTGTTTCGGAGGTCTACAGACAATTCCTTTGACTTCATGCTTGGTTCGTGCTCTGACATGCACTGTCAACTGTGGGACCTTCTATAGACCGGTGTGTGCCTTTCCAAATCATGTCCAATAAACTTCATTTACCACAGGTGGACTCCAATGAAGCTGTAGAACCATCTCAAGGATGATCAGTGGAAATAGGATGCACCTGAGCTCAAGTTTGAGCCTCATGGCAAAGGCTGTGAATACTTATGTATATGTGATTGTTTTGTTCTTTATTTGTAATAAATTTGCAAAATGTTTCACGTTGTCATTATGTGATGTTATGTGTAGAATTTTGAGGGGAAAAAAATTGATTGAATACATTTTGGAATAAGGCTGTAACATAACAAAATGTGAAAAAAGTGAATACTTTCCGGATGCGCTGTATTGTCAACATTAGTGGAGATTTTCCCCTGGACTGGGTTGATTGAGATGAATCCATTTTGCTTCCATCTTCAAAAGCTTCCCGTCTCAAATGTCAGACTGGTTAACACGAGGGCCTTTGGTTTACAAAACCTGAACGATACTTTTACATACATGTATATTAAAATATTTCTCATATAGAACCAGAGCACTGAATAAAAATGTTTTTTTTTTTATTTATTCCATAAAACAATTGAATTTTGTTTCATTTATTTGAGCTGGAACAACGGTCACTTCCTTTAACGCTGTCCCTGGACCAACAGCATCTAAACTTGGATCTTAAGATTTTTTTTTCAGTACCTGCTTTTGATACTTGGATATGAACCTGCGATTAACAAAGCTGCTGCTGTAATCCGAGGGGTCACTGTGCTAGGGTTGGTGAGCTGGAGCCCATTCAGAGGCAACAATCCCGACACCCACACCTCACTGACACACACCACCCGCACCACACACACGGGACGGCTCCGACCCCCCATGGAAAAGTGTAACGTTGATTTATTCAGGAGTTACAAATGATCTTTAATAAGAAGGTTAAAAGACGCAGTTTCAGCGTGGAACATAAAACCTTTTTTTTTTGTTCCGTCTTGTCAAAGAGCTCGTATATCTCAGTGGGAAGTCCCTGGTTAAATAAAGGCCAAATGACTTCTTTACTTTGACATGTTGAGAGTTCTGTTTATTGACAAACTTGTTGAGCCAAAAGCCAGACTGGGTTTTTACAATAGCAGAGTACCCTAAAGTACATGAAAAAGTATTCTAAAGTACAAGAAAATCTTAAAAGTATCCTAAATAAGTATCCTAAAAGCATCCTCAGACGTGCAAAACACATACATGGTGGAAAAGGTTCACCATGAGGTTTGCAGATTTGTATTTTTTACAAAACATGTACATTTTATGATTATTAACTCCAACAATCCACATTTTTGTAGTGCAAATACAGTGGGAGGAAAACGTATGTGAACGCTTTTTCTCACTTTTCTGCCTAAATTGGTTATAAAACGCGGTCTGATCTTCATCGAAATCATAAGAATAAATAAACAGTGTCTGCTTAAACTAATACCACCCAAACAATTACATGTCATCATATTTTTAGTGGCCATAACATGTAAACATTCACAGGACAGGGAGGTATAAGTAAGTACACCCCCCGAATCTCACTGAACTGCAGTAGTTTTGCAAAAGAAGGGGCAGCCAGATATAATACAGGGGTTCACTTACTTATTCCACACTTAGTTTAGTTTGGTTTGAGCAGTATACATTCTGCTCAAAAGGAGTGGGCTGAAGCAAGAAGCTTATGAGCGCCCCCCCCCCCCGTTGAGAGCCCGTTGGGAGGATTCCTCTCAACAGATCCATAACCTGCCAACCCTAATTCTCCATTTGTGAATTTGAGCAATAGAATGACAACCGTTCCAGCAGCAACACTCCTCCTTGATTATAGAGGAAAAAATACACATAATTGATCCCACTGCTCCCCCTAGTGGCAACACATTTCCTCTTGTCTGTATATTTCAAAAGTCTTTTGTTTGTATTTATATTTGAACAGGTTGATGTTTGGACATCGTTACAATTCCATTTCCAGTTTATTCCACAATTGTTCACCATTAACTGTTGGACTAAAACTTTTCAAAGTTGTGCTATGTTTCTGAATCCTAAAGTTTAATTCATCACGTAATTCATAACGACCGGGACGTTCTTGGAACCTTCTTTGTATTTGGTTTGGTAACAATTTATACCTTGCTTTGAATAACATCTGTACAGTTTGGAACTCTACAATGTCACAAAACTTCATGATCTTTGATTTTAAAAATAATGAGTTTGTGTGGTCCAAAAACCCAACTTTATGAATTTCTCGGAGAGCTCTTTTTTGCAACAATACTATTGGTTTAACTGTGTTTTTATAAGTACTACCCCAAACCACAGTACAATAATATAAGTAGGGCAAAATCAGAGAACAGTATAAGGTATGTAGAGTACTGTTTTGAACGTTTTTCTACAAAATATCTTGATAAACTTGTGAATTCATTTTTCCATTGATGATAGCAAGTCATCCCTGAGACAACAAAACACACCATGATTTTCCCGGCACCATACTTCAAAGTGAGGGTAGGGTTTGCTGTTCCATTAAAAGCTTCCAAATAGTTTGGCAGATTTGAATAGCTGCGAGTCCAAATAGGTGTAAACTTTTATTCAGTTTCAGTAAACTAGGCAACGTTAACATGATCAGCAGAAACCACGCCAGAACCGCTCGTGTCTGTGAGCGCCCAATGACCACAAGGTCCACCTGGAGTGGTCATCCTTCACCTCACTGACAGCGATCGTGCACAGAGCCCGGTCATTTTAGCCTCCGGCACACAGTAAATTAGAGCTATCCATTAGCTTTATAGGTTAGCTTGTAGACACTCATGTTTCATGCGGCTATTGTCAAATATGAACATGGTCATCGCTAAACATCCTTTGGTGCTCAGTCTCATGCACTGTGCATGTGTCGTTTTGTTGTTGTGCAGACATTAGCATTAGCTGGGCACAGGGCTGCGTTAGTGATCATAAACCTGGAAGTAGCACTGCTCCTAAAGATAATGACTGTGGGCCAGGCTAATCATAGGAATATGCAGGTTAAAACAGTGCTGTTCTGGACTCAAAGACACTTAGCCTCCATTCAGTGGTTTAGTGTAGCCCAATATCACAACGGGAGTGACCTCACAGGGCTGCACTAAACTTTAAAAACAATAATACGTCACTCTTGTTTATTCCCTTTAAGCTACTCCTGTACCTGGTTTGCTGACAGCCATGTGTCAGTCACTCGTTACAGCCGCAGGCACGTCTGGGGCAGTGTCTTGCCCAAGGACACAACAACAGCATTAGTTGTTGACCCAGTTATGTAATTGAAGGTGGTTAGGCCTCGGGACAGAGTCTTCAGAGAACAGGACCGACAGGTCTGTCCAGTCTACAGCTGCACCGATCAGTGCTCCTGTCGTTTTCAGAGGATGTATATAATATATAAACCAAAACAACTGCATTTATGAACACGGCTCTGGTGGGACGGTTCAGAGGATGTATATAATATATAAACCAAAACAACTGCATTTATGAACACGGCTCTGGTGGGACGGTTCAGAGGATGTATATAATATATAAACCAAAACAACTGCATTTATGAACACGGCTCTGGTGGGACGGTCCCGAGGACTCTCTTAAAGACAGGTTTTAACGCTTTTGTAACGACGCCATATTTCCATGGATACGATCTGTTGTAAGTAGAAATTATTATTATTATTTTTATTTAAGGTAGTGCAGAAAAAATACAAGACAGTAGACAATTCCATTGACGTGTAATAACAATAAATTATATATAATGTCGCCAAAGACTCAAATTTGGCAGACATTCAGGCGGCGTAAAGATGAATGGAAATGGACGTATTGGCCACGCACAAAACAAAACGGCTCGACAGCGTTCTCCCGAGTATTGCAGTTCACTGGCCATAGAAGGTATTTCAAATATAGAGTGAAAAGCACCGCTGTGACGAGCGCGAGGCCGGGGCCCTGAGGCTGACGCAAGAGTGGGCCGGCACCAGAGAGGTGTGTGTGAGGCCGAGGGGAAGCAGGTTTGGGCGAGAGCGGTAGCGGGGATGGGGGGGGGGGGTCGCAAGGGGGGGCTGCGCCAGGGGCCAGAGGCTAATGGCTTTCATTTCATTTATCCCATTAGAACAACATGGGGGGGCCCCAGGCTTCCCCATGGCAACAATTTACAAACTACGGTATGGGTCCCATTGGCTTTTTGATCGGGATGCCATCAACTATTTTCCATTTCCGAGAAACGAATGTTTCCACTCATAATGCATTCTTTACAGAAAGAAAGAAAGAACTCAACGACCATGTCATTCTTACGTTAATTACAGAAAGGAAACAATAAATACATTTAAAAAATAATAATAAAAATAAATAAAAAAGGAACAGTAAGTTTCAAAGTAGGGCTGGAACAACTAATCGATGACTAATCGATTATTTAAATAGTAGTTAAATAATCAATTAATCGTTCTGATTCACACAGAGAGCAAAAGTGACATGAAAATGTAGTATTTCTGATGAAAACCTACTTTGTTTTTATATTTAGCACCAAGAGCCGCCGCGGTGCACCGTATCTGAACCGTATGTGAACCGTATGTGAACCGTATCTGAACCGTATCTGAACCGTATGTGAACCGTATGTGAACCGTACCTGAACCGTATCTGAACCGTATCTGAACCGTATCTGAACCGTATCTGAACCGTATCTGAACCGTATGTGAACCGTATCTGAACCGTATCTGAACCGTACTAAAGTGACTCAAGTCTTAGTCCACATGTCTTCATGTTGAAGCTGGGTGGCGCGTGTCAGGCGTGTGTAAACAGAGCACGTGTGTCGTCATCACTTACCGCTAAACTGGAGGCTGCAGGCAAACTTACATCTTCCAAAAACAAATGAAATCCTCGCACCTTTGCAAAAGTCTCTCCTCAACTTTAAAGCACTGTGTTTTTTATTTTTGTTTTGTTTTGTGAGCCCAGGGGCACATTTGACTGTAAAGCAGCTTTAAAAAATTAGAAAGCGTTTTCAGTGTATTTCTGAAATGACAGAAAACTGCCTAATAATAAACTTTTAGCTATTCTATTTCAAAACTGATTTATTAGCCGATTATATCGCACTTGCACCGTGAACCAAACCGAACCGTTACACCCCTGGCTTTATGTGATAAAAAAAAAGAAAAATTACTATTTTCCTCCACCATTCACAGCCAAGCGATTCATCATGAACATAATCGTTTAATAAGCCGTATTTAAAAGAAATACTGAAAGGATCCATTTTGTAGAAGTGTAATAAGTTTGGTTTGGAACTGACTGTGGCCAGACAAGAGATGTCCATTGGTTTACACTGATTATTGTTTTATTTCCAGTTTGTGAATATGGTTTTCTTGGCAATGGTTCGGGCTACAAGCAGTAGTTTAGTATGGGAGGGGTCAAGAGTCTCCTAGAAGGCCGAGGGTAGATAGTGGGATGGGGCCGTCCAGGGGGGCAGAAAGGGAATGGGTCACAGGTGAACAGAACCGAGTGGCGTGATTGCATGTGTTTATTTTTAACGTTTTTAAGTTAATGAGCCATATGCCGCGTTCATGGTCCTCGGGACAAATGCAAATGGCCGCTCGGTTAACTGAGGGAAACAACGGAGGCACGCGGGTCAAAATGAAATCCCCGACCTCCGCACCGGATTGTGGACATCAGCTGATTGGCTCTTGAGCTTGTTAGTGAAGCGGGGTTCACTTTAGTGTGAGCTGTGTGTGCTTAGAGTCACAGAACTAAGAGAGATGCACCTCTTCACCCCCGCCCGCCTTAACTGAGCGCCTTTTCTCCAGTTTGCTTTACCCAAATCTAAAAGCTTCTCGACTGGAGAGTTCACAGCCTCTAGGCCAGTGTAACACTTGAAAGCTAAGTCCTACATAACTGAGATAAATGGATCTGTGCATCGTTGCCGTGTTGTCACGTTGAGGTTTTTTTTCCTCATAGTTTTTTTAGTTTTTTAAACACTTTTTTTTGTTTTGTTTTTATCCTCGTTTCTTCAAGACGTTTTTTAGATTCGGGTAATGCCAAACTGAAGAAAATGTGCTGAGTTCAGGTGGAGGTTTGAGACCGTAACGATCTTAAATGATTGGCTCCGTTAAACGCTGATACTGGACCATTTGGAGTGGGTGTCATCAAAATAAATAAAACGCACACACACAACTGGAGAAAATGAGCTCCACCATTTCTCATTGATATAACATGGTCGGCACGGCAACCGTTTAAAATGTTTGCCTCCATCTATGTCACTTCCTGTCAGGGCCAATAAGGAAGTGAAAGAATTATCGTCACAAATAAAGAAAGATGGGTCCAATTTTTGGCAAAATCTTAAAATACAAGTGTGTCCGATAAAGTCCGTGGGGCAAACTTTGTGCCCCACGGACTTTATCGGACAGTATTTGGCCGTGACAAGTAGAGAGATTTTGAAAGAAGGGAGAGAGTTCAGCTCGGAGGCGATGAGACAGTTACATTTACTGGGAATGCTTGTAGGAGGGGGTTTGAAAAAAGCTTTACTTCTGAACTCCAGTCACAAGCAGGACTTTCACCATGTGCCGACATGCCATTCCTCATTTGAAAGCTAAGCACCTTCAGAGTTCACAGAGTTTTAACGACTGGACGTTGGGAATTGGTTAACTCGGAGCTGGTTGTGGCCCTTGTAAAACAGTCAACAGTAGGATTTCCCACACACACGGCCAGGGGGCGCCGTTTAGGTACATGGACCTTCACATCCGTCTGCAGCTCGGATTCATTAATGCAGCCAAGGAAGCCTGAAGATAACTTCATACACGAACAATGAGGTCCCCACAATGATGTGATCTGATTTCAAGTGTTGGCTTTCTCCTCCGCCTCACTGTCCCGCACATCTCCGCCTCACTGTCCCGCACATCTCCGCCTCATGTACATGTCCAGAGTCGTAAGTGAACCATTGACACGACCCTTTGGTGCAGCTCCTGTAGGAGACCGGCTTTGGGACGGTTTAGTCAACGTCAGATGACAAATACTTTAATGATCATTTGAAAAAAAAAAAAAAAAATCACATTTTTGTTAAATCCAAGACGTTCGGTGCCTGTAGGTGCTATTTTGAGATAACGGGCTCTGAAAATAAAACGTGTCGAGCCATTAGGATAAAACACCTTGTTGTGAAAAAGAGAAACAGAAGTCTCCTGAACGTGGTCATTAGGCAGGTCCTCGTGGAATTCGCCTGTGCTTGGGGCTGATCCCGCAGGCCTGGGGCCGCGCTGGGTCTGGGGGGCCCGCACTGAGTCTGGGGGACCGGCTGGGTCTGGGGGGCCCGGCGCTGGGTCTGGGGGCCCGCACTGGTGCACTGTGTGAGCTGTGACCTACATGGCACAGTTTGGGGAAAGACGTTTCCTGTGCCGACCTTGGCCGTCGACTGCTGACACTTCTCAAGGACAGACCGAGAGTTTCCCGATAAAGTCACAACAGCTCTGAATGTGCAGCCAGTCCTGCCCTGACCCTGCTCCTCAATTAGCCTGGGCCTAGGTCAGTCCTGCAGGTTCAGACTGGACAGTTTAGTCCCGGGTTTAGTCCCGGGTTTAGTCCCGGTTCTGATCCGTGAGAAGCCCTGGGAGTGTGACTAAGGCCAAAGGAGCGCGCCTCTCTGTAATCAGCTCCAGACCCACTGCGCACAACCCCCAAAGTGACACACACGCGCGCGCGCGCGCACACACATACACCCCCCCACACACACCCACCCACACACACACACGCACACACGCACACACACACACACGGACAGGTGGGACAGGCCACTCACCTTCCAGCCCCAGAGCACTGTGGATATCCGGGTGTGCAGGAGTCGAACCGCGGTGCGTAAAAACCAGTCCGTCCTCGCCGTGCGCTGCGTGTGTGGGGGGTCCGAGCCGCTGGAGCCTGTCACGGACTCTCCACGGGCCTCTTACCGACGACGGGGGCACTTCTGAGCGGGTTCGCCTCCTGAGCTCGCTCGGTGCTTCCGGGAAGAGCGCGGTCACCTGTAGGAGCCGCGCGCACTGCTGGAGCTCTGCTGGAGAAGGGCGAGGCGCGCTCTGAGCTGTGCCCGCCCCCAGAGGCACCGAGGGCGGGGTCAGAGCGAGGGTGCTCAGAAGTAACGGAGTACTACTGCTCTTCTGCTCAGAAGTAACGGAGTACTACCGCCCCTGGTTTGGACAGAGGCATGTAGTACACATTTTTTACAACTTTAGTTTTTTGAAGTAATTGTATTTCTTATTGTAGTTTTATCATATGGTACTTTTTGATGAAGTATCTGGACTCTTACTTGAGTAAAAAAAAGTTACTAGTTTCAGTGAGTAAATCTTCACACATAAAATGATGTAGTTAGTCCTTCTATGTTTGAGTACTTCCTTTGGAAGTACTTATTTCATGTTTCCCATTGTTTATTTAAACCAGACTTTTACGCTCAGACAGTTACTCAGTTACTCACAGTACTTAAGTAGCATTTTCCTCCGGTACTTTTTTACTCTTACTTAAGTAAATATTTTGGCTACTCTACCCACCCGAGTGTGAGTAACTTAGTACAAGTAAAAATGTAGGGACCTAAATAAATACTGAAGTGAAAGTATTAAAGTACTTTGAGAAAATGTTACTTGAGTACTATGGGTAGAGTAACTGCGTAAAATCTGATTTATGTTTCAGTTGTGACAAAGACGTGCATCATGTGAGAATCCTATTCGAAGAAAATGTCAAACAAATTAAAACACACAAACTACGGATGAAGAGCAAAGATACTTCATTATAATATTAATGGAGTAGAGTAAAAAGTACTGAATGATATTCTACTCTAGTACAGTTTCTTCAACAGTAAATGTAACTGAGTTGGGATTACTGTGTTGAGTGCAGGGCAGACTCACAGCGGTTAGGTCCCGGGTTCGATTCCCACCTGGACGGGGCCTTTCTGTGGAGTTTGCATGTTCTCCCCGTGTCTGCGTAGGTTTCCTCCGGGTACTCCGGTTTCCCCTACCACTAAAAACATGTACAATAGGCCAGGATGAATGAGAGTGTTTGTGGTGTGGCGTGTCCATTAACATGTACTGTCCCGACCAACAGTGAGCTGAAAAAACGTCCGTACTCTTTTAACCTTGACATTAGGCCAAACATAAATATACTGAGTTGAAACGTTACGTGAAAGACACAAAGGTGGGGTGTGCAGAAGTATTTACCCCCCCCTTTCATTTCAGAACAACCAATGACCTTCAGAGGTTTCCTGATGATTTCTGAAAGATCACAATGACTAAATAGATTTGGGTAATGCTAAACTGGAGGTGGGGGTTACAAAGTTAAAGTAACTCTTACCCGAGTAATTATTTTGGCTACTCTACTGTACTCTCTACTGCTCTGAAGTTTCATCGTTTGTGAACAGAAAAAACTGGTATTGTGCCTTTTTTACATTTCTTTTATTTATTGGTGTATTTGGTCGGGACAGTGCCTAACACTTTAGACTCACAGAGAAAAGTGCATTTGACCCTTTATGAAACATTTCATAGCGTTAAAAGAGGGGGCTGTCATAATAACGAGTTGAACTCAAAAATCAAAGAAAAATCAGGCGATGAATGAGTTCTTTGAAAAGACAGATTCAGTTTTGCCTGGTTGTATTGCCAAATAGTATTTACTATAATATTCTGAGTTTACTCCCAATGCTCAGCAAGAACCTGTGCCGGTAAGTGCTGGACTGAAGCTGGACTCACAGCCGCCCCCTGGTGTATTGTTGGTGTAAGTGCAGTCAGTTTTTGCAGCTTGGAACCGCTCCCAGAGGCCGAGGTTCATCTTTGTTTGGGAAGGACAGCTGGGCCTAATGTGTCCAGAGTCCTCTTTGTCCAGGTTTGGACAAAAACAACTCAAGCTCTGTCACATTAGAAGGAGAGCGTTTGTGAACAGCAGATCTTCAATAGGATTTAGGTGAGATGTTCAAGTCTTTGTATAACTTAACGCTGCTTTAAACTTCTCCACAGCTTTATCCCTGACCTCTCTGGTGAGCTCCTTGGCCTTCATGATGTTGTTTAGTGACCAATACACTCTGACCATAGCTCTGAGGCCCTCACAGAACAGCTGGAATTATACTGAGAGTAGATTACACACAGGTGGCCTCTATTTAATGGTTAGGGCAAGGTGTGAACTTTCTGCAGTCATTAGGAATGTTATAAAGGCAATTTAATGCACTCAGAAAATGCTGTATGAATACTTATGCACGCCCCACTTTTCACCTTTTTTTGAAAAATAACAGAATCATGTATCATTTTGCTTTCACTTCACAGTTGTCTGATACTTGTTTGTGAACTTTCATTAAAAAATACAAATACAATCTTTATGTTTAGGTTTGTAAACATGACAAAATGTGCACAAGTTCAGGGTGTATTAGTACTCTCGAGAGGCTCCGTATACTAGACTGTGTGAAGGTTAGGCAGACATGCACATCACAGGGACCTGAAAAGCGCGTAGGATCCAAAGAACTAGTTGAAAAAGACAAAAAGATCCGCACAGCTTGAATGCTCCCAGTACATTTTTATTTCGCACACCACGAAAGTGACGTTTCGGGGTGTGCGAAATAAAAATGTACTGGGAGCATTCAAGCTGTGCGGATCTTTTTGTCTTTTTCAACTGTATACTAGACTGACATATTCTAGACCAGACCTGGGCAAAATACGGCCCGCGGGCCACATCCGGACCGCGAGATGATTCAGTTTGACTTTTTATGTCAACAAAAAAAGTAAGTTCTAGCCCAGGGGTGGGCAATTCATTTTCATAAGGGGCCACATGAGAACCCTGAATTGAGTCGGAGGGCCGCACCAACAATAACTTATTCTGCTCAACTTTATCCGATTGTACATTACACTAAATCGTGTATTTCGAACAGCGGATACCTACTGTTATTATAGGACTATTATTTTTAGCCATCCTCGTGAACTTTTACCATCGCACTGAAAGCACCTCGGTGTTTGAATGAAATGAAGCGATGCACTGTAGCGGGGGTCTCCAAGTACATTTCCCTGGGGGCCAAAACATAAATGGGGAGTGTATTTCCGGGTCCATTAACAAAAGCTCCAAAATAAAAATATGTTTTAATTGGGAAAATACTGTTGAGGAAACATTTTTCAATAAAGGAATAATAATGAGCCTGACAGGACTGTAGCCAATGTGTTGTTCATATCCTGATCTCTCGTTACGTCAGTGCCCTCTGCTGGACACGTGTGTAATTCGTTATTTTTATTTTTATTTAAGCAGCCCCCTAGTGGCTGGAGTGAGCATTCTGGTCATTTCTTCAATCATAACTCCACACAGGAATGGCCTAGAGACGTACTTTTTTTTTTGACATACTCAGAAATGTATGCCCTACAAGCCGTGGGCCGGATTGAATCAGCCGTATTTTGCCCATGTCTGCTATTTAGTGCAATGTACAATCAGATAAAGTTAAGCAGAATAAGTTCGAGTTATTGTTGGTGCGGCCCTCCGACTCTATTCAGGCTTCTCATGTGGCCAACTAGTCAGAGGCCAAGAGCCGACATTTTCAACCCTGATCCTGTGAATCATCGAGGCACCGACTATTCGCGAGATCCAGGGGCGGTAGTTTAATGTAATGTGACCGTTATATTTAATCACAATAAACAATAACTTTATGCCTGGCCTTTCTCTTTTATTTTCAATAATTGTGTTAGATTTAATGTTTTTACTCCTCACCAAGATGGAAATAAATGTATATTAAATCAACTGACATTTTGTGCTGCTCTGCTCTGACTGGGACAGAATGAGATTTTTAGATTTTTAATGCTAGAAGTGTTAGTGTGAGGGGCCCTGCCCACTGAGCCCCCTCCTCTGGTTCGCCCCTGGCCTGTGTGCAGTGCCTGCAGCCTGGTCCTGACTGGACTGTGCACAAAGTTCATAAACTTTAATCAGGAGCCTCTGGAGGACGTCTGAGATTGAAGGGACCCATGGTGGGTTGATCGGGTGATGCGGGCCGAGGGACGATGGAATCTCGAGGGCGGATGGAGGAAGGAAATGGAGGTCGGCAGTTTGCGTGAAATTGAAAGAGGATTTGGTGGGAATACGACAAGGAGGAAATGATTCTGTATCAGTGGTCTCGGGCCGAGATACTTTGTGTGGACAGGATGGAGAGAAGTTTGTTGTGGCAATGATCGCTACCACGAAAGAACACAGGGGTTGGACAGTTTGTTGGGCGGGTGGGAGATGTCAGTGCAGTCAGAGTGACTACAAGTGTCATGGTGATTATTGATTGTAAGACGCAACGACAAAGAGATAGTGCCTTGAAAATGGCATTGTATAAACATGACGTAAAGTGCTTTGAGCTGGACGGGAGGAGAGAACGATGGGGTTATACGTGGAGTCGCTGTTTTCCTTCGATGTGAAGAGGTTTGTGAGTGTTGCAGATGTTTGTGGAGTCAGCCGTCTGTCGAGGTTTGTGAATGGAACGAAAGAAGAAAGCGAATCTGTTTGTGTGACTTTCTTTGGTGATTTGCCCGTGAGAGTACTTTTGGATTACGTGAGCTATCCCGTTAGGCCCTTTGAGAAGGCGCCTCTTCGGTGTTTTTCCTGTCAGGAATTCGGTCATGTGGCGGCGGTCTGTAGAGGAACACGGCGATGCGCGATATGTGGGAACACTGATATGGTGGGCCGATAAGGTCATGCTCGCCACTTTCTTGCAGCGCTTTTGACGCCGTATTTTCAAAATAAAACGCTGCTTTTTACGCCGCACGCCGACCGGTGTAAATATATATTTTAATAGAAATGCTAATGATCTCCACCCTGAAGTTTGGACAGCCAGTAAAATGGAAGGTTTTGCAGCCAATGGGAACAAGCCAAACCCTTCACAGCAAGAGCAGCACCATCGATGTCTCTTGGCCGAAACAGGAGGATACTTCTGTCTCAGGTAAGTCGTTTTCTACTGGCGTCAAAAGCAGCGTTTTATTTTGAAAATACGGCGTCAAAAGCGCCGCAAGAAAGTGGCGAGCATGACCATATCGGCCCACCATACACTGATCGTGATTCGGAGAGGTGTGGAAGTGAAATGCCTGCATTGTGATGGAGATCCTCGGGTAGGGTCAGTACGCTGCCCAAGGAGGAAACAAGAGGGAAAAGTGCTTAAAATTAGATTGGAAAGTAAAGTAACGTATGCTGAGGCTGGAAGAAGGTGAAGGAGCGGGAAGTTGTGGTAGAAGAAGAAACAGGAGCATTGAAAAGTTTCTTGGGGTTTGATCAAAAGTCCTTTTTGGCTTTTGTGGCAGTGGTCACAACTGCACGGCTGGGCTGCATGGAAAGTCTGCAAACATCAAGGTGATAAGTGAAGGACTTTGTTGCATGGGGATGGCATTTCTGGAGAGGATTTGGACAATGCATTAAGGGAGGGAGTTGAACACTCAATGTAGGGATTGGTTTCAGAAGTACCTGGGTGGGCTAGTAGATTTCTCTACGTTTGTTTGTGTGTTTTGTTTTTGTGAGTTACTCGAGACGTTGAATCCAGTAGGAGGCAGCAATACATCTTTTTTTTGGCGTCGGCTGCGGAAAAAATCCACGAAGAAGAAGACGTCTGAGCTTCTGTTTTATGTTGCATTTGTTACAGTGACTTTGCGTATTTCCGCGTTACGATGTCGCGCTTCATTAGAGCTCTGCGTTTTTCCATTTCCTAATTTTGATCTTTTTCTGTGAATATGAGGCCAACTTTCATCAAATAAAGAGTAGGCTAATCAGAAACTTAAAGCACAGAAGCTGATCCCAGTGCCACGATCTGCCTGACTGTTGTTTAACTACATCCCGCTTTGAGTAAAGCTGCTGCACGGGCACCTTTTACACGCCGCCTCGAAAAGGAGAGAGACAGACTCTCATTCATGTGTGTAGAGATTTTTTCACAGGGTCTGTAGGACTATGGTTGGATTTTTGATCAAGATTCTAAAAGACTGTTACAGTTTATGGGAAAGATGTAGCAATTCTTTTGCAAAGAGCTAAAGCTAAAGGTAAGCAGCTAACATTAGCCACCTTCTACTGTAAACATTTATCGTCAAGTATTAAATTAATGATAAAAAAAACAGCCCGTGAATAAAACAGTTTTCATTCATTTGTGTTTAGTGTTCCCCTAACCCTTGATTGTTTACTTTCAATTTGAAAATGAGACAAAAATGCAACAAAAAAGCAATAAAAACGCGAGGGAAAAGATCAGTTTAGATGAGTTTTGTAGGTCTTAGCTTTCAGCTTGGGTAAAGCTGAACTGGAGAAAATGGCAGTGGTTAAGACAGAAAACTTATTTTATCTTCTTCACATCAACATACTAAAGGAGGAATAATATCATTTAGTATATTATTTCTCCTTTAGTATGTCGAAATGACCCTTTTCTTAATAACCATCAGTCAGATCTTCATTTGTTTAATTCGATTTAACAGAAACGACGTTCAGCGTGTTCAAATCAAAGCATGCTGCACGTAACAAAAGCTCAGCACACAGAATTTTATTAAATATAATTTTTAATACTTTTCCATAAAAAAGGTTGTACTCTATATTTTTGAACAAGGTGACTCTCAACAAACCAACGGGAACAAACAGAAAACCACACAGAACCAAACGGCTAATGGACCGAATACGACGGACAGGGAGCCGCAATGCCAGGGGGAAACTAAAAGCCTAAAGAAAGAATAAATAGCGATCAATTTGAAGAGGAAAATCATTATGTACATGTAAAACTCAAAGGAAGTGGGATTAAGAAGGTCGAGCCTCTTCTGTGTCATGTAGCCAGCGTGGAGTTCGACACAAAGACAAAGGCCAGGGAGGATCTTTTCGGCGTGTCTGAACGAATGCATGCGCGGAGGAGGAAAGGCTGTTAGGCGCAGACACAGAAGAAGAAGCTGCTGAAGAACCTTCCCGCTCATGAACATGTCCTCCTTCTTTTCGGGTACCACGGTATCAGTATTTCACCTTTGAAACCTCCTCAGTTCCAGTAATGTCAATGTAGTCAAAAGATCAGGAAGCGAGACGCAGGGGCTGCATCTAAAAAGTGGCAAAAACTCCGATCTCCGTTTCCTTCACCTTTGAGGCGCCGTCAAGAGGTCGACCTTGAAGAACCTTTTGCAGTGAGCATCAGCTGCTCCTTCTGTGTCAGGACAATCTGAACCTTCCTAACCCAGGGGAAGAAACAACCAAAATATTCTGCCCAAATTTCAGAATGTGTTAAATAAACAACTCTTTATAAAGTGCACTGTTTAATTATTACTGATATCCACCCAGTCCTGTCCTTCCGTTCACCACAGACCGCTGCATTAGAGGATCTTATGCAAATCAATCCATGTGGCTTCAGTTTTGTTCTTGTAAAATGTAACAAAATTGCGCAAGTTCATAGATTTTCTAGAATAAAACTTTCAGATGCTGCTGTGGCTCTAACGCTGCATGACCCGCTTTATACTTTCATATATTTAGGACAAAGCTCATGAATGAAATAACGCAGCAAAACTGTCGATCATTTTACACTCGTGCGGAGATCGGAGAGTTCGGAAACCTTCAGGAGGCAGCAGTGGCTTGGAGGATTGTTCTTAGTTCCTTATGGGCGGATGAGGAACATCCCGAAGTTCCTCTGCTAAAGGAACCTCCTAACTGCACGGACACATTTGGATGCTCCCTGTCACGGCTGACGATGAGGAGAAGGAGGTTCCTACGCTTATTTACACTTTTTAGATGCAGTCAGTGTATCAGGTTTTTCAACTGGCCTGGAGCTCCATCTGTAGGCAGCAGTGGAAATAACATGGTGATATAATCGTGAAAACAAATATTCGCTTTCCGTTGACGCAGTCGCACGAACATGAACAGATTTGAGTATCATCTACGGCGGAATATAATACTAAGCTCCAAAGTGAGTGAATGAAGTCAAATCCAGGTCCGTTTCTGACGAGGGAATGATGCCGTCTCACGGTTGAAACCTTTCCAAAGTCCACTTGTCCTTCTTTCACAGGACGAAGGGCCTCTACATGTCAGATGATTGCTGAAGGATCACGAACATGAAGCAAGTGCTGTGTTTTTGACTAAATATAGTCTTGATTTTGGATCTAATTGATTAACGTAAAGGTGTAGCTTTTGTTTATTAGACTAAGTAGCGGCGTGTATTAGTCTTAAGAGCTACAAGGTTTAGCACTGATGCTAAAAGTCCAGGTCCTCTGAATTGTGTTTCCAGTCAGTACCAAACCTTAAGTGAACCTGCATGTAGATCAGTCACACACTGATACTGAAGTCCACTCTGTGTGTAAACGTCAGGGCTGGTCCAAAGTGTTCAAAAGTTTTCCTTCACAATGATGCCTGAAGAAGTGCACGTGTGGTCAGTGGATGCTGTTGCCCCTGCGATGCTTCAGTGCTGGTTCTGGTCCACGCTCTCAGAAGAGGTTCTCCTCAAAGATGGCCATCAGGTCGCTTTGGAAGTTGATGTCAATGGTGTCAGCCATCTGAGAGCAAAACACACAAGGAATCTTGGTTTAGAGGTATGAATAAGAAACGGGTCAAATTCTTTGGTTTCTGTCTCTGACCAAAGCAAAGACCGGCTATTTGAGAGGAGAGGAGTAAACGGTCCGGGACATATTGTGGGGCCTGACTAGGGATGGGTACCGTTCGTTTTTCCCCCCCCGATACCACTACTTTAACGATACCTGCTTTTCGGTGCCAGTGCCTTAACGGTACTTTTTCTGATACCTATGTCATTTTAATTCAATTAAAATAACGTGTATAAAAAGGTGTTGTTCAGGAAAAAGTCCTAAAACTGCAAAACAGAAGCTCCACAGGCCACAGCAGCGTCACCTGTAACTTCGTGTTTTGAGCCCAATTTCCACTTAAGCAGCGATAAAAAGAAATAAAGGACGTTATTCCCTCCTGAGCTGCAGAGACAGATCCACAGCATGACCCGGGTGAGCGCTCACTTTTCCACAAACAATCTTTGATATTCCCCTCCTGCAGCTGCTTGGAAAGTTGTGAACAACAGCTCGTAAACTCAGCCTCCGGATTCATCATTGCTCTGTTTTGTTTTTCAATTTGCCTAAATTTTATTATTTTTCGCCTTGCTCCATTTGCGCTGGAGTTTGCGGGTCATATATTGACGTCTAGAGAGAAAAAGAAGCGGAAGTTGGCACCGAAAGAATTTTAGTTTTTCGATACCACCCCCGACCGGAGCTTTTCGGTCGGTACCAAGTAGGCACCGTTTAACGGTACCCATGCCTAGGCCTGACAATTTAAGACTCAGAGTCAGTATGAACATTTTAAAATCAATCATGAAGTTTCCAGGGAGCAAATGAAGAGCTGATAAAGCTGAAGTGATGAAAACCCTTCGAGGTGAAAGTCTAGCAGCAGAATTTATTCAACTTATTCAAAGAGCAAAGACAGAGTTGTAATAATCAAGCATCCTGACTGAGCTGCGGATTTTAGAGATGTTCCTGAGGTGAACAAAGAGTCTGATCAAACAATCCCAGAGGTTTCTGAGAGTGGGTTTTAAGAGTAAACCACTTTAGTAGGCGGGTGCAGTCATCCTGTTCCCTCCCAAAAGGAGGAGCCCGAGTCTTAAATGAGCCCTCTCTCTAACCTGTGTTTAAGAGCGAAGAAGCCAAACATCCTCAACTCAATCATCTCAGTCCAATCGGAAATGTAAAGCAAACACAATGTTCAAATCCAGATCAAACCCAAAAAGTGATCTAGGCCTAAGATCACTCTTTGGTGGGTGGTCTCGGACTCACAGTACAGGTAGAAGGATACGTACCACCTCACGGTGCCGCCTCTCTTGCTCGCGCCGCCGTGCCAGCTCCCTCTGTTGGTCCAGAGACGTCAGCGCTGCAGCAGGGGGCGTGGCCGGGGGCTGTGGTGAGGGTGTGGGCGGGGCCTGCACGGGGGCTGGAGGGGTGGGGCCACGTGGGGATGGTTGCAGTTGCTCCTGGTGACGGCGGACCTCGTCATGTGTCCTGCGAGGGTGCTCCACTGCGTCCTCGTCGTCCCGGCTGCAGACACAGAGCACGAAGAGTGGTTAGTCTGAGCTCTCCTTCTGCACGGAAATGTTTTTTTTTAAATCCATACACACACACACACACACACATATATATATATCTATATTAGGGCCGGGACTTTTTTCGATTAATTGCAATTAATTAATTACATGAGGTTTAGTGCGATTAAAAATATTAATCGAAATTAATCACACTTTGCTTTCCACACTTCACTTTCCTTTTTTCCTGCAGACGCACAATTAATGGCAATATTGCACTGGTCTGTTGGACTTGGTTGAACAAAAATAAACAATATTTTGTTGCTTAAGCTTATGTATTCAGTCATTATTCAATGGTATACTAAAAATCCTTATGAAAAAACTTACTTCTCACTGTTCTCAGGTCAAATATTTATATGCGATTAATTTTGATTAATTAATTACAAAGCCTCTAATTAATTAGATTAATTTTTTTAATCGAGTCCCGGCCCTAATATATATATATATATATATATATATATATATATATATATATATAGTTAGATCAGATTTCTCCTTTTTACACAAAAGAAAAATAAGGTGTGTTGTTTTTGCTTTGGTTTTTTGTTTGGTGGTTAAAGCAAAGTTAATTAAAAACGTCTTGAATTCTGCCTCAAATGCATGTAAATGGTACATACAGTCCCTTGCGAAAGTATTCGGCCCCCTTGAACTTTTCGACCTTTTGCCACATTTCAGGCTTCAAACAAAGATATAAAACTGTAATTTTTTGTGAAGAACCAACAACAAGTGGGACACAATCATGAAGTGAAACGAAATTTATTGGATATTTTAAACATTTTTAACAAATAAAAAACTGAAAAATTGGGCATGTAAAATTATTCAGCCCCCTTAAGTTAATACTTTGTAGCGCCACCTTTTGCTGCGATTACTGCTGTAAGTCCTTGGGGTTTGTCTCTATCAGTTTTGCACATTGAGAGACTGAAATATTTGCCCATTCCTCCTTGCAAAACAGCTGGAGCTCAGTGAAGTTGGATGGACAGCGTTTGTGAACAGCAGTTTTCAGTTCTTTCCACAGATTCTCGATTGGATTCAGGTCTGGACTTTGACTTGGCCATTCTAACACCTGGAGATGTTTATTTGTGAACCACTCTATTGTAGATTTTGCTTTATGTTTTGGATCATTGTCTTGTTGGAAGACAAATCTCCGTCCCAGTCTCAGGTCTTTTGCAGACTCCATCAGGTTTTCTTCCAGAATGGTCCTGTATTTGGCTCCATCCATCTTCCCATCAATTTGAACCATCTTCCCTGTCCCTGCTGAAGAAAAGCCCAAACCATGATGCTGCCACCACCATGTTTGACAGTGGGGATGGTGTGTTCAGGGTGATGAGCTGTGTTGCTTTTACGCCAAACATAACGTTTTGCATTGTTGCCAAAAAGTTGGATTTTGGTTTCATCTGACCAGAGCACCTTCTTCCACATGTTTGGTGTGTCTCCCAGGTGGCTTGTGGCAAACTTTAAACCACACTTTTTATGGACATCTTTAAGAAATGTCTTTCTTCTTGCCACTCTTCCATAAAGGCCAGGGTTGTGCAGTGTACGACTGATTGTTGTCCTATGGACAGAGTCTCCCACCTCAGCTGTACATTTCTGCAGTTCATCCAGAGTGATCATGGGCCTCTTGGCAGCATCTCTGATCAGTTTTCTCCTTGTATGAGCTGAAAGTTTAGAGGGACGGCCGGGTCTTTGTAGATTTGCAGTGGTCTGATACTCCTTCCATTTCAATATTATCGCTTGCACAGTGCTCCTTGGGATGTTTAAAGCTTGGGAAATCTTTTTGTATCCAAATCCAGCTTTAAACTTCTCCACAACAGTATCTCGGACCTGCCTGGTGTGTTCCTTGTTCTTCATGATGCTCTCTGCGCTTTAAACTGACCTCTGAGACTATCACAGAGCAGGTGCATTTATACGGAGACTTGTTCACACACAGGTGGATTCTATTTATCATCATTAGTCATTTAGGTCAACATTGGATCATTCAGAGATCCTCACTGAACTTCTGGAGAGAGTTTGCTGCACTGAAAGTAAAGGGGCTGAATAATTTTGCACGCCCAATTTTTCAGTTGTTTATTTGTTAAAAATGTTTGAAATAAATTTCGTTTCACTTCATGATTGTGTCCCACTTGTTGTTGGTTCTTCACGAAAAATTACAGTTTTATATCTTTATGTTTGAAGCCTGAAATGTGGCAAAAGGTCGAAAGGTTCAAGGGGGCCGAATACTTTCGCAAGGCACTGTATATAAATGTATAAATAACCACCAAAGCAAAACGTGCCTCTTTTCACCCCACTCTGCCCCCTCTGTGTTCTAATCTAAGACTGGTGACTATTATAATGTTGATTTATTCACAATTACAAGATGATTGTCCAATCAGAATGTAAGCGTCCCAGTTAAAGTTGCCAACACAACTCTTATTGGTGTCAACATTGTGAATCCCTCCAGAACAACAAATAAAATATACTGTAAGCCGTTATTATTTCAGAGGGAAAACACACTCTTTGATTAAAGCTGTCAATGAGAATTTCTTTACAGTTCAGTCCAGATCAGGATGGGCTCAATAATTAGTAAGAAATAGTCATCCTCCGCTTCACCTATTTCTGCAGGAGAACAATCACTAAATATTTACTGTATTGACTTCCTCTGGATTTGACACATCTTCTCCTCCAGGGAGACACGTGCTTGTGCCATTCATGTGGCTTTATATAAAGGTACATTTCTTATCACAAAAATCATATTGTTTTATACCCATGGACAGGTGCCCGGAGCTTGTGCTCTGGGCGCTTGGCCTGCTCCGTCTGCACCCTCAGCTGCCTCTCTCTCTCCTCCTTCTCCCGAGCCGCCCGCCTGAACAGCTCGAAGCTGTCGCTGGACGAGCGCAGCGAGGACGCCTGGCTGGACTGGGACCTCTGTGCCAGGCTGGCCCACGAGCCCATGTTCTTCAGCTTCACGTCCTAAGTCACAGACAGCAGGAGGAATACATGTGGATAATCTGGTACATGAGTGAGTCTCTATGAGCAGGCCCGTTCAGACGGATCCCAGGCGGCTCATGAGCTCATGTGCCTAACCTTTCTCTAGCGATAGACTGAGGGAGTTTGAATCACCATGACTGTGAAGAACTTTGCTGAATAAGCCACACTTTTAAACCATCACCCAGTAAATGTAATTTCCTGCTGCCAGGAAATGTGCATGAATTTGCAAAATAAATGCAAAATGTAACCGTTGTAGTCGTTACTGAAATAACAGAAATAAACAAAAAGCCTTTGGGCTTTTAAAAAAGAATTTCTGGGTTTTCTCTACGTGCATCGTCAAATTTTCCAAGAGATTGGAGGCCAACGGGTATATTTACTTTTATAAACGTATGTTAAGAACCTAGGGCCATGTTACAGGCACAGAAGGACATCCAGCCCCTGCTGTAATATGCGCCACAGACAGCTTCAGCTCTTTTAAGAGCTACGCACTCGTGTAGATCTCTGTCTATGACTAAATGTTCGTGTATCGTTATTGATGATATAACACAATATTCATTTCATTGTTTTAAGTCCCGTACTTCTTGTGAATGGCCCAAATTGAAGCCACAAAAGTTTATGACACTTTAGATTTTTGCATACAAACTAAAGAGGAGAGAGGGAGAGTGAGGAGGATCCCAACTAATTAGAGTGGCAGCTATCGTCTCGAGGCTAACCAGAGGAAACAGCTAGGTTCTTCAGTCATGGCGATAGAAACACTGATTCTCAGTATATATCCCTTTGATCTAGCACACCTCAACCACACAGAGAAAAGTGAAGCACAAACGTGTGGAGGAGCTAACAAGTCTGAGCTGCAGTATGTACTGGGACCTGGAGGTCTGTCCTGTGAAATACTGCCGCCCGGGATAGATCTGTTTGTAAAGGCTCAGAATCACTGTTGGTGAATAACTTTAGTTCCAGAATACGCACTGGTGTCTTCTTGGAGGAGGTGCTGGACTTGGCCTCCTGCTTGATCCGTTCTGGCTGTGGCCCTGAGGAGTCGTGGGTCTGAGGAACCGTCCCCGAGCCATCCACAGACCTTCTGTCTGCTCCTGTAACAGAGAACACATGGTTTTAATAATAATAATAATAATAATAATAATAATAATAATAATGCATTAGTCTTATATAGTGCTTTTCCAGACGCTCAAAGTCACTTTTACAATTTGGTGCATTATTCATTCACTCGATACTCGGTGCGCACATCAGCCACCACCACCAACCACTCACACACACACTACATTTGCTGTGTCTTTTATCTCGATGCAAAGAGTGCTGTGACAGGCCTCATGCACTATTTACATAACATAGTGCTTCTCTTGTCTATTACATACATATTTACATAAACTGTGGCCGGCAGGGCTTCAGAATACCATTATAGGCACACCAGGACATCATTTAGAGGAGCACCGCTTTAGAAATGTCCAGAAAACAGAGCTCAGTGACAATACTGAACAATGCTCAAATTAGATAAACAGGGAAAGAAGGAGAGGAGAGAGAGTGATGACTATTGCATAAGGCCGTGCCAATGCTAGACTTGTCCCTGAGAAGAGGGTAAGGCCTTACTGTGTTTGCTGTCCACTGACTTGTACGTGTCCGGCCGGAGAGCAGGGCTGAACGGAGAGCCAGGCTGCACCGGGGAATGGGAAGCTCTCTCCTCCTTCACACTTGGGATTTTGGATCTCTGCTCCTGTAACACGTCACAGAGACATTCACTTTAACCGTGTGTTTAAGCGCCTGAAGGCCGGCGAGTGAAAAAGGCACCAACGTTTCTTTTGGTCTCTGCAGAAGGGGTCGGCTCTGCTGCGATGAAGTGAGAGGACATCATCAGAGGAGAGGCCCTCGGATGCACACCACCTACAGAAGATCAGTTAGAAAAGATGTGAAGACTCAGCAGCGCACGTGCAGCCCTAACCTTACACATTTAATGAAGAAATGTCTAACTTATTCACTCGTATGAAAAGAGCAGGCCACTGTGAGTGTTTTTGGTTTCTTTGTAATGTGTTCATGTCTTGTATTTGTATCTGTTTGATTCTCTCAAATGAAAAACCAGTTGCAATCAATGAATCAAGAGGTCTTTATCCTCATCCAGACAGACCTCTCTTCTCTTTCCTTCACTTCCCCCCACTCCCCCTCTCTCTCTTCTCACTCCCTCATATTCTCATACATAAAAATCTAAATTATTTATATTTGTGCTGCCAAACGGTAATGTTCAATCACTTTATTCCACACTGCAGTAACGATATTATTGCAATGTTTTACAAAACCCTTTCAACAGGGTACGTTCCATTTCATTGGAAGGTTGTAAATGTACATAAGTCAAAAAGGCTATATGCCCCAGCGTCACGTGACTTCCCAGTGGATTCGAAGTAGTCGTTTGCGTATCTTGTTTCCGTTATTTCCCTATGAGGTCTTGTCTAAAAAAATGAATAGCTGAAGATTACATGGTAGACAGTGAGTTACTGGTGGACAGTCACAGCATCATGTTAAAAACATCACGTCAGGGGCAAAACATTCACTAGAGGAAACTTCCGTGCTCATCACAGTAAGTCTTGAAGCTACCGGCTAACCCGATTTAAAAATGAAAATAGCTACACGATTTTAAACGAGCCTGCTCAAAATATAATCTGCCTGTCTTTAGTATAAATAGTTTTTAGACGTTTAATTTTTGTGGTGGTGTTTTTTTTATACTAGCCGTTAGCGCTGAGATAAAAAGTCCTACCTCAAAAAAACACAGACTTTTCCTGCAGTCGAGAATTTACATCCAACGTAATGTTTTTAACACGTAGAGTCACTTCGGATCAGTATCTCACTGTCACTGATGTTTCCTTGAACTATACATTGTTTTAGACAAGGCCTCATAGGGAAATAACGGAGACAGGATACGGAAGCACCGACACTTGGAAGTCACGTGTCATTTGCATAGAGCCTATAATGAGTGACAGTTTTAAGAGTGACTCTGGTATGTATCATGGCATTACGTCATATCTTCAGTGTGTTCATTTTATCTAATAGTGACTGTACTAAGCTGCTCTTGGGCTATTTCATCAGAGTGGCACGAAAAACTGCAGTGAGGATGCCCGCAGGATAGAGAGTGAAACGTTGGCATCTGTTCCAAAAAAGTAAGATGAATTGTTTTTAAACCTAGAATCAGAATTTCTCTAGAAAATTTTAAATTTTGTGTAACTATACTTGGATCGTGTAACTACTCACACAACCGTATTTAAATAAGGGAAACGTGGAAGAGCTCGGTCGCGTCTAACTTCACCCCGTTTGGTCCCATAGCGGAGAGGAGGAGAGGCTAAATGCTAACAACATCTTTGGTCTCTTTTTGTGACTGAGCGCACACACAAAGACCAGACAGGTACGCATCAACTCGTCTGAGCTCAGTATGGAAAACGGTGTCCTATTTCTTTAAGGGACAAGGAGTCATTAGCAAATGTTCAGATGTTAAACGTAGGAGAAGTCAACACGAATGAGTAAAAACTGTTACAATCAGAATGGGTTAAAATACTTTCAATAGACAACAAGAAGAGAATGATGAAGCAAGTACATTCTTGTTATCAAACTTTAGGAGATTTGATTGGCCGTTAGAAGATTATAGTCCTGCTAACTAGATTAGTTTAAATGTCTTAATTTGAGCATAATAATCAACATTTGAGTTGTTATAACTAGTTAATATTTAGTTGGGCCTTTGACCTACATAATGTCACAGGTTTTGACTTGTTTCAATACATTTTGTCTTTATTTCAGGTCATTTTCTTTGCCAATGGGGTAAAAAAATTGGTCTTGTCCAAGTAAAATAAAAAATAAAATGGGACATTGTCCCATTTTATTTTTTATTTTACTTTTTTATTTCAAGTGAGATTACCTTAGAATCAGTCTGAAATGTCATCAAACTAGCAAAGTAACCTTGGTCAGATGAGTGAAAACCACTCTAAACAAGATACATTTCCTTAATATTGACTTTTTGTAGTGTAGAAAAAGTTCATGTACCTGCAGCGTAGGCCTCAGGAAGGTGTGGGGCCACAGGAGCGCTCTTTATGGACTCCGGCCCCTTGGTGTGCACAGGGCTGGAGCTATGAGTCTGTCCCAGTGGCTGCGAGTGTCTTTGGCTCCGAGCCGGACTGAGAGGCCCCTGAGACTGCAAGTGTGCATGGGGCCCCTGGTTCTGCAGTGCCTGTAGGAAGCTGTGCACCTGACTGAGGGGCGGGGTCTCCTCGTCATCCTCCAGCAGGGCCTGGGGGGGCTGTGCTGACAGCGTGCCCAGGATATGTGAGGGGGGAGAGGGGACGCGGGGCCGGGGCGCCATCTGGGACACGCTGAGAGGCGGTGGAGCAGTGGGCAATGAGGACAGAGGAGGGGCTGACAGGGGCAGCAGGCCGGACACAGGGGTGTGTAGGGCTTTGGAAGGAAGAGGAGCCGCGTGGCTGCTCGGCCTGGAGGGCTGCTGGGGGAGCGCACTGTGGATGGCTGTGGACACACAAAAACATTCAAAATACAAGCTGCACATTTGAAAGGATTCTAAAGGTCCTACTGTCTGTGTAGGCTCTCGGTTGTACAGGTGTTGTCCATCTTCAATGAAGGTTCTTGAGTCATCTTCTGTACTCGGTAGTTGAAGCCAAAAGGCTGAGTCAGCGCACTAAGGTTTAGCTCAGCCCACAGCCAGCACCGCACCCAAGTTTCAGTCTGAACAACCCTATTAGGGTCATACAGAAACTGACTCAAGAACCTTCATTAAAGGTCCTACTGTTTCACTAAAGCCCATTATCCAAAACGCTCAATAATTTCCTCAATAATTGAGGAAATGCAAATAAGCTCCAATTTGTGAAAGTATGAGCCCTAATATTGATGAGCAGATGATGCTTTGAATAAAGTTTTAACGCATTTTTGTTGCAAACTTCATGTTCCATGATCCTGTTCAGAAATCATGTTTATTTTAGCTCCATTCATCCTGCTATCTCTCAATGGCCCTCATTGATCAACATTGCGTAAACAAATGGTCTATGCATAGGTGTATTTGCGATATACACCAGAGTGCGCGTGACATTTATGAACCTGTGTTTCCGCTCAGATCTAACGTAAGCAAGAGCAGCTGATGGTAAACGCCACGGAGAAATCCCAGCGTCATTTGAATGAAACACCCAAAAATATTCACGTAGGAGGCCTCACCCATGGGTTTTACGCACGCACAAAACACGGCAAAGAAGAACATTTCTCCAACCAGGAAATGATAAATAGTTGTTTTTAACATAATAATGATATTTTTGCGCATGAGGAAGATTAAAAAATCTGTCAGTAACCCACATTAACCGTATAGCCAATCCAAGATCACATTTACTAAATAAAAAAAGAGGGGGAATAAAAGAAATAGGCTAATAATAAAAAGTGACTTTTATTAAATAGGCTGTAGGTCTAAATAGGGTAAAAAAGGGAATAAAATTCGACCACATTAAACAAAGCGTGGATACAACGCTGCAGTCAGAGCAGACTCTGGACCAGGATCTGAACCAGTGAAAAGCAGCTCAGCTCCGGGATACTCGCGTCATGGAATACGTCCACAGACTCAGCGCTCAAACCAACCAGAACACGGAGCATGGCCTCGCGCAGACCCAGGTGAGGCCCGGTGTCCCGGGACACGGCAGCGGCCGCGGGTGTGAGGCGGGGAATCCACACAACGTTTGTGCAGCAGCGGTATTTTGTTAAAAACAAAACATAAATATTAAAAACACCATGAGCGTCTCTGTGGCTGCAGTCCAGGTTTTAGAGTCTCTGGTCCGGAGGAGCATGTCGATGCAGCGCAACATTGAATCAAGTCTGTCCATAAACATTAACGCTGTGGCCTTGTTTCATGTTTAAATCACTAATGAGGATCATATGCGATTCATGCTGTTAAAAACTGTTTTCCTGCTGTTTAGTGTTTAGTTAAATTGGTGGATCATGTACCACGTCCTGACTCGGTGTAGGATCTGAGCACCGTATGCCCGGTGTACGGTGCTCAGATTGATAAATGCCAAAACAGGCGGTGATTTTGCGTAGACCCCACACACGCTCTGATTTCACCGTACGCAAGTTTGATGAACGAGGGCCAATAAATCCTAACATAAATAATTGGTACATATCTCTCTTTAAACAAAAACAAAAACGAAATAAAGAGATTAATTAATGACGGATAAAAATAGCTCATGACAGATTATTTATGACCATGTTGATCCAAATGACAGAGAAACTATGCCTAGTAAAATCCATTTGGATCAATTGTACAACGTCATTTGCCTTGTACTTGAGTAATGATTATTTATAAAGAACAACAGGCTTTCTGCTAAATATTATGGTACATGAGGTATTGGGTATAATATAAGGATTCACTTGGATTTTTACTGTTTGTATTTACCTGGATTTTAAATAATGGTTGGCTATGCTTTTGTGCCAATAGTTTCTCACTGCAGTGAGTAGTGACAGCAAAAGGCACAGCCTGACGATATCGTTTTTTCAGTAAGACTGTTGTGAGGTTAGCACACCTTAGGAGACGCATCTCTAACCTACTCTAGCCCCGGAGACTATTGAACTACAAGTTTTATTTTAATAACATCGTTCAACTCGATTGTGATCAAAACAAACACAGTGACAGTCACAAATCCTGCAGGTCGCGTTAGCTTAACTACATTATAAACTCGAGCACACCCCCCCATAAACGTTCACCTCCCTCAGCGTTACAGTGCTCCACCGTTCTGACGACCCGCGCTGTTCCCTCTCGCAAAACAACTGCTTCTGATCCCTTTTCTTTCACAAAACCTGCAAACTCAAAACTTAATTCAGTTGCCTCGCTGTCATTATTATATTTTCCTGCTAATTTACTGAAGTTAAAACGATTTTTGATTATTATGAAAGAGAAATGCATGCTCTAGATGTAGTCTTAATGTATGCGGCATAAAGAGTCCATAATAAGAGTCCGTAATATCATAAAGCTGTTTTGAAACGTAGGATAAACGTGTACAACAGAAATCATAAGCTTCATGAGATATACATTTACAGCTGGAGCACGCACTTACAAATCATACAAAATCATAAAGTTTTAAAGTTAAATAAATAAGCTGGAACATACAATAATGACTAAAGGAGCTGAAATAAGTGTCTTTAGTGAAAGAAAAGAGAGCATGTCTTAAAGCTGTTTAGCGCGAGGGGATGCAAAAACATTTGCGTTGCATTTAGCCCCCAGGACCTGGGGGCACAGGCAGTGGATGCTACACAGCCGCTCAGCGCCCACAGCCCTGGGGCTGGAGCATGGCCCCTTTGATGCCATCAATAAATTAGTTATTGTTTATTCGTCAGTTAACGTCAGCACGGCACCGCTTCACCTATGCAGACCCCCCTCGAAATATTTTAATAATAATCATAATAATGCCTTACACTTGTATTGCACTTTACAAGTCTGTATTACCAAGTGTTTCTCAAAGCGCTGAACTGTCGTCATTATTCATTCACTCCATACTCGGTGGTGGTAAGCTACTGTTGTAGCCACAGCTGCCCTGGGGTAGACTGACGGAAGCGAGGCAGCCAATCTGTGTGTGTGTGTGCGGCGTGTGTGTGTGTGTGTATGTGGTGTGTGTGTGCTCAGACCTGGGTTGGGCACGCTGGCCAGGGGCTGCTGAACAGGGGCTGTCTGGGTGGGCGGCTGGCTCCTAGCGGGGTTCTGAAGGCTTGAGCTGTTGGGGAGGGAGGGCTCTGTGTTGGCCTGGCTCCGAGGCTCACATCCAGGGACATGTGTCAGAGGCAGACTGGGGGCCACAGTGGGAGCAGAGCTTTTGGACTGGGACACTGCTGCGGTGGAGGTGTTCATGGACTGACTGTGTGTTTTCTTCACGTCTTTTTTGGAGTTTTTCTTGTGTTGCCTGGGAGCCAGCCCTGAAGCAGACGCACACCTGAGTGATGGATGCAGTCCTCCAGACCTTACCAGAAGAACCGTTTTAGACACAGTCATACCATTGTCAGAGTCTTCGCTGCCTGACGCCACACTGTCGTTCTGAAGATGCACATCTGCCCAGAGAACACAACACAACTGTCAGGAGGAACTTACATTATTTCAAATGATGAAACGTAAAACATTCGGGTGCATCACGGTGCACGGTTGGGTTTGAAATAAAAGCTAAAACACACACAGAGCAGCACATTTGATTTTCATGTTTGGGATGTTCCTGGACATTATTTATTATTATACACCACGCTCTGAAACAGGGACCCAGGAAGCCCTGCACCGTTTCAGAGGGCCACTGAAGGCAGTACTCCAGTTTCCCCGACCTCCCAAAACATGCTGCTCAGGCTGGCCCACAAAGGCGGACCGACGCAAATGTGTTGAACAATAGTACAATGACAAATAAAGCACTTGCAGTGTCTTGCAGCCTTCAGTTTAGCGGTTAAAGATGATGACACACATGCCTCTGTTCGGGTGTGCGCATACAAGCGTAACACGCTTCTAAATGAAACTTTAGTATGATGCATATGATCAGATTATAGCACCGTGGTGCATTGTTACAGCCCTATAAAACATAAGTAAGTAAGCGCTTTATTTGTCATTGTACAATTGTTCATTGGTGTTGGGTTAGTCCATTGTGGGTCGACCTGAGCAGCACATTTGTGTAGGCTGGGGAAACTGGAGTACTGCCTTCAGTCTTCAGTCAAAATAATGTTTTAAAGTCCAGTTAAAGGCCCAGCAGGGGTTTGCTTTGGTGATGTTTGTGTAAATTTCCCTGTCCATATGGATTATGATTCAATTAAATGCTAATACATGTCTTTTCATGTATAGCCTTATTAGTGTTATTGTTGGGCCTATAATTGATGATGAATAGAATAATTAGATTGCAATTATTGGCGACAAATAGTGATAAATGTCAAAAGAGTAATTAATCTGATTTTAACAGACTAAAAGTATTCACAATTACAAAGACCTGTTAATGATGAAGCTTTTGTGCAGCTCGCCTGACCCTGGTTTGCACCAATGCTTCTTCTAAAGGACCTGAATGCTACATCTACAATTAGTAAATCTGCATTTTTAGTGGAGATTTTTCAGCCAATCTGCTCTTGTGAGTTCTTCATTTGGTTTGCAGTCATTTTTCATAAATTTGCAAAATACGGCTGAACATTTATCGCATTTGCAATTTTATTGTGACAACGCAGTTTCCAAATCGCAGAGGAACGCAGATTTGGTCCCTGCAGCTGATGGAAGTGAATGTAGCGGCGAGATAAGGCGACGTGCTTTTGTTTACTTGTAGTTAAGGTGCGTGGTAGATCCTGGATGTACAGTGAAAATATCAGCGTTTATAAAGCAGCCACTGCAAGTGTGTTAGCCGCCGCGATAATCAGTTGTATTACACAAATAAATGAACTTTTTCACGATATTCTAATTTTCCGAGTTTCACCTGTAAATCGCTGGTCTATGTTGCCTCTCTCTGTGACAGGAAGAATTAGCTGCATCAAAATGAATGTGCTGCCAAAATGTGTGCATCTTTTTCAATGCATTCCAGTATTTATTCCAAAATGATTTTTCAATCACTTGACAGTTCTAATTCACAGTTCCTATGGAACAAAAAACCTCCCAGATTGCAAAAGAACCTCCTACAAAAAAGCAAGGAACTTGGAGGCCTTACCCTGCTAAATATTTGGTACCATTATTGGTCCGTCAATATCCGGACAATGTTATTTTGGTGTAATACTAATAACGAGGAGGCCTCATGTGCCTCTTTATTTTCTTTCCTGTGCCTTCCTTTAAAATCATCACCTACATTATATTCTAATGTCATAGTTATAAACGGCCTTAAAATTTGGACTCAAGTGAAACGGCATATTGAGTTTCAGGGTATACCCCTTCCCTCACCATTTGATTCGAACCCTTTATTTCCTCCATCACTTATAGATAAAACATTTGCTATTTGGAAGAGCTGTGGACTTGTTTCCGTGAAGGACTTTTTGTGGATGGCAGTTTTGTCAATTATCTTTAAATTTCAATTTGCGTATTCATTCCCCGTTTTGGGATTCAGTTTTTGATTCACTGTCCGCTGTTTCGTTCATTAGAAATTCCAAACGGTGTACTCACTTTTTCCTCCCACTGTTTTGTGCTTTTAGTGGTGAGTGGTACCTGAGTTTTTCTTCTTCTTGCGCAGACTACTGGAGACGTACTTCTCCAGCTCCCTCAGCGTGGAGGGCTTCAGTGCTTCGAAGTCGATCTCGATCTCGTCGGGGTTAGAGTTCTTGAGTGCGGGCTCCCGGCTCTGGATGATGTGCACCACGCGGCCCAGCTTGTCCCCGGGCAGCTTGTTGATGTCCAGGCTCAGCTGTCTCTTCTCCTCGTAACTCATGGCCTTACACTTGCTGGGCTCTGTGGAGAAGAGAAGGAGACCTGATCAAAGATGGAAAAAGCATATACAAATGAGATAAAAGAATAGGCCGACGAGCTCTTACCCACGTCTCTGTCAGTTTCCTGGGCGGCTGAAGGGACCACAGAGGGCCCAATGATCTTCACTCCTTCTTTCTTTCTGTTTTGGACAGAATGTTGGCTTAGACATAGTAGGCTGCACACGTGGTACAAACATACTTTTAATGGGCCTGTATGATGCCAGTGCATGGGTAGGCAATGGCTGCTTCACTATTGCCAGGATCCTTCGCAGCTGAACCACTTTGGATTAGCCAGCAGGGGGCTCTATTTATTTGTTTGTCTTTTTTGTTAGTTTATTTAAGTACAGAGGTGTCCAACCAGTCGATCGCGGTCTACTGGTAGATTGTAGACTGATCCCAAGTCGACAGCGAGGGGTGAAGGAAAAGAGAAAAGGACAGTCTGACTTCTACTGAAGCAGGAGCTGCTGCCCCTGTACCCTCGTCCGCCTCTCACACACTGTCCCGGGTCTGACTTCTACTGAAGCAGGAGCTGCTGCCCCTGTACCCTCGTCCGCCTCTCACACACTGTCCCGGGTCTGACTTCTACTGAAGCAGGAGCTGCTGCCCCTGTACCCTCGGCCGCCTCACACACTCGGGCCCGGGGTCTGACTTCTACTGAAGCAGGAGCTGCTGCCCCTGTACCCTCGTCCGCCTCTCACACACTGTCCCGGGTCTGACTTCTACTGAAGCCGGAGCTGCTGCCCCTGTACCCTCGGCCGCCTCACACACACTGTCCCGGGTCTGACTTCTACTGAAGCAGGAGCTGCTGCCCCTGTACCCTCGGCCGCCTCACACACACTGTCCCGGGTCTGACTTCTACTGAAGCAGGAGCTGCTGCCCCTGTACCCTCGGCCGCCTCACACACACTGTCCCGGGTCTGACTTCTACTGAAGCAGGAGCTGCTGCCTCTGTACCCTCGGCCGCCTCACACACTCGGGCCCGGGGTCTGACTTCTACTGAAGCAGGAGCTGCTGCCCCTGTACCCTCGGCCGCCTCACACACTCGGGCCCGGGGTCTGACTTCTACTGAAGCAGGAGCTGCTGCCCCTGTACCCTCGGCCGCCTCACACACACTGTCCCGGGTCTGACTTCTACTGAAGCAGGAGCTGCT
Organism: Proterorhinus semilunaris; assembly: GCA_021464625.1. NCBI lineage: Eukaryota > Metazoa > Chordata > Actinopteri > Gobiiformes > Gobiidae > Proterorhinus > Proterorhinus semilunaris. The sequence continues at coordinate 42,245,267 of CM038349.1, read as the reverse complement.
GCCCCTGTACCCTCGGCCGCCTCTCACACACTGTCCCGGGTCTGACTTCTACTGAAGCAGGAGCTGCTGCCCCTGTACCCTCGTCCGCCTCTCACACACTGTCCCGGGTCTGACTTCTACTGAAGCAGGAGCTGCTGCCCCTGTATCCTCGGCCGCCTCACACACTGTCCCGGGTCTGACTTCTACTGAAGCAGGAGCTGCTGCCCCTGTACCCTCGGCCGCCTCACACACTCGGGCCCGGGGTCTGACTTCTACTGAAGCAGGAGCTGCTGCCCCTGTATCCTCGGCCGCCTCACACACACTGTCCCGGGTCTGACTTCTACTGAAGCAGGAGCTGCTGCCCCTGTATCCTCGGCCGCCTCACACACTGTCCCGGGTCTGACTTCTACTGAAGCAGGAGCTGCTGCCCCTGTACCCTCGGCCGCCTCTCACACACCGTCCCGGGTCTGACTTCTACTGAAGCAGGAGCTGCTGCCCCTGTACCCTCGGCCGCCTCACACACTCGGGCCCGGGGTCTGACTTCTACTGAAGCCGGAGCTGCTGCCCCTGTACCCTCGGCCGCCTCACACACACTGTCCCGGGTCTGACTTCTACTGAAGCAGGAGCTGCTGCCCCTGTATCCTCGGCCGCCTCACACACTGTCCCGGGTCTGACTTCTACTGAAGCAGGAGCTGCTGCCCCTGTATCCTCGGCCGCCTCACACACTGTCCCGGGTCTGACTTCTACTGAAGCCGGAGCTGCTGCCCCTGTACCCTCGGCCGCCTCACACACACTGTCCCGGGTCTGACTTCTACTGAAGCAGGAGCTGCTGCCCCTGTATCCTCGGCCGCCTCACACACTGTCCCGGGTCTGACTTCTACTGAAGCCGGAGCTGCTGCCCCTGTACCCTCGGCCGCCTCTCACACTGTCCCGGGTCTGACTTCTACTGAAGCCGGAGCTGCTGCCCCTGTACCCTCGGCCGCCTCACACACACTGTCCCGGGTCTGACTTCTACTGAAGCAGGAGCTGCTGCCCCTGTATCCTCGGCCGCCTCACACACTGTCCCGTGTCTGACTTCTACTGAAGCAGGAGCTGCTGCCCCTGTACCCTCGGCCACCTCACACACTCGGGCCCGGGGTCTGACTTCTACTGAAGCAGGAGCTGCTGCCCCTGTACCCTCGGCCGCCTCTCACACGCTGCCCCTGGGTCTGACTTTACAGCGAGCACCCTTGCTCTGTGCTCCATCTGCCCTCTGTTCGAGTTTCATTTCTCTGCTACTGGACCATATATGGCGATATCGAGACAGACAAATGCTGAGTGTACATTTAGATTGCTTCTTTTTCCCATGTAATGTAGTGCGCGTTTGTGTGGTACTTGTGAGGTGCTTACTTAGTCACGTGGAATTTTAGGAGAGTCATGTTGCTTAATTCAATGAGTGAAAACCGGACAGGTGCATGTCTGCTATAGCTCCACCCACTTTTCACATCTGAGTGGAGACAGAAGATCTGCACAGCTCTGTTTTACCGATGAGGCAACTAAACAAAAACAACTCCTATTTGAGTTCTTTTCATATTCCCCAAAACTCCTTTGGTGAAAACTGCTGCAAAATGAAAATAAAAGTGTGGGTTTAATGTCTCTGGTTTATTTTTCGGTTTGGTTCATATTAAGGACAGTTATGGCCAGTGTCCATCATGCAGATTGGTGTGTGTATGTTTGTGCTACAGCACACTCTGCAAACTGTGAAAGGAGTTTGCGTGTGGTTGTGATGTGATGTAGTGGTTGTGTTGTGAGGTTAGTGACTGCAGGCTGGAAACGATGTGTATGGGTTTGTAATGTTGACACTGGACTGGTTGGGTGGAGGTTGGCTACTAGAAAAGTAGATCTGGAGTGCAAAAATGTTGGGCACCCCTGATGATCAAAGGTGGTCCAAAAGCACACATGCACAGTTGGCACAGCTGAACCGACCTGATCCTCTTCCTGTCCGTGGAATGGTCCTTGCTGCTGCGGCTCTTCCTGCTCTGCTCCACGGCCTCGTCCACTGACAGCGTCTTCTTGTGCTTCGTTTTCTTTTTCTCTTTTTTCTCACGCTCTTTCTTCCTGGGTTTGCTCTGGGGCTGGGACAGAGCAGCGAGCTGTTCATGAACAGCTTTGAGCTACAAAACACAGAGAAAACTAACTAGACTAAATCCGGTTGCGGCAATGTCTGACAGAAGAAGATAGAAAAAATCTTTTCACTCCTATCACTTCTATCGAGATTAACTGCTAAACTAAAGCAGATTTTTTTTGTGTTGTGTGTTTTATTTATAAAAAGTCATACAAAAGATACAAAACCCAATGAAGGGCTTTTAGATTTTTAGTTTTAATGTCATGGTTATGGTAATGTTGTGAAGCACTTTGTGACTTCTCTGTCTGTGAAAGGTGCTACCAGGTTGTCATTGTAAATGAGAATTGGTTATCAATTGAAAAAAAGAAAAGTAAAAAAAGAGTAAGCGTTATAGGGTCCTTTCTCTCTTTCTATGTCACATGTTTTCAAACATTTTCTTTCTAAAATTCTCACTTCGCTGTTATAAAACTATGGTTAATACTTATCATTCCATCAAACCAGTAATAATGAGAAAAACATCAATATGGTTAGGGCTGCAAGATGAAAAAAAAAATAAAATAAAAAAAGATCTGCACAGATATTGTGATTTTAATATTTATATAAAGCCTATGTTTTATTTTTCATACAATTGAGCATTGAGCTGCAGATAAACGTTGACAACTGCTATTAAACATAATGGTTCTTAGTTATTTATTTCAGCTTCATGTCGCAACAAGGTACAAATCTGCAAGAGGCATTTTATGGCGCTGCCAAAAATCTTAAAATCTTAATCTTAAAATTTAAATCTTCTCACATAAACGTGTCGCTCTCTCACTCTCCTCCATAGCCAGCTCCATAAAAGCGTTCCCTCAATCATAAGCTGTAAAACGCTGCTTGTTTTAAGAAAATCTGCCTGATATTTACATCAAAAAACATCTTTGAAGATGTTAGACATAGACGCTGCTTAATACAGTAAAATGATCCGCACGTACTTTTTGTAACTCTCAACCCGCCCCGTGATGAAATGATAATTCCGTGACACAACCCGACCTGCGAGTGTTGCAGAACTAGCTGTTTATTCCTAGCGGTGAGAATAGTTCGCGGATCGCACTACACGAGACACACGTGGAATTTGTTTTCAGCAATAGCAGCGCAGACAAACTAGATTCTTATGCAGCCTCTTCTGATTCAAACGCATTGGTAATAAGTGTGTGAGGGACTTGTAACGCTCCTCCGACTCGACGTGCCTGAACCCTGCTTCAGCCGCGCGGTGCAGCCTGTAAGTGTACCTGCTCCTGTAGCTCGACCAGTCGCTGCTGCCGCTCCGAGTCTCCGCCTGCGGATTCGCACTCAGAGGAGCCGGAGCTGTCCTCTGAGGCGGCTAAAGCAGGGACCAGGCGGGACGAGGGGGCCGAGGAGGGGGCCGAGGAGAGGGCCAGGGCCGGGGCCGGAGCGCTCTTCTCCGGTTCATCGGGCATCTTTGCAAAGCGCATTTCAAACACATCCTGGGGAAGAAAGAGAGTACATGAAACCAGATGAAGCTAGGAGTGAAACCACACTGCACATCATTCCTGGTAGTATGCGCACCTGCAGTTTGCGAGCCATGGCCACGATGTCATGGTCCGGAGGGTTGTACTTATAACAGTTGGAGAACATGAGCCGGATATCTGCTGCAAACTCCTGTGCGTCTTTGTACTGGCTGTTATCCATCTTTTTCTGCAGGAGACAAACATTCACTATTCGGACAGCATTTATCCCCAAATGACACACTGTCCAAGCCATAATATTGTATTGAAAAATCACTGTGGGCTTCTGTCTAACAGATATATATATATATATATATATATATATATATATACGATTACGATTACCGCGGTTTTAAAAGCTCAGGGTGGGTTAAACTTCAGGACCCATGGTAAAGCACACCTGAGCCAGGAATTACCCAAGTACAGGCAGTTTATTAAATGCTCTACCAGAGAGGGGAACACACTAGATCACTGTTACACCACAATACGCAGCGCATACCACGCTGTCTCCCATGCTGCACTCGGACTTTCAGATCACATGTTGGTCCACTTAATCCCTTCATACAGACAAAGACTGAAACTCGCTAAACCTGTAGTGAGCACAATAAAGAAGTTCACCACTGAGGCTGTGGAGGAGCTGCGCTCATGTTTGGAGACAACAGACTGGGAAGCGAATCAATTCTCCTCCAATGACTCTGGAGCAGTGTGGCGGGGGCTTAGAGCTATCACTAACTACAAGCCCAAGGCCCCCCGGGCTCTGAACGACCTGTGCCTCGCCCAGAGTCTGAATACACATTACTGCCACCACGAACGCCCACCAGTCTTTGACATCTCTCCAAACACTCCAGCTGCATCATCACCTCTACCATCAACGACCCCAGAACTTTATCAAAGGCCTCCACAAACCCTCCCTCCCCCCCTGCTCTCTCCATCAGTGAGGAGGAAGTGCGTCGGCAATTCCTGAAGCTGAACCTGCGGAAGGCTCCTGGGCCGGATGGTGTCTCTGCCTCCACCCTGAGACACTGCGCAGATCAGCTGGCTCCCGTCTTCACAGACATTTTCAACACCTCCCTGGAGTCATGCCACGTGCCATCCTGCTTTAAATTGTCCACCATCGTCCCTGTCCCTAAAAAACCACGGTCACAGGACTTAATGACTACAGGCCGGTGGCACTGACGTCTGTGGTCATGAAGTCTTTTGAGCGCTTGGTCCTGCCCCACCTCAAGGACATCACCGCCCCCCTCCTGGACCCGCTGCAGTTCGCCTACAGAGCCAACAGGTCTGTGGACGACGCAGTCAATCTGGCCCTCCACTTCACCCTGGAGCATCTGGACTCCCCAGGAACCTACGCCAGGATCCTGTTTGTGGACTTCAGCTCTGCCTTCAACACCATCCTCCCTGGACTGCTACGAGACAAGCTCTACCAGCTCAGCGTGCCCGACTCCCTCTGCAGGTGGATCACTGACTTCCTGACGGACCGGAGACAGCACGTGCAGCTGGGGAAGATCGTCTCGGACACTCGGACTATAAACACTGGAACTCCTCAGGGCTGTGTACTTTCCCCCTGGCTCTTCTCCCTGTACACAAACTGCTGCACCTCCAGTCACCAGTCCGTTAAACTGATCAAGTTTGCGTACGACACCACCCTCATCGGGCTCATCTCGGACGGGGATGAGTCCGCCTACAGGAGAGAGGTGGAACGGCTGGCGTCCTGGTGCAGCCACAACAACCTGGAGCTGAACGCCCAGAAGACAGTGGAGATGATCGTGGACTTTAGGAAAGACACAGCCCCTCACCCTGACAGACTCTCCCACCCCCATTCCCATCGTGGACTCCTTCCGTTTCCTGAGCACCACCATCACCCAGGACCTCAAATGGGAACCGACCATCAGCTCCCTCATCAAGAAGTCCCAGCAGAGGATGTTCTTCCTGCGGCAGCTGAAGAAACTTAAGCTGCCAACCAGGATGCTGGTGCAGTTCTACATGGCCATCATCGAGTCCATCCTCACCTCCTCCATCACTGTGTGGTTCCCCGGCGCTACAGAACGGGACAAGCACCGACTGCAGCGCATTGTGCGTGCTGCAGAGAAGGTGATTGGCTGTGAGCTCCCATCTCTCCAGGACCCGGAGGCGTGTGGGTCGGATCACAGCTGACCTTTCTCACGGACTATTCACCCCTCTCCCCTCAGGCAGGAGGCTACGGTCAATCCAGACCCACTTGAACAGTTTTTTCCCCTCCGCCATCAGACTCATGAACAATAACAAGACCCAATAACTTAGTCACAGACTCATGGATGTTTCTGCTGTTTGCACTGTGTGGTGTGTCCACACTTAGACCCGCTGCTGTCACTTATCACTTTACTTTTTACTCATACTCATCTGTAAATATAATCCCACTGTTGTTCGAAGTCTATTGTTATCTTACCATTTTTAACTTTTTATTTTGTATCTTATTTATTAATAATCCTTATGCATGCCCCCTAAAGCCTTATAGTTTAACGTTTTATAGCTTAATTTTATCTCAATTCTGTGTTATATGTTTTATGTTGCACGTCCGCATCAAGACAAATTCCTAGCTTGTGAACCTGTTCTCAAACAACGGCGAATAAAATCTATTCTATTCTATTCAATTCTATTTGTGCCAAACGGGACCAAACAAAGAGCCCAGTGTCACATCCACCCCAAAACACAGGTTCAATAATCCAATGTGCAGATAACTGCATAACGCTGCCAAAGGAAGAGTCCCAAAAGAACCATGTGCAGCTGTGTTTGCTATGTGACTTTTAAAAAACTGTGAACTGTGTGTTAAAAAAGTGAAGCTGTGCGAGCGCTTAGAAATCAGCAAAAAAATGTATTGCAATGTTTTATGCCTAAAAACTGTCAAATTTGCCGATATATACTCCAAGATGAAAACTAAGATGCTGATGGAGGAAACTAGCAAAAAATCTCCACATTCACCACTGCGTGAATAATCTATATATTCACCTGCCATGTGACGCATTAAATAAACATGCATTCATTTTGTGGGGTTTTTCTTTAGACAGAACTGTAAAGGATTTGAGATATTCAGCTTTTGCAAGAAGTGAACTGCGACTCTCCACATTGTGATTTGGATTGCTGTGATTTAAAGCAGGTGCAAACCTTGATGGTGCTGAGGTCCATGGGGTGCTTGATGATGTCGTGATAGTCATGCAGCCCCAGGGCCTGCGCATCTACGGGCTTGTAGAAGGGCCAGGCGTAGGCCACGTGTTTCTTTGACAGGAGCTCTCTGAGCAGGCGAGCGCAGGAGGGCAGCTGCTCGTGGCGGTCTGGCTGGTGCTGAGAGTCCGGCTGGGCGTCCTGTCTGGGCCGCTTGGGCAGTCGGCTGGTGATCCGCTGGGGTCGCGGCTCGGAAAGTGGGGACGACTCGCTGTTCTGATCGCTGGCTGTGGGCGTGGTGGTGTCCGCCTTCCTCTTCTGACTCTTCCTCTGCTGCACACAAACACAACACAGCCTCCAGTCGTTAAAGTTCTTCGCTTTAAAATGAGGAATAGCATGTCTAGGGGAGAGCAGGGCGGGTTATGTCACGGGGAGGGTCGTGCAATTTCAGACAAGAACTTATGAATCCAGAGACTGTTGTTCTCCAGCTGCTCCACTGTATCTGTAAGAGGTACTGACAGGTCTGCTCCATCGGTTCCGTTTCCTGTAGATCTCACTGCTTATCAAGTTGAGTCATGACCAACACCACGGTTTACTGGGTTTTGTTTAAAATAAAAAAATTAATTCTATATGAAGGACTTGTTTTATATTTCAAACAATAATTCTATAAGATATCATCCTGTCATAGATAAACGTTAGTGTTAATGCTGGAATAGTGACCCAACTCTCCACTTGGACAGACCCTTGGGTCAAATCATCGGGTATTCAACTGTTTGCATTGAATATCAAGGCCTGATTTAGAGGGATTTACTCACTGTTCTAGAGAGTGTCTTTCCTTTTTTAAACCACTAAGAACACACATGATGGTCCCAAAAGAAAAGGCTGTACCTTGATGAAGGCGGTGGGGCTGTGCAGCACCGGAGCAGACTGGAGGGCTGTGTTGGCGCTCAGCGGAGCCGGAGGGAGGGTGGTCAATCCTGGGGCAAACAGAGGTCCTTGGGGCGGGGCCTGTGAGGTGGGGGGCATAGGCATGGGCCCCTGAGCCAGCGGGGGGCCTGCTTGTGCCACAGCGGGAGGATACCCTAAAGTGTGTGGGGTCACTGAGAGGCCGGAAGTGTCCTGTACTGCAGCAGAATGGATTGCCGCTAGAAGAGAACACATATGTCACGTTGAAGTGCACATGACAGGTTTGAATGCTTTTGTGAATAGGATGTATTTAGATGGACAACATCTGTTACAAGTAATATTTATCATTTTATTTCAGTGTCACTGACAGGAAGTGACATAGATAAAGGTAAAGTTCCACAGCAGTTTGACTCACTTTCCCATTGACATAACATGGTCGACAAGGCAATGATTTAAAATGTTTGCCTTCATTTATGTGACTTCCTGTAAGTATCCAATAAGGAAATGAAACTACGAACATCACAAAAAAATGCCAAACTAAGGAACGCTGGGTCAAATGTTTAGCAAAATCTTAAATATAATTATGTTAACTACAGGTGAAACTCAAGACAATTAGAATATAGTTCATTTATTTCTGTAATTCAACTTAAAATGTGAAACTATATTATATGATATATATATCTATGATATAGACTCATTACATGCAAAGTGACATTTGTCCAGCCTTTGATGATTTTGGCTCACAGCTTGTAAAAAACCCAAATTCAAAATATCAGCAGATTAGAATATTGTGAAAAGGGACTATATTGTAGCTCAAAGTGTCACCCTGTCTTCAGATAATGAATCCAAAACACCTGCAAAGGGACTTTAAATGGTCTCTCAGTGGTTCAGTAGAATTCACCATCATGAGGAAGACTGCTGACCTGACAGTTGTGCAGAAAACCATCATTGACACCTAGCCTGGGAATCCATATACTGCTGTGTGCGCTCGAATCATTTCGAACTTCACAGCAGCCTGAAGACCATGGCCGAAATCTTCGCATGGATTTGGGGACCAATCATAGAACGAAGAGGTCATAGAACGAAGAGTGACTGCAAGACAATGACTATTCGACGGAAGCTTGTAGTTTGTTTAAGAATAAAAAAAATTAAAAATATCACTTGTGATTTTAGTCTGGCGTTAGCCAAGCTATATTGACACCCTGAATAAGGAGGGAAAGCCTCAAAAGGTAATAGCACAAGAAGTTGGAAAAAAGGCCATTCAAAAGTGTGGGGGACCTTCACAAGGAGTGGACTGAGGCTGGAGTCAGTGCATCAACAGGAAGAATGGAGAAGCACACAATCCAAGATGTTGGGATGATTTTGGGTGCAATGTCTTCTGCTGGTGTTGGTCCACTGTGCTTTATTAAGTCCAGAGTAAGTGTAACTGTCTACCAGGAGAAGTTTAGAGAACTTCATGCTTTCTTCAGCAGACAAGTTTTATGAAGACGCTGACTTCATTTTCCAGCAGGACTTGGCACCTGCCCACACTGCAAAAAGTGCCAAAACCTGGTTAAATGACCATCGGATTACTTTACTTGATTGGCCAGCAAACTTGCTTGACCTGAACCCCATAGAGCAGGGGTGCCCAAAGTTTTCAGCAAAATTGTGTTTGCCCGCAGACAGTTCAATTCCGTTGGCCCGTGCCTCATTTTCCATAAAAATATCGATTTTTTGGCATTATCTGCACCACTTTGGTAAACGTCTTTGTTGTACTGTAATAATCTTGCTTCTGACAGTGCATATGTACATCAAAGCGAACATTTTAGCATAAGAGTCGCTTAAAGGATCCTACTACCTCCGAAGTACAAACACGTTTGGATATGGACACGGTCACTTTATCATCTTCACAACACGGCTTAGACAACACGGCTGCAAGACCCTATCGAATCGTTAAAGCATACATACCATATACTCGTAAGAAAGAGATGCTAGCAGATTGGACTAAAACTACTAAAGTGCTACGTCTGCTAATGCTGTTAGCCGGTGACATTCACCTCAACCCAGGTCCTGTAGCACACGGCGACATCTCACGGCTGCCAAGTCCATAGGCCGCCTCTATAACTCGGTCCACACTGGAGGTGGAGACAACGCAGGTGAAAGACACCGCCCGGCTGGGTACCCTGTCTTTCCTTGTCTCAGACGCCACTGCGGATATGCTCCTTACCACCATGGATACGCTGTTGCCAGAGGGAAGCTGTGCCCCTGAGCCCCTCCCTGAGGGGAGCACGCAAGTGGACCGGCGCCGGTGTGTGGGGCTGAACCAGCGCTAACCATTCCAGCGCAAGACGATATACTGCGCGTGTGACCTGTTCCAGTGGCAAGTTTGTCGAGCCTTGACAGTGGAACATTGTCCATCATCATGGAGATCCAAGCGCAGAAGGATTCTGGGAATCATTGTTATCCATATTGGAATGACAGATGCCAAATACATCTTCAAAAACAGTGAGTAAACCTGAATCTCACCAGTTTTTCCCCACAGTGAAGCATGTGAAAATTTTATGGGACAGCAAAAGTGAACCTAAGGGCATTTTTGGAGCGCCTGTTGCTAAAGCTAGTCTAATTGATATCCCTGGTTACAAATGTTACAGAAATGACAGGAAAACTGGAAGGAGGAGGAGTGACACTTTATTTAAGAGATTACATGAAGTGTACAGAAGTCACTTTTGATCATGAATTAAATATTGAATATATTTGTGTTGAAATCTCATTGTCATCAAGTATTCATTTGAAAATAGCTGTTTTATATAATCCTCCTTCTTTCAAAGATGTATTTTATGATGAGTTGAGTAAATTGTTGAAATTGGTGGCCCATAAGTCCAAAGTTGTTATACTATATTTTAATATAGATTGGTCTAATTCTGGTAAAAGGAAAAAACTCAAAACCTTAATGACTAAATTTGATTTCACCCAACTAATTAAGGGTGCCACAAGGATCTAAAAATCTTCTAGGACACAAACAGATCACATTTTTTCGAATAAGGATGATCGGATCTTGAAATCATACAACTTTCTATCTGGTTTGTCTGACCACAACATGATTCTCGTTGCCCGAAAATTATCAAAAAAACCTTTGCTAAATATAAACAAAACAAATTCAAATATATTGACCATTCTAAAGTGTGATTTTCCTGCTGTTGATAATGAATTAAATGGTTTTGATTGGAGCACATGACGATGTGCATAGTTGCAGTAAAGACATAATGAACAAGGTTGAATGGATCCTTTCTAAATTTCTTAAAAAGCAAAAGCATTTGAAAAAGAGATATCTACCGTGGATTAATGATGAGTTTAAAAAACTAATGAAAGAAAGAGATCTGGCTCTGAAAATACATGTCAAGAACAGACCAAGTAGTGATATAAATATTTTTAAAAGTCTAAGAAATCGAGTCACTAAAAAAAGAAAAGCAAAAGCGGATTATTACATTACGACAATAACAGAAGCCAAGGGAAGCCCTCTGATAATGTGGAAGCAAATAAATGGTATTGTGTAACCATCAGGGAAAACAACGACCATCCATGAGCTTAGAAATGGAGGCAGGCAGATTAGGGATAGTAAACAAAAAGCACAGGAATTCAATATTCTTTTTGTTTCGTCAGTGGAAGAACTTTGTGCAACAATTTAACTCAGAACAGCTGAACAACTAAAATTCAATAAACATCAACCAATAAATCAACACTCTTCATTCTCATTACAGCAGACCAATGAAGCAAAAGTTACTCAACCGAAACGGCACACTGCTTCTCAAACTTGCAATAGATAGTGGAGAAATTTGGCGCTGTCTTTTTGGACCTTAAAAAGGCATTTGATATGCTAAATCATGAGATCCTCATCCACAAACTGTCCAATTTCAACTCAACAACATTGACTTTACAGTGGTTCAAATCCTATCTTTGATCAATAATCAAACGTCTACATTGCTAAAAATGAACACAGGAGTACTGCAAGGGTCAATTTTTGGGCCCTTGCTCTTTACATTGTACATTAATGATCTACCAGACTCTTGTCGTACAGCAGGATTTCAGATGTATTCTGACGATGCGGTGGTTTATGTGCCAGGGAAGAGTGTGCATGCAGTTTCTGATGAACTGGCAAAACACCTGGAAATGGTGGCAGTGTGGATTAAAGTCCATATTCGACTTTAATCCACTAAATGTGTATTGTTTAATTTTTATGTAAAGGCCCAACTAGGGTCGGACATAGAGAATTAGCTTTGGCTAAAATGTTGTAGTATGTGTACATACTTGTCCCTATTCAAATAAACTTAAATAAACACACCACATTAAGGCAGTAATTCAAGTGTAAGGGGCCCAAACCAAGTACTAAGTACATATGCAGTGTTTTCCACACATAGACTATTCTGTGGCCGCCCGCCACATATTGCGTTTCGTTCCGCAGCGGTCAATTTGACTACGGGGAGAGGAGTTTAAAATGCGGCGGCCCTATAAGCTATTCCTCCGTAACCCTCACTCACGCGTCTCTCCCAAATAGCCCACACACACAGCCCCTCCCCTTCATGCACACCGCGTGTCTCCATCAGCGAGGTGCAGAGAAGACGGCTGGTGAAATTCACTCAAGGCCTCCCGAGCACCACACATTGCCTTCAAACCTGTGGGAAACCCTGATATGCATGATTATAGTTTTCAGAGGTCGGACATTTCTCTGTTTAAAATCTTCTGAGATCTTGAATTATTTTATTTTTTTTACAAGCTGTAAGCCAAAATCATCAAAATAAAAATTAAAAAATTAGAGCGGGTCGTCTCATGATCGGATGGTCGGGGGTTCGAATCCCGCCTCCTGAAGGTGCACATTGTCTTTGTGTCCTTGGGCAAGACACTTCACCCTCCTTGCCTCCAGTGTCTGTGTACACTGGTGTATGAATGAGTGTGAATGGGTGAAGCTCCTTATGAGAGACCAACAGGCCCGGTTAGAACCACGAGGCCGTCCTTCTGTGGACCCACCACCTGCAGGAGGAGCCATAGGGGCTGGTGCAATGTGATTTGCTGCCCCCACGACCCGGCAACGGACAAGTGGAAAAAAATGGATGGATGGATGGATGGACGTATAGACTGCATATAGACAAGGCGCATTGAGTTGCCTTGTGTACGAAATGCGCGGTATACATAAAGTTGCCTTGCCTTGCAATTACATGCAAAGTGACATATATATTTGTTTCACATTTTAAGTTGAATTACAGAAATAAATGAACTTTTAAACAATATTCTAATTTTCTGACTTTCACCTGTATGTTTTAGCAAAAATTGTTGGATATACGACTACAACATATACATTAGGCTCCCCTCTTTTGCCAGGAGTCTATTGTATAAAGGACTTTCGATCTCAGTGGGACTTTCCTGATTACATAAAGTGAATAAAATGTAACATATTGATACAATTAGGGATGGGTACCGAACCCCGGTATCATAACGGCCCCGGGGCCACGTGTGATTGATAAGCTCCAGTCTGATCGGTCTTCTTAACAGGGCCGCTGTGTTGCTGCCAGGGCTAATCACACGCGCTTCAATAACCACTAAAAGGGCTCTCAAGTCTCATGGATGTATTCGCTGCATTGGGTCTGTTCATTCCCGCGACCTGCACGAGAGCGCACGGTAGGGGTGTGTGTCGCCTAGTCTCAGGCGATACGATACGTATCCCGATACAAGGGTCGCGATACGATACGATATATCTTGATGTTGAAGTATTAGACGATTATTGCGATTATTTTTTTTACTACTTTGGAAACAACTATTCAGTAAACTAGTCCACCTTCATTAGATTTGTATCAAATACATTTGATCTATCTATCTATCTAATGATATAAATGCTTTTCACTAATGTGCTAGTGACTGTGGTGTATGGTGATTATGCAACTTTGAACGGAAAACAGATTTCTTGGAAACCTAGTAATGAAACCAATAGGCTATATGCACGCAAGCGTCACGTGACTTCCGAGTGGATTCTAAGTAGTCGTTTGCGTATCCTGTTTCCGTTATTTTCCTATGAGGTCTTGTCTAAAAAAATAAATAGCTGAAGATTACATGGTAGACAGTGAGTTACTGGTGGACAGTCACAGCATCAGGTTAAAAACATCACGTCAGGGGCAAAACATTCACTAGAGGAAACTTCCGTGCTCATCACAGTAAGTTTTTGTCTTGAAGCTACCGGCTAACCCGAATTAAAAATGAAAATAGCTACACGATTTTAAACGAGCCTGCTCAAAATATAATCTGCCTGTCTTTAGTATAAATACTTTTTAGACGTTTAATTTTTGTGGTGGTGTTTTTTTGATACTAGCCGTTAGCGCTGAGATAAAAAGTCCTACCTCAAAAAAACACAGACTTTTCCTGCAGTCAAGGATTTACATCCAATGTAATGTTTTTAACACGTAGAGTCACTTCGGATCAGTATCTCACTGTCACTGATGTTTCCTTGAACTATACATTGTTTTAGACAAGGCCTCATAGGGAAATAACGGAGACAGGATACAGAAGCACCGACTTAGGATCCACTTGGAAGTCACGTGTCTTTTGCGTGCATAGAGCCTATTACTGGGGATGCACGTTTTCTAGTATTTCTATAGTTGGGAGTCCTTAACGATCAGTAATAACTATTATGGGTTTCATCCATTAAAATATAGAATAACTGAGACGGGGCATTTAAAATCTTATCTACTCCACAACGGGTGTCACTCGTAGATCAAGGAATGACAACACGGGCATCATCGTAACTATAGCGCTCATCTCTTCGAAATCTTTTTGTGTTAGCAGTAGCACACAAACGAAGCAGAAGGGAAACTAAATACAGCAGGCTCTTTTTAAACCTGTGTCGTAGTAGTGCAGTGGCGAGACACAGGTTTGAGCATGCCGTGTTTGGTTTCCCTTAGGCTTCGTTTAATTCCCGGAGCGTCTCATAGCTCTTCCTGTGTTTATCTAACTCTAGATTCTAGTGTTACTCAAGCAGGCTGCGCGGTGCGCTGCCATTGAGCAGGCGGGAGTAAAAGTGCAGGACAAAAAAGAGATACTGCAATGAATAATTCCCCAAAAATAGATGTTTAAATATCGATACGGCGTTTTTTTGTATCGATACGAGAATCGGATAACGTAATATCGCGATATATCGGCGGATCGATATTTTTCAACACCCCTAGCGCACAGTGTCGGCCCATCCATACGTCCTTCCTGCATCTGCAGCCGTCCACGTGGTGAGACAGGTGCGCGCGGGGAAGACACACGGTGATAAACGTGCTTATTCTCTGAAACCCATCGCATCTGCCGAAGTTCAGAAGCGGACGATGCAGCTGCTGCTCGCGGCTGCTTAGCACTTTCATGGCTAGCTCCCTTCATGTGCTACGCTAAACCTCCTCTTACAAACTGTACAGTAGTCCTCGCTCCGGTTATCTTCGAGTGGCTTCAACCAAGGTTTAAATTATTCAACTTCTAGCCAGGAATCAACAAACTAACCTTTCCCCATTTTGATCGACTTGAGGGGTAGTTTTGTGCCATGGAATGGTGATCAGCAAACACGGAGGAGCACACATTTACTCCAATGAGGAGCACGCACAACAGGCTCCGTAGCTCCGTACACGGCAAAAGTGCATATAGAAAAACAAATATTTTAACATTTATATAATTTTGAGGGTCAGTTTGATGGACAAAAATATAAAAGTCAATGCCAAAAAAATGTAATACCTTGGAAATTCATTTTAATACTTTTTAATACTTGTTATAGGTCTTCATTTTACGATTTTTTAAATATCAACTATTAATGAGCTCCAAATGAGCCTGATGTAAACACAGAACAAGGCAGCAGCGGACCAATGGACACATTTTGAATATGAAAAAGTTGCAAAATGCATTGACTGCATGTGCCATCAAGTGTGCAATTGATAGCTAATTTCAAAGCTCTGACCCTCCTCTTTCTGATGCAAAATGTCAAGCACTTTTTTGTTATTCAAAAAAGTTGTTTGTTGTAGAGTTAATATCAATAAAATGTGATATTAACTCTAGCCTATGTTCTCTGAATGCCCATATTGGCCCTAATGTAAAGACAGACTGGACTAACCGGCCTCCCTCCTCGGCCCTCTGCGCCCTTTCGTCACCACGGTGATCTCGATCTCCTCCTGAGGCATCTGAGTGATGAGCTGCAGAAAGAGCTTCTCCAGCGCCTCTGCCATCAGCACAATGTCGTCTCCAGGCTGAAATAGAGAGAAGCAGAGTGCTAAGCACCCTCATCATGACTGCCAAGTGCTGTACACAATCAAACACACAGTAGTCCGAGTCTGGTTTTGTGATTATCGTCTGATTGTCCAGTTCTCCCGGCTCAGACATGCGTGTTCCCAAATGACTAGGACTTCTAGTTATAATGTCCTCAAAATGTGAGGGAATTAAGCCTCATCACTGAAAGGAGTGGGAACTTCTTCAAAACTTAAACAAAACCACAATCCCAATTTTGGTCAATCTCAATAATGGTCTTAAGATTTCATCATCAGGTTTACAGACAATTCTTTGGCATCTGCTTCTGAAGATTGGGTCAATAAAACAGAAGATTTTTTGGTTACTTTGCTCGTGTGTGTTTTCCGGGTTGAATGTCTGTCCAGCCTCTCTGTAGCTGAAGCAGTCAGTGTCACCTTGTTGTAGATGTAGCAGTTGGTGAACATGGTGTTGAAGTCGTGGAGACATTCCTGTGCGTTCCAGTAGTAGTGGTTCTCTAGCCTCTTCTTGATGGTGCCCATGTCCATTGGGCACTTGATGATCTTAAAATAGTCCTGTGTGGACAATGACCAAAAGGCCTTATGTTATAATTACACAGTGAATGGAATAAAAAACACCGCCACAATGAAGGCTGATTTTTTATTCCATAAGGTTCCTCACTTTCTCACAGCGTGCTTGGTCAA
The DNA here is from genome assembly GCA_021464625.1 of Proterorhinus semilunaris. Lineage (NCBI taxonomy): Eukaryota > Metazoa > Chordata > Actinopteri > Gobiiformes > Gobiidae > Proterorhinus > Proterorhinus semilunaris. The sequence continues at coordinate 42,228,702 of CM038349.1, read as the reverse complement.
TGTTGAGTGGAATTGCACATGCACAAACACGGGAGAGAGACTAGACGCTGGGACATAAACATGAATAATTCCCAGCATTACCACAGCCGTGGCAGCAGATGCAGTATTAGAAGTCTCTTTGGGGCAGAGTAGCTGAATGCTCTGGCCCCCATAGTGGACGGTGGGGATGGAGAGGAGACCAGCAGAGAATGAGCGGAGGGAACGGGACGGAGTGTAAGGGTGAAAGCAGGTCAGACAAGTATGGAGGAGCTAGATTATGGAGCACCTTGGAAGTGAGCAGGAGGACTTTGTACTGGATTCTGTGGGTTATGGGGAGCCAGTGGAGTTGGATAAGAACCAGTGTGATTTGTTCTATGGATTTGGTTCGAGTAATTATTCTTGCTGCAGCGTTATGGACATTTTGAAGTCGTTAGATGAGTTTTTGGGGGAGACTAGAGAGGAGAGGGTTGCAGTAATCTAGGCGTGAGGTGACGAGGGCATGAACAAGTACTTGGATGGAGAGTTGTGAGAGAGATGATGTGTAGATGTGTAGATGGAAAAAGGCTGTGCGGATAGTATTTATGTGGGAGGAGAATGAAAACATGGAGTCCAGTATGACACGCAAGCTTTCGACTTGGGGAGAGATGGGAACCAGGCAGCCGTCAATGCAAATATTGAAGGGTGGGGATTTGGATAGAGTGGATTTGGAGCCAATCCATTTTATTTCACTTTTAGTGCTGTTGAGTTTGTTTGCTGACATCCAAGCTGTAATGGCCTGTAAACAATTGGTTAATGTGGTGGGGCAGGTGAAACCGGGTTTTGTGGACAGATAAAGTTGTGTATCGTTGGCATAACAATTACCAAAGTAACAGGGGAAGGATGTAAATTAAAGTAGACCTAAAACTGAGCCTTGGAGAATCCAGTGATGTAATGCAGATGAGGAAGATTGAATGTTTTTGACCTAAATTAATTGTTCTCTGTGAGATGGGATGTGAACCACAGAAGAGCAGTGCGTGTGACCCCCAGACACTCAAGCAAAACTAAGTGAGGGATGGTATCAAAGGCGGCACTGAGGTCAAGGAGGATTAAAATGGAGAGCGGGCCTGAGTCCGCTGCACAATCACATGGCTACTTAATATATAAAACAAAAGAAAGGACATACTTAAGGCACTAACTCGCGCCTGGCCGAATAAATCAGCCCTATGCCCCTCATACTGCGCCCCCTGCTGTCACAGTTCAAATTTGACACGTTTAGAAGCTTCATACACATAGACGAGACTCATCGGTCGACTTCTATGAGATATATGTCTGTATATTTCTATGATTGAAACGTTTAATTTAATAATAAATGACCAAGCTATTTGAGAATGACTTATAATATCGGCCTATATATTGACTATTGACCATGCCAACCTCCTTCATATATATTCATATCCAAAAATTCACATCGGTTGGGCCCTATTAACTATTGACACATGCTGGTGCTTTGTGGATGTAATACTGAAAACCTACACTTGTGCTTCCCCTTCGCTGGTCTTTTGGTCTTTAACTGTTGGACTGATTCTACCAGAGTTCTGAATCTAATCTAAAGCAGAGCTGGGTAGTAAATCAAATTAATTTGATTAATTCCTGCTTTTGAAAACGATGCAGAAAATGTCTAAACCATAAACTCATGCCCGACACCCCACGTCCACCTCACGTCCACCCCACGTCCACCTCACGTCCACCCCACGTCCACCTCACGTCCACCCCACGTCCACCCCACGTCCACCCCACGTCCACCCCACGTCCACCCCACGTCCACCCCACGTGCGCCGTGTGGCCAATTCAGCAGCTTCAGAGCACTCTACAGTCCCTCCAGGATTTGGCAGGCATTTCCCGTGACTGTTGTGGGCTAAAATGCCTGAATTTCATGGGCCATTTTTCCAAAGGTTGCGATGAAAAGTTGTGATTTTTGTTCTGCTTAAAACAAACAAACAAAATTTTACAACTTTTTTTTTGCATTTTACATAATTTTAATCTGGCCGAATAAGAAAAGACTATGTACAACTTGCTATGCGTAAATAAGTAAGTAAAATGGATTTAACTGATCAGAAACTCACTTTAGTTGCGCAGAAGGTGCAGAGTTTGCTCTCCCTGAGAGACTGGCTCTGTAATTACTGTAATAACACAAGACGAGAACCGTTTTACGGCGCACTCACACTCGACATCCGAACCGTGCCATTCTCTAGCTCGTTTGAGGAAAGGTCTGGATGCCCTGAACGGCCCCCGCTCACACTTACACTAAGGTTTAATGCGGTTTAAGTCTATAAACCCTGTTGTCAAATCTGTTTTTTTAGCATTTTACTGCCGTTTGAAACAAGGGGCTATGATCAATAAAATAGTCGCTTAAAGCTAATAGAAATAGAGCTGTGCGTGTCCCCCGTTTAGCTGAGGCAGTGGGCAGGGCAAACGGGGCACCTGTCGCTCTGAGCCTTTCCTCATTCAATTCATGAAGAAAATGCAGCCTTGAAAAAGGCTACGAGAACAGAAGATATGACGCTCGGTTTATGTCATCCATTGCTGCTTCAGTCAGCAGTCACTTCGACAGCATTGTAAACCCTGGAAGTAGGCTATACGTTGCAAGAAAGCACCCGGCTAACAGAAACCCTGATTACAATAGTTTTTTTGTTACCTTAAGTGTCTTGCCTTATATGAAAAACACATCTTTGAATCTCTACATTGTTTTACAGATAGTGGTAAAAAAAGGTCCGCACATCATATCCACCGTGCGGCTATTTTGGGTTGTGTAGTTTTCGCTCTTGCAGTTGTTGCACGTCTACTAAAATATAAGACATTTGGTAACAATATTGAATCTAAACACAGACATGAGTGGCGACTTACTGGGAGGCCGAGTTTGACGGCGTCTACGGGAGCTTGGAAGGGCCATGCAAAGTGGTGAGTCCATAACGTCTTGAGCACAACTTTAAGCAGGTACTGGAAGAGGAAACAAGGCTTGGTAAGTTTACAGTAAAGCTGTGAGGCTAATTCCAAACAGGTCACAAGATGCAGAACACAGGCAGTGTCGTATTTTGAATAAACCCATGTGTAACCAGGGTTAAAATACCCTAATTTTGCTCAGTATTGGTTTCCCCCAAATTCTCTCCAGTCCCTAACTGCACCAGGTCACGTGATTCCAATTATCCAATCACGTGAAACCCAAGCACTATATAAGAGGCCTTGACTCCACTCTCCTCGGTTGTGTGGGAGAGGAGCCAAGGGACAGCAGCTGCAGAACCAGACCATTTACTCTTTGCTGGGGGCCTGATCATTCAGTGTGCTTTATGATTCTCGTGAACTGACCAGGTGCCCGTTCTTGGGTCCGACTTTGTGGATGGCGAGCTACGGAATGAGGCCAGGAGCCTAGGGACTTCACCCTTTGTGTCAACTTCAATGCCCATGGTCTGGTAGGAGGCTTCGCAGCCTGTCCCTTTTTCCTGATTCCTTCTCAATCAGAGTGTTACCATAAATCACCTCAAACAATACGGACAATAGCGTTTGAACATTTCCCCTCCGTGTCCATAACCCTGCAAGGACAATCCACACTCACTAGTTGACGGACTATCGGGTTTTCTTTTGGGTTTTTCTTTTTGTCGGTCTCCAACCGAAGATCCAGCCTGACCCATTTGTGACTTGTTTTGTTGGCTTGAATTGTGCACTTTGTTGAATACCGGTACTTTGAACCAGCAGTATTGTAAATATTGTGTTTATTTTTCATTTCTCACTTAATATTCAATATATTCACTTTAAAATATACATCATTGATTCCTTGTCTTTTTATTTACTGCCCTGCCCTCCAGTGGCCGATCCCAGTTTCTTCTGATACTTGCCCCCTAGGATCTATAATATTATTTTGTAATAATTACTTGATACTCTGGTATTAACTAAGTACTTGCTACACATGCATGTTCATTAACATGCAATGTCCAGGCCAAATAGGCAAGGCAAGGCAAGGCAAGGCAACTTTATTTATACCGCGCATTTCGTACACAAGGCAACTCAATGCGCCAACTCAAATACACAACTAATAAATCAATCAAATTCTTTTTCCATATTATTATTATTACTATTATTATTTGAAGTATTTGTTTTAAATGAATTATTGAACTGGCTACAAACAACTTTTCAGCACTTAGGTTTTTTTTTTTTTGGAGTTCCTCCACACGTGGAGTGAACACATGCAAAGTGATTTGCCATAACTCCCAATAGTTTTTTTTTTTTTTACAATTTACAAAATGGAGTCGTACCCATCTTCTCTGCTCGTGGGCACGTTTTGTATTTGTGTGCATTTTTAAAGAGCTCTAACTCAGCAATGGAAACATGTTTAGAGCTACAATTCTGTCTGTGCCATGTCGACCGACAATATGTCCAGACACAATCACAAATGTGCTAGATTGTAAACTTTTGGATTTATAGGTTGCTAGAAATGGAAATTTTTGAATTTCAGATTTTTTCCCCCCAAAATGTCAGGGGCTCTACAAAAGAAGTGTATGGAGTGATCGTCTTCATATTCTAGATTTTAGTTTATTAGGATATAACTGCAGTAGAAGCAGAATGTCGATCGGATAAAGTAGAGGTCTGCAACCCACAACATCAAAAGAGCCATATTGGACGATTTCAAACCAAACAAATGTCTCAAAGAGACGCTCAACTGACCGAATAAACTGATATGTTTAAAAAAAAAAAAAAAAAATTTCATTCACAATATTGATTGAAATGATTAATTATGTTTTGTTTGTTTTATGTAATACTTATTTGAAGGATTTAAAAAAAATCAATATTAATACGGTTCATTTCTCTTTTCAATTCCTTAAAAAAAAATCTGTCCATCTTCTTCCACTTGTTCGTTGCCGGGTCGTGGGGGCAGCTGTTGGCGCTGCACCAGCCCCTATAGCGCCCCCTGCAGGTGGTGGGTCCATGGAAGGACGGCCTCATGGTTCTAACCGGGCCTGTTGGTCTCTCATAAGGGGCTTCTGAGAGACCATTTAATCACAACACTTTCATATTTTTCCGTACTTTAAAAACTCAGGATCTTAGAACTACTTCTGCTTGACACATACATACCAAATATTTGTAATTTTTTAAATGATTTTTAACCCTTTATTGGCCAAAATGCACACAAAAGTCCACTGTTGTGCCGTTTAGAAATCACAAAAACTTGAATAACAATCATATCAAAATATTCCAAATTGAATGAGGTGCTTATTTTTATTAGGCCTTGGGATGGGTCCAAGTTTAGTGGTAAAATTATTATTTACAGGTTTTTTGTTTTTCTGTAGTGACAGATTTTCATGAAAAAAAAATCATACTTAGCACCCTAAAGACCAAAACGGGGCCTCTACCTTTAACAGCTATAAAATAACTATACTTTCATATTTTTTCATACATTAAAAACTCAGACTCATCTATTTCTGCTTGACACCTACATACCAAATAACTGTCATATTTTTATATGTTTAGCCAACATGCATTTTTAACTCCTCATTTTTGCTCTTGCAGAGTCAGTAATACTTGTATAACCTTTATAAATGTGATCCAAATTGAATGAGCTTCATTTGTTAATTTGCCCTAAGGGTTGGTCATACAATGGTAACCTTGTTTTTAACAGTTTTTAAATGTTTCTGTGGCACATTAAAATGAACAAAATGCTGTCATCCGATTGAAATACATACACATGTTCCACATGTGTGAGTTTTTAAAATATGAAAAAATATGAAAGTATAGTGATTTTATAACTGTTAAAGGTAGAGGCCCCGTTTTGGCCCTTAGGGTGCTAAGTGTGATTTATTTATTTTTAAATAAAGATCTGTCACTACAGAAAAACAAAAAACCTGTAAAAAAGAAATTTCACCACTAAACTTTGACCCATCCCAAGGCCTAATAAAAATAAACACCTCATTCAATTTGGAATATTTTTATTGAAGTTATGCAATTATTTCTGCATTACAAACAACACAACAGTGGACTTTTGTGTGCATTTTGGCCAATAAAAGGGTTAAAAATCGTAAAAAACATGACAAATATTTGGTATGTATGGGTCAAGCAGAAGTAGTTCTATGATTCTGAGTTTAGCCAAAATGAACTTCTCCAGAAATGATTATCCTGAGGCAAATTTGAGGAACATCCACTGAACACAGAAAAATGCCATAAAAATGAAAATGTCAAAGTACACAAAGTCCCTAGGGAGCAGTGAGGGTTAACCAGGGCGCCAGACGGAGCTGCACATTAACAGGTTGTTAGTGATTTTCTTACCTTTCTCTCCCTTCCTCAATTTTTATGAACGAGGGTCGAAAGTTATTCTTGTCAGCCCTTCAGCGCCGTAGTTTCTGAATGATATGAGCGAGCGCGCAAAAGCACGTTTCAGCACGTGCGCTTGGTTTTGGTTCTTAAAAACGTAGCAGCTGCACCTATAAGCGTCTATAAAGAGGACAGATTCAGACGGACTCATTACAACGTAATTATTACTTAGCCTTCTCCACTTGTTTTTAAAGAAATATTGCACAGACAATAACATCGCATATGTGGAAAATGTTTTAACCTTTTTTAACAGGCCTGAACCTTTCCGACCAGACAGACTCCACCCCAACCTCTCCGGATCCCACCTCCTCTCACAGAACATTGAACTCACAAAAGAAGCATCATGAAGGTCCCCCTCCACACCCACCATAATGAACATCCCGGTTTTAATGAGCAGAGAGCGGACTAAAGGTAAAACTATCTTTCACTCCATTAACATCAATAACCTCAGACCTACATGATTCTGATATTTTACAAAAAATAGAAAAGTGGGGCGTGCACAAGTATTCATACACCATTTTTCTGAGTGCATTAAATTTCCTTTATAACATTCCTAATGACTGCAGAATGTTCACACCTTGCCCTAACCATTAAATAGAGGCCACCTGTGTGTAATCTACTCTCAGTATAATTCCAGCTGTTCTGTGAGGGCCTCAGAGCTATGGTCAGAGTGTATTGGTCACTAAACAACATCATGAAGGCCAAGGAGCTCACCAGAGAGGTCAGGGATAAAGCTGTGGAGAAGTTTAAAGCAGCGTTAAGTTATACAAAGATTTACCAAGATTTGAACATCTCACGGAGCACTGTTCAATCCATCATTCAGAAATGGAAAGAGTATAGCACCACTGTGAACTTACCAAGACACGGCCGTCCACCTAAACTAACAGACCGAACAAGGAGAGCACTGGTCAGAAATGCAACCAAGTGCCCCAAGATAACTCTGGAGGAGCTGGGACGTCCTGCCGCTGAGCTGGGGGAATCTGTACATGGGACAACTATAAGTCGTACTCTACACAAATCTGGCCTTCATGGACGAGTGGCAAGAAGAAAGTCATTATTGAAAGGAGGCCATAAGAAATCCCGTTTGAAGTTTGCTAGAAGTCATATGGAGGACACAGCTACCATGTGGAAGAAGGTGCTTTGGTCAGATGAGACAAAAATTTAACTTTTTGGCCCAAATGCAAAACGTTATGTATGGAGCAAACCTAACACTGCTCATCGTCCTGAGTGCACCATCCCCAGTGTCAAATATGGTGGGGGGAGCATCATGCTATGGGGCTGCTTTTCCTCAGCGGGGACTGGGAAGATTGTAAGAATAGTTGGGAAGATGGATGGAGCCAAATACAGAGACATTTTGGAGGAAAACCTGCTGGAGTCAGCAAGAGAATTGAGGCTGGGGCGGAGATCAGGATCAGAATCAGAATAGGTTTATTGCCATGGTTTGAGAACAGGGTTTACAAACTAGGAATTTGTCTCGGTGTGACATATAACATATAACACAGAATTAAGATAAAAAATAAGCTAAGAACGTTAAACTATAAGGCTCTGGTAAGACAACAACAATTTGACAATGAACAACAGCGGGATTGTATTTACAGATGTGTAGGCCTATAAAGTGATATTAAGTGTTATAAAGTGATGAGTGATAGCAGCGGGTCTAAGTGTGGACACAGAGCACAGAGCAGAAACATCCATGAGATTCACCTTCCAGCAGGACAATGACCCTAAACATAAAGCTACATCTACAATGGAATGGTTTAAAAACAAACATATTAATGTGTTAGAATGGCCCAGTCGAGGCGCTAGTGAGATGGCTGGAGATGGCTGGAGATGGTATCTGGCCAGCAGGTATTAATTGAGAACATTTATGATATGGAAAACCAGGCCGCAGACCATGAGCGGTGTATCCAGAGTTTGGAAGCAGTATTAGGCGAGTTGCGACAGGAAAATAAGTCTCTCCGCACCAAGATGTCTGATTTAGAGGGGCGATCTAGACGCAACAATATCAAAATAGTGGGTATTGCTGAAGACGTAGAAAAGGGCAAACCAACTGAATTTGTGTCGCACTTGATCCCCAAACAACTTGGAGCCGAGAACTTCGACGAGCCTTTGGTCATCGATAGAGGCATCACACTCTCCAGCCGAAGGCTCCAAACCCCGCACTATCATCGCCTGTTTGCACTACACCCAGGATAAAGAGAAGAGTCTGCGGCTTTGCAGACAGCGCACTCTGGAATACGGTCTTTATTTTCCCCGACTACACGGCAGAGGTCATGGAGCGGAGCTTCAAGGAGGTGCAACGAGTGTTACGGGAGAAAAAACATCAAGCATTATCTCCGCTTCCCCGCACGGCTTCACGTTCTTTACAAAGAGCAGTTAAAAGTGTTTACCAGTCCCGCTGCTGCAAACTTTTTTATTGACAACGAACTCAAGTAGACAGAGGACACTTTCATGATAACCCAATTGAAAGACTATCGTTAAACAACTGGCACAATGTCCTGTCCTGTGTCTCTGAGGTGCTCTTTAGAACAGGATAGGTTATTTAGCTTATTTTTTCTTTTTTCTTTCTTCAACCAGTGGCCCCAGGTGAATATGAGGGTAGCTCAGCTTTGTTTGGGGAAGCTATGGGTGGGGGATTGTTTTGTTTTTTCCTTTTTTCTGGGTTTATTTTGTTTGTCTCGTCTGTTTTACGTTTCTTTCCGGGAATTGGGCAACCCTATTAAGCGGGGGAAAGTTTTTGCACATTTAAAGTAATTAAAAGCTGACATTGTGTTCCTGCAAGAAACGCATGTCAACGCTACACACCACAGGAATCTTGTAGCTAATTGGATTTCGCAAGCTTATCATTCTCCATTTACATCTAAAGCTAGAGGTGTAGCCATTCTTTTTCGTAAATCAGTACCTTTTAGCTTGCAGTCTAGTGTAACCGATCTCAATGGTAGGTTCATTACTGTAAACCGGCATATTAATCGCTTCCCGGTGACCCTAGTCAGCCTATATGGACCAAATTGGGAGGGGTGGGCGGGGTCTGGGTCTGTGATTGACAGGCCTGAGTCATCCGACTTTGACGCGGCACCTGCAGAGCTACTCGTAAACAAAGTCCGATGGAGTTCCAGCGAGCTAACGTGTTTAGCAACATGTTCCACAGGGACAACTCTACAGCTCTCTCTACACAGGAGAAGCATCTCTACGGCTCTCTCTACACAGGAGAAACATCTCTACAGCTCTCTCTACACAGGAGAAACATCTCTACAGCTCTCTCTACACAGGAGAAGCATCTCTACGGCTCTCTCTACACAGGAGAAACATCTCTACGGCTCTCTCTACACAGGAGAAGCATCTCTACGGCTCTCTCTACACAGGAGAAACATCTCTACAGCTCTCTCTACACAGGAGAAACATCTCTACAGCTCTCTCTACACAGGAGAAGCATCTCTACGGCTCTCTCTACACAGGAGAAACATCTCTACAGCTCTCTCTACACAGGAGAAGCATCTCTACAGCTCTCTCTACACAGGAGAAACATCTCTACAGCTCTCTCTACACAGGAGAAGCATTTCTACAGCTCTCTCTACACAGGAGAAACATTTCTACAGCTCTCTCTACACAGGAGAAACATCTCTACAGCTCTCTCTACACAGGAGAACATCTCTACAGCTCTCTCTACACAGGAGAAGCATCTCTACAGCTCTCTCTACACAGGAGAACATCTCTACAGCTCTCTCTACACAGGAGAAACATCTCTACAGCTCTCTCTACACAGGAGAAGCATCTCTACAGCTCTCTCTACACAGGAGAAGCATCTCTACGGCTCTCTCTACACAGGAGAAGCATCTCTACGGCTCTCTCTACACAGGAGAAGCATCTCTACAGCTCTCTCTACACAGGAGAAGCATCTCTACAGCTCTCTCTACACAGGAGAAACATCTCTACAGCTCTCTCTACACAGGAGAAGAATCTCTACAGCTCTCTCTACACAGGAGAAGCATCTCTACAGCTCTCTCTACACAGGAGAAGCACCGTGACAGACAGAGGCCTTGTACCTGAGACTGCTCTGAGGCGCTGGGTTATTTTATTAGTGTGATTCCTCTGTAATTTACAAAGCTAGCGGCTTAGCATTGAGCTCGATCGATGTTAGCATCGCAGCTAAGGGACCGAACAGTCCTTTCAGAATTTATCAATCTACTTTAGATGTAGACTTTTTGCTGTAGTCTACATAAGCATGGGAGATGTATCTCAGTGTCCTCAGCAGATACTGTGTGAGGTATAGAGACGTGACTACATGTATTACAAAGCTTTATTTTATTTTTTTTACAGCAAAGTGTACAAAACATATCACATGAATAAATAAAATATCTTATTGTGCAGGAACACTGTCCTTTCGAAATGGTTTTCGGTTTGTCATTGAAGATAACAGAATCATCCAGGTCATGTTTATCTAAAGGCTTGACTAAGGGTCTGTAACATTGTGGACCCAAAGACACAGTTATCCTCCTAAGTAAATAGCCCAAAGTCATTTCTATTACTACATTTTAAGTTTAACCAATGTAACACATTAACTACCACTGAATGATCACTCTGTAGAGTAAAGGATATAATAGTCTCTATTTGTATGCTTATTTAGTTGAATGATGAACAAATTATTAAAATTAAAGATCTTAATTTTTTTGTGCCCATTTTCTTTCTTGATTCTGTACTTACTGGCGTTTACAACAGTTCAAAAAAAAAAACTAACTAAGCTAAATTCAGCTAACTAATCTAACAATAAAAGCAACTAATGACTAAAACTACAATATTCAACAACTAACACTGCGAACACTATACAATTATCTTTAATACAAAAAGCTATGCTAATAAAATCTACCTAAATGCTATGTTAACAATTTGCAAACCTGACAATCGATGAAAATACTCTCTCGCTATTCCTTCTCCAACTCGCTACGGGCGTGAGCGAGACGGGTCCGCTTTTATAGCCCAGCGCGGCGGGGCATCTGACGTCATCTCTAACCCCTGACGTCATCTCAAACCTCTGCGCAAATGGGGCGCCCAATTCAAAAATCAAATGCAGTACCGACAGTTCGCTGCAGATGGCGCCTCACTGACGCTTTTAGGCAGAAACTTTCAAGTAATTTGCACTAAATAGCCAAAATAATGACCAGGACATGTAGACAACACTATTGGACACTCATTTATACAGTTTGTCAGGGAAAAAAGTGGATTTGAGGGTGAGTTACTCTTTAAGATACAATATGAATATAATTCTATACTCGGGGAACAAGTCAAAAAAACTATTCTAAAACTAAAACAGAGAAACTTTGAGCTTGGTGAAAAGCCTCACAAGCTATTAGCTAGGCAGCTAAAAGGTGAACAGATGAAGCGTTCAATTCATAAAATTAGATCGAGTTCAGGATTGATTCTTACCGATCTGCAAGATATAAATAAACGTTTAAGGGAGTTTTATCTTGATATCTACTCATCTAAAACACATGCCACTCAAGATGATATTGAAAATATTCTTGGGTCCTATTGCCCTTTCCACATCTGAACGATACCTCCCAGGAGTATTTGGACTCAAACTTCAATACAAAGGAGGTGCTTGAGGCTATAAAAGCACTCCCTTCTGGAAAGACCCCTGGCTCTGATGGGTATGGCCCCGAATTTTATAAGACCTTTGGAAACCAGTTGGTCCCTTTACTGTTAAGAATGATACACCATACTTTTGCAAATAAGTCACTCCCATCGTCTCTCTGTGAGGCAAATGTGTGTGTTCTCTTAAAGGAAAAGATGATTCTGAACCAGGCAAAAATTATGATAAATTATTATTTAAAAATAATAACTAAAATTTTAGCTACAAGACTAGGAAAAAGTATAGAGCAAATCATACATCCTGATCAAACGGGGTTTATAGCTGGTAGATATTCATGTTGTAACGTTCGCAGGATCCTAAACATTTTATATGCAGATTAAAAAAAATATTGATGGTGCTGCCATACTGTCTCTAGATGCACATAAGGCTTTTGATACTATTGAATGGCCATATCTTTTCAGTACACTCAAAAAGTTTGGTTTTGGTGATATTTGTATAGAGTGGGTTAAAATGTTTTATGCTAATCCCAGTTCTACTTACTAACGGAAACAAATCTAAACAATTTACTTTGGGAAGAGGGGTCAGGCAGGGGGATCCCTTGTCCCCCCTGCTTTTCAATATTGCATTGGAGACATTAGCTATAGGGATTCGTGAACATTCAGATATCAAGGGCATTAAATTGGGCAAAGTAGAAACTTGCTTGACATTGTATGCTGATGATTTGCTTGTTTGCCTATTGGATCCAAAAACTTCCATTCCCATTAGAGCTGCACATTTTCAAGTTTTTCATTAACCGTTAACCGAGGCCCTTAGCGGTTAATACTCGGTTAACCATTAGTGTGCGCACTAACCATTCTGTGTCTTTCAGTGTTGTCAGCAATCATTTTAACTACCAAGGGTTGAAATTGACAAAAGATTCCAAACATCTCAAAATGTTCAAATTTTGTTGATATCTTGCCTTTTGTTTGGGGTTTTAAATCTCACAGGATATCGAAAGCACATGTTCATAAATTAACAGACAAAGGAGGTCTTTGACTCCCAATTTTCAAACACTACTATTGGTCAACCAATTCCAGAGCCTTACTTATTGGAAACATGGGAGACTATCAGTCAGAGAAGGGCAAGGAAGCACTCCTTGGTGGTTACAACTTGAGGCTCCTAAAGTTGACAAGGTCTCATTACATACATTATTATTTTCTAGTGCTGTATTGGACAAACCACTTCAGAAAGGTTTTGTTTTAAGGAACTCCCTACATATTTTACGTCAGATTAAAGCAGGAATTCTATTCCCCAAGGATTCTTTTTATACTCCAATCTGTCATAATCCTCTATTTAAACCCGGGCAAATGGATACGGCATTTCAAATTTTGAGGGAGAAGGGTATTTCATTATTGGCTGATCTTTATATTGATGATAATTTTGCCTCATTTGCTCAATTACACGATAAAGTATGATATTCCAAATTCACACTTCTTTCGTTAGAAAGACATTATGTAAAACAAACATTTGAGCATTTTGAGTCTATTCCAACCTCTCACTCATGTTATGAAAATATGCGGCTTTCTCCCAATTCTAAACGTTGGATTTCCAGATTTGTAGATTGTTTCAGTATAGCTGTTTCCACAGAACATCTGAGGGTGGCCTGGGCTCAAGATTTGAGTTCAGAAGTATCACATGAACTATGGGATGAGGCTCTATCTCGGATTCACTCTTTTACCATCAATAGTCACTATCGACTTATCCAATACAAAGTAATACATAGGTTACACTATTCAAAGACAAAACTGAACAAAATGCTTCCAGCCGTGTCCTCCCAGTGCGATAAATGCTCCACTGCTGAAGGGACACTTGCACATCTTTTTTGGTTCTGCCCTCGATTGTTGGGTTTTTGGTCTGCAGTTTTTAAATGTTTTTCAAAATGTTATTCTACAGATATTAAACCAGACCACAACTTGGCAATATTTGGATGCTCTATGGACAATCAAGGATACACGACTGAAGTGTGGTCGTCAATACAGCTTGGAATTGTGGTGGCTAAAAAACGTATATTGTTGACCTGGAAATCCACTACTCCCCCAAATTTTGAGCACTGGCTCAAGGAAATTATGTTTGCAATACAAATGGAACAGATTCGCACGGACAATATGGACAGACAACATAGATCTAAGGCTATTTTTTACCTGGTCGCCTCCCTCGGGAGTTGCTCCAGGCATGTCCTATTGGGAGTAGGGATGTAATGTTTACCGGTGTAGCGGTAAACCCCGGTAAAAATTTTGACGGTAAAAATTACCGTCTTGTTTTTGAAAAACTATATTATCTCGGTGGATTACCGCGGTGTGGGCAAAGTGAGCCTCACCGGCCGCCGTCTCATCTGCTGAAGTTGCCGCGCAGGCGCACTCCGTAGCACAACCAAAACAAAACTTTCTCGAAGCTGGAATCATGTTCGAGACGACAGCGCTCAGGACGTCCATCAGCTTCAAACAGGACCAAGTCTGAGGTCTGGGCATATTTTGTGTATTTTAAGAACGCCAAAGACAGTTCTCCTGTTTGTGGAACATGCAGGAAAAAAGTGTCTCTAAAGGCAGCGATACTTCAAACCTCATGACTCACCTGCGTGACCGTCACCACAACTATAGCCAATGCAAGTAAGCTAACGTTAGCGTTTTAGCTGAAATGCTGATGTGGCGACTTTGGGTTGAGGGAGAAGGTAACGAGTCGCCCCACAGTGCAGCTGCAGCGCCACCGCCAGCACATAAGCCAACATCTCTCGTCTTCTGCTCAAGAGGATTAGCCACTTTAGAAAGTCTTCACATCCATGTAAGTCAACAGCGTGGCATCTTGTGTTGACTTGTCTGTGCGGTATAGTGTTTGATGTATGTAGGCGATGTCCGGAGCAGACAGCTTTCCTGCTTGACAAGCGACTGAGAGGAGATGTCTGCTTTTGCTGAGAAACAGCGGTGGCGTTTATCGGCTTCTGCCGCAAAATAGCAACTTGGATGCGGATTTCAATGGGATATATCGGTTGCTGCATGAAAATTGATTTGAGCGGTTAAAACAGCGCTGTGTGAAGAGTAGTTTGCTAGCATCAGTACATTTTCTTCAAAAATGGCATTTATCGGTTTTTGCAAATGAACTCTTCATATATATATATATATATATATATATATATATATGATGCGGGGTGTATTGTTTCAAATGTTGGAATCTGTAAAGCACTTTGTGATACCTTTCTGTATGAAAAGCACTTAATAAAAGTTTGATTGATTGTATTATGTACACATTTACACTAGTGAATAACAAAACATAGGGCATCACTGGGATAATAGTCAAGCTACTTTGTGGTATACAGCAAGTGTGCAACGGGGTGGAAACCTCATCCTTCTGTGTCATAACAGTGACACAGAAGGATGAAGATGACAATAGGAAGCGAGAATCCAATGTTTACTTCCTAACACCAGTGCGGAAACAGGAGACAACATGGATAGTTTTGAGGCACCGCTCGCGGCAGTAAAACACTTCGCTGAAAGATTACAAGGACACGCAAATGGCAAACAATTCCTGGCGAGAAACACGCGGACGTTTTGGGCAAGGTCAAAGAGGAAAGCAGAAGAGCCTGGCGCTACCTGCGTTAAAGAAGCGAGTGATAAAAAAAAGTGGTCAGGCTTGTGGACAGAGGGTTACCAAACAGACCCTTCATCAAACACCAGGAAACGTCAACCAACATGTTCAGTGAAGGTTCTTGGAGGGACAACGCCTGCACGACTGAGAGCCTACACAGACGTCAAACAACATGATTTTACCGAATGAAACGGAGGTAAGCTTTTAACGCTAACGTTTTCTAACGTAATATATATAAGCGGGAGATGTGTGATAAACATGAAGTCAATCTTCAAAATGGCTGCAATACCGTGACTTAGTGCTGGGCGATATGGATTATTTTATATCACGATAACGATATATATCACGATATACCATAATATAGTCCTTTTAGTCCTTTTTCAGTTATTCTTTCAAAAGTTTAACAAAAACTTTTAAGTTTAACTTACTTACTTTTTTTCAACTTTATTTTGAAGCAGTGGTTTGGCTATGGATAATTTCTATAGCCTGTATTGTTTATGTCAGGAAAAATGGGCTAAACATGATCTGAACATCTGAGTCGTGACTCCAATTTAATAACAGAAATGTCTAAACACATGCATAGAGAACGACTTATTCAGAGCATCATCTGCTCTTCAATATCAAGGCTCATATTACACTAATACAAATGTAAATTGGAGCTTATATCTCAATTTGAACGTAATGTTTAAGAAACAGTGGGCGAGCAGTTTGCATTGTACGTGTTTAGCTGCTCTACGCGCTGATCCGTCTCTTACCTCCTGCACCAGCCTCTCCTCTCTTCTCTCTCGTGTGTTTAATCCAGATCCATGCACTATCAAGGCGCATTGAGTTGCCTTGTGTACGAAATGCCTTGCCTATCAGTCAGCTCCGTTGTGAGATCCATCACTAAAAAGCTGTTTATTTGCCGTACGTAAAGCAGCTGAGAGAGAGCCCCGCGCTCAGAGACGGATCAGCGCTGCGTCAAAGCTAAACATATTACGCAAATGTAACCTCTGTTATGAAGTGACATTAACTCAGAAATCAAAATGCTGAGTGTTGTAGTAGGGGTGTACGTCCAATAGATGTCGCTGTTGCTACAGCAGGTGTGGCGGGCGGCGGACAGCAATATCGTAAAGCAGGTGTCGCAAAACCTCAAGACGGAGTTTCTTTGCGAAAAAGTTCTTTTTTTGAGAGTTGAGCCTTACGTACTCAACTCTATGTCCATTTTTATTTAAGACTTTTAACTGCTGGCTGTCTGTAAGTATATGTGTCTGTGTGTCTGTGTGTGCGGGTGGTGGGTGGTGGGGTTGTAGTTATTTATGTATATTTACTGGTGGGGACGATTTTTATTATTTTTAATGATTTTTAAGCACTGTAAAGCACTTTGTGTTACATCTTGTATGAAAAGCGCTCTATAAATAAAGTTTTGATTGATTGATTGATTGATTTTTTATTCTTGTTTATAATCACTTAATATAAACTTAGAGGATGCATAGTGACAGGACAACACTAATACATTCTTTGTGGCCTATTTAATGTAATATTTGCTTTAATAATTGATGAAATTAGGTTAGAAACGATAGAAACGATAGAAGAGAAATGGCACGATAGACACTTTTCTATCGTCCCCACGATATGTATCGTCATATCGCCCAGCACTACCGTGACCTCATTTTATAATAGTTTGAACTCAAATGGCTAATTCCTTGATTGTTTTGGCTGAAAAACAATCAAAAACAATGGCAGTTCGGCAGCAACACGTCTTGTGGAGAATGAAATGTCAGAGCCCAGACGAACACATCAAGCAAGCAAAACCTCAGATTACAAAAATGCTCTAGTTCAGTGGAGGCGCTGCTAGCCAATATAAAAACTATAAGAACTTTTGTGCAACTATCAGCAGGACTGTGGACTTGCCTCAGAATGGCACTTCTTTGCCACTAGCCATGGTAAGAGTCCCTGTGATGGGATTGGTGAAACCTCTTGTAGCCAGAGCAAGTCTGCAGGCAAATATTGAGGATCCGATTCTCACTGCCGATGACATGTACAAATGGGCAAGTGCAAATATCAAAGGAGTACATTTTCTTTCTCACCAAGGACAATATCCAAGAGAATGACTCTTCATTTGGCGTGGAGCAACGTTTTACAGCTGCAAAGACTGTTGTTGGTACACGCTCGCATCTTTTGTTTATTCCAGTGTCTAATGGTAAAATGGAAATGCGAAGAGTATCTGGCGACCGGATCTGTACTAGTGTGTATACACATCCTCAAGCAGAACTTAAAGCTGACCATGAGCAGTACCAGCCTGGAAAAAAATGTGCCTGTGTTTATGACGCTCACTGGTACCTATGATGATCCACCATACTGGCAGACGTCACAGGCTGCAGAAGAAGGAGTTTAAAATAATAACAGAACTGTTGAAAAACTATGTAATCTCAAGAAAAATGTTATGTTTGTCATTATAAACCTTGTCTTTTTGATTTTGACAATGGATATACTGTATGGTTATAAATGCTACTCCTTTTTGCAAAAAATGAGTAGCATTCAAAATATTTTTTAACCATTAAGTCATTTGAGCAAGATAAACATTTTCTGGCTACAGACCGACTGATATGGCTTCTATTTTGGGGAAACGTTTTAAAGTGCCTCAGTAGTTGACTATGTGGTCAGATCCTGCATAGACTAGAGGACCATTTTTGAGATTTTCCGAGTAGGACCCATCTTTGTGAAGCTATAACTCAAAGACCCTTTATCCGATCGACATCTTTCTTCTACTGCAGCAAGGTTATATCCTAATAAACTAAAACCTAGAATATGAAGATGATTACTCAATACACTTCTTTTCTAGCATGTACATCTAATCAAATAAGAGGTTATTTTCTTGTGGCTGGTTCAAAGGCTGGTACAATAGGTCAGGATGAATAAGTGTGTTTCAGAGTGCACATGGGGGACGACGGATGGAAATTAGCCCAAGGCCAAGGTGTGCTCATTAGCATGCACTTTCCCGACCAAATAAACCAATAAATAAATAAAGTACCTGTAGCTGGTTGGTCTGGCGCTGCGGTCGCGATGGGTTGGTCGACTCTGGGGCTGAGGCGGAAAGGGTGGGCACACCTCCCTCTGAGGCGTCCCCCATCACTCCGCTGTCCTAGGCCTGGAGCAGACAGGGCTGTAGGGGCTCAGGGGTCACCCCATCGGGAGACCACGCGCTTCAGCCAGTCAATGCTCTGAAACCAGCAACACACATGAGTCACCACCAACGTACTGAAGCCACAAATGGAAGACATGGACACAAAGTGAACCCTGCTAAAGTGACGTGAACAGACGTGCACTTTTTTTTTAATCATTTCATAAATTCCATCAATAGGTGGTATTTGTCCACAGTGTGCGACCCGTGGCCCAAGGACACATTATACATTATTGTAGCTGCCTTCATTATTATGTTGTGAATTCAAGTGGTGTGTATATTGTTTCCTCTATGGGGCCGCCCACTACAGAGTACTACTGCAAACACATGGAGCATTATGGCACGCCCTCTGCCCGCCTCCATTTAACCATAAAAGGAAAAGCAAAGTGACTTATGAATGAGATTGACCTAAACATGAGGCGGGTATGAGTGGGTTTTACCGAGAGCGAGGGACACAGAGGGGGGGGCTGCTTCTCTAATCACACGTACTGGCATCTTTCTGTATATTCCAGCAATACAACTTTTCAATCAATCAGTCAATCAGTCAACTGTTTATTGTCATTGTCATATAAAAAAAAAACAGCAACGAGATTGCCTTGGAGCATACAACATCACATGTTTAGAACGTAAAGAAGAGCTTTATTAAGTGTCGGCTGTATTTGGTTTGCCTTTAACCACATGATCAACTGTGGGGCTTTTCATTGATCCAAACCCGAGCTCACACTGTACGCCTGTGAAGGACGAAGCAGGTCCAGGTGGCGTGAGTGAGGAGAGGTCAGTGGGTGGTGTCTGAGGAGGGAGCAGGCAGTGGAGCCGTGGTGCCGATGCGTAAAGACGTCATGGTGTCTGAAGGGCATGTGCCCGAGCTTTGGTCAGACTTATGCCCAGAGATGAGTTCATTAAAGCACAGTTGGTACAGCGGGACCATTCCTGCGTGTGAACCAAATGAAAGGAAATAACTGATTTTATTTATTGGTTTATTTAGTCAGGACAGTGCATGTTAATGAACATACATGGGTCTCATGCATGTAAACATGCCACGCCGGATTGTTGCCTTGGGCTAATTTGCATCCGTTGTCCTCCATGCGCACTCTCAAACACACTCACATTCATCCTGGCCTATTGTACATGTTTTTAGTGGTAGGGAAAACCGGAGTACCCGGAGGAAACCTACGCAGACACAGGGAGAACATGCAAACTCCACACAGAAAGGCCCCGTCCAGGTGGGAAACGAACCCAGACCTTCTAGCTGTGAAGCACGAGCGCTAACCGCTGTGCTACATATGATACAACTGATAGTTTTTGTTTTTGTCTTTAAAAAGCTTTTTAATACTTGTAAACATTCACTGTTTATAAAAATGAAAAATGCTTTAAGATTGTTTAGCATTCAAATAAATAGGCCTACATTGAATAATACAAAACAATGTCAACTTTACTTCTTTATAATGACCATAATTATTTTACTATATATTATTAGGCCACAAGCTAATAATATATAGCTTGTGGCTAGGAATAGGTTTCCTGTTCTCAAAAGTTATGCTGCTGCTTAATTATTTGTCAGATGTTTTGATGAAGAGAATGAAACGCGTTTACATGACTATGGAGACTCTTTAAGAGCTGATTTCCACATGTGCGGTTTCACTTTCCTTTCTGTTGCTGAAGCAGAGCGGAGCGTTAGCCTTTTGTTTACATCCTGAGCCAGTTGTGGCGGCTATTTCCGAACATTTGGACAACTTTTTGGGACTTCTTCTGCCTCGCTCAACTACCGGTGAGTTTACGCTGTTAATGGCGTGCAGCGGCTCGTGCGTCCGCGTGAAACATTTCCGCGGTAAACCGTGGCTTCTGAAATTCTTACGGATAACCTACCGCGTCCTTTTATAATCGTGGTCATCGTAAAACCGGTTAATCTTGACTTTCCTAGTCGCACGATTCTTGTATCAATCTAAAAAGATTCCATAGAGTAACGTGATGACTGGAACAGTTTTTCTGTGGAGGAAAAGGAGGAGCTCTGGGACACTTTTAAAACTCTACATTTGACCTCACTTTGGCTTTTACAGCAAAGACAGAAACCTGGATTATTACGAGAGCCGCCAGCTTTGTGGATAATGTTGCTTTTGTTCTGCATCCTCTGGCTGACCTGACAGTTGCGCAGAAAACCATCATTGACAAAGGTAATAGCAAAAGAAGTTGGATGTTTTCAAAGAGCTGTATTAATAGAAAGTGGAAAAGTGTGGAAGAAAAAGGTGCACAAGCCACAGGGATGAGCGCAGTCTGGAGAGGATGGTCAGGAAAAGGCCATTCAAAAGTGTGGGGGACCTTCACAAAGAGTGGACTGAGGCTGGAGTCAGAGCATCAAGAGCCTCCACACACAGACGGATCCTGGACATGGGCTTCAGATGTTCCTCTGGTTGAAGCATCCTGGTCTTCCATAACACCTCAGCAGAGCCACAGACTGAGAGCATCCATGCAGCATTAAGGCAGTAATTAAAGTAAAAGGCCCAAACCAAGTACTAAGTACTAGGGGTGGGCCATATCGTGTCGCATATTGTTATCGCGATATAATTTTTTGATATCGTTGTAATTTTGTATATCGTTGTGGACATGATCTAATTTATGTTTCGCTCAGCTCCATCAGAGCAGCCTAAACACTGACTGTAGAACACGGGGACAGGTACTTAAAAAGTGAAATGAAGGATGCTTGAGTAACGAGGAAATTAGTATGCCGTTAAAAAAAAAGAATAAAATATCACTGAAGGGATTTTGAAGTAATTTGTCAATTGTCAAATATATCTTTATCGTGATATTTCCGCTTTATATCGCAATATAGATTTTAGGCCATATAGCCCTGCCCTACTAAGTACATTATGCATGATTATAGTTTTCAGAGGGCCAACATTCCTCTTTTTTTTATGATTTCATGGAATTTTCTATTCTTCTGATTTTTTTATTTGGGGTTTTTCAAGCTGTAAGCCAAAATGATCAAAATGATAACAAACAAAGGATTGACAGATGTCTCTTTCTATGTAATGAGTCTATATCATATTTGTTTCACATTATAAGTTGAATTACAGAAATAAATTAACTTTTTCACGATATTGTCATTTTAAATGTTTCACCTGTATGAATAAATATAGGCTCAAACCTGCACCATCACTTTAGGGCGATGAATATGGTCAGATTTGAGCACAGCAGTGTCAGCTAAATAACACCTAAAATAAACTTCTTCTTCTTCTAGCATAAACGACAGCATAAAATCTGAAGCCAACACATTGCCTGTATGTCAGAGAATGCTCCAGAGCCTGTCAATCAGAGACTTGGGCTTAAACCTATGAATCTCCAGCACAAACACTAGCGTGGTTACAAATATGATACCCAGCCCAGCGTAGTCCCCTGGGTTACAGGATTTTGTAGAAAAAAAATACACTCTTTGGAGGCAGGCTGCTAAACGGCGCTGGGAGGAGGTGCAGAGACTCCATTGGAATCTGTTTCCTAAGTGATGTTGGAGTTCGCCCATGGCCACCAGTGGGTGGTATTGCAGCAATGGCCGCTCCCCGCCATGAGGACCAAAGAAAAGGGCTTTCCTCGCCCATTCGTCCGCAACACCATAGACTGTAGTCTGCACCCGCATGTTTGCTCCCTCGAGTTCCCAAGTACGGAGTATGCATTGTGGAAATAGAGAAACGGACCGTGTGTCACATTTATAAGCACCACAGCTCTAACTCTCTTTGAGAATATCACGTACGTATTATTTCCCCTGAGCTTCTGCGCCACTAGGCACGAATTACGCAGAAAAGAGAGCGTAGTGTGCGTCATGAATATGGGCTGTGCTACAAATAAACATCCGGCTAGCAGCTTAGCACAACAACAGCTAACGCTCCAGCTAACACCATGCTAACACGCACAGTGACAGCTCCTGCCAACTACACTGAACAAGAATACGGCAATCAGAGGCGGGCCACAAAAGGACCGTTTCTGAGCAGCAACAGTCAATGTCACCGGTATCAGAGCCGCTAACGCCCCCCCGCACCGGTGCACGGCCTGCGGTCTGCTCATGCTCCACTTTACCGACCCCAGCAGTGACAGCGCGCCGGGTCAGCCCTTCACTCACTCCCGCAGACAGTCAGCCGTGTGAGAGCCGCCCGGGCCCCGCTGCTCTCCCGTTTACACCCACAGAGGCGGACACCGAGCGAACCGAGACATATGTACCTGTACCGTCAGCTGTCAGCACTCAAACGTCCCGCAGACGAGTCCCTCAGACAGATCCAGGACACACAGTCCCGACTGGTCCTGACGCACTGACGCACGAGTCACGTAATCGCCCCACTGCAGCACACAACAGAATTGCGCCCCCAGTGGAGGCTCCAGGGACAGCGTGTGTGATCAAGGATGGAGAGAGGAGGGAAGGGCTGGAGAGAGGAGAGACGGGTTGGAGAAGGAGATAAGAGATGGAGAGGAGGGAAGGTATGGAGAGAGGAGAGACGGGTTGGAGAGAAGGGATGGGGAGAGGGGAGAAGGGATGGAGAGAGGAGACACGGGTTGGAGAGAAGGGATGGGGAGAGGGGAGAAGGGATGGAGAGAGGAGACACGGGTTGGAGAGAAGGGATGGGGAGAGGAGAGAAGGGATGGGGACAGGAGAGAAGGGATGGAGAGAGGAGACACGGGTTGGAGAGAGGAAAAAGGGATGGAGAGAGAAGACACGGGTTGGAGAGAGGAGAGAAGGGATGGAGAGAGTAGAGAAGGGATGGAGAGGGGGAGAAGGGATGGAAAAAGCAGAGATGGGATGGAGGAGAGGAGGCATTGAGGAGAGATAACGGATGGAGAGAGGAGAGAAGGGATGGAAACTGGAGAGAATGGATGGAGAGAGGAGAGAATGGATGGAGAGAGGAGAGAATGGATGGAGAGAGGAGTAAGGGATGGAGAGAGGAGAGAATGGATGGAGAGAGGTGTAAGGGATGGAGAGAGAAAAGAAGGGCTGGTTCTGAAATCCTCAAATTATAGCACCAGGTTCCTGATCCCATGCATCGTTGTAGGTTCAAAGTCATTAACTGGACTTGGAGTTGAGGACGTTTTGCCTCTCTTCACACTCTCTTCAACCTTTGGCCGTTTCTCAGTCTGTTTACTTTTGCGGACTTGTGTGCTCGTGGACTCGTGAGACGTCATCACGCGCGGCCCAAGTTCGCTTCTCAGCAAGTCCGCTGTAAATCCCCGGATGAGAACTTGCCCCGCCCGTTTTACGGAGGATGCATCAGGAGACTTGTGCGTTCTCCGAGTCTGCACAAATGTTCTGCACCCGCAAGTCCGTACCCCGGAGTCCACAAGTACAGAGTCTGCACTCTGAGAATTGAGAAACGGCCTTTGCTGTCAGGCTGCTTTTTAAGCCCAACCCTATCATTGCACAGTGGGCGTGACTAGTTCCAGTAGTGGAACTTATTTATTCCTGGTAGTCCAGTCCACCATGACAGTGGCCTCACAACCTTTCTTACATTATGATAACGGCTGTTGTTTGCGTACATTCAGACAACATAAAAGAGATTTCTCCCATATGATCTGGTGATCCCCGTGGTCCCAAACCCCAGGCTGAGAACCACTGTGATATGGATGATCTTAGACTTGCCCAAATAATAGTACTACTTTTTAAACATGACGGTAGACCGCACTGATTACAGTGACGTCATCAGGAAAAAACGTACTGATATATACATTAACTACGGTCCGGGTTCGGGTTTGCCCCAAACTACCAGAGTCCGGCCAGCTCCGCCAGCTGCAGCGCCAGATGCTGCGCCAGGCACAGAAACGGCCCTCGCGAGAACAGAAGCGCACGTGAGTTTCCCTCTTGGTGCGAGGTCACGTCATAAGTCGCCCCCACTTCAATGGTCGCCCCATAGGCAGGTAGTTTGTGCTGTAATACCATCTAGTGGCCGTCCGCCGACCGGCGCGCGGGGAAGGGGGGAGTGTCTTATCCAGATATTATAATAGATCCATGAACAAAAGCCGTATTTGCCAGAACGACTCTCCCCAGTGAAGTGGATGCTTTAAACACACTAATGCCCCTGTGTCACTGGTAATGGAGACATGTTTACATTTACGACGTTACACGCGTGTACAGGTCGTAAACGAGACCAAATAAGTAGTAAGCGGACAGATCTTATTTTGAAATACACAGGATCTTCCTCTCTCACGAGACCTGACTTCCTGTTTGACTCGTGTTTTTCTGTCAGCTTGATCCGATCTGGTCTCCGGCCAAAATAGACTTCTTGCGGATTTTTTCCGTTGCCGCCGGAAGGTCGACTTTTTACAAAGTCAGAAGTTTACATACAGTAAGATTACTTTACCTTTAAACAATTTGGGAAAGCCCAGATGATGATGTCATGTCCTTGGAAGCACAAGTCTGGTTCATCCTTGGGTGCGATTTCAAGGGGAGCAGACAGCATAATGAAGTTCAACAACACACCAGACAGGTCCAGGATAAAGTTATTGAGAAGTATGGGTTATGACGCTTTCTGCTCCCCAATAGTCTCTTAACAGACCTCTGAGACCATCACAGAGCAGCTGGATTTGAACTGACAGTCTACCTGTGTGTAATCTAGTCACTGGGTCAACATGTGATCATGGTTGCACTAAAAGGAAAGGGGGCCCGGTATTATACACATCCCACCCTTCAGTTTTTTATTTATAAAAAATAAAATCAAAATCATGTATCAATTTAATTTCACTTCATGATTGTGTCTTTCACATACAATTTCAATAAAATATATTTATTCGTGTATGGTCAATAGAATGGCAAAATGTCATAAAGTTAAAGAGGGCCGATACTTATGCAACCCACTGTACATTGTCCATTGTCTTCAATCACAAGGCTTCTTCGCCCAGTTCGTACTTGTATCAATATGAATGGCTAGGATTATTTTTTCCACAAACTTTTATTTCAGAATGAAAATGACTTACAAGAAGATCTTCATGTTTACGTTGCAACACATACACAGCACCGACTAAAAGGCACAAAGAAAAGACAAATGGAATTATTCCTGGTATCAAGCGCAGGCAGATGAAGGTTTTACAAGTTCTATTCCAGGGAATAAAGAGAAACATACAAAACTTAGACGGATTTAGACTGGACCAGTCTGGCCTGCAATGCTATTAAGTCACTCATCAGGTCCCCTACGTACACACAACTGCGTATTGGAATTGATAATAAGAAGGTGTGCAAAGATGAGTCTCACAGGGCAGGCTATTGAATCTTAGATATTTGGACTACTGTTAAAAAAAAAAAAGACATTTGACAAAGACAGGACGATGGGTGGGCTTTGTGTAGTGTCCAGCAGAGGGCGTTATTCTGCGTCTGCAGTGCCCTCCCCCAGGTCCAGACCCTCTGTGAACTCATCCTGGACTACATAGGAGCTTTCCTCTTCATCTCCCAGCTCGAAGCCCTCCTCCTCCTCAGGAGGCAGCTCGGCGCCTTCAGCCCCCTCCATGTTCTCCTCCTCTGGGGCCGGGGCTGCCTCTGTGCCCTCCTCTGCAGTGGGCTCCTCGGCAGCCTCATCCTGGGTCGCCAGGGAGTCTCCCTCTGGTTCTCCTTCCAGGACCTCAGAGGGCAAGAGGCCCTCCAGAGGCTGGCTGGCTGCCTGCTCCCCGCTTGCTTCCGCCCCAGACACGTCCATAGCCATAGAGTCGTCGGGCTCCTGCTCATCGGGGTTATCAAAGAATGGGTTTTCACCCTACAAAACAAAAAGGATCATTTTAAAACAACATGTGGGGTTTGTTTGTGTATAAGAATTAGAACTTTGCTACAGGATGAAGATCAGGATCAATGCCATATCATGTGGACCAAAGGTTATCAGTTGTTAACCTTATCCGTTACATGATTCAACTACTAGATGTGCGCTTCAGCATTTATTAAGTACCGAGGCCCCAGTGGGTATTTTATATCTGCACTGACACACCTGTGGGCCCCAGGTTTGTTGGACAATGATCATGAAGCCTCTCGACAGGGGCCTAGTCCATTCTAATTTCAGTTAGGATATACGTGGCTTGGACACACATTCCAAGCCAGAGTTCTGCTCAGGAATTGGATTTAGTTTGTGAACTCTGACACAAACCCACTCACTATGGGCCAATGCTCCATATTACTAACACACTCCACATGTCATAAAAACATATGAATCCAAAGTTCCTCTGATACTTCAGTGTTTCGTTAGGGACTCGGACGCTCCTACATTGGCAGAGTTGATGCGGGAGTCGATTAGCCTGGCTAACGCCAGAATAAGATCACAGGTGATATTTAGTCTGGGGACCACCAATTCATTTTCTGGTAGGAGAGTGTGGTTTACGATTGTCCATAGCCGTTTATTGTGCTGAATGTCTCTCATGCGGCTGCACGTAGCCATAGCCAATCGTATCATCGTATCAGATGATGTATGGCGTACCTGCTGTAAACTTTCTAGCTAAACTATTTCGAGCACGGTCTAAAGCTTGATCGAAAGATGGCGTCGCGTCTGCTGCTGTCATGTTGGATCCGTAAATAAACAGTTGTTTTTAATCCCTAAACAAACGACATATGTCGAATATAACTATGACTATGTCGAATAGCGCGTCATCGTCTTGCCGTCCCTCCTCGTTCAGTGATTAGTCCCAAATCCATGCGAAGATTTTGGCCATGGTCCCCAGGCTGCTGTGCACACAGCAGCTAGGAGTCGATAAAAACATCTCAACATACTGAGAGTAAGAAGGAAAACAAACCTTCAGATAGCTCTCCAGCTTTTTGCTGATGAGTTTGTGGTTCAGGATGCTGCGGGCAATCGACAGACCAGCTCTCTTTGACTGCTCCATCATGACCTACAACACAGAAAGATTCATTACATAATACTAAAACATATAAAAAGGAATTATTGGAATAAATAGGTATTAGTTAAAAGCGGAGATAAAAAGGTGGATCTTGTCCTTGTTCTTTAAAACATGTTCTCAGAGCTCCTCCTCAGGCCGTTCTGCTGGACAGACGCCTCTGAGTGTGTACTGACTTGACTGAAACTAACAGGGAGCCGGTGTAATGTGGGCATACTGGACTTCTTGTGACAGGTCCCCCCAGCGGCATCGATTGGTAAGATTTTCCCACAGGGACAGTAAAGTCGTGCAAGTACCTTGCGGTTGTAGCTGTGGTCGGGGGACTTGATGTGGCTCTGGATGAGGTGTGGCTGCATGGGAATAAACAGGTCACAGGCCGAACAGTGCGCCGCCTCCACCTTCTTCATGAAGTGCTCCAGACCCAGTTCTGAACACAGATACATGTTAGATCAAGGAACGGTTTAGGGGAAAAGGGCTGGGGATTTTTCTGACAAGAAATAGGAAATAAGATTCTGCTGACTGTGCACATTTTCAACATGGACAGAATCCTTCACGTTTCAAAAGATGCCAACTACCAAATAATAGGACACGTTTGTAAATGTAGAAACAATCTTAATTAGCGAGATTTGTTCAAAAGAAAAGGTTTGGGTAATTTCTGATTTTTTTAATCACTGATTTTTTTATAACATTAAATTAATCAGAAATACAGTCTAGACCAGACCTGGACGAACCCCGGCCCACGGGCCGATAATCCAACCCAGCCTGCGACTTGTAGGGCATAAATTCCTGAGTATGTCCAAAAAAAAAGTCCCATTCCTGTGCTCTCATTAGGATATAAACAACACATTATAGTCATGTGGTAAATGGACAGTCTGCCCCTGGGCGGCTGTGGCTACAATAACAGCTTACCACCACAAAGTGTGGAGTCAATGAATAATGACTGCAGTGTAGCAGAAACTTGTGACACAGGCTTATAAAGTGCAATACAAGTATAAGATGTTTTTATGACGCTACAGTCGGGCTCATTATTATTCACTTACTGAAAAAAATTTCCTACATTTTCCCAATCAAAATGTATTTTTATTTTGGAGCTTTTGTTTATGGACCCCGGCAAAACTCCCGATATATTTCGGCCCCCAGAGAAATTTACTTGAAGACCCCTGCTATAGTGCATCGCTTAATTTCCCACAAACTCCGTTTGAAGGAAGGGCAGAGGTGCTTTCAGTGCGATGGTAGAAGTTCACGAGGATAAGAAGTTGAATAACTTAAAGAGCTACTAAACACCCCTTCCAGATCTTACTCCACCCACTCCCAAAATTCAAAAAACTCAGCGAAAGAGGCGTGGCGGGAGGCTTTGGGGGGACGCGGGGAGGGGGAGTGTGTGGGCGGTCTCTGCTCTGTTGACAGTCTCAGACCATGTGTGACCGGGACTGACTGACTCCCGTTATGCCGCATTTAGACGATGTGGCGCCACTTTCCCGGACACTTCAGCCTATCGCACCGGCTAGCTTCTCCGGACATGTGGCGTCACTTTCCCGGACACTTCAGCCTCTCGCACCGGCTAGCTTCTCCGGACATGTGGCGCCACTTTCCCGGACACTTCAGCCTCTCGCACCGGCTAGCTTCTCCGGACATGTGGCGCCACTTTCCCGGACACTTCAGCCTCTCGCACCGGCTAGCTTCTCCGGACATGTGGCGCCACTTTCCCGGACACTTCAGCCTCTCGCACCGGCTAGCTTCTCCGGACATGTGGCGCCACTTTCCCGGACTCTCGAGCCCGTCGTACCGGCTACATGCCGAGCACACGCGGCGGACATTTGGCGCTCGTATCTCCCCGTTCCCCCTCCTGGCTTTAGCGGACACTCAGTCACACACTGCCCGCTCTGAGCCTCGAAGGCAGGGGATGGCTAACCGCTGCCCCCGGTGTCTGTGAGCTCTCCCTGGGGGAGACTACAGTAAAAAGCCCTCAGCCCCGTCTCATAAGCACTGACAGCCCTGATGAGCGCTGTCTGCCCGATACAGCTTTATCGTGTCTGTAGTTTCAACGTGAAAACATCCAGCCATGTCACTAAATAAGTGAATCTGGGTATTTTGGGGTTACATTTGTCTTTTTTAAGGAGGAGATGTCGGGGATGTGAGTGCTGTGGTTCACACACGGAGCGGAGCCTGTAGATCAAATCCCCGTCTCGGGTCTTTTCTCCTCATCCTCCCGCTCCCTGGCCGCTCTGTGCGGCCGGTCCCTGGCCGCTCTGTGACCGGCATGTTGGGCTCACGTCACAAAACAGCTACTAAACTACCTGACTAAAGTTACTGCACTAGAAGCGCTGCGCTAAAGAACTAACTAAATACTATGCTAATAAATTGCTAACTTGAAAATCGATGTAAAACGCTCGCTCGCTATTCCAACTCCAACTCGCTACGGGGGCGTGTGCGAGACTTGGCTTTTATACCCGAGCAGCAGAGCGACGGACGTCACACACACAACGTGACGTCACACCGCTTGCAGAGCCAATGGGGAGGACGGGCACGAGATTCAAATGTAGTGCAGCCGAAAATGTAGAGAGGGCGCTACACAGACGATTTTAGGCTCAAAAGTGAGATTTTATCTAATTTGCACTAAAATGTCAAAAAAATGACCAGGACATGTAGAGAGCACTATAAGAAACATATTAATGCAGTTTATAAGCTCAAAAAAGTTGATTTGGTGCTTAGTTGTCCTTTAAATAACTATGCACACACATGCGTGTCCTTGGCTTGATAAGGCTAAATATTTACAGAAAATAACAGTCCTACTAAATATCAGATGGCATCAGAAATTCAAAACACACGAGTTAGTGTAATGTACAATAGGATGAAGTTATTGTTGGTGCGGCCCTCCGACTCAATTCAGGCTTCCCATGTGGCCCCTTATGAAAATGAATTGCCCACCCCGATCTAGACAGTTAATGTTGTGAATGCCTATTCTAGTTGGAAACGGGTGATTTTGAATGGAGTACCTACATCGGTGTGCAGAGGCTCTAATGGTACATTGTGTTAACTAATCGTGTTAGAGGGTCATTGATGATTATTATTCTAGCACTGCTGAAATCTGTTGTGCCGATCAGAGAAACAGGCCTGGGTGACCCCACACTTTTGAGCGGTCGTGTACGTCCCAATTTAGGCTTAAACTGTGTAGTCCCGTCAGAAGGCCTCACCTCGGGTGAGGTCCTGGTCCTTGTAGAGTTGGCAGATGGCCGCGGAGTGGTTCTCCATCTGGCCCACACGGTACTCCGTCTTCCTCAGCTTGTTCTGCAGGTACTCCTACAACAGCACAGTATGGGAATCATCAACATGGACCATGTCAAATGCTGCTGCTCTGCTCAGACTAGGGGAAGCATTTAATTTATGTTTTTAGTGCTAGAACATGTTTGTGTGTGGCCCTTGATTTTTAAGATCAATTATAATAATTTATCTAGTTCACTCAAGTTAAAGCAATCGTTGTCAGGCACCACTCTGGTAAGCATGAAACGCAAAAGGAGTTTCTGCAGCAGCGCATCGCCAAACTAGCCTGGCACGAGCCAGACTGATCCTCCATGTTAAAGGAATAGGCCACCGTTTTTACATACTGACATATGTTCTTACCTTACCTTAGACTAGTTGATATGTACCTGTCTGGTCTTTGTCCGTGCGCTCTGTCATGCAAACGTGTCGATTTTCTCAGCGGATAAAAAGGGGTACTATATTGTGAGGCGTAATAATACGAGGAGCACTACGTCCGCGCACTAACTCCTAAAGACTTCTCTCCCGCTCACTACAAGTCACGCTGCTTCTATTGATGGAAGTGAGCGGGAGAGAAGTCTTTAGGAGTTAGTGCGCGGACGTAGTGCTCCTCGTATTATTACGCCTCACAATATAGTACCCCTTTTTATCCGCTGAGAAAATCGACACGTTACATTTCTGTGTTACTATACTTTGTAGTGTAACACGTCACGTAACTGTATTTAAATAGGGAAAACGTGGAAGAGTTTGGTAGCTTCTAACGGGAGCTGATTTGGAACTACACAGTATGTGGAAGAGGCTGCGTTTGTGCTCCGTTTGCATGACAGAGCGCACGGACAAAGACCAGACAGGTACATATCAACTAGTCTAAGGTAAGGTAAGAACATATGTCAGTATGTAAAAACGGTGGCCTATTCCTTTAAGAGGTACATGGGGTTACAGTCTGGAATTGTGCGATTTGAATCTCGCTGCCTCCGGCAAAACCGGCGCTAGGATTTCCCATCAGACACCAGTGCTCCTCCGGGCCGTAACCAAAACAGGGAAGATGACAACGATCTTTTACTAGTGCCCTTTCTTCTGTTTTAAATGAGCTGGACGAAAGCACGTGTGGACTACAAAAAAACATGGCGGAGGACGTAAACGCAAAGCGTAGGTCACTTTGTGTTTGATGTGTGGTTCGCTCTCGTTAAAAGAGTAAAAGGGCGAGGAGGCGATGCTAAACATGGCTAAGTTTTAGCTGCTCTGAAAACATCCGTTTCCGTCAAAATAGCTGGCATTAACAACACACGCTTTAAATGTAAGACCCAAAGCTACATTTGCCAGGTGTGAGTGATATTTTAGTTTCACGGTCTTTTATTCCAGCTCTCGTGTGGCCCTGCTGTACAAACACACGGGCCTTTGTGACAGGATTATGAAACTGTGGTACAAAATGTCCCAAGATCAGGTTGATAATTAAATGGCATTATCGGATCTGGTAGTGTTACATTTTCAATCCTTTTATAAGCAAAAAAAAGTTACAAATGAAGAGCAAAAGAGCCTAAAGTGCAGGTAATTTGAGAGCTGTATTGATCAGTGAAGTCGGCTGAAGGTGCATAGACTACAACGTAATGGGAGATCATTTTTACAAATACAAGGTTTTTGTAATGCTCCATGCACTTCACTATCCAATTGTTATTGATTCAACAAAATCATGGAATGGATTAGGCTCTCCTCGCCGCATTGTCGCCCCGGGGATACCTGCAGGAAGTCCGTGGTGGGCTTGGACAGCTGGCTGGTCAGGAACTTGAAGTGGTCTTTGTGGAAGCGGCTGTCGATGTGACTCTCCATGTCGTCCTTGTAGAAAGAGCGGTACTTGCACACAGAGCACGCAAACATCACCCTGCCAATCACAGAACGAGGAGAACAGATAAGAGTTCTACCAAGAGACACGTTCTTCAGGTTGAGGAAACACCACTTAAATTGTACCTTTTAAGTATTGCAGGCATTTGGTAATAATTTAAAACAAATTTAACTCTATTGGTTAGATATTTATATATTAGCCTAAATCAGCTTCTTTGTCTTCTTCTTATTGTTCTTATTAGGTGCAATCTGCAACTTATGTAAAAAAAAAGTTGATATTAATACGCGTTTGACCTTTCAGTGACCCAACGGATGCTAGGGTGGTTAGCATAGCCCCTCCACTAACCATTCTGATGCCCTGTAGGACGCCCTTTTTTTTCCTCTCTCGCTCTGCTGATTGAACGGTCTCCATGGTTACATATACATTCCGTTCCATTCCAAAAACCTACAAGAAATCCTAAAAAATCTGAAATAAAATTGACCCTGAAGTTTCATAGTTTTTTTTTTTTTACATAAAAAATGTGCAATAATCAGAATGGTTGACCTGTGACCTTGTGTACTGCACAACTGTGGACAGAGACTGGGGCTGTGTCCGAATGTCCACACTATTCCCTATATAGTGACTATATAGTGGTCACGCCATTTTGTAGGGGTGTCCGAATGCCCAGAGAGAAAAAAGTAGTGCACTCAAAATTTCCCACAATGCATTCTGAAAATTAGTGAGCAGCAGCCATGGCAGCAGCGGTCACTAAACGGGTCAATATAGCCCACAATGCATTGCGAGAATCGGAGAATAACGGACACAGCCACAGGTCTTTGAACTGAACAAGAACACGACTGAATGAAATCAGCTGTTTCAATCGTGTGTTGCGTATTTATGAATAAATGACTTAAATATAAACGGTTATGGTGAAAAATGCTAGCGTTAGCTGCTAACCTTTAGCTCGGGCTGTTAAATGACCAATAGCTTCCTCTCAAATAATCCAAGCCATTCATGTAAAATCCATGTTAAATATATTTGACTCGTATTTATCCATTATTAGTCCAGTTTCATGAGTTTGATTGGTCTTTATCGCAGAAATACATTATTCCCGGAGTTTAGCGACTTTTAGCAGATGTAGTCACTCATTCTGCTGGTGCTTCGGACACCAGGCTGACCTACTCTCTGCACGTCTTTGAGCTAATGCTGGAGTGATTTTTTTTAAATTTATTTAAATGTCAAATAAAACGCCTGTAAAAGTGCCAAAACTGTCATTCTGTTTCATAAAATAAATGTTTGTAACAATAAATAAATTCAGAAAAAAAAAAGAGGAAAAAAAAATCTGCACGCCGCAGCGCGCGTGACGTCACGCAGCTCGGAGAAAGTAGTGGCTTCTGTCCGAATAGCCAACAGAATCAGTGGACTATATAGTCTACTATATAGTGCGGGCCTATGTAGTGAATGAGGGGTTAGGGACTGGGGTGGACATTCGGACACAGCCTGGGTGTCATAACGGCATGTGAAGATGGACTGAGAAGGGCTATGGGGGTAAAAACTGCAAAACATGAACATGAAAACCACCAAAGAGGGTCCCAGCCTTTGGGCACGCAGAATGGCACGAGACATTGTATGACGCATGTGCCTACGCATTTGATGTGTATAAATAATTAACCTCGCCCCCCCCCCTCGTTCATGCAACACTCAATGTAGGCGTGGGATAATAGTTCATTGTTCAGAAGTCTACCCGCCTGCCACTCGCTCTTAAGAGAGACCAGGCTGACTCTGCCCGAACATTGAATATCCGTCCCATTGCTTGGTCATAAGTTGGTGAACACCAGAGGGTTTTCCTTTCTGTCTGCAAGATCTATCAAAAATAAAATAAAAAAAGCATTATTTGAGTTAAGAGTCTTTTCTTTTCTGTCTAAATTGGGGAATTTTAAGTGTGTAATGAATCATGAGTAAGCCCAGGTGAGTGGTAATGAGGTGTACTTTTTTTTCTTCTGAAAATCGGTAACGTAGGTGCACATAGGTTAGGGAAAGTAGAATTTTTAGGGGGTACGAGGCATATCCGGGCCGGACATTCTTCTCATGCACCTTGGATGTCTCCCTTAGCCATTCGTCCTGGTTCAACAAGCACAGTCAGTAAGCTCTTCCTGGTTATGAAGCGCTGCAGGAGGAGCCTTATATTGGTTGTTTTCACATTCTAGAATGTGACGATGTCACCCAGTGGGGGTGACATAGTTTTTCCTAATAACTGCATTACACTTTCACAAGTCGTATCTAGAAAGAAAAATGTATGAACTACAAAAAATTATCATTAATACAGTATAATTGACTGGGTCTGTACAAGACTAGCCTGGCCTTTGCCATCCGTAAACTCCGGTCAAATATTTTTCCCTGCATGTACGTCTGGGTTTGATCTCAATGGCTGCGATTCAATCGGTTGAATTTCATCCTACCATTCAGCGAGCGGGGGGGGGGGGGGGGGGTTGTAGGTGACGTCAAGCATAGCTTGACTCGGCCGGGCGCATTACTTCACAACCAAACGCTAGCGATTGGGTAAAATCAGACCCAATCGTTTCAAACTTTAAACAGAGTTCACCCCTCCCACTTGTAAACGGACCTCAATTGAGAAAGTCCAGACCCTCTGTACGAAACCAGTACGAGGGTCTGGTAAAACCAGGCTAGTACAAGACCAAAGATCCGCTCAAAAACAAAATTATTTTACCTGCCCCCACCTCATTAAATATTATATGACCATTAAATATTATAGGCCTTTAGAATGTTGTGATGTCACCTGAAACCCAGCAATAAGCTGTCGAGGTTATAAAATCTAGTACTTGAACAAACAGTGCTTCCTGATGACAGTTCGTTTAACCTGTGGGCCATTTGTGGACAATGGAGCCCAAGTGTGTACTCTGCAGATGGACAAGTGCGCCCTTAGTGTCATTACCGGTCCACGAAGCCCCTCCGCTTCCTCTGGCGTAGGTGCTGGGCCTGGGTTGAAGGCTTCTTAGCAGGGGCCTTCTTCTCTTGCCCACTGTCCCCGGCCTCTGGCTCAGCTGAGAGACACAAGCTTTAGTCAAACAGGGAAAAACCTGGAGCTAATGTATGAAAATCAGTCATGCAATACCTTTCTCTGCGCCCTCAGTGGCAGGTGTGTCCTGGAGAGGAGAGGACACACCATTACAAATGCATTTAGAAGGTTAATGCTAGGGTTGTTCAGATATTCCTTTGTTTCTTTCAATCTGACCTCAATACTTTGGCTCAAAGTAGCTACCCATGTAACAGTTTTGTCATTTTAATTAATTGTGAAAGGACAATCTTTTTTTTAATCCAGACATCTCAAACAAACTTTACACCCCCCATTAAGATTACATATAATAGAAACAAACATCTTAACATCTGTGAATGGTGCTTATCAATACCTGCCACAGTATTGTAATCTTTGAGTCCATAATTTGGACTCACTGTTGTCCATTAAAAATGTAAAGAAGTTGTTAGCATTACTGTGATCATTTTGTTTTAAGGCAGTACAGATATTGGAATAATGATCACTTGTTTGAAGCCCCTTGTGTCTGATCTGGGCATAGTTTGTGAGAGTTAGTGCTTATTTAGCTTCAGTTGAACTGGATACACTGAAGGCAATGGGTAAAGATGTGGGAGTCAGAGCCTGCGTACCTCTGCAGCCTTGGAGTCCTCTTCGTGTCCGTTCTTGTCTTGTTGCTCTGGAGACCAGAGGAGACGGGGTGAGTTCACAGGGGCCATGACAGAAGGGACAGCAGTAGCTGGCAAGGCTCCACACTAGGGCTGGGCGATATATCGATATTTAAGATATATCGATATATTTTAAAAAGAGATATGGAATTAGACCATATAGTATATATCGATATAGTCCAAATTTGCGCTGTAATACTTGCTTCAGGCAACCCGCTGAGCGGAGCTCTGCACTGCTCCCAGCGCCCCGGCCCCGCCCCTCGTCGAGGGGAGAGGGGGGCAGCCGGCACTCTTCAACAAACATGAAGAAAGCAACAATGTCTGTGAAGCGTCCGGAGGAGAGCCCCTTGGTTGGTAAAACAAAAACCAGTGGCTCAATCATTTGGAGATGGTTTGGATAGAAGTGAATGTAGCGGCGAGATATGGCAGCGACGTGTGCTGCGCCATGTGCTTTTGTTTACGTGCGCTGCGCCATGTGCTTTTGTTTACGTGCGCTGCGCCATGTGCTTTTGTTTACTTCTCAGTCTAATTAAGGTTTGCGGTAGATCGTGGATGTACTGTGAAAATATCAGCGTTTGTAATGCTGCCACTGCGAAGGACTATCGCTTTTTTCCCGTTAGCATTGTGTTAGCCGCAACGCTAATCACTCCAGTCCCTCGCTGAGCTCTGATGATGACAGAGATGGTGAGCCTGTGCTGCTTGTAAAGAGTCGTTTGTGGCTCAGTTTAGGAGGCTTATGTTTGGGAATGCCACTGACTAAAACACAGTTAAATCAAGAGCAAATATCAAGAAATGATTTGGGCTATTTATTTATTTATTTATTATATTTCATGATTATTAAGGACTAAAAAGTAAGTAATACTTTAATAAGTCATATTTCATTGTCTCAGTTTAGGCTTTAGTTTAGTTATATGCAACATAAAGTTATTAACAGCAAATGGGGTAGAAGAAAAATAAATAAATAAAATAAAAATTGCAATATTAAATATTAAAACACTCCTATTTGGCAGTGACTTTGACCTAACATTTAATCTCACAGCTCTCACTTTGTGGAAAAAATATCGGGATATATATATCGTATATCGATATTCAACCTAAATATATCGGGATATGACTTTTGGTCCATATCGCCCAGCCCTACTCCACACCACCCTACCCAGCCCAGTGCAAGGTCTCTCCTGTTAAGGGGTCTTCCCACAGGCAGGCGCGACTCAGCCCAATGCCTGGTAAACCCGATTTGGCGAGGCCAGCATCAAACCGGTCTGACCAGGTATACGTTTTGGGACCGACCTCTGGCTGTGGCCAAAGCGTGATGTGAACAGACTGCTGGCTGCTGATAGGCAAAACGGCAGAGTGAACAGCCCTCACTATTGACACGCAGGTCATACGGATTAAATATTTCACATCATCATACCGTTGATTTTGCAGATATTAGCATTTAGCGCAACTTTAGCTAGTGTTAACATAACATGTAGCTTACCTTCATAGCTCATTTTTAGTGGTTTCTTTTCTGTTTTAATACAGCTTGGTACCTCTGAATGATTCCATAACTCTCACCAGAGGGCAGCATTTGTCAAAACATTTTCTCATCGCGGCTTACAAAACTTTTAATGACTATCTGTACAGCGTGCTCCTCTGTGGGGGCTCCGCCCACAACAAATGCGTGTGTGTGGTAGGGATGGGACGGGATGAGATTTCCACGGTATGATAACCGTGACAAAAAATACCGCAATATCACGGTATACCGTGAAATTGCGCGTTTTATATTTAAAAAGTAAAAACATGGTTCGTATTTAACAAACAGGGTTTGTAATTGGTTATGTCTTTACATGTTGCAAAGGATCAATAAAGTGTACTATTTATGACTTATTATCCAAAATAACACTTTAAACAAAGGGATATTTTTACCTTAATCCACAGACGGACCATGTTCGCTGATGCTCTAATCACTGTTTGTTCGATGTCTGCTCAAAAACTTCCAAAGGCAGGCTTTCCATTATCATTTGCTGCTTGATTTCTTACTAAAGTAGTCTGTGCATTCAACTTCATATCAAAACTAATCCTAACAGTATTGGCTACAAAAAGTGTTGCATCGAGCGGTCAACAAACTTGAGTGCTTGTCAAATAATTGACCGACTAGCAAACTGCATCAGGTAAAGGTTCCACCCATGTCCAGTGGCGGGCCGTGGGGTTTCAGTCCGGGCCTTCAATTGCAACCTGGGTTCACGCAGTCAAATGCATATGAACTGATCGACAGTAGGCGTATGGATAAAACTGCCTTTTTGCGCGGCATTTGTTTGCTAAAGGATTTGTCAACAACGCAAACCAAAGTAGCGGTGCCTCCGACTCCAAACAAAAGCAAACACCTTCGGGAACATACGACACATGACAGGCGGAGACAAGCGTGTTATAATGTGGAAACAGGCGGCTGTTTTTAGGTTTTTTTTTGTTGACAGAGCGGGTAAAATAAAAAAAGATACTAAAACTTAAAGTTTGGTGCTATTTGTTTTCTTCGGAGTGGCTGGAACGTCTTGCCCATGCGCGGCTACATTAGCGGTTTTCCCAGGCGAAGAAACCGTAGGGGAAGCTTATGAGTAGGGATGGGTACCGTTCGTTTTTTTTCGATACCACTACTTTAACGGTACCTGCTTTTCGGTGCCGGTTCCTTAACGGTACTTTTTTCGGTACCTATGTCATTTTAATTCAATTAAAATAACGTGTATAAAAGGAAAAAGTCCTAAAACCGCAAAACAGAAGCTCCACAGGTCGCAGCAGCGTCACCTGTAACTTCATGTTTTGAGCACAATTTCTACTTAAGCAGTGATAAAAAGAAATAAAGGACGTTATTACCTCCTGAGCTGCAGAGACAGATCCACATCAGGACACGGGTTTCTTTCGGATAAACTTTTCTAAACACACTGCGCTTTGACGAAGCACTTTCCCGCCAAAGATCCTTACATGGTGTGAGCGCTCACTCTGCCACTAATAATGTACAACAACTGTACAAAAAATGTCTAATACAGAGTGAGCGCTCACTTTTCCACAAACAATCTTTGATATTCCTCTCGCTGCAGCTGCTTGTAAAGTTGTAAACAACAGCCCGTAAACTCAGCCTCCGGGTCTGTCGCTAAAGGTAAACACGTCTTTCTTGTTGTCACTGCTCGGTTTTGCTTTTCAATTTGCCTAAAAACTCAAATTTCTTATTCAGTCCTGGTTTATAATAACTGGTTTAGTTTGACTCTGGGTTTTACAACCGGTGTAAGTCCTGGACCTGGTTTAGTCCTGGCGCAGACCGCGGCTGAGCCGTCTCTATTACAAATGTTTAGTACGTTATAGCTTTGCTTCTCTTTAAGTTATAGTTTTAAGTTATAGTTTTGCTTCGCTCCATTTGCGCTGAAGCGGCTCATTATCTGCGCACACGTTCATGTTTTTTTTAGACTCGCTGCGGGTCATATATTGACTTCTGGAGAGAAAAAGAACCGAAAGTTGGCACCGAAAGAATTTTAGTTTTTCGATACCACCCCCGACCGGAGCTTTTCGGTCGGTTCCAAGTAGGCACCGTTTAACGGTACCCATCCCTACTTATGAGCTACTGAAGGCCCTGGGGGGCGTACTGTCAATGCATATCGAATTCTGATTGGCTGATAATTCTGGCACTTTTTGAGTAGAAAATTAGTGTTACACTTTTTTTTCTTCATTTGGCCAGGGCACACCACTGCCTATGTCTAACCCTTATCCTGCAGTGACCCTAGAGGGTAAAGAATAATCATGTCTGCCTATGCAATGCATCAGATTATTGTTTGGGGAGACTTTAGTGGAGTAGTGCGTAGGTTTGTTTACATCACGTAGTAGCTAGTAGTAGTAGCCCTGGCGGCGTGTGACAGCGAGCGGAGTTTGTAGCTAAATGAAAATGTGCGTCTTTGATGAGCTTTTGGCAAAGGAAGGCTGAGGTTTTCTGAAAAATAAAACCATATGGTCTGAAGCGCGTCTGATAAACGATGGACTGGATGAACAATTCAAACCACAAAGCTAACAGGTTAGCGTAACGCGAGCTACAGAGCTTAACGCGACAGATCCAAACAAAGCTTCATCTCAGTGGCAGCGTTCATGTTCACGGAGGACTTTTTACTCTGCTGCTACAGGCGTTGTGTTTGGCAGGCAGAGTGTGCGTGTGTGTGTGTGTGTGTGTGACTGGGGGAGACTCTGCCGCGGGGTCAGGTGAGGAGCAGCGGAGCAGAAGGGGAGAGCAGGGGTTTGCACGGAGCACGGGTTTGACAAGAATAGCATATAAAACAAGCATTTTTAATACCGTCAGTCAGAGAATCCTCACGGTAGTGATACCGTAGCATTTTAATACTATGGTATACCTTGAAACCGGTTATTATCCCATCCCTAGTGTGTAGTGGAAACAAGCGTGTGTAGGGTAGTCGATACGTGCCCGTAGATTGTGGCGTGCGCGGTTGAGTCGCGCTATGTGCAATAGCGGCTTAACAATTGGGGGTTTTCATTTAGGTGAACCAGGACACTTTAAAAAAAATAAAAATAAACACTAAAAACGGTCCAAAGACTAAAATTTCCACATACAAACGTCATATCTGCTGCTATTATGATTCATCTTTTATATAATTTGACAAGAAATACAAATTTGGGCCATTATTGTTTCTTTGTGTTACCAAATTGAAAATATTGTCAACCTGGAACCCTGTGAGGGTCAGTGCCTAATAGAGGCAGTACCTGAGGTCGCAGGAGCGCTGTCCCCTTCTGTGGACTCGGGTTTGTCCACTTTAGACTCCGACTCGTCTCCCTCAGCCATCTTCTGTTTCTTTTCTTTCTGTGGCTTCACCTGCTACAGCACACAACACACCCTTCAGCACCCACCACCTCAAGTCACCACACTGACTACAGGCACTTAAATGTCTTTAGAACAGAATGCTGATGTCATGGGGGAGACTAGAGTACAATAACGGGCTTCAGCACTGGGGCTGGCCCTGGGTGAACAGTGTAGGAGTCTTCTAGAGGGCCAGCTTAGATAGATAGGCAGTCATGCATGCAGAGCTGCCGCTCTATGACATATGGGCTTTGTGTTGGTACTATGTCAGGAGCTTTGACTCTATGGAGGTACTTACTTTGTTGAGGGGTCTCTTGCGGCCTCGCTGGCGGCCAGCCCGTGGGCCCCCTCCAAAGTGCCTCCCGGGGAAGTGTTGAGAGCCCTGGCCAAGGCCCCGGTTGAAGCCCCCGCTCTCAGGGTACATGCGGTTGGACAGGAGGGATGGGAGCTTGCCTCTACCACCTCCTGGAGAGTGGCCCCTGCTGAAGCCACCTGCGGCTCCTCGGCCCCCT
Organism: Proterorhinus semilunaris; assembly: GCA_021464625.1. NCBI lineage: Eukaryota > Metazoa > Chordata > Actinopteri > Gobiiformes > Gobiidae > Proterorhinus > Proterorhinus semilunaris. The sequence goes on along the minus strand of CM038349.1, from coordinate 42,187,047 downwards.
GCGTTTCCGCCCCGTCGGGGGCTGTGGTGGCCGGCTGAAGCCCATCCTCCAGAGGGTCCCTGGCCCCCGCTGAAGGACTCTCTCATGTTCTGTCGCATTTTAGCGACTCCATATGAGGAGTAGTCATCAAAGCCTGCCCCTGAACCCATTCCCATCCCCCCTCCATAGCCAGAGCCTCCATGGTGAGCCAACAGCATGTTGTCACCCCTGCCATCCCCGTAACCATAGCTACCAGATCTGTAGAGATCTCGGGAGGAGGCCAAGGAAGTGCGCGAGTCCATAGACTCATAGTGGTCATACCTGTGGGAGGAGGAGAGCAGTCAGACAGAAGAGAAGAGGAGCCAGGAGGACAGCTCTGCTCCATGCTCTCAAATGCTCTTCACCATCCAGTGATGATAGTGTACAAAAACACGTGTGGGACAGGGGCTGGGTTTGAGGGCGCTTACAGCTTTGGTCAAATGCTTGGGAAATCAAGAACAGCAGAAAAGGTTCTTTCAGAACCAACAAGAACATGATGTAGAATCAATGTTGGGGCGTCATTTGGTAATTTGTACAATTCACAACTCCATGAACTACAGCCGCTATACAAGCTAGTTCACATGGAAGATGTGAACCAAACTATGCAAAGGACAGAATTATAGACTATTAAATGTCACAAATAATATCCTGCTATTCAAAAAGCCATAAGAGCACACGAGAGACCTGACCTCTGTCTGGGTCAAGTGGAATGGACAGTCTGAAGAGTACTAGCAGGTGACGTTGACAAACACCTGCTCCAGCTCGGACTAAACTCACCTGTCCGCCTTCCGCCCCCCCTCCAGCTGAGACAGCATGTCCAGACGCTCATTAATCTTGGCGATCACTGCATCAGCGTGAGTCCCTGTGGAAGAGACTGGAGTGTTCACAAATGTGCGGATCATTCGGAGCCAATTTAAAGCCGCATATCAAGTCTGCGCGGCTTTAAATTCTCCAACTAAAAAGGTAACCACTGCCAGTCTTACCTCTACTGCCTGGACCTCCTCCTCCTCCTCCTCCCCAGTTTGAAAACCCTAGAGAAGACAACACACATTTGTGCAATTTAGTGTACATTTTTAATCATCATTATTAAAAATTACCAAAACACAATCACTCATCTACTTATGATTTACAACAAAATTAATTGCCAAACATTATTTTACGCCGTCATCTGCAGTGGATTGCTTTAATATTGTAGACCTTTAGCCATTTTCAGATTAGTTTTGGCAAGCAAATCCAATAACTATACCTACTAAACTTTGGCAAGAATCGCTACTGGGGATAGAACGATACACAATTGGTTAAATTCAACTAAGGTCACATCCTGGTCATATCTGCACAAATGGTGCATTATAATTTCCTTCGGGACATTAATAAAGTTGAACCTTGAACCTTATCTGGCAGACTGATACAACGGCATCAGTATGATGTTGTCCAATCACTGTGCAATTGATACCTGACTTGCCACCAATATGACAGCCTGCAACAGCCACTCATCAGAGCTCTGCAGAAGACCCACCGTCACAAATTCACAATACAATGCACATATCAATAATACATAAGGGCTGATTCATTTTTATGAATTATTGAATTTCTTTTTTTAAGCTCTCGATTTACCAGTCAATCTATGATCCTACCCTCACTACGGTCATGAGATCAGAGTAATGACCGAAAGGACAAGATCGCGCTACGAGCGGCTGAAATTAGTTTTGTTCACAGGGTGGCTGGGCGCACCCTACGAGATCGGGTGAGAAGCTCAGTCACTCGGGAGGAGCTCGGAGTAGAGCCACTGGTCCTTCCCGTCGAGAGGAGCCAACTGAGGTGGCTCGGGCATCTGTACCGGATCACGATATACCACAAAACTATATTTTGTCCCAGCCCTAATAGAGGGTATGCATATGGCATTCCATCATAGCAAAAGAGTCGAATGTCATGTGGATACCCTTTAAAGAACACAAACATAACGTTAGCTTGTAAGCTAGTTACCATTCATTCCCACTGCAGTTACTGTCCTAAATAGTAAATAGTATCTGTGTGTTTGCTTAATGTTTTAATGTGGGTGTTTAACTACAGGGGATTTAGAAGTACCGTGTTGAAAGAACGACATGATTTGTTCTAATAAGACACACACACAAAAAAGCTGAATTCACCTAGGACACAATGAGCTAACGTTGAAAGCATAAATGGGCCCTGCTCTCCTAGCCACAGCAGCTGCCTACTGATGGTGTTACACATACTGCGAAGGCCCCAATAATACAACAATTATAACAGCAGACGATAAACTCTGCCATAGCCAACAAGATCAGGAGTGACGATGTTTTATAAACACGGTGTTTCTACACGACTGAGCTAGCTTAGCCGCTGGGAGCCGCATTAGCTTGTTTCTGCAGTGGGTGTGGCGTTCAGCAGTGTGGAAAAGGGACGGTTTGGTGGTTTACAAATACAACTCTTAGATAACATGGCAAAAAAGATAATGAACACATTGCATATTTACCGTATCCTCTGCCGTCCATAGTGCAGTCTGACCTCAGCGTTCTCTGCGTGTGCAGCGCGTGGAGCGGCGTAGTCAAGCTAGTACTGTAGCGATACTAGCGGAGGGCCCACTAACCGAGATGGGCGCTAAAGCTAGGCTGTTGCCATGGTGACCTATAGGGGCAAATGGCCCTCCCGCTATCGTCCCGCTCTGGCGGCCATATTGCGATGGCCCATTCCACTCGAGACCTCGTGTAAACTATCAAGAGACTCTGCTTATTTGTGTTACTTTCTTAAATGTACTGACAATGTATATTTGTTGGTGTAAAATAAATGTATCAACAGTCAATGGAGATATCCACACTGTGTGCCGACGAGTAAAGATATCAAAATCTGTGCGAACCAGAGATGAGTGAAATGTTTAAACATAGACTGTAGAATTAAGGTTTAATTCTACATTCATGTAAACATGGGTTACATGAATGTAACTCAAGTTTAAGGTTTAAACTTGGGTTACATCCATGTTTAGATTATTGTGAATTTATGTTGACAAACACAGTGGGACTTCCCTGTGTTACTAGGACTCCAAAATTTTACTGAGGCTCCATCCGAAACCTTACTGGTTGGTAAGAGGTCTTACGCCAAACCGGATGTGCGTCAGCGTCCGCCATGATAAGAAGCGTCCGAATTGGGCTTTGGCCGATCCCGTGGGTGCTGCGGTGCTGAAGCACCCACTCAAATCTTTGGGCACCCAGGCGAATTTTCCTTGATTACAAAATGATTCAATGAATAATGCCTAACCTGTAAAGCCGCCACTCAGTTTCCTCCAAATACACGAACCCGGGTTGCTTCATAACATTGATATACGTGCGTTTGCGGCCGTTCGTTCTGCTTATTTAGCTCTATAGGTAGAGAGCATGGCTCATATGGCCGTGGTCTCAACCACGAAAGTGCTGGTTCGATCTCGCCGCTTTTTTGTTGTTGTTGTTGTCACTGGGCACCCGCTGGGAAGAACATAAATCGGCGCCTATGGGAAGGAGTTAGGGAAAGTAGCCTGTATGCTAACTATCATAGCCACTTTAGCATAGTGACCTCTGATGCTAACTCACTGGCGATTAGGAGCTATGTGCCATCCCATAAGTCACTGTGCCGGGCCAGGTCCAGCGGACTGAAGAACTGCTTCATCCAGCACCATCCTGATAAGCTGACAGGAAGCTGAACTCTCTCCCTTCCCTGCCCTGCCGGCCTTATATGCTTGCACCTGCAGTCAAAACTATGACCCACTCCAGCCCCTCAATGACACTGAATCGCACCCCATTTGCACCAGGGGTTTGATAAATATACAGAATAAACAATATTATCTTATCCTAAGATGGTTAAAGAAAAAGAAAAATCAAGATTTTGTATTTATTTATTTACGTTTTTAATAGTTGGTGTGCCCCAAACGCCGGCCCCAGAGACGGCGGACTCGTGACATGGTGGATTCGGAAGGAAGTGGTAGCGTGAGTGAAAGCGAGAGCGGGGAGTTTAAGCAGGCGAAGTATAAAGAGAAATGGAAAGACAAATGTTGGCATGCCTATAGTGACTCTATGTGTGAGGAAGATTTTGATGTTGGCATGATCTCAATCGATCCCCATGTGGTGGGGCGATTTGTCCACCACGAGTTGGGACACGTCAAAGGACTTCAATCTATCACGAAATTCGGAGAGAAGTATGGGGTGAAGTGCTTTCCCCTCGATGGGTAACCACAGAAGCTGGGTGTTTTAGGTGGCGTGCCCTTAACTATGGATGAGAAGGTTTTTTGGGTGTGCCCGGTGTTTGTGACAGTAAAAGATTACTACGGTTTCGTGAAGGACATCAGGAGCGGTCCACCTCTGTTCGACTTGCGTTTTTTGAGAAGCTTCCAGGAAAAGTGGTACTGGATTATGTGGTATATCGTGTAAGAAGTTATGAGAAGGCCCCAGTGCTCTGTTTTGCCTGTCAAGAGTATGGCCATGTTGCTTCTGTTTGCAGAAGGGAGAGCAGATGTGCAAAGTGTGGTAGCAGGGAGTGTGAGAATAACTGTCGGAAGAGCTGGTGTGTCTGCATTGTGAGGGTAATCACATAGTGGGTTCTGCTCAGTGTCCACGGAGAATCTTAGAAAAGCTCTATTAAGAAGTGTGGGTAGAATTCCGTATGTCGAGGCTGTGGGAAAGGTCAATGAGATGTCTAACGATCATCCAGAAGAAAGTAGGAAAGATTGTGTTATGTTGGGAAAGAAGATGTTTTGGGAATTCATTGTGATGATTATTAACCGTGTGCCGAATCTTGAGGGGAAACCTGATTGGGCTGATACGGTGCTCAGTTCAGCAAAGAAGTTTTTGGCTGACGATGATGTGATGTGTCTCGACTGGAGAGTGTCGCTTCAAGAGAGGGATGAAAGATAGTCAATGTGTAATTGTAATACACTGTTGGGGATCCTTTCGGTTTTTGTAGAGTTTTTTTTTTTTGGTCCACGTTTCTTTTTATTATAATGGTTCCATCCATAGGGGTGATAAAGATATCCGGTGGGTGGCGGTAGTGCACTATTGTGTTTGCATCCGCGTTAAACAACCAAAGAAGAAGAAGAACGCCGGCCTATATTATAATAGATCCATGCCCCAGACAGACACAGCTACTCAGAGGCATTGCATCTCACAGTCTGAAGGGGGTGCTATTGTCCATGTCTGATGTATGCTAATAAAGTTAGCCAACTCTGAAAATATAACTTTGGTCAAAGCGCATGTGATTAACCAACCCGAGGCTACAAACTTCCGCCTTTTCCTTTTATATATTTGAACCATTGATTCCTGACCAAGAGAGAGAGCACTTCCTGAACTTCCCCAAAGGGCGGGGTCACGGAGCTGTCGCCTCTGACGCCGGGCACGGGCTCCTCAGTGCAGCCGGGACAGGGGCGCACGGGAGGGATCACATAGACTTTGGCCCTCGGTGTTTCAGACAGGACAGAGACCTCTGTCCAGCGGCTGTCAGAGGACAGACAGGGAGGTAAGTTTTGTGAGTTTATCAGGATGGAGCGTGTGCGCTCTAGGTTATCAGCGGGGCACACGCGCTGCCGCTCCTCCAGCAGACTGACCGCACTGCGCATCAGTGACTCCTGAAGGAAACGGCTCTGTTAGACTTTGTTTTGAGCTTTTTTAAAACTGTTATTTCAGGCTTGAAGATAATAGGCTACGACTGCAACTTTTGGAAAGGCATTGCCTGGATAGCTCCAGCCTACAAACTCCGTATACTCTTGGTAAGTGCCTATATAGTCATATAGTATGACACAGTTCTGTTGTCAGTGGAAGTCTGACGTGCTCTACGGTAACACACTGGGCCTACATGTGAGAAAGGAACACACCTGTGCGCGTGTAGCTTTGTGTAGTGAGTTCTTCACATGTAGCCCACTCACAGTGGTTAAGAGCTCATCATGTCCTTATGTCCAGCATTGGGCAGAACGCACATGGTTCCACTGGAATGTCCACCAGAACAGTCTGTTGAGCTCAGCTCAGGGAGGATTTGAGGGGATTAGTGTACAAACTACTTGTGTGTGGCACACCTTATTAAGGGCCTATTGTGCAGTGACTTGAACACTGTCCCTTTGAGGAGCCTATGTGCACAGTGAAGATTAACTGTCACAGATGACACTGCAGCTCTCTGACTTCCTGTGGCTCTTCCGCTGTGGTTGTTCTGTGAGCGCTGCCCTAACTTCCTATGTGCCCCATCTTATATGCAGATCTATAGTAACACGTCTGTATATGTGCAGATCTATAGTAACATGTCTGTGTATGTGCAGATCTATAGTAACACATCTGTGTATGTGCAGATCTATAGTAACACATCTGTGTATGTGCAGATCTATAGTAACACGTCTGTGTATCTATAGTAACACGTCTGTGTATCTATAGTAACACGTCTGTGTATCTATAGTAACATGTCTGTATATGTGCAGATCTATAGTGACACGTCTGTATATGTGCAGATCTATAGTAACATGTCTGTATATGTGCAGATCTATAGTAACACGTCTGTGTATGTGCAGATCTATAGTAACATGTCTGTATATGTGCAGATCTATAGTAACACGTCTGTGTATGTGCAGATCTATAGTAACACGTCTGTATATGTGCAGATCTATAGTAACATGTCTGTATATGTGCAGATCTATAGTAACACGTCTGTGTATGTGCAGATCTATAGTAACACGTCTGTATATGTGCAGATCTATAGTAACATGTCTGTATATGTGCAGATTTATAGTAACACGTCTGTGTATGTGCAGATCTATAGTAACATGTCTGTATATGTGCAGATCTATAGTGACACGTCTGTATATGTGCAGATCTATAGTGACACGTCTGTATATGTGCAGATCTATAGTGACACGTCTGTATATGTGCAGATTTATAGTAACACGTCTGTGTATGTGCAGATCTATAGTAACACGTCTGTGTATGTGCAGATCTATAGTAACACGTCTGTGTATGTGCAGATCTATAGTAACACGTCTGTGTATGTGCAGATCTATAGTAACACGTGTTGCAGACATGTCGCGCCGCAGCACACGCCTGCTCTCCGGAGGATACTACCATTCAGACGAGGACTCTGACTCCAGCAGTGTCACCACCATCTCCTACAGAGAGAACCCTGTGAAGTAACAGAAACCTCCCACTATAGCTCCCCCTGCGCACCGGCGGGATTACCCATCTGTGTGTCCTCCACAGAGTGTTCAAGAAGAGCGGGGGCCGTAAGAGAAGAGGAGGCACAGCGGAGAGTCCAGGGAGCTCCCCAGGCACCGCAGGAACCACACTGGGGGGTGAGCGACACGTCCTCATCTGGCTGTGGGGTCTGTGAGTGAAGCAGGACTTTCTGTAAACAGCTGCTTACGGAGCAGAGGTGGCAGTGGTGTAATCCTGTGTATGAAGACTCTAAACTGTAAACAACTGTGACAGCAGGGGGCGCTTTATTAGGGGCTGTTTATTCAGGACGTGTTCTGTTCAACAATGACCTTAAATAATCAAGCTTATTCTTGGTAAAGCTATTGTTCAACAGTGGAATGTATATTAAGGAGGAATGGATCATTCCAGTGTCTGCATATGTTGGTGTATGAAGGACAAGTGAATGGGTGACTGGATCCTTGCTGTAAAGCACTTTGGGCCTAATGAAGGTAGAAAAGCGCTCTATAAGATGAGACCGTTTTCCATTTACCAATTATAGCTACTCAGCTATAATTGGAAACAAGCACAACTAAAACATGCCATGGCTTAAAATTGCCAGTATGGTTAAATGATCTTACCATACTTATTTATGAATATTTAGATACGTGCTTTATGCTAACAGTAACAGTAATGTCAGTGCTGATGCAACATGAGAAAAATTGTGTCTGATTGTAAAAGAGACACTTCTACACCAAAATAAAACCAAAATATTTAAAAGAATCGATTAATTCCAACACAACCTCTAGTTGGAGTTGGGCATTTTGGCAAAAATAAAATACAATTTCTAAGAGTGTAGCAGTCACATTACGGGCCTGAGTAGGAGGCACTAAAACGTCTAATCGGCGATTATGAAACAAACTCTGCGGGTGAAAAAGGAAAATGAATAATACTTTTAGTGTCATTTTTCCCAACATAAAGGATGATGGAGGTTTTCACTTTTGTGTTTCGGTTGACTGCCCATATATGTCTTACTCATAATGATCAGGGTACAGGTATTTGTTTGTGTTGCACTTTTAGAGATATCACACAGTGCTTCAGAAGGGACCATTACTCATTTCCCCGTTTGAAGGGACTGCCCTGGGGTAGACCGGTTCAATCTGCGCCATCAGGCCCCTCCTAGCGCCTCACACATACTACACCCACACAATGGCAGCATGCAGCAGTCAGGGCCGGGATTAAACTATAAATCTTTGGATCTCTAGTTGTGATGTGACTTGAAACCCACCAACCATTTAAAATGAGCCCTTCACTCTATTGCAGCCCCCCCTGCAGGCTGGAGTACAGTGCCTAGACCTGCCCTGAGGAGCCCTGCCTCTGCCCCAGCCTCCTCCCCCTCCTCTCCGCCGTCTCACCCCAGCCCCACCAGCAGCAGGCCTGTGCTACACTTCCAGCCCCAGAGAGAACCTGTGGACAGCTCCGGCTACTCCTCCTCTGAGGACCGCTGCAAACGGCTCAGCAGCAGCAGCGGGACAGTGAGCGGTGCAGGCCCTCGGAGAGAGCCCAGGGTGTGCCTGAGCGGCACTGTGTCCAGACTGAAGGGTGAGTGTCCCGACTGAGAGGCAGAGTCAGCACCGTGCAGGCGCCATACTGAGGCCTCTGTGATAGAATAGCATTGTACAGTGTTTTATTAACACTGCTGACAAAAACATCCTGTATTCGATGAGAACGGCGAGAAAGAAGAGTTATAGAAATGTGTGCCAATGGGACTGATGATCCAACGCACGGAGGAATCGAGGAGACTTCACTTCAGAAAAAACGTGGTACATTTCGATCTACTCATAGAGGAGAATGCAGCGTCCCAAACTGCTTTTGCTAAATCTGCCTTCTCTCTAATCACCATGGGTCCGTGGAACACACTGCCAACAGAGATTATTGCATGTACCTTTAAAACATTTGCGCTTTTAACAAAAAAATGGCTTCTAGAAAATAAACCTTGCTCATGATCAGTAACGACATCATGTTCACCTGGAGAAAGGATTGGTGGAAAATGTTATAATGTTTATCCTCCCATTTTAAAGCCACATATTTCCACGGGAATACTGCAGACCTGGTACCTCTGCTGCTGACCGGAAAGATACTCGACACTAAACAATAAAAACAGTTGTAATGGCACTAATGCTTGTTTACTCTTTTACTGTATAAATGTCTGAGGTGTGTCCTCTGCCGGACAGATGCCGTGAGCGCAGCAGTAAGAGGCGCAGTGGGAGCTGTTCGCTCCGGCAGCAGCAGAGTGGTGGAGCTGGCCCGCTCCTGCTCGCCCCCCACGCCTGTCCCGCCTGTCACGGGTGGGTTTAAGAAGATTTAAACCATGTGCAGCGCCTTCCACTGCACTTCACAATGCACTTCCCATTGTTTGTCCTGCAGGAAAGTCATCGGCCAGCGCTCGGATGAAGATGCTGCTGTGTGGTCTGCTCCTGCTGTTCATATTCATCGGTGAGAAACTCGTCTGCTGAGTCTAGTTTTGATTTAGAATACACACTACTATTTTAGTGTAGGAATGTTATGCTTTCAAGAGACATATTGTGTTGTGAACCTCATGATATGATGCAACACAATGTGATACACGATACAAGGCTCACGATAACGATAATCTCATGATACACCGATACTCATGATACACCGATACTGTGATCATTTATATACTGCAGAAAAAGAAACACACGTTTTTTACGGTTTTTTTTTACATACATATTATTCAATAATAATAAATAAGTGAATAATTGATCCTTGACTTGTATACTGACAATGGGTCATTGGTCTGTCATTGGCATCACTTCATTTACATTAAAATAAGTTATACTTTAGTAATTGACTTCATAATTAAATATACGAGAAACCCCAGTCCTGTTTCAGAAGGAATAAATCAGCCTCAATTTAGTCTTAATTATAAATCATAATTCTAAACACTCTCATTAAAAGTTATATATTTGTGTGACAGCGTTTGGCCCACGTGCTGCCCTCTGCTGGTGTGACTGAATTCTTCTCATTATTGGTCTGTATTGACTGAAAGCAGTGGAGCACTGCTGCCTCATTAATATGCATGACGTCTTCAAAAGTATCGATATCGGAATAAAAAGTATTGTATCGTCATATATAAAAATATCACTGTGTATCGCAAAATGGATATATTGTCACACCACTAATATCGTGTTTAAGCGACTCTTTAGCTTTTTACTGCGTTACAGTGTCGTTCACCTCTTAGTGATTTACTAAGCGTTTGCTCCAACACAGCCGAGTGTACTAAAGTGGAGCAAAAAGCCAGTGCAGTTGAGATTTGTGTGTCTAAAAAAAGGCCGCTGCAGAAGTGTAGCTCATGGGACCGAATGAATTTCCAAAACGGGACAATGCCACAATGCGCAAAATGTTCTGCGAGTTCTGCCATATTTATCACGACTACGAGAAGTAGTTTGAGAACACGTTTGAGAAGCGGGTATAAACTTGTGCGCAGGACGGAACAATGCAGTTTTCAAATTATTTGGCTCATTTATGAAGATAGAAGATAGGATAATTGCGTTGTTTTGACACTGCCCGGAGTTATATGAAGAAAGTAGCCCACCTGTGACACTTGGGCCTGGGCTCTCATCTGCACTGTATCACCAGAGCCACACACACATTTTAGACCAGGGTGCCACGGCTTTTTCCACACGTCCTGAGCTTTCAGACCTGTGTATGTATTGGGACATGAGGGGTCTGAGGACTTCTTTGAAGAAGTGTGAGTAGAAGGGATAGGGGCCTGCTCTGGCAAATGTTGGCTGAGGAACGGGGAGAAATGACTGCTCATATCTGTGGGTGTTGATGATTCTGATTGTATGTTGCAGGCGTGTGGTGGACTTCTCTCCTCTCTGGTCAGAGCATCAGGACGGGCCCCTCGCTCAAAGCTCCTGCCCAGTCAGCCGGTCCTGCGCTCACTGCATTGGTAACATCACCCACTCCAACTGTCCACGGGACTCGAGGCCGTTTCAGGCTACATGTGCTCATTTTCATGCTATGTGCTCAACCTTTTTTTCCTTGGAGCTCCACGGACGCACATTTTCAGACAGGCCGCTGTCTGAAAATGTGGCCCCCACACACGCATCAAAACAAGCAGTAAAATATGTTTATTGGCCATAACATGTAAACATTCACAGGAAAGGGAGGAATAAGTAAGTACACCCCCTGAATCTCACTGAACTGCAGCAGTTTTGTAAAGAGGAATGGTCCAAGATTCATCATGATCGTTTGAGCGTCTAAACTGCAACTACAGGAAAGGACCAGCCAGCTCAGACACGGGTTCACTTACTTATTCCACACTGTTGTGAATGTCTCAGGTTTTTCTGCAAAATATCTTAATAAACTTGTGAATTCATTTTTCCATTGATGATTCTCCTGCGCCATACCGTTTTCCTCCACACATCACGTTGTGTGTTCCTCCCAAACTATTCAACTTTAGATTCATCAGTCCACTGTATATTTTGCCAAACTGCTATCATCCATAACAAAATTAATTCACAAGTTTATCAATATATTTTGCAGAAAGACCTGAGACATTCACAACAGCATGTGAATAAGTGAGTGAACCCCTGTATTAAATATCTGCTGATTCTTCTTTTGCTGCTTCTTTTTTTCTGTAGTTGCAGATTAGACGCTCAAACGATCAGGATGAATCTTGGACCATTCCTCTTTGTTTATTCATACTTTTGATTTTGATGAAAATCAGACCACATTTTATGACCAATTTTGGCAGAAATGCTAGAAATTACAAACGGTGTACTTACATTTTCTCGTCACTGCAGATAGATAGATACAGTACGTTGCGAAAGTACTAATACACCTTGAACTTTTGCACATTTTGTCATGTTTACAACCATAAACATAAAGATATATTTTACTGAAAGTTCACACACAAGTTATTTTACAAAAAATAGAAAAGTGAAAAGTGGGGCGTGCATAAGTATTCATACAGCATTTTCTGAGTGCATTAAATTGCCTTTATAACATTCCTAATGACTGCAGAATGTTCACACCTTGCCCTAACCATTAAATAGAGGCCGCCTGTGTGTAATCTACTCTCAGTATAATTCCAGCTGTTCTGTGAGGGCCTCAGACCTATGGTCAGAGTGTATTGGTCACTAAACAACATCATGAAGGCCAAGGAGCTCACCAGAGAGGTCAGGGATAAAGCTGTGGAGAAGTTTAAAGCAGCGTTAAGTTATACAAAGATTTCCCAAGATTTGAACATCTCACGGAGCACTGTTCAATCCATCATTCAGAAATGGAAAGAGTATAGCACCACTGTGAACTTACCAAGACACGGCCGTCCACCTAAACTAACAGACCGAACAAGGAGAGCACTGGTCAGAAATGCAACCAAGTGTCCCAAGATAACTCTGGAGGAGCTGGGACGTCCTGCCGCTGAGCTGGGGGAATCTGTACATGGGACAACTATAAGTCGTACTCTACACAAATCTGGCCTTCATGGACGAGTGGCAGAAGAAAGCCATTATTGAAAGGAGGCCATAAGAAATCCCGTTTGAAGTTTGCTAGAAGTCATATGGAGGACACAGCTACCATGTGGAAGAAGGTGCTTTGGTCAGATGAGACAAAAATTTAACTTTTTGGGCCAAATGCAAAACGTTATGTATGGAGCAAACCTAACACTGCTCATCGTCCTGAGTGCACCCTCCCCAGTGTCAAATATGGTGGGGGGAGCATCATGCTATGGGGCTGCTTTTCCTCAGCGGGGACTGGGAAGATTGTAAGCATAGTTGGGAAGATGGATGGAGCCAAATACAGAGACATTTTGGAGGAAAACCTGCTGGAGTCAGAAAGAGAATTGAGGCTGGGGCTGGGCGATATACAAGAGGTACAAAATCCAAATAAGAATAAATATAAAGCAAAAACACTATTTTGTGTTCAAATCACACCTTTTCTCATTAGGTATTTGTCCCATTTTTCCCAAAAGGCATCACCCTTTTCTTTTTGTAGTCTCAGGTTGAAAGTCAGGCGTTCCATGCAATAAATATCATTAACTATGGCCATCCATTGGTTAATTGTAGGTGGGTCTGTACTTAGCCAGCGCTTAGTGATCGCTTTTTTGCTCGCTGTCATGAAAATTTTTAGAAGATAATTATCAGCTGTGGACAACCTCTGATCTATATTCCCTAGATAAAAAGATACACATGTTATGTCAAAGCCAAGAACAGTTTTTACCGTTTGTTGAACGTCTCCCCAAAAGGGGTCGAGAACATTGCACCCCCAGAAAACATGGGTATGGTCTGCAGGACAATGACCGCACTTTCGCCAACATTCAGGTAGTTGACCAGTCTGCCTAGATTTTAGTTTGGGGGTTATGAAGTATCGAACAATGTTCTTCCAGGAGAAATCCCTCCACATTTGCGAATTAGTAACAGTGATTTGACTATTAATAATAAATTCCCATTCATCGGATACTATTTCAACACCCAATTCTTTTTCCCATTTCTCTTTTATGTAGGAGGTGGAATGACCTCTTAATTTTGTTATGTTCCAATATAGCTCACCAATTATTTTCTTAAGCAGTTTTGATTTGTAGGCTTTTATAAACATTTGTATGATACCTGATAGGTTAACTATGGGTAAGTTTTTAATATTTTTATCAAAGAAGTGTCGAAGCTGAAGGTATTTATAAAAATCATATCGATCAAGCTGGTATTTTTCACGCATCGTTTCAAAATCTATAAAGTTCAGATTATCCATTAATAGACACAATGTAGTAACCCCTGCTCTTTCCCATTGGATAAAGCTTCTATCCATGACAGCCGGTTCGAAATGAGGGTCATGAACTGGCCACATTAGACAGCGAGTTTCTTTTTGAAGTTTGAGTTGTTTGACTAAATCTAACCAAATATTTAAAGAAAATCTGACCCATTGATTCTGAATATCGAAATGTTTAGCCTGTAATGGATTGCCTAATAAGCTCTGTAATGGTATATTTAACAGAGACAGTTCTATGGTCTTCCACTTTGCTATATAATTATTATTACACCAGAGCATAAGTGGTCTCATCTGTGCTGCTACAACGTAATCTCTCAGGCATGGTAAACTCATTCCCCCTTCTGATTTGGGTAATTGTAGAGTTTTAAATCTTATTCTTGGGGCTTTACCATTCCAGATAAAACGGGAGATGGCCTTATCCCAGTCTCTAAATTGAGAATCAGGGACTTGAATGGGCAAAGATTGGAATAAATAGAGCAATCTGGGCAAAATAGTAGTTTTTATTACCATTATTCTATTACCTAAATCCAGGGTCAAAGAAGCCCATCTGTCTGAGTCACCTCTAATACGCACATTAATCGGTTGATAATTTTCTGTATAAAGCTCAGATACTTCTTTTGTTAGTCTTACACCCAAGTATTTTATAGAGTTAGAATCCCAATTGAACTTGTATTTTGTTCTGAGGTCCGCCGATGGTTTAAAATTAAACACGAGGGCTTGTGTCTTTTCAATATTGAGAGTATAGCCTGATAAGTTTCCATATTGCAGCAGCAGGTCCATCAATCTGGGGACAGCTAAATCTGGGTTTTCAAGACTGACTAGAACATCATCTGCATGAAGGCTTATCTTATACTCAAAGCCTCTTATTTTTATACCTTGCAGTATTGTGTCCTGTCTTATAACTTGTGCAAGCGGTTCAATAAATAGATTGAAGAGACTTGGACTTGCAGGGCAGCCCTGACGGCAACCACGCTGCAGGTGAATTGGGTCAGATAGGCTCCCATTCACTTTAATTCTGGCTGTAGGGCCTGTATATAATGTTTTGATACTCCGAACAAAATCTTGATGATAACCAAATTTTTCCATAACTTTATAAAGGAACTCCCACCCCACAGAGTCAAACGCTTTCTCCGCATCCATACTCAATAGAATAGCCTTTAGGTCATGTTTTTTTATATGTTCTATTGTATGTAGGGATCTCCTTATATTATCCTGGGTCTGCCTTCCCTGGACGAATCCTGACTGATCCTCGTCAATCAAAAAAGTCATAGTTTCCTCCATTCTTTTGGCAAGAATGGCTGCAAAAATGTTGTAATCTTGATTTTATACACTAATGGGCCTGTAAGATCCGCATTCTGTCAAATCCTTCCCCTCTTTTGGAATCACTGAGATAGAGGCTTCCTTCCAGGAGGGAGGGAGAAAACCCTCTTTAAAAGTATAATTAAAACTTTTTACCAGCATTGGTAGCAGTGGCTCTCTCAGTGACTTATACCATTCGCCCGGGAAACCATCCGGTCCTGGAGATTTGTTCGATTTCAGGGAGGAAATCACTTTATCAACTTCTTCAATTGTTATTGGTCTGGTTAATTTTTCATTGTGCAGTTTACCAAGTGAAGGCAGATCCAGCTGAGTCAGGAAGCTATCCACCGCATCGGCATTACATTTTTTTGGTTGGTCATACAAATTTTGGTAGTATTTTTCAAAAGCCTTTTGTATGCCCTCCAAATCAAATTCCATTTTCTTTGTAACAGGATTTTTTATTTTATAGATGGTACTATCCGACTGCTGTTTCCGCAACCTCCATGCCAAAACTTTGGAGGCCTTAGAACCAGCCTCGTAATATCTCTGTTTTGTAAATCTAAGCTTTTTCTCTACTTCCTCGCTGTAAATTTGGTAAATTTCCTGTTTAAGTGGTCTCATTTGAAGTAGTAATTGTGGATTTTTTGTTTCACTATGATTTTTTTCAAGTTCTAAAAGTTGGTTTTGAGCGTCTAATAATCTCTCCAGTTTTATTTTTTTAGCAGAGGCCGTTTCTGCTATTATAAAACCACGTAGAACCGCCTTCGCTGCATCCCACAATATTGCTGGATTCACACTACCATTATCGTTATTTTCAAGATAGATCTGCAAGTGTTCCTTTATTCTCTGTTTGAATGCAAAGTTATTTAACAAACTGACATTAAGCCTCCATAGAGTTTTCTTATATTTACTTTCCAAGTGCATTTTTAGGTGAACTGTTGAATGATCCGAGAGGACTCTTTGACCTATTTCACATTCTTTGATTCTATGTCTTTCAGAGTTGTACATGAAAAGGTAATCTATTCTCGAGTAGACATTATGTCTATAAGAGTAGAATGTATAACGTTTCTCCTGCTTATGCAAGTCTCTCCAAACATCCAATATGCCCAAATCTTTGATTCTCTTTTTAAACCATCTCTCAATATTTGTATTATTTCTTTTTTTGTTTGTGGTGTCTAATTTGGAATCCAATATCACATTGAAGTCACCTGCACAAATCATAACTCCAGTAGATTTGGATGTAATGAGATCAAATATATTCTTAAAAAAAGCTTTTTTACTACCTGGTGGTGCATAAACATTCAGTAAAGTTATTTCTTTGCCATCAATCTTTCCTTTCACCATGACATACCTGCCCTCTCGGTCATTAATTTCTGTTTGAAACTCAAAATGGACAGAATTTGATATCATAATGACCACACCTCTCTTACGTCCCGATCGAGTTGATGAATAATAGCTGTTCCTGAAACCTAATTTCTTAAATTTTTCATGCTCTGAGTTACTGAGATGCGTTTCTTGCCAGAAAATTATTTGGGCCATTTCCTTTTTAGCCTTTGACAGTAACTTGCTTCTCTTAATGGGACTTGTTATACCATTAACATTAAGTGTAATAACCGTGTATTGTTTGTACTGCATAAGTAAATTCAAATTTAAAATACAAACTCTTTAAACCCCATAACCACACAAATAAACTATGAAACAAAAAAACTATATAAGAACAGAAGAAAGAAAAAAAGAAAAGAGCTTCCATCGTAAAGGTCCCTCCATGACCTCTTGGGTGGGGGGATGTATCGACCACTAGGTGGCGAGGCCCCCTCAAAAAAAGTTCGACTGTGGTGACTTTCATACCAAGTAGACTGACTACCTTATCATAACAAGTAGGTTATTAAAAAAGGTCCATTTTAACAATCGACCTCTTGCAGTAAACTAAGAGAAACAAAAACAGGAATAAGAGAAGAAACGGTTAACAGTGTCCAAAAAAACTTGCACACCGTCATTCGCGTCTGTTTGAGGATTTAGCCTAGTGGGTTGAGTATCAATAAAGTTAACGCTTACTGTAATAGTCTGATGAACAGGCAGAGGGAGAAAAAAACAAAAAAAAACTATTGCTTAAACCGGGGTGGGTGAAGTATCCTCGGCGTCGTTTTCGGCTGACCTGTAGTGGAATTGGGAAAGTTTTTCTTTGGCTCTTTGACGGTATTCAGCTCTTCGAGTACCGCTGCTCCTCTCCGTCACTCGCTCCCAGGAGAAGGGTGGTTGCGTTGTCTCTCTTCGCTTTGGCATCGGGGGAACTGGGAAGCCCTTGGCACGTAAATCCTCTGCGGCTTGGTCAGCGCTGTCGTAGGTCTTGGTCCCAGAGTCCAGAAAAACACGCATCCGTGTCATTGGCGTGTGGAATCTTATTCCCTTCTCTTTCAGTATCTTTTTAATCGGCTGGTATTCTTTCCTTTTTTCCATCACAGCGGTTGCGTAGTCGTGATCAAAAAATACTCTCCTTCCTTCCACGGTGATCGGCTTCTTCCATGCTGTGCTGATAACCTTCTCCTTAGTGGTGTACTTCAAAAATGTAACCACTATAGAGCGTGGAGGTGCGCTTTCAGCTGGCTTCGGGCCCAGGGATCTATGCGCTCTTTCAATACCTAGCTCGGTCGAGCCGATACTCTCCGCCAGCTCGCTTTTCAGCAGATTTTCAATATAAAGAGTCATGGAAGTGCCCTCAACCCCCTCTTTTACGCCGTAGATTCTGATATTATTGCGGCGCGAGAACCCTTCGAGTTCAGTGACTTTTAACTGTAACTCAAGCTGTGTTTTCTTCAGTAAAGACAAATGCTCTTTCGTCTCTACTCCAAGCGCTTCCACGTCGTCTATACGCTCCTCTGCTTCCTGGAGTCGTTGTGATGTAGCCTCCATTTTCCCCGTAGTTTCTTCGACCATTTCGCGAAATTCGGCTCGTACCTCTCCCAGCTGCTTTTTAACATCTTGTGAAAAAATGTCTTGCAAATGTTGAAACTGCTGGGAAAGTCTGTTTTCCAAATCCGACATGGACTTGGCCAAGGAGTCATTGATAACTTCGCGGATGGAAGCTAGCGATGGCAGCTCTGCCAGGCTAGCCGCTCCGTCGAGGCTTGCATCTTCTGCGTCAACTTGTCTTTTTTTGCTTCTCGTTCCCATGGTAGGACCCTTTTCTTCTCCCCCCGGCATGTTTAAGCACCAAAATACCGCAAAATATATCTCCTAGAATATCAAAAAGGGGGATTCCTGTGTAGTTTAGTCAGGAGCTAAGGTTTAGGCTACCATCGTGGCTCCTACGTCACCGGAAACTCCCTAATGTGACAGAGCTTGAGTTGTTTTGTAAAGAGGAATGGGCTCAAATGTCAGTCTCTACATGTGCAAACCTTGTAGAGTCAAACCCCAGAAGACTTGCTGCTGTTATTGCAGCAAAAGGGGGTTCCACAAAGTATTCAGTCATGCTTGTATGAATACTTATGCACGCCCCACTTTTCGGTTTTCTATTTTTTGAAAAATAACAGAATCATGTATCATTTTGCTTTCACTTCACAGTTGTCTGTTACTTGTGTGTGAACTTTCAGTAAAAAAATCAAAATCAAATCTATGTTTAGGGTTGTAAACGTGTAAAAGTTCAAGGTGTATTAGTACTTTTGCAGGGCACTGTAGATAATTGTCAGATGCATGGATCTGAAATTTGTTTTGCAAAATCAGCAGCTCTGTATCAACACAAAATACAAAGACATACTGATATAAGACATTTCACAAAGACATGAAAAACAATTGTCCACTCACCACGACTTTATTGTCTCCCTTAGATTACAGTGTTATTGCTATTGCCTTTACAGGGTCTTAATAATAGGATTTTGGATTATTATAGTATTATAGTATTATTATATGGCAATTGCTCAAAGTTATCCTTCATCTCTCGGTACCTGACAAAGTGCAAGGGCTTTTTTGACAATGCTCCATGCGCAGTTTTAGTTGACCTCGTACAGAAAAAAAATATTTATGAATTATTCTCGCTCTATATGTGCAACCTGAAGTATATTACAGTTTGTTAAAATATCTAAATGTTGCTGAAGTTTTTATATTCCATAAAAGTTATCCAATTCATTTGGATCAGGACCAGGACCGTATACAAAAGAGTCCCCTGAATCGATACAGCTGGACATGTCCACACACCATTCTCTTTTGTGGTTCCAGGACGCGGCCTCTGTGTCTGCAGCGGTGGAGGCAAAGATACGGCACATTCAGGTAGACCCTCACATACTGGACACGTGTACAAATGGTATTATGTTCCAGATCATCCACACTCCATGTGATCTCTTTCAGAGCGAAATGCTGCTTCGACACGAGCGTCTCGTCGCTGAGGTAAGAGCCTTCTCACGATTACCGCACTGAGGACCCGACACGGTCACACACTCTAGTCTGATCTCAGGGTCAGCAGCTTTAATGCACAGAACCACAGACAGCTGTTTGCACTCAACATCACACCGACAAACATTTGTATCCCTTGCATTAGCTCATTACAACCGTTCAAATACATCGAAACTCCCTTCAACCCGGAAGAAAAGAAGAAGCAAGAGCGCATCCTACATACTTTACCTTTAATTGCAGGCGGTGACTTGTTTTGCCACTGCTGTTATACTTTATTAGGATCACAAAGGGCAGTTTGTGTGCAGCCAGTAGAAACATGTCATTTACACAATTATGCAGGCGACAGAAGACTATACAAGTGACAACAAATAAAAACAAGTACAAAAGTTATAAATATAATCATTTAGACATTGTAATAATAAGTAGATAAATGAACAAGTGCAGGAGTACAGAACAATGCAGTGCCAGCCCCTTCATTGATGTTAAAACGGGTGCAGCTCGTCTTGTGAAGTATGAATGAGCCTTAAGGCTACAATCCAGTGTGGCTTGTTTACATGCATGAGAACCATGTATGTTCATTAACATGCACTGTCCCAACCAAATAATCCAATCAAATAAAAGTCCAGCCCATAAAATACTGTTGCAGGTCCAATCGGAAATCCAAAAACGGATTCATAATATTGTATTTAAGGAAAAGTGGAAAAAAGGAAAAAAGATCTGCACAACTGAACAACGCTCACCAGTTTTTATTGCTCACACCAGAGTGACGTTTCGGGGTCTTAGCCCTTCATCAGACTTAAACAACAGCTCTGACACGCCTGTTACATACACATGGGCTGATTGTGTCACGTGTTTGAGAGGTCACATGACTATGGGATGATCTTTAGAAAATGTTGCATATTGGTCAACATATAATAGGACAAACATGTACGTAGGTGTGTACAGATACAGGTGAACAGACAGTGGACCAGTACAACCACAACATAGTGCAAAGAAACAATATATTTACATATACACATGTAAAAAGAATATTTACAAATATTTACAAGCATATAGAGATACCCCGGGGTAGGACATTAACAACCATGGCTAGACTAGAGTAACGATATGGCAAAAACAAATACTCAGTATTTGTATTATCATACTGTACTATGAGTGTGAACATAGTGGTACAAGTCATAGGACGGGACGTAAATGGAACTGTTGGTTGAGACCTTTTGGGCTTTGTGTGTCTAGAGTGTAGATCCAGAAGGCCTCTCTTTTTAGAAGCAAGTTGTTGATATCACCGCCTCTGTTAGAGTTTTTGAAGTGTTCTATTCCTAGATACCTGAGTGTGCTCACATTGTGCTGGGCTGATGAGAAGTGTCCCGCCACAGGGCTCTTGGGGTCCTGGTTACGTATATTAGATCGATGTTCTGAGATTCTAGTCTTCAAAGGTCTTGTTGTTTTACCGACATAAGCCCGCAGGGACACTTGAGCATGTAGATGACATTGTTTGTATTGCATGTGATGGTTCCCTTTAGGGGGTAGGATTTTCCAGTCCGTGGATGGTTGAAAGTTTTAGTCTTTTGCGTGAAATTACATTGAGTGCAGTGGCCGCATCTGTAGTTACCTTGTGGGATGTCGCTTAAAAATGAGTTTGAGTAGATGGAGGAAAGTTAGCTCTTATGAGCATGTTGCTCAAGTTGGGTGGTCTTTTGTAGAATAGAACCAATAAAAAACTCTAACAGAGGCGGTGATATCAACAACTTGCTTCTAAAAAGAGCGGCCTTCTGGATCTATACTCTAGACACACAAAGCCCAAAAGGTCTCAACCAACAGTTCCATTTACGTCCCGTCCTATGACTTGTACCACTATGTTCACACTCATAGTACAATACCTGAGTATTTGTTTTTGCCATACCTTCACTGTAGTAGTCTAGCCATGGTTGTTAATGTCCTACCCCGGGGTATCTCTATGCTTGTAAATATTTGTAAATATTCTTTTTACATGTGTATATGTAAATATATTGTTTCTTTGCACTATGTTGTGGTTGTACTGGTCCACTGTCTGTTCACCTGTATCTGTACACACCTACGTACATGTTTGTCCTATTATATGTTGACCAATATGCAACATTTTCTAAAGATCATCCCATAGTCATGTGACCTCTCAAACACGTGACACAATCAGCCCGTGTGTGTAACAGGCGTGTCAGAGCTGTTGTTTAAGTCTGATGAAGGGCTAAGACCCCGAAACGTCACTCTGGTGTGAGCAATAAAAACTGGTGAGCGTCGTTCAGTTGTGCAGATCTTTTTTCCTTTTTTCCACTTTTCCATTGTACTTTTTTCCAACCAGAACACTGGTTTAGAACTTAGGATGTGCGTGTCTCTCCTATATATGACAGGTTTTTATCCTTTTGTATTTATGATGTCGTTAGATGGATAATATCTGTTGCGGGTAATAATCAGTTTTATTTCAGTGAACGAGAAATCTAATGAAGAAAGGTTCATTCAAAAAAAAATTTTTTTTCACATTTTTACGTCAGTAACACAGGTAGAGGGAAAGTTTCATAGAATTCCGAATCACTAATTTCTCATAGATGTCCAGTAGAATTGCCATATATGGTCATGGGGACTTACTTACTTACCATTACTTTAACAAACGCTGAATTATGAATATATTTTTCTACTAAATTAAGATACAGAGACATGGAGAGTGGTTCAACAGCCCATAAATACTATGAAAACAGACAATGCTAACTAGGAAGCTAACATTAGCTCCATGCTACATAACGTTAGCTAACGGCCCTGTACCAATCCTCACACTGCGCCCTACGCTCTACGAAGCGTGCACTTGTTTGCGCAGGGAACAAGCGTGCAAAACTTGCAGAATTGAGACAATAAAATTACAAAATCAATTGGTATATTAAGAAAAAATTCAAGTTACGTTCACAATTCTGTAACGTTAACATCATATTACACTCTAATATACCCATACCTTTCCGACTGTAATATTGTCTGGGCAAGTACTTTTCCAAGTTACCGTCAAAAAATTCTACTCTATATATATTAGGGATGGGAATCTTAGGCCTCTGTCCGATACGATTTGCATCTTTTTTTTTAAACAGTTCATTATTGTAGTATATAGTGGAGTATTTTTGTTTTAAGTTTGGGATTAGAATATTCTACTTTGATGATGTTGCAATGGGATGTTCATTTGTTAGGTATTTACCTGAAATGTTCATGTTCTCTCTCTCAACATGAGCTTTGTAATTTGTTTAGGCGTGTGACACCAAGTATAAGCACTTTGGAGTTTCTGTCACACTCCATCACATTTCCTTTTTTTTTTTATGTAATCCAAATTTTGGTGTTATTTATGTAAAAAAATTAGGGGTGGGCATAGATTAATTTTTTAAATCTAGATTAATCTAGATTAATTTTGAAATTAATCTAGATTAATCTATAGATTAAAATGGTTTATTTTATTTCTGACGGAATATGTGCTACCCAAAAATAATAACTAAAATTGAGACCAGTTGTTTACAAAATGCATCACAAGCTGCTTAAGAAAGCTGTTAAACTATGATAATAAAGGACGGGGCGAGAGAGAAAAAAATATTTAAATATAGTGGGACTCGGCGCGCAAGGGACAGCGGCGCCCCATAGCGTTAACATGCTTATTTTGCGTAACAAAAGTCACTGCTGGAGTGGGGGGGCGGAGAGAGGGGTGTAGGGTTGACAGAGGGACAGTTTGTGAATGCACGACCGCGGGACGTGAGTGCGGCCTGCGGGCAAACTGTTTCAGAGCGCGGCTCTGGGGAAACGCTCCCAGCGCCAGCGCTGTCCCGGGCCATAGGAGAGTAAAAGGCGCGCGGGGTCCGTGAGTGACGAGACGGCTACAGGAGCCCCGTCACATCCTCCACCTGTTCGCTCAGCTCCGCTCTGGGCCGCCTCCGAACGGCAGCGACATCACCGCAGTCTCCTCCTCAGCCCGCCCCGGTCATCTCCCCCGCTGCCCCACGAGGAGCTCAAAGTGAGTCATCATAGCGTAGTATAGATCCCACTCCCAACTCAACGTTGAGAATAGATTAATGCCGATATTTTTTTTATCGCCCGACAAGACTATTGCGTTAACGCAGCACGTTAACGCCGATAACGGCCCACCACTAAAAAAAATATAAATAACAAAATAACAAATGACAATTCGCCTTACATAATTTTCAGACCTAAACTTAATAAAGTTGAAGGTAATTTGGTTTGGCCCTGTGAGAAAAAAGTAGTAGTAAATTACGTTAAAACACGTTAAAATAAATGGATATTGGATATTAGTAGTCATTTATTTGAGCTAGCTGTATAATTTTAATACTAACTGGTATCTGGTAAGTTTTATGTTTTTATACATCCTAATTTTCTGCTTTTTTGGTCTATACCGCAAAGAATTATGGGCAATATGCTTCGTTTATACGAATTAGGGGCGCGAGGCTGGAAGTGCGAGTATTGGGACAGGGCCAGCCAGTGGCGTTTTTTCACTTCTGAACAATTTGCTGTAAAAAAACATCCACATGGAGCTGATTTTGGCTTGACTTTATTGGTGTGTGATAAATATGTTTATAGTTCGACTGAAAAATGTTCCCATGAGAGATTGTATTGCCCCTTAGCTAGACCACACCCCCTTGTATGGTGCATTGCCGCCTGTATCAACCATATAAAATGTCTATGTCATTTCCTGTCAGTGTCCAATAAGAAAGTGAAACAATAATCCTCTCAACATTTTTAAAAATGAACAAAAACTGGCGATACTTTTTAGCAAACTGTATAATTGTGTTGACTATGTTTTTTTCTTTTTCTTTTGTAAAAACGCTGCAAAGGTGGTCCAAACGACTCACAAGCGCTCATTTGAAGGGATTCAAGTGGCATTTTCATACTTCTGCAGTTGATCATTTTGAAAGAAAGGCTTCAAAAGGTTCAGAGCGATTTGTTTCTTGGGTGATGTGTAGAGCCTTCTGTGTCCCCTCAGCTGAAGCAGCAGGTGCAGTTGGACGTCCAGGCCCTCACGCAGAGGAGCAGGGATCAGGAGGAGCAGGAGCAGATGGAGGCTCAGGCAAAGCTCAGGCTGGCTGAAGTTCAGTCCACTCTGCAGAAGCTCCAGGCCCACAGTGAGAGCACCGCGGACAGCCTCCTCCTCAGGATGTCAGCGCTGGAGGACCAGGTACTGCAGTCAAGGGGCTGTGACAGGGCCGGGGGACGGGTCCAAACATGGACCAGGTACTGCAGTCAAGGGGCTGTGACAGGGCCGGGGACGGGTCCAAACATGGACCAGGTACTGCAGTCAAGGGGCTGTGACAGGGCCGGGGACGGGTCCAAACATGGACCAGGTACTGCAGTCAAGGGGCTGTGACAGGGCCGGGGGACGGGTCCAAACATGGACCAGGTACTGCAGTCAAGGGGCTGTGACAGGGCCGGGGACGGGTCCAAACATGGACCAGGTACTGCAGTCAAGGGGCTGTGACAGGGCCGGGGACGGGTCCAAACATGGACCAGGTACTGCAGTCAAGGGGCTGTGACAGGGCCGGGGGACGGGTCCAAACATGGACCAGGTACTGCAGTCAAGGGGCTGTGACAGGGCCGGGGACGGGTCCAAACATGGACCAGGTACTGCAGTCAAGGGGCTGTGACAGGGCCGGGGACGGGTCCAAACATGGACCAGGTACTGCAGTCAAGGGGCTGTGACAGGGCCGGGGACGGGTCCAAAAATGGACCAGGTACTGCAGTCAAGGGGCTGTGACAGGGCCGGGGGACGGGTCCAAACATGGACCAGGTACTGCAGTCAAGGGGCTGTGACAGGGCCGGGGACGGGTCCAAACATGGACCAGGTACTGCAGTCAAGGGGCTGTGACAGGGCCGGGGACGGGTCCAAACATGGACCAGGTACTGCAGTCAAGGGGCTGTGACAGGGCCGGGGGACGGGTCCAAACATGGACCAGGTACTGCAGTCAAGGGGCTGTGACAGGGCCGGGGACGGGTCCAAACATGGACCAGGTACTGCAGTCAAGGGGCTGTGACAGGGCCGGGGGACGGGTCCAAACATGGACCAGGTACTGCAGTCAAGGGGCTGTGACAGGGCCGGGGACGGGTCCAAACATGGACCAGGTACTGCAGTCAAGGGGCTGTGACAGGGCCGGGGACGGGTCCAAACATGGACCAGGTACTGCAGTCAAGGGGCTGTGACAGGGCCGGGGGACGGGTCCAAACATGGACCAGGTACTGCAGTCAAGGGGCTGTGACAGGGCCGGGGGACGGGTCCAAACATGGACCAGGTACTGCAGTCAAAGGGCTGTGACAGGGCCGGGGGACGGGTCCAAACATGGACCAGGTACTGCAGTCAAAGGGCTGTGACAGGGCCGGGGGACGGGTCCAAACATGGACCAGGTACTGCAGTCAAGGGTCTGTGACAGGGCCGGGGGACGGGTCCAAACATGGACCAGGTACTGCAGTCAAAGGGCTGTGACAGGGCCGGGGACGGGTCCAAACATGGACCAGGTACTGCAGTCAAGGGGCTGTGACAGGGCCGGGGACGGGTCCAAAAATGGACCAGGTACTGCAGTCAAGGGGCTGTGACAGGGCCGGGGGACGGGTCCAAACATGGACCAGGTACTGCAGTCAAGGGGCTGTGACAGGGCCGGGGACGGGTCCAAACATGGACCAGGTACTGCAGTCAAGGGGCTGTGACAGGGCCGGGGGACGGGTCCAAACATGGACCAGGTACTGCAGTCAAGGGTCTGTGACAGGGCCGGGGGACGGGTCCAAACATGGACCAGGTACTGCAGTCAAGGGGCTGTGACAGGGCCGGGGACGGGTCCAAACATGGACCAGGTACTGCAGTCAAGGGGCTGTGACAGGGCCGGGGGACGGGTCCAAACATGGACCAGGTACTGCAGTCAAGGGGCTGTGACAGGGCCGGGGGACGGGTCCAAACATGGACCAGGTACTGCAGTCAAGGGGCTGTGACAGGGCCGGGGACGGGTCCAAACATGGACCAGGTACTGCAGTCAAGGGGCTGTGACAGGGCCGGGGACGGGTCCAAAAATGGACCAGGTACTGCAGTCAAGGGGCTGTGACAGGGCCGGGGACGGGTCCAAACATGGACCAGGTACTGCAGTCAAGGGGCTGTGACAGGGCCGGGGACGGGTCCAAACATGGACCAGGTACTGCAGTCAAGGGGCTGTGACAGGGCCGGGGGACGGGTCCAAACATGGACCAGGTACTGCAGTCAAGGGGCTGTGACAGGGCCGGGGACGGGTCCAAACATGGACCAGGTACTGCAGTCAAGGGGCTGTGACAGGGCCGGGGGACGGGTCCAAACATGGACCAGGTACTGCAGTCAAGGGGCTGTGACAGGGCCGGGGACGGGTCCAAACATGGACCAGGTACTGCAGTCAAGGGGCTGTGACAGGGCCGGGGGACGGGTCCAAACATGGACCAGGTACTGCAGTCAAGGGGCTGTGACAGGGCCGGGGGACGGGTCCAAACATGGACCAGGTACTGCAGTCAAAGGGCTGTGACAGGGCCGGGGGACGGGTCCAAACATGGACCAGGTACTGCAGTCAAAGGGCTGTGACAGGGCCGGGGGACGGGTCCAAACATGGACCAGGTACTGCAGTCAAGGGTCTGTGACAGGGCCGGGGGACGGGTCCAAACATGGACCAGGTACTGCAGTCAAGGGTCTGTGACAGGGCCGGGGGACGGGTCCAAACATGGACCAGGTACTGCAGTCAAAGGGCTGTGACAGGGCCGGGGACGGGTCCAAACATGGACCAGGTACTGCAGTCAAAGGGCTGTGACAGGGCCGGGGACGGGTCCAAAAATGGACCAGGTACTGCAGTCAAGGGGCTGTGACAGGGCCGGGGGACGGGTCCAAACATGGACCAGGTACTGCAGTCAAGGGGCTGTGACAGGGCCGGGGACGGGTCCAAACATGGACCAGGTACTGCAGTCAAGGGGCTGTGACAGGGCCGGGGACGGGTCCAAACATGGACCAGGTACTGCAGTCAAGGGGCTGTGACAGGGCCGGGGGACGGGTCCAAACATGGACCAGGTACTGCAGTCAAGGGTCTGTGACAGGGCCGGGGGACGGGTCCAAACATGGACCAGGTACTGCAGTCAAAGGGCTGTGACAGGGCCGGGGACGGGTCCAAACATGGACCAGGTACTGCAGTCAAGGGGCTGTGACAGGGCCGGGGGACGGGTCCAAACATGGACCAGGTACTGCAGTCAAGGGGCTGTGACAGGGCCGGGGGACGGGTCCAAACATGGACCAGGTACTGCAGTCAAGGGGCTGTGACAGGGCCGGGGACGGGTCCAAACATGGACCAGGTACTGAAGTCAAGGGGCTGTGACAGGGCCGGGGACGGCAACATTTTTTGCATTTGTGGCATTAAAAATATAGTACTTAGGCATTAAAAGGGCATTGAAAAGCATTACATTTGACTTGCTGCTGCCTGTAGACATAGATATTTCAGTGTAAAAGTTTCAAATTAGATTCTTATGCTGCTTTTTATCTGTCTGTAAAGAAGCGACCTTCTGTTGTTTTAATTTCCTGTTTATTCCCATTAATTCCCATATATCCTGTGGAAAATGTCAGAGATCGACAATTCCTGTAATTTTGCCACCTGAGCTATAACACTTTGCTGACTGCGTTGTAGGTGTACCGGATGGAGCGGCGAGTGGATCCCCTCCCGGCCCCCCTGCTGACCCCTGAGCTGGAGCAGGCCCTGGGCACATGGCTGACCCTGCGGCTCCAGGTCAGTCAAGCTTCAAGCACAGAGACTGTGTATGTGGAGACTTGTTATAACAGGCTGTGATGTGTCAGGAGCAGGCTGTGGCACAGGCTGGGACCTGCGGGACCTGCGACCGTCCTCTGGCGGACAAGATGGCCGACTTTGCTCTGGAGAGTCAGGGTAAGGCTGAAGACTCCGGTCACCTCGGTCAGATCGTCACGCCCCTCCTCAGTCGTGTGCCTTTAGTCTAGTTTTAGTCGACGAAAAGAGTTTAGTCTAGATTTAGTCAGTTTCCAAAAAATGTAATTAAAAAAGTAATTAAGTGTTAGTAGCCTACTTCAACAATTTATTTAGGTCTCATCGTGTTTTAGTCATTAAAGAGCTATTTTTAGCCCGTCATCATTAAAAAGGTGCATTGATGTCATGATATTGTTAGTCTTCGTTGATGAAAACAACACTGGCTCAAGGGTTCTACTTTTCAGTGCCATTTTTCCGTCATTGATTTGTTAGCATGTTGTTAGATAAAAAGAAAAGCTTGCACAATTTTTTTTGCTGCCTGTAGAAGGCACGCAACTTCAAAACAGTATTTTCAATCCTTTTATTTCAATGAATTGGTCAACCTACCAAACAGTTATCTAAGCATCTCATTGTACAATATGTATATTTTAAATGATTTTCTCTACTAACTTTATGTTCTTTTTTACAGCTTAACGATTAATGTTGATATGTCTTTGTATCAGCGATGGCGATTAAACACATAAACAACACCCCTAACACAGTAATATTCAAACACACACATTATTTAAGTGTGGAAAAGGGAAAGACCAAAAATCAGGTTTATAAGCCACATTGAGTTCTTCTTTTTTTTCTTTGGTGCCATGGCAACAAGAAACATGGACTGAAAAAAAAAAAAAAATCTAAAATATGAATCCCTACGGGAAGTCTACAGAGCCCCTAAAGTCCCCTAAAGGGACTTTAGGGGCTATATATATATATATATATATATATATATATATATAGGGGACTTTAGGGGCTATATATATATATATATATATATATATATATATAGGGGACTTTAGGGGACTTTAGGGGCTATATATATATATATATATATATATATATATATTAGGGATGGGAATCTTAGGCCTCTGTCCGATACGATTTGCATCTCGATACACCTGCCACGATCCGATTCATTTAAGATACATCTTGCGACACCAGAGCTGCGATGCGATTCAAATCATCACCATGACCACGATGCATCTCGATGTTTCGCCATCCATTCTGTGCTTGATGCAATGATTCAATAGAACCAGATCAAATCAATTAAGATTTGACAAATATTCACAATTATTGAGGCCTTGAATTGATATCTTTTATTAATGTTTTGTATCCTATATATTCTATGGGTTTATTTGTTTTCTTTCGATTTTTCAACATTTTTGGAGGGACAATTATTATTCATCTATGAACAGTCTTGTTAAAATTAAAAAGGCGATTGTGTGATTGGTTATGCTAATGAATGGGCGGGGCTTCCTTTGCCTCTCAGCGCAGTCTCACGTGTCCTCCCACCTGGCTCAAATGCAGTAAAGTGGATTTCTGGACTCTTTCCGCTTGTAAGTGGACACGATGACGTGGGCAAATGAAGATGGCAGATCACGGCGATGCAGTCCCGGCGCCAGCTCAGTACAGAAGGGGGGGGCGGCTGAAAACCATGGGGGGGCGACGACGTTAAGGTCAGCACACCCTACACGATTTTTATGCCCGATTTTGATATAATTCTCAGTCGCGCCGAGTCTTCCCGAGTCGTGTTTATAGTCACACAGAGTCGTGTCTTTTAGTGTGGGGGCGTCACGACTGGACTCGTGTTTGAATCACGTAGTGTGGGCAGCAGTCAGACGCAACTGGACTACAGTCGCAGGAAATCAAACATGTTTGATTTTTTAAGCCCGATTTTGGACGCACAGGAGAAACGTGGGTGATTTTACCCCAAAGTGAACACACAGAAAGCGAAATAAAGTGAAATAAAGACGGAAAAACACCGCCGCGCCTCCCTCGTCATTTCTGTCAAAACAGCGGCACAAGCGGCTCATTTCATGGCCACAGCGATTCCCACACGAAAAAGCACAACTTTATATCACCAAACGTTGACGAGAATCACCTTTTCAAGCTACATTTCAACCGCGAACAGAGTTTAGCGGCACTTACTGAGTTTGGAGACGAACTGTTCAGCGTCACCTCGTCACTAGCGGCTCGCTTCTCCGCTGTCTCTTCCGCCTCCTCCTCCATCTTGGAGCGCGTCTCCTTTTCTTATTAAATCCACTGAAATACGTCCCGCTTCTTCGTGTCGCCGACTTTTATCTCCATTTGATAGAACTATAGCCAAGTTGAAGGCTTCGTAGCAGCCTTGCACTGCGATGTTGTGACACGGTTGACACCCCTGACCAATGAGGGACACGCACATGTTTTCGCACGCTCACAAACACAGGCCTATATTTGCGGATTTGGAGTCAGGTTTTGAAACCGGAGGAGAAATGAAGTGGTAGAGACACAGACGTGCTGTGTTATAAACATCAGCTGTTTTTGTAGTGTGTGCATAGTATGAGAAAACTGCACACAGGCTGCAGGGACGCCGATGGTGTAGTTTGTCGCTTTTCAGCCATTTGCGAATGTCCCTTTTGAACAGAAAATATAGCTGCTGGCTACAGGCTACTCCTTATTGCGGGATGATGCACTAATGACATAGTAGGGAGGTGCGTGATGGGTTCAAGGACCACTGGAAACTCTGAATTTTAATTTCCAAAACTGTTCATTAGAGTCAGTGCAGTTTCTTCCAAGTTTTGGGTTGTTTTGAACACATCATAGACTGAAAACAATATATAAAAAAATGACTGATTTTGACTGAGGGGGCGGGACAGTCCGCGTGAGGGGGCGACGCCCCCTCACGCCCCCTCTTGACGCCGGGACTGCGGCGATGTTTGGAATATTTATCTGCGTTTGGCTTCCTGCTACTTTTCCTCGCGTTCTGCACACAAGACATCCTTCATTAAACACAGCGCTGCGGCCAACCCAACTCCACACCCTGGATGTGTTTCTGTCGCTCTCAGCCTGAAGTTTACCGGTAAAACACACGTCACACACGCACGCACATGTCGCGCGCCGTGGCCCGCGGGGCTTTGCAGCCGTAAGTGTCTAGATTAAATCGATATGAGCGCGTAAAAAAATCTGATGCATCTTGTGTTTATCCTCTGGACTGCATCGATCTGTGGCTTCTCTGCCGATGCACTCGCACCTCTCGTGCGCAAATCCGTGTATCGATACAAATCGGTTATTCGTCCCATCCCTAATATATATATATATATATATATATATATATATATATATATATATATATATATATATATATATATATATGCTAAAGTACTAATAGAACTTTTGCACATTTTGTCATGTTAACAACCCTAAACGTAGAATTTACGTTAATAAATAATGAATAAAGATTTTATTTTGATTTTTTTTACTGAAAGTTCACACACAAGTAACAGACAACTGTGAAGTGAAAGCAAAATGATAAATGATTCTGTTATTTTACAAAAAAAGGTGAAAAGTGGGGCGTGCATAAGTATTCATACAGCATTTTCTGAGAGCATTAAATTGCCTTTATAACATTCCTAATGACTGCAGAATGTTCACACCTTGCCCTAACCATTAAATAGAGGCCACCTGTGTGTAATCTACTCTCAGTATAATTCCAGCTGTTCTGTGAGGGCCTCAGAGCTATGGTCAGAGTGTGTTGGTCACTAAACAACATCATGAAGGCCAAGGAGCTCACCAGAGAGGTCAGGGATAAAGCTGTGGAGAAGTTTAAAGCAGCGTTAAGTTATACAAAGATTTCCCAAGATTTGAACATCTCACGGAGCACTGTTCAATCCATCATTCAGAAATGATGACAACTATAAGTCGTACTCTACACAAATCTGGCCTTCATGGACGAGTGACAAGAAGAAAGCCATTATTCAGAATCAGAATCAGAATAGGTTTATTGCCATGGTTTGAGAACAGGGTTTAGCGGCACGGTAGCACAGCGGTTAGCGCTCGTGCTTCGCAGCTAGAAGGTCCCGGGTTCGATTCCCACCCGGACGGGGCCTTTCTGTGTGGAGTTTGCATGTTCTCCCCGTGTCTGCATAGGTTTCCTCCGGGTACTCCGGTTTCTCCTACCACTAAAAACATGTACAATAGGCCCAGGGACTGCAGGTGGAAATTAGCACTAAGTGCTATAACCTGGTACAATGCATCTCTCCTTTCTGAGGCTAATGTAGATTGTACTGTTCAAAAATAAATAAATAAAAAAAATAGACAAAAATTGAACTTTTTGGCCCAAATGGAGCAAACCTAACACTGCTCATCGTCCTGAGTGCACCATCCCCAGTGTCAAATATGGTGGGGGGAGCATCATGCTATGGGGCTGCTTTTCCTCAGCGGGGACTGGGAAGATTGTAAGAATAGTTGGGAAGATGGATGGAGCCAAATACAGAGACATTTTGGAGGAAAACCTGCTGGAGTCAGCAAGAGAATTGAGGCTGGGGCGGAGATTCACCTTCCAGCAGGACAATGACCCTAAACACAAACATCTACAATGGAATGGTTTAAAAACAAACATATGAATGTGTTAGAATGGCCCAGTCAAAGTCCTGACCTAAATCCTATTGAAAATCTGTGGAAAGACCTGAAAACTTCTGTTCACAAACGCTCTCCTTCTAATGTGACAGAGCTTGAGTTGTTTTGTAAAGAGGAATGGGCTAAAATGTCAGTCTCTACATGTGCAAACCTTGTAGAGTCAAACCCCAGAAGACTTGCTGCTGTTATTGCAGCAAAAGGGGGTTCCACAAAGTATTAAGT
Source organism: Proterorhinus semilunaris (assembly GCA_021464625.1). Lineage (NCBI taxonomy): Eukaryota > Metazoa > Chordata > Actinopteri > Gobiiformes > Gobiidae > Proterorhinus > Proterorhinus semilunaris. The sequence continues at coordinate 42,153,749 of CM038349.1, read as the reverse complement.
CATGCTGTAGGAATACTTATGCACGCCCCACTTTTCTATTTTCTTAAAAATAACAGCATCATGTATCATTTTGCTACAAGAACTTTCGCAAGGCACTGTATCTATACATCTATCTACTGTAAGGCAGAACAGCTTACGATGTTATACTTTCATCTAGGGCCCTCCCACAAATTCCTAGTGCCTCAAAACTGCGATTGTCTTGTGTTAGAAATGATCACACAGGCCTCTCATCTCCACCAAATGAAGTTCAAATGCAGCGCTTTACGTGGGCCCAGGCGCAGGTCTTCAGGTATGTTTCCTGCTTTTTGTGCAGGTGCCAGTGTGGTCAGTACCCGTTGTTCCGAAACGTACCGCACACGCTCGGCCTGTGTGACGCTGTTTGGACTTCCACTTTGGTACCCCTCTGAGAGCCCCCGCACCGTCATACAGGTAACCCCTAACCCTCACTGAACCCTGACTGTGGTACTCCTTTTAGAGCAGGCTGGGGCTAGAGGGGGTCAAACTTGAAAATAATGCATCTGCCTTAAAAAGTGTCCTGTCCCGGTTGGATCCAAATCCTGCTGAAATGTCCCTCCTCCCCAGGGCCCGGCGGTGCTTCTCCCGGGCAAGTGCTGGGCATTCCATGGGGTCCAGGGCACGCTGGTCATCGCCCTGTCTCACCCCATCCGCATCAGCCATGTGACTCTGGACCACCTGCCCCGCCACAGCTCCCCCACGGGGCGCATCCAGTCGGCCCCCAAGGACTTTCAAGTCTATGTGAGCAACATTCATTCAGGAAATCATGTTGTTAAGCACTTAAATAATGACCTGAACATGTGGCCAAAATACCAGCATGTATAGCTACGGTGTACACCCACAGACCGCTACGGTGTACACCCACAGACCGCGACGGTGTACACCCACAGACCGCGACGGTGTACACCCACAGACCGCGACGGTGTACACCCACAGACCGCGACGGTGTACACCCACAGGCCGCGACGGTGTACACCCACAAGCCGCGACGGTGTACACCCACAAGCCGCGACGGTGTACACCCACAAGCCGCGACGGTGTACACCCACAGACCGCGACGGTGTACACCCACAGACCGCGACGGTGTACACCTACGGACCGCGACGGTGTACACATACATACCCCGACGGTGTACACCCACAGACCGCGACGGTGTACACCCACAGACCGCGACGGTGTACACATACAGACCGCGACGGTGTACACCTATGGACCGCGACGGTGTACACCCACAGACTGCGACAGTGTAACTACGGGCCGCGACGGTGTACACCCACAGACCGCGACGGTGTACACCCACAGACTGCGACAGTGTAACTACGGGCCGCGACGGTGTACACCCACAGACCGCGACGGTGTACACCCACAGACCGCGACGGTGTACACCCACAGACCGCGACAGTGTAACTACGGGCCGCGACGGTGTACACCCACAGACCGCGACGGTGTACACCCACAGACCGCGACGGTGTACACCCACATACCCCGACGGTGTACACCCACAGACTGCGACGGTGTACACCCACAGACCGCGACGGTGTACACATACAGACCGCGACTGTGTACACATACAGACCGCGACAGTGTACACATACAGAACGTGACGATGTATCTATGGGCCGCGGCGGTGTACACCCACATACCCCGACGGTGTACACCCACAGACCGCGACGGTGTACACATACAGACCGCGACGGTGTACACATACAGAACGTGACGGTGTATCTATGGGCCGCGGCGGTGTACACCCACAGACCGTGACGGTGTACACCTACAGACCACAACAGTGTGTACCCACGGACAGCGACGGTGTACACATACGGACCGCGACGGTGTACACCTACGGACCGCGACGGTGTACACCCACGGACAGCGACGGTGTACACATACGGACCGCGACGGTGTACACCTACGGACCGCGACGGTGTACACCCACGGACCGCGACGGTGTACACCCACAGACCGCGACGGTGTACACCCACAGACCGCGACGGTGTACACCCACAGGCCGCGACGGTGTACACCCACAGACCGCGACGGTGTACACCCACGGGCCGCGACGGTGTACACCCACGGGCCGCGACGGTGTACACCTACGGACCGCGACGGTGTACACCCACAGGCCGCGACGGTGTACACCCACAGACCGCGACGGTGTACACCCACAGACCGCGACGGTGTACACCCACAGGCCGCGACGGTGTACACCCACAGACCGCGACGGTGTACACCCACAGGCCGCGACGGTGTACACCCACAGGCCGCGACGGTGTACACCCACAGGCCGCGACGGTGTACACCCACAGGCCGCGACGGTGTACACCCACGGGCCGCGACGGTGTACACCCACGGGCCGCGACGGTGTACACCTACGGACCGCGACGGTGTACACCCACAGCCCGCGACGGTGTACACCCACAGACCGCGACGGTGTACACCCACAGACCGCGACGGTGTACACCCACAGACCGCGACGGTGTACACCCACAGGCCGCGACGGTGTACACCCACAGGCCGCGACGGTGTACACCCACAGGCCGCGACGGTGTACACCCACAGACCGCGACGGTGTACACCCACAGGCCGCGACGGTGTACACCCACAGGCCGCGACGGTGTACACCCACAGGCCGCGACGGTGTTTATACATTGACCCGCGCATCGGTCAATATATGTTTAATATTAACATTCTCTGTATAATGTCAGGCCCCACTAAAAAGTCTGTGGTTTTAGGGAATGACCAATGAGACGGAGGAGGGGGTGTTACTGGGGACGTTCAGATACCAGGAGGAAGGGGTGCCTACGCAGACCTTCAGCCTCTCTGTGAGTACGGACCACTACTGACCGCTGCTAAATTTTACTGACTACTGCTGACCACTAATGACTACTGCTGACCACTAAGGTCTACTGCTGACCACTAATGACTATTGCTGACCAGTAATGACTACTGCTGACCACTAATGACTACTGCTGACCACTACTGACTACCGCTGACCACTGTCTACTGCTGACCAATAATGACTACTGCTGACCACTAATGACTACTGCTGACCACCAATGACTATTGCTGACCACTACTGACTATTGCTGACCACTAATGACTATTGCTGACCAGTAATGACTACTGCTGACTACTGCTGACCACTACTGCTGACCACTAAGGTCTACTGCTGACCAGTAATGTCTACTGCTGACCACTAAGGTCTACTGCTGACCACTAAGGTGTACTGCTGACCATTAATGTCTATTGCTGACCACTAATGATTATTTCTTACCACTAATGACTACTGCTGACCACTAAGGTCTACTGCTGACCACTAATGACTACTGCTGACCACTAATGATACTGCTTACCACTACTGACTACCGCTGACCACTATCTACTGCTGACCACTAATGACTACTGCTGACCACCAATGACTACTGCTGACCACTACTGACTACCGCTGACCACTGTCTACTGCTGACCACTAATGACTACTGCTGACCACTACTGCTGACCACTGCCTACTGCTGACCACTAAAGACTACTGCTGACCACTAATGACTACCGCTGACCACTACTGCTGACCACTTATGACTACTGCTGACCACTACTGCTGACCACTGCCTACTGCTGACCACTAAAGACTACTGCTGACCACTAATGACTACTGCTGACCACTACTGCTGACCACTTATGACTACTGCTGACCAGTACTGACTACTGCTGACCGCTACTGACTACTGCTGACCACTAATGATTATTGCTTACCACTGCTGACTACTAACGACTACTGCTGACCAGTACTGACTACTGCTGACCACTAATGACTACTGCTGACCACTACTGCTGACTACTAACGACTACTGCTGACCAGTACTGACTACTGCTGACCGCTATTGACTACTGCTGACCACTGACTACTGCTGACCACTACTGACTACTGCTGACCGCTACTGTCTGATGACTACTGAATACTGTCCTGTACACAGGGTGTCACTGATGCTGTGTACCGTGTGGTGGAGCTGCGGGTGCTGTCCAACTGGGGACATGACCTGTACACGTGTGTGTACCGCTTCCGTGTCCACGGACAGATGTCTTCCACTGAAGATCTTTGAGGATCAGCCTCATGTCCTCGTATTGTCAGAAATCATCTACGCAAATTTATTCTTCTAATTTATTACATAGGCCAAAGATAAAATAAAACAAGATAAAATAAAAGATGCTTATTTTCTACATATTGTGTATTCATCCTCTTTTTTTGAGACACAGTTCTGTAACAAAGGAGAAGAGGTGCAGGAGTACGGACCAGGTCTAAATACATGAAGCTCTCCTGGTGTTCTCCAGCGTATTCGTGTGGTTTTACTATGATACTCTTTGGGGATCTCCTAAAGCTCTCCTGTTACTGTGGCATTCCAGTGGGGGACTCCCTAAATGTTTGGCGTTCCGCACAGGGCAGGGCATCCCAACTTCTGAAGGTCTGATCTCTTCAGAACCGTGGACGCTCTGCAGCTTGGGCCTGGTTAGTACATGGATGACAGACCATGAGTCACAACTGCCTGTGTGAGTCAGTGGTTGGTGATGGCCGGAGGGGTCTGTTGGTGCAGATATTGTGCAGACCCAGTATGTAGTGAATGAAACATCCCCTTTACCTTGTGTGAAGCACTTGGGGTGAGTTGTCAAATGAAAAGCATTACACAAACAATATTTCCTTCCGTACGTCAAATATTACTGCTACTAGAACTAATACATAAAACCGTTATATGGGAAAAAATTTAGGTGCTACTGGTATCAAAAAATTAAAGTATTGAAAGCAGCTACCAACAAAAATCGTCTGTCTGCAGATCTAAGTTTTGATGCTGTTGGTCCAGGAACTGGTTCAAAGCAAGTCAATCAATCAATCTTTATTTGTATAGCGCTTTTCATACATTTCATGTAACACAAAGTGCTTTACAGATTTAAAACATTCTCCTCCACCTTCCCAGAGACACATCACACACACTCAAGGTAAAACAATGGACGCAATGGACATAAGGCTGAGATATGGCTGGGTACAGATAAACCAGGTAAGGAAACACCATCCAAGGAGCCGTCTGCATCTGGAGCAGCACCTCAGCCGTAGCCACAGGGCACCAACACAGGGCGCCCAGAGGAGGCGCGGTAGAAACACCACACCTCCATCCAGACACCCACAGGACAGCACCCCAGCAGCCACAGCCAATGACCGCTCCCGAGGCAGAGGGCTCCGCCAGAGGAAACTGGGAGAGCATAAAAATTGTTAAAATAAATAAAAAGTAAAAGTAAGAATATTAAGAAGACTAAAATAAGCCCGAGAATACATTTATAAAATAAAATAGAATATAAAATAATTAAAATAATATATATATATATATATACACATACACACATACATATTAATAACACTTAAATAAATAGGCCTAGCAAGAATAAATCAGTTAAAAGCTAAACTCTTGAGCCTGCTCTTAAAAACATGAACGTTCTCTGTGGTCCTGAGCTCCTCCTCAGGTCGTTCCAGAGGCGAGGGCCCTAATATTGGAAAGACGCCTCGCCGTGAGTCTTTCTGTTGACTTTAGGAATAACTAGGAGACCCCTGCCGGAGGAGCAAAGGGGCCGTGAAGGTTCATAAGGTAAAAGCAGTTCTGAAAGATAAGAAGGACCAAGACCATTAAGACATTTAAAAACCATTAAAAGAACTTTAAAATCGATCCTGAAACACACGGGGAGCCGATGCAGCGACTCTAAAACCGGTGTAATGTGGTCCCTCCTCCTGGTCTTCGTCAGGACACGAGCTGCTGAATTTTGTAAAAGTTGTAAACCTGAGATCCTCTTTTTGGAAAGACCAGAAAGCAGGGCATTACAGTAGTCGATACGACTGGTGATAAAAGCATGCATGAGCGTCTCCGTGTTGCCCGAGAGAGAATGGGGCCATTCTTTAGATGGTAAAAACCTATCTTTGTGATATTCTTAATGTGTGGAATTAAAGTCAGCTCAGAGTCAAAAATCACACCCAGGTTCTTCACCTGTGAGGAAGGATTAAAAGACAATGACTGTAGTTTCGGTAAAAGTATCTCTCTCTGGGCCTCAGGACCGATGACTAAAACTTCAGTTTTGTCCTGGTTAAGCTGGAGAAAGTTTTCTGCCATCCAGGATTTGATATCTAAAATGCAGTTAAAAAGTGCATCCATTGGCCTGGTGTCCTCAGGAGACATGGAGATGTACAACTGTGTATCATCAGCGTAACTATGAAAGTTGACTCCATGTCTCCTGATGACATCACCAAGAAGGAGCATATACAGGTTAAAAAGCACTGGGCCTAAAATCGAACCCTGGGGCACACCACATGTAATTCTATGGACTTTGGAGGAGCAAGTATCCACACTTACCATGAATGTCCTGTCTGTGAGATAGGATGTAAACCATTTGTGGACAGCACCAGAGAGGCCGATGTGTTTTAAACGAGTTAAAAGAATAGTCTGGTCGACTGTATCAAAGGCAGCGCTCAGATCCAGTAGAACCAACACTGTGACTTTCAGTGAGTCATAATTTAATCTAAAATCATTTAAGATCTTTAAAAGGGCCGTCTCGGTGCTGTGGTTTACCCTAAAGCCAGACTGGAATTTCTCAAGGACGTTATGTGCAGAAATAAAATCATTAAGTTGGATAAGATCAAGTTTTTCTAAAATTTTGCTTAAAAATGGTAAGTTGGATACCGGTCTAAAATTGTTAAAATCATTAAAATCTAAATTGCTCTTCTTCAGCAGGGGCCTCACCACCGCCCCCTTAAAGGCAGCAGGGAAGACCCCCGTCTGAAGAGAGCAATTCATCATGTTTAAAAGCTCATCTCTAAGAGATCCATAGAATGTTTTAAAACAGTGATTTGGTTGTTTCAACTGAAATAAAAAAAAAAGCCAATTTTTTTGTCTCTATTTTTCCCCAATAAAGCAAAAAATTGCACATTTCAGGGTGGCCTTTTATTGTGGGCAGTATAAGGTACACCTGTGCACTAATCATGACGTCAGATCAGCATCTTGATGTGGCACACCTGTGAGGTGGGATGGATTATCTCAGCAGAGCAGAAGTGCTCACTATCACACATTTAGACTGATTTGTGAACAATGTTTGAGAGAAATGGTAATATTGTGTATCTGGAATGAATTTTGGATCTTTGGGTCCATCTCATGAAAAATGGAGCAGAAACAAAGGTGTTGTGTTTATATTTTTGTTGAGTGTACTTGCTACATTGGGTAGATTATAAAAAGATCTCAAAAGCTTTGAACATCTTAAATACACCATCCAGGAATGGAAAGACTATGGCATCACTGCAATTCATGAAAGTTCAAAATCATTTAGAAATTTAATTTAAGTTCATTGTCACAAAGTGTGTGTCTGCCACATAAAATTTCCACCAAATTTGTGTGGCAAAATATCAAAGTTAAAGGGGTACGGATTTTCAACCCACTGTATATTATGTTTTGACTCTTTATTTTCAAAACTATTTTCATTGTCTGGTTTCCACTGAAGCCGTTAGAATATTAATGAACTCATGGTTATATGTAGGAAGCTAAAAGGGTGAGATAAAATCCCCTTTATTCTTGGCATTTTCTCCATGGAACTTCCTTGTCCCTGAAATGGTTTAACAGTTGGTGAGGTCCAAACCATTTCTGGTGACGATATCGAAGCTCATTAAGAAAATGTCAAAAGTGCAGAGCAGTAATAAAAGCAAATTAAAGCCGCAAGCGGCATCGAGAGGCCCTCGCGGGTCTCGTGGGCCGGTAGACGCCGGTTGCCGCACGCCGCCGCAATAACCGGGAGGCGCTGCCGCGCCCTACCTGGTTATAATGTCGCTGCCACCCTAGGTCGAGATTATAAAAGAGCAAAGGCGAGAAATGGCGCCTTCGGCGCTGATTACTCGATTTTTCCCAAAATGGCCGTCCACCTGTTGGTCGCCTAGCAACCATGTAATGGAGGCCTCCCTCAGTGCCTCCATTGCCGCGCCATAACCCTACCGAGGGCGCCAACGTGGCCACACTACATTTTATTGCCCTGATGTGCCATTAATCTTTGAGTAAACATCAAAACGAGATTTTTCGTGTCTCCATGTGAATGATGGCTCCAACCTGCAGAGGGCGCTAGCGCGCCCCAAATCTTTTTTATTTCACAAGCAGCATCGGACGGCCCTGACGGGCCGTACTTCAATGACTACTGTCCACAAGCTCCTCACAGAGGGCGCTAACGAGCTGTAATTGTGTATAATGTGTGATATGCGGGTCAGTCCCATTGGAATAACATGGTGGGCCTCGGTCGTCTCCATGGCAACACCGTACAAAATACGGTATGGGTCTCATTGGCTTTTTTGACCGGGATGCCATCAGCTATTATTGTGCCGAATTTTATCCATTTCCGAGAAACTAATTTTTTTTTCATAATGCATATTTTCTTCTCAGCCTAGAGGGGGCGCTATCGCGCCAAATCTCACTTTTTCACATTTGTTGTGTCCGGGGGTGAAAGGTCAATAAAATGTATATTTCCGATTTTTAATCGGAGTTCATTTGTGCAAATGGGAGCATTTTGTTGTTTTCGGAAAGTCGCAAAATTCTTCGTAAAGATTGCGGCTTCGCCGCAAACAAACCGTAAAAGTTAGCCAAAAAATTTGGATAACTTTTGATGCCCCACATCTCGAGATGAGCTGGAGCGATTTTGGGCTCATTTGGTGAAACGCCCTAGGAGGAGTTCGTTAAAATGCGACGTCAGCGAAAACGCTGACTCAGCATTTTCCCGACTTCCTGTCAAAATGGCGGACTTCCGGTTTGTCTGGGGGCGTGGCTACAATAATATTTTTTGTTTGTCGTCACATGACTAATGTCTGTACCGAATCTCGTCGCTCTACGACAAAGTTTATGTTGGCCCCCTCCCCATAGGCGCAATGTATTTTCACTTTTGTAGGTGGCGCTGTCGCGCCATTTTTTATTTCCCCAAAATGAAACACACATTTTAATAAATTTTTCGCCGGATCTGAATTTTGGGCAAAGTTTGGTGAGTTTTTGACTATGTTCAGGGGGTCAAATTCCTGCTCAAAGAGCAGAAGAAAGAAAGAAGAAAGAAAGAATTAAAGCCGCAAGCGGCATCGAGAGGCCCTCGCGGGGGTTCGTTGGCCGGTTGACGCCGGTTCCCGCACGCCGCCGCAATAACCGGGAGGCGCTGCCGCGCCCTACGTGGTTATAATGTTGCTGCCACCCTCGGTGGGGTTTATAAAAGAGCAAAGGAAATGGCGCCTTGGGCGCTGATTACTCTATTTTTCCCAAAATGGCCGACCTCCTGTCGGTTGCCTAGAAACCATGTAATGTACTTTTTTGTTGGGACAGTCCTGACGCACGCGTGTACCAATTTTATTTATTTATTGCCCTGATGTGCCATTAATCTTTGTGAGTAAACATCAAAACGAGATTTTTAGCGTCTCCATGTGAATGATGGCTCCAACCTGCAGAGGGCGCTAGCGCGCCCCAAATCTTTTTTATTTCACAAGCAGCATCGGACGGCCTTGACGGGCCGTACTTCAATGACTGCTGTCCACAAGCTCCTGACAGAGGGCGCTAATGCACTGTAATTGTGTATAATGTGTGATATGCGGGTCAGTCCCATTGGAATAACATGGCGAGCCTCGGTCGTCTCCATGGCAACACCGTACAAAATACGGTATGGGTCTCATTGGCTTTTTTGACCGGGATGCCATCAGCTATTATTGTGCCGAATTTTATCCATTTGCGAGAAACTAATTTTTTTCCCATAATGCATTTTTTGTTCTCGGCCTAGAGGGGGCGCTATCGCGCCAAATCTCACTTTTTCACATTTGTTGTGTCCGGGGGTGAAAAGTCAATAAAATGTATATTTCCGATTTTTAATCGGAGTTCGTTTGTGCGAATGGGAGCATTTTGTTGTTTTCGGAAAGTCGCAAAAATCTTCGTAAAGATTGCGGCTTCGCCGCACACAAACCGTAAAACTTAGCCAAAAAATTTGGATAACTTTTGATGCCCCACATCTGGAGATGAAGTGGAGCGATTTTGGGCTCATTTGGTGAAACGCCCTAGGAGGAGTTCGTTAAAATGCGACGTCAGCGAAAACGCTGACTCACCATTTTCCCGACTTCCTGTCAAAATGGCGGACTTCCGGTTTGTCTGGGGGCGTGGCCACAATAATATATTTTGTTTGTCCTCACAGGACGAATGTCTGTACCGAATCCCGTCGCTCTGCGAAAAAGGTTATGTTGGCCCCCTCCCCATAGGCGCAATGTATTTTCACTTTTGTAGGTGGCGCTGTCGCGCCATTTTTTATCTCCCCAAAACGAAACACACATTTTAATTAATTTTTCACCAGATCTGAATTTTGGGCAAAGTTTGGTGAGTTTTTGACTATGTTCAGGAGGTCAAATTCCTGCTCAAAGAGCAGAAGAAAGAAGAAAGAAAGAAAGAAAGAATAATAATATTTCCTGCAAAAACAATATAGTCGCTTTCGCGACTACAACATATTATACATTTTTTGAAAGCTTTCGACTTCCCCCACGCACCGGTGGGGCTCGGAGGTGAATGACGAGCGCTTCGCGCTCGTCATCCACCTCCGTATGACAGTTGGCCATATACCCCCATTCATTTTGCTGCAATTACAAGTATAAGGGCCCACACCAGACGTGTGGGCAGTCACTGTTTTACACGGTGAGTTTACGGTTGACATGGGGACAGCGCTTCGCGCTGTTTTCGTGCGCTCCGCGCACCTCGGTACAGTGCGCTGCGCGCACTGCGTTGCGATTACAATAGGCCCTTGCTACGGCAGGCCGCTCGGGCCTAATAATAATATTTCCTGCAAAAACAATATAGTCGCTTTCGCGACTACAACATATTATACATTTTTGGAAAGCTTTCGACTTCCCCCACGCAGCCGTGGGGCTCGGAGGTGGATGACGAGCGCTTCGCGCTCGTCATCCACCTCCGTATGACAGTTGGCCATATACCCCCATTGATTTTGCAGCAATTATAAGTATAAGGGCCCACACCAGAGGTGTGGGCAGTCACTGTTTTACACGGTGAGTTTACGTTTGACATGGGGACAGCGCTTCGCGCTGTTTTCGTGCGCTCCGCGCACCTCGGTTCAGTGCGCTGCGCGCACTGCGTTGCGATTACAATAGGCCCTTGCTACGGCAGGCCGCTCGGGCCTAAATACCATTTGGAAGAATCTATATCAAGTTTATTTTTTATTTTTTTGGTTTAAAACATACTTCCATGTGAGCTCATTCATAAATGAGAATCTACAATGGAAATGGTCTACATCAAATAGATCAAACTCTCCAGTGGCTGGGCCAAAAGCAGACTATAGACCCCTGAATACTAACATGATTAGAATGCAGCTCCTCCTAACAGGACTAGCTCCAACCATCTAAAGATGAACTCGTCGGACATGGGCAGTGGTGGGCAGGGGAATGGCACCTCTCGCCTGCTGTGGTACCACTTCCCAGCGTGTGCACCGACCCCGTACGCCTTCATCTTCTACTACGGCGCCAAAATCCTCAACCTGGTGCTGGGTACTCCCTGTAACTTGCTGGTCATCTGGCACATCGTGTCACCAAAGAGCGACGCATCCACGTCTGACATCTTCATCCTGAACCTGGCCGTGCTGGACGCCTACTTCTGCCTTATGACGCCCATACACCTGGCCAACGGAAAAATCTGGTGCTTCCAATGCTCCGCCTACGGGTCAAGGACTCTGCGCCCCTCTTCCTCGTGAGTCCGACCGTACTTCAATTACTATCAGAAATACAGGTGGATGAACTAATGCTTAAAGTGAGAAATCAGGTCTCATTTCTACTATTTCGGTGGATTAGGTCAAGCATATACATTCTTTTATAATATGGATAAATGTAATAGGCAATAAGGTACAGTCTAAATTCCATTGTTAAAAAATACTCCCATTAATTAGAAGTAGCCAAATGCATTATTTATTTAGTCATATTTACGTCCTGTCCTAATCTGATTTCTTGAGAGTCAAGTAAACAGCATAATCAATCAACGTTTATTTCTATAGCACTTGGCAGACACAAAGAAAAAAACATTCATAATAAAATGGCACAAAATATAAAAGCGCCGGCAAACAAAATAGATCAGTACTCTGTGTTCTGGAAGGCCTGTCTAAATAAGTGAGTCTTTAGTCTGGAGTTGAACAGTGGCAGGTCAGTAGTGAATCACCGCTCGAGTAGGAGCCAGTTTCACAGTGTTGGCCCTGCTACGGCAAAAGCACGGTCGCCCCACAGCCTGGACCGAGACTGGGGCACATCCAAAACCATCTGAGAGGAGGAACGCAGGGCTCTGGGCGGCACGGTAGCACAGCGGTTAGTGCTCTCGCTTCACAGCTAGAAGGTCCCAGGTTCGATTCCCACCTGGACGGGGCCTTTCTGTGTGGAGTTTGCATGTTCTCCCCGTGCCTGCGTAGGTTTCCCCTACCACCAAAAACATGTACAATAGGCCTGAATGGATGATGTGTGTGTGAATGCATGGTGGTGGTCAGAGGGACCGTAGGCGCGATGTCTGCAGTCGCGACAGCGCTTCTGTCGGTCTCCCCCAGGGGAAACTGAAGCTACTAACAAAGTTTACCATCACCGAGTGTGGAGTGAATGTAAAATGCTCTCATGTAAAGCGCTTTGTGACCATGTCTGCGAATGGCGCTATAGAAATAAAGATCTTCTTCTTCTCTGCATGGGCGGTGAATGGACAGAAGCTCGGACAGATATGAGGGAGCATGTCCATGAAGAGGGGAGAAGATTGGGGTTATGTGGGAGTGTCTGGGTGTGTTTGTCAAAAGGCGGGCAGCTGTGTTTTGCACCAATTGAATGCGATGATGTAGTGAGGACTGCTTGATACCAAAATAGAGTGCGTTCAGTAGTCATTGTGTGGCATGACGAGTGGTAGCAAGGGTCCTTTTACTGATCGTGTTAGCAGTGCAGACCCGTAACTTGTTACAACGCCACCCTTCATTTTGTGGGTCAAGGGAACCCAAGAATGAACTAATCCCCACACATTTAAGTCACACAAGTTCCTTAACGGATAGGGACAGACCGTAAAGTTATAAAAATATGTCATTTTATTTACTTAACTTTGTTTTATTTTTTAGTATCTCGGGGTCATGTTCACGAGTGAGGGACGGATGGAGCGTGAGATCGATAGACGGATCGGTGCGGCGTCAGCAGTGATGCGGTCGCTGTATCGGACTGTTGAGGCCGAAATGAGTTTCCTTCGCAGGGTGGCTGGGCGCACCCTCCGAGATCGGGTGAGGAGCTCAGTTACCCGGGAGGAGCTCGGACTGGAGTTGCTGCTCCTTCACGTCGAAAGGAGCTAACTGAGGTGGCTACGGCATCTGTTCTGGATACCTCCTGGTCGCCTCCCTCGGGAGGTGCTCCAGGCATGTCCCACTGGGAGGAGGCCTCGTGGAAGGCCCAGGACACGCTGGTGGGACTATGTCTCCGAGCTGGCCTGGTGTTGCCTCGGGGTCCCCCCAGAACAGCTGGAGGAGGTGTGCGTGGATCGGGAAGTCTGGGCATCTCTGCTGAGACTGCTGCCCCCGCGACCCGGCCCCGGATAAAGCGGAAGAAAATGGATGGATGTTTTTATTTTTGTACTTGAGATGGATTAACACAGAGGGACATAACGAAACCGTCCCTCTTATGTTTAACCCCTCCATAGTCCCAATCATGGGCGTCGGAACCATTCATTGTGAGGGGGACGTGTCCCCCCCACTTTTGAAAAGTGGTTGTTTGGTCCCCCCCACTTTCACAACGTGAATTTTCATTGACTTTACATTGACTAGTTTAGACTGGACCTTTTCAACAGGCTCCCCGAGGCCAAACAATTAAATATGACCCGCGCCTTATTTTCCATTAAAAAAAATAATTTTCTTGTCATTATCCGCGGCAGTCTCGCGTCGCTCCGCGGCGCATACGCTCCGCTTTGCGTAGCTGTGTTTATGCAGGTCCGATACCATCACCTCAGAGCGGCTGAAATGTAAACATGGCTCTGTAAACGCTGAGAAACGGCTAAAGTGAGAATACTGGAGGATTATCGTTGGACAGATTTGACCAAACCGAAGCACAAGGACTCGTGCATCGAGTCTTCAGAGTTTCTCTCGGATCATCACATGGAGGACTTTTCGCGTCCTCGGCAGGTGGACAGCGTGTCCTCATCGGTACAAAGGGCCTGACCAGGAACTTTAAGGTGAGGAACATCAGTTTTGGATGTGTTTGTAAAGCGAGTGATGAAACTGATGTAGCGTGAGTTTGGGGAAACTGCCCCGGGCTAGCACGAGTTAAACCTCGACTGGACTCTAACTTAACCAAATAACATCTGAATTATTCATTTGACGGATACATGTTTGCTTCCTTTACCCCTCGACTCCGTTTTATCTGCGTTTGTGGGAAATGTGAAGATACAAGCGTTGAGATGTTTCTTTGCGATGGCAGGAGTTAACGGGTGAGGCTGAAGCTGAATAAATGTGGATACAAACACGAGGGCGCCGTCTCATAAGAGCTTCATTCACTGAGTTTTTTTTTTTTACAAAGAGTCATAAAGCCAGAGCTGGACAGGAGAACAGCGGCTCCACAGGTATTTGGTTATCCACCCTATATGTCCTATATAAGACACTTTCTCTTTTTCGCATTGTAGATTACGCTCGGTGATAACTACACTGTTGAGGACAGCAATTGTGAGTGTGTCAATGGGCTTGACAAGTGCCATCACAAAGCATCTGTTTAATTGTTCGGGTAAGTACATAATCCCTGTATATACTGTGTGTATATCACCCATGCCTATATTTTTGTGGTGCTAGATACAAGAATGTCAGTAAAACGGACATCAAAGCATCATGGATTCAGCGACCCAAAAGTGCCCCACCAACACAGACACTTACCATGGAAGAGCTGTTTCCAGCCCCACCAAAGTTGTCAAATTACAGGTGATACACCCAATTGATATACATGGAATTGAAGCATGTGTTGCATATGTAAATATATTCTGTGTGTCCACATGTCAGTCAAGTGTATTATTATGTACAGATGTTGCATGTTCTAACAATAAGTATTGTATTAGGGCAACATCGAGACCTGTTGAGTGTTCCGATGTCACCTTTCTCTGTGAGAAGTTGAAAGATCTTGGTCGTTTTTCAGGTTACCATTAAGTTATCAGTTGTCCTGTTTTTATCCGCATTATTGTTGTTTTTGTTGTTGTATTGTATGTTTATTGTTCATGTCTTATTATATGTTTGTATCTTATTATTTTTCTTTATGACTATTTGTAATGGCCCCCTATGAGAGACCAACAGGCCCGTTTGGAACTATGAGGCCGTCCTTCCGTGGACCCACCACCTGCAGGGGGCGCCATAGGGGCTGGTGCAATGTGACTTGGGCAGCTCCAATAGCTGCCCCCACGACCCGGCAACGGACAAGTGGGAGAAAATGGATGGATGGATGGATGGACTATTTGTAATGTTTAAGATTTTAAGTGGACCGTCTATTATGTGCATGTACATGCACATAATTGATTACACGTAACTGCCAGACAAGAGGACCTATCTATATGTAAGTACAATGCATTTTGCACATACCCCCTCCACTCCCCTCCTAAGGTGGTGGGGAGGCCCTCAGCTGTGGATCCACTACCCTAGACCCCTTTGGTATACTTGATATTTCCTATACTGCAATAATATACAATATAATATTGTACATTATTGCATGAAGTATTGGAAATATAACATGGTAATTGTAGGTTTGCAGAATGACAATTACCATGTTGTTATTTATAAGACTATTTGTTGGATGTTGTCCCCTGAACCTGCAGTCCCACAGCTTGATGTCCCCTGTGTGGAGGACTTATTGCTCTCAGACAGTTATTTGGAGTCTACGAACAAGATCCAATGGCTCAAAGACAAAATGGCAATGACACCTGAACAAATACAGCAGGTTGGTACATTTGTAGGTTTCAGACAAGGCACACATGATTCATGTTTACATTTGCAGTTAAAGTGGTCCCCCGCCATTAAAAAGCCCTCTATATGTAATTCACCAACAAAGATGTTTTTAATGGTAAATGGTCTCCACTTATATAGCGCTTTTCCAACTACATTAGGCACTCAAAGCGCTTTACAGCAAGGATCCACTCACCCATTCACTCTCTCATTCACACACCAAATTTCCTAGTACATGTAAATTAACCCTTCGGAAAAGACCTTAAGGGGTCATAACAAAAGAGGACACCTGCATCACAACAATGATAATATGTGCAGTTTTTGTATTGCAGGTGGCACAACTTACTGCTGGACAAAGAGACAATCACCTCTGGGCACTGGTGAGAAAAAATCGATTGACCGCATCGAATTTTGGTTCAGCATTGGCAGCTTTGAGAAGGAACAGGTATATTATCTATCCTATCTGTCTATATATATATATATAATCTGTCGTGTTATTTGCCTACTTCTTAGGTTTCCACCATCTCTCTTCAAGAAGATCATGTGTTCATACAATCTGTCCAAGAAAGATGCAATCATGTGGGGTACTAACGACGAAGCTGTTGCACGGGCAAAGTATTGCTCTTTTGGAGATGCAGTTGTTGAAGAGACCGGTACCTCATATATTTTCTGACCGATCATGCTAATGGTCAAACATTATTAAATGAGCTGTACAGTAATATCGATAATCAATGGTAAAATATGCACATGTTTGATTGGCACTAAATCTGTGTGTGTAATTCAGGTGTGTGGAGTTTTGGGTGCCAGTCCAGATGGCACCCACACACAACTACACACATCAACTTCCAGCTCTCTCGCGTCAGCTGGAAGCTATGCGACTTACGCCTGAGATTCTTGAGATAAAGTGTCCGTTCACCTCCTGAGATATGACAATTGAAGAGTCCATCAACATGTCTAAAGATTTCTGTTTGGGTAGCTGAACACAACAAAAACACGTTGCACTATACATGTATCTGTTGTCAGTATTGGGAGAATACTTTGAAGCTATATTTGGTTACTGAATACTTGCCTTAAAATGTATTTTGTAACGTATTCCGTTACTTTGTCTAGTCAGAGTACTGTATTCTGAATACTTAAAATACTTTTAGAATACTTTCACGTTGATTGTCATTATATTCATGTATAAGTATAACGTATAATTACAAAAATGACTACGACGGTTGTTGGAACACCTGTTATAAACTCACTTACCATTAATTAGGAACTCAAAAACTCTTGGCAGATGTGACACATGTGTAGTGTTTGAACTTTAAATGGCGTTTAAATCTCTTATTTTAGGAGGACAAGCATGTCAACATTAAAAGTTAATGTGCAATATGGAGCTAAAATGTAATGATTAAGACTGGGATGTATTGACTGGGAGGATATTTGGAAAGTAACTGTATTCTAAATACTCTCAAATGAAAGTGTAACTTTACCAGATATAGGGTATAGTTACTCAAAATGAGTATTCTAAATACTTGTATTTAGTTACTCCCCAACACTGTCTATTGTACTCAAGTTCATTATTATGATTATGATTAGAGTTTCAGAAGCACGGTGACCAGCAACTATACAAGCTCAAGGAGGAGCATCCGTACTATGATCAGGTGCAAGGCCAACTGCACATACTAAACAAGTCAGCCTGCCATTTTGTTGTTTGGACAACAAAAGACATTGCTATTATTCGGATAGTGCAAGACAGTACATGGACACCAAACATAGACAAACTCATTGACTTTTATTTTAACAAGATGCTACTTGTTCTTCAACAGTAACACAGAAACAAGAGATTGATTAGTGGGTCATTTTAGGCTGACATTGTTACAACAGTTAAATGATTTTTGATGAATGGTGAGGTTATTTGATTGTGTCATCACCTACTGTTCACAGACTATGTTGCCTTATTAAACAAAGAAAAGCTACGGTCATTGTTATTGTTTTGTTTGATTTCTGAAACCTGGGGCGAGTTGAGCATCTCACTAATGGGACTTTTGTCGCTGACGAAGCCTTTTGGATGAGAGGCGAAACGTTCGAAGACTTCAACTACTGAGTACAGAAGATGAATCAAGTACCTTCATTGAAGATGGACAACTCCTGTACGACTGAGAACGTACACAGACATCTCACTAATAGGTTCATGTTGTAGGATTTTATTTCAGTTGGAGGGCAGGGGGCGAATACATTTCTATGGGAGAAAAACTGTTATTTGAAAGAAATTGACATTCTTTGACCGTGATTGGAGTCCCAAACCTGCCACATTATTCTTATTAGGGCTGCAACTAATGATTATTTTGTAATCGATTAATCTATCGATTATTTTTACGATTAATCGATTAATCGCTTGGCTGTGGATGGTGTAGGAAAATTGTGTTTTTTCATTTGTTTTAATCACATAATGCTAAAGTGAGTAAACTTAAAGTAAATGTTTGTTGTAGTAAAGGTTTGTTGGAGGCGCCAATTCTGCTTTCTGATTGGATGAGACACAAACAGATATTCACGGAATTTACAATGTACAAAACACTACAGACCCAAACTATGAAAACAAAGTAGCAAAGTAGCAAAAATACAACATTTTCATGACATTTTTGCTCTACTTGAGTCTGTGTGAAACAGAAAACGATTAATCGATTACTAAAATAGTTTGACTATTTCAGTAATCGATTAGTTGTCGATTAATCGATTAGTTGTTTCAGCCCAAATTCTTATGGATGAAAAGTTCTTCCTAATGACCAACATCAAGCACATGTTTTTCAATATTGTGTTTTACTTTTGGACACCTTTGAGATAATTATACCATTGTTCATATGTGCTGGAAGAGAGGACTTTGAACTATGTGGCAGTTTTTGTTTCATGTGATTTGGCCCAGGAATTACACAGAAAACAATAAGATCTTTAGAATGTTGTGATGTCACGTGAAGTTTAGAAATTTATTGCGAGCTATACACTATTATTCTGTGTTCCAATTCTCTGCAATTTCAGCGATCATAGGTTCTTGAAAGTTAACGAGCATTGAGCAAACCTGAAAGACTTTTGTGCTGATATGACGAAACTGTTGAGGGATGTGGTCCAGTATTTTGAAATTCTTTATCCTCTCGTTCACTCTCTCCACATGAATGCGTGATCTTCAGCAGGGGTATACTGTCCCTTCTCTTTCAGGAATGGGGGTATATTAAGGTGTACTCCAGAAGGAAGCAAAGGATGAATGGTAAATCCCTTAAAGACTGCTGACATACACCAAACTACCATTCGGGGCAACTCCTGTGACCGCTTTTACTGTGTGCCTGTTCTTGTAGTTACTGTAGGTGTGTGCCTGTGACTTCATATCCTTTCCCGGAACATCCTGGGTGACTTCTGTTGCATCTATCACAAGACGACAGCAGTTGAAGTCACCAAATGTAGCAGGCATAGAAGATTTGCACTTCAGCAGAGACGGAATCTTCCCTGCCATCATGCCCTCAAAAAAAACTTCATGAAGAGTGAAGATGTGCGTCACTACAATGTTATGGATGGTAGCCTTGCTCGTACAGAACCTGCTAGGTCCAGTAGGGGACTGTTCATCTTCAGCTTCATCAGTGTGACAAACAGCTGGTCTCGGCGGGATATAGCTCCTGGTACCCATCCATCTACATATGACAGGTCAAATCGCTTGAGCGTGGCATCTATTGCATTAAACACGTCCCCCTTCAATGATGTGTACATCAACATCTGTACAAACACAAATAATTAATAATGTACTACATGTACAATACATTGAAGCAAAACTACATATTACTATGAATTAAATGATAGTGAATGTATCACACAATCAGATGCAAGGTCATGCGATTGTATTTTGGTAATATATACACTTTTACTTGCCTTTGTTTCATCCATGATAACCATTTCGACTGAAAATGGTTGTTTAGTCGCTTTAAGATGCACCAATTCTTCCTCTCGCTCTTTGATACGTATTTCTAGATCCTGCAAAAAACAATTGTTTAATCCTCGCTCATGCATCAGAAAGCAAATTCCCAAGCAAATAAAATAATCTTGTCCCTTACAGCTATCTTTGCTGCAATTTGGTCGTAAGCCAACTTATATGGATGATCATGGTTTACCATCTCCAAAGCTTCCACGCCCATTTCACGCTCATTGGAAGCTTCACATAGTTTGTTCTCATCGCGGCGTACAAAACCTTTAATGACGATCTGACCAGCGTGTGTGTGTGTGTGTATATGTGTATGTGTATGTGTATGTGTGTGCGTGTGTGTGTGTGTGTGTGTGTGTGTGTGTGTGGAAACAGAAGCGTGTGTTGGGTGGAGTCAATACGTGCACGTAGATTGTGGCGTGCGCGGTCGAGGAGTCGCACTCGGTGGAATCGCGGCTTTTGTCTTCTCCATAGATGTGCATCGGCCTGGACCGCTACATAGCCGTGGTCCACCCGGTGGTCTTCAGTCGAGTGCGGGACAACAAGCTGCGGACGCTGGTGTCTGTCCTGGTGTGGGGGCTGACGCTGGGGTATGGAGTGGCCAAGAGTCTGGTGAACACGATGCTGGTGCAGGACGAGCTCTTCAGCGCCATCATTCTCCTGGCCTTCATCGTCATGCTCTTCTCCAATGGGTCCATCATGTGGACGTTGCGGCGCTCAGTGGCAGGGAAGGAGAAGATGCACCCAGTGAAGAAGAAGGCTTTCCGAATGGTCATCATCATCCTGGCCATAAGCGTGATCAACTACCTGCCGGCTGTAGCTCTCATGCCCTTTGTGTCGCACTACAACATTGTGGATTACCGTTGTAAGATCATTGTGAGTGTGTATATCCTCATGGACCTGAGCTGCATCATGGAACCACTCCTCTACCTCACCAAGATGGAGGGCGGCTGTGGCTGCTGCAGACACCGGGCTGAGAGCTCAGATGGGCCTCCGCAGGGTTCTGTGAAAGATATGTTAACATTAATCAATTTTATCATTTATCTTTTGCACATTGTCACAATAAAATAAAAAGTGATTCACAACCAATAACTGATTTATTAGATTTTAACTGTATTATATGCATAAATAATACACATTGTATTTCTTTAGTATGTTTAGTATGGGAGATTTTCAATAGCTAAAGGAGTTTAGTATGTATAAAATATAAGTTGATATTTCTTTTTTGTGAATGTCCTTTTAGTTTTCTAATTATCCGTCCCAAGATAATTCAATGTATTGGATTCTATTGAAATAAAGTTTGCCACATATCATTAAGCTCATGATTGATTGGTCCCCATTGTTTTGAAAGGAGATATGAATAGAACGGAAGACATAAGTGACTAACAGGTGAAGAGGGCGCGAGTACGACAGGCGAAGAGGGCGCGAGTACGACAGGCGAAGAGGGCGCGAGTACGACAGGCGAAGAGGGCGCGAGTGCGACAGGCGAAGAGGGCGCGAGTGCGACAGGCGAAGAGGGCGCGAGTACGACAGGCGAAGAGGGCGCGAGTACGACAGGCGAAGAGGGCGCGAGTACGAGGGCGCGAGTGCGACAGGCGAAGAGGGCGCGAGTGCGACAGGCGAAGAGGGCGCGAGTGCGACAGGCGAAGAGGGCGCGAGTGCGACAGGCGAAGAGGGCGCGAGTACGACAGGCGAAGAGGGCGCGAGTACGACAGGCGAAGAGGGCGCGAGTACGACAGGCGAAGAGGGCGCGAGTACGACAGGCGAAGAGGGCGCGAGTACAGCAGGCGAAGAGGGCGCGAGTACGACAGGCGAAGAGGGTGCGAGTGCGACAGGCGAAGAGAGCGCGAGTGCGACAGGCGAAGAGGGCGCGAGTGCGACAGGCGAAGAGGGCGCGAGTGCGACAGGCGAAGAGTGCGCGAGTGCGACAGGCGAAGAGGGCGCGAGTACGGCAGGCGAAGAGGGCGCGAGTACGGCAGGCGAAGAGGGCGGGAGTACGACAGGCGAAGAGGGCGGGAGTACGACAGGCGAAGAGGGCGCGAGTACGACAGGCGAAGAGGGCGCGAGTGCGACAGGCGAAGAGGGCGCGAGTGCGACAGGCGAAGAGGGCGCGAGTACGACAGGCGAAGAGGGCGCGAGTACGACAGGCGAAGAGGGCGCGAGTACGAGGGCGCGAGTGCGACAGGCGAAGAGGGCGCGAGTGCGACAGGCGAAGAGGGCGCGAGTGCGACAGGCGAAGAGGGCGCGAGTACGACAGGCGAAGAGGGCGCGAGTACGACAGGCGAAGAGGGCGCGAGTACGACAGGCGAAGAGGGCGCGAGTACGACAGGCGAAGAGGGCGCGAGTACGACAGGCGAAGAGGGCGCGAGTACAGCAGGCGAAGAGGGCGCGAGTACGACAGGCGAAGAGGGCGCGAGTGCGACAGGCGAAGAGAGCGCGAGTGCGACAGGCGAAGAGGGCGCGAGTGCGACAGGCGAAGAGGGCGCGAGTGCGACAGGCGAAGAGTGCGCGAGTGCGACAGGCGAAGAGGGCGCGAGTACGGCAGGCGAAGAGGGCGCGAGTACGGCAGGCGAAGAGGGCGGGAGTACGACAGGCGAAGAGGGCGGGAGTACGACAGGCGAAGAGGGCGCGAGTACGACAGGCGAAGAGGGCGCGAGTGCGACAGGCGAAGAGGGCGCGAGTGCGACAGGCGAAGAGGGCGCGAGTACGACAGGCGAAGAGGGCGCGAGTACGACAGGCGAAGAGGGCGCGAGTACGAGGGCGCGAGTGCGACAGGCGAAGAGGGCGCGAGTGCGACAGGCGAAGAGGGCGTGAGTGCGACAGGCGAAGAGGGCGCGAGTACGACAGGCGAAGAGGGCGCGAGTACGACAGGCGAAGAGGGCGCGAGTGCGACAGGCGAAGAGGGCGCGAGTACGACAGGCGAAGAGGGCGCGAGTACGACAGGCGAAGAGGGCGCGAGTACGACAGGCGAAGAGGGCGCGAGTACGACAGGCGAAGAGGGCGCGAGTACGGCAGGCGACGAGGGCGCGAGTACGGCAGGCGAAGAGGGCGGGAGTACGGCAGGCGAAGAGGGCGGGAGTACGACAGGCGAAGAGGGCGGGAGTACGACAGGCGAAGAGGGCGGGAGTGCGACAGGCGAAGAGGGCGGGAGTACGACAGGCGAAGAGGGCGGGAGTGCGACAGGCGAAGAGGGCGGGAGTGCGACAGGCGAAGAGGGCGGGAGTGCGACAGGCGAAGAGGGCGCGAGTGCGACAGGCGAAGAGGGCGGGAGTACGACAGGCGAAGAGGGCGCGAGTACGACAGGCGAAGAGGGCGCGAGTGCGACAGGCGAAGAGGGCGCGAGTGCGACAGGCGAAGAGGGCGCGAGTGCGACAGGCGAAGAGGGCGCGAGTACAGAAGGCGAAGAGGGCGCGAGTACGACAGGCGAAGAGGGCGCGAGTGCGACAGGCGAAGAGAGCGCGAGTGCGACAGGCGAAGAGGGCGCGAGTGCGACAGGCGAAGAGGGCGCGAGTGCGACAGGCGAAGAGTGCGCGAGTGCGACAGGCGAAGAGGGCGCGAGTACGGCAGGCGAAGAGGGCGCGAGTACGGCAGGCGAAGAGGGCGGGAGTACGACAGGCGAAGAGGGCGGGAGTACGACAGGCGAAGAGGGCGCGAGTACGACAGGCGAAGAGGGCGCGAGTGCGACAGGCGAAGAGGGCGCGAGTGCGACAGGCGAAGAGGGCGCGAGTGCGACAGGCGAAGAGGGCGCGAGTACGACAGGCGAAGAGGGCGCGAGTACGGCAGGCGAAGAGGGCGGGAGTACGACAGGCGAAGAGGGCGGGAGTGCGACAGGCGAAGAGGGCGCGAGTACGACAGGCGAAGAGGGCGCGAGTGCGACAGGCGAAGAGGGCGCGAGTGCGACAGGCGAAGAGGGCGCGAGTGCGACAGGCGAAGAGGGCGCGAGTACGACAGGCGAAGAGGGCGCGAGTACGAGGGCGCGAGTGCGACAGGCGAAGAGGGCGCGAGTACAGCAGGCGAAGAGGGCGCGAGTACGACAGGCGAAGAGGGCGCGAGTGCGACAGGCGAAGAGAGCGCGAGTGCGACAGGCGAAGAGGGCGCGAGTGCGACAGGCGAAGAGGGCGCGAGTGCGACAGGCGAAGAGTGCGCGAGTGCGACAGGCGAAGAGGGCGCGAGTACGGCAGGCGAAGAGGGCGCGAGTACGGCAGGCGAAGAGGGCGGGAGTACGACAGGCGAAGAGGGCGGGAGTACGACAGGCGAAGAGGGCGCGAGTACGACAGGCGAAGAGGGCGCGAGTGCGACAGGCGAAGAGGGCGCGAGTGCGACAGGCGAAGAGGGCGCGAGTGCGACAGGCGAAGAGGGCCCGAGTACGACAGGCGAAGAGGGCGCGAGTACGACAGGCGAAGAGGGCGCGAGTACGACAGGCGAAGAGGGCGCGAGTACGACAGGCGAAGAGGGCGCGAGTACGAGGGCGCGAGTGCGACAGGCGAAGAGGGCGCGAGTGCGACAGGCGAAGAGGGCGCGAGTGCGACAGGCGAAGAGGGCGCGAGTGCGACAGGCGAAGAGGGCGCGAGTACGACAGGCGAAGAGGGCGCGAGTACGACAGGCGAAGAGGGCGCGAGTACGACAGGCGAAGAGGGCGCGAGTACGACAGGCGAAGAGGGCGCGAGTACGACAGGCGAAGAGGGCGCGAGTACGACAGGCGAAGAGGGCGCGAGTACAGCAGGCGAAGAGGGCGCGAGTACGACAGGCGAAGAGGGCGCGAGTACGACAGGCGAAGAGGGCGCGAGTACAGCAGGCGAAGAGGGCGCGAGTACGACAGGCGAAGAGGGCGCGAGTGCGACAGGCGAAGAGAGCGCGAGTGCGACAGGCGAAGAGGGCGCGAGTGCGACAGGCGAAGAGGGCGCGAGTGCGACAGGCGAAGAGTGCGCGAGTGCGACAGGCGAAGAGGGCGCGAGTACGGCAGGCGAAGAGGGCGCGAGTACGGCAGGCGAAGAGGGCGGGAGTACGACAGGCGAAGAGGGCGGGAGTACGACAGGCGAAGAGGGCGCGAGTACGACAGGCGAAGAGGGCGCGAGTGCGACAGGCGAAGAGGGCGCGAGTGCGACAGGCGAAGAGGGCGCGAGTGCGACAGGCGAAGAGGGCGCGAGTACGACAGGCGAAGAGGGCGCGAGTACGACAGGCGAAGAGGGCGCGAGTACGACAGGCGAAGAGGGCGCGAGTACGAGGGCGCGAGTGCGACAGGCGAAGAGGGCGCGAGTGCGACAGGCGAAGAGGGCGCGAGTGCGACAGGCGAAGAGGGCGCGAGTGCGACAGGCGAAGAGGGCGCGAGTACGACAGGCGAAGAGGGCGCGAGTACGACAGGCGAAGAGGGCGCGAGTACGACAGGCGAAGAGGGCGCGAGTACGACAGGCGAAGAGGGCGCGAGTACGACAGGCGAAGAGGGCGCGAGTACGACAGGCGAAGAGGGCGCGAGTACGACAGGCGAAGAGGGCGCGAGTACAGCAGGCGAAGAGGGCGCGAGTGCGACAGGCGAAGAGGGCGCGAGTGCGACAGGCGAAGAGGGCGCGAGTGCGACAGGCGAAGAGGGCGCGAGTGCGACAGGCGAAGAGGGCGCGAGTACGACAGGCGAAGAGGGCGCGAGTACGAGGGCGCGAGTGCGACAGGCGAAGAGGGCGCGAGTGCGACAGGCGAAGAGGGCGCGAGTGCGACAGGCGAAGAGGGCGCGAGTACGACAGGCGAAGAGGGCGCGAGTACGACAGGCGAAGAGGGCGCGAGTACGACAGGCGAAGAGGGCGCGAGTACGACAGGCGAAGAGGGCGCGAGTACGACAGGCGAAGAGGGCGCGAGTACGACAGGCGAAGAGGGCGCGAGTACGACAGGCGAAGAGGGCGCGAGTACAGCAGGCGAAGAGGGCGCGAGTACGACAGGCGAAGAGGGCGCGAGTGCGACAGGCGAAGAGAGCGCGAGTGCGACAGGCGAAGAGGGCGCGAGTGCGACAGGCGAAGAGGGCGCGAGTGCGACAGGCGAAGAGGGCGCGAGTGCGACAGGCGAAGAGGGCGCGAGTGCGACAGGCGAAGAGGGCGCGAGTACGGCAGGCGAAGAGGGCGCGAGTACGGCAGGCGAAGAGGGCGGGAGTACGACAGGCGAAGAGGGCGGGAGTACGACAGGCGAAGAGGGCGGGAGTGCGACAGGCGAAGAGGGCGGGAGTACGACAGGCGAAGAGGGCGGGAGTGCGACAGGCGAAGAGGGCGCGAGTACGACAGGCGAAGAGGGCGGGAGTACGACAGGCGAAGAGGGCGGGAGTACGACAGGCGAAGAGGGCGGGAGTACGACAGGCGAAGAGGGCGCGAGTACGCCAGGCGAAGAGGGCGCGAGTACGCCAGGCGAAGAGGGCGGGAGTACGACAGGCGAAGAGGGCGGGAGTACGACAGGCGAAGAGGGCGCGAAGAGGGCGGGAGTACGACAGGCGAAGAGGGCGCGAGTACGACAGGCGAAGAGGGCGGGAGTACGACAGGCGAAGAGGGCGGGAGTACGACAGGCGAAGAGGGCGCGAGTACGACAGGCGAAGAGGGCGCGAGTACGACAGGCGAAGAGGGCGCGAGTGCGACAGGCGAAGAGGGCGCGAGTACGACAGGCGAAGAGGGCGCGAGTACGACAGGCGAAGAGGGCGCGAGTACGACAGGCGAAGAGGGCGCGAGTACGACAGGCGAAGAGGGCGGGAGTACGACAGGCGAAGAGGGCGGGAGTACGACAGGCGAAGAGGGCGGGAGTACGACAGGCGAAGAGGGCGGGAGTACGACAGGCGAAGAGGGCGCGAGTACGACAGGCGAAGAGGGCGCGAGTACGACAGGCGAAGAGGGCGCGAGTGCGACAGGCGAAGAGGGCGCGAGTGCGACAGGCGAAGAAGAGGGCGCGAGTACGACAGGCGAAGAGGGCGCGAGTGCGACAGGCGAAGAGGGCGCGAGTGCGACAGGCGA
Organism: Proterorhinus semilunaris; assembly: GCA_021464625.1. Lineage (NCBI taxonomy): Eukaryota > Metazoa > Chordata > Actinopteri > Gobiiformes > Gobiidae > Proterorhinus > Proterorhinus semilunaris. The sequence goes on along the minus strand of CM038349.1, from coordinate 42,126,812 downwards.
AGAGGGCGCGAGTACGACAGGCGAAGAGGGCGCGAGTACGACAGGCGAAGAGGGCGCGAGTACGACAGGCGAAGAGGGCGCGAGTGCGACAGGCGAAGAGGGCGCGAGTACGACAGGCGAAGAGGGCGCGAGTACGACAGGCGAAGAGGGCGCGAGTACGACAGGCGAAGAGGGCGCGAGTGCGACAGGCGAAGAGGGCGCGAGTGCGACAGGCGAAGAGGGCGCGAGTGCGACAGGCGAAGAGGGCGCGAGTGCGACAGGCGAAGAGGGCGCGAGTACGACAGGCGAAGAGGGCGCGAGTACAACAGGCGAAGAGGGCGCGAGTACGACAGGCGAAGAGGGCGCGAGTACAACAGGTAAAGAGGGCGGGAGTACAACAGGCGAAGAGGGCGCGAGTACAACAGGTAAAGAGGGCGCGAGTACGACAGGCGAAGAGGGCGCGAGTACGACAGGCGAAGAGGGCGCGAGTACGACAGGCGAAGAGGGCGGGAGTACAACAGGCGAAGAGGGCGCGAGTACAACAGGCGAAGAGGGCGCGAGTACAACAGGCGAAGAGGGCGCGAGTACAACAGGCGAAGAGGGCGCGAGTACAACAGGCGAAGAGGGCGCGAGTACGACAGGCGAAGAGGGCGCGAGTACAACAGGCGAAGAGGGCGCGAGTACGACAGGCGAAGAGGGCGCGAGTACAACAGGTAAAGAGGGCGCGAGTACAACAGGCGAAGAGGGCGGGAGTACAACAGGCGAAGAGGGCGCGAGTACAACAGGTAAAGAGGGCGCGAGTACGACAGGCGAAGAGGGCGCGAGTACAACAGGCGAAGAGGGCGCGAGTACGACAGGCGAAGAGGGCGGGAGTACAACAGGCGAAGAGGGCGCGAGTACAACAGGTAAAGAGGGCGCGAGTACAACAGGCGAAGAGGGCGCGAGTACAACAGGCGAAGAGGGCGCGAGTACAACAGGCGAAGAGGGCGCGAGTACGACAGGCGAAGAGGGCACGAGTGCGACAGGCGAAGAGGGCGCGAGTACGACAGGCGAAGAGGGCGCGAGTGCGACAGGCGAAGAGGGCGCGAGTACAACAGGCGAATCTTTAAGTAGAGCGCTCAGAACACAGGGATCGAGGGCGCATGCACTAAAAGTGAGCGCAAAAACCATGACAGAGCGCGTATGTCTCTTCACACGCCCGGGGTTTTCATTTCAGTTGCAGTTTTCGTCCCACAGCGCCCTCTCTCTTCCAAAGTTTGACCGCTCGGTTTTCTTCTTCATTCAGCACGTTACGTCATCAGAATAAGACTGACCAGTCGATCACAGATACACAATGCAGAAGTATCCAGAGCTGACTGAACACGAACATACTGGATTTTTGACACACACACACAAAATGTTTTATTACATTCCAACAACTACGTATTGTAGCCAAGGATCATTTAAGAATATTCAATTTTAATCTTTAATCATTATATATATATATATATATATATAGCTATATTTGAGCAAATCTGTTCAATTAGCACTGGCCAATCAGATTGCAGAACATGGGTCCCAAATCCGAACTCGTCTTCGACAGCCATGGAAAGCGCAAATGTAAGTCCTATTTGGCACGATTTGTCATTTTACAATATTTAATTAATTGATTGACTGCGGAACTTTCCGCAGTCAACCATTGGTTTTCATGTTCTTTATTATTAAACTTCCGTCTTTTTCCTGATTTTCGACACTTTTCACAGCTTTCACAGTTTCAGCAATTTCCACAAGTTATACATCAAAACGTTCCACATGTTTGGGAGATTATTGCTATTACTTTTGGGACTTCAGCAATTTCCGGTTTTTCCGCAATCGGACAAAAATCGGTCGATTTTTCCCATTGACTTATAATGGGGCTTCCACAAATTCATAGTTTTCAGCATTTTTTTCAACATTTTCTGCAATTTCTGCAGTTTGTACATGTTCAGCTTCCACAACTTGTGACTTTTCAAAAAAAAATTGAGTTCTGCAGTTTTCCAGTTTTTTTTCTACGGGCTTGGGAATTCTGCCATTCATTTGTATTGAGAATAGGGTTTTTTACATGTAAACCAGTATAATGCAACTTAATAGGGTTTTTACATGTAAACCAGTATAATGCAACTTAATAGGGTTTTTTACATGTAAACCAGTATAATGCAACTTAATAGGGTTTTTTACATGTAAACCAGTATAATGCAACTTAATAGGGTTTTTTACATGTAAACCAGTATAATGTAACTTAATAGGGTTTTTTACATGTAAACCAGTATAATGTAACTTAATAGGGGTTTTTACATGTAAACCAGTATAATGCAACTTAATAGGTTTTTTTACATGTAAACCAGTATAATGCAACTTAATAGGGTTTTTTACATGTAAACCAGTATAATGCAACTTAATAGGGTTTTTTACATGTAAACCAGTATAATGCAACTTAATAGGGGTTTTTACATGTAAACCAGTATAATGTAACTTAATAGGGTTTTTTACATGTAAACCAGTATAATGTAACTTAATAGGGTTTTTTACATGTAAACCAGTATAATGTAACTTAATAGGGTTTTTTACATGTAAACCAGTATAATGTAACTTAATAGGGTTTTTTACATGTAAACCAGTATAATGTAACTTAATAGGGTTTTTTACATGTAAACCAGTATAATGTAACTTAATAGGGTTTTTTACATGTAAACCAGTATAATGTAACTTAATAGGGTTTTTTACATGTAAACCAGTATAATGTAACTTAATAGGGTTTTTTACATGTAAACCAGTATAATGTAACTTAATAGGGTTTTTTACATGTAAACCAGTATAATGTAACTTAATAGGGTTTTTTACATGTAAACCAGTATAATGTAACTTAATAGGGTTTTTTACATGTAAACCAGTATAATGTAACTTAATAGGGTTTTTTACATGTACACCAGTATAATGCAACTTAATAGGGTTTTTTACATGTAAACCAGTATAATGCAACTTAATAGGGTTTTTTACATGTAAACCAGTATAATGTAACTTAATAGGGTTTTTTACATGTAAACCAGTATAATGTAACTTAATAGGGTTTTTTACATGTAAACCAGTATAATGTAACTTAATAGGGTTTTTTACATGTAAACCAGTATAATGTAACTTAATAGGGTTTTTTACATGTAAACCAGTATAATGTAACTTAATAGGGTTTTTTACATGTACACCAGTATAATGCAACTTAATAGGGTTTTTTACATGTACACCAGTATAAGGCAACTTAATAGGGATGTTTACATGTAAACCAGTATAATGGAACTTAATAGGGGTTTTTACATGTACACCAGTATAATGCAACTTAATAGGTTTTTTTACATGTAAACCAGTATAAACCAGTATAATGCAACCTAATAGGGATTTTGACATGTAAACCAGTTTCAAGGACATCAGGTTTCAAAAGTTTAAAGGATTTCAGGAGTTTCAAGGTTTTAACCATTTCAAGGACTTCAGGAGTTTCAAATATCTATCAAGTATTTTAACAATTTCAAGGCCTTTTCAAGGATTTCAAGGATTTTTCATCTTTTTCCTGATTTTCGACACGTTTCACAGCTTTCAGAGTTTCAGCAATTTCCACAAGTTATACATCAAAACGTTCCACATGTTTGAGAGAATTCTGCTATTACTTTTGGGAATTCTACAATTCACGTTTTTTCCACAATCGGCCAAAAATCGGTCGATTTTTCCCATTGACTTTTAATGGGGCTTCCACAAATTCATAGTTTTCAGCATTTTTTTCCACATTTTCTGCAATTTCTGCAGTTTGTACATGTTCAGCTTCCACAACTTGTCAGTTTTCAGAAAAAATCCGAGTTCTGCAGTTTTCCTTTTTTTTTATACGGGCTTGGGAATTCTGCCATTAATTTGCATTGAGAATTCTGCCATTCATTTTAATAGGCCCATGCATTTTAATAGGACTTCAGGTCTTTCAGACATTTCAACAGTTTCAAGGATTCAACAGATTCAAGGATTCAACAGTTTCAAGGACTTCAACAGTTTCAAGGACTTCAACAGTTTCAAGGACTTCAACAGTTTCAAGGACTTCAGCAGTTTCAAGGATTCAGCCGTTTCAAGGATTCAACAGTTTCAAGGACTTCAGCAGTTTCAAGGATTCAGCAGTTTCAAGGATTCAACCGTTTCAAGGACTTCAGCAGTTTCAAGGATTCAACAGTTTCAAGGATTCAGCAGTTTCAAGGACAGTCAATCTCCATGGCGTCAGCCATGGAGATTGACCTTCAGCAGTTTCAAGGTTTCAACAGTTTCAAGTTTTCCAGGAGTTTCAAGGTTTCCAGGAGTTTCAAGGACTTCAGTGCAATAATGCAACTTAATAGGGTTTTTTACATGTAAACCAGTATAATGCAACTCAATAGGGTTTTTTACATGTAAACCAGTATAATGCAACTTCATAGGGGTTTTTCCATGTAAACCAGTATAATGCAACTTAATAGGGGTTTTTACATGTAAACCAGTATAATGCAACTTAATAGGGGTTTTTACATGTAAACCAGTATAATGCAACTCAATAGGGTTTTTTACATGTAAACCAGTATAATGCAACTTAATAGGGGTTTTTCCATGTAAACCAGTATAATGCAACTCAATAGGGTTTTTTACATGTAAACCAGTATAATGCAACTTATTAGGGGTTTTTCCATGTAAACCAGTATAATGCAACTTAATAGGGTTTTTTTTTTACATGTAAACCAGTATAATGCAACTTAATAGGGGTTTTTCCATGTAAACCAGTATAATGCAACTCAATAGGGTTTTTTACATGTAAACCAGTATAATGCAACTCAATAGGGGTTTTTCCATGTAAACCAGTATAATGCAACTTAATAGGGGTTTTTACATGTAAACCAGTATAATGCAACTTAATAGGGGTTTTTACATGTAAACCAGTATAATGCAACTCAATAGGGTTTTTTACATGTAAATCAGTATAATGCAACTCAATAGGGGTTTTTACATGTAAACCAGTATAATGCAACTCAATAGGGGTTTTTCCATGTAAACCAGTATAATGCAACTCAATAGGGGTTTTTCCATGTAAACCAGTATAATGCAACTTAATAGGGGTTTTTCCATGTAAACCAGTATAATGCAACTTAATAGGGGTTTCTCCATGTAAACCAGTATAATGCAACTTAATAGGGGTTTTTTACATGTAAACCAGTATAATGCAACTCAATAGGGTTTTTTACATGTAAACCAGTATAATGCAACTCAATAGGGTTTTTTACATGTAAACCAGTATAATGCAACTTAATAGGGGTTTTTCCATGTAAACCAGTATAATGCAACTCAATATGGGTTTTTACATGTAAACCAGTATAAACCAGTATAATGCAACCTAATAGGGATGTTTACATGTAAACCAGTATAATGCAACTTAATAGGGATTTTTACATGTAAACCAGTATAATGCAACAGTTTCAAGGATTCAACAGTTTCAAGGACTTCAACAGTTTCAACAACTTCAACAGTTTCAAGGACTTCAGCAGTTAGAAGGATTTAACAGTTTCAATGTTTCAACAGTTTCAAGGACTTCAGGAGTTTCAAATATCTATAGAGTATTTTAACAGTTTCAAGGCCTTTTCAAGGATTTCAAGGATTTTTCAGCTAAATTCCACATTAGATCTGTTCCGCAGTCAATCGCAATGGCTTCAGCCATTGCAAGTTTCTAGTTATCTTTAACGTTCAAAAATGTATTTGATGTTTATTTTATTAAATTTGGTATAGAACTCGGGACTGTAACATCACGTGAAAGTAGCTTTTCACATTCTGACACTATGGAGTGATAGTATTTTGGCTATTGTATGACAATGATGCCAATGGAAGTTTGAATTTAGCTGTAAAAATTGCGGGTTAGCATTGTATTGATATTCCATGAAATTCTTGATAGATATCTATGCATGATTAAACACATTCCAAAATTTAACAATAAGGTATAGCTTCAGACTAGCACAGTAACCTTTAGGCAAGAAGATCTGGAGATGACCTTACAGCCTGGATATTCCTTTAGAGGACTATTTTTATGCAGAGAGGACAATAAAGATAATTATGTCTTGTTTATCTGTTCAATGTTTAGTTCTACGGTTGACCTTTTTAGGTTCTATTTTATAGGAAATACTTAATGAAATACTGGAACGCTTAATGACCAGACTTCAGTGGGCCTTGCTTCAGCCAACGGTGGATTTGGATTATCTGGAGTATGCCTGCAATCAGGAATACATCCTGATTCATGCAGCCTCATGCGTGTTTCAGATTCCCACTCCTATTATTGAAGGTCTTGAGAATTTAGCCAGACTTGTTCAGTCTGCCATTGAACAAGAGCACCGTCCAACATACTTTAGTCTGGAGCAAGGTGAAAGAGGAAGACCCAAGTTTGTTTTTGCTACAGACTTTCTTCAATATCTCTTGGAAATACCTCTGCCCATAAAGTGTGTGGCCAGTCTTTTGGGTGTTAGTGAAATGACTATATACAGGAGGATGAAAGAACAGGGGATTTCCACCAAAACAACATACTCTTCCATGTCTGATGAAGAGCTGGACTACAAAGTTGCTGCTGTTAAAGCATGGGCGCCCTATGCAGGTTATAGACTTGTTAAGGGAATGCTATTGTCTGAGGGCTTCCGTGTTCAGTGGCATAGAATCAAAGGCTCTTTGCACCAAATAGACTCTGCAGGTGTTCTCTCCCGACTAACATCCATGGGGAGCACAGTGAGACGAGTCTATTGTGTCCGGGGTCCTTTGTCACTTGTGCACATCGACACGAATCACAAACTAATACGGTTTGCATTGTTTTATATAGATAAAACTTCTTAAACATAACACATTTTAGCTACACTACTCTCAAATTATAGTTTTGTTCTTTGGCAGTGCTAGTTTAGCCCTAAATTAGATGACTTTTGATATTCATAAGTGTAAATATAAATATTTTAGCTGGTACTAATGTCTCAACTAATGTCATGTATGATTTACAGTAATATGTGTACTTTTAGATACAATATTGTGATATTCGGAAATGTGGATGGCTACTCTAGAAAGGTGAATATTTTATGATTTAACTGTTGTGTATTTGATATGAAGTGAATTGAAGTTATTTGCCATTTTTAGGTTCTTTACCTGCATGCACCAAGCACAGCTCTTGGTCTTTTTCTCGATGCAGTGCAGCAGTTTGGATGGCCATTAAGGCAAGACTTTAATTGTTGACTTTAAACTTTAGAAAACATCCTGTCTAATTATTTTTACTTTTAAATTGTAATAAGTAATGTAAAGAATGGGATGACATTTAAAACAAAGCACATAGTATTACAAATAGCTATTAAGAATTTGCATTCTTACTCTTACTGTTCTAATGCAGAGTAAGAGGAGATCAAGGAGTAGAGAACCACGGAATAGCACGGTGCATGTTTTCAGTGCGAGGCCAGGACGGGCCAGCTTTGTCTCGGGAAAAAGCGTACATAATCAGAGGTCATTTGAAATATTTGTATTGATTGATTTTAACCCTTATTAGTCAAATGTATACCTTTTTTTTTTTAGGATTGAGCGCTTGTGGAGGGATGTGTGGATGGCTGTCACACAAATATACTATGAGGTTTTGCATGGACTTGAAGAGGAAGGCCTCCTTGACCTTGGCAACCCTTACCACATGTTTTGTGTACACTACGTTTTTTTGCCTCGCCTGAACGACAATCTTGCCAAATTCTGTGATGGGTGGAACACTCATCCACTGCGCACAGAGCAAAACCTGTCCCCCAATCAGCTCTGGATTATGGGTCATATTCAGAGTCCAACTATGGACCCAGAGGTAAACAAAAAAACTCTAACATTGTACAGGGTACTGTTGTCAATAAGCGTATTCTTTAGTGCTGGACGAAAGGATGGAGACTCGGTATATTATAATCCAAAATCATTACTTTATTTCCTATTACAAACTAAAAGTACATCTGTTCAGCTGACCTCCATGTTGACCAAGCAGATCCCAGGGGGAGAAGTGAGGAGAAGGGGAGAGCGCTTCTCAAGCAGGACAAGATATAGTAGGTGTGTCTTCCCCCCAACCAATCAGCTCTCTTGGAAATGTCTTATCGTCACTTCTTCTTCTGCGCAATCTGACTCCTCGTTTCAACACACTGCCCCCCAGTGGATCAACCGTACATACAAACAGAAACAAAATGTCCGCCAATTGAAATGAACCTCAAAGCACAGTTTACAGATCAACACAGTTATATAATCACTAAAACCTAATATGACAAATATGTATATAAATAATCCAATAGTACCTGTAGGAAGCCTACATTAATACCTATTTAACACTTAACAGAGATTTTCGTTTAAATGCAAGACCTCTTTGCAACTTAATGTAATATAACATTTAACATCAATTGTGATCAATAATTACGTAAAGGCAACAGAATACTGCACTTGTAGGCGGAGAAATATTATAAACTAAATGCACTGCATTTAGGAACCAAGTACATCCATGTAGTTATTCCATAGATCACCACTGAAGAGAAATAAATGGTTCTGTGTGGCCAGAGAAAAGTGTGGAGATTCATTGTCATGTTATTTTATAAATCAACATACACTTTCTTCATCCATCTATATTTATTCATGATAAAGCTGGAGTAAGAGGATGGCTGGTTGAAAAAGCGCTGCACTTCATAATTCATCCATCACCCAAATAATCAACAGAAGTAGTCTCACATTCTTTGGAATACATAGTATATTTATTTAAGCTGCTGACACCTTGTTGTAAATGTGTGGCTCAGAACTACTCTATGTATGTTGCAGCTTGATGGGGTCAATTCTATTGACTGGGAAGATGCAGGCATTCCCAGTGAGTCCCACCATGGAATTGAAGTTCCTGACATCTCAAGTCCATTTACACAAGAGGAAATGGAACAGTTAGAAAGGAACATTGATCCTCGAGGACAGTCTCAATGCTTTGGCAAAGACATTTATTTGAACATGGTGCAATACATGCATCAATTTTCAACATAGCTGCATAAACAAAGTTGTAATTTCTTTTCACCCATCACGTGGTAATCCTTTGTGTCAATAATTCTTTTGATAATACATTTGAGAAAGTTTGCATTATGGTGATGAAAGTAATTTGTATAGCTAACATTGCAAATAAAGTCTGGTATGATGGAAATGAGATCATTTTTTATTGACATTAGAAACATTTGTTTTGGTGTGTGTTTTTTAGTCTATTATTCAATGAATGAATTATTATTATTCAATTGAATGAATTTTAATAAATTAATCAGATTCTTTGTAGCAGACATAGTTTTTCATATAGATTTAAAATGGCTTTGTAACAGGGCCATTGATTTACTTTTCAAAACTGAAACTGACAGGTCCTGGCTTTTCATTTTAAAGTACTTTTTAAAACCCTACATAAAGACCCATGAGTCTTACTTTTTCAAATATCCCCACTAACTACAGAGATGTGGGTGGGGATGAAAGTTTTCAAAGCCCTCGAGCCTCAGTTACAGAACCAACATGCTGAAATCAATCAAAAAACAACAGAACTTAACTAATAACACTGTTGTAACAAGGTTGAACGCTTAAGGTGAATTTGCATAGTATATCCTGTTCAAATCCTACCAAATGCATTTCCAAAGCGCACGGCAAGTGAAAGCACACGTTTAAATTCACTAAGTGTGGTCATATATGCAATGTAATGGTCTTAGCGCATGCACTAACCACCGGAAAGCATATTTCATGATCTTTCTCGCGGCAATGATTATACTTTACATTAATCCAAAACTGATTTTTTTCACTGGGTAATAGTGGCTTGTGTGCTTGGCCAGTTATCCACTGGAGCAGAACTGGAACTGTGAAAGGTTTGTTGTTGTTTTCCAACTCAGTGTCTTCCTCACTTGGGCCAAGAGGTCCAGCGGCCTCATCTAATAATAAATATATATTTGTAATAATCATCACCAAGAACGACACATTTTTTGGTCACCTACCATCATCTTCCAATTGTTGAAGATAATCTTGGAAGTGATTGAGTATGTCTTGCTCCAGAGTTCGCTTTGTGGTTCCTTCTCCACTGAAGACAGGTCGTAGGCAAGCCACAAGCCATCATGAAATTGGCATCTGGCTATTCATACAATTGTAAATAAATAAACAAATGAAAGTTTAAAAGTTACAAATACAGTATATTTTATATAGTGTACCTTATTATCTTTAAGTGGAACAAACAGTGGGCGGCATACATTTACATGTTGTTCAATCATAGGCAAAAAGTTGTACAACTGTAAACCTTTTCGCATCTGGTCCAGCAATGGTAGAAGTCGGGCAAGAGAATGAAGACTGATAGCTCTATAAATAAATAAAAAATTGTGGAGCAAGCATCCTCACATCAAGAATGAGAAATAAATGCAGCCACCATTACCTTATCATAGCATCCTTTTTGTCTCCGTTGATGACTCCGGTGTAGCCACAGGAAATAATACCATCAGCGTGATCCAACAGCTGCTCATTTGTGGCTGCCCTTACCTAATAAGATACAATGTTTTGTTGCTCAACATTGATTCAGGCCTGGCATTGTTTTTGTCTAACATCAATATTTTGCAATGTCAATGGATGGTCAAAACATGGCCAATTTGATTAAATTCAATGCAATAACTATCAAGTAGATAAATAAATAAAATAACCTTTTCAATTAATTTGTTCGCTTCAGGATCTGTGACATCTTCAGGCAACACTTTCTTACAATCAAAATTCCCAGTTGCAAGATAGTTGTAGCTCCAGTTGTGCATGAAAGTTGGTGCTGGCCCTCCCTGTGCCAAACTAACTGCCATCATTTCTCCAAAGATTCTACATATAAACACAAATGTTTTATTAAAATCGTGTACATGAACAATTGACAACACGATACACAAAAAGTATCATACCTGAAATGATCATCTTCAAGGTCTGTTATTGAATAAATCGGATTCTTTCCTCGGCCATCGGTGCCAGGTTCAAAATATTGCAGTTCAATCCCACTTATTACGTCTACAATTGCCAAAAAACACACAACTGTAAAATATGTAAAATGTATGTAAATGAACAGATATAACAAGAAACAAAGTACCAGTGAGAAATTCTTTTCGTATGGCTCCTGTGTCTACACCAGGCTCGCCAACAAATTCGACACTTAAGGAGCATTTTGGACTACTTCTTTTTTGTCTCTTCCATTGTTGAATAGAACGCTGAAAAAAGTTCACTCGTGTGACAAACACACTGAATATCTCAGTGACGGCGACTCTCAGGGATAACTCATGCAAAAGGTCGTCAAGGCTGAAAATAAAAGACATGTGCCCAGTCTTAATTACTTGTTTTATTTGCATTGTAAGACAAACCCTCACCTTGGATCTCCATTGACTTTCGCTGCTTACGGTCGGAGCACTTGGTTGTATTGTGGGTGCGTGCCTGAAAGTTTGGGAACTCCTGCTTTAGACCAGTACAGTATACGTTCAGTATACCTAATACATAAAGTACATCTTATTCATCACCTACCTCTCACCGCAGACACTTGCATGCACTTCAATCACATCAGGGGGGAATTCATTTTGACAAATAGGGCAGGATGCATCTCCAAACTAAGAAAAATGTAAACTTCTTACAGATGTTCCTTGGTTCAACTTTTGCAAACTTAATTGACCTGCTTTACATCCTTAGACTACTTCATGTAGCCTTTTCCATTTCAACAAAGTCGCTAAAATATGTAAAGCAGGTAAAAAACATACATATTTTCCGGACTATAAGTCGATCCGGAGTGTAAGACGAACCGGCTAAAAAATGTGTCCAATGAAGACAAAACAGACTAAATTGCTGGGTCGCAGGTTCTACAATGTGATGATGTCACCGTACCAAGGTACACTTTCACAAGTCGTAGCTAAAAATTAAATGTATGAATTCCAATTCCAATATCAGTCACTGGGTCCATGATCTCTCTGTACAAGACCAAACATCCATCCATCCATATTCTTTCACGTTTCGGTTGCCGGGTCGTGGGGGCAGCTGTTGGAGCTGCACCAGCCCCTATGGCTCCTCCTGCAGGTGGTGGGTCCACAGAAGGACGGCCTCATGGTTCTAACCGGGCCTGTTGGTCTCTCATAAGGGGCTTCTGAACCGCTCTTTGTCTGACCCGTCACCTAGGACCAGTTTGCCCCCGACAACAGAGCTCCCAGGATCATTCAGGCTCAAACCCCTCCACCATGTTAAGGTGGCGTTTCCAGGAGGGGACCAAACATTTCCTCAAAAAAAAAATGTTTCCTCTATATAATAGTATAGGCATTTAGAATGCTGTGATGTTGCCCTCTAGAGGCATGTAAAATTATATATTTGAATTTTAAAAAAGTAATAGCAATTATGAAAAATGTGCAAATTATAGTCCCGAAAATACGTTACTAAAGAAAATATTTTTTAATAGTGACTTTGGGAGGCAAAACATTTGGGGCATCTGGTTCCAGTTCACTGTTATCCTGGAGACACTATGTGAAAAATACACCCACACATACATTACTTGAGTATCAATTGTAAAATGTCTGTGTAGGCTCTCAGTCGTACAGGAGTTGTCCATCTTCAATCAAGGTTCTTGAGTCCTCTTCTGTACTCCGTAGTTGAAGAGCTGAACGTTTTGCCTATCATCCAAAAGTGCAGCTTGGCTCAGTCCCTCCCCTCTATTAACAGCCACTCTCACATGTGGGTAAACATCTTTACACTCTCACCTGTGTTAACCCACAGGTGAGAGTGTTTACCCATTCTTAAGGGGAGGAGGGACTGAGTCAAGCTGAACTCCTCCCTGTGGTCTTTATCTGGGCTGCAGGCTGAACTGTCGTTGACAAAGCCTTTTGGATGAGAGGCGAAACGTTCAACACTTTAAGAGTACAGAAGAATCTTCATTGAAAATATCAATTGTAAAGTAATGTATTACTTTGATGCATATGTAACTTACATTGTCAAGTTCTTTGTTGGACTCATTGTCTTCATGTTGAGTTCCACAACATACTGCAATGTGACCGGTCAAAAAAGGCAAAGGCATTTGTTCATTGCACTTGCTGCAAGTCGCTTTTGGCATTTTTTCAAACTCCTTGGAACTTAGTGCCAATGGCGTTTCATCAATTTCTTTTTGGAGTGGTACTATAAAAAGGATGGATTTTCCCATATTACTAGCATTTTGCACAAGAGCCCCAGTATAGCCCTGTGCCTCTGGTGTCACTACAGTTAATGGTCTCTGTCCACATCCACCTGTAAGAACATCACAACAAAACATATGAGAAAACTCTATAATGTGTGTTTCAAACAGCTAACAACAGTAATACAATACCCATTGCTTTGTATAAGAGCCATCCTCCTTCAAGGGCTTGCATTTTAGGGAATTCAAGACAGATCATCTCGGATAACTGTAAAAATAAATACATACTATAATGCTCATCAGAATAGTTTTTTCTTATGTCATTCTTCATCTTGGGGAAACGTACTGAATCAACTATGATTATAAGTCTTCAAAGATACAACAACAAAGACTTACTTCTGCATGACTGGTATTGTCCAGCACCACCAAGCTCCTCTTTCCCAAACCTGCTTTTATGAGTGAGATCTCATCCTTTGGTTTTGGAGTTTTAGTCATCGTTTTTGGGAGAAGATAAAACGGCACAGTGGCCTCCTTAGCGGCCTTTCTTTTTGCAGCCACAAACCTGCTTTTGCCACGACTTTTAGAAAAAGCACCTGGAAAAGATCTAAAACAATACATAAACCATTTTCAGTAGACATCATGCAAAATGAGTACTTGATTAGTACATTTGTATAACAATGTTAATAAAATAATAAAAATTAAACCTGGACATTTCCTGCATCACTGATGGCCTTGGCTGGTTGCTGCGATGTGGCACTGGCAACCTTGAAGATGAAGCATCACCTTGACCACTCGGCACTTCACTGTTTATAGTAGGGCCTTGACCACTCTGTAGTGTACTGTTTATTACAGTCATTAAGTTGTGAGCAGTGTTTAAAATGTCTCTCATAGAGGTCTAGGAAAAAATAAAAACATTTAAATTAGTAACAGCAGCTTGAGAAAAGCGGAGCAACGAGGTGCAGATGTTGAGGAAAATCTTCATAAATAATACAAATTGGACATTGGCTACCTGAGTGTGTGATGCGTGTTTTCAAATTATTATTATTTTTAATTAGTAACAACAGCCCATTGTATGACGTGGGAATCTCTCCATTGTGAGATTGTTACGTAAAGAAAGGAGGCGCCATCATGTGTCGATAAAAAGGTGCTATAGTTCATCTACCGAATGCTACACGTTTCTTAATCATTGCCAAGTTTATAACATCATAAAACCTGAATAATTTTAACTTTAGGCACAAAAAAAGTGCAACGTTTGATACAAATAAGCTAACGTTGATGGACACTTAATCGTAGCATTTTATTACTTTACTCAAATATGTATGCGAGTGTGTGTTAAAGGAATATAAAACTACTATAACAACAAATCAATTGTTTAGCACCGCGGTGCAATTATGTACACCAAAGAAGCCATCCATGAAAAAAACTTACATGTGCGTTTTCCATGTTGTCAAGTCCATGAAGAATTCGCGGGAAGCTTCTTCTTTTTTACTTTTCACTTGTGCATACCGCCCCCTATAGTCCTAAGTTGTCATCAGGTACTGATTTAAAAAATATATAATTATATTTATATTTACGATTTTATGTCCTATTATTATTATTATTATCATGATCATGATCATGATCATTATCATTATCATTATCATTATCATTATTAATTAAAATCGTAAAAAAAAAGGGAAAACGCAAGAATTCAAATAGCAAACGTGGACCGATACACAAGTAACAGGTATCAGAAATTAGTGCTCCGGGAGGTCTAATTTTGGGTGGCGTTGGCAAGAGAAAATAATAAAAGATGGCTCAGTGGCGCCCCCTCAAACAGGCAGTTTACATTGAGTCAATGAGAGCCCGGTGGCAAAAAATGTCATGGTACAAAGTTGACACTGGCCAGGGTCATAGACCACGTCAGGACATGTCAAAAAAATATTATGAGCCCGGCCTAAACTCTACAGGAAGTCGGCCATCTTGGCCCAAACCTCGCACCGTCAAAATCGTACCTGTTGAACTTGTGACCCCTGATCCCCGAGTTTTCAATCAAAAGCTTCAATTTTTGGCCAAAATGTCCCAGACCCATGTGGCTTTCCAAATCCTCATTTCAATTTTGGAAATATTATTGGGCGTGGTCATGACAAGGCCGCAACTCAGAGGCCATTTTCAACCAAATTCAAAGTCTCATATCTTTCACAGAGTTTGTCGGATTGCAACGGCCCCAATACGGCGCACGTGCACATTCTCGAGCTGGACCTAACCATGTGCAAACGCAGCCACTATGGCCAAAAATGACCCACTGGCGCCCCCTTCAAGGTTTTTTCTTGAAAAATTCCAATAAAAAAATCCGGATGGTATGGAGTTGTGAAAATAATCACACAGGCCTTCCCCGTCATAGGGATCGCGTCGGCCTTAGTCAGAGCTTTCCGAAAATGTATAACATGTGGGGGTCAAGGCAACCAGTCCACTTCTACAGCCTGATCAAAGTGGCAGTATAGCGCCACCTGATGTTTTAAGATGTCTTTTAAGTGGCTTGTAAGTGGCCCGCCCATCCTCCGTGGAAATAGCCAGTGTTCTTCTTCTGGCAGCATGTTGGCCTCTGTCAGAGTTGCCACTGTCAGAGTTTCTCATGAAAATTGAAAATTTTCCCAAATATCCCCTTTAATCACAAAAGCCACACTTTTAGACTCATACGTAGATATACTAACCCTCTGTGACAGAAAGAAGCTTTAATTTGGACGTGTTTGCCTCCAAATTGAGCTTTTTTGGACTTTACAGTCATAGGAAGTTCACTTAGGCTGTTTCCTGTCCGTCTCTGCGTGTTCCTCGTACTATGTGGCTCTCACCAAAGTATTCCTTCATCTATCGAGAGTTCTGCGGGGCTGGAGCACCTTTTCAGATCGTTGGCCGCCCGGGGAATTAGCCCTAATTAAAAATGTTTCAATAAATATTGCCTGCACTGCAATTTCGTTTTGTGAAAGCTCGAGTGCTAAACTTTCGTAAGATTTATGTATAAATCGCTGTGCTGTTGTGTAAGCCTGTATAGCTCCATTGGTAGAGTGCAGGGTTTGCACTGTCATATTGCCGGTTCAATCCCCACCATGACTTTTCTTTTTTTTTTTTTTTTTTTACGCAGTACCTACTGGGAAGAACCTGAATCGGCAACTATGCTCCCACCCTCATTAAAAACAGGGAAATGACCCACACGTTGTACCACATGCCGTTTCATAAGATATTTCACATTTCGGCTGCAAAATAAATCTGCTTGTGTAGCTACATGGGTAGAGTGATAGGTTCCCAACCATGGGATTGCTGGATCAATTTTCACCTTGACTCTTTTTTATTTTATTTATTTTTGACTCGGCAACTACTGGGAAGAACATGAATCGGCGCCTATGGTGCCACCCTCATTAAAAACCTTAGTTCCATGGGTAGAGTTCTGGACTCACAATCACAAGTTTGCTGGATCACTTCCAACCTTGACCTTTTTATTTGTATTTATGTTTTTATTTGATTTTTTAATAGCCACCTACAGGAAAGAACATAAATGAAACAATGGAGGTGGGGGGGGGGGGGGGGGGGGTGGGGGGGGGGGGGGAAGCATGACTGGAAATGACCTCTCTCCTCCAGTGGCGTGCAAGGACCTAATTTAGAGCATATTAGTCCCAATGTGACACAGAGTTATAGCTCAGTGATAGCGTGCTGGTCTTTGGTGCAGTAGGTTGCCAGTTCAAACACAGCTTGGATACTTTTCTAATGCCTTCTCTTTTCACATGGGCTGCTGCACTCTGAGCCTGATACAACTCAAGAATGAGGATCAAGTTATGTAGACACAATTATTTAATTGTCCACTTTTCTACGTTGCACTCCCTTTTTCCTCTTTACTTACTGTTTTCTATAAATATAAGAGTGCAGGATGTTTCATAAGATTGATATACGTTTAGTTTCGCAGTTTGTTGCAGCTTGGCTAGCTCCGTAGGTAGAGCACAGGGATACCAATCATGAGGTTGCCAGTTCAAGCTCAACCATGGCTCCCTTTTTTTTACTTTTGTAGTTTGGACTGGACATCTACTGGGAAGAATATAAATCAAACTCAGGGATTTAGAGAAAAGTAGCCCACATCAGGTGTACTTCTGTATGAGGTTATTGTTTACCTGTCTCTGGTTCGGGAGGTTACCAATTCAAATATGACTTGGACATATTTCTAATGTTTTTTTCTTTATTTTTTGATAGATTTACCTAGTGCCAAAAAAAAAAGTCAAGGTCGGGATCGAACCAGCACTCTCGTGGTTGGAAGCCCGGCCATATGAGCCATGTGCTCTACCTATGGAGCTAAACGAGCAGAACAAATGGCTTCAAACGCATGTATATCAATTTTATAAGCAACCCGGCTTTTTTGCGGCTTTATAGGCTAGGCATTATTTCATGAATCATTTCGTAATCGGGGCAAATTCGCCTGGGTGCCCAAAAATTTGAGTGGGTGCTCCAGCCCCGCAGCACCCACGGGATCGGCGCCTATGATTTGGCCTACATAAACATGTTTTTCCTCAGCATTTTATGGGGGAGGAGGGATAACAATGATTGTGTATGAAGGAAAGGCTACATAGTATATGCATAGAAGAAATGGGGGACAGTAGGGAAACAATTTACGCAAAACTGGGCAGAAATGTCGAAAACAATAGGGAAAATGGAGGGGGGAAAAATGACCTTCAATTACCTCTCTCCTCCAGTGAGGAGATTTAGAGACAAGTAGTCCACATCAGGCCATCATTGTTATGGAGGTATAGCTCAGTGATAGTGTGCTGGTCTCTAGTGCAAAAGGTTGCCACTTCAAACATGGCTTAAACACATTTCCAATACTTTTTCTTTTCACATGGCCGCTGCACATATAAGCAAAATCACAATCTCATAGTGCACAAGCACAGCACTCAAAGGTCAATTGGGATACATGTGCGGTCTCTCACTAGTCCCAATGTATACAGATGGTTTTACTACAGGTTTGGCAATATTTACAGAATATTTTTTTACTCAAGGCAATATCGCGTGCGTGTCCACAGATTTGAGTGGGTAATCCAGTCCTGCAGCACCTGGGGCAAGAGTGAGGCCGGGGTGTGACGAAGGATCAGGCGAAAGTAGGCCGCGTTAAGGAGCAAAACAGACCGGGTTGGGTGCAAGGCCGAGGCCAGAGCAGATTTGGGCGAGAGCGGGCGGGGGTGGTCACAAGTGGAGGCGGTCGCAAGGGGGGGCGGTCGCATTCGCAAGGGGGGACGGTCGCAAGGGGGGGCGGTCGCAAGGGGGGGCGGTCGCAAGGGGGGCGGTCGCAAGGGGCGAGGGCCTTTATCGCCGCGAGCGGCTTTAATTATTATTATTATTATTTACAGAATAAAATAACAAGACAAGCTTCAAACCCCCCCAGCCACTCCCCCTTGCATTCATATCATGATCACAACCACAATCAGCCACACATTTCTTCCTAAGAAATAAAAACTCCGGATAAATCTAAAAGGTCATTGACAAAAATTAACCAATTTTTAACATTCCTCCCACAGCAATGGTTTGTCTCCTATGGAGGATTGAAAGTGCCACAATTAAATAAATAAATACACCATTAAATAATTAAATACATGTGTCATTAATTAATTAAATGTTTCATTAATTAATTAAATATGGAATTAAATAAATAAATGCACCATTAAGTCATTAATTAATTAAATGTGTCATTAATTAATTAAATTACCAATGATTCTGTGTAAAAAAAAAAAAATAATTATTTATCTATATTTAATTAATTATTTCATGGTCCTGTGTTGCAGTGTTTCATGAATTAATTTTATCTGTCAAACTCGCCCATCAAAGTTTGAGGGGTGGGTCCTAACACCTGATTGGTCATCCTGCTCATCGAGTCAAGGCAAATCAATTCCAGAATAATGGATTGATGCAGATTAGTGAACATACTCCGATACGCTGGGTGGCGCTATTCTCCCTTACGTAGGTTTGAATACTCAAGCAAAAACAACTAAACACAAGCCTCAATCACTCCATCAAGGGATGTCAAGAAATAACTTTTTTTAAATTAATATCTGCTGTTTCTCAATAATCGTAAAGAGCACTCATCCGCCCGGTAGGTGGCGGTAAAACCAATGGATGCGGTACATTGCGACCGGGGCATTGAGGCAACGGCACATTCCGACTAGCACCCCTGTAGAGTACTTCTTCTAAAATTTCGGTCGCGAATTTCGGCGCGAGTACGACAGGCGAAGAGGGCGGGAGTACAACAGGCGAAGAGGGCGGGAGTACAACAGGCGAAGAGGGCGCGAGTACAACAGGTAAAGAGGGCGCGAGTACGACAGGTGAAGAGGGCGGGAGTACAACAGGCGAAGAGGGCGGGAGTACAACAGGCGAAGAGGGCGTGAGTACAACAGGTGAAGAGGGCGCGAGTACAACAGGCGAAGAGGGCGGGAGTACAACAGGCGAAGAGGGCGTGAGTACAACAGGTAAAGAGGGCGCGAGTACAACAGGCGAAGAGGGCGCGAGTACGACAGGTGAAGAGGGCGGGAGTACGACAGGCGAAGAGTGCGGGAGTACAACAGGTAAAGAGGGCGCGAGTACAACAGGCGAAGAGGGCGGGAGTACAACAGGCGAAGAGGGCGCGAGTACAACAGGTAAAGAGGGCGCGAGTACGACAGGTGAAGAGGGCGGGAGTACGACAGGCGAAGAGTGCGGGAGTACAACAGGTAAAGAGGGCGCGAGTACAACAGGCGAAGAGGGCGGGAGTACAACAGGCGAAGAGGGCGCGAGTACAACAGGTAAAGAGGGCGCGAGTACGACAGGTGAAGAGGGCGGGAGTACAACAGGCGAAGAGGGCGGGAGTACAACAGGCGAAGAGGGCGTGAGTACAACAGGTGAAGAGGGCGCGAGTACAACAGGCGAAGAGGGCGGGAGTACAACAGGCGAAGAGGGCGTGAGTACAACAGGTAAAGAGGGCGCGAGTACAACAGGCGAAGAGGGCGTGAGTACAACAGGTAAAGAGGGCGCGAGTACGACAGGTGAAGAGGGCGGGAGTACGACAGGCGAAGAGTGCGGGAGTACAACAGGTAAAGAGGGCGCGAGTACAACAGGCGAAGAGGGCGGGAGTACAACAGGCGAAGAGGGCGCGAGTACAACAGGTAAAGAGGGCGCGAGTACGACAGGTGAAGAGGGCGGGAGTACAACAGGCGAAGAGGGCGGGAGTACAACAGGCGAAGAGGGCGTGAGTACAACAGGTAAAGAGGGCGCGAGTACAACAGGCGAAGAGGGCGTGAGTACAACAGGTAAAGAGGGCGCGAGTACGACAGGTGAAGAGGGCGGGAGTACGACAGGCGAAGAGGGCGCGAGTACAACAGGCGAAGAGGGCGCGAGTACGACAGGCGAAGAGGGCGGGAGTACAACAGGCGAAGAGGGCGCGAGTACGACAGGCGAAGAGGGCGCGAGTACGACAGACGAAGAGGGCGCGAGTACGACAGGCGAAGAGGGCGCGAGTACAACAGGCGAAGAGGGCGGGAGTACAACAGGCGAAGAGGGCGCGAGTACGACAGGCGAAGAGGGCGTGAGTACAACAGGTAAAGAGGGCGCGAGTACAACAGGCGAAGAGGGCGGGAGTACAACAGGCGAAGAGGGCGCGAGTACAACAGGCGAAGAGGGCGCGAGTACAACAGGTAAAGAGGGCGCGAGTACGACAGGTGAAGAGGGCGGGAGTACAACAGGTAAAGAGGGCGCGAGTACGACAGGCGAAGAGGGCGCGAGTACAACAGGTAAAGAGGGCGCGAGTACGACAGGTGAAGAGGGCGCGAGTACAACAGGTGAAGAGGGCGCGAGTACGACAGGTGAAGAGGGCGGGAGTACGACAGGCGAAGAGTGCGGGAGTACAACAGGCGAAGAGGGCGTGAGTACAACAGGTAAAGAGGGCGCGAGTACGACAGGTGAAGAGGGCGGGAGTACGACAGGCGAAGAGTGCGGGAGTACAACAGGCGAAGAGGGCGCGAGTACGACAGGCGAAGAGGGCGGGAGTACAACAGGCGAAGAGGGCGCGAGTACGACAGGCGAAGAGGGCGCGAGTACGACAGGCGAAGAGGGCGCGAGTACGACAGGCGAAGAGGGCGCGAGTACAACAGGCGAAGAGGGCGCGAGTACAACAGGCGAAGAGGGCGCGAGTACGACAGGCGAAGAGGGCGCGAGTACGACAGGCGAAGAGGGCGCGAGTACAACAGGCGAAGAGGGCGCGAGTACAACAGGCGAAGAGGGCGGGAGTACAACAGGCGAAGAGGGCGCGAGTACGACAGGCGAAGAGGGCGCGAGTACAACAGGTAAAGAGGGCGCGAGTACGACAGGTGAAGAGGGCGGGAGTACAACAGGCGAAGAGGGCGGGAGTACAACAGGCGAAGAGGGCGTGAGTACAACAGGTAAAGAGGGCGCGAGTACGACAGGTGAAGAGGGCGGGAGTACGACAGGCGAAGAGTGCGGGAGTACAACAGGCGAAGAGGGCGTGAGTACGACAGGCGAAGAGGGCGCGAGTGCGACAGGCGAAGAGGGCGCGAGTACAACAGGCGAAGAGGGCGGGAGTACAACAGGCGAAGAGGGCGCGAGTACAACAGGCGAAGAGGGCGGGAGTACAACAGGTGAAGAGGGCGGGAGTACGACAGGTGAAGAGGGCATGAAGAGAACTTCCAATGCAAAGTTTTAGAAAAAGCCAGGTTTTGTCCCTTGATAGATACAGTATTATAAAAGTAGATGGACACACTGGGGACAGATTTGTCACATATCGTCAGAGTGCAAGAAACGAGAATACCACTGGGAGCCTGGGGTTGAACACCTCCATACAAAGGACGGAAGGCCAAAATAACCCTAAAAAGAACTCTGAGGTATGGCCCCACCAAATATGGATTTTCGGGGTCCGACTGATATACTGACATACCAGAAGATATTTTAAGTAATTTAATTTGATGTAACTTTTTCTTAAATCTCTCACATAGCCTATAGTTAAACATTTATTAGTATAGTAATACATGGCAGGCCATTCAATTACACCCATTACATTCCTTATTTACCGGTTTTAGTTCTATTATTTCTTTAGTTTCCCTCTTTTTATCCTGTGCTATTTCACGCACAGTTTTAGCTGTTTTTAATGTATCTCTTATTAAATATTTATTTATTTATTTTTTATTTATTTTATTCATTTATTTTTTATGTTCTCCTAGTGGTTCCTCTGAGGGAGCCCTCTGCCCCGGGAGTGCTGGTTGGCTGTGGCCGTGCGGGCGCTCTCCTGGGGGTGCCTGGATGGAAGCAGGACGTCTCTCCTGCACCTCCTCCGGGCCCCCTGGGTTGGCGCTCTGTGGCTGTGGGCGATGGGCTGCTCCTGGTGCAGACGCTCCTTGGATGATGTTTCCTCTTTCGGTCCATCTGTACTCAGCCTTACGTACTCAACTCTATGTCCATTTTTATTTAAGACTTTTAACTGCTGGGCTGTCTGTACGTATATGTGTCTGTGTGTCTGTGTGCGCGGGTGGTGGGTGGTGGGGACGATTTTTATTATTTTTAATGATTTTTAAGCACTGTAAAGCACTTTGTGTTACATCTTGTATGAAAAGCGCTCTATAAATAAAGTTTGATTTGATTTGATTTACATTCATAATTGTTTAAATTGGACGGCACGGTAGCACAGCGGTTAGCACTCTCACTTCACAGCTATAAGGTCCGGGTTTGATTCCCATCTGGGGCCTTTCTGTGGAGTTTGAAGGTTCTTCCCGTGTCTGTGTGGGTTTCCTGTGGATACTCCGGTTTCCCCTACCACTAAAAACATGGGGGACAAAGGCTACAATTCGGTGTGGCGTGTTTACATGCATAAGGCCTATGTATGTTCATTAACATGCACTGTTAATGAAAAAGAGAAGAAAATTGTCACGGGTTGAAGTAGGACCCAAAATCAGAACAGAGACGGAAAATGGTTACAAGTATTTATTAACGGGAAAATAAGGAATAGCAGACCTAAAGGCAGGTAGGCAGGCAAAAACAAACGGAGTCAAGAGTACCGGTTACAGGACAGAGCCAAAAGCGTCTACAGACTGTAGCAGTGAAAACAAACGAACTGGCAAACGGGCGGTGGAGGAACTGGTGGTCTTCAAGTGCAGGTAACGAGCAGTGGATTGGATGCAGGTGTGCGAGTGATAGGTGGCAGATCCGATGGCTCCGCCCAGGGGAGGAGACAGACAAACACAAAACAGGAGGGAGGGGAGGAGACAGACAAACACAAAACAGGAGGGAGGGGAGAAGTGGCAACACAGGGCCATGACAAAAAGGTGTCCCAGTGCTCCAGAAACGGATCCCAAATCTGATGAAAATCATCTATCTTTCCTTTTAGTTCAAATTAGATTTTTTTCCAATTGAATAATGTTTCAGTACATCATGTAATAAATTAATAAAGTTTTTTTTTTTTTAGGATCAGTCTTCCAGCTATCTAGCTGAGACAAATTCAACAACAGTTTTCTGCTTGTTAGTAAGAACAGCAGTTACTGGTCGTACAAACACAGGGTAATGGTGTAATATCAGACATCAATTTGAAAATGTTAGTCCAGTAAAGCCGTTACTGTTGCTGATATATAGTCACTGGAATAGGACAAAATAGGACAAAATAACTATGCGTCATATCTTCTTGATTATGCATAGTACATGAATGTATCTACTGCTCATGTACACAAGGGATTAGGCGTTTCTGCCTACTCCTTTTGAGCATCATATCCACGTTATTTATTTACTTTGTTCCTATGTAGAACTTTGTGGAATTTAGATGCTCAAATAAGAAAAATGAAATTGAACAACCAACTCTTATTGCATCATAGATGAGAGCTTTAGATAATCAAATAGATTCCGTTAGGGTCTGACTTAGTTCAGGGGTTCCCAAATTTTTCAGGCCGCGATCCCCAAAATCACTTATCAACTTGGGACCTCTTTCTGTAAAATGTTATTAGCATTTATAATAATTTAAGGTGCAAAACATTTATAATCATAATATAATAATAATTATGTTAGTTTGGATACTGTATTTTGATACGGGAAGGTAAGGTAAGGTAAGTAGAGGTAATGTATACTTTATTGTTCCCGTAGGCAAATTTGTCCTCTGCATTTGACCCATCCTTCGATGCCCATAAGGAGCAGTGAGAGGCCACAGTGTCGCCCTGGGACCCATCTCCAGATGTAGAGCCATCTTAATGGTCACCTGGCTGGAGGATTAACCTATTGTACATGTCTTCAATGGAAGCAGAAAATAGAGGAAAACTATAGGCAGACACGAGGAGAACATGAAAACTCCACACAGAAAGGCCCCGCCCGGGGATCAAAGCCCAGACCTTCTAGGAATGAAGCACGAGTGCTAACCTCTGCACACCGTTGACTATTTACGTAACACTACATCTTTAAATGAAGAGGGCTTTTGAAACATAGTCTCTCATATTATATTATATTATTTATTTAAAATCAGGTTTCAGTTCCTATTATGAGCATGTTCTTGAGAATTTGCATTAAATATAAGAGACAAATATAAACAATTAAAAATCCCACCCTTTCCAGAACATATTTGTAAAGGCCTAACTCTACATCACAGATTACGAGGTTGTACAAATAAAAAAACCTACACAGATGAAAGATTTAGTTGTTTACGGATTACATTAGAACACCTGAATAAACTACAGCATTGCGATAATTGCGAACACTAAAATTGCGATTTTGTTTACTGCTGCAGCCCTTCTTTGAACCCACAGAAGTGTGCAGAGCCTTACCTGGCCAGGTCCTGGTCAGATCCCAGTGTGTGGGGGGTAGAGTGGGAGAGGGCCTTTTATAGGGAGTCTTTTTTATCCTCGGGCCCCAGGGAGAGTCAGGACATAACAACTTTAGTTGGTCGCATTGGGCAAGTCTTTTCCTGTTTTCAATCTGTATTTTGTGTCTGATGTAAGTGGAGGAGTGTAAAAACATGTGATGCAAGGCCTCTGCAGCCCAGAGACATCATGCAAGATCTGACTCTTGGTTACTCCAACTGTTTGTGATGGTTCAGGTGCTCGTATAACTGTAGGAATACCATAGATGTACCACAAGACTAGCACAGGAGGACCTCAGGAGTACCACTGAAGAGCACCCAGACAACAACAGATAACATAGAACAGAACGTCATTAAAGCACCACACACAAATTTCTATTCCAGGCGACTGCAAGGGCTGGCACATACCTGTCCTGCAGAGCACCTGTGCTGAACGCTCCAGACCAAATATCATTAGACTGAGATGTCTGATGTATTTCCTGGGATCTACTGTAGCGACTCAGCAGGGTGAAGGCATCAGTCGAGCCAGTCCAGACCTTCTCCAGCTCTTCTCTGAGCCCCTGGTATTTCTCTAGTTTCTCATGTTCCTTTATCTGAAGTCGTTTGGTATTGCTATGTCAACCACTACGGCTTTCCTCTGCTCTTTGTCCACCACCGCAATGTCTGGTTGGTTCATTACCATTCCGTCCGTCTGTATCTGGAAGTCCCACAGGATGTTGGCTCGATCATTCTCTACCACCTTTGGAGGTGTTTCCCACTTTGACCTTGGGGTTTCCAGCCCATACTCGGCACAGATGTTCCTGTACACTATGCCAGCCACTTGGTTATGGCGCTCCATGTGAGCTTTCCCTGCAGCATCTCACACCCTGCAGTTTTGTGCTGGAGTGTCTCAGCACTCAGCACGGTAGCACAGCGGTTAGAGCTCGTGCTTCACAGCTAGAAGGTCCCAGATTTGATTCCCACCTGGACAGGGCCTTTCTGTGTGGAGTTTGCATGTTCTTCCCGCGTCTGCGTAGGTTTCCTCCGGGTACTCTGGTTTCACTAAAACATGTACATTAGGCCTGAATGAATGATGTGCATTCCCAGCGCGCACTGGGGCGGTTTGCAGCGGATCAGCACCTCCAAATCTGAGGCCATGGTTCTCCACTGGAAAAAGGTGGTTTCCCTGCTTCAGGTCGGTGGGGTGTCCTTGCCTCAAGTGGAGGAGTTCAAGTATCTCGGGGTCATGTTCACGAGTGTGGGACGGATGGAGCGTGAGATCGATAGACGGATCGGTGCGGCGTCAGCAGTGATGCGGTCGCTGTATCGGACTGTTGTGGTGAAGAGGGAGCTGAGTCTGAGGCAAAGCTCTCGATTTACCGATCGATCTATGTTCCCACCCTCACCTATGGTCATGAGATTTGGGTAATGACCGAAAGGACAAGATCGCGAATACAAGCGGCCGAAATGAGTTTCCTCCGCAGGGTGGCTGGGCGCACCCTCCGAGATCGGGTGAGGAGCTCAGTTACCCGGGAGGAGCTCGGACTCGAGTCGCTACTCCTCCACGTCGAAAGGAGCCAGCTGAGGTGGCTAGGGCATCTGTTCCGGATGACTCCTGGTCGCCTCCCTCGGGAGGTGCTCCAGGCATGTCCTATTGGGAGGAGGCCTCATGGAAGGCCCAGGACACGCTGGTGGGACTATGTCTCCGAGCTGGCCTGGTGTCGCCTCGGGGTCCCCCCAGAACAGCTGGGGGAGGTGTGCGTGGATCGGGAAGTCTGGGCATCTCTGCTGAGACTGCTGCCCCCGCGACCCGGCCCCGGATAAAGCGGAAGAAAATGGATGGAAGGATGGAATGATGTGTGCTCATGAATGAATGATGGTGGTCAGAGGGACCGTTGGCACAGATGTGTGCAGTCAGTCTCTCCCAACAGAAACTGAAGCTACAAAGGTAGCTTACACCGCCGTGTGTGGAGTGAATGTAAAATGTCTCATGTAAAGTGCTTTGTGACCATGTCTGTGAAAGGCACAATATAAATAAAGGTCTTCTTCATCTTCAAGAGCTGACACCTGGGGTCTTCTCTGGTGTGATAGATCTGGGACTCTATTGCTCTGGTGCTCAAGGCTCCTGTGCAGCCATGATGAGCCTCTGTGCTGTCCTTCAGGCCAGCTCTGTCTAGCCATTTGTAGAAACATAACTGAAGAAGTTATGTTTTGGTGGTACATCCCGTGAAGGGGCTTGTCCTCCCATGACGGGACCTTCAGCGCCTCATCTTCTGTTCCCCATTGTCTGAGTACATCATCTGTTGGAGCCTTGTCCTTGATGTACTTATGGATCTTGGATGTTTCATCCTGGATAGTGGCTCTCACGCTCACTAGTTCTCGGCCTCCTTCTCAGGGTGCAGGATTTGGGGTGGAACCCTCCATGCATGGTTAGGAGCTTTCATGTCTTAACACCTGTGGTCTGTATCTCATCCTTTGGCCGGCTTATTATTCCTGCAGGGTATCTGATTATTGGCAGGGCGTAGCTGTTTATTGCCCTGGACTTATTCTTGTCATTGAGCTGCTTCTTAGTGTGACCCGAGGTACTTAAAAATAACCAATAAAATAACTAAAGTATTAATAAAACCAAAGGACACACAGGTACGTTTTGTAACAGACAGGCAGAGACAGTGCTTTTAAAATATGTAATTAAAAGTTTATTTATAACAGCATAAGGTTAAAAAGGATGATATGTATTTATTTATAGAGAGTAAAATTCAGGTTACTAATGGCCAATATAATAAAAGTATAGTTTCAATTAAAACCTGGCAGCCCCTGGGCCAGAGCCAAACGAAATCTGAAAAACAGATAAGTCTTAAAAAAGAACCAAACAAGGATGGCTTAAGAGGGGGTGGCCCCACCCCAAACAAAACGGAAAGTGCTCCCCACAAACACACTAAATAACAAAAATACCAAGTGCAAAACGGAAAAATGGGCCAAATCCCCCTCCCAAGCACATCCAAGGGAAACTAAATCTAAAAGGCTAAAAGACCCAGGGACTGCTATACAGAACTGGTGCAGAGCTAAAAGGGTTTCTAAAAGCTACAAAACTATACAGACTCAAAACGAAACCCAAAAAAAACGAACTCTAAACAAAACAGTAGCAGGCTAAAATCTGCAATTAAAATGGAAACAAACGTTAAAACTCAAATGCCTTAAATGTAAACAAAGTGCTAAAACACTTGTCCCACCTTAAAATTGTGATAAAAACGGGGGAAAATAGCCGGAGTCCTATAAAAAGCTCTAAAACCAGAGAAGTAAATTAAGATCAGATTAAAAATGCTAAAAGCGAGGGAGGGTAAAACACACCTGTCACCAGCCAGCAGCAGTCGAGACTGAGCACCAGGCGCGGGGGAAATTTAAAGGGAGGCCACTTCCTCCATTAGGCAGGAAGCGGCAACTCCTTATTTGGGAAAGGGAGCCCCCTACTGCCTGCTACATTAGGACCTACCTTCCTGGATTTGGCCGTAGCCGCTTTCCTCGTCACCTCTTCGAGGTTGCCATTTGCTTGTGGGATTCTGAGGTACTCGTAACTGTCCTCAATGTCTGCTATTGTTCCTTCTGGGAGTGAGACCCCCTCTGTGTGAACTACCTTCCCTCTCTTTAGTCACCATCCGACCACACTTCTCTAGTCCAAATGACATCCCAATGTCTGCACTGTAAAGCCGGGTGGAATGGATCAGTGAGTCCATGTCTCGCTCATGTCATCCATGTA
The DNA here is from genome assembly GCA_021464625.1 of Proterorhinus semilunaris. NCBI lineage: Eukaryota > Metazoa > Chordata > Actinopteri > Gobiiformes > Gobiidae > Proterorhinus > Proterorhinus semilunaris. The sequence continues at coordinate 42,098,087 of CM038349.1, read as the reverse complement.
GAGGAGGTGACTGATGTCCGTATCCATAGCCAGTCTTGTTGATTATTTGGCTGAGGGGGTTCAGACCTCTGCAGAACAGCAGTGGGGAGAGGGCGTCTCCTTGGTACATGCCACATTTGATGGAGTCTTAAGCATTTGGTGCTATTGTGCGCTCTGTTGTGTCTATTTTTGTGCGTTAATTGTGTGCCCATGTGCTCTTACACCAGTGAAGAGCTTCTGAACATCAGGTCAATCACCCCCATGGACTTACTACCAGTTTTTTTAGCGTCAGCTGTGGATTTGGTAAATTTTTTGACCAAAAGAGTGGAACGCTGCCGGAGGGGAAAGTGAGCGGGGGTCCTGGTGTGTCTTTGCAGGCGCGAGGTAGCACGCCTTTACCTGGCATCGTTCTCTCGAATGTCCGCCCACTTTCCAACAAGATGGACGAGCTAGCGCTGCTAATGAGAAGGAACAAGGACTTTTTTTTGCTTTCAGCCTCTCCGTGCAGATCAGAACCCAAGGCTCTCCGGCAAAAGACAGTGGATTATTTCTACATCAACAGCAGCTGGTGTTCTGATGTGACTGTAATCTCCCAACACTGCTCTCCTGCTTTGGAATATCTCTTAAAGGTGGGATATTGTGGTTTTTTCAGGCACATAGTAGTGTTCGAACGTCCTCATTCTTCATATGTAGTGAATAATGAGGACATTATTAGTGCGAGAGTCGGCGGAGAACGCCTGACAGCAACAGGTCTTTGAACTAAACCACACAATTGAATAAAAACAGCTGTTTCAATCCCGTGTTGCACATTTCTCATGAATAAATGACTGGAACATAAACAGTTACGGTAAAAATATGTTAATATTAGCTGCTTACCTTCAGCTCCAGCTGTTAAATGATCGATAGCTTCCTCTCTCGGTCTGAAAACGGAAATAATCCATCAAAGCAGTTTTCTTCATTCATGTAAAATCCATGAGTATCTGACTCATATTTATCCATTAATAGTCCACTGTCTCTGGAGTTTGGTTGGTCTTTATCACAGAAATACATTATTTTCGGAGTTTAGCGAACTTTGGCAGATGTAGTCAATCTTCCAGCGTCCGGACACCGGACAGCTGAGCTACTTTGGGCACGAGCAGCGCGTGTGACGTCACGTAGCGGGGAGAAAGTAGTGACTTCTGTTCAGTCCTAAACACAAACAGAACCAGTGCCTTATAGTCTATAGTCAGTGTGGGCCTAAGTACTGAATGAGGGGTTCATTCACTACACACTGCGGGACACTACTACGCGGGAAACCGCCCATTACCGCGAGATTTGCGTTGGGTCCCAGTCCCAATGCAGACCTCTAGCACAGAGTACCATTCTACTCAAATAACTATGCTAGCTTTTGTTACAGGTGTAAATTACATTAAATACAATGTTTCCCCAAACCGCTGGAAAGAGGTAGATCCAGTCTAGTATTATTTCAAACAGTATACAGTTATACAGTTACATGGAATTTTGACTTGTTTTAAGGTAGGTCCAAATGTTATTCTGACCAGTCACTCAAAACCTGTATAACTTTAGTCCAAAATGGTGTAATAAAAGAGCATTCCCACAGGCAATGTAAGAATGTTCCCACCTCACATTTACATTTCCAACAGAAGTTATCTGACATAAGTTTCATACTGTGTAGTCTGACCGGAGTATGATAGTATCTATGCAGAGGTTTGTACTGTATACACTTGCCTCTAGCTTCCTTAACATATCCCCCATTATCTAATAAAATATCCAAACATCTCTCACTCGTGAACTCTGTTTTCAGATCTTTCTGCCATGAAAGTTTGATATTTATGCAATCACTGCTTCTACTGTCGTTCAAAAGTCTATAAAATTGTGAAGCTGTGTGGCGGTCCCGTGGCATATTGATGTATTCTAAAACAATATTTTCACTATCCTTTTGGAATTTGGAGGTTACACAATGTCTCATCTGTGAATATTTCCAAAAGTTATCCTTCACTTCTAATTTAAATTTTTGAACAAGATCAATCGTGTGTATACGTGGGAATGCCACCGCTTCCAGAACACGGTGTTTTTGCCAATACAGCTGGATTATCCAAGAGATGAATACTTTGGTATTTGAAGTTTAAGTATGCACACTCATCCATACTTGGCCAGAGTGAACAAGTACTGGGTTTGTTGTGTCAGATTTCTGAGATAGTTAATGTTTAGGATCAAATGGTGAACACATTTCTTCTTTAATACTTAACCATTCTTGCCCACGATTGGTCATTTCCCAGTATTTAATCAATTTGACCAAAACACAGGAAATACAGATTTGCATCAGGTTTTAATCTTTAATCGCTTTAATCTAGGCCACCTTTTTCTTTCTTTGCATACAATTTGCTTAGTTTTACTCTGGCTTTTTTTCTATCCCATAAAAAATGTTTGATTAAGTTTGCATACTGTTTAAAGATGGTGGATGGTAATTGTAACATCATGATTACATCATGAACTGAGGAGCTTTAACCATTGTATAATATTTATTTTACCCCAGAGTGACATTTTTAACCTTTCCCATTTTTCCAAATTTGTCTTAATTTTTAGCATGACTGGATTAAAATGTAATTGTAGCTCCTCCATTTCTGTACTAAATTTAATCCCTAAATATTTCATTCCTTTAGGTACCCATTTGAATTTAAAGTTCAAACATTGAGAAGATTCAGATTTTCCCCAGTTAACAGTATATCCTGATATTTTTGAATACGCCTGTATTGTGCTCATCAGATGGTAAAGATGATTGTGGATCAGTAATAATAGCTAGAACATCATCTGCATAAAGAAATAACTTGTTTTCTTGTTGACCGCTCAGCACACCTTTAATTTCCACACTTGATCCAATACTCACTGCTAATGTTTCTGTAAAGATAAGGAACAACCGGGGACTTAACGAACACCCTTGTCGGGCCCCGGGTGATCAGCAAAACAATTGTGAAATAGTACCGTTGTAAATAACTGCAGCCTTTGGTTCCTTATACAGTATTCTGCAGCAGCTTGTGGAGAAGAAGATGAAAGACTTAGCTTTAGCTTAAAGTTAGAGTCAATACCTTCTTTAGAACCAGCGGAACGTACAAAGCAATACGTGGCCGACCAAGCTAATGTTGTGGAGGCTGGACTGAAACATTTGGATGTCACATCGGAGAGAGCCAAGATAGGCCACAGCATTAACATCACAAATACAGCTTTAAACTGATGCCAAACCATTCACCCCGCTTTCAGCTAAAACTAAGCTACAAGCTCGTCATCTTGCTTCACAGCAACCTCGCACATATATTGATACATTTCAGCACAAACCAAATGAGGTCAGGTGCATTCAAGTCCACACTATTCTAAATCAGTGGACCGAGGTGGTGAACGCCAAAACGTGAATGACTTTGTGAGATACCTTGCTCGTCGTGAGAATGTGGCTACAGGATTGCTTCAATTCAATGACAAACCTGAGAACTATAGAGCTTGGAAGCGTTCATTCCTCACTGCAACTGAAGGTTTGAACCTCTCACCCCGCGAAGAGATGGATCTTTTGCTTAAGTGGTTAGGCAAAGATTCTGCAGAACATGCAATTAAGAGCAATACACATAAATGATCCAAACGCAGGCTTGGAAATGATATGGAGCAAAGCTTGAGCTCTGCTGAACTATGGTTCAGCAGAGGTCATAGAGGATGCTTTGTTTAAAAGGCTTGATACTTTCCCAAAGATGACGAACAAAGATTACCCCAAACTGACAAAACTAAGCGATTTGTTGATGGAGCTACAGTCGGCTAAGGATGAAGGCGACTTACCTGGTGTTGCCTTCCTTGACACGGCAAGAGGTGTTAACCCAATAGTTCAAAAACTCCCCTTTCGTTTGCAGGAAAAGTGGGCATCGGTGGGTGCAGCCTAAAAGCATCAAAAGAAAGTGTCCTATCCTCCATTTTCCTGTTTTGTGGATTTTATCAGACAGGAGGCAAGCATTGGTAGTGATCCAAGCTTCAACTTCATATCCCACTCTGACACAACTACTAAAGCACCAAAAATGTTTTGGGTAAGCAAACAGAAGGAAGTTGCCGTACACAAAACAAATGTGTCTCTGAAAGTTGCCACTGACACGGGCCGGCCTCCGACAAAAAACAATGACTGTGATAAGCTTTGCCCTGTCCACAAGAAACCGCATCCACTGCACAAGTGTCGTGTATTCAGAGAAAAGTCCATTGAGGATCGCAAACTGTTTCTAAAGGAAAACAACATATGCTTCAAATGTTGTTCTTCGTCGTCACACATGGCAAAAGATTGTAAGACAAAAGTTCAATGTACTGAATGCAAGAGTGAGAGACACCACACTTCCATGCATGATGGACCTCCACCATGGAAAGTAAAAGCGGATGCACCTCTATCGGATGCCTTTCCAGACAACGGCCGGGAGCAAAATACAAATGTGCCTCAGTCACGAGTAACTAACGAATGCACAGATGTACAGTATGTGGTGAAAACCAGTCAGACAGATCTTGCTCTAAAATATGTCTTGGAGAAGTACATCCTTCTGGGCAAAGACACAAGGCAGTGAAGATGTATGCCATCCCAAACGAACAGAGCAACCGGTCACTTGTCCATTCACGTTTCTTTGATCTGTTCGGTGACCAAAGTCCAAATGCTCCTTACACATTAAAAACATGTGCTGGAGTGAAGGAGTTGTCAGGCAGGAGAGCCAATGGATACAAAGTGGAATCTCTGGATGGATCTGTGAGTATCCCATTGCCTAGTCTCAGAGTGTAATGACATACCTAACAACAGAGAGGAGATCCCAACTCGAGACGCAGCTCTTTGTCATCCACACCTCAAGTCATTGGCACACCAAATCCCTGACATTGACCCTGATGCTGAAATCATGCTCCTCTTAGGTCAGGACATTATCAGAGTGCATAAAGTTCGTAAACATGTCAATGGCCCAAATCATCTGCCATATGCACAGAAGTTAGATCTTGGGTGGGTCATTGTAGGCAATGTATGCCTGTGGAACGTTCATAAACCACTCACCGTCAGTTCCTTTTACACAAATACCATGGTGCAAGCTCGACCAACTCTCTTTCAACCATGCCCTAATGTTTTTCAAGTCAAGGAAAAATACAGTGGCATTCATGTCATTGGTGGCACACAGAAAGAAAGCTCTTGTGATCCTGATCATCTCGGGTGCACTGTGTTCATACGGACCAAAGATGATAATCAGGTGGCCCCTTCAATTCAGGATGGACAATTCATGAAAATAATGGAACAAGAGGTGAAAAAGGATTCAAACAACAGTTGGGTGGCACCTCTGCCGTTCAAGTGCCCACGTCAACGTCTCTCTAATAACCGCCCTCAGGCATTGAAGTGTCTTATGTCTCTTAAGCGCAGTTTTGAAAGAAATCCTGAGATGAAGGACCATTTTCTGAAGTTCATGGACCAGATGTTTAAGAATGGTCATGCGGCGTCAGCCCCTCCTCTCAGTGAGCAAGAAGAACGATGGTATTTGCCAACTTTTGGTGTTTACCATCCTAGAAAACCAAAGAAGATCAGAGTAGTTTTTGATTCAAGTGCTCAATATGAGGGATTATCGCTTAATGAAGTCCTATTGACCGGGCCAGACCTCAACAACACCTTGATTGGTGTGCTCATACGTTTCCGCAAAGAAGCAGTCGCATTTAGTGTTGATATAGAGCAGATGTTCTATTGTTTCTTAGTCAGAGAGGAAGACAGAAACTTTCTGCGCTTTTTGTGGTTTCAGAATAACGATTCTTCAGAAGGTGTTGTGGAGTGTCGGATGTGTGTCCATGTCTTTGGTAAGAGCCCGTCACCTGCTGTGGCTATTTATGGCTTACAACAGTCCGTGCAGAGCAATGAGATCCAAGCAGTCCCTGATGTCAAAGACTTTGTGACCCGCGACTTCTATGTCAATGACAGACTTTAGTCCCTGGCAACTGTTGAAGCAGCAGTTGACTTGCTTAAGAGGACTAAAAACATTCTATCCAAGTCGAACCTGAGGCTACACAAGATTGCTGCAAACAACAAAAGAATGATGGAATCCTTTCCATCAGAAGACCATGCAAGTGATCTAAAAGATTTGGACCTTGATGCTGATGCAGTGCCATTGCAGCGTAGTCTTGGTCTCAATTGGAACCTCCAAACGGACTCCTTTCTTTTCAGTGTTTCGGAAGAGGTGAAACCCTTCACTCGTCGAGGGGTCTTATCAACCATCAACAGCCTTTATGACCCTCTCGGGTTTGTTGCTCCAGGCAACATCCAAGGTAAGGCTATATTGAGAGAACTAACCGTTGAAAACAGTGACTAGGACGCACCACTACCTGAGGAGATGGAAGAAGTCTGGGCATCATTGGCTGAGCTGTCCAATCTATCCATTCCCAGACAATATACTCCTATGTCACCTACTACGGCATCCAGAAAGCAGCTGTGCGTCTTCTGTGACGCGTCAACAAAAGCCATTGCTGCCGTTTCATACCTGAAACTCACGGATGCAACTGGTAACAACTACTTGGGGTTTGTAATGGGAAAATGGGAAAAGCCAAATTGGCCCCTCGGCCTGAGCATACCGTGCCATTGTTGGAACTCTGTGCAGCGGTGCTTGCGGTTGAGTTAGTAGACTTAGTTTCCACGGAACTGGACTTTTCACTGGATGCGATAACCTTTTACTCAGACAGCAAGGTGGTTTTAGGTTACATTTCAAATAAAGGGAGGCTCTTTTACGTTTACGTCAATAATCAAGTACATTGTATCCACAAATCTTCCCATCCAAGCCAGTGGTTCTACGTGCCGACAGATCTGAATCCTGCAGACCATGCAACCCGGTATGTTCCTGCAGCCCAGTTGAAACATACCAGCTGGCTGACCGGACCCAAGTTTCTATTGTCTTTAGAGCAGCAAAAGACACTTATGAACTTGTTGATCTCAGTTCAGATCCTGATGTTAGGCCTTTAGTGTCTACTTTCAGCACGACGACATTTATCAAAGAGTTTGGTTCCCACAGATTTGAAAAACGTTCATCCTGGAAGTACTTGACTCGTGCCATCACTCGTCTCATTCATATGTCGCTGTTTTAGGTCAACCTTACCAAGTAACAGTCTCTGTAAGGGATGGCATTTCTGCAAAACTGGGACTACTGTTGATGAGAAAAGTCAAGCTTCAGTCATCATTATCCAAGCAGTGCAGAAGGAAGTATATCGTCAGGAAATCAAGTGCATCCAAGATGACAAGAGGGTTCTAGAACATAGTCCTCTCAAACATTTGGATCCATTTATTGACACACACGGCATGTTGAGAGTCGGAGGTCGTCTACAGCATTCAAGCCTTGAACAAAGCGAAAAGAATCCCATCATTATCCCTTGAAAACTTTATGTTGCCGTGTTACTTATTAGAGAGTCCACCATCAAGGTCGTCTCTTTACCGAGGGAGCGATACGCACAGCTGGATTTTGGATAGTTGGTGGGAAGAGGAAGGTGAGCAGCGTTATTCACAAATGTACTACATGCAGGCGTCTCAGAGCTCCAGTCAATGTTCAAAAAATGGCTAGTCTTCCTCCAGATCGTCTCTCCATGGAACCTCCCTTTACAAATGTTAGTCCCGCAGGACTAGAGGAGGTCTTTCTCAAAGTAAAAGATGGGCCGTAATCTTCACACGTATGAGCATAAGAGCGGTTCATATCGAAATCATCGAGTCCATTGACACTTCCTCCTTTATCAATGCACTAAGGCAATTCATGGCTGTGCGTGGTCCTGTCAAACACATTAGTTCGGACCGTGGCACTAATTTTGTCAGTGCGTGTAAAGAGTTAAAAGTGCCCTCTAATATTGATGACGCAACAGTAAAGACCTTCCTGACAGAACAAGGATGCAGCTGGACATTCAATCCACCACATGCCTCGCATTTCGGAGGAACATGGGAGCGCATGATTGGTCTTGCAAGAAGGATTCTCGATTCAATGTTCCTTCAGCTAAAAGACAAACTTACTCATGAAGTACTGACCACCTTTATGGCGGAGGTTACAGCAATAATCAATGCCAGGCCTCTTGTTCCTGTCACGCCCGATCCTGACAATTTGTCCATACTCACGCCAGCAGCTCTTCTCACGCAAAAGGTCAACTATGTGCCTGCCCCTGCAGGTGAGTTTGGAGATGCGGACTTATTCAAGCGCCAGTGGCGTCAGGTTCAGCACCTTTTGGGATTGATGGAGAAAGCAGTATCTTCCGACACTACAAACACGTAGGAAGTGGCAAACCACTCATCCCAACATCACGATCGGTACAGTCGTTCTTCTCAAGGATGGTAATGTACAGAGAAATTAGTTGCTTCTCGGTGTAGTCACTCAGACTGCAGCGCATTGTGCTGCTGCAGAGAAGGTGATTGGCTGTGAGCTCCATCTCTCCAGGACCTGTTCACCTCCAGGACCCGGAGGCGTGTGGGTCGGATCACAGCTGACCCCTCTCACCCTGGACACGGACTATTCACCCCTCTCCCCTCAGGCAGGAGGCTACAGTCTATCCAGACCCATACCTCCCGCCACTTGAACAGTTTTTCCCCCTCCGCTATCAGACTCATGAACATGGATCATGGATGTATCTGCTCTATTGCACTGTGTATGTCCACACTTAGATCCACTGCTATCACTTTATGCACCTGCACGTCTGTAAATACAATCCCGCTGTTGTTCTATGTCAAATTGTTGTCGTCTTATTATATTTTATTTTTTATTTTCTATTATTTATTTGAATATTCTTTATGCATGCCCTTATAGCCTTATAGTTGTACAGGTTTTAGAGCTTATTGTTATCTCAATTCTGTTTTATTAGTTTTATGTTGCACGATTGTACCAAGAAAAATTACTAGTTTGTGAACCTGTTTCCAAACAATGACAATAAAAACTATTCTGATTCTGTCAGTAGCTGACCATTGGCCTGAAGGGTTTTCCACAACCTCATCAAGTTTGCAATGAAGGCTGTTAAGAGTTTGTGGGCGGTCTCTTTTTTCCTTTAAGCTCTTGTCCTCTATTGTGTACAATGATATTCATAAATTTTTTTGCCATCTAAGTATTGATGAAATTGCCTGTTTAATTACTTGGCAAAACATGCATCATTTGAAGTCCAACTTATTTAGATTTTTCATTTAGTGCTTATGAGAGGTATCAATTACAATAAAACTAGGGGAAAACAACATATAAAACAGCCAAACAATGCTTTATGAAATAATCAAAATAGCATGTGCCTGAGCGATAGAAGCCAAGTAGGTGAATAACATTACCATTCTCAGGAAAAGTAAAAAAAATACATTTCTACATTCTATAGCATTTCCTACAACAAATACTTCACAACCTTAACTTGAGTAACAATAAATAATATTGATCTAGTACTTTTACTGAGGTTGTAAAATACTTTGACCACCACTTTATAAAAATACAAAGTAAAGATACATTACTAATACAAATACAAAATCCCTTCACTTTAGTCAGTGAAAATACTCATTAATGTATGGTAACACGAGGGAAAATATCTTTGGAGAACCTGGTATGTATACGTTTTTCCTCATATAGTACTCCTATGGTACTCCGTTGGTTCTCGTCATAGACTGTTGTGTGGCAGTTATACGATAGACTCTTAACAGTAACCAAGAGTCAGGTCTTCGTTGCATCACATGTTTTTACACTCCTCCAGTTACATCAGACACAAAATACAGATTCAAAACATGAAAAGATTGGATGAATCTTTTCATCCAACCTTTGACTTGCCCAAATGTGACCTGGAGACTCCCTATAAAAGGCCCGCTCCCAGTCTGCCCCGCCACACACTGGGATCTGACCGGGACCGGACCAGGTAAGGCTCTGCACATTTCTGTGGGTTCAGAGAAGGGCTACGGCAGTAATGGAAATGGCAATTTTAGTGTTTGCTATAATCACAACGCTGCAGTTATTTCTTGAATTATGCCCTCTGCAAACATTGAAATCTTCCATGGCCATGGGGTATGTATAAAACCTGCAAACCCTGTGCTTCAACTGTAAATCTGTAGTTACTGGAACACTTTGGAACTGATGCGATGAAGCGGGAAAACACACCCAAAGTTCCAGGAATACTCATCATTACTTACTCTCATGCCATCTCGGATCCTTCACCAACTGAGTTTTAACCTCTACAAACGTGTCGTGGAATGCCTGATTATTGCATTTATTCCTTCTCTCAAAGGTTATTTCTCTTGGCCGCGCTTAAAATATAAAGTTGATTTTGACAAATTAAAATTGCAAACCTATTTTTGATAGACTGCTGTGTGCGCTCGAATAATTTCGAACTTCACAACAGCCTGGAGACCATGGCCGAAATCGTCGCATGGCTTTGGGGACCAATCACAGAACGAGGCGGGACGGCAAGACGATGAAGCACTATTCGACAGAAGCTTGTAGTTTGTTTACGGATAAAAAATAAATACAAAAATGTGTATTTACGGATCCAATATGCCAGCAGCAGACACGACGCCATCTTTCGATCAAGCTTTAGACCAAATCTAAATCATTTAGCCGGAAAGTTTACAGCGGGTACGTCATCTGATACGATGATACGATTGGCTATGGCTACGTGCAGACGCATGAGAGACATTCAGCACAATAAACGGCAATTGTAAACCAGACCTCTCCTATGAGAAAATGAATTGGTGGTCCCCAGATATTAGCCAGGCTACATATTCACAGGCTTCCTAATGACTTTGGTGTTGTAGTTACACTGTCGATCCACTGATGCGCTCTGGCACGGTTTATTCCACTCCTGTTGCATGCTGGGAACATGGTTCCCTAATGTTAACTTAGAACGAGCAGTGGACAGCTTTTTTATTTTTATGATTGAGTATATTTCTAGTGAATTAATAGTGAAACCAGTTTTTTGTAACACTCATCATGACCTAAAGAACCTTATCCTTCTGCTCTGAGGGAAACCTATGCAGAGAACTGCAATATGGGAGTTGTCAGGTGACCAGGTCCTGAGCGGTCACCAGAGAGCCCCTATTGACATTCTTGTTTGGGGCCCCTTGGTACACTTGCTACGCCACTGGATACAAAGATAACACAATTACATATTGTTTACAATTGTTCAGTTGTTGCCCAACATCCTTTCTCACAATGCACCCAGCACATCCACATTGTATCATGTGTACAGCTTTGTCCTCACAGTCTGCCCCTCTGTGCATGTGTCTGTCTACTCCCTTTTGTTAATAGTCCATCAGGAAGATGAACTTCTCGGACGTGTACAGCAGTGGGCAGCGCGGGAACAGAACCTCCCCCCCGCTGTGGTACCTGTTCCCGGAGTGTGCAGTCGCGCCGTATGCCTACATCTTCTATTACAGTGCCAAAATCCTCAACCTGGTGCTGGGTACTCCCTGTAACCTGCTGGTCATCTGGCACATCGCGTCACGGCAGAGCGACACGTCCACCTCTGACGTCTTCTTCCTGAACCTGGCCGTGCTGGACGCCTACTTCTGCCTCATGACGCCCATAGAGTTGGTCAACAGCGTGCTCCTGGACGACGAGTACATCTGGTACTTCCAACGCTTTTCCTACGGGGTCAAGGACTCTGCTCCCTTCTTCCTCGTGAGTCTTACCCCACTATTGTGAGAAACAAGGTATAATTCACCTTTCGCAAAAGCGTTCTCTTCGTTTGCTAGGTCTGGAAAGCAGTGGAGTTTATCATAATATATCATCATGGAGAAGTGCGTGCAAGTGACTCTTTTTGGTACAATACCAGCGCGATTGAGGAAAAAGTAGTTGCAATGCTCAGTGGAGGAATATATTTAAAATAGGCAATGAAGGAGACGCTACAAACTGTTGGCTTTAGGAAATCGGAAAAACCTCATCTGGACTAGCCTGGTTTTACCATACCCTCGTACTTGTTTCGTACAGAGGGTCTGGACTTTCTCAATTGAGCTCAGTTTACAAGTGGGAGGGGTGAACTCTGTTTAAAGTTTGAAACGATTGGGTCTGATTTTACCCAATCGCTAGCGTTTGGTTGTGAAGTAATGCGCCCGGCCGAGTCAAGCTATGCTTGACGTCACCTACAACACCCGCCTCCCCCGCTCGCTGAATGGTAGGATGAAATTCAACCGATTGAATCGCAGCCATTGAGATCAAACCCAGACGTACATGCAGGGAAAAATATTTGACCGGAGTTTACGGATGGCAAAGGCCAGGCTACATCTGGACTAGTCATGCTCTTAGTAAGATGATCTCTTCTTATGTTAGTCTCGTACTCATTAAAATAGGTCCAGTCTGGGGAAAGAGCAGCTCAGTGAGGTAACAGCAATGACAGCTCATGAAACTCTTGGCAAGCGCTTGGCCCAAAACTGAGTGTTTATGGGCTTAGAATGTCGATAAACTGGTCTCACCTCTATTAGATTATCAGAGGATACCCATGGAATGTCTGGTAGCAACGGTTGCTATGAAGTATTATTGAACTTTTACCGTTTTTGGCCAGGGTTTTGCCAAAGATCAATTAGGAACGTTCATGATAAATCCAAACATTCTTTAAACAACGTTTCAACAATAACTTCTTCAGTTTGGTGGCCTTAGTGGTGGCCTTAGTTTATCCAGGTAAGTGAGACATTCCACACAGTCACAATCGAAGACAAGGCTTGGTGCAAGATGCTGTGGCAAAGTAATCTGCCAAAGTCTACCCTACGCTAAACCCCCACATCCACTGCTGTTCTATAATAATTACACTTGTATTGCACTTTACAAGCCGGAGTTACCAAGTTTCTCAAAGCGCTACACTGTAGTTATTATTCATTCACTCCATACTTGGTGGTGGTAAACTGCTATTGCAGCCACAGCTGCCCTGGGGTGGAACTTTTGTGCCCATATTCCTCTGGCCGCACCCTTCGGTCCTCTGGTCAGAACCTGCTTGTTGTCCCTAAGACTCATTATAAAACCCGAGGGGACCTGTCTTTTCAGTCCGCTGCTCCCAGACTGTGGAACGCCTTGCCCCTGTCTCTGCGTCTGTCCGGCTCTGTGGACTCTTTTAAAAAGGACCTGAAGACATATTTATTAAAAAAAGCTTTTGGTTGATGGGTTTTCACTAGTGTCACTTTGATTTTACATATGTCCTCACATTTTTTATTGTTTTTTGCTTTTACCCTGTACAGCACTTTGTGATTTTATCAGTGAAAAGCGCTTTATAAATAAACTTTACTTACTTACCACTTACTAGACTGGGCAGCTGTCTGCCCCTCCCACCACCACCAATCATTCACTCACACTACATTCATTTTGGTCTATTGTACATGTTTTTAGTGGTAGGGGAAATCGGAGAACTCAGAGGAAACCTACGCAGACACAGGGAGAACATGCAAACTCCACACAGAAAGGGACCTTCTAGCTGTGAAGCACCAGCGCTAGAGCCCTGCACGGGCCTGATTTCTGGGCCCGAGCCCGGCCCGGGCCCGTGAGGTTCGGGCCCGAGCCCGGCTCGGGCCTGATAATTCTGAAAGTCTGTCGGGCTTCCCTCTCACTCTCTCTCTCGCTCCCTTTCCAATATTTTCCAAATGCGCGATTAAACAGCGCTGCAACAGTTGACCTGTATTGTATGAATAAATAAACACTTCTATCTAAACGTAACATAAAGCACAGTGTTTATTTTTTATTGTTGGGAGGAACACGCACGCATTTGTTTCCTGGAAACACTGCGAACACATACCGTCGATAGAAGCACTCCGCACGCGAACCGCTCCGTCCTCTCTCTCCATACCGCTTTGCAGAGGTTTGCCCACGCGGGGAAACCCCCCACGCCACAGCCCACATGGACGGCAGGTACATGTTTGTGGCAAGAGGTGGCGGGTCAAGACCATGGATGTATTATAATTAACGACGGGGCGAGAGGACATCGATAGAAGCACATCCGCACGCGAACCGCCCGGTCCTCTCTCTCAATACGACCGCTTTGCAGAGCTGTACGCACGGCGAGGAAAACTCCCACGCCACGGTCCACGGGGAAGGCAGGTACATGTTTGTGTTGAGTCAAGACAAGACGAGGTGTGAGAGAGCAGGTGGGCAGGGAGAGAGGAGAGCGGGTGCTGCATTTAATGTCGCCATTTAAGTTGGTTAAAAAATAGCAGCACAACGCATTGGTAGGGGGGAAAAAACCAAGCCCGGCCCGTGTCCGACGCAATGATGCGGTAATGGGCCCGAAGCCCGGCCCGCGGGCCTTCGGGCCCCTCGGGCCTCGGGCTCAAATGCAGGGCTCTAACGAGCGCTAACCGCTGTACCACTGTGCCATCCGTTCCCTTCTCCATAGGTGTGCATCGGCCTGGACCGCTACATAGCCGTGGTCCACCCGGTGGTCTTCAGTCGAGTGCGGGACAACAAGCTGCGGACGCTGGTGTCTGTTCTGGTGTGGGGGCTGGTGCTGGGGTATGGAGTGGCCAAGAGTCTGGTGAACACGATGCTGGTGCAGGACGAGCTCTTCAGCGCCATCATTCTCCTGGCCTTCATCGTCATGCTCTTCTCCAATGGGTCCATCATGTGGACGTTGCGGCGCTCAGTGGCAGGGAAGGAGAAGATGCACCCAGTGAAGAAGAAGGCTTTCCGAATGGTCATCATCATCCTGGCCATAAGCGTGATCAACTACCTGCCGGCTGTAGCTCTCATGCCCTTTGTGTCGCGCTACAGCTTTGTGGATTACCGTTGTAAGATCATTGTGAGTGTCTTTCTTCTCATGGACCTGAGCTGCATCATGGAACCACTCCTCTACCTCACCAAGATGGAGGGCGGCTGTGGCTGCTGCAGACACTTATCAAAGGACCCTGATGGCCCCCAGTGTGAGCAAAAACCCTGATTGTTTTCTGGACTTAAGGTGCTTATGTGACAGGTTGAGTGTTTTAGTAGAGTAGTTCTCCACCTGTCTACTGGGGGCGCTGAACTTTACTATGAAAACCCCAGTCCCTCAGTGCTCTTCCTCTAGCGCTTGCACTTCCTGCTTTGGTCCTACAGGGAGCGGTACTTTACGAGAGCAGTATTGCTTGGGTTCCGGGAGAGCGCGTCAAGCGCATGCCGACAGCAGCTGCGGCTTGAGTGTGTGTGGCCCCAATGGTCCAGTGTTGTCCTGAGCATTTGCCCTTTAAACGGACGTAGGAAGTGGTTCTGTGTTTTTTGAGGCCGTTCCCAGTAGGCCCACCACGGCTGCCTTGCATCATATCATTTATCTCCACATGCTTGGTTTTCATGTTCAGTCATTGTGTGCATTTAAGATTTTGTGAAAGATTGTACCCAGCTTTCTTAGGTTTGGCCATTTTTGTGATTTTTAAAGTATCAATTCCTTATTGGACACTGACAGGATATGACATAGAAGAAGGTAAACAAATTTAAACTGTTGCCTGTCTCTTCAGCAGTTTAAAAATTCAAATCTGCCCAACATTTCTTCATTACAATTGCTGCTTCCCTGAAATAAAAATGATAATTATGCAACTTACTTTTAAAAGCAACCTTAAGACTCATTTATTTGTTCAAGCCTTTAATTTTTGGGCTGATATGATTTCTGTGTTGTTTTGACCCTTTTTTATATTGTATTTAATTCGCGATGTTTTACTGTGTTGTGAAGCACTTTGTGGCCTTTGTCTGTGAAAGGTGCTATACAAATAAAGATTATTTACTTACTTATTTAACTGATGAACTTGCAACTGATGTTATCCTTATAAATAAATCATATTTACAAAAGCATTAAAACTAATCATATGCACTTTGTTTGTATGCTCGTGTTCATGTCATTATATACCAGAACCCTCAACATTACGGACTGAGTGCCAAAGCAAACATTTGCACTCAGTTGGCCATGCTGGAATATCATCTACTCAACCTTTAATATAAGTTGCCTGTTGCGGCTAGAGGCCGGTGCTTAAGGTAACTGGTTACCTTAACTAACTTGCCATAACAACGCCAGACGCAGAGTTGCGCCAAGAGAGGAGGCAGGTCTGCAGAATGGCTGAGGCGAAGGTTCCTACTACAACGAGGGGTGTCAGACGGACGTTTATCGCGGATGCAAGAAGATTGATTAACTAATCAATGTGAATTTATGAACTGCATCCACCAAAATTTGCCAATCGCAATCAATCTGCTAATATATTTAGCACAATGAGGCTAGCGGGTTAGCTTGTTAGCCTAGCTGTGTGTCGACTGTCGCCAAGTTAAAGGCTAAACTTAACCATCTTTGCTGGCTTAAAATGAAAGCACTGTCAAAGAAATAATGACAAACAAATAAGCTCAGAATCATTGTCTTTATTTTTATACATACGTTACATGAACAGTAGGATGTAGGCATGCATTGTAACGTTAGCTCTATTACATCTTGAAATTAACCGTGCTTTTTAAACTGTTCAAACTCCTGAAATATCTTAAGTATATCCTATACTGCGGATATAGGTATACATTCTATGCAGCTGCCTGTATGAACTGAAAGTTTGGGCATATTGATATTACACACATCCCATAAGGTTGGAGCAAAGCCCACACAATGTACTCGGGCAAGCATGTAACCATGGCAACACATATACACGTTGCCAGTATGAATAATATGTTGTAACTTATCCCTACAATAATTAATATTAGAAGGTTGTTTTGTGTAAATGTTTGCATCTTTTGTTGGGCTGTAGGCCTATTATCTCCAAATACACTGCCACTGTTTTCTATTGATTTGTACTGATGTGATCTTTTTATTATGATATTAACATGATTGGTTTTCTTCTATTGCAGGTTGATGCAAATGGGTCCAAGCATGAGACATACTGAAATGTTAATGTTACTGAAGGCGCATTGAGTTGCCTTGTGTACGAAATGCGCGGTATAAATAAAGTTGCCTTGCCTTGCCAAGATGAACAAGTAAGAGTAGGCTACTCTTCTTTCTGACCCAGTTTCTGTGATTAATTGATTGATTGATTGATGGCATAAGATCGTTTTTCTTTGGCACATGATTCTCCTTGGTATCAATGAATCAAACCAAGGAGAATCCTGTGCCAAAGAAAAACGATCATATGCCATCAACAATCAATCAATGATTTTGTATAACCCAATATCACAACAGGAGTTTCCTCACAAGGCTGCACCAAACATTAAGACAATAAAACAAAACAGTAAAAGAGATTATGTAAATTTCAGGCAAATAAGTATCCAGGCAAACCTAAACGTAATGTCCAAATAAGTGTCAGCAGCAGGTGGTGACGAGTCCTAACCCTTCATTAGACTCTCCAGCACATCTGTTTCTTTTGAATCTTCGCTGCTATCACTTTATGCACCTGCACATCTGTAAATACAATCCCGCTGTTGCTCTATGTCAAATTGTTGTCGTCTTATTATATTTTACTTTTATTTTCTATTATTTATTTTAATATTCTTTATGCATGCCCTTATAGCCTTATAGTTTTAAAGGTTTTAGAATCAGAATCAGAATAGGTTTATTGCCATTGTTTCAGAACAGGATTTACAAACTAGGAATTTTTCTTGGTGCAAACGTGCGACATAAAACATATAACACAGAATTAAGATAAAAAATATTAAATACATAAGATAAAATAAAGTGACGTGTGGTACACTGTAATAAAAAAGCCATTTGAACTCAAACATTTAAGTTATAAGACTGCCACCACATTCTTAAATTGGAAAGATCAACTTAAAAGATTCAAGTTCTGAAAAACAGTTCATCCAACTCACATTATTTTGTTCATGTAATTAATGCATTATCCTTCTCTCAACTTATATTTTTCCCCATCCACAACTTATTTTTTAGTATTAGCACTAGGAAAATTCTATTGCTCACTCAATTTAATTTATTTTATTGGCACACGGTCATTTTTTGTTGCTAAACTTAAATTTCACCCGTTCACCTATAGTAGGACAATGTAATTCCAACTGTGTCAATGTTTGCAAAATCATACAATTTATGCAAGAAGTAAAAATGTAAAAAAAAAGACAAACTTATATAAAACAAACATGCACTTTATTAATTGCAAAACATTTTTCTGTTTCAAGCAGCAATTATAAACACCATTAGCTTACAATAGCCATTCTCATGTCCAGCGTATTGTAGAAATTGTGAGGATCCAAATATCCCGTGCAGCTCTCCAACACTATGAATTTACTCTTTTCTTTAAAAGTGCAACTTTTGCTCTTCTATTCAAATGTACATACATTTTTGAAAGAAAATGTTCAAGTAACTATAAGATTAATACTGATAATTGAGCAATTACACTTAACAGATGTAATGTAGAAACAAGTTATGTATGAGACATATTCGATGATTTTAATTGTATTAATTTTGGGGGTGGGCGCTCATAAGCTCTTGCTTCGGCTCACTCCTTTTGAGCAGTGTTTGCTGCTCAAATAAACAAATAAACTAAACTATTTTGATACCAGTGGGGTGCTCCAGATTGGATAGAATGGTGGTGCAAGTAATGCGCTGCATAACATTTAAAACAATATGAAAAAAGGATTAGGTTGGTCATTTTGTGAGAATTTGCATGCAGTTAACTGGACATATCCCAGAAATATACTTAGTTTCAATTCTGCATGACAGGAATTTTCAGAAATGTCCTGATTTTTTAGACTAAATGAACAAATATTTAAAAAAATTAATCATTCTGAAGGAAACCGGGAGGTAGTTGCCACGGTGGGTAAGGATCATTTTGGGGCCTCAGAGGCTCTACTTGGTCTCCTCCAAAAGGTTGAACACAAAAGACTTTGAAATGTTAACCTCTTAACCCCCACCTGACCCGAGAACATTTTTCACAGTTTGGCTTTATCCAAATCTAAACCTTCTTGAAAACGCATTAAAAAGAGTGACAAAAGAAAATGAGGATGAAAATGCAACAAAAAAGGGAAAAGCAAAATTGACCAAAAAAAGCCATGCAAGTGCGACAAACGGTAGGAAAAAATAAAAACGCGTCAAAAAGTAGATGAAACAAATGTCACAAAAGCATCGACAACAAAGCAACAATGCAAGGAAAAAGATCAGTAAAGCCTAAAGTCCGTAAGCTCGAATTGAGAATATTTTAAATTTGGGTAAAGCCGAACTGGAGAATATGCACCTGCTTAAGGCGGGTGGCAAGTAGTTAAACAAGTTACATCAACTGTACAATTGCATAAGATAAAACTAACTCTGCTGTGTAAGTCATGTAAAATTCTTGCTTGCCATCATCAATTTGGGATACACTAATGTAACACAAAAACAAACAGTGCATTTTTGTACACGTTAGAGAACTACGGAGCCCGCGAGGGGACATGACGAGAATTTTTTTTATTGCGTTATTTCGCAATACTTAATAACGCAATAATTATTGCGAAATACCGCAATAGTTTTGCAAAATAACGCAATAATTATTGCGTAATAACGCAATAGTTTTTCGAAATAACGCAATAATTATTGCGAAATAACGCAATGATATTTGGGTAGAGAACGAGGCCACTTACAGCATCTACGCACAATGGAGCATCAATGGGGGAAATTAATTGACCTTTATTTCGAATTGGGTTTAAAATACAAAGAATTAAAATTAGTGCTGGCCAACAGACATGGTATTAATGTAGCCTAGGCGAAACACATCTTATTAGCCTACGTATTACGTGGAAGCTGTGCGAGGTCTTGGAGGGTGTCCCAGAGTCCTGAGAGGCGATCGTGGGACAGAGAATTGTTATAGGATTTTACATTAGCACAGCACAGTGCTGTGTCAGAGGCACCAGCGCTTTCACCCATCCCGTCAAGAGCATGAATGGGGGAATATAATTGATCTTTATTTGGGTTTAAATTACAGAGAATTAAGATTAGTGTTGGCCAATAGACATGGTATTCCGGTAGGCTAAATGGCAAAGGGGGCACTCAAGGGGTAAGGAATACTCCGACCTGGCGGTTCTGGTTGAATTCATAACCAGAATTATACAGTTGTGTGCACGGTTCTGGACAGCAGGGATAAACGGTGGATGTACGCCAAGTGCTTTAGGCATGAGAAAGGAAGACGTGCATTATCCTCAGGGACTTGGATTCAAACGGTGTGTCCAGAAGGCAAGCCAGGAGACATCAAAGAAGTCTTTTTCAGAGGACCTAACTTTATCTAACATATTGACTTTTACGACAAGTTGAAGAATTCAGCATTTAGTAGACTTGGGCGCTGGTAATTCCCGATGCAAAAGAGCGCACAATGACCCAGAGGCAAAGATGTTGCGCGCAGGGAGAGGGTCGTTTACGTTCTCAGACAGGCCACACTTTTAATTCAAGAGAAGCCAACGCTCCTTGACGGGATGGGTGGAAGCGCTGGAGCATTTGGGACGAACCTGGTGCCTGTCCGCGTGCTGGTGCCAATGACACTTAGCGCAGCGGCAGTGGGTAAGATGCGTAAAGACGCACCGCCTTTACGCAGCTATTTGGGGACAAGCGACAGCATTAACCCCCGGGTTGGTGGATAGATGATCGTAAATTCAGGCCAGTTTTGTGCAGAGACTGACTGAAAGTTGCAGGGGCTGAACGTATTATGTAGGCTATGGTCGGCCATGGGATTGGGCTGCGCAACGCAGGAATCTGGGGCTGACACCTCCACAATCAGCTAGACATCGGTCGGGGAGTGACCCTCTCTCCTGATCTCGGGGCATGGCTGTGCTAATCTGAAATCCTATAACAATTCTCTGTCCCAAGATCGCCTCTCAGGACTCTGGGACACCCTCCAAGACCTCGCACAGCTTCCACGTAATACGTAGGCTAATAAGATGTGTTTTGCTAAGGCTACATTAATACCATGTCTGTTGGCCAGCACTAATCTTGATTCTTTGTATTTTAAACCCAATTCGAAATAAAGGTCAATTAATTTCCCCCATTGATGCTCCATTGTGTGTGGATGATAGCGTATCTATACGCCGTAGATGCTGTAAGTGGCCTCGTTCTCTACCCAAATATGATTGCGTTATTTCGCAATAATTATTGCGTTATTTCGCAAAACTATTGCGTTATTTCGCAAAACTATTGGTTTTTTCGCAATAAAAAAAAATCTCGTCATGTCCCCTCGCGGGCTCCGTAGAGAACAAACATGGACAGTATAAATTATTTTTTTTTGTTTATAAAAAAAAATAAATAAAAAAAAAATAAGCAATTTTCTAACCAGCTTTTAAAACCACAAGCATTATAGCAAAACAGCTTATGTTCTGAATATTCTGAAATTGGTCAAGTCACAGATTTCAAACCAACAGCTTAGTTTTGAGGCTTCTTACCCGTCGAGAGCAGTTGGGCGTTAGTTCCACGAAAATGTGTTGCACCGCTTCAAATGTGTACCTGAGCTCTTTAGGAAAGTACATGTTAAGTCCATAAAAGGAGTCCAAACAGGTAGGCAAAGGCAGAAGGAAGGTCTGGCAGATCAGCAAGAACAATGTCCTCCTCTAACACAATGGCAATCTTTACCACTGTGGGCACTGAAGCAGGTCCAACATTGTCCTCCAGAACAGTGAGGAGGCCCACCTTCACACCTTTGAATGATCTCTCAACTGGCTCTGCGTCCTGTTAAAAAAAAAAAAAAAAATTCCCTGGTATATGGATTACATTTGGAAAAATGTAAGCATTTACACTTACCACGCAAGTCACAGTTTGCACTCTGTGTCCCATACAAATATGGGTAATACTTCAAGAGGTATTTCGTTGATGCTGGAATATGTTTGACACCTAAGACAAAAAATAAAAACAAGTAAGAACTAATCCTAATTCTCATTTAAAGTCCTACCATCCATCCATCCATCCATCCATCTTCTCCCACTTGTCCGTTGCCGGGTCGCGGGGGCAGCTGTTGGAGCTGCCCAAATCACATTGCACCAGTCCCCTATGGCTCCTCCTGCAGGTGGTGGGTCCACGGAAGGAAAGTCCTACCAACAGATCTATAATACTCTAGGATAGGGGTATTCTTATTTGGTGAACTATTTTTGCCTAACAAAAATGGCAATGAGCTACTTGTGTGTGTGTGTGTATATATAATGCAAATCAAGGTAAACATAAATTTGTGCTTCACAGCTAGAAGGTTCGTGTTTGATTCCTACCTGGAAGGGCGTTTCTGTGTGGAGTTTGCATGCTCTCCGTGTGTCTGCGTAGGTTTCCTCCAGGTACTCTGGTTTCCCCTACCACTGAAACCATGTAGACCAAATAAACAAACCAATAATAACAATTAAAATAATTACAACCAAAGACACCCATTTGGCTTTCAAGTAAGACCGACAAACATACCTGTTCTTCCAAGAAGAGTGCAGGCCATCTGAGCTGCACTTCCATGACCAGGGGCTGCATCTCCATGTTTTTTTTTCTTCTGAGAGAATGTCCTGTCCTTTCCCCTCATTTTCATTTCATCCACTGAGATGGATCTTTTTTTCTTCGAGGGTATGGTCAGAATCAGAATCAGAATCAGAATCAGAATCAGAATCAGTTTTATTGCCAAGGTTTGTGAACAAGGTTTACAAACTAGGAATTTTACTTGGTGCAAACGTGCGACATAAAACATATAACACAGAATTAAGATAAAAAATAAGCTAAGAACGTTAACCTATAAGGCTATAAGGGCATGCATAAAATAAAAAATATTAAATAAATAAGATAAAATAAAGTGACATATGTTAAGACAACAACAATTTGACAATGAACAATGAACAACAGCGGGATTGTATATACAGATGTTTTGGCATTTAAAGTGGTATTAAGTGTTTAAAGTGATAAAGTGATAGCAGCGGGTCTAAGTGTGGACACACCGCACACTGCAAGTGCAGATACATCCATGAGTCTGTAACTAAGCTACAGAGACTTGTATTTGTTCATGAGTCTGATGGCGGAGGGGAAAAAAACTGTTCAAGTGGCGGGAGGTATGGGTCTGGATAGACCGTAGCCTCCTGCCTGAGGGGAGAGGGGTGAATAGTCCGTGTCCAGGGTGAGAAGGGTCAGCTGTGATCCGACCCACACGCCTCCGGGTCCTGGAGGTGAACAGGTCCTGGAGAGATGGGAGCTCACAGCCAATCACCTTCTCCGCATTATATTTTACTGGATGTTCAGGCATAAAATTATTAAATCTTGTAATTAAAGTCGTCAATAATTCTTTGAGAAGCACTTTTCGAAACATAACAATGTTTGCATGTATAGAAAAAGACAATTTGCAGAGTCATTATCCTCTTCATAATTTGGAAATTCACATGAAACACTTCTTCTGCTTCGTCAGATGTATTTACTATCTGACAGTTACTCCACTAGCCAGAGTTGCAAAGAGTCTCTAGGGATAGCGCTCTAATGCAGTTTTTTTTTATGCCCTTTCCATTTCTGTGCTTCTTACTTGTGTGTGCAGTAAAGGGTTTTGGATTGTTTGTGGTAAATTTACAATGTTTGAAAGGACAGCACAGAGTTTCTTGATTTGTATGTGTTTCCAAAGGTGTGAAATAAAAGTATTCTGTGAGCAGATTTCTTTGAAATTACAAAAATAAGTGAAAAACTCCTGCCTTTTTACAATCGCGTGTGCTTTTCCGAGATGAGTTTTTCGTCCACTTTATATTTTGAAGGTGTGCACAGTCACTGTGAATACAGGGCCAGTGGAAACCTCTTCTATGACTGTGGTGATGATGCCTGAGAAGAAGGTCTTTGCTTGACCCAACAAAGCTGCTGATGTAGCACTTCAACAGCTACAACGACAAATGGACACCAAGTTAATAATGAGAAAAGACAAATGCTTATCTGCAGGTAAATTACATTTCAGTAATTTGATCAATTTCAGGAAATTTGACTAATTTTGATAACTTACTTTTGAAAATATACGTTAACATAACTTAGGTGGCTTTTATCCTTTTAATAATGTATACTTTGGTTACTTATCAAAAGAAGGTGTACGTTTGATTAATTTATTACACAACAGGAATAGTGTTCAGGATTAAATGTCGTAAATTCATGGTTACCATGAAGCTCTGCCATGTGTCTGGAGCAAGGCAACTTTTTTCAGGCGAAAACACACTAAAACATTTGTTGAAACAGATTCAAGTGTGGAGTAAAGACTCTTTAGAGAAACTTAAGGACTGCTTTCACACAACGGATTGGAATATGTTCAAGCAGGCTGCCATTCACAACAATATCACTGATCTCCAGGAGTATACAGAGACTGTCACTGCCTACATCACCAAGTGCACTGAGGATGTTACAGACTCTAAGACCATCATTATCAGGTCCAACCAGAAACCTTGGATTACAAGTGAAGTCCTCAGGCTCATGAGGGTTCGGAATGCTGTCTTCAAATCTGGTGACAAGGAGAAACTGCGGACGGCTAGGGCCAACCTGTCCCGCAGCATCAAAAAAGCCAAGAAGCAGTACTCCAAAAAGATAACTGATCACTTCAGAGACAGCAGAGACACTCAGAGTCTGTGGGAGGGGATAAAGACCATCACAGACTATAAACCTCCTAGACAAACTTGTGACAGTGACACCTCTCAAGTCAACACCACCTCCTGAAGACCAAGTGCTGAAGCTATTTCCAGAGAGTGTGAGAAGATCTCTGAGCAGGATCAACGTACACAAAGCACCGGGTCCAGACAACATACCAGGTCGTGTACTGAAAGGTTGCGCTGATGAACTCACTGAAGTCTTCAAAGACATTTTTAACACATCTCTGCAGCAGGCTGTGGTCCCAACGTGCCTCAAAGCGACCACCATCATTCCGGTGCCAAAGAAGTTACCATCCTCCTGCTTTAATGACTACCGCCCAGTAGCACTCACTCCAATTCTTATGAAGTGCTTCGAGCGGCTCGTCATGGAACATATCAAGTCTGTTCTCCCTCCCACCCTGGACCCATACCAGTTTGCTTACCGGTCCAATTGCTCAACTGAAGATGCCATCTCCACTGCACTTCATTCAGCCCTCATTCACCTTGAAACAAAGGACTCTTACGTTAGAATGCTGTTTTTAGACTTTAGCTCAGCATTCAACACTATAATCCCACAGCAGCTAATACACAAACTGCTCCACCTGGGGATCAACACATCACTGTGCAACTGTCTGCTGGACCTTCTGACGGGGAGACCACAGGCTGTACGTGTCGGCGGAAAGTCCTCCAGAACCATCACACTGAACATGGGGGCTCCCCAAGGCTGTGTGCTGAGCCCCCTCCTATTCACTCTGCTGACCCATGACTGTGCTCCAAAGTACGACTCAAACCTCTTCATCAAGTTTGCAGACGACTCAACAGTGGTGGGTCTCATCAACAACAGAGACGAGTCAAACTACAGGAGTGAGGTGAGCAGTCTGGCCATGTGGTGCACACAGAACAACCTCTCTCTAAATGTGGAGAAGACAAAAGAGATTGTTGTGGACTTTCGAAGAGCACGGGTCCTGCATGCTCCTCTAACAATCAATGGTGCTGCAGTGGAGAGGGTGACCAGCACTAAGTTCCTGGGTGTGCACATCACAGAGAACCTTTCCTGGACCATGCACACTACATCTCTGGTCAAGAAAAGTAATCAGCGTCTCTACTTTCTCCGCAAGTTAAGAAGAGCTAGAGTTCCAGCCTCTGTTATGTGCAACTTCTATCGAGGGACTATAGAGAGCATCCTGACCAGCTCCATCACTGTGTGGTTCTTCTACAGAGGGACTATAGAGAGCATCCTGACCAGCTCCATCACTGTGTGGTTCTTCTACAGAGGGACTATAGAGAGCATCCTGACCAGCTCCATCACTGTGTGGTTCTTCTACAGAGGGACTATAGAGAGCATCCTGACCAGCTCCATCACTGTGTGGCATGGCGCCAGCACTGCCTCCTGCCGGAGGAGCCTCCAGCCCATTGTGAGTGCAGTGGAGAAGATCTGTGGAGCTCCTCTCCCCTCCATTAAGGACATGTACTCGACCCGTCTCACCCGCAAAGCCGTCAGAATCACCAGGGACACTACGCACCCATCACCAACAGTCTCTTCAAGGTAATGCCTTCAGGGAGGAGACTGCGGAATCTAAGGGCCAGGTCGAGTCGACTTAAGAACAGCTTCGTACACAGGGCCATCGGGAAGCTGAACTCCCTGCCCTCCCTTCCACCCCTCTTCCCCCACCCCCCGCTCCGCAATCAAGGATGAGAGAAATATAATTTAAAATCAGTCACATGGTTTGACAAATAAAAAAGTCTTGAATCTTGTTTTTTTAATAAAAGCGTTTTAAGGCCAACACAGTGTAGTATCCAAATGCTTTAATGTGAACAATAACTCGCATCATGTTCACATCAAACCATTTTGAGACTACATAGTGAGATGGATTTACCAGAACCAGGAGCTAAGGATTTGTCCCACAACACCTGAAATTACATGCAGACATAGCCACTCAATGCAAGTAGAGGTTGGCACACGACTAACCTCTATTTGCATTGTGTTTAATATGCTCCCACACACGCTCACCTGCCCCCTCAAAGCCCCTAAAATAAAAGATACATTTTGAAATTATGTCATGGCCATTTCCTTTAATAATTTAGCGTTAGCAAATCTGCTATTTTATTTTAAAGATGATTTGCCACGTTAGCTGTTTGTGCTGCCACTAAAGGCCCAAATAGCCGGGAGCAAGTATCTTTATGCACCCGGAAAAGCTCTTACCATCGCGGGTACAATCACATTCAACATCCACCAAGTCCGCTTCCCGGTGAAAACGGCCAGATTATATTATTTGTGCAGGCGCTGTGGCTGCTTGTTGCCTCCGCGATATCTATTTTCGAAGTCAAGCAGCAAAGGTAGTGAAAGTTAGCTTACGTTAGCAAAGTAGCATAAGTTAGCCCTGCTAGCAGCCTCATATGAATACTGCTACTCTTGCTAAAGTCCAATATTCAATCTCGTAGATGAATAATCAGCTAATGTAGAAATATTAGCAACATCACCGAGGCGGGCTTTCCTTTTATCTATAGCACTTTTACAGCCTAGTAGTAGATCTCTCCATAGTACATTACCTGAACTCACTTGAACTGGTTACATTTTTATAAGTACCAGGCGGGGAAATCAATACACCGTTTAATGTTAATGGTTATTAAAAATCAGGGGGAACTCTGTTGTTCTATATTAAAAGAGCAAAATACTTGCCTCATTGATCCCTTGAGTGAAGAGTCAAGTTGCCGTGACGGTGGTGGTGGTAATGGCGGACCAAATCCTTGAAAATAAATTCAAAAAATTCCGAGTAGGGTCAAATGCGCGTGCGCAAGCGCAGTAAGGGTATATTGGCTCGACTAATGTAAAATAACAGTTTCTTCATTTGGCCAACAAAAAATGTAAACCTAGACACACGTTTGACCCTTAACACATTTAATTCATTTGATCCAACTAAAGTAGTACAGTGTACCAGGCAATTTGTAATTTTGTGTTGTAGTGAATAATACAAGTTAGCTCGGCAACATCAAGTTGGATTTATTAGAGTGTAAGACAACAACAATTTGACATTGAACAACAGCGGGATTGTATTTACAGATGTGTAGGCATATAAAGTGATATTAAGTGTTATAAAGTGACAGCAGCGGGTCTAAGTGTGGACACACCACACAGTGCAAGTGTAGATACATCCATGACTTCGTAACTAAGCTACAGAGACTTGTTTTTGTTCATGAGTCTGATGGCGGAGGGGATAAAACTGTTCAAGTGGCGGGAGCTTATTGTTATCTCAATTCTGTTTTATTAGTTTTATGTTGCACGATTGTACCAAGAAAAATTACTAGTTTGTGAACCTGTTTCCAAACAATGACAATAAAAACTATTCTGATTCTGTCAGTAGCTGACCATTGGCCTGAAGGGTTTTCCACAACCTCATCAAGTTTGCAATGAAGGCTGTTAAGAGTTTGTGGGCGGTCTCTTTTTTCCTTTAAGCTCTTGTCCTCTATTGTGTACAATGATATTCATACATTTTTTTGCCATCTAAGTATTGATGAAATTGCCTGTTTAATTACTTGGCAAAACATGCATCATTTGAAGTCCAACTTATTTAGATTTTTTATTTAATGCTTATGAGAGGTATCAATTACAATAAAACTAGGGGAAAACAACATATAAAACAGCCAAACAATGCTTTATGAAATAATCAAAATAGCATGTGACTGAGCGATAGAAGCCAAGTAGGTGAATAACATTACCATTCTCATACAAAAAGAGGATATTATTATCAATAGTCAGTATGGATTCAGGAAAAATCACTCTACAGCAATGGCTATAATGGAGTTAACTGAAAAAATAGCAAGAGAAATAAACAATAAAAACTATTGTGTAGGTATTTTCATTGACCTACAAAAGGCATTTGATGTAATTAATCACTCAAGACTACTTTGGAAACTAGGAAAATATGGAATTAGAGGTATCGCTCATAAATGGATCTCAAGCTATTTAGAAAATAGAAAGCAATATGTTCAAATAAATGACACAGCATCAAACTTACGTGACATCAACTGGGGGGTTCCCCAAGGCTCAATACTTGGGCCATTATTGTTCATATTATACATGAATGACTTTGTAAAAGCATCAGATAAACTGCAAAGTATTTTATTTGCCGATGATACAACATTATTTTACTCAGGGAAAGACATACAGGAGATAACAGAAGTAGTAAACGAAGAACTCCAAAAAATAAAACATTGGTTTGACCTAAATAAAGTGGCTCTCAATGTTAAAAAAAGCTAAATTTAT
Organism: Proterorhinus semilunaris; assembly: GCA_021464625.1. Lineage (NCBI taxonomy): Eukaryota > Metazoa > Chordata > Actinopteri > Gobiiformes > Gobiidae > Proterorhinus > Proterorhinus semilunaris. The sequence goes on along the minus strand of CM038349.1, from coordinate 42,069,422 downwards.
AATATTCAATGACAAACGAAAAATATTGAATATATCAATAAAAATAGACGGTAAGGAAATTCAAAGGGTTCAAGAAACTAAATTTTTAGGCGTCATCATTGATGAGGACCTCAAATGGAAGTCACATATAAATTACACAAGAGGAAAAATAGCCAAATCTATTGCGGTGTTAAATAAAGTTAAATTCTCCCTAAATCAATCCGCGCTACTTGCTTTATACAGCACAATGATTATGCCATATTTAACTTACTGTGTGGAAATTTGGGGTTCAACCTATAAAACCTATTTACAGCCACTGTTCATTCTACAAAAACGAGCTTTGAAAACAATACATAATATTAGATATAGAGATCCATCAAATCCACTATTTATTAAATGTAAGCTACTAAAATTTGAGGATATAGTTGACTACAATATCCTGCAGGTTTTGTATAAAGCAAATCAAAAAATATTGCCAGTGAACATCCAAATAAGGTATGAGAAAAGAGAAAGCCAATATAATCTGAAAGGCACAGACATCTTTAAAAAACCCAGGTTCAATTCGAAAGCAATGGAATGCACTGTTACAGTGACAGGAATTAGTCTATGGAATAAACTTCAAAAAGAAGTGAAAGAGTCAGGAACTCTCTTGGAGTTCAAAAAACACATAAAAGGTGCAATGTTAAAGAAGTATGAAAATTAGACTTGGACAGGAATAGTGTGAGATATTTGATTTGAACAAACAAACATGAATATGGTTTGTTTCTTTTTTGACAACATTTGTAAACATTTTAGGAATATGACAGTTCGGTATTTTATTGTATACATTGTAAATAAGTAAATCTAGAATACAAAAACATCAGAAAATACTGTAAATATGTATATGATTGTAACCATATGTATGTATATATATATATATATATATATATATATATATATATGTGCACATATTTTAAAAGACAGCATGTAAAGTGTGAAGCAACAAAAGGGGCAGATATTATAAGACTTGTTCTTCTCCTCTGCTCCGTTTCATTCATGCTATGTTGGATTGGCGGTCTTGTGGTGATTGCATGATGTCACTTTTGAATGAAATAAATAAAAAAAATGAAATGAAAAAAAGGTATTGTAGAGAGGGATGAAAAAAAATATATATATATATGTTTCACTAAAACCGAACGTTTACACATGCATAAGTTCAATGCATTGAGTTTGTAAAAAATGTGTCGATTTCAGTCAGATGAAGTGATGTTGCAATATAATTGCTATACATATTCAATACCATATGGTGTATTTATTTTTGTAAAACTGTAAATGATAAATCCTTTATTTATTTTGTACGACTGTAAATGATAAATCCTTTGTGATATTTTGTGTTACTTGAATGAGAGATAAGGGGTAGGTTTATTATAAGTTCTTTGAACTTCTTCCTACTCCTTTTGAGCACAATAGTCTTGTTTTGTTTTCTTCTGTAAAATGTTTTAAATAAGTTTCTGCTCAAATAAATAAATGAAAGAAAAAAAAAAAAAAGAAAAAAAATACATTTCTACATTCTATAGCATTTCCTACAACAAATACTTCACAACCTTAACTTGAGTAACAATAAATAATATTGATCTAGTACTTTTACTGAGGTTGTAAAATACTTTGACCACCACTTTATAAAAATACAAATTAAAGATACATTACTAATACAAATACAAAATCCCTTTTACTCTACTTTAGTCAGTGAAAATACTCATTAATGTATGGTAACACGAGGGAAAATATCTTTGGAGAACCTGGTATGTATACGTTTTTCCTCACATAGTACTCCTATGGTACTCCTTTGGTTCTAGTCATAGACTGTTGTGTGGTACTCTGTCAGTTATACGATAGACTCTTAACAGTAACCAAGAGTCAGGTCTTCGTTGCATCACATGTTTTTACACTCCTCCAGTTACATCAGACACAAAATACAGATTCAAAACATGAAAAGATTGGATGAAAAGACTTGCCCAAATGTGACCTGGAGACTCTCCCTATAAAAGGCCCTCTCCCAGTCTGCCCCGCCACACACTGGGATCTGACCGGGACCGGACCAGGTAAGGCTCTGCACATTTCTGTGGGTTCAGAGAAGGGCTACGGCAGTAATGGAAATGGCAATTTTAGTGTTTGCTATAATCACAACGCTGCAGTTATTTCTTGAATTATGCCCTCTGCAAACATTGAAATCTTCCATGGCCATGGGGTATGTATAAAACCTGCAAACCCTGTGCTTCAACTGTAAATCTGTAGTTACTGGAACACTTTGGAACTGATGCGATGAAGCGGGAAAACACACCCAAAGTTCCAGGAATACTCATCATTACTTACTCTCATGCCATCTCGGATCCTTCACCAACTGAGTTTTAACCTCTACAAACGTGTCGTGGAATGCCTGATTATTGCATTTATTCCTTCTCTCAAAGGTTATTTCTCTTGGCCGCGCTTAAAATATAAAGTTGATTTTGACAAATTAAAATTGCAAACCTATTTTTGATAGACTGCTGTGTGCGCTCGAATAATTTCGAACTTCACAACAGCCTGGAGACCATGGCCGAAATCGTCGCATGGCTTTGGGGACCAATCACAGAACGAGGCGGGACGGCAAGACGATGGAGCACTATTCGACAGAAGCTTGTAGTTTGTTTACGGATAAAAAATAAATACAAAAATGTGTATTTACGGATCCAATATGCCAGCAGCAGACACGACGCCATCTTTCGATCAAGCTTTAGACCATGTTCTAAATCATTTAGCCGGAAAGTTTACAGCGGGTACGTCATCTGATACGATGATACGATTGGCTATGGCTACGTGCAGACGCATGAGAGACATTCAGCACAATAAACGGCAATTGTAAACCAGACCTCTCCTATGAGAAAATTAATTGGTGGTCCCCAGATATTAGCCAGGCTACATATTCACAGGCTTCCTAATGACTTTGGTGTTGTAGTTACACTGTCGATCCAATGATGCGCTCTGGCACGGTTTATTCCACTCCTGTTGCATGCTGGGAACATGGTTCCCTAATGTTAACTTAGAACGAGCAGTGGACAGACTTTTTTTATTTTTATGATTGAGTATATTTCTAGTGAATTAATAGTGAAACCAGCTTTTTGTAACACTCATCATAACCTAAAGAACCTTATCCTTCTGCTCTGAGGGAAACTTATGCAGAGAACTGCAATATGGGAGTTGTCAGGTGACCAGGTCCTGAGCGGTCACCAGAGAGACCCCTACTGACATTCTTGTTTGGGGCCCCTTGGTACACTTGCTACGCCACTGGATACAAAGATAACACAATTACATATTGTTTACAAGTTTTTCAACTGTTAGCTGTTGCCCAATATGCTTTCTCACAATGCACCCAGCACATCCACATTGTATCGTGTGTACAGCTTTGTCCTCCAGTTTGCCCCTCTGTGCATGTGTCTGCTCTGCCTGATGTCTGTGTAACACCTACGAGGGGTAGTACAGGGAGAGGGCTGTATAGTATGTACTAGCATACAACACAGTAGTAGGGTTATCTTCTATGGACCAGATCAGGAACCTAGACCCGGCTACAGGAGGAGTGAAATAAACCTTAAATAAATAAGAGACCACAGACCAGGGAGTATAGTTAACTGCCGGCTTCTTATTATTTAAACAAATAGACAAAGGACAAGGACATACACTAACAATAAACGTTGAGAAATCTCCTTTTGTTAAACCTTTTAGTTTACCTTTAAAAGATTTAGTTTCTTTTAAGTTCTATCTATATAGGTTTATTGTAGTAGTAGGTTGCAACCTTTAGTTCTTTTAATTTTCAGTTCAAGTTATTTCTTTACTTGAGTTGACTCTTCGTTTGAAGTTTAGTTCTATTCTGTTCAAGTTCTTTTATAATAATAGGTACCTTTTAAGTTTAACCATACCAATTTGTTCTGTTGTTTACAACCAAACAGTAACAATAATACTGTTGTAATACAATACTCGTGTATGGTCTATAAAATAAAGTATTCAAAACTTTACAAAACTCAAAATATTCAGCAAAAGACTGAACGATCTGTATACCACAGAAAAGTCTTTTGATTCAGAGCATACTAATCCTTTGCTCTTCTGAATTAGCAGTCCAATGGTGTTATCCTGAATCCACTAGTTTTGGTGGAAAGTGGATAGATCCTACCAGTTCAGATGTAAACCATGCCACGTCCAGTAGATGGAAATCCTGGCTCACGCACAGTTCACACAAGGTTCAATGGGTGGCTCAAATCTTCAAATCCAGCGTCAGTCTAATCGACAATTCTTCATTCCAACCTAAGTTGGCCTAACGTAAACAACATAAAATAAGTAAAGACACTTAAAATAAAACGCTAGGTAAGTCTAAAACTAAGAAAATGTACATTTCCGGTCCTAACCCGCGCTTGTTAAAATGGCGCCGACATGGCGGACAAGAAAAACAAGATGGAGCATTGACCTACAAAGCCACCGCTTGGATAGGCTTAAAATGTACCAAACATTTACCCTTTTCGCATAAAACAACTTAAATTAAATACCTTAGCTTTCAGCTTTCATAAAATAACAATTACTTTATACAAATATAGTTTACAGAAAAGAAAATACATGGTTTCCACTCACCAAGTCCCGTTAATCCAAGCACACAAACCTCCGAGACCACGACTTGGTTGGAAAACCATCAATACCTTTCTACAAGTGTGAAAATAACTCTTAGACAACTTTACACTCGTTGCTTTACAAAAAATGAATATATTTCTTAAAACTCACCGAGTCCTGTTGCTTGGGAAGACACCAGGACAGGTCGGAAAACAAAAATACCTTCTTCGAAGTACAAAAATGACTTTTAGATCCGTTTAGACTCGTTTCTGCGCTTGTTCCTCTACTATTTTCACTGCAGTACTTTTGCCTGTTTTGCTGCATCTACTTCGTTTAGCATTGGAGAATTTTTTCAGCAATACGATTGGCTGTTGTTTGGTGCAGGGGCGTCACACAAACGTGCCCTTCAAAATAAAAGTCTACATGGATTTTAACCATTTTAAAACGTAAATAATAATGATTTTGCATATTTAGCACGTTTTTAACTCAAATAATATACAATAGAATGAAATATAGCTTTTTAGATGTTTTTAGATACATTTCACCATATGAACTTATTTATTGGCTTTTTACATTCATAGTATTTATTGCTGTTTTTATTAACATGCTTTTAATCTGGTAGCTCTGTTAACCTCTGGGTTACATCTGTCCCTTTTGTTAATAGTCCATCAGGAAGATGAACTTCTCGGACGTGTACAGCAGTGGGCAGCGCGGGAACAGAACCTCCCCCCCGCTGTGGTACCTGTTCCCGGAGTGTGCAGTCGCGCCGTATGCCTACATCTTCTACTACGGCGCAAAAATCCTCAACCTGATGCTGGGTACTCCCTGTAACCTGCTGGTCATCTGGCACATCGCGTCACGGCAGAGCGACACGTCCACCTCTGACGTCTTCTTCCTGAACCTGGCCGTGCTGGACGCCTACTTCTGCCTCATGACGCCCATAGAGTTGGTCAACAGCCTGCTCCTGGACGACGAGTACATCTGGTACTTCCAACGCTTTGCCTACGGGGTCAAGGACTCTGCTCCCTTCTTCCTCGTGAGTCTTACCCCACTATTGTGAGAAACAAGGTATAATTCACCTTTCGCAAAAGCGTTCCCTTCGTTTGCTAGGTCTGGAAAGCAGTGGAGTTTACCATAATATCATCATGGAGAAGTGCGTGCAAGTGACTCTTTTTGGTACAATACCAGCGCGATTGAGGAAAAAGTAGTTGCAATGCTCAGTGGAGGAATATATTTAAAATAGGCGATGAAGGAGACGCTACAAACTGTTGGCTTTAGGAAATCGGAAAAACCTCATCTGGACTAGTCATGCTCTTAGGAAGATGATCTCCTCTTATGTTAGTCTCGTACTCATTAAAATAGGTCCAGTCTGGGGAAAGAGCAGCTCAGTGAGGTAACAGCAATGACAGCTCATGAAACTCTTGGCAAGCGCTTGGCCCAAAACTGAGTGTTTATGGGCTTAGAATGTTGATAAACTGGTCTCACCTCTATTAGATTATCAGAGGATACCCATGGAATGTCTGGTAGCAACGGTTGCTGTGAAGTATTATTGAACTTTTACCGTTTTTGGCCAGGGTTTTGCCAAAGGTCAATTAGGAACGTTCATGATAAATCCAAACATTCTTTAAACAACGTTTCAACAATAACTTCTTCAGTTTGGTGGCCTTAGTGGTGGCCTTAGTTTATCCAGGTAAGTGAGACATTCCACACAGTCACTTTACAAGCCGGAGTTACCAAGTTTCTCAAAGCGCTACACTGTAGTCATTATTCATTCACTCCATACTTGGTGGTGGTAAACTGCTATTGCAGCCACAGCTGCCCTGGGGTGGAACTTTTGTGCCCATATTCCTCTGGCCGCACCCTTCGGTCCTCTGGTCAGAACCTGCTTGTTGTCCCTAAGACTCATTATAAAACCCGAGGGGACCTGTCTTTTCAGTCCGCTGCTCCCAGACTGTGGAACGCCTTGCCCCTGTCTCTGCGTCTGTCCGGCTCTGTGGACTCTTTTAAAAAGGACCTGAAGACATATTTATTAAAAAAAAGCTTTTGGTTGATGGGTTTTCACTAGTGTCATTTTGATTTTACATATGTCCTCACATTTTTTATTGTTTTTTGCTTTTACCCTGTACAGCACTTTGTGATTTTATCTGTGAAAAGCGCTTTATAAATAAACTTTACTTACTTACTACTTACTAGACTGGGCAGCTGTCTGCCCCTCCCACCACCACCAATCATTCACTCACACTACATTCATTCTGGTCTATTGTACATGTGTCACAGGTAGCCTAGATTTGAGAGGTGGTTAACCAAATAAAAAAACAAAAGAAAAAGGAACTATAATATAAAAAGGTGGGATTTATTAAAACACAGGAAACAATGGGCCCATAAAAGATTAAAAAGGTAAAACTTGTTAAAAGGAAACTAGAAGTTAAAACAGTGCGTCTGTCCTCCTCCGGCGCGCCGCGTCCACGCGCCTCGTCCACACACGTCTCCTCCCCGGCTGAGGCCGTTCCCCTCCTCCAGCTGGATCGCGGGGCGTCTCCGGCTCCTTCCACGTGGGGCGTCTCTCCGTTGGCTGGGTTGCGGGGCCTCTCACCGCTGCCTCCATCGCGGGGTGTCTCGCCGCAAGCTCCAGTGGGGTCGTCTCACCACGGGTCGGTAGCCGGGCACCGCACCGGTACCAGCCGGTCGCAGGGGTGGTTCTCAGCGTGGGGGTGGTGCTGCTCCGCCGCCACTGCGTGTTCCTGCGTTCACCTCCTCTACCACATAGCCTGCTGCCCCAGGCACACGACCCTTCCCCTTGCCGCAGCCATGCGGCCAGAACCGGGGTGTCGTCCCCACCCCGAGCCTCGTGCCTCCGTCCTCTGTGTCTTTTTTCCCCCCGACCACTTCCTACTCCCTCCTTTTATGCACCTGGGTCCATTTAAGTGCAGGTGTGCTAATTTTGCACAGGTGCACTGATTGGGGCATCAGTCTGAGTTAAGTGGGAGGTTCCATTTAAAAAGGCATGCACAATGGCAAACAATACAAATAAAATTACAAAACGCAAACAATAAAAAGCAAACCATCCCACTGCTGTCCATGACACTCCCCCATACTTTAAAGTTGGCAGTCCCTGCAACTTGGCCCATACATAACCAGTCACTACGTCATCCTTTTTCCTCGCTCATCGTCCGGGGAGGGATCTCACTGGGGCCTTGTGCGGTATCCTCCACCATCGGTCCGCCGACATGGCACCGCTCTCAGTCCAGTCCAGTCATGACAAAAAAACACTAAAAACAACTAAAAGAAAATGGGTTACACCACACTCTCAAATCCTGCCGACAACGCCATAAAATGTCACAGGTAGCCTAGATTTGAGAGGTGGTTAACCAAATAAAAAAACAAAAGAAAAAGGAACTATAATATAAAAAGGTGGGATTTATTAAAACACAGGAAACAATGGGCCCATAAAAGATTAAAAAGGTAAAACTTGTTAAAAGGAAACTAGAAGTTAAAACAGTGCGTCTGTCCTCCTCCGGCGCGCCGCGTCCACGCGCCTCGTCCACACACGTCTCCTCCCCGGCTGAGGCCGTTCCCCTCCTCCAGCTGGATCGCGGGGCGTCTCCGGCTCCTTCCACGTGGGGCGTCTCTCCGTTGGCTGGGTTGCGGGGCCTCTCACCGCTGCCTCCATCGCGGGGTGTCTCGCCGCAAGCTCCAGTGGGGTCGTCTCACCACGGGTCGGTAGCCGGGCACCGCACCGGTACCAGCCGGTCGCAGGGGTGGTTCTCAGCGTGGGGGTGGTGCTGCTCCGCCGCCACTGCGTGTTCCTGCGTTCACCTCCTCTACCACATAGCCTGCTGCCCCAGGCACACGACCCTTCCCCTTGCCGCAGCCATGCGGCCAGAACCGGGGTGTCGTCCCCACCCCGAGCCTCGTGCCTCCGTCCTCTGTGTCTTTTTTCCCCCCGACCACTTCCTACTCCCTCCTTTTATGCACCTGGGTCCATTTAAGTGCAGGTGTGCTAATTTTGCACAGGTGCACTGATTGGGGCATCAGTCTGAGTTAAGTGGGAGGTTCCATTTAAAAAGGCATGCACAATGGCAAACAATACAAATAAAATTACAAAACGCAAACAATAAAAAGCAAACCATCCCACTGCTGTCCATGACACATGTTTTTAGTGGTAGGGGAAATCGGAGAACTCAGAGGAAACCTACGCAGACACAGGGAGAACATGCAAACTCCACACAGAAAGGGACCTTCTAGCTGTGAAGCACGAGCGCTAACCGCTGTACCACTGTGCCATCCGTTCCCTTCTCCATAGGTGTGCATCGGCCTGGACCGCTACATAGCCGTGGTCCACCCGGTGGTCTTCAGTCGAGTGCGGGACAACAAGCTGCGGACGCTGGTGTCTGTCCTGGTGTGGGGGCTGGTGCTGGGGTATGGAGTGGCCAAGAGTCTGGTGAACACGATGCTGGTGCAGGACGAGCTCTTCAGCGCCATCATTCTCCTGGCCTTCATCGTCATGCTCTTCTCCAATGGGTCCATCATGTGGACGTTGCGGCGCTCAGTGGCAGGGAAGGAGAAGATGCACCCAGTGAAGAAGAAGGCTTTCCGAATGGTCATCATCATCCTGGCCATAAGCGTGATCAACTACCTGCCGGCTGTAGCTCTCATGCCCTTTGTGTCGCGCTACAGCTTTGTGGATTACCGTTGTAAGATCATTGTGAGTGTCTTTCTTCTCATGGACCTGAGCTGCATCATGGAACCACTCCTCTACCTCACCAAGATGGAGGGCGGCTGTGGCTGCTGCAGACACTTATCAAAGGACCCTGATGGCCCCCAGTGTGAGCAAAAACCCTGATTGTTTTCTGGACTTAAGGTGCTTATGTGACAGGTTGAGTGTTTTAGTAGAGTAGTTCTCCACCTGTCTACTGGGGGCGCTGAACTTTACTATGAAAACCCCAGTCCCTCAGTGCTCTTCCTCTAGCGCTTGCACTTCCTGCTTTGGTCCTACAGGGAGCGGTACTTTACGAGAGCAGTATTGCTTGGGTTCCGGGGGAGCGCGTCAAGCGCATGCCGACAGCAGCTGCGGCTTGAGTGTGTGTGGCCCCAATGGTCCAGTGTTGTCCTGAGCATTTGCCCTTTAAACGGACGTAGGAAGTGGTTCTGTGTTTTTGTAGGCCGTTCCCAGTAGGCCCACCACGGCTGCCTTGCATCATATAATTTATCTCCACATGCTTGGTTTTCATGTTCAGTCATTGTGTGCATTTAAGATTTTGTGAAAGATTGTACCCAGCTTTCTTAGGTTTGGCTTTTTTTGTGATTTTTAAAGTATCAATTCCTTATTGGACACTGACAGGATATGACATAGAAGAAGGTAAACAATTTTAAACTGTTGCCTGTCTCTTCAGCAGTTTAAAAATTCAAATCTGCCCAACATTTCTTCATTACAATTGCTGCTTCCCTGAAATAAAAATGATAATTATGCAACTTACTTTTAAAAGCAACCTTAAGACTCATTTATTTGTTCAAGCCTTTAATTAGCTATTTTTGGGCTGATATGATTTCTGTGTTGTTTTGACCCTTTTTTATATTGTATTTAATTCGCGATGTTTTACTGTGTTGTGAAGCACTTTGTGGCCTTTGTCTGTGAAAGGTGCTATACAAATAAACGGTTAACTTACAACTGATGTTATCCTTATAAATAAATCATATTTACAAAAGCATTAAAACTAATCATATGCACTTTGTTTGTATGCTCGTGTTCATGTCATTATATACCAGAACCCTCAACATTACGGACTGAGTGCCAAAGCAAACATTTGCACTCAGTTGGCCATGCTGGAATATCATCTACTCAACCTTTAATATAAGTTGCCTGTTGCGGCTAGAGGCCGGTGCTTAAGGTAACTGGTTACCTTAACTAACTTGCCATAACAACGCCAGACGCAGAGTTGCGCCAAGAGAGGAGGCAGGTCTGCAGAATGGCTGAGGCGAAGGTTCCTACTACAACGAGGGGTGTCAGACGGACGTTTATCGCGGATGCAAGAAGATTGATTAACTAATCAATGTGAATTTATGAACTGCATCCACCAAAATTTGCCAATCGCAATCAATCTGCTAATATATTTAGCACAATGAGGCTAGCGGGTTAGCTTGTTAGCCTAGCTGTGTGTCGTCTGTCGCCAAGTTAAAGGCTAAACTTAACCATCTTTGCTGGCTTAAAATGAAAGCACTGTCAAAGAAATAATGACAAACAAATAAGCTCATTGTCTTTATTTTTATACATACGTTACATGAACAGTAGGATGTAGGCATGCATTGTAACGTTAGCTCTATTACATCTTGAAATTAACCGTGCTTTTTAAACTGTTCAAACTCCTGAAATATCTTAAGTATATCCTATACTGCGGATATAGGTATACATTCTATGCAGCTGCCTGTATGAACTGAAAGTTTAGGCATATTGATATTACACACATCCCATAAGGTTGGAGCAAAGCCCACACAATGTACTCGGGCAAGCATGTAACCATGGTAACACATATACACGTTGCCAGTATGAATAATATGTTGTAACTTATCCCTACAATAATTAATATTAGAAGGTTGTTTTGTGTAAATGTTTGCATCTTTTGTTGGGCTGTAGGCCTATTATCTCCAAATACACTGCCACTGTTTTCTATTGATTTGTACTGATGTGATATTTTTATTATGATATCAACATGATTGGTTTTCTTCTATTGCAGGTTGATGCAAATGGATCCAAGCATGAGACATGAGACATACTGAAATGTTAATGTTACTGAAGATAGTAGATGAACAAGTAAGAGTAGGCTACTCTTCTTTCTGACCCAGTTTCTGTGATTAATTGATTGATTGATTGATGGCATAAGATCGTTTTTCTTTGGCACATGATTCTCCTTGGTATCAATGAATCAAACCAAGGAGAATCCTGTGCCAAAGAAAAACGATCATATGCCATCAACAATCAATCAATGATTTTGTATAACCCAATATCACAACAGGAGTTTCCTCACAAGGCTGCACCAAACATTAAGACAATAAAACAAAACAGTAAAAGAGATTATGTAAATTTCAGGCAAATAAGTATCCAGGCAAACCTAAACGTAATGTCCAAATAAGTGTCAGCAGCAGGTGGTGACGAGTCCTAACCCTTCATTAGACTCTCCAGCACATCTGTTTCTTTTGAATCTTCGCTGCTATCACTTTATGCACCTGCACATCTGTAAATACAATCCCGCTGTTGCTCTATGTCAAATTGTTGTCGTCTTATTATATTTTACTTTTTATTTTCTATTATTTATTTTAATATTCTTTATGCATGCCCTTATAGCCTTATAGTTTTAAAGGTTTTAGAATCAGAATCAGAATAGGTTTATTGCCATTGTTTCAGAACAGGTTCACAAACTAGGAATTTTTCTCGGTGCAAACGTGCGACATAAAACATATAACACAGAATTAAGATAAAAAATATTAAATACATAAGATAAAATAAAGTGACGTGTGGTACACTGTAATAAAAAAGCCATTTGAACTCAAACATTTAAGTTATAAGACTGCCACCACATTCTTAAATTGGAAAGATCAACTTAAAAGATTCAAGTTCTGAAAAACAGTTCATCCAACTCACATTATTTTGTTCATGTAATTAATGCATTATCCTTCTCTCAACTTATATTTTTCCCCATCCACAACTTATTTTTTAGTATTAGCACTAGGAAAATTCTATTGCTCACTCAACTTAATTTATTTTATTGGCACACGGTCATTTTTTGTTGCTAAACTTAAATTTCACCCGTTCACCTATAGTAGGACAATGTAATTCCAACTGTGTCAATGTTTGCAAAATCATACAATTTATGCAAGAAGTAAAAATGTAAAAAAAAAAGACAAACTTATATAAAACAAACATGCACTTTATTAATTGCAAAACATTTTTCTGTTTCAAGCAGCAATTATAAACTCAATAACACCACTAGCTTACAATAGCCATTCTCATGTCCAGCGTATTGTAGAAATTGTGAGGATCCAAATATCCCGTGCAGCTCTCCAACACTATGAATTTACTCTTTTCTTTAAAAGTGCAACTTTTGCTCTTCTATTCAAATGTACATACATTTTTGAAAGAAAATGTTCAAGTAACTATAAGATTAATACTGATAATTGAGCAATTACACTTAACAGATGTAATGTAGAAACAAGTTATGTATGAGACATATTCGATGATTTTAATTGTATTAATTTTGGGGGTGGGCGCTCATAAGCTCTTGCTTCGGCTCACTCCTTTTGAGCAGTGTTTGCTGCTCAAATAAACAAATAAACTAAGCTATTTTGATACCAGTGGGGTGCTCCAGATTGGATAGAATGGTGGTGCAAGTAATGCGCTGCATAACATTTAAAACAATATGAAAAAAGGATTAGGATGGTCATTTTGTGAGAATTTGCATGCAGTTAACTGGACATATCCCAGAAATATACTTAGTTTCAATTCTGCATGACAGGAATTTTCAGAAATGTCCTGATTTTTTAGACTAAATGAACAAATATTTAAAAAAATTAATCATTCTGAAAGAAACCGGGAGGTAGTTGCCACGGTGGGTAAGGATCATTTTGGGGCCTCAGAGAACACAAAAGACTTTGAAATGTTAACCTCTTAACCCCCACCAGAACATTTTTCACAGTTTGGCTTTATCCAAATCTAAACCTTCTTGAAAACGCATTAAAAAGAGTGACAAAAGAAAATGAGGATGAAAATGCAACAAAAAAGGGAAAAGCAAAATTGACCAAAAAAAGCCATGCAAGTGCGACAAACGGTAGGAAAAAATAAAAACGCGTCAAAAAGTAGATGAAAAAAATGTCACAAAAGCATCGACAACAAAGCAACAATGCAAGGAAAAAGATCAGTAAAGCCTAATGTCCGTAAACTCGAATTGAGAATATTTTAAATTTGGGTAAAGCCGAACTGGAGAATATGCACCTGCTTAAGGCGGGTGGCAAGTAGTTAAACAAGTTACATCAACTGTACAATTGCACAAGATAAAACTAACTCTGCTGTGTAAGTCATGTAAAATTCTTGCTTGCCATCATCAATTTGGGATACACTAATGTAACACAAAAACAAACAGTGCATTTTTGTACACGTTAGAGAACTACGGAGCCCGCGAGGGGACATGACGAGAATTTTTTTTATTGCGTTATTTCGCAATACTTTGCGAAATAACGCAATAATTATTGCGAAATACCGCAATAGTTTTGCGAAATAACGCAATAATTATTGCGTAATAACGCAATAGTTTTGCGAAATAACGCAATAATTATTGCGAAATAACGCAATGATATTTGGGTAGAGAACGAGGCCACTTACAGCATCCACACACAATGGAGCATCAATGGGGGAAATTAATTGACCTTTATTTCGAATTGGGTTTAAAATACAAAGAATCAAAATTAGTGCTGGCCAACAGACATGGTATTAATGTAGCCTAGGCGAAACACATCTTATTAGCCTACGTATTACGTGGAAGCTGTGCGAGGTCTTGGAGGGTGTCCCAGAGTCCTGAGAGGCGATCGTGGGACAGAGAATTGTTATAGGATTTTAGATTAGCACAGCACAGTGCTGTGTCAGAGGCACCAGCGCGCGGACAAGCACCAGGATCGTCTGGAAATGCTCCAGCGCTTTCACCCATCCCGTCAAGAGCATGAATGGGGGAATTTAATTGATCTTTATTTGGGTTTAAATTACAGAGAATTAAGATTAGTGTTGGCCAATAGACATGGTATTCCGGTAGGCTAAATGGCAAAGGGGGCACTCAAGGGGTAAGGAATACTCCGACCTGGCGGTTCTGGTTGAATTCATAACCAGAATTATACAGTTGTGTGCACGGTTCTGAACAGCAGGGACAAACGGTGGATGTACGCCAAGTGCTTTAGGCATGAGAAAGGAAGACGTGCATTATCCTCAGGGACTTGGATTCAAACGGTGTGTCCAGAAGGCAAGCCAGGAGACATCAAAGAAGTCTTTTTCAGAGGACCTAACTATATATAACATATTGACTTTTACGACAAGTTGAAGAATTCAGCATTTAGTAGACTTGGGCGCTGGTAATTCCCGATCCAAAAGAGCGCACAATGACCCAGAGGCAAAGATGTTGCGCGCAGGGAGAGGGTCGTTTACGTTCTCAGACAGGCCACACTGTTAATTCAAGAGAAGCCAACGCTCCTTGACGGGATGGGTGGAAGCGCTGGAGCATTTGGGACGAACCTGGTGCCTGTCCGCGTGCTGGTGCCAATGACACTTAGCGCAGCGGCAGTGGGTAAGATGCGTAAAGACGCACCGCCTTTATGCAGCTATTTGGGGACAAGCGACAGCATTAACCCCCGGGTTGGTGGATAGATGATCGTAAATTCAGGCCAGTTTTGTGCAGAGACTGACTGAAAGTTGCAGGGGCTGAACGTATTATGTAGGCTATGAGGCTCCATTGTGATTGGTTCTTTATGGGGACATGTGCGGGATATGTGTTCGGGCATGTTTAGTGATTTAGCAAGACATCTAATGGTAATGCGAAGAAGGCAAGGCAAGGCAAGGCAAGTTTATTTGTAGAGCACAATTCATACACAAGGCAATTCAAAGTGCTTCACAGTTGCATAAAATTACAAGAAAACAGATCAAATCAATCATTAAAACATCAACATAAAAATGTATCAATGACAGTAAAAGGCAAGAGTGCAGATAAAATACTTTCAGTTTTCATATGCTCGGGTAAAAAGAGCTGTTTTCAGCCTGGATTTGAACATTGTCAGAGTTGAGGCCTGTCTCACATCCTCATGAAGACTGTTCCAGATTTTAGCTGCATGAAACTGAAACGCAGCCTCACCGTGTTTAGTCCTGACTCTGGGAACCACCAGGAGACCCCTCCCTGAAGTTCTCAGGGCCCGAGATGGTTCATACGGCTCTAACATGTCAGAGATGTACTTTGGTGCTAAACCATGAAACGACTTGTACACGAGCAGAGCTGTTTTAAATTCTATTCTCTGAGTGACAGGAAGCCAGTGCAGAGACCGGAGCACTGGACTAATATGGTCATATTTCCTGGTTCTTGTCAGGACTCGAGCAGCAGCGTTCTGGATGTTCTGCAGCTGTCTAACAGCTCGTTTAGAAAGGCCAGTGAGCAGGCCGTTACAGTAGTCTAACCTGCTGGAGACAAATGCATGGATGAGTGTCTCCAAGTCTGGTTTTGACACTATTCCTCTGATCTTAGCAATGTTTTTCAGATGGTAAAAAGCTGATGATGTTATTGCTTTAATGTGGCTGTTTAAGTTCAGGTCTGAGTCCATGATTACTCCTAGATTTCTAACCTGATTTTTTGGTTTTAGAGAGAGAGACTCAAGGTGACTGATAACACTTTGTCTTTGTGTCTGTGGGCCAAAAACAATGATCTCAGTTTTGTCTGAGTTTAGTTGGAGAAAGTTGTTTTGCATCCACAAACTGATCTGTTCGATGCAGTGACAGAGAGTATCTACAGGCCCATGTTCACCTGCCGTCAGTGACACGTAGATCTGAGTGTCATCTGCGTAGTTATGGTACGACACATTGTTGCTGTTTATTAGCTGACCCAATGGAAGCATGTACAAGTTGAATAAGAGGGGTCCCAAGATTGACCCCTGGGGGACTCCACAGGTCATGGAAATTTTGTCTGAGACACAGTTGCCAATTTCGACAAAGTACGTCCTATCCTCCAGATAGGACTTGAACCAGTTTAGCGCAGTACCAGAGATTCCCACCCAGTTTTCTAACCTGTGAAGTAAGATTCCATGGTCCACTGTGTCAAAGGCAGCGCTCAGGTCCAGCAGAACTAAAACTGAGACCTTACCTGCGTTGGTGTTCATACGGATATCATTTGTCACCTTGATCAGAGCTGTCTCAGTGCTGTGGTGGGGCCTAAAACCTGATTGGAAAGTATCAAACACATTGTTAGATAGGAGAAAGTAAGTGAGCTGTTGATATATTACTTTCTCCAGGACTTTTCCTAAGAATGGTAGGTTTGATATGGGCCGGTAGTTGTTCAGTATCTTGGGATCAAGGCTGCTCTTCTTTAGAAGAGGCTTAATGACCGCGGTTTTCAGAGCCTTTGGAAATGCTCCAGTCTCAAATGAAATGTTGACTAACTGAACAAGTTGTGGTAACAAGCTGGTCAGTACAGACTTCAGAAATCTAGTGGGTAATTCATCAAGGCAGCATGTGCATGAACTCAGACCGGAGATAACCTCTTCCATTGTTTTGTCAGTAACAGGTGTGAAATGTGTCAGCTCAAGGTGTTTATCTGGTGGCAGGGTTGCTATTTGTGTTGCTGACATTATGGCATTTTTAATGCCTTGGACTTTGTCATAAAAAAATATTGCAAACTCATTGCACTTAGATGTAGAGATTAGTTCTAAGGGCAGTGAAACTGGAGGGTTAGTTAATCTGTTTACTGTTGAAAACAGAACGCGAGAATTGTTTCTGCAGTTTGCGATGATTTTAGAGAAGTACTTCTCCCTTTCTCCACGCAAAATCTGGTTGAACTCACAAAGCACTTCTTTGTATATCTCAAAATGAACCTGGAGCTTTGACTTGCGCCATTTCCGTTCGGCTTTTCGGCACTCCCTTTTCTGTGCCCTGACCGAATCTTCACTTCTCCAAGGTGCCCTTTGTCTATTGTTAACCATTTTAACCTTGACAGGAGCAATAGTATCCAAAACATTTAAGACGCTTGATGTGTAAGAGTCCAACAGATTATCAACATTAGAACATGGGGGATTTTCAAATCTGATCATTTCCATAAACTGTGTCCTTGTTGTATCATTTATGTGTCTTCTTTGAATAACTCCAGGCCCGACCTCTGGTTTGGGTGTAACAGACAGGTCAAAGAAGACACAAAAATGATCAGACAAAGCAACATCAACAACATTCACATTTGATATATTAACACCTTTTGTAATAACTAGATCTAGAGTGTGGCCTTTGTTGTGAGTCGCTTCACTCACGTGCTGAGTTAAACCAAACATTTCAAGAACAGCTCTAAATTCTCTTGCATGCCTGTCATTGGTCACATCCACATGCACATTAAAATCACCTGAAATAACCAAACAATCAAAATCAGTCAGTATAAATGAAAGTAATTCAATAAAATCTTCAATAAAACAATTCTGTGGTGGTTTGTAAATAGTCATATAAAGTATGGAAGATTGTTTTATCTCCATTTTGAAAGACACATACTCAAATGATTGAAAAAACCCAAATGACAATTTGTGGGTGACTATATTGTCCCTGAATATGGCACAGACACCCCCGCCCCTTTGGTTTTGGCGTGTTTCAGACACAAAATTGAAATTTGATGGACTACACTCAATCAAAACTGCGTTTCCAGTGTTTTTGTCAAGCCATGTTTCAGTTAAAAACATAAAGTCTAGATTATAAGAGGAAATAAAACTATTTATTAACAAGGACTTGTTTTTTAATGATCTGACATTGAGTACAGCATGTTTGAGATTTATCTGTGTTTGAGTGGATGGAATCTTTTTGCAAGGGATATGGATTAGAGTTCTTTGATTGGACGGTCTGACTGTCCCTCTCTTATCTAATCTAAGTTGTTTGACAGTACTAATTGTTTCAGAAGAACACACCCCCTCTGTGGACCTCTGGTTGGTTTTGAGTTTGCTGTGCATGGTAGCAACGCAGAGGCCCCTAATGTCCTAGACAGCAGCAGTGACGCTGCTAGAGATAACAGCTGTGGGCACCGGTGGTGGGGGCCGAGCTGGGGAGACCTTAGGTGAAAAAGACAGAGGTGGGAGAGGGGCAGGATACTTCTTTGGGGATGAAAGCCTTGGCCTTGACATGATTGAAGAGCGGGGAGTCATTTGAGTCCCTTGTTGTATTAAGGTTTCAAAATGGATGGGGAATCCCATAGGTGAGTCTGGGGATGGGAATGATTCAGAAAAATTTGAGGAGGGTGTAGATGCAGCAGTCGGGCTCAAGGCCTGTGGTGGAGCTGATGAAAGTGCTCCTTCGGCTGAATCATTTACTATAGATGCAGGTGGTACCGAAGCTGAGCTTTTCCCCGGAGATGCAGATGTGGATGGTGCTGCTGTGGCTGGATCCTTTACTGTGGCTGAGTCCTTTGCTGTAGGCGCTGATGGTGCTGCTGTGGCTGGATCCTTAACTGTGGCTGAGTCCTTTGCTTTAGGCGCTGATGGCGCTGCTGTGGCTGGATCCTTAACTGTGGCTGAGTCCTTTGCTGTAGGCGCTGATGGCGCTGCTGTGGCTGGATCCTTTTCTGTGGCTGAGTCCGTTCCTGTAGGTGCAGATGATGCAGCTCCGACTGAATCTTTTATTGGGGGGACCAAGGAGGAAGAAGGACCAAGAGAAAGTTCACACCAAAGAAGACAAGAAAATATATTGGTAAGTATCTAGTCCTTGTTAAATATACTTTATCAAGTATTTTCTGAATGGAACTTAGCCCCGGCCTGGAGGATTTATCCCCGGCCTGGATGAGTTGGGGACCGGGCTGCTGGCTTTAGGAGCCGGCTGTGGAACTTAGCCCCGGCCTGGAGGAGTTATCCCCGGCCTGGATGAATTGGGGACCGGGCTGCTGGCCTTAGGAGCAGGCTGGGGATCTTAGCCCCGGGCTGGAGGAGTTTATCCCCGGCCTGGATGAGTTGGGGACCGGGCTGCTGGCTTTAGGAGCTGGCTGTGGAACTTAGCCCCGGCCTGGAGGATTTATCCCCGGCCTGGATGACTTGGGGACCGGGCTGCTGGCCTTAGGAGCTGGCTAGAGAACTTAGCCCCAGCCTGGGTAAGTTTTCCCCGGCCTGGATGAGTTGGAGACCGGGCTGGTGGCTTTAGGAGCTGGCTGTGGAACTTAGCCCCAGCCTGGGTGAGTTTTCCCCGGCCTGGATGAGTTGGGGACCGGGCTGCTGGCCTTAGGAGCTGGCTGTGGAACTTAGCCCCAGCCTGGGTGAGTTTTCCCCGGCCTGGATGAGTTGGAGACCGGGCTGGTGGCTTTAGGAGCTGGCTAGAGAACTTAGACCTAGCCTGGGTGAGTTTTCCCCGGCCTGGATGAGTTGGGGACCGGGCTGCTGACCTTAGGAGCTGGCTGTGGAACTTAGCCCCAGCCTGGGTGAGTTTTCCCCGGCCTGGATGAGTTGGGGACCGGGCTGGTGGCCTTAGGAGCTGGCTGTGGAACTTAGCCCCGGCCTGGGTGAGTTTTCCCCAGCCTGGATGAGTTGGGGACCGGGCTGCTGGCCTTAGGAGCTGGCTGTGGAACTTAGCCCCAGCCTGGGTGAGTTTTCCCCGGCCTGGATGAGTTGGAGACCGGGCTGCTGGCTTTAGGAGCTGGCTAGGGAACTTAGACCCAGCCTGGGTGAGTTTTCCCCGGCCTGGATGAGTTGGGGACCGGGCTGTTGGCTTTAGGAGCTGGCTGTGGAACTTAGCCCCAGCCTGGGTGAGTTTTCCCCGGCCTGGATGAGTTGGGGACCGGGCTGCTGGCCTTAGGAGCTGGCTGTGGAACTTAGCCCCAGCCTGGGTGAGCTTTCCCCGGCCTGGATGAGTTGGAGACCGGACTGGTGGCTTTAGAAGCTGGCTAGGGAACTTAGACCCAGCCTGGGTGAGTTTTCCCCGGCCTGGATGAGTTGGGGACCGGGCTGCTGGCCTTAGGACCTGGCTGTGGAACTTAGCCCCAGCCTGGGTGAGTTTTCCCCGGCCTGGATGAGTTGGAGATCGGGCTGGTGGCTTTAGGAGCTGGCTAGAGAACTTAGACCCAGCCTGGGTGAGTTTTCCCCGGCATGGATGAGTTGGGGACCGGGCTGCTGGCCTTAGGAGCTGGCTGTGGAACTTAGCCCCAGCCTGGGTGAGTTTTCCCCGGCCTGGATGAGTTGGAGACCGGGCTGGTGGCTTTAGGAGCTGGCTAGAGAACTTAGACCTAGCCTGGGTGAGTTTTCCCCGGCCTGGATGAGTTGGGGACCGGGCTGCTGGCCTTAGGAGCTGGCTGTGGAACTTAGCCCCAGCCTGGGTGAGTTTTCCCCGGCCTGGATGAGTTGGGGACCGGGCTGCTGGCCTTAGGAGCTGGCTGTGGAACTTAGCCCCGGCCTGGGTGAGTTTTCCCCGGCCTGGATGAGTTGGGGACCGGGCTGCTGGCCTTAGGAGCTGGCTGTGGAACTTAGCCCCAGCCTGGGTGAGTTTTCCCCGGCCTGGATGAGTTGGGGACCGGGCTGCTGGCCTTAGGAGCTGGCTGTGGAACTTAGCCCCAGCCTGGGTGAGCTTTCCCCGGCCTGGATGAGTTGGAGACCGGGCTGGTGGCCTTAGGAGCTGGCTGTGGAACTTAGCCCCGGCCTGGGTGAGTTTTCCCCAGCCTGGATGAGTTGGGGACCGTGCTGCTGGCCTTAGGAGCTGGCTGTGGAACTTAGCCCCAGCCTGGGTGAGTTTTCCCCGGCCTGGATGAGTTGGAGACCGGGCTGCTGGCTTTAGGAGCTGGCTAGGGAACTTAGACCCAGCCTGGGTGAGTTTTCCCCGGCCTGGATGAGTTGGGGACCGGGCTGTTGGCTTTAGGAGCTGGCTGTGGAACTTAGCCCCAGCCTGGGTGAGTTTTCCCCGGCCTGGATGAGTTGGAGACCGGGCTGGTGGCTTTAGGAGCTGGCTAGGGAACTTAGACCCAGCCTGGGTGAGTTTTCCCCGGCCTGGATGAGTTGGGGACCGGGCTGTTGGCTTTAGGAGCTGGCTGTGGAACTTAGCCCCAGCCTGGGTGAGTTTTCCCCGGCCTGGATGAGTTGGGGACCGGGCTGCTGGCCTTAGGAGCTGGCTGTGGAACTTAGCCCCAGCCTGGGTGAGCTTTCCCCGGCCTGGATGAGTTGGAGACCGGACTGGTGGCTTTAGAAGCTGGCTAGGGAACTTAGACCCAGCCTGGGTGAGTTTTCCCCGGTCTGGATGAGTTGGGGACCGGGCTGCTGGCCTTAGGACCTGGCTGTGGAACTTAGCCCCAGCCTGGGTGAGTTTTCCCCGGCCTGGATGAGTTGGAGATCGGGCTGGTGGCTTTAGGAGCTGGCTAGAGAACTTAGACCCAGCCTGGGTGAGTTTTCCCCGGCATGGATGAGTTGGGGACCGGGCTGCTGGCCTTAGGAGCTGGCTGTGGAACTTAGCCCCAGCCTGGGTGAGTTTTCCCCGGCCTGGATGAGTTGGAGACCGGGCTGGTGGCTTTAGGAGCTGGCTAGAGAACTTAGACCTAGCCTGGGTGAGTTTTCCCCGGCCTGGATGAGTTGGGGACCGGGCTGCTGGCCTTAGGAGCTGGCTGTGGAACTTAGCCCCAGCCTGGGTGAGTTTTCCCCGGCCTGGATGAGTTGGGGACCGGGCTGCTGGCCTTAGGAGCTGGCTGTGGAACTTAGCCCCAGCCTGGGTGAGCTTTCCCCGGCCTGGATGAGTTGGAGACCGGGCTGGTGGGTTTAGAAGCTGGCTAGAGAACTTAGACCCAGCCTGGGTGAGTTTTCCCCGGCCTGGATGAGTTGGGGACCGGGCTGCTGGCCTTAGGACCTGGCTGTGGAACTTAGCCCCAGCCTGGGTGAGTTTTCCCCGGCCTGGATGAGTTGGAGATCGGGCTGGTGGCTTTAGGAGCTGGCTAGAGAACTTAGACCCAGCCTGGGTGAGTTTTCCCCGGCCTGGATGAGTTGGGGACCGGGCTGCTGGCCTTAGGAGCTGGCTGTGGAACTTAGCCCCAGCCTGGGTGAGTTTTCCCTCGGCCTGGATGAGTTGGGGACCGGGCTGCTGGCCTTAGGAGCTGGCTGTGGAACTTAGCCCCAGCCTGGGTGAGTTTTCCCCGGCCTGGATGAGTTGGAGACCGGGCTGGTGGCTTTAGGAGCTGGCTAGAGAACTTAGACCCAGCCTGGGTGAGTTTTCCCCGGCCTGGATGAGTTGGGGACCGGGCTGCTGGCCTTAGGAGCTGGCTGTGGAACTTAGACCCAGCCTGGGTGAGTTTTCCCCGGCCTGGATGAGTTGGAGACCGGGCTGCTGGCTTTAGGAGCTGGCTAGGGAACTTAGCCCCAGCCTGGGTGAGTTTTCCCCGGCCTGGATGAGTTGGGGACCGGGCTGCTGGCCTTGGGAGCTGGCTAGAGAACTTAGACCCAGCCTGGGTGAGTTTTCCCCGGCCTGGATGAGTTGGGGACCGGGCTGCTGGCTTTAGGAGCTGGCTAGGGAACTTAGACCCAGCCTGGGTGAGTTATTCCCGGCCTGGATGAGTTGGAGACCGGACTGGTGGCTTTAGAAGCTGGCTAGGGAACTTAGACCCAGCCTGGGTGAGTTTTCCCCGGTCTGGATGAGTTGGGGACCGGGCTGCTGGCCTTAGGACCTGGCTGTGGAACTTAGCCCCAGCCTGGGTGAGTTTTCCCCGGCCTGGATGAGTTGGAGATCGGGCTGGTGGCTTTAGGAGCTGGCTAGAGAACTTAGACCCAGCCTGGGTGAGTTTTCCCCGGCATGGATGAGTTGGGGACCGGGCTGCTGGCCTTAGGAGCTGGCTGTGGAACTTAGCCCCAGCCTGGGTGAGTTTTCCCCGGCCTGGATGAGTTGGAGACCGGGCTGGTGGCTTTAGGAGCTGGCTAGAGAACTTAGACCTAGCCTGGGTGAGTTTTCCCCGGCCTGGATGAGTTGGGGACCGGGCTGCTGGCCTTAGGAGCTGGCTGTGGAACTTAGCCCCAGCCTGGGTGAGTTTTCCCCGGCCTGGATGAGTTGGGGACCGGGCTGCTGGCCTTAGGAGCTGGCTGTGGAACTTAGCCCCAGCCTGGGTGAGCTTTCCCCGGCCTGGATGAGTTGGAGACCGGGCTGGTGGGTTTAGAAGCTGGCTAGAGAACTTAGACCCAGCCTGGGTGAGTTTTCCCCGGCCTGGATGAGTTGGGGACCGGGCTGCTGGCCTTAGGACCTGGCTGTGGAACTTAGCCCCAGCCTGGGTGAGTTTTCCCCGGCCTGGATGAGTTGGAGATCGGGCTGGTGGCTTTAGGAGCTGGCTAGAGAACTTAGACCCAGCCTGGGTGAGTTTTCCCCGGCCTGGATGAGTTGGGGACCGGGCTGCTGGCCTTAGGAGCTGGCTGTGGAACTTAGCCCCAGCCTGGGTGAGTTTTCCCTCGGCCTGGATGAGTTGGGGACCGGGCTGCTGGCCTTAGGAGCTGGCTGTGGAACTTAGCCCCAGCCTGGGTGAGTTTTCCCCGGCCTGGATGAGTTGGAGACCGGGCTGGTGGCTTTAGGAGCTGGCTAGAGAACTTAGACCCAGCCTGGGTGAGTTTTCCCCGGCCTGGATGAGTTGGGGACCGGGCTGCTGGCCTTAGGAGCTGGCTGTGGAACTTAGACCCAGCCTGGGTGAGTTTTCCCCGGCCTGGATGAGTTGGAGACCGGGCTGCTGGCTTTAGGAGCTGGCTAGGGAACTTAGCCCCAGCCTGGGTGAGTTTTCCCCGGCCTGGATGAGTTGGGGACCGGGCTGCTGGCCTTGGGAGCTGGCTAGAGAACTTAGACCCAGCCTGGGTGAGTTTTCCCCGGCCTGGATGAGTTGGGGACCGGGCTGCTGGCTTTAGGAGCTGGCTAGGGAACTTAGACCCAGCCTGGGTGAGTTATTCCCGGCCTGGATGAGTTGGAGACCGGGCTGCTGGCTTTAGGAGCTGGCTGTGGAACTTAGCCCCAGCCTGGATGAGTTTTCCCTGGCCTGGATGAGTTGGGGACCGGGCTGCTGGCCTTAGGAGCTGGCTAGAGAACTTACACCCAGCCTGGGTGAGTTTTCCCCGGCCTGGATGAGTTGGGGACCTGGCTGCTGGCTTTAGGAGCTGGCTAGGGAACTTAGACCCTGCCTGGGTGAGTTATCCCCGGCCTGGATGAGTTGGAGACCGGGCTGCTGGCTTTAGGAGCTGGCTGTGGAACTTAGCCCCAGCCTGGGTGAGTTTTCCCCGGCCTGGATGAGTTGGAGACCGGGCTGGTGGCTTTAGGAGCTGGCTGTGGAACTTAGACCCAGCCTGGGTGAGTTTTCCCCGGACTGGATGAGTTGGGGACCGGGCTGCTGGCCTTAGGAGCTGGCTGTGGAAATTAGCCCCGGCCTGGGTGAGTTTTCCCCGGCCTGGATGAGTTGGGGACCGGGCTGCTGGCCTTAGGAGCTGGCTGTGGAACTTTGCCCCAGCCTGGGTGAGTTTTCCCCGGCCTGGATGAGTTGGAGACCGGGCTGCTGGCTTTAGGAGCTGGCTAGGGAACTTAGACCCAGCCTGGGTGAGTTTTCCCCGGCCTGGATGAGTTGGGGACCGGGCTGCTGGCTTTAGGAGCTGGCTGTGGAACTTAGCCCCAGCCTGGGTGAGTTTTCCCCGGACTGGATGAGTTGGGGACGGGGCTGCTGGCCTTAGGAGCTGGCTGTGGAACTTAGCCCCAGCCTGGGTGAGCTTTCTCCGGCCTGGATGAGTTGGAGACCGGGCTGGTGGCTTTAGGAGCTGGCTAGGGAACTTAGACCCAGCCTGGGTGAGTTTTCCCCGGCCTAGATGAGTTGAGGACCGGGCTGCTGGCCTTAGGAGCTGGCTGTGGAACTTAGCCCCAGCCTGGGTGAGTTTTCCCCGGCCTGGATGAGTTGGAGACCGGGCTGGTGGCTTTAGGAGCTGGCTAGAGAACTTAGACCCAGCCTGGGTGAGTTTTCCCCGGCCTGGATGAGTTGGGGACCGGGCTGCTGGCCTTAGGAGCTGGCTGTGGAACTTAGCCCCAGCCTGGGTGAGTTTTCCCCGGCCTGGATGAGTTGGGGACCGGGCTGCCGGCCTTAGGAGCTGGCTGTGGAACTTAGCCCCAGCCTGGGTGAGTTTTCTCCGGCTTGGATGAGTTGGAGACCGGGCTGGTGGGTTTAGGAGCTGGCTAGAGAACTTAGCCCCAGCCTGGGTGAGTTTTCCCCGGCCTGGATGAGTTGGGGACCGGGCTGCTGGCCTTAGGAGCTGGCTGTGGAACTTAGCCCCGGCCTGGGTGAGTTTTCCCCGGCCTGGATGAGTTGGTGACCGGGCTGCTGGCCTTAGGAGCTGGATAGAGAACTTAGACCCAGCCTGGGTGAGTTTTCCCCGGCCTGGATGAGTTGGGGACTGGGCTGCTGGCCTTAGGAGCTGGCTGTGGAACTTAGCCCCAGCCTGGGTGAGTTTTCCCCGGCCTGGATGAGTTGGGGACCAGGCTGCTGGCCTTAGGAGCTGGCTAAAAAACTTAGACCCAGCCTGGGTGAGTTTTCCCCGGCCTGGATGAGTTGCAGACCGGGCTGCTGGCTTTAGGAGCTGGCTGTGGAAGTTAGCCCCAGCCTGGGTGAGTTTTCCCCGGCCTGGATGAGTTGGAGACCGGGCTGCTGGCCTTAGGAGCTGGCTGTGGAACTTAGCCCCAGCCTGGGTGAGTTTTCCCCGGCATGGATGAGTTGGAGACCAGGCTGGTGGCTTTAGGAGCTGGCTAGAGAACTTAGACCCAGCCTGGGTGAGTTTTCCCCGGCCTGGATGAGTTGGAGACCGGGCTGGTGGCTTTAGGAGCTGGCTGTGGAACTTAGCCCCAGCCTGGGTGAGTTTTCCCCGGCCTGGATGATTTGGAGACCGGGCTGGTGGCTTTAGGAGCTGGCTAGAGAACTTAGACCCAGCCTGGGTGAGTTTTCCCCGGCCTGGATGAGTTGGGGACCGGGCTGCTGGCCTTAGGAGCTGGCTGTGGAACTTAGCCCTGGCCTGGGTGAGTTTTCCCCGGCCTGGATGAGTTGGGGACCGGGCTGCTGGCCTTAGGAGCTGGCTGTGGAACTTAGCCCCGGCCTGGGTGAGTTTTCCCCATTCTGGATGAGTTGGGGACCGGGCTGCTGGCCTTAGGAGCTGGCTGTGGAACTTAGCCCCAGCCTGGGTGAGTTTTCCCCGGCCTGGATGAGTTGGAGACCGGGCTGCTGGCTTTAGGAGCTGGCTAGGGAACTTAGACCCAGCCTGGGTGAGTTTTCCCCGGCCTGGATGAGTTGGGGACCGGGCTGCTGGCTTTAGGAGCTGGCTGTGGAACTTAGCCCCAGCCTGGGTGAGTTTTCCCCGGCCTGGATGAGTTGGGGACCGGGCTGCTGGCCTTAGGAGCTGGCTGTGGAACTTTGCCCCAGCCTGGGTGAGTTTTCCCCGGCCTGGATGAGTTGGAGACCGGGCTGGTGGCTTTAGGAGCTGGCTAGAGAACTTAGACCCAGCCTGGGTGAGTTTTCCCCGGCCTGGATGAGTTGGGGACCGGGCTGCTGGCCTTAGGAGCTGGCTGTGGAACTTAGCCCCGGCCTGGGTGAGTTTTCACCGGCCTGGATGAGTTGGGGACCGGGCTGCTGGCCTTAGGAGCTGGCTGTGGAACTTAGCCCCGGCCTGGGTGAGTTTTCCCCGGCCTGGATGAGTTGGGGACCGGGCTGCTGGCTTTAGGAGCTGGCTGTGGAACTTAGCCCCAGCCTGGGTGAGTTTTCCCCGGACTGGATGAGTTGGGGACCGGGCTGCTGGCCTTAGGAGCTGGCTGTGGAACTTAGCCCCAGCCTGGGTGAGCTTTCTCCGGCCTGGATGAGTTGGAGACCGGGCTGGTGGCTTTAGGAGCTGGCTAGGGAACTTAGACCCAGCCTGGGTGAGTTTTCCCCGGCCTGGATGAGTTGAGGACCGGGCTGCTGGCCTTAGGAGCTGGCTGTGGAACTTAGCCCCAGCCTGGGTGAGTTTTCCCCGGCCTGGATGAGTTGGAGACCGGGCTGGTGGCTTTAGGAGCTGGCTAGAGAACTTAGACCCAGCCTGGGTGAGTTTTCCCCGGCCTGGATGAGTTGGGGACCGGGCTGCTGGCCTTAGGAGCTGGCTGTGGAACTTAGCCCCAGCCTGGGTGAGTTTTCCCCGGCCTGGATGAGTTGGGGACCGGGCTGCCGGCCTTAGGAGCTGGCTGTGGAACTTAGCCCCAGCCTGGGTGAGTTTTCCCCGGCTTGGATGAGTTGGAGACCGGGCTGGTGGCTTTAGGAGCTGGATAGAGAACTTAGACCCAGCCTGGGTGAGTTTTCCCCGGCCTGGATGAGTTGAGGACCGGGCTGCTGGCCTTAGGAGCTGGCTGTGGAACTTAGCCACAGCCTGGGTGAGTTTTCCCCGGCCTGGATGAGTTGGGGACCAGGCTGCTGGCCTTAGGAGCTGGCTAAAGAACTTAGACCCAGCCTGGGTGAGTTTTCCCCGGCCTGGATGAGTTGCAGACCGGGCTGCTGGCTTTAGGAGCTGGCTGTGGAAGTTAGCCCCAGCCTGGGTGAGTTTTCCCCGGCCTGGATGAGTTGGAGACCGGGCTGCTGGCCTTAGGAGCTGGCTGTGGAACTTAGCCCCAGCCTGGGTGAGTTTTCCCCGGCATGGATGAGTTGGAGACCGGGCTGGTGGCTTTAGGAGCTGGCTAGAGAACTTAGACCCAGCCTGGGTGAGTTTTCCCCGGCCTGGGTGAGTTGGAGACCGGGCTGGTGACTTTAGGAGCTGGCTGTGGAACTTAGCCCCAGCCTGGGTGAGTTTTCCCCGGCCTGGATGATTTGGAGACCGGGCTGGTGGCTTTAGGAGCTGGCTAGAGAACTTAGACCCAGCCTGGGTGAGTTTTCCCCGGCCTGGATGAGTTGGGGACCGGGCTGCTGGCTTTAGGAGCTGGCTGTGGAACTTAGCCCCAGCCTGGGTGAGTATTCCCCGGACTGGATGAGTTGGGGACCGGGCTGCTGGCCTTAGGAGCTGGCTGTGGAACTTAGCCCAGGCCTGGGTGAGCTTTCCCCGGCCTGGATGAGTTGGAGACCGGGCTGGTGGCTTTAGAAGCTGGCTAGGGAACTTAGACCCAGCCTGGGTGAGTTTTCCCCGGCCTGGATGAGTTGAGGACCGGGCTGCTGGCCTTAGGAGCTGGCTGTGGAACTTAGCCCCAGCCTGGGTGAGTTTTCCCCGGCCTGGATCAGTGGGAGACCGGGCTGGTGGCTTTAGGAGCTGGCTGTGGAAGTTAGCCCCAGCCTGGGTGAGTTTTCCCCGGCCTGGATGAGTTGGAGACCGGGCTGCTGGCTTTAAGAGCTGGCTGTGGAACTTAGCCCCAGCCTGGGTGAGTTTTCCCCGGCATGGATGAGTTGGAGACCGGGCTGGTGGCTTTAGGAGCTGGCTAGAGAACTTAGACCCAGCCTGGGTGAGTTTTCCCCGGCCTGGATGAGTTGGAGACCGGGCTGGTGGCTTTAGGAGCTGGCTGTGGAACTTAGCCCCAGCCTGGGTGAGTTTTCCCCGGCCTGGATGATTTGGAGACCGGGCTGGTGGCTTTAGGAGCTGGCTAGAGAACTTAGACCCAGCCTGGGTGAGTTTTCCCCGGCCTGGATGAGTTGGGGACCGGGCTGCTGGCCTTAGGAGCTGGCTGTGGAACTTAGCCCCGGCCTGGGTGAGTTTTCCCCGGCCTGGATGAGTTGGGGACCGGGCTGCTGGCCTTAGGAGCTGGCTGTGGAACTTAGCCCCGGCCTGGGTGAGTTTTCCCCAGCCTGGATGAGTTGGGGACCGGGCTGCTGGCCTTAGGAGCTGGCTGTGGAACTTAGCCCCAGCCTGGGTGAGTTTTCCCCGGCCTGGATGAGTTGGAGACCGGGCTGCTGGCTTTAGGAGCTGGCTAGGGAACTTAGACCCAGCCTGGGTGAGTTTTCCCCGGCCTGGATGAGTTGGGGACCGGGCTGCTGGCTTTAGGAGCTGGCTGTGGAACTTAGCCCCAGCCTGGGTGAGTATTCCCCGGACTGGATGAGTTGGGGACCGGGCTGCTGGCCTTAGGAGCTAGCTGTGGAACTTAGCCCAGGCCTGGGTGAGCTTTCCCCGGCCTGGATGAGTTGGAGACCGGGCTGGTGGCTTTAGAAGCTGGCTAGGGAACTTAGACCCAGCCTGGGTGAGTTTTCCCCGGCCTGGATGAGTTGAGGACCGGGCTGCTGGCCTTAGGAGCTGGCTGTGGAACTTAGCCCCAGCCTGGGTGAGTTTTCCCCGGCCTGGATCAGTGGGAGACCGGGCTGGTGGCTTTAGGAGCTGGCTTGAGAACTTAGACCCAGCCTGGGTGAGTTTTCCCCGGCCTGGATGAGTTGGGGACCGGGTTGCTGGCCTTAGGAGCTGGCGTTGGAACTTAGCCCCAGCCTGGGTGAGTTTTCCCCGGCCTGGATGAGTTGGGGACCGGGCTGCTGGCCTTAGGAGCTGGCTGTGGAACTTAGCCCCAGCCTGGGTGAGCTTTCCCCGGCCTGGATGAGTTGGAGACCAGGCTGGTGGCTTTAGGAGATGGCTAGGGAACTAAGACCCAGCCTGGGTGAGTTTTCCCCGGCCTGGATGAGTTGAGGACCGGGCTGCTGGCCTTAGGAGCTGGCTGTGGAACTTAGCCCCAGCCTGGGTGAGTTTTCCCCGGCCTGGATCAGTTGGAGACCGGGCTGGTGGCTTTAGGAGTTGGCTTGAGAACTTAGACCCAGCCTGGGTGAGTTTTCCCCGGCCTGGATGAGTTGGGGACCGGGCAGCTGGCCTTAGGAGCTGGCTGTGGAACTTAGCCCCAGCCTGGGTGAGTTTTCCCCGGCCTGGATGAGTTGGGGACCGGGCTGCTGGCCTTAGGAGCTCGCTGTGGAACTTAGCCCCAGCCTGGGTGAGCTTTCCCCGGCCTGGATGAGTTGGAGACCGGGCTGGTGGCTTTAGGAGCTGGCTAGGGAACTAAGACCCAGCCTGGGTGAGTTTTCCCCAGCCTGGATGAGTTGAGGACCGGGCTGCTGGCCTTAGGAGCTGGCTGTGGAACTTAGCCCCAGCCTGGGTGAGTTTTCCCCGGCCTGGATCAGTTGGAGACCGGGCTGGTGGCTTTAGGAGCTGGCTAGAGAACTTAGACCCAGCCTGGGTGAGTTTTCCCCGGCCTGGATGAGTTGGGGACCGGGCTGCTGGCCTTAGGAGCTGGCTGTGGAACTTAGCCCCAGCCTGGGTGAGTTTTCCCCGGCCTGGATGAGTTGGGGACCGGGCTGCCGGCCTTAGGAGCTGGCTGTGGAACTTAGCCCCAGACTGGGTGAGTTTTCCCCGGCTTGGATGAGTTGGGGACCGGGCTGCTGGCCTTAGGAGCTGGCTGTGGAACTTAGCCCCAGCCTGGGTGAGCTTTCCCCGGCCTGGATGAGTTGGAGACCAGGCTGGTGGCTTTAGGAGATGGCTAGGGAACTAAGACCCAGCCTGGGTGAGTTTTCCCCGGCCTGGATGAGTTGAGGACCGGGCTGCTGGCCTTAGGAGCTGGCTGTGGAACTTAGCCCCAGCCTGGGTGAGTTTTCCCCGGCCTGGATCAGTTGGAGACCGGGCTGGTGGCTTTAGGAGTTGGCTTGAGAACTTAGACCCAGCCTGGGTGAGTTTTCCCCGGCCTGGATGAGTTGGGGACCGGGCAGCTGGCCTTAGGAGCTGGCTGTGGAACTTAGCCCCAGCCTGGGTGAGTTTTCCCCGGCCTGGATGAGTTGGGGACCGGGCTGCTGGCCTTAGGAGCTCGCTGTGGAACTTAGCCCCAGCCTGGGTGAGCTTTCCCCGGCCTGGATGAGTTGGAGACCGGGCTGGTGGCTTTAGGAGCTGGCTAGGGAACTAAGACCCAGCCTGGGTGAGTTTTCCCCAGCCTGAATGAGTTGAGGACCGGGCTGCTGGCCTTAGGAGCTGGCTGTGGAACTTAGCCCCAGCCTGGGTGAGTTTTCCCCGGCCTGGATCAGTTGGAGACCGGGCTGGTGGCTTTAGGAGCTGGCTAGAGAACTTAGACCCAGCCTGGGTGACTTTTCCCCGGCCTGGATGAGTTGGGGACCGGGCTGCTGGCCTTAGGAGCTGGCTGTGGAACTTAGCCCCAGCCTGGGTGAGTTTTCCCCGGCCTGGATGAGTTGGGGACCGGGCTGCCGGCCTTAGGAGCTGGCTGTGGAACTTAGCCCCAGCCTGGGTGAGTTTTCCCCGGCTTGGATGAGTTGGAGACCGGGCTGGTGGCTTTAGGAGCTGGCTAGAGAACTTAGACCTAGCCTGGGTGAGTTTTCCCCGGCCTGGATGAGTTGGGGACCGGGCTGCTGGCCTTAGGAGCTGGCTGTGGAACTTAGCTTCGGCCTGGGTGAGTTTTCCCCGGCCTGGATGAGTTGGGGACCGGGCTGCTGGCCTTAGGAGCTGGATAGAGAACTTAGCCCCAGCCTGGGTGAGTTTTCCCCGGCCTGGATGAGTTGGGGACCGGGCTGCTGGCCTTAGGAGCTGGCTGTGGAACTTAGCCCCAGCCTGGGTGAGCTTTCCCCGGCCTGGATGAGTTGGAGACCGGGCTGGTGGCTTTAGGAGCTGGCTAGGGAACTAAGACCCAGCCTGGGTGAGTTTTCCCCGGCCTGGATGAGTTGGGGACCGGGCTGCTGGCCTTAGGAGCTCGCTGTGGAACTTAGCCCCAGCCTGGGTGAGCTTTCCCCGGCCTGGATGAGTTGGAGACCGGGCTGGTGGCTTTAGGAGCTGGCTAGGGAACTAAGACCCAGCCTGGGTGAGTTTTCCCCAGCCTGGATGAGTTGAGGACCGGGCTGCTGGCCTTAGGAGCTGGCTGTGGAACTTAGCCCCAGCCTGGGTGAGTTTTCCCCGGCCTGGATCAGTTGGAGACCGGGCTGGTGGCTTTAGGAGCTGGCTAGAGAACTTAGACCCAGCCTGGGTGAGTTTTCCCCGGCCTGGATGAGTTGGGGACCGGGCTGCTGGCCTTAAGAGCTGGCTGTGGAACTTAGCCCCAGCCTGGGTGAGTTTTCCCCGGCCTGGATGAGTTGGGGACCGGGCTGCTGGCCTTAGGAGCTGGCTGTGGAACTTAGCCCCAGCCTGGGTGAGTTTTCCCCGGCCTGGATGAGTTGGGGACCGGGCTGCCGGCCTTAGGAGCTGGCTGTGGAACTTAGCCCCAGCCTGGGTGAGTTTTCCCCGGCTTGGATGAGTTGGAGACCGGGCTGCTGGCCTTAGGAGCTGGCTGTGAAACTTAGCCCCAGCCTGGGTGAGTTTTCCCCGGCCTGGATGAGTTGGAGACCGGGCTGCTGGCCTTAGGAGCTGGCTGTGGAACTTAGCCCCAGCCTGGGTGAGTTTTCCCCGGCATGGATGAGTTGGAGACCGGGCTGGTGGCTTTAGGAGCTGGCTAGAGAACTTAGACCCAGCCTGGGTGAGTTTTCCCCGGCCTGGATGAGTTGGGGACCGGGCTGCTGGCCTTAGGAGCTGGCTAGAGAACTTAGACCCAGCCTGGGTGAGTTTTCCCCGGCCTGGATGAGTTGGGGACCGGGCTGCTGGCCTTAGGAGCTGGCTGTGGAACTTAGCCCCAGCCTGGATGAGTTTTCCCCGGCCTGGATGAGTTGGGGACCGGGCTGCTGGCCTTAGCAGCTGGCTGTGGAACTTAGCCCCGGCCTGGAGGAGTTATCCCCGGCCTGGATGAGTTGGGGACCGGGCTGCTGGCCTTAGGAGCTGGCTGTGGAACTTAGACCCAGCCTGGGTGAGTTTTCCCCGGCCTGGATGAGTTGGGGACCGGGCTGCTGGCCTTAAGAGCTGGCTGTGGAACTTAGCCCCGGCCTGGGTGAGTTTTCCCCGGCCTGGATGAGTTGGGGACCGGGCTGCTGGCCTTAGGAGCTGGCTGTGGAACTTAGCCCCAGCCTGGGTGAGTTTTCCCCAGCCTGGATGAGTTGGGGACCGGGCTGCTGGCCTTAGGAGCTGGCTGTGGAACTTAGCCCCAGCCTGGGTGAGTTTTCCCCGGCCTGGATGAGTTGGAGACCGGGCTGCTGGCTTTAGGAGCTGGCTAGGGAACTTAGACCCAGCCTGGGTGAGTTTTCCCCGGCCTGGATGAGTTGGGGACCGGGCTGCTGGCTTTAGGAGCTGGCTGTGGAACTTAGCCCCAGCCTGGGTGAGTTTTCCCCGGACTGGATGAGTTGGGGACCGGGCTGCTGGCCTTAGGAGCTGGCTGTGGAACTTAGCCCCAGCCTGGGTGAGCTTTCCCCGGCTTGGATGAGTTGGAGACCGGGCTGGTGGCTTTAGGAGCTGGCTAGGGATCTTAGACCCAGCCTGGGTGAGTTTTCCCCGGCCTGGATGAGTTGAGGACCGGGCTGCTGGCCTTAGGAGCTGGCTGTGGAACTTAGCCCCAGCCTGGGTGAGTTTTCCCTGGCCTGGATGAGTTGGAGACCGGGCTGGTGGCTTTAGGAGCTGGCTAGAGAACTTAGACCCAGCCTGGGTGAGTTTTCCCCGGCCTGGATGAGTTGGGGACCGGGCTGCTGGCCTTAGGAGCGGGCTGTGGAACTTAGCCCCAGCCTGGGTGAGTTTTCCCCGGCCTGGATGAGTTGGGGACTGGGCTGCTGGCTATAGGAGCTGGCTGTGGAACTTAGCCCCAGCCTGGGTGAGTATTTACTGATGTCAAGGAGCGCAACAAACGGATTGAAAAAATTAGGAATAAAGGGAACTTTTTACATAATCAAGCAGTATTACAAAGTGGGACAGGGCAATTGAAAGTGAAGCGACGAAGCAAAAAAAAAGCTTTAGATGGAAAGTTTATTCACTGCATGTATTGTCAAGGCATGTTTCTCCGCAAAGAACTATGGAGGCATACTCGCAGGTGCCCTCACAAACCAGAAGATGCAAACCAAGAAGAGACGTCTGGAAGGAGAAGGATCCTCGGCTCTGCATCAGCTCAGGATTCCGCCTTATGTGCGCAAATCTCGGGTGGGGTTTGGAAGCTTCTCAGTGTTATGAACGTGGATGAAGTTGGATCAGTTGTGCGAAATGACTTCTGTATTCTCCAGTTTGCCCAGTCACTTTACAACATTCATGGACAAGATACAACAAAGTATGAATACATAAGACAAAAACTGAGAGAAGTGGGACGTCTGCTGCTGTGCTTGCGCACAGATTTCTCTGCGCCAACCCTGGAAGATGCTGTTAGGCCTGCAAACTTTGAGAAAGTGGTACAAGCGGTCAAAAGGGTAGCAGGTTTTAATGATGACAATCTATCGTACAAAACACCGAGCCTTGCTCTTAAACTCGGCCACACACTGAATAAGATCTGCGACATCATC
This sequence comes from Proterorhinus semilunaris, assembly GCA_021464625.1. NCBI lineage: Eukaryota > Metazoa > Chordata > Actinopteri > Gobiiformes > Gobiidae > Proterorhinus > Proterorhinus semilunaris. Next base: position 42,034,818 of record CM038349.1, on the reverse strand, counting down.
CACTGCCGGAGCTTGATGGCAGAAGATGAGAAGCTGGTGAAGTATACTGAAACATTTAAGAAGTTGCTCAGTACCAAGTGGAAAGAATATGTATCTCACAATGCCCTTAACACACTGAGCGATGCCAAGTTTAATAAACCGTTAACCTTACCATTCACTGAAGATGTTGTGAAACTTCACAAGTTTTTGGAGAAGGCAGCAGAAGAGGCCACAAGCAAACTGCAAGAAACAGATGATGCTCAAACTTATGCTCGTCTTGCCATGGTGTTGCTCACACAAATCATTGTGTTCAACTGTCGGCGAGCTGGAGAGGTTTCCAAAATGCCTCTGATACATTTTCTGGAGAGGGATAATCAACAACTTCATGAGGATGTAAGCCTTGGTTTATCGGACACAGAAAAGAAGCTCTGCAGATATCTAAGTCGCGTGGAAATTATGGGTAAAAGAGGGAGAAAAGTTGCAGTTCTTCTCCCCCGACATGTTGTCAATGGTCTTACACTACTCACAAATAAGAGGAAAGAATGTGGTGTGTCTCCCTCAAACCCATTCTTATTTGCACGACCCAAAGCACCAACCCATTATAGAGGAAGTGACTGTCTGAGACGTTTCTCCACACAGTGCGACACAAAGTACCCCGAGCACCTCCGGTCGACCGGTCTCAGGAAACATGTGGCCACGCTATCTCAAGTCTTAAACCTCCAGGAGAATGAGCTGGATCAGGTGGCAGACTTCCTTGGACATGATATCCGCGTACACAGGGAATTCTACAGACTGCCTGTTCCAACAACACAACTTGCAAAGATATTGCTTTTAATGGAGAAGGGATCCATTTCCTCACTAAAAGGAAAGACGCTTGAGGAGATTGAACTTGAAGGTTTGTTAAATGTATCTCTTATCTGGGTGTGCAGGTAGGCCGGGGTGGGAGTGCCGTGAGCCGGGTAGTGTTAGTGGAGGAGTGGGTGGGTGGGTGTTCGTGGTGGGTGTTGGTGTGCGGGACTGGTGGCTTTAGGAGCGGGCTGGGGAACTTAGCCCCAGCCTGGGTGAGTTTTTCCCAGCCTGGATGAGTTGGGGCCAGGGCTGGTGGCTTTAGGAGTGGGCTGGGGAACTAAGCCCCAGCCTGGAGGAGTTATCCCAGGCCTGGATGAGTTGGGGCCAGGGCTGGTGGCTTTAGGAGTGGACTGGGGAACTTAGCCCCAGCCTGGAGGAGTTTTCCCCAGCCTGGGTGAGTTTTCCCCAGCCTGGATGGATGAGTTGGGGCCAGGGCTGGTGGCTTTAGGAGCGGGCTGGGACACTTAGCCCCAGTCTGGAGGAGTTATCCCCGGCCTGGATGAGTTGGGGCCAGGGCTGGTGGCTTTAGGAGTGGGCTGGGGAACTAAGCCCCAGCCTGGAGGAGTTATCCAAGGCCTGGATGAGTTGGGGCCAGGGCTGGTGGCTTTAGGAGTGGACTGGGGAACTTAGCCCCAGCCTGGAGGAGTTTTCCCCAGCCTGGGTGAGTTTTCCCCAGCCTGGATGGATGAGTTGGGGCCAGGGCTGGTGGCTATAGGAGTGGGCTGGGGAACTAAGCCCCAGCCTGGAGGAGTTATCCCAGGCCTGGATGAGTTGGGGCCAGGGCTGGTGGCTATAGGAGTGAACTGATTAACTTAGCCCCAGCCTGGAGGAGTTTTCCCCAGCCTGGATGAGTTGGGGCCAGGGCTGGTGGCTTTAGGAGTGGGCTGGGGAACTAGGCCCCAGCCTGGAGGAGTTTTCCCCAGCCTGGTGGCTTTAGGAGCGGGCTGGGGATCTTAGCCCCAGCCTGGAGGAGTTATCCCCGGACTGGATGAGTTGGGGCCAGGGCTGGTGGCTTTAGGAGCGGGCTGATTGAATTTAATCCCCCTTTTGTTTTTAGATGAAATTCCTATCAGTGCAGATGAGGCCGAAGAGGAGAGTCACAGTGACTCGGGGGACTCTGCTGAGAAACAAGCTGATAAAGATGAGTCTCTTACAGAAAACATAGTTTGAGCAAATGTGGTTATAGATGATGACCCGATGGACATAGCTGATGGAGATACCTTTGATTTTGAAGGCAAGTTCTTCTGTTTACTCTTGTAGTAGTCTTGCTCTGACTTATTCACATTGTTTTGTTTAAATTAATTCCTAATTTTCCTTTTCAGAGGCAGCACAGAGGCCTGCAAAGCAACCTGGACCAAAACACAGAGTGAAAAAAAGAGCATGGTCAAAGACTGAAGAAGCAGCTGTAATGCGGCATTTTAAAAAACACATCAAGAAAGGAAAACTGGCCACAAAAAATGAAGTAACTCAGTGTAAGCAAGCAGAAATGGCCTTAAGTCAGAGAACACTGCAGAATATAAGAGACTTTGTGAGAAATCGTGGACTAGCACGTAAAAGACAACTAAAGGTAAAAGATGGATAAGCATGGAGTGTATGTATGAAGAACATTAAAACTTTTCCAGCTTCTAATTGTGGTTCAGTTATGTTTAAAAACCTCATAATTCATTTTTGGTCCTCATGAACCACCTTCTGGGTGGTGGCTGTGTATAGACAACCGTACCTGATACAAGGATGTTAAATAGACCTAATTTTTTTTCAGATTTTTTACAGTTAGTCTATCCAGAGCTTATCTCTCTAGGACCTTGGGAAACCATAGTCCTCTTAAACCACACCAGGGTTGTTGTTTTTTCCAAAAGGTCAACATAAACCATAAAAACACGTATGTGTGTGTGTGTGTGTGTGTGTGTGTCTGTATATATGGTTTATGGAGCCAATTGACCTGACTACTCACCAGCACTACGAGAACCTAAGGGGATTAGCAGGACTATGCTACGGTCCTCATAAACCAAGATTTTGTATTTTAATTTTTAGCATATAAAGAGCATAATTTCATTGTTTTTCTGAAGTCCTTTTAATGCTCAATGATAATATATCATGCACATATCAAGTTTTTTTAAATTCTTAGCTTTTAAAGACCATAAATTGAAAGTTTATTTGACGTCCATATAATACCCCAACCTGACTTCTTGTGTATGGAGTGTATGATGTGCTCCCCCTACCCTACTCTGGCGGTATTGAAGGCTCCATTGTGATTGGTTCTTTATGGGGACACGTGCGGGATATGTGTCCGGGCATGTTGAGTGATTTCGGAAGACATCTAATGGTAATGCGAAGAAGAAGGACCAAGAGAAAGTTCACTCCAAAGAAGACAAGAAAATATATTGGTAAGTATCTAGTCCTTGTTAAATATACGTTATCAAGTATTTTCTGAATGGAACTTAGCCCCGGCCTGGAGGATTTATCCCCGGGCTGGATGATATGGGGACCGGGCTATTGGGTTTTGGAGCTGGCTGTGGAACTTAGCCCCAGCCTTGGTGAGTTTTCCCCGGCCTGGATGAGTTGGGGGGTGTAGTCCGAGGAGGGGTGCTTAAGAGTGGGTCCGAGATGTGGGCTGTGTGTCCCCGGAGGTCCAGAGGAGCCAGGGGGGCGAGTGTGTGCACGTAGGCCGGGGTAGGAGTGCCCTGAGCCGGGTAGTGTAAGTGGAGTAGAGGGTGGGTCATTGTGGTGGATGTCGGTGCGGAGCTGGTAGCTTTAGGAGCAGGCTGGTCAGAGGAGGTCCAGAGGAGCCAGGGGGGCGAGTGTGTGCACGTAGGCCGTGGTAGGAGTGCCCTGAGCCGGGTAGTGTAAGTGGAGTAGAGGGTGGGTCATTGTGGTGGATGTCGGTGCGGAGCTGGTAGCTTTAGGAGCAGGCTGGTCAGAGGAGGTCCAGAGGAGCCAGGGGGGCGAGTGTGTGCACGTAGGCCGGGGTAGGAGTGCCCTGAGCCGGGTAGTGTAAGTGGAGTAGAGGGTGGGTCATTGTGGTGGATGTCGGTGCGGAGCTGGTAGCTTTAGGAGCAGGCTGGTCAGAGGAGGTCCAGAGGAGCCAGGGGGGCGAGTGTGTGCACGTAGGCCGTGGTAGGAGTGCCCTGAGCCGGGTAGTGTAAGTGGAGTAGAGGGTGGGTCATTGTGGTGGATGTCGGTGCGGAGCTGGTAGCTTTAGGAGCAGGCTGGTCAGAGGAGGTCCAGAGGAGCCAGGGGGGCGAGTGTGTGCACGTAGGCCGGGGTAGGAGTGCCCTGAGCCGGATAGTGTAAGTGGAGTAGAGGGTGGGTCATTGTGGTGGATGTCGGTGCGGAGCTGGTAGCTTTAGGAGCAGGCTGGTCAGAGGAGGTCCAGAGGAGCCAGGGGGGCGAGTGTGTGCACGTAGGCCGGGGTAGGAGTGCCCTGAGCCGGGTAGTGTAAGTGGAGTAGAGGGTGGGTCATTGTGGTGGATGTCGGTGCGGAGCTGGTAGCTTTAGGAGCAGGCTGGTCAGAGGAGGTCCAGAGGAGCCAGGGGGGCGAGTGTGTGCACGTAGGCCGGGGTAGGAGTGCCCTGAGCCGGGTAGTGTAAGTGGAGTAGAGGGTGGGTCATTGTGGTGGATGTCGGTGCGGAGCTGGTAGCTTTAGGAGCAGGCTGGTCAGAGGAGGTCCAGAGGAGCCAGGGGGGCGAGTGTGTGCACGTAGGCCGGGGTAGGAGTGCCCTGAGCCGGGTAGTGTAAGTGGAGTAGAGGGTGGGTCATTGTGGTGGATGTCGGTGCGGAGCTGGTAGCTTTAGGAGCAGGCTGGTCAGAGGAGGTCCAGAGGAGCCAGGGGGGCGAGTGTGTGCACGTAGGCCGTGGTAGGAGTGCCCTGAGCCGGGTAGTGTAAGTGGAGTAGAGGGTGGGTCATTGTGGTGGATGTCGGTGCGGAGCTGGTAGCTTTAGGAGCAGGCTGGTCAGAGGAGGTCCAGAGGAGCCAGGGGGGCGAGTGTGTGCACGTAGGCCGTGGTAGGAGTGCCCTGAGCCGGGTAGTGTAAGTGGAGTAGAGGGTGGGTCATTGTGGTGGATGTCGGTGCGGAGCTGGTAGCTTTAGGAGCAGGCTGGTCAGAGGAGGTCCAGAGGAGCCAGGGGGGCGAGTGTGTGCACGTAGGCCGGGGTAGGAGTGCCCTGAGCCGGGTAGTGTAAGTGGAGTAGAGGGTGGGTCATTGTGGTGGATGTCGGTGCGGAGCTGGTAGCTTTAGGAGCAGGCTGGTCAGAGGAGGTCCAGAGGAGCCAGGGGGGCGAGTGTGTGCAAGTAGGGCCGGGGTAGGAGTGCCCTGAGCCGGGTAGTGTAAGTGGAGTAGAGGGTGGGTCATTGTGGTGGATGTCGGTGCGGGGCTGGTAGCTTTAGGAGCAGGCTGTGGAACTTAGCCCCAGCCTTGGTGAGTTTTCCCCGGCCCTGATGAGTTGGGGACCGGGGTATTGGGTTTAGGAGCTGGCTGTGGAACTTAGCCCCAGCCTGGGTGGTTCTTTGTAGGTTCAAGTATTGTCTGTTTATCTTTCAGAGTGACACTGGGAAGGACCAAAGGCAGGAGATGGCACAAGAAAAAAACAACCCAGACTCAGACCCAGACTATGTGGGTGATGAAGATTTAGATGAGCTCCCCCATCCAAATATATGGCTGACACAAAAGTCGGATACAAGTCTTGCTCCTGCTTCTAGTGCACCGGGAACCAGCCAGCAAGGTAGTTCTTCATACACCTCAGAGTTGCATTCAGAGAATGGTCCACGAAGAGGAGACCCACAGCGGACAAGTTCCATAAATTACTGCTTTGTCTGCGGTAAGCCCCAGAAGAAAATATCGAGACATCTTAAAACACACAAGACCAATGCAGAGATTGTACAAGTCTTTTCCCTTACTGATGTCAAGGAGCGCAACAAACGGATTGAAAAAATTAGGAATAAAGGGAACTTTTTACATAATCAAGCAGTATTACAAAGTGGGAAAGGGCAATTGAAAGTGAAGCGACGATGCAAAAAAAAAGCTTTGGATGGAAAGTTTATTCACTGCATGTATTGTCAAGGCATGTTTCTCCGCAAAGAACTATGGAGGCATACTCGCAGGTGCCCTCACAAACCCGAAGATGCAAACCAAGAAGAGACGTCTGGAAGGAGAAGGATCCTCGGCTCTGCATCAGCTCAGGATGCCGCCTTATGTGCGCAAATCTCGGGTGGGGTTTGGAAGCTTCTCAGTGTTATGAACGTGGATGAAGTTGGATCAGTTGTGCGAAATGACTTCTGTATTCTCCAGTTTGCCCAGTCACTTTACAACATTCATGGACAGGATACAACAAAGTATGAATACATAAGACAAAAACTGAGAGAAGTGGGACTTCTGCTGCTGTGCTTGCGGACAGATTTCTCTGTGCCGACCCTGGAAGATGCTGTTAGGCCTGCAAACTTTGAGAAAGTGGTACAAGCGGTCAAAAAGGTAGCAGGTTTTAATGATGACAATCTTTCGTACAAAACCCCGAGCCTTGCTCTTAAACTCGGCCACACACTGAATAAGATCTGCGACATCATCCACTGCCGGGGCTTGATGGCAGAAGATGAGAAGCTGGTGAAGTATACTGAAACATTTAAGAAGTTGCTCAGTACCAAGTGGAAAGAATATGTATCTCACAATGCCCTTAACACACTGAGTGATGCCAAGTTTAATAAACCGTTAACCTTACCATTCACTGAAGATGTTGTGAAACTTCACAAGTTTTTGGAAAAGGCAGCAGAAGAGGCCACAAGCAAACTGCAAGAAACAGATGATGCTCAAACTTATGCCCGTCTTGCCATGGTGTTGCTCACACAAATCATTGTGTTCAACCGTCGGCGAGCTGGAGAGGTTTCCAAAATGCCTCTGAAACATTTTCTGGAGAGGGATAATCAACAACTTCATGCGGATGTAAGCCTTGGTTTATCGGACACAGAAAAGAAGCTCTGCCGGTATCTAAGTCGCGTGGAAATTATGGGTAAAAGAGGGAGAAAAGTTGCAGTTCTTCTCCCCCGACCTGTTGTCAATGGTCTTACACTACTCACAAATAAGAGGAAAGAATGTGGTGTGTCTCCCTCAAACCCATTCTTATTTGCACGACCCAAAGCACCAACCCATTATAGAGGAAGTGACTGCCTGAGACGTTTCTCCACACAGTGCGACACAAAGTACCCCGAGCACCTCCGGTCGACGGGTCTCAGGAAACATGTGGCCACGCTATCTCAAGTCTTAAACCTCCAGGAGAATGAGCTGGATCAGGTGGCAGACTTCCTTGGACATGATATCCGCGTACACAGGGAATTCTACAGACTGCCTGTTCCAACAACACAACTTGCAAAGATATCCAAAGTATTGCTTTTAATGGAGAAGGGATCCATTTCCTCGCTAAAAGGAAAGACGCTGGAGGAGATTGAACTTGAAGGTTTGTTAAATGTATCTCTTATCTGGGTGTGCATGTAGGGCCGGGGTAGGAGTGCCCTGAGCCGGGTAGTGTAAGTGGAGTAGAGGGTGGGTCATTGTGGTGGATGTCGGTGCGGAGCTGGTAGCTTTAGGAGCAGGCTGGTCAGAGGAGGTCCAGAGGAGCCAGGGGGGCGAGTGTGTGCACGTAGGCCGGGGTAGGAGTGCCCTGAGCCGGGTAGTGTAAGTGGAGTAGAGGGTGGGTCATTGTGGTGGATGTCGGTGCGGGGCTGGTAGCTTTAGGAGCCGGCTGGGGATCTTAGCCCCAGCCTTGGTGAGTTTTCCCAGGCCTGGTGGCTTTAGGAGCGGGCTGATTGAATTGAATCCCCCTTTTGTTTTTAGATGAAATTCCCATCAGTGCAGATGAGGCCGAAGAGGAGAGTCACAGTGACTCGGGGGACTCTGCTGAGAAACAAGCGGCAACTGTGGTTATAGATGATGACCCGATCGACATAGCTGATGGAGATACCTCTGATTTTGAAGGCAAGTTCTTCTGTTTACTCTTGTAGTAGTCTTGCTCTGACTTATTCACATTGTTTTGTTTAAATTAATTCCTAATTTTCCTTTTCAGAGGCAGCACAGAGGCCTGCAAAGCAACCTGGACCAAAACGCAGAGTGACAAAAAGAGCATGGTCAAAGACTGAAGAAGCAGCTGTAATGCGGCATTTTAAAAAACACATCAAGAGAGGAAAACTGGCCACAAAAAATGAAGTAACTCAGTGTAAGCAAGCAGAAATGGCCTTAAGTCAGAGAACACTGCAGAATATAAGAGACTTTGTGAGAAATCGTGGACTAGCACATAAAAGACAACTAAAGGTAAAAGATGGATAAGCATGGAGTGTATGTATGAAGAACATTAAAACTTTTCCAGCCTCTAATTGTGGTTCATCCATCCATCCATTTTCTCCCACTTGTCCGTTGCCGGGTCGTGGAGGCAGCCGTTGGAGCTGCCCAAATCACATAGCACCAGTCCCCTATGGCTCCTCCTGCAGGTGGTGGGTCCACGGAAGGACGGCCTCATGGTTCCAAACGGGCCTGTTGGTCTCTCATAGGGGAATTGTGGTTCAGTTATGTTTAAAGTCCTCATAATTCATCTTTGGTCCTCATGAACCACCTTCTGGTCGGTGGCTGTGTATAGACAACCGTAGCTGATACAAGGATGTTAAATAGACCTAAATTTTTTTCAGATTTTTTACAGTTAGTCTATCCAGAGCTTATCTCTCTAGGACCTTGGGAAACCATAGTCCTCTTAAACCACACCAGGGTTGGTTTTTCCAAAAGGTCAACATAAACCATAAAACCACGTATGTGTGTGTGTGTGTGTGTGTGTGTGTGTGTGTGTGTGTGCGTGTGTGTGTGTGTGTGCGTGTGTGTGTGTGTGTGTGTGTGTGTGTGTGTGTTTATATATAGCAAATCAAGGTAAACATAAATTTGTGCTTCACAGCTAGAAGGTTCGTGTTTGATTCCTACCTGGAAGGGCCTTTCTGTGTGGAGTTTGCATGCTCTCCGTGTGTCGGCGTAGATTTCCTCTAGGTACTCTGGTTTCCCCTACCACTGAAACCATGTACAATAGACCAAATAAACAAACCAATAATAAAAATAAAAATAAATAATATTTACAACCAAAGACACCCATTTGGCTTTCAAGTAAGACCGACAAACATACCTGTTCTTCCAAGAAGAGTGCAGGCCATCTGAGCTGTAATTAAAGTCTTCAATAATTCTTTGAGAAGCACTTTTCAAAACATAACAATGTTTGCATGTATAGAAAAAGACTAGCTGCTTTGTGCTCAATAGACTCATAATTTGCAGAGTCATTATCCTCTTCATAATTTGGAAATTCACGTGAAACACTTCGTAATTCTTCTGCTTCGTCAGATGTATTTACTATCTGACAGTTACTCCACTAGCCAGAGTTGCAAAGAGTCTCTAGGGATAGCGCTCTAATGCAGTTTTTTTTTATGCCCTTTCCATTTCTGTGCTTCTTACTTGTGTGTGCAGTAAAGGGTTTTGGATTGTTTGTGGTAAATTTACAATGTTTGAAAGGACAGCACAGAGTTTCTTGATTTGTATGTGTTTCCAAAGGTGTGAAATAAAAGTATTCTGTGAGCAGATTTCTTTGAAATTACAAAAGTAAGTGAAAAACTTTGCATGTTCTCCCCGTGTCTGCGTAGGTTTCCTCCGGGTACTCCGGTTTCCCCTACCACAAAAAACATGTACAATAGGCTGGGATGAATGATGTGAGTGAGTGGTGGGTGGTGGTCGGAGGGGCTGATGGCGCAGATTGGCTGCCTCGCTTCCGTCAGTCTACCCCAGGGCAGCTGTGGCTACAATAGTAGCTTACCACCACCAAGTATGGAGTGAATGAATTGTGCAATGTAAAGCGTCTTTGAGTGTCCAGAAAAGCGCTATATAAAACTGATGCATTATTATTATTATTATTATTAAAACTCCTGCCTTTTTACAATCGCGTGTGCTTTTCCGAGTTGAGTTTTTCGTCCACTTTATATTTTGAAGGTGTGCACAGTCACTGTGAATACAGGGCCAGTGGAAACCTCTTCTATGACTGTGGTGATGATGCCTGAGAAGAAGGTCTTTGCTTGACCCAACAAAGCTGCTGATGTAGCACTTCAACAGCTACAACAACAAATGGACACCAAGTTAATAATGAGAAAAGACAAATGCTTATCTGCAGGTAAATTACATTTCAGTAATTTGATCAATTTCAGGAAATTTGACTAATTTTGATAACTTACTTTTGAAAATATACGTTAACATAACTTAGGTGGCTTTTATCCTTTTAATAATGTATACTTTGGTTACTTATCAAAAGAAGGTGTACGTTAATTTATTACACAACAGGAATAGTGTTCAGGATTAAATGTCGTAAATTCATGGTTACCATGAAGCTCTGCCATGTGTCTGGAGCAAGGCAACTTTTTTCAGGCGAAAACACACTAAAACATTTGTTGAAACAGATTCAAGTGTGGAGTAAAGACTCTTTAGAGAAACTTAAGGACTGCTTTCACACAACGGATTGGAATATGTTCAAGCAGGCTGCCATTCACAACAATATCACTGATCTCCAGGAGTATACAGAGACTGTCACTGCCTACATCACCACTACTACTGAGGGATTTCAGGGACGGACAAAGCTAGACCAACGCGAAAAAAGTTTTCAAGAACATCAAAATATTCGTTAAGAAAATTCAGGCCTGCTGAGAGGGAGCAAAATGCCAAAACCGCCGAAAATAGAGGCGAAGCAACAGGCAGATTCGGCGGTGGAAGAGGAATACGTAAGCCTCAGTCGAGTCACGGAGCTCATGGAGCAGCAGAGGGTCATGTTCAGAGAATTAATTCAACAACAGCAGGAAAACTTCAAAGGATTTATAAAACTCATCATGGAATCAACAAACACCCGCATGGATTTACAGACTAAGGACATTCAAGAACTAAAAACAAGCCTGCAGTTCACGCAAGGTGAGGTGGACACTTTGAAAGAGCAAAATCTGAAACTCACGGAGCGCACAAACACTTTACAAACGGACTTTTACAAAGTATGTGACAATTTACACATCATCACGGACAAACTGGAGTATCTGGAGGGGCAGAGCCGCAGGAACAATCTGGTCTTTGAGGGAGTGTTGGAGTCGCCCGGGGAGACCTGGGCCGACGCCGAGGAAAAGGTGAAAGAAATACTGAAGGAGAAGCTACAGCTAAATCACGCGGTGGAGGTGGAGAGGGCTCACCGCGTAGGGAAACCCGGCGGAGGGAGAGACTGGCCGAGACCCATCATCGCCAGACTACTGAGGTGGAAGGATCGCGAGGAAATCTTACAGCGCGCCAAACGACTTAAAGGAACAAAAATCTTCATTAACGAGGACTACACCGAATCAATAAAAAGAAAACGTAAAGAACTGATGCCGGAGCTGAGAGCTGCACGAGAAAGGGGGGAGATCGCCTTCTTGCGATATGACAAACTCATTATACGTCCACGCAGCAGTACACCACATCCAGTATAAACACCGAGAAAAACGTATGGACTTTGGTATATAAAAGCACATAATCTCACATGTCTAGTAATACATACAGTTCTATAGGAAGCACCGACTTGGATTTTTCAATAAGGAGAATTGCTGAAGCAAACTCCCAGGATTTTACATTCTCTCAATACGACCTACAGAACACTGAGATCGACATCGACCCTGAAAATAACTTTTTTACTAGAGCTACCAATGACTGTCAATATTACACAGAGGATCTGTACAATAGTAAACGTAAGAACATTAAGGCATTCACTGTAATCCACTTCAATAGTCGAAGCCTCTATGCAAACTTTGACCACATCAAAAGCTTCTTAAAACAGTTTTCCACACCATTCAGTGTCATTCTAATCACAGAAACATGGATCAATAATGATAGAGAATTTGAGTTTTCTATTGATGGTTATGAATTTATAAGTATGAACAGAAGGAACAAGCATGGAGGGGGCGTAGCTATGTTTATAGACTCCAACTATAGTTATAAAGTAATGGAAAATAAGACAATGGTGGTGGATGATACACTTGAATGCCTTACTGTAGAGATTACATGGCAAAAAAAGAAAAATATTATTGTGAGTTCTATTTATAGAACACCTGGCTCTGATATAGATGTTTTTTCTAAGTGGATGGAGGAGCACTTTTCAGGATTAAATCATAAAGTCATGTTTGTGGGGGGAGACCTCAACATCGATTTGTTAAACCCATATAAACATAAAAAGACGGACGAATTTATAAATACTTTATTCAGTATAGGTCTGTTTCCTCTAATAACCAAACCTAGTAGAATTACAACCCATAGTGCCACCTTGATTGATAACATTTTCTCAAATGAAATAGAAAGTGACACAGTCAGCGGGTTAATTATAAATGATATTAGTGATCACCTTCCAGTTTTCGTTATGTATAAAAATGGATATTTAAAAGATGAAGAGGAAAACAAGTATTGGTTTAGAAGGGTAAAAACAGAGAAAACTATTGATGCATTTAAAAAGGAGCTTTTAGCTCAAGACTGGAGTATTGTGTACAGAGAGAATGACACGAATATGGCTTATGATGAGTTTACGCGAGTATTTCAAAAGGTATACGACAAAAACTGCCCAATGAAGAAATACTGTAAAAACAGAAAGTGTAAAGAAACACCATGGATGTCTAAAGGTTTACTAAATGCTTGCAAGAAAAAAAATAATCTTTACAAAAACTTTATAAATAACCAAACAAAAGAAGCTGAGGATAAATATAAGAAATATAAAAATAAATTGACAGGTATCATTAGAAAATGTAAACAGGATTATTATAATAAGTTGTTGGATAGTAATAAGAATAATATTAAAGGTTTATGGAACATCTTAAATAGTATAATTAGAAATAAACCAAGAACGATTAATTATCCAAAATATTTCAAAGATGAGGATAACACGTTAAATAATATGAATGAAGTCGTCGAAACATTTAATAAATTCTTTGTAGATGTTGGACCGAACCTTGCTGCAAAAATTACAAACGTTGAGAATTATAATTGTGATCTGATAGAAGCAAATCCTATGTCCCTGTTCCTCAAACCTGTGGAGGAAAAGGAGATACTGGACATTGTTAAAGGGTGTAAAAATAAAACTTCGACCGATTACCATGACATGGACATGAAAACTTTAAAAACTGTTATTGAAAGTATCTCTAAGCCGTTAACTTACATTTGTAACTTATCGTTGCAAACTGGAACTTTTCCTGATAGTATGAAAGTAGCAAAAGTGATTCCTCTGTTCAAAGCAGGAGATAAACATCTCTTTACAAACTATAGGCCTGTTTCCCTTTTACCGCAATTCTCTAAAATCTTAGAAAAGGTTTTTAACTCTAGACTTGACGGCTTTATCGAAAAGTGTAATTTACTCTCGGACAATCAGTTTGGTTTTAGGAACAATCACTCAACCTCACACGCGCTCTTTGATATAACTGAAGAAATAACTAATGCTGTAGATGACAAGAAATATGCAATCGGATTATTTATTGACCTGAGTAAAGCGTTTGATACAATAAACTATGATATATTAATTAATAAACTAGAACTTTATGGGATTAGGGGGGTAGCTCTACAGTGGGTTACCAGTTACTTAAAAAATAGAAAACAATGTGTGAAAATCGGTGATTATCAGTCGAGTTGTCGACAAATTGTCTGTGGTTTACCTCAAGGTTCTATTCTGGGCCCAAAATTGTTTAATATGTATATTAATGACATTTGTAACACATCTGAAGTACTTAAATTTATCTTGTTTGCTGACGATACAAATATTTTTGCATCAGGAGACGACTTGCAACAGCTGTGTCGGATTGTTAACTTGGAACTCAAAAGTGTCAACAAGTGGTTCAAACAAAATAAATTATCTCTAAACCTGAGTAAAAGCAAAATGATGATATTTGGCAACTGTAATTCCAATGCTCAGGAAGCGATTCAGATAGAGGGTGTTGTTATCGAGCGAGTGCATGAAATCAAATTCCTTGGGGTGATTATTGATGACAGAATTACTTGGAAATCTCACATTAAATATATATCTACAAAAATTTCTAGAAGCATTTCAGTAATTGCAAAAGCAAAGCACATTTTAAACATCAAAGCTCTACATACCTTATACTGTTCTCTGATTTTGCCCTACTTATATTATTGTACTGTGGTTTGGGGTAGTACTTATAAAAACACAGTTAAACCAATAATATTGTTGCAAAAAAGAGCTATCCGAGTAATTCATAAAGTTGGGTTTTTGGACCACACAAACTCATTATTTTTAAAATCAAAGATCATGAAGTTTTGTGACATTGTTGAGTTCCAAACTGTACAAATGTTATTCAAAGCAAGGTATAAATTGTTACCAAACCAAATACAAAGAAGGTTCCAAGAACGTACTGGTCGTTATGAATTACGTGATGAATTAAACTTTAGGATTCAGAAACATAGCACAACTTTGAAAAGTTTTAGCCCAACAGTTAATGGTGTACAATTGTGGAATAAACTGGAGATGGAATTGAAACGATGTCCAAACATCAACCTGTTCAAATATAAATACAAACAAAAGACTTTTGAAATATACAGACAAGAAGAAATGCGTTGCCACTAAGGGGAGCAGTAAGATCAATTATGTGTATTGTTCCTCTATATTCAAGGAAGAGTGTTGCTGCTTGGAACGGTTGTCATTCTATTGCTCAAATTCACAAACGGAGAATTAGGGTTGGCAGGTTATGGATCTGTTGAGAGGGATCCTCCCAACGGGCTCTAAACCTTGTCTTTTAATGCACCACTCAGCATAGGAACATATTCTACAAAATCAGCTGTTAGGGCAGCTGTGTGGGGGTTTGTTGAAGGGGAGTTACTGCCCTCTTCAACTGGCTCACTCTCTGGCTTTTTAATGCACCACACTGTGCAGGGCTTTCATCATACTTCACATATAAATCAATTAAATAAATTATATAATAATGATGATGATAATTAAACCCAAATTAAAATTATACTGAGAATGGTAATGACAACTGGAAAGTATCAAGATCTCAGATTATAACATCTATTAATGTACCTTTATACCATAAAAGTAACTCTGTAATCACGGGTAAAAATATGCAAGCAATATATTAAGTAACACATTTTTTTGACTTGCTTTGTATTAGACATCGTATATGAAACTAGATTGTTGTTGTAGCTGTGCGTTGTTCCAATTAATTATATAAACAGTTAATATATTTTTGTTGTTTGTTGTAAGTTGGTCTGTACGAATGTAGCTGCTTGAAATGTTTTGAAATGTTCTTTTTTTATTTATTGCACTTGGGGGTGGGGGCTCATAAGCTTTTTGCTTCAGCCCACTCCTTTTGAGCACAATGTGTATTGCTCAAATAAACAAATAAACTAAACTAAACTAAACTAAGGATGTTACAGACTCTAAGACCATCATTATCAGGTCCAACCAGAAACCTTGGATTACAAGTGAAGTCCTTAGGCTCATGAGGGTTCGGAATGCTGCCTTCAAATCTGGTGACAAGGAGAAACTGCGGACGGCTAGGGCCAACCTGTCCCGCAGCATCAAAAAAGCCAAGAAGCAGTACTCCAAAAAGATAACTGATCACTTCAGAGACAGCAGAGACACTCGGAGTCTGTGGGAGGGGATAAAGACCATCACAGACTATAAACCTCCTAGACAAACTTGTGACAGTGACACCTCTCAAGTCAACACCACCTCCTGAAGACCAAGTGCTGAAGCTATCTCCAGAGAGTGTGAGAAGATCTCTGAGCAGGATCAACATAGACAAAGCACTGGGTCCAGACAACATACCAGGTCGTGTACTGAAAGGTTGCGCTGATGAACTCACTGAGGTCTTCACAGACATTTTTAACACATCTCTGCAGCAGGCTGTGGTTCCAACGTGCCTCAAAGCGACCACCATCATTCCGGTGCCAAAGAAGTCACCACCCTCCTGCTTTAATGACTACCGCCCAGTAGCACTCACTCCAATTCTTATGAAGTGCTTCGAGCGGCTCGTCATGGAACATATCAAGTCTGTTCTCCCTCCCACCCTGGACCCATACCAGTTTGCTTACCGGTCCAATCGCTCAACTGAAGATGCCATCTCCACTGCACTTCATTCAGCCCTCACTCACCTTGAAACAAAGGACTCTTACGTTAGAATGCTGTTTTTAGACTTTAGCTCAGCATTCAACACTATAATCCCACAGCAGCTAATACACAAACTGCTCCACCTGGGGATCAACACATCACTGTGCAACTGGCTGCTGGACTTTCTGACGGGGAGACCACAGGCTGTACGTGTCGGCGGAGTGTCCTCCAGAACCATCACACTGAACACGGGAGCTCCCCAAGGCTGTGTGCTGAGCCCCCTCCTGTTCACTCTGCTGACCCATGACTGTGCTCCAAAGTACGACTCAAACCTCTTCATCAAGTTTGCAGACGACACAACAGTGGTGGGTCTCACCAACAACAGAGACGAGTCAAACTACAGAAGTGAGGTGAGCAGTCTGGCCATGTGGTGCACACAGAACAACCTCTCTCTAAATGTGGAGAAGACAAAAGAGATTGTTGTGGACTTTCGAAGAGCACGGGTCCTGCATGCTCCTCTAACAATCAATGGTGCTGCAGTGGAGAGGGTGACCAGCACTAAGTTCCTGGGTGTGCACATCACAGAGAACCTTTCCTGGACCATGCACACTACATCTCTGGTCAAGAAAAGTAATCAGCGTCTCTACTTTCTCCGCAAGTTAAGAAGAGCTAGGGTCCCAGCCTCTGTTATGTGCAACTTCTATCGAGGGACTATAGAGAGCATCCTGACCAGATCCATCACTGTGTGGTTCTTCTACAGAGGGACTATAGAGAGCATCCTGACCAGCTCCATCACTGTGTGGCTCTTCTACAGAGGGACTATAGAGAGCATCCTGACCAGCTCCATCACTGTGTGGTTCTTCTACAGAGGGACTATAGAGAGCATCCTGACCAGCTCCATCACTGTGTGGCATGGCGCCAGCACTGCCTCCTGCCGGAGGAGCCTCCAGCACATCGTGAGAGCAGCGGAGAAGATCTGTGGAGCTCCTCTCCCCACCATTAAGGACATGTACTCGACCCGTCTCACCCGCAAAGCCGTCAGAATCACCAGGGACCCTACGCACCCATCACACAGTCTCTTCAAGGTAATGCCTTCAGGGAGGAGACTGCGGAATCTACGGGCCAGGTCGAGTCGACTTAAGAACAGCTTCGTACACAGGAGAAGCTGAACTCCCTGCCCTCCCTCCCACCCCTCTTCCCCCACCCCCCGCTCCGCAATCAAGGATGAGAGAAATATAATCTAAAATCAGTCATATGGTTTGACAAATAAAAAAATCTTGAATCTTGTTTTTTTAATAAAAGCGTTTTAAGGCCAACACAGTGTAGTATCCAAATGCTTTAATGTGAACAATAACTCGCATCATGTTCACATCAAACCATTTTGAGACTACATAGTGAGATAGATTTACCAGAACCAGGAGCTAAGGATTTGTCCCACAACACCTGAAATTACATGCAGACATAGCCACTCAATGCAAGTAGAGGTTGGCACACGACTAACCTCTATTTGCATTGTGTTTAATATGCTCCCACACACGCTCACCTGCCCCCTCAAAGCCCCTAAAATAAAAGATACATTTTGAAATTATGTCATGGCCATTTCCTTTAATAATTTAGCGTTAGCAAATCTGCTATTTTATTTTAAAGATGATTTGCCACGTTAGCTGTTTGTGCTGCCACTAAAGGCCCAAATAGCCGGGAGCAAGTATCTTTATGCACCCGGAAAAGCTCTTACCATCGCGGGTACAATCACATTCAACTTCCACCAAGTCCGCTTCCCGGTGAAAACGGCCAGATTATATTATTTGTGCAGGCGCTGTGGCTGCTTGTTGCCTCCGCGATATCTATTTTCGAAGTCAAGCAGCAAAGGTAGTGAAAGTTAGCTTACGTTAGCAAAGTAGCATAAGTTAGCCCTGCTAGCAGCCTCATATGAATATGAGCGGACCTGCCGTAGCACGAATGCTGATGATGGTGCTCGGTTGCTACTCTTGCTAAAGTCCAATATTCAATCTCGTAGATGAATAATCAGCTAATGTAGAAATATTAGCAACATCACCGAGGCGGGCTTTCCTTTTATCTATAGCACTTTTACAGCCTAGTAGTAGATCTCTCCATAGTACATTACCTGAACTCACTTGAACTGGTTACATTTTTATAAGTACCAGGCGGGGAAATCAATACACCGTTTAATGTTAATGGTTATTAAAAATCAGGGGGAACTCTGTTGTTCTATATTAAAAGAGCAAAATACTTGCCTCATTGATCCCTTGAGTGAAGAGTCAAGTTGCCGTGACGGTGGTGGTGGTAATGGCGGACCGAATCCTTGAAAAATAAATTCAAAAAATTCCGAGTAGGGTCAAATGCGCGTGCGCAAGCGCAGTAAGGGTATATTGGCTCGACTAATGTAAAATAACAGTTTCTTCATTTGGCCAACAAAAAATGTAAACCTAGACACACGTTTGACCCTTAACACATTTAATTCATTTGATCCAACTAAAGTAGTACAGTGTACCAGGCAATTTGTAATTTTGTGTTGTAGTGAATAATACAAGTTAGCTCGGCAACATCAAGTTGGATTTATTAGAGTGTAAGACAACAACAATTTGACATTGAACAACAGCGGGATTGTGTTTACAGATGTGTAGCATATAAAGTGATATTAAGTGTTATAAAGTGACAGCAGCGGGTCTAAGTGTGGACACACCACACAGTGCAAGTGCAGATACATCCATGAGTCTGTGACTGAGCTACAGAGACTTGTTTTTGTTCATGAGTCTGATGGCGGAGGGGAAAAACTGTTCAAGTGGCGGGAGCTTATTGTTAATAATAATAATAATAATTTCTTACACTTGTATTGCGCTTTACAAGTCTGTATTACCAAGTTTGTTATCTCAATTCTGTTTTAGTAGTTCTATGTTGCACGATTGTACCAAGAAAAAATACTAGATTGTGAATTTGTTCCCAAACAATGACAATAAAAACTATTCTGATTCTGTCAGTAGCTGACCATTGGCCTGAAGGGTTTTCCACAACCTCATCAAGTTTGCAATGAAGGCTGTTAAGAGTTCCTTTGTGGGCGGTCTCTTTTTTCCTTTAAGCTCTTGTCCTCTATTGTGTACAATGATATTCATACATTTTTTTGCCATCTAAGTATTGATGAATTTGTCCAACTTATTTAGATTTTTCATTTAGTGCTGATGAGAGGTATCAATTACAATAAAACTAGGGGAAAACAACATATAAAACAGCCAAACAATGCTTTAAGAAATAATCAAAATAGCATGTGCCTGAGCGATAGAAGCCAAGTAGGTGAATAACATTACCATTCTCAGGAAAAGTAAAAAAAAATACATTTCTACATTCTATAGCATTTCCTACAACAAATACTTCACAACCTTAACTTGAGTAACAATAAATAATATTGATCTAGTACTTTTACTGAGGTTGTAAAATACTTTGACCACCACTTTATAAAAATACAAAGTAAAGATACATTACTAATACAAATACAAAATCCCTTTTACTCTACTTTAGTCAGTGAAAATACTCATTAATGTATGGTAACACGAGGGAAAATATATTTGGAGAACCTGGTATGTATACGTTTTTCCTCATATAGTACTCCTATGGTACTCCGTTGGTTCTCGTCATAGACTGTTGTGTGGCAGTTATACGATAGACTCTTAACAGTAACCAAGAGTCAGGTCTCCATTGCATCACATGTTTTTACACTCCTCCAGTTACATCAGACACAAAATACAGATTCAAAACATGAAAAGATTGGATGAAAAGACTTGCCCAAATGTGACCTGGAGACTCCCTATAAAAGGCCCTGTCCCAGTCTGCCCCGCCACACACTGGGATCTGACCGGGACCGGACCAGGTAAGGCTCTGCACATTTCTGTGGGTTCAGAGAAGGGCTACGGCAGTAATGGAAATGGCAATTTTAGTGTTTGCTATAATCACAACGCTGCAGTTATTTCGTGAATAATGCCCTCTGCAAACATTGAAATCTTCCATGGCCATGGGGTATGTATAAAACCTGCAAACCCTGTGCTTCAACTGTAAATCTGTAGTTACTGGAACACTTTGGAACTGATGCGATGAAGCGGGAAAACACACCCAAAGTTCCAGGAATACTCATCATTACTTACTCTCATGCCATCTCGGATCCTTCACCAACTGAGTTTTAACCTCTACAAACGTGTCGTGGAATGCCTGATTATTGCATTTATTCCTTCTCTCAAAGGTTATTTCTCTTGGCCGTGCTTAAAATATAAAGTTGATTTTGACAAATTAAAATTGCAAACCTATTTTTGATAGACTGCTGTGTGCGCTCGAATAATTTCGAACTTCACAACAGCCTGGAGACCATGGCCGAAATCGTTGCATGGAGTTGGGGACCAATCACAGAACGAGGCGGGACGGCAAGACGATGAAGCACTATTCAACGGAAGCTTGTAGTTTGTTTACGGATAAAAAATAAATACAAAAAAGTGTATTTACGGATCCAATATGCCAGCAGCAGACACGACGCCATCTTTCGATCAAGCTTTAGACCATGTTCTAAATCATTTAGCCGGAAAGTTTACAGCGGGTACGTCATCTGATACGATGATACGATTGGCTATGGCTACGTGCAGAAGCATGAGAGACATTCAGCACAATAAACGGCAATTGTAAACCAGACCTCTCCTATGAGAAAATTAATTGGTGGTCCCCAGATATTAGCCAGGCTACATATTCACAGGCTTCCTAATGACTTTGGTGTTGTAGTTACACTGTCGATCCACTGATGCGCTCTGGCACGGTTTATTCCACTCCTGTTGCATGCTGGGAACATGGTTCCCTAATGTTAACATAGAACGAGCAGTGGACAGACTTTTTTTATTTTTATGATTGAGTATATTTCTAGTGAATTAATAGTGAAACCAGTTTTTTGTAACACTCATCATGACCTAAAGAACCTTATCCTTCTGCTCTGAGGGAAACTTATGCAGAGAACTGCAATATGGGAGTTGTCAGGTGACCAGGTCCTGAGCGGTCACCAGAGAGCCCCCTACTGACATTCTTGTTTGGGGCCCCTTGGTACACTTGCTACGCCACTGGATACAAAGATAACACAATTACATATTGTTTACAATTGTTCAGTTTTTCAACTGTTAGCTGTTGCCCAACATCCTTTCTCACAATGCACCCAGCACATCCACATTGTATCATGTGTACAGCTTTGTCCTCACAGTCTGCCCCTCTGTGCATGTGTCTGTCTACTCCCTTTTGTTAATAGTCCATCAGGAAGATGAACTTCTCGGACGTGTACAGCAGTGGGCAGCGCGGGAACAGAACCTCCCCCCCGCTGTGGTACCTGTTCCCGGAGTGTGCAGTCGCGCCGTATGCCTACATCTTCTTTTACAGCGGCAAAGTCCTCAACCTGGTGCTGGGTACTCCCTGTAACCTGCTGGTCATCTGGCGCATCGCGTCACGGCAGAGCGACACGTCCACCTCTGACGTCTTCTTCCTGAACCTGGCCGTGCTGGACGCCTACTTCTGCCTCATGACGCCCATAGAGTTG
This sequence comes from Proterorhinus semilunaris, assembly GCA_021464625.1. Lineage (NCBI taxonomy): Eukaryota > Metazoa > Chordata > Actinopteri > Gobiiformes > Gobiidae > Proterorhinus > Proterorhinus semilunaris. The sequence continues at coordinate 42,013,310 of CM038349.1, read as the reverse complement.
GTCAACAGCCTGCTCCTGGACGACGAGTACATCTGGTACTTCCAACGCTTTGCCTACGGGGTCAAGGACTCTGCTCCCTTCTTCCTCGTGAGTCTTACCCCACTATTGTGAGAAACAAGGTATAATTCACCTTTCGCAAAAGCGTTCTCTTCGTTTGCTAGGTCTGGAAAGCAGTGGAGTTTATCATAATATATCATCATGGAGAAGTGCGTGCAAGTGACTCTTTTTGGTACAATACCAGCGCGATTGAGGAAAAAGTAGTTGCAATGCTCAGTGGAGGAATATATTTAAAATAGGCAATGAAGGAGACGCTAAAAAACTGTTGGCTTTAGGAAATCGGAAAACCTCATCTGGACTAGTCATGCTCTTAGGAAGATGATCTCCTCTTATGTTAGTCTCGTACTCATTAAAATAGGTCCAGTCTGGGGAAAGAGCAGCTCAGTGAGGTAACAGCAATGACAGCTCATGAAACTCTTGGCAAGCGCTTGGCCCAAAACTGAGTGTTTATGGGCTTAGAATGTCGATAAACTGGTCTCACCTCTATTAGATTATCAGAGGATACCCATGGAATGTCTGGTAGCAACGGTTGCTATGAAGTATTATTGAACCTTTACCGTTTTTGGCCAGGGTTTTGCCAAAGGTCAATTAGGAACGTTCATGATAAATCCAAACATTCTTTAAACAACGTTTCAACAATAACTTCTTCAGTTTGGTGGCCTTAGTGGTGGCCTTAGTTTATCCAGGTAAGTGAGACATTCCACACAGTCACAATCGAAGACAAGGCTTGGTGCAAGATGCTGTGGCAAAGTAATCTGCCAAAGTCTACCCTACGCTAAACCCCCACATCCACTGCTGTTCTATAATAATTACACTTGTATTGCACTTTACAAGCCGGAGTTACCAAGATTCTCAAAGCGCTACACTGTAGTCATTATTCATTCACTCCATACTTGGTGGTGGTAAACTGCTATTGCTGCCACAGCTGCCCTGGGGTAGATTTGGCTGTCTGCCCCTCCCACCACCACCAATCATTCACTCACAGTACATTGATTCTGGTCTATTGTACATGTTTTTAGTGGTAGGGGAAATCGGAGAACTCAGAGGAAACTGTGAAGCACGAGCGCTAACTGCTGTACCACTGTGCCGTCCGTTCTCTTGGTCTTCTCCATAGGCGTGCATCGGCCTGGACCGCTACATAGCCGTGGTCCACCCGGTGGTCTTCAGTCGAGTGCGGGACAACAAGCTGCGGACGCTGATGTCTGTCCTGGTGTGGGGGCTGACGCTGGGGTACGGAGTGGCCAAGAGTCTGGTGAACACGATGCTGGTGCAGCACGAGCTCTTCAGCACCATCGTTCTCCTGGCCTTCATCGTCATGCTCTTCTCCAATGGGTCCATCATGTGGACGTTGCGGCGCTCAGTGGCAGGGAAGGAGAAGATGCACCCAGTGAAGAAGAAGGCTTTCCGAATGGTCATCATCATCCTGGCCATAAGCGTGATCAACTACCTGCCTGTTGTAGCTCTCATGCCCTTTGTGTCGCACTACAACATTGTGGATTACCGTTGTAAGATCATTGTGAGTGTGTATATCCTCATGGACCTGAGCTGCATCATGGAACCACTCCTCTACCTCACCAAGATGGAGGGCGGCTGTGGCTGCTGCAGACACTTATCAAAGGACCCTGATGGCCCCCAGTGTGAGCAAACACCCTAATTGTTTTCTGGACTTAAGGTGCTTATGTGACAGGTTGAGTGTTTTAGTAGAGTAGTTCTCCACCTGTCTACTGGGGGCGCTGAACTTTACTATGAAAACCCCAGTCCCTCAGTGCTCTTCCTCTAGCGCTTGCACTTCCTGCTTTGGTCCTACAGGGAGCGGTACTTTACGAGAGCAGTATTGCTTGGGTTCCGGGGGAGCGCGTCAAGCGCATGCCGACAGCAGCTGCGGCTTGAGTGTGTGTGGCCCCAATGGTCCAGTGTTGTCCTGAGCATTTGCCCTTTAAACGGACGTAGGAAGCGGTCCTGTATTCTTTGAGGCCGTTCCCAGTAGGCCCACCACGGCTGCCTTGCATCACATCATTATCTCCACATGCTTGGTTTTCATGTTCAGTCATTGTGTGCAGCTAAATGGAGTTCTGTTTTGTTCTGTTCTGAACATAATTAAAACATGCATGGAGGGGGCGTAGCTATGTTTATAGACTCCAACTATAGTTATAAAGTAATGGAAAATAAGACAATGGTGGTGGATGATACACTTGAATGCCTTACTGTTGAAATTACAAAGGCAAAAAAAGAAAAATATTATTGTGAGTTCTATTTATAGAACACCTGGCTCTGATATAGATGTTTTTTCTAATTGGATGGAGGAGCACTTTTCAGGATTAAATCATAAAGTCATGTTTGTGGGGGGAGACCTCAACATCGATTTGTTAAACCCATATAAACATAAAAAGACGGACGAATTTATAAATACTTTATTCAGTATAGGTCTGTTTCCTCTAATAACCAAACCTAGTAGAATTACAACCCATAGTGCCACCTTGATTGATAACATTTTCTCAAATGAAATAGAAAGTGATACAGTCAGCGGGTTAATTATAAATGATATTAGTGATCACCTTCCAGTTTTCGTTATGTATAAAAATGGATATTTAAAAGATGAAGAGGAAAACAAGTATTGGTATAGAAGGGTAAAAACAGAGAAAACTATTGATGCATTTAAAAAGGAGCTTTTAGCTCAAGACTGGAGTATTGTACACAGAGAGAATGACACGAATATGGCATATGATGAGTTTACGCGAGTATTTCAAAAGGTATACAACAAAAACTGCCCAATGAAGAAATATTGTAAAAACAGAAAGTGTAAAGAAACACCATGGATGTCTAAAGGTTTACTAAATGCTTGCAAGAAAAAAAATAATCTTTACAAAAACTTTATAAATAACAAAACAAAAGAAGCTGAGGATAAATATAAGAAATATAAAAATAAACTGACAGGTACATTAGAAAATGTAAACAGGATTATTATAATACATTGTTAGATAGCAATAAGAATAATATAAAAGGTTTATGGAATATCTTAAATAGTATAATTAGAAATAAACCAAGAACGATTAATTATCCAAAATATTTCAAAGATGAGGATAACACGTTAAATAATATGAATGAAGTCGTCGAAACATTTAATAAATTCTTTGTAGATGTTGGACCAAACCTTGCTGCAAAAATTGCAAACGTTGAGAATTATAATTGTGAACTGATAGACACAAATCCTATGTCCTTGTTCCTCAATCCTGTGGAGGAAAAGGAGATACTGGACATTGTTAAAGGGTGTAAAAATAAAACTTCGACCGATTACCATGACATGGACATGAAAACTTTAAAAACTGTTATTGAAAGTATCTCTAAGCCGTTAACTTACATCTGTAACTTATCGTTGCAAACTGGACAATTTCCTGATAGTATGAAAGTAGCAAAAGTGATTCCTCTGTTCAAAGCAGGAGATAAACATCTCTTTACAAACTACAGGCCTGTTTCCCTTTTACCGCAATTCTCTAAAATCTTAGAAAAGGTTTTTAACTCTAGACTTGACGGCTTTATCGAAAAGTGTAATTTACTCTCTGATAATCAGTTTGGTTTTAGGAACAATCACTCAACCTCACACGCGCTCTTTGATATAACTGAAGAAATAACTAATGCTGTAGAGAACAAGAAATGTGCAATAGGGTTATTTATTGACCTGAGTAAAGCGTTTGATACAATAAACTATGATATATTAACTAATAAACTAGAACATTATGGGATTAGGGGGGTAGCTCTACAGTGGGTTACCAGTTATTTAAAAAATAGAAAACAATGTGTGAAAATCGGTGATTATCAGTCGAGTTGTCGACAAATTGTCTGTGGTTTACCTCAAGGTTCTATTCTGGGCCCAAAATTGTTTAATATGTATATTAATGATATTTGTAAAACATCTGAAGTACTTAAATTTATCTTGTTTGCTGACAATACAAATATTTTTGCATCAGGAGACGACTTACAGCAGCTGTGTCGGATTGTTAACTTGGAACTCAAGAGTGTCAATAAGTGGTTCAAACAAAATAAATTATCTCTAAACCTGAGTAAAAGCAAAATGATGATATTTGGCAACTGTAATTCCAATGCTCAGGAAGCAATTCAGATAGAGGGTGTTGTTATCGAGCAAGTGCATGAAATCAAATTCCTTGGTGTGATTATTGATGACAGAATTACTTGGAAATCTCACATTAAATATATATCTGCGAACATTTCTAGAAGCATTTCAGTAATAGCAAAAGCAAAGCACATTTTAAACATCAAAGCTCTACATACCTTATACTGTTCTCTGATTTTGCCCTACTTATATTATTGTACTGTGGTTTGGGGTAGTACTTATAGAAACACAGTTAAACCAATAATATTGTTGCAAAAAAGAGCTCTCCGAGTAATTCATAAAGTTGGGTTTTTGGACCACACAAACTCATTATTTTTAAAATCAAAGATCATGAAGTTTTGTGACATTGTTGAGTTCCAAACTGTACAGATGTTATTCAAAGCAAGGTATAAATTGTTACCAAACCAATTACAAAGAAGGTTCCAAGAACGTCCCGATCGTTATGAATTACGTGATGAATTAAACTTTAGGATTCAGAAACATAGCACAACTTTGAAAAGTTTTAGTCCAACAGTTAATGGTGTACAATTGTGGAATAAACTGGAGATGGAATTGAAACGATGTCCAAACATCAACCTGTTCAAATATAAATACAAACAAAAGACTTTTGAAATATACAGACAAGAGGAAATGCGTTGCCACTAGGGGGAGCAGTAGGATCAATTATGTGTATTTTTCCTCTATATTCAAGGAAGAGTGTTGCTGCTTGGAACGGTTGTCATTCTATTGCTAAAATTCACAAATGGAGAATTAGGGTTGGCAGGTTATGGATCTGTTGAGAGGAATCCTCCCAACGGGCTCTAAACCTTGTCCTTTAATGCACCACTCAGCATAGGAACATATTCTACTAAATCAGCTGTTAGGGCAGCTGTGTGGGGGTTTGTTGATGGGGAGCTACTGCCCTCTTCAACTGGCTCACTCTCTGGCTTTTTAATGCACCACACTGTGCAGGGCTTTCATCATACTTCACATATAACTCAATTAAATAAATTATATAATAATGATGATGATAATTAAACCCAAATTAAAATTATACTGAGAATGGTAATGACAACTGGAAAGTATCAAGATCTCAGATTATAATATCTATTAATGTACCTTTATACCATAAAAGTAACTCTGTAATCACGGGTAAAAATCTGCAAGCAATATATTAAGTAACAAATTTTTTGACTTGCTTTGTTCTAGACATCGTATATGAAACTAGATTGTTGTTGTAGCTGTGCGTTGTTCCAATTAATTATATAAAGAGTTAATATATTTTTGTTGTTTGTTGTAAGTTGGTCTGTACGAATGTAGCTGCTTGAAATGTTTTGAAATGTTCTTTTTTTATGTATTGCACTTGGGGGTGGGGGCTCATAAGCTTTTTGCTTCAGCCCACTCCTTTTGAGCACAATGTGTATTACTCAAATAAACAAATAAACTAAACTAAACTAAAACAAATGGAAAAGACCTATTTTAAATATAAACTAAAACAAAATATATTCTAGAGAATAAATTGAATAATTTTGAATTGTGATCCTCCTCTTTATTTTTCAACCTACATGAATTAATGTTACTGTAAAACATGAGGTTAAGCTCGGATCACTACATTTGGAAAAATCCATCGCACATTTCATTGCGATATTCAACAATCAAATGAGCAATGGAGAACAATGTCTGAAATGGCAGATAAAAGAATGACATCGCGTCCTTGCCACTCAATTTGTTACCAGGATGGAATGCTAACTGCCATGCTGTTGCTATATTACGATACGATATACTTTATTAATCCCGAAGGAAATTCAGTTCATCAGCTGCACAACAAGTCACACATAAAAACATTGGATTAAAAGAAACTAGAAAAAATGCAATAAATAGGACAGTGTAGAGAATAAATATAAAAGTACTGTAAAGCCATCATTCCCATTTAGCCCCTCCCACCCAAGGATTTGTTATACAGCCTGATCGCTCTGGGCCTGTCCTTTGAGCAGTAGAGCGAGAGCAGCCTCTCACTGAAGGAGCTCTTCTGCCTCATCACCAGCTCATGCAGGGGGTGGTCGCTGTTGTCTATTACAGAGAATGCACTGCATTTTCTTGTAGAGCTGGTCAGTGTTCACTGACCAGTCCAGCTTCTCATCCACCTGCAGCCCAAGATATTTATATGAGGTAACCACCTCGATCTCCTCGCCATCGATGGTCACAGGACATCATATGCATAATTGGAAAGTTCATTTAAGATTTTGCAATAGATTGTACCCAGCTTTCTTAGGTTTGGCCATTTTTGTGATTTTTAAAGTATCAATTCCTTATTGGACACTGACAGGATATGACATAGAAGAAGGTAAACAAATTTAAACTGTTGCCTGTCTCTTCAGCAGTTTAAAAATTCAAATCTGCCCAACATTTCTTCATTACAATTGCTGCTTCCCTGAAATAAAAATGATAATTATGCAACTGATGAACTTGCAACTGATGTTATTATAAATAAGTTATATTTACAAAAGCATTACAACTAATTATATGCACTTTGTTTGTATGCTCGTGTTCATGTCATTATATACCAGAACCCTCAACATTACGGACTGAGTGCCAAAGCAAACATTTGCACTCAGTTGGCCATGCTGGAATATCATCTACTCAACCTTTAATATAAATGGCCTGTTGTCATAGACTGGCTTGGCCATTTCTCCAGTAATCTGACTATTTACAGCCAATACTTCCATTGTTATAACAATAGTGAAGAAAAATACAATGTAGGTTTACAGGTGAGACCTGATGGATAAATAATATGTTTTATTTATGATAAATGTTTTTCTCTCTCTGTGCCTATTTCAAGGGAAATGTTACATTTGTATCAGTAAACACAAACAATACAAATAAATGTACCTGTGTCCTTTTTTATTTCCTGGTAAAACCTCGGACCACTACATTATGTTTACTTCAATGGAATGGATACAGGAAAGCTACATCACGGGCCGTGCCTCCATTACCGCGACATAATCCTACCGAGGGCGCTAGTGTGGCCACACTGCATTTTATTGCCCTGATGTGCCATCATCCAAACTACATTTTTAGCCTCTCCATGTGAATAATGGCTCCAACCTTTTTATTTTACACACAGCTTTGGACGGCTCTGATGGGCCGTACTTCCATGAGCCCTGTCCACAAGCTCCTTACAGAGGGCGCTAACGTATTGGGTTCACTTGCGTGTGTTATTTTTTCGCTGGTATCACGTTATTTCATGATACCAATTTTATCATGAAATAACAAGGCACTGTAGTAGCAGTGGGGGGGGGGGGGGGGGGGGGGGGTCCGCCCCCTTTCCTTTGAAATGAGTTGTGCTAGTGGCAGGCCGTGGTATTGCACCCTACGGCTCAAAAGCCTTTTTTGCCATAGACAATAATGTAAAAGGAGCAGCCTGTAAAATGGTCCACGGGGCATCTGGAGTTTCAGACTGAGGCAAATATATTTATTTAATTTATATTTATTTAATTACTATTTTTAGGACATGGACTTTGTTTCTTCGTAAAAAATTGTAAAGCATAAAAAATAATGTTAAAACATTTTCCAATGACGTGACGTCACCAGTGCTGTGGACGTGCGCGAGCGTGTGCGTGAAGACTCATGAACGAGCAGAGGTCTGAGAGCCAAACAGACAATAATAGGCAAGGCAAGTTTATTTGTAGAGCACAATTCATACACAAGGCAATTCAAAGTGCTTCACAGTTGCATACAATTAAAAGAAAACAGTTCAAATCAATCATTAAAACATCAACATAAAAATATATCAATTACAGTAAAAGGCAAGAGTGCAGATAAAATACTTTCAGTTTTCATCTGCTCGGGTAAAAAGCTGTTTTCAGCCTGGATTTGAACATTGTCAGAGTTGAGGCCTGTCTCACATCCTCATGAAGACTCATGATACGGTAATGAACGGGACTGGACTAGGATAAACGCTAACAGACACCTAAAGTAAGTTTTTCTTAGTTTAGTTTATTTGAGCAATACACATTGTGCTCAAAAGGAGTGGGCTGAAGCAAAAAGCTTATGAGCCCCCACCCCCAAGTGCAATAAATAAAAAAAGAACATTTCAAAACATTTCAAGCAGCTACATTCGTACAGACCAACTTACATCAAACAACAAAAAATATATTAACTGTTTATATAATTAATTGGAACAACGCACAGCTACAACAACAATCTAGTTTCATATACGATGTCTAGAACAAAGCAAGTCAAAAAAAATTTGTTACTTAATATATTGCTTGCAGATTTTTACCCGTGATTACAGAGTTACTTTTTATGGTATAAAGGTACATTAATAGATATTATAATCTGAGATCTTGATACTTTCCAGTTGTCATTACCATTCTCAGTATAATTTTAATTTGGGTTTAATTATCATCATCATTATTATATAATTTATTTAATTGAGTTATATGTGAAGTATGATGAAAGCCCTGCACAGTGTGGTGCATTAAAAAGCCAGAGAGTGAGCCAGTTGAAGAGAGCAGTAACTCCCCTTCAACAAACCCCCACACAGCTGCCCTAACAGCTGATTTGTAGATTATGTTCCTATGCTGAGTGGTGCATTAAAAGACAAGGTTTAGAGCCCGTTGGGAGGATCCCTCTCAACAGATCCATAACCTGCCAACCCTAATTCTCCGTTTGTGAACTTGAGCAATAGAATGACAACCGTTCCAAGCAGCAACACTCTTCCTTGAATATAGAGGAAAAATACACATAATTGATTCTACTGCTCCCCTTAGTGGCAACGCATTTCTTCCTCTCTATATATTTCAAAAGTCTTTTGTTTGTATTTATATTTATATTCTTTACTCAGTACTAAAATGTATTGTGAACCTACACATGGAAAGCGTGTTTCAATGTTAAAAAGTGGGCCTATTAGCTAACATGAACAACAACAACAATGAAACTAATGAAGACGTGATGGTTTTTCTGATTAGGCTGCACGGCTTTGAAAATAGCTTTTTGGTTCGATAATGTGACGCTGTCCAGTAGTGGAAAGCAAAAATAAAAAGTAAACGTTTTTAAGCGCATTTATTTTCGCAAGGTGATCCTCTTCATAACCTTTTGTTAAGTTGGATCAGAAACAGAAACAGCACAATATATATTCAAAGCTGACGTTTTCAATTGTTCATGTTGGAAAACGCACTTGTAAGTCAATTGTGTATAAATGTTGTGATACACTTTTATTTACTTATGAACAATAACTACTTACATACATTTGCTTTTTTATATGGTACATTAAAATAGATTAGTGTAAATGCAGAGTAAAGGTCATTTAACAATACCTCAAATAAGAAAAGATAAGATAAATTCACTAACCGTACCAAAAATAAAAATAATTAAAGCCGCAAGCGGCATCGAAAGGCCCTCGCGGGCCGTGCCTCCATTGCCGCGACTATGTAACCCTACCGAGAGCGCTAGCGTGGCCACACTACATTTTATTGCCCTGATGTGCCATTATTCTTTGCCGGGACTGGGCCATTGTGATGTCTTCAGGTGTGACGCAGAAACCGGCGCTTCAGTGGAAACTCAGCATGGCGTCAGATGGTCATCTGGGCATTGATTAAAGGCCCAGTCGTCCACCAGACAGTAGGTTCAGTTTGTGCATTTGCTGCGACTGGTTTTAGTTTAATTAACTCTAAAAACTGTCATTACAGATGCAAATGGATCCAAGCATGAGACATGAGACATGCTGAAATGTTAATGTTACTGAAGATAGATGATAAGTAAGAGTAGGCTACTCTTCTTTCTGACCCAGTTTCTGTGATTAATTGATTGATTAATTGATGGCATAGGATCGTTTTTCTTTGCCACATGATTCTCCTTGGTATCAATGAATCAATCAATCAAACCAAGGAGAATCCTGTGCCAAAGAAAAACGATCATATGCCATCGACAATCTATCAATGATTTTGTATAACCCAATATCACAACAGGAGTTGCCTCACAGGGCTGCACCAAACATCAAGGCAATAAAACAGAGCAGTAAATAAGTTCAGGCGGATCAAGTATCCAGGCAAACATAATGTCCAAATAAGCGTCAGCAGTGGGTGGCGACGATTTTGGTCTGGGTCATACAATTCTGTCATAGCCAACCTGGCTAAAGTGTGAGGACCCCTGCTCTAACAGGTGAGAAGGCCGTGGGTCTAACAGGTGAGAGAAGCGTGGGTCTAGTAGGTGAGGGGAGCGTGAGACTAGCAGGTTAGTAGGGCGTGGGTCTAGCAGGTGAGAAGGCCGTGGGTCTAACAGGTGAGAGAAGCGTGGGTCTAGTAGGTGAGATGGGCGTGGGTCTAGCAGGTGAAGAGGGTGTGGGTCTAACAGGTGAGAGGGGTGTGGGTCTAACAGGTGAGAGGGGTGTGGGTCTAGCAGGTGAGAAGGCCGTGGGTCTAACAGGTGAGAGAAGCGTGGGTCTAGTAGGTGAGGGGAGCGTGAGACTAGCAGGTTAGTAGGGCGTGGGTCTAGCAGGTGAGAAGGCCGTGGGTCTAACAGGTGAGAGAAGCGTGGGTCTAGTAGGTGAGATGGGCGTGGGTCTAGCAGGTGAAGAGGGCGTGATTCTAACAGGTGTGAGGAGCGTGGGTCTAGTAGGTGAGATGGGCGTGGGTCTAACAGGTGAGAAGGGCGTGATTCTAACAGGTGTGAGGAGCGTGGGTCTAGTAGGTGAGGGGAGCGCGAGACTAGCAGGTTAGTAGGGCGTGGGTCTAGCATGTGAGGGGGCGTCGGTCAATCAGGTGAGGGCAGTATGGGTTTAACAGGTGAGAAGGGCGTGGGTCTAGCAGGTGAGAGGGGTGTGGGTCTAACAGGTGAGAGGGGTGTGGGTCTAACAGGTGAGAGGGGTGTGGGTCTAACAGGTGAGAGGGTGTGGGTCTAACAGGTGAGAGGGGTGTGGGTCTAACAGGTGAGAGGGGTGTGGGTCTAACAGGTGAGGCGGGCGTGGAGCTCAGAGAGGCTCTGTGCGCTGGCTTCTGGTCCGTCCTCCGAGCTCACAAAGCCAGGGTAGGTGCTGAAGAAGGGGGGCTCTGTGGCCCGGTCCTGCCCCACTGTGCCCGAGCCGGTGGAAAAAAGTGGCATCAGTTTTACATGAGCGTAGTCTATTTCAAAACCCTCAAAAATCATGCCCACCCCCGAGGCCCCCAAGCTCCTGAGCAGCAGCAGGGCCACGCTCCGAGCTGCCTTCACCAGGGAGACATAGTCCTGCTCGTCCAGGCTGAAGATGTCCGAGGGCAGAGGTCTGCGCGGGACCACCACTGTCAGCCCGGGAGTGTTGGGGAACGGGGTGAGGAAGGCCACATGCCTGGGATCCTGCCATACTCTCCACTGCTGCTCCTCCCCCCGCACGATCCGTGAAAAGAGGCCAGGGTGAGATAGATCCTTGCCCAGGAAGGTGAGGTCTGGGAGAGCATGGGGGTCCGGCAACATGGTCCTGATCCGACCCTGGAGCTCAGTCAGCTGCTCTTCGCTCCAGCGGGGGGCGCTCTTGGACGTGCAGTACCCAGGGTCAATCGCGTTGAATTCCTCGTCTGCGGCCAAATGGGGGCGCCACTCTGCGTTCAGTCCATGGAGAGGGAGCACCTGGATCTGGAAATAATACAAAGGACAGTCTGCAGATTGATGAGGAACAATTTTTAAAATATTATTAATGATGGTCTGTGGTTCCCAAAGTGGGATGTAATGACAATGAGAGAGGAGAGAGGACAAGGAGACTGTGGTGGGAGAGAGCTCCACCTTGGGAGGGGGGTTACGTGGGCTCTACCCCGGGAGATTTTTTTTTTTTAATTTAGATGCGTTTTCCTGCATTCTGGTGCTTTTTAAGCAAAACATAATAACTATTTTTGGCTATTTTGCTGCTGTGAAAAAAATAATTTCAGGTTAATTTACATAGGGTACAGCTTTTTTTAATAATGTAATGGATCAGTTTTCTTTCAAGGGCGCAGGCCCTTGATTCTTCTCTCAGCTCCGCCCCTGCAGCTCTCAGCCTGATGCTGCAGAGAGAAAACACTGACCAACATGAGCAGCTCTCGCCTCGTGCAGAGCAAGAGCAAGAGCGAGGGAGGGGAGAGCACGGTTTAGAACGGGGTCCTGAATTTAATTCCACTGCGATTCAAAAAAATAAAGTACAATAATTATCAAGCAAAGGTCTGGAACATAATTTACCGTAATAATAATTTGTGTGCTTTGAAAACAACATTCATTATAGTTTTGTTTTTACTCTAAAATTACATTTTGGGTTTCTAAATAACAGAATATACACAATGTGCCAATGTAGTGCTGTGTTTCTCCTCTTTGCTCAGCTCAACGCGTGGGTCCGGGACCAGACTGAGGTCCGCCATTTCGTGACCTCTGGTTTAATTCACTATAGTAACAGCTGCATTAGCAGCGCAGTAAAGAGGTTTACTATGCAAATTAGCCATGTGCTCTTTTAGTTTATAAGCGAAAACAAAACTATGCAAAGTCGTCTTCACTTTTTGTAATAATAGGCTACTTAAACAGTGTTCACTGCTCCTCATTTGTCCTGTTAAACCTGCGCCTCTGCTGCAGATGTTGGTGTTGGGTAGGGATGTCAAGATTAACCGGTTTTACGATTACCATGATTATAAAAGGACGCGGTAGGTTATCTGTAAAAATTTCAGAAGCCACGGTTTACCGCGGAAATGTTTCACGCTGACTCACGAGCCGCTGCACGCCATTAACAGCGTAAACTCACCGGCGAGGCAGAAGGACGCTCTCCTCCAGTGCTGTATCCACCCAAAAACGATTGAAGTCAGCAGAGTGGGACGTCTTTAGGATCCAAAACATGACCACAGTGTTGTTTTCAATGGACGTCCGTTATGCAAACCCTGTCTCAGAAAGTTGCAGCTAAAGGCGCTGATATCGGCTACGTCCAATATAAACAACATCTTGAAGATAATCCTTCGCTGTGAATGTCCAGGTCAAGGTAACGAACTGCATACTTCCCAAAAAATCCAAATGTTCGGAAATAGCCACAACTGGCTCAGGATGTAAACAAAAAGCTAACGCTCTGCTTCAGCGTAGCAGAAAGGAAAGTGAAACCGCACATGTGGAAACCAGCTGTTCAAAAGAGTCTCCTTAGTCACTTTGTAAACACGTTTCATTCTCTGTTCATCAAAATAATTAAGCAACAGCTTAACTTTTGAGAGCATAAAACCGAGCCTAGCTTGTGGCCTAATAATATATAGTAAGATAATTATGGTCATTATAAAGAAGTAAAGTTGACATTGTTTTGTATTATTCAATGTAGGCCTATTTATTTTAATGCAAAACAATCTTAAAGCATTTTTCATTTTTAGAAACAGTGACTGTTTACAAGTTTACAAGTATTAAACCTGGGGGAACCTCTGGGTACCTCACGATTCGATACGATACGCGATACAAGGCTCACGATAACGATTATCTCACGATACGCCGATACTGCGATAATCGATATATTGCACAAAAATAAGCTACCATACATCACGATAAAAAATAAAAAAACATGCTACTTTTAACCTTTCATTTTAACATACTACATATTATTCATCATTTACATTTCTTTTCATGTGCTTTGTACCACTTTTATAAATGATCCCTGACTTACACACTGAAAACAGTCTATAGATCTGACAGCGACTACATTTACATTTAAATAAACAAGAAAACCCAGTCCTATATAAAAAGTAATAAATCAACCCCAAATTTAGTGTTTGTGTGTTTGGTCCAAGTGCTTAAAACTGTAGTGCTGCCCCCTGCTGTCCTGACTGAATTCTTGATCATTATTGGCCTCTATTGACTGTGAAAACAGTGGAGCACTGCTGCCTCATTAGTATGCATGACGTTGCTCATTAATATGTATGACGTCATCAAAAGTATCGATATCGGAATAAAAAGTATCTGTATCGTATCATCCCGCAAAATATCGCGATATATCGGAAAATCGATATATTGTCACACTCCTAATCGTGACACCCCTAGTGTTGGGTGAGAGACAGAGAAAGAGAGGGGAGATCAAGACTGTGGCGGATAAAAATAGACTATAGCGGCCTCAGATCACGCAGCTCACGCAGACGCTGCGTGATCTGAGGCCAGTCTCGTTGTGCTCTGCATGTGGAGTGGTCGGATGGACTTCAGACTTTTTTCTTCACCCTCGTTGCGTCGGCTACTCTCGCCGATCATCCAGGCGAGCCGCAAATGCAGCTCAAACGAGACTATTGTCAGTACCGGACTTACTCACTCAAATATCAATATGAATAATAAGTCTAAAAATGCTGCACTGGACTCAAATACAGATTTAATTCATACATTTACATTAGTAAAAATGCTCAATGTAATGAGCAAAATTCTAAACGATTGTGTCCAGAATCGTCTTACATTAGTAAGAGGCTGAAAAGTCAAATCAAAGTCTGTTAAAAGAAATTACAATCACAAGTAGAGTCTCCTATTAATTTACATGAGTAGAATGGACAATCAAAATATGGCTGTGAGAGATGGACATCAGTTCTCATGGCAACGTCCTATCTGCAGTGTGATGATGGATCTGTTGGTCACAGTCTTTACATGCACCAAGAGAGGCCCTACAACAAACTTCTATTACGCTAGGCATACTTTACTACAACCCACCCCTTCCCAAATCTTCAAACACTGAAGTTCTATGATTTAGTAGTTTTATGAACTTTTGTCAAAAATTTTACTAAATCAGTTGCATACGTGGCTATAGACACAACCAAAACAGGGGTCACCAGTTTGATTGTTCCATCTGCAACAGGTTTAAGATCCACAGTATACTCCCATCTGAAGCGGATGAGGGATCTTTTGTGTGTTTCTTACCCGCGGGGGGCGCTGTGGGTGGGGCCGGGACACCAGCGCGCACCTATGGACCCCAAGGCGTGCACACAGGAGCTGGGAGACCGCGCGGGCCCCCAACAGGAGGGATAGATACTCTTCTTCAGCCAAGTCAAACACGCTACCCCCCTCTGCTCCATTCGGGCCTGGCTCCACCACCACAGAGGCAGGGGTCCAGGGCCGCGCACTTAAGTAGGCCACCGACCCCCCAGAGCTCCACACCACGTGACGAGGGCCCGAACACCACATTCTGAGGAAAACAAACAATAATCTCTTTAGAGACGATACGACAAGGAAATCTATCGAGGGCTTTCATCATCAGGAACACATTTTCTACACAATCAGGTATTTTACGATTTCACTAAATAAATGAATGTATACACTTATATGAAAACTTGCCACTTCAAAGATTGTTTAGTCAAAAACTAATTTTTCTCAACTCATCACCGACACCAAATTTTGCTTTTACCCCCGCCCCCGAAAACAAGATGAAATCACAATCTCAATTAGGGCTGGGCGATATGGACCAAAAGTCATATCCCGATATATTTAGGTTGAATATCGATATACGATATATATCCCGATATTTTTTCCACAAAGTGAGAGCTGTGAGATTAAATGTTAAGTCAAAGTCACTGCCAAATAGGAGGTTTTTAATATTTAATATAGCGATTTTTATTTTATTTCTTTATTTTTATTCTACCCCATTTGCTGTTAATAACTTTATGTTGCATATAACTAAACTAAAGCCTAAACTGAGACAATGAAATATGACTTATTAAAGTATTACTTACTTTTTAGTCCTTAATAATCATGAAATATAATAAATAAATAGCCCAAATAATTTCTTGATATTTGCTCTTGATTTAACTGTGTTTTAGTGGTTTTGAGATAAGTTCTTATCTTTATCCAAAGCATTCCCAAACATAAGCTCCTAAACTGAGCCACAAACGACTCTTTACTCTTTACAAGCAGCACAGGCTCACCATCTCTGTCATCATCAGAGCTCAGCGAGGGACTGGAGTGATTAGCGTTGCGGCTAACTCAATGCTAACGGGGAAAAAGCGATAGTCCTTCGCTGTGGCAGCATTACAAACCCTGATATTTTCACAGTACATCCACGATCTACCGCAAACCTTAATTAGACTGAGAAGTAAACAAAAGCACATGGTGCACGTAAACAAAAGCACATGGCTCAGCGCACGTAAACAAAAGCACATGGCGCAGCGCACGTAAACAAAAGCACATGGCGCAGGTCACGTAAACAAAAGCACATGGCGCAGCGCACGTAAACAAAAGCACATGGCGCAGCGCACGTAAACATAAGCACATGGCGCAGCGCACACGTCGCTGCCATATCTCGCCGCTACATTCACTTCTGTCCAAACCATCTCCAAATGATTGAGCCACTGGTTTTTGTTTTACCAACCAAGGGGCTCTCCTCCAGACGCTTCACAGACATTGTTGCTTTCTTCATGTTTGTTGAAGAGTGCCGGCTGCCCCCCCCCCCCGACGAGGGGCGGGGCCGGGGTGCTGGGAGCAGTGCAGAGCTCCGTTCAGCGGGTTGCCTGAAGCAAGTATTACAGCGCAAATTTGGACTATATCGATATATACGATATGGTCTAATTCCATATCTCTTTTTAAAATATATCGATATATCTTAAATATCGATATATCGCCCAGCCCTAATCTCAATTGGCGCAATGAATATTAAGAGTTTAAAAGAACGACGCTGGCTAATCAGCTTTGTGCTAACTATCGACCATTGTGCGGATATTTTACAAGAATGAAAACATAAAATAGTTGAACATTATTTTACACAAATCTTCCAATTAAACCTTGTGTGTTTTATGTCTATGATTTAGCACAGAGTGGATTAAAAAATAAATTTAAAAAAAGGATATTTTACATCTGGACTCATGACACACGCGACCAGAAGTGGGTGGGACTGTTCTTACTAAAGTTTTTAAAAGATATTATGAACACAAATTAGGAAAAATTATGATGAAGAATTAAGTATCTATCAAAACACAAATATAACACGTCTGTAGGAACCGATAACATAATAACAGCCGATTACGTAATAAATTTGACCATTGTCAAAATGTAATAAGCCGATAACGTAATAACGGTGGTGAGCCGATAATGTAATAACGATTGATCGATAACGTAATAAGTTATTACGTTATCGGCGATAACGACAAGAAAATCCTTTGATAATGTAATAACAACATTAATCAAGTGATGTGATCTATCAACACAATGTGGCACTTTTTCCTGTCTTCTTTTGGGTTTGTGCAATATGCTAACAAGGAGAACACACACTTTTTGTCTTTAAAAGCATTTAATTATAACATCATGCAAGAATGGAAAATAAAATGTAGAACTTGCCCATTTATGTCAGTGTTATTGAGTGGGTATGCTGAACAATTTGCTCACTGGAGGTTTAAAATTGTTCAGCCTAGCCACTCAATAACACTGACATAAATGTCTTGCATGATGTGTTTTCCTTGTTAGCATAATGCATATTTGTTACAAAATGTTTTAGTATGCTTAATTTAAAACCTTTAACACAGACGTGTTGAGTCCATGAGGTACAGATTTCACATCTGGCTGAGTTCAGAAATAGTCTTGAGACTCATGACTTGTTTCCGCTCAGCGTGTCACGTGACCGGCAGTTAGCGAGTTTAGTTTAGCATGAGTTTAGCAGGTTTACCTGGGTTTACCTGTAAGGTCAGCTGACTCAAAAAAGACATACCTGTGCGTGAGAAGGCTGACAGCCGGGACTGTCCAGTGAGACCACTTCACAGCGCGCAACAGCATGAAGGAAGTTGTCCCGTATGGTGCGCCGACGTGGTCATGCTCGCCACTTTCTTGCGGCGCTTTTGACGCCGTATTTTCAAAATAAAATGCCGCTTTTTACATCGCAGGCTACTTCAATGAGGCTGACCGACGTAAAAAAAATGTTTATTTTCAAAATAAACGGCGCTTGATACGTCGTCCAGAGTGTATGATAATGGGATTTATTTTAACCAACACTATTAAATCTCGCTCAGCCAATCAGTAGGAAAAGCCCTCACTAAAAGATCACGAGAGGCAGATCACTTTCAGAATGTCTTTATTTTATTTTCGAATTAGCATTTAATTCTATCTAGACAATATATAATTACATTAAATATATACGTTAATGGAATTTAAGTATAAAGATCATTACCACTTGTAAATATTTATATAAATATTTATATAGCCCCTATGTTGCAAACGGTAGTTTCAAATACAAGTTTAGTCATTTCTTATGAGAGGATAATGTGGTGGGCAGAGCACGTGGCTATAAGTAATCTGTGTGTTCTTTTCAAGGGTTCGAACTCCGGGCATGCTGTTTATTTTGCCTTTTCTCTTCAACGTGGATACATATGGCAATTCTTTATGTTTATAATTTTGTAAGCACCTTTTGATTGAAAGTTAATTCACTTTCAAACAATATTTTGTGCAAATACCATCAATATTGTCTCGCAGCCACCTAGTGGCATATTAAGAAACTGCAACAACATAAAGAGAGAAGCAGTGACAATGTTTACAAATCCTTACATTAATATACAGTGCCTCTCTCGCATGTGACGACTTACACAATGAAATGACGCTGACACGTTTTAGAGCGAACAACCATTAGACTGAGAATCAATCAGTTTAGATCAACAAGCTCTATTCACTTGGAAATTGAGCTAATTGTGCTACATGCAGTGTTTAATTTGTAAGCACTTCGTCTGATGTCATGGATTCAGGGAACAGGCCAAAACGTTTGCCGGAATACTCTCATTAAACATCAGATCAACTCTTTGCCTGATCCTCCTAAATATTACCCGGATCCTTTACCCTGAAAAACTGAGAATTGGGGGGGATGATTTGATCCCCCAAACGGGGGATCAAATTAAGCACTGCCTACATGTACTTAACCATTTGGAAGATGTACTGAGACATTAAGACATGGACTTGGGCATTTGCAATTTGATGAAATTAAGGAGAAATTAAATTATGTTGTGAACAATTGCCAAATGGTTTGGAGACTTGTTTTGAGAATGTAATTTCTTTTTCAAGAAATGAGCCAAACCAATGGAGAAAAACTGTAATACAAGTTAATATGGCAAAGCTTTGGATAAACTAAATAGAATACAAACAAGGTATGGAGGTCCTCCGCCCCCTAGGTCTTAGATAAGACACATCTTAAAGGTTTTTTTTTCAGAGCCTTCTTTAAACCTATTTAGTCCTGATTAGATCTGGTAGGTTAGGTATTTTATGAGGTGCTGCTTGGTTGATAGGGTCTATGTAGTGTTATTTTCACACTGCATCGCTGTCGTTTTGAACCTATAATTTTTAACAAACTTTCAGCTCCCCTCAGCCTCATTCTGTCAGATTGATGACACAGGCCAAAGTTCAACAGGAGAATAATTGCGTTTATTGGAAAGAGCAAAGCATTTCTACAAGCCAACCATAGCAGTGACGTAACAGTGTACAGAAAAGCTCACACAGGTCTTTATGTACAGGCTAGGGGCTCGGCCCCATCTGGACCCTGTTCATTTGGCCTCTGTTCCTCTCTTGTTCTGGTGGTGGCGCCGCACCTCCTCCATCAGGTCCTGGAGGTACTGAATCTCTCGGCTGATGGCCTGGGCCCTGTCCTTCAGCTCCTGGTTCCTCTGCTCCAGCTGCAGCTGCTCGGCGTTCAGATCCTCCTGCTCCACGCGCTTCTTCTGCCGGTAACGTGTGGCTGCCGTCTTGTTCTGCTCCATCTTCTTGATTTTCTTCTCCACGGTCTTCGGAGCTTTGGCTCGGGGGGGCTTTCTGTCCTGCTGAGGACGGTTGTAGGGCTTGCCCCTGCAGCTCTGGGGTGTGTGAGGGGGAGATGATTCAATGCCCGAGTCGCTGTCCAAGTCACTGTGAGAGCGAATGGTCTTCTCCAACAGGTCCACCTCACAGCCCACCTCCAGGCTATGGGCCGGAGACAGGGGCTCGCACTTCACAGCTCCGTCAGCCATCAGGGGGAGATCGCCGTTCACAGCTCCCTCAGCCATCAGGGGGAGATCGCCGTTCACAGCTCCCTCAGCCATCAGGGGGAGAGCGCCGTTCACAGCTCCCTCAGCCATCAGGGGGAGAGCGCCGGTCACAGCTCCCTCAGCCATCAGGGGGAGAGCGCCGGTCACAGCTCCCTCAGCCATCAGGGGGAGAGCGCCGGTCACAGCTCCCTCAGCCATCAGGGGGAGAGCGCCGGTCACAGCTCCCTCAGCCATCAGGGGGAGAGCGCCGGTCACAGCTCCCTCAGCCATCAGGGGGAGAGCGCCGGTCACAGCTCCGTCAGCCATCAGGGGGAGATCGCCGTTCACAGCTCCGTCAGCCATCAGGGGGAGATCGCCGTTCACAGCTCCCTCAGCCATCAGGGGGAGATCGCCGTTCACAGCTCCCTCAGCCATCAGGGGGAGATCGCCGTTCACAGCTCCCTCAGCCATCAGGGGGAGATCGCCGTTCACAGCTCCCTCAGCCATCAGGGGGAGATCGCCGTTCACAGCTCCCTCAGCCATCAGGGGGAGATCGCCGTTCACAGCTCCGTCAGCCATCAGGGGGAGCTCTGGCTCTATTGGGCTGCTGTTGCTGCCCAACAGGTCCGGCTGAGGACAGGGGGCCAGCTGGGCTTCAGGGGACTCCGGACAGTCATTGGAAGAGTCCAGCAGGGAGTCCAAGTCCAGCTCTCCCAGTTCCAGTTTCTCAGACACCCACTCCATGGCCAGCAACGCATCATCTGCACATGAACAAAACATGACCTTTGATACAAGTCATTTACACTCGGCATGAGACTCTGAAGGCCTTGCACAACATTCCTCCAGCTCAATAAGTGTTGCCTCACCTTCTTCTTGACACTGAACATCCAGCAGGTCACTGGCTCCAAACCACGGCAACGTCAGTTCTGACCCTTTAGCTTCAGATAGAGAGGCATGATGGCAGTGCACAGGAGAGAAGGGCGAGAGGGGCCGAGAGGTGAGGGCCTCCTCCAGAGAAGACAGGCCAAACAGAGCATCTTCACAGTGGTCCAGAAGGGGCCCCAAAGTGTCAGCCGTCAGAAATGAGGGCCCTAAGGCAAAAACACACAGATCAGCAGCTGTTAAATGCACCTCACTGCCCCGTCTAACCACTGGGCCGGCGACACCCACCTAAGTGCAGGGCCTCCACGTCCTCCAGGTCTAGCATCATGGCTGCACCGCTGTAGTGGGGGCTTCAGGGGGAACACCAGGGCGTGTACTTTAGAAGTGAGTGACACACTGCTATCCCAAGCAGCAAAGCACAGGGGAGATGACCACAACCACCTGCAACAGACAAAACATCCCGTCAGATACATGGTACACCGGGGCTGGGCAGACTGAGGGGCACCCACCAGTCTGACAAAAAAGCCGGGACCCATCATGCACAGACTAACTGAACATGGCAGGGCAGTCGCACAGCATTTTCTGAAGGAGTCATGTGCTGGCTGTGCCCCACATATGGCCTGAAACCATGCTCAAGGAGCTTACGGTTTACACAATAAGATCCAGAACAAATTCTTCAAATGACAAAGCCTTATAGTTCTACACTACAGCATGGATACATTCTGAATCACTTTAGAATGTCCTTTTTACAGGCAATTTGGGCTTTAACATTTTATTTCCTGCCAACAGATCCCAACACAAAATTATTTCAAACCATGCCGTTCAGTTTCAGGCATGATTTTTCTCCTTCAGGTTAGAAGGATTATTGATAATATTTTTCCGCATGCAGCCCTAATGGTATTATATCAATTAATAAACTTTTGACGACATCTAATGTAGGTAATATCATTTATAAACATGAAGCACGGACTATTTTAACTGCAAGAAACCCCGCCTCTAATGGGGATCATTTCCTTATTTGGTCATTCTCTGGAAGAGGTTCCGCCTCTCCGCCATTTTACGTGGGCCCAAGAAAGAGCGCACAGCGCGGAGAAGATTAACACTCAACACGCCATCTTGGACACGCCACGCTGTCACTTCATTAGCCTCGTAAACGATTGCGTGACTTTAAACTTAAGATTAAAGCATTATTTTACAACTTATGTGTGCAGCCTATCGATAGTCACGTAGGCCATAACGGGGAGTTAAGAGGAAACTGTCTACACTGTAATAAAGCGTTTAAAGATTAGAAGTTACACCCCTGAAACTGGGAGCTGACGTGGCCAAACATGAGTCTTGGGCAGTAGGTCCATTTTCTCGAATCCCTGAAACAGTCGGTTTAGGGTGGGGGTGGCCCCAATGGTCAAACAGATGCTAATAAATGTAGAAATAGCTACTTACGCCATATTGCCTAGATATGCCGCCCTTCGCCGATG
The DNA here is from genome assembly GCA_021464625.1 of Proterorhinus semilunaris. Lineage (NCBI taxonomy): Eukaryota > Metazoa > Chordata > Actinopteri > Gobiiformes > Gobiidae > Proterorhinus > Proterorhinus semilunaris. The sequence continues at coordinate 41,990,895 of CM038349.1, read as the reverse complement.
CACTGCCAGAAAGTTGCCGCTGCCGAATGCGCCGTTACATTGCCATTTTAAAGGTTTAATGTGCAGTGTTTAGATCAAATCCAAGCGTTTTAGGGGCCAGAGGGCAGACAAGGAAGACATGAGTGACGACACCGGAGACAAACGGAGAACACGGGGAGAGCGCGCGCAGCCGCTTTAATAGAGCCGAGGCACCACTGTGTTCTTCCGCGGGCAGGTGGGACCTCTATCCTTCCGCGTTACCGCCATAAAATAAAAAATAAAAATCAGAAGACGAAGACGAAGCACAGAAAAGGGCAGGCCAGCTTTTGAAAATATACATTAATTATTATGAAACAATGCTGTCACTGGAAGTGTCTCTTATAGCGCTTATTTAGTAAGCATTTACCGACCACAGTCGTGCACAGTAAATAATACCATAATAATTAACCCACACGTAACATTCTCTTCAACTACTGAGTACAGAAGATGACTCAAGTACCTTCATTGAAGATTCTCTTCAAGTGCAAGTTTTTTCACTTAGCCCTTTCTCCACTACACTTTCACTCCAATGTTTAATGTTGTGCCTTACATCTCTGCACAGTCCTTGCATTGTTTACTTTCTATTTGGTCGTGTTTTGTACCACAACGATGTTGTATTATTGTTAATAAAAAAATAAAAATAACCCTGATGCCGCCATCACGTAATGGTTAGTTACGGCCAGTAGGGGGCAGTATCTTACATGAGCCGGATATGAAAGGAAGAGAGACGGATGTTGATTCTATGACTGGACAGCACATGTCCTGGAGCAGACTGGAGGAGCTCTGAGGTGTTCAAGTCGGGCACTTTGGATCGACGCTGGGGCGATGTCCGCGGCGCTGGTCAGAAGAGGCTTGGAGCTGCTCAGCGCAGATACGCCAGGTTTGTGCGCATTATAATCCGTGTATCTGACGCAGGAGCCGCCCCGGCTGCTCTGCTGCTGACGCCGGTGCGTGGTTAGAGGTGTTTGTAGTAGACTCCATAAATGTCTGCCGCCATAATAACATGAAACTAACACAGACCTGTTACTTATCCTTGTTTGGTTACATTGTTGTCTTGTTTCTCACGCAAAACAAAAGTATGTAAACTCCAGTCCAGACTGCTGCGTTTGAACGACGCATATCCTCATTTCTGAAGCTTGCCTTCACCAGTTCCCTCCTTCGGCACCTAACCCGGTGTGGAGGAGCAGAACCAGGCTTGGGTATGAGGGGGCTCGCCATGTCGTCACGTCTACGGCTCTGGTGGGCAACCGGATTGTATTAAAGAGATAATAGTTCTATGGTGGGTCAAAACAATGTTCGCAAACAGAATGTCTAATGCAAAAAGATCTGTTGTGTACAAGACCTGTGATTTAAATCAACAGCTCTTCATGTCTAGAAAAATCATCTTTTTGCCCACACGTCACCAAAGCATCCGGTGAAAATCGCGGAAATAAACAATAATTCGATCCTGCTCATAGGGCTGCCTGTTTCTCTAGTCTGTATTATCGCTATTAGTAATTAACATCACCATGTAAAGGCCACAATATGTCACAAACTCTCTGAGGTTCTAATCTGACTGGTTATTTAAGATAATTAAACCATTATTTACCCTTCTCTCCCCGAGCTCTGATTTTATGGAGGACTCTTCTTCTGACTGAGGAGCTTTTGTTTCAGAGGGACCAGATAGGAAGAAGCAGAAGAAGAAGAAGGTGATGGAGGGCGGTAGGTCCAAGAAGAGGTCCTCCAGAGGTCCCCCCGTTGTCCACAAGAGCGTCTCAGCCAAAGACCGCAGGATGAGGAGCGCCCTGGGTAAGGCAGAGGGGTAAACGTACCACTTTAGAGCACACTGTGAGTGCACCGGCTCAGTTCGGAGCAGGATCACGTGGCCAGATAATGGTTCGGGTCTGGGTCCAGTCCTATAGAGCGGGGTCCCCAAAGTTTTTTCAGCTGGGACCCCAAAAATTGACACGTTAACAACTAGGGGACCCCAATTGTATAAAGTTGTTCCCTCTAATGCTACTTTAGAGCTAAAAAATAAATCAGGTTAATATGCATTTAAACAGTTTATCTTGATTAATTGAATGGATTCTTATTTTACACTAAAAAAAAGACTAAAAACAGTCGCAGTGTTTATTTTTGTTTCATCTTAAAATCATCTGGGGCCCCCCACCCAAGGCCTCGCACCCCCCCGATGGGGGTCCAAACCCCCACTTTGGGAACCACTGCTATAGAAGACCATGAATGCGCTCTAATGGCCATACCGCCTTTGCTATGCCCAATCCCGTCAGACCTTGGAAGCTAAGCAGGAAGGGCCTGGTCGGTACTGGGATGGGAGACCCCTGCCTTTGTGTCCTGTGCTGCTGTACATAAGAGAGAGAAGTGATGCCAACGATTCAAGTTTACATTGCACATGAAGTAGATGAGATGACACTAATGCTAGACTGTATCTACTGTATTAATAATAATCTGTGCATTTTCCCGCGTCATGTGGCTGCGCGGCTCATTTCATCAATGTAAAACTTCTCTCTTTCCTAGCGCATTGACTGCGGGGCTATTGACTTTATTTTCTCAGAAATACTCAAATCCTCGCTCTGTGTGAGTGTTAAACTTCCTTGATAAGTTTCATTCCCTGGTGTTTTTCACATACTGTTGCGGTGAAAATGTTGACGTGACTTCGATGTAAAAAGTTAAAAAGCGCTTCCTTTAGCCGCTCGGGGAGCCATACCTGCTGTTGTAATTTTGGGTTCATAAATCTGCAGCAGGTCCGGGTTGATTCATGCTGAATATTCTGTGTGTCACTGTCTACGTGTCGTGTGTGTGTGTGACAGAAGAGGCCAGCAGGGGGCAGAGGAAGGACCACGCTGCAGAGAATCTCCAATACTTCCTCCACAGCAGCAGCAGCACGGCTCCGGGAGACCACACCACCAAGGTACATGTACTCGGAGTCAGTCCCACCCTGAAGCTGTACCCTTGGAGTACTCGAGCAAGTAGCAGGGGCAACTATTTCAGATTTAAAAAGAAAGTAAAACTGGACATCATTTTGAAAGGAAAAGCTATATTTTGCAGAAAACGTATAGTTATGGGAGTATTTTAGGTTTATTTTGAACACAACATTGTATTTTTATTTACAAATGGTTCTGCTTTCTAAATACTGCAAACCCTTTTTAGGGAGGGGGTACACAAAGTACCACTAAAAGGTTCCAAGGGGTCTGCAAGACAAATGTTTGGGAACCACTGGCCTAAAGTAGAGCTGGGCGATAAAGTATCAATCAATCAATACTTTATAGCTTTATTTAGCTAATAAACAAATTACTTGTTCTAGCTTTTTAGCATTGCGTCACCCAGCGCGCTAATCTCTCCATTCAGAGTCCCGGGCCGCGCTCCTTCTGCACTGATCACAGATGCTCCTGTTGAGTCAATAAACTCACCTCTAACTGGACCCACATATCTCTGCCTCCACAGGGATAAAGATGAGCCGTGTGCTGCTTGGAAAGAGGAATGTTGCATTCAGACTTTTCAGCGGTCAAAATCGCGCCCAAAGCCCCAAGTCGGACGCTTGCTCTTACTGAACTCAGACGCTTGTCATCGAGCGTCAGCTCAGATCTGGGAAGGAGCTCTTACCTGAAAAATAAGTGCTGTTTTGGGGCTAACTGGCTCTTTGGTCCTGCAATGTCCTATGGGTCTTTAACTATACCCCCATGGTCTACGCCAGGATCTCCCCAGTATTAAAGCCGATATCCAGCCCATACGCTTGAATAGAGGGACATTAAAAAAAAACATTTTTTTTTTTACTTGTTTTAACTGGCTTTATTGACATCATTATTGAATTTATTTATTTATTTATTTGATCGGGACAACACACATTAATGAACAATCATATACAAGTTGTACACAAATTGTAAATGTGCCAGATTATAGCAAAACTGCTAATTTACATCTGTAGTCCCGAGGCAGGTCATGAGTAAAACAATGTATGAACAAAACACAATATAAAAATGTTACAAATTACATTTGAGTTAAAATGGGTGCATGACTGATTTACTTTGAGCTGATGTTTAAGTTGTTTCTTAAAAGAGCTGTAAGTCGGGCATTCTCTTATGTCTGTAGGAAGGCTGTTCCAAGACTGGCCTCCTCTGACGGACAGCACAGTTTGTCCAGATGTTTTTCTGTGTGGGATCTCCATATCTCCTCTGGAGGAGGCTCTGGTGCAGAGACCCCTCATTGCTTTAGGTTTAATGTAGTTGGAGAGTGGGGGCGGGGCAAGACCATGAAGTGCTTTGTAGACAAGGCAACAGTTTTTAAAATGTATGAAATTTAGCATTAGAATAAGGCTGTATGTGAGCTAGCTACTGGTTAGCAGCTTTGTTGGCTGCTAACGGATGCTAAACATGCCATGATCAGCTACGGCCAATTGTTGAATTCATCCTATGCACATTTGGGGAGGGGGTGAGCAGAGCAGGTTCACTACTGACAGCTTTAAATGTCATTAAAAAAACATAAAATTACATTCAAACTCGCCTTAAATCTAAATTTATTGGAATGACATTGCTCAACAGTTTTTACTGAACGAGTTCAACAAAAATACCAAAAGTGATGTTCAGATGCCGTTTTGGCTGAATCTGACCATCTGTTTGCTCAAAAGTTTCCTGTTATGTTTCTGCATTTGGGGCATTCAAATATAGTATATGGATATTAAAAATAACATTAAATTTGACTTGCCTCTGCTTGTATAAACCCTGTGTGAAGCACGAGCACTGACCGCTTTGCCACCATTCACTTAGATCAGGGGCATTAAAAAGCATTAAAAGTAAAGCAATACATTTAGCCAAAATTATGGCCATAAATATCTATTAAAAAGCATTAACTTCGATTCAAACTGGCATTAAATCGAAATCTGATCTTCTGCGTCCTCTTGCTCTGGCTGAGTGTGTTGGACTCCACTTCCTCCTGTCCTTGTATTGCATAAACGATACACAGACGTCCCCCGCGCCTGCTGCTTCCAGTACCATAAATGTCTGTTTGTGAGAATCCAAATGTAACAAAGCAAGATGTTTTGACCATGAAAAACTGAGCCATTCACGTAAATTGGAGTTCAATTTGGAGTTTAATGTATTCAGTTTATATTCCTCCAACTTTCTCTCCAGTTTGTCTCCAATGGTCAAACACTTCTCTTTCCTGTAAAATTCCCAGTGATTTCCCCCATAGACTTGCTGAAGACCTCATTTTTTAAAGATAAGTGCAAACAGATGGCAAGATGCATTTTCAACTGCATGTCATATTGAATTTTTTCTCAAAATCAGATTCTTGTCACAGGCTCCAACAAACGTTTTGTCGTCTTTTAAATGTCCCCTAAAGTACTGTTCTCTCCTCTGGGGCAGATCGTCCGTCAGAATTCCGGAAGGCAGTCGAGGAGCTCCGCGGCGCCCCCTGTGAAGAGGCCCCAGGAGTCACAGAGTGTATTCACAGAGGAGGAGTTCCAGCAGTTCCAGAGGGAGTACTTTGGGAGGACTGTGGAGAAGCAGTGACCCGCGCACACCTGCAGAGGGCGCTATGTGCAGGTCTCTGACCGTGACTGAAGGCAGTGAGGACTCTCTCTCTTCTGATATTCTCTGAGATGCTCCAAAGGAGTCGATGAAGTCCATCTCGTCGGGATCTCTCAAAGGGAACTCTTGGAACTGCCGGAAGCATCTCTTTAACAGCAAGCAACGTTTTTAGACTCACTTAAACCGCTGCATTTTGAGTGTTGCCACTAGAGGGCAACAGAGGATCTTCTATGTACTGTTTGTAAAGTTATAGTAGTACAACTCATATTGGGGATAGAACCATGTGTTGTTTTGCCTTGTACGGCAACTTCTCGCATTCATTTGAATAATTAAAGTTTCTTTTTTCACAAGAAAAGTTTGTGTTTTTATGATGAGTAATTGTAATCTAGACGAGTCATTTCTGTTTGACCTAAAATAAGTCCTGTTCCGTTTTTACGACCTACATAAACCACAAGTACTGAGCCTGGGATACGGAGTGAGAGAGAATCACTTCTGACGGCTTTAGTTGGTCAAGTACTACCCTTGAACAAAAGAGAAATGGTCTAGTGAGCAGGCGGCTGGTTTCCACTGTCTACAAATCCCTATTATAGCAACACGATGGAAAACAATGTCGTTTTGCTACAATAGCTTTAAGGACATTTGACCCAGTGGGCCTGAGCATTATTGATGTGTTCTTGGCTATGCGATTCCGGCCTTGAAATTCTGCACAGTACAGTGCAGTACAGTGTAATAATAATTAAACCCAAATTAAAATTATACTGAGAACTGGGAAATATGAAGATCTCGGAGTATAATATCTATTAATGTACCTTTATAACATAAAAGTAACTTCCGGTAATCACGGGTAACAATCTGAAAGAAATATATTAAGGATCACATTTTTTTACTTGCTTTGTGCTAAAGACATTGTACATGAAACGAGATCGTTGTAGTTGTGCTTCGTTTCAATTAATGATATAAACAGTTCAAATATTGTTTTGTAAGTTGGTCTGTGCGAATGTAGCTGCTGAAATGGATCAAATTCTCTTTGGATAATGTCTTGTTTTGTTCCTTCTGAACCATTGTGTGAAATGTACTTGTTTTATTTATTGCATTTGGGGTGGGTGGGCGCTTATAAGTTTCTTACTTCAGCCCACTCCTTTTGAGCAGAATGTATATATGATTAAATATAACCCCCCGCGACCCGGCCCCGGATAAAGCGGAAGAAAATGGATGGATGGATGGAGTTTCATTACATTTAATCATATTAAACTACCGCACTCGGATCTCGTGAATGGTCGGTGCCTTTGTGGCTCTTCACAGGATCAAGGTTGAACATTTCGGCTCTTGGCCTCTGACCAGTTGGCCACCCCTGGCCTAGCCAGTCAAATGACGTGCTTTTTCAAAGATGTCGCCTGGGAGAGTGTATGCTCTTAGCAATTTCCAGGTGGGTGTAATTGACAGACGTCATCAACCAATTAGAGCAAAGCTGGATATGACGGAGGAACAAGCTGCAGGAAGCGACATTGAGCAAGGAAGGGATGGCATTTCTGATTTAAACTGACGGAAGAGCAGATGTTTTGGAAGAGTGCGTTGACCGCTTCTGTGCAATGACCTCCAGCCTCTCGGCCCGTGAGTGGACCCATAGTGAAATGATTGGCTGGTCAGGTAAGACACTTGTTAGCAAACGGTTTAGCGTTCTATCCCCATACAAATGAATGCGGAAACCAGGCACCAGAAAGGAATGGAAAGAACTTCATTTGTATAGTGCCTTTCATAGACATGGTCACAAAGCACTTTACAGTTCTGCGGGCATTATGGGGAGAACCGACTGAAGCACTGTCGCTTCACACATCTGCTCCACCATTCACTCATGCGCACACATCATTCATCCGATTGTACATGTTTTTAGTGGTTGGGGAAACCGGAGGAAACCTACGCAGACACGGGGAGAACATGCAAACTCCACACAGAAAGGCCCCGTCCAGTTGGGAATCGAACCCGGGACCTTCGAGCTGTGAAGCACGAGCATTTATATCATTTCTCTCAGTTATGATGCTTAGTGGCCTCTGAATGTGTATCCGACCCATAAAAAACAGAAACGTCACTGAATGTGAATTAGCATTTAGCTCAGAGACACTTTTAGATGCTCATTTGTGTCTCAGTAAACGTTTCTAACGAGGCTTTGACCTACATGTGGTCGATGGGCAGTGTTAGCTAGTAACGCAATTCGTGTCCTTAGAATACGTATTTAGAATACTCATTTTGGGTAACTGTATTCAGGTTACTCTTTTATTTGGGGGTATTTAGAATACAGTTACTTCTAAAATCACAGTAGAATCAGAATACATCACAGTACTCAGCCATTAAGGTTTAGCTTAATATAACATAAGAAAAGTTTAGCTCTGTAGTGTTCACTTTTATGAATTACTAATCAGTGATCTGTTTCGAATAAATAAAGATTTAAAATTCCACGGTTCAGTGTTTGCATGAACACTGCATGTGATCTGCTGCTCTTGCATTTGCAAAAGTGTTTTTTTGTGTTCCTAATTAGTGGTAAAGAAGTTCATCACCGGTGTAACACCATCTATAAATAAATATGTTGCAGATCAGTGTGAAAGTATTCTTAGTCTTCAGAATGCAGTACTCTAATTGGAGCATTGTCTCTGGGCTCCAAGTAGCCGGGGACTACCTAAGAATGGGAAAGGTTAGTTAGCTATCTAACCTGGTGGCTATCCGGCTAGCTGCACCTGAAATGAAGGCTACATACCAAATGACCTGCCTCGGTGGTCCAGAGCTTAACGCTTTTAAGTGACCGGAGGCCTTGAAGGGCGGGTCCGGCCGAGAAAAACTGGGCACTCAAGTTGCACAGCATCACTGGACAACCACCGCAACACTACAGCTATTCAAGATTGCTTTATTTATCAAACCATGACTGATTCAAAATTCTATTTCTCTCATCCTTGATTGTGGAGCGGAGGGTGGGGGAAGAGGGGTGGGAGGGAGGTCAGGGAGTTCAGCTTCCCGATGGCCCTTCCCGATAGCTAAATACGAACACCAGGTTAGCATTAGCTAGGCTAACAACAGGAGTCAAATATACAATAGCCTACCTTCACACATAGCTTTGAGGGCATGAAGGTAACGGAGGAGCCAGCATCCACAACAACCTGGAGCTGAACACCCAGAAGACAGTGGAGATGATCGTGGACTTTAGGAAAGACACAGCCCCACCATCCCCCCTCACCCTGACAGACTCTCCCACCCCCATTTCCATCGTGGACTCCTTCCGTTTCCTGGGCACCACCATCACCCAGGACAAAAATGGGAGCCAACCATCAGCTCCCTCATCAAGAAGGCCCAGCAGAGGATGTTCTTCCTGGCAAACTTAAGTCAAGGCAAGGCAACTTTATTTATACCGCGCATTTCGTACACAAGGCAACTCAATGCGCCTTGTGTATGAACCTCAAGCTGCCAACCAAGATGCTGGTGCAGTTCTACACGGCCATCATCGAGTCCATCCTCACCTCCTCCATCACCGTGTGGTCCATCCTCACCTCTTCCATCACCGTGTGGTCCATCCTCACCTCCTCCACCACCCTGTGGTTCATCCCTCACCTTCCTACAGAACGGGACAAGCACCGTCTGCAGCGCATTGTGCTGCTGCAGAGAAGGTGATTGGCTGTGAGCTCCCATCTCTCCAGGACCTGTTCACCTCCAGGACCCGGAGGCGTGTGGGTCGGATCACAGCTGACCCTTCTCACCCTGGACACGGACTATTCACCCCTCTCCCCTCAGGCAGGAGGCTACGGTCTATCCAGACCCATACATCCCGCCACTTGAACAGTTTTTTCCCCTCCGCCATCAGACTCATGAACAATAACAAGTCCCTGTAGCTCAGTCACAGACTCATGGATGTTTCTGCTCTGTTGCTCTGTGCGGTGTTTCCACACTCAGACCCGCTGCTATACCTGAGATGGGAGTAGTGGTGCACCAGAGCAGGAAGTGCTTGAGTTCAGGGAACGGGAAGCTAATTGATGGGCCATTTATACACAGGGCGCCGCCAACAGGCGGGAGGGAGCACAACAGGCGCCATGTCACATTAGTAACGTTGCCAGTCGCAGCAGGAACACAATATGGCCAGGACGTGAGGCAACTGTCTGGGCCAGGTACAATACAAAGAGGTGGGTGGATGGGGGAATAAGAAGGATAGATAAAATATAGTCAGACTCGGCGCGCAAGGTACAGCGGCGCCCCATAGGCCATTTCCTCATAGCATTTGACCCATAGCCCCATAGCGTCAACAACAGCAAAATCGTTATTCACTCATGGGGCCATGCTAACAGGGACCTAGAGATGGAGAGGCAGAAAAAAAGTCCTCGGGGACGCAACACAGAAAACGGAAGATTGAGGAGAAGAAAGATTGCATAGGGATGAAAAAAGGCTTTTCGAAGTGGATGAAAAACAGTGGGTAAGTAATGTCTGTGTTTAGTGTTAAGTTTTGGCCATCACAAGGAGCCAGCTAGTAAATATTCAGGTTAGCTTAAACTTCTTGTTTACACACAACACAGGTGTGTTGGCTTGCTGCTGCACCTGCGTAGTAGACAGTGGCTGTGTGTCTTTTAAAGGAACAGGCCACTGGTTTTCCAGTCTGAGATCTGTTCTTACCTGAGCTTAGACGAGTTGATACGTAACTGTCTGGTCGTATTTTGCTCAGTCACAACCAAAGATGTTGTTAGCATTTGGCCTCTCCCAGTATATTCCTATAGCTCCAAACGGGGTGAAGTTAGAAGCGACCGAGCTCTTCCACGAGCACAAAGACCAGACAGGTGCACATCAACTCGTCTCAGCTCAGGTAAGAACAGATCTCAGGATGGAAAAACTGTGGCCCTTTTCTTTAAAATCGCCCTAAAAAGCTAATTCTATATACATTTTGTTACCGTACATGTTGGACCAAAGCTAATGAAGAAATACTTTGGAAAATAGAAAAAAGATGAACCACTTTGCCGCGGCTAAGGCCTGTGTGACCTTTGTATTTTTAAAGCCACACCGATATTTTCATCATGGAAAAATACCTCATGAATGTACAAACATGTGCCTTAGCTGTGAGCGGCTCAGCTCTCCGAAGACATGACTGTAACTTTACTGGGAGTGGGCACGTCTCCAGCTCGTCTCCATGGTGATGTTGACTAAAATCAGCAGAATTTTAGATTTAAACTGGTTATGTCCTCATCCAAATCCATTCCTTGATTACCCACAGCAAAAAATAGCATTTTCCGTGTCAAGCTGTCATTAGGAACATGTTTTGTGTTGGTGGCAACAGTGTAGCCCAAAATGTTACGCAGTGTTCCTTTAAAGAAAGCTCTCCAATGTGAAACACAATAATGCACCAACAACCTTTCACCATAAAGGATCAATATATAGAAGGCTCTAATAAAAGCAGCTCAAATATTTTACTTCAGACTTGAATTATGTTTTTTGAGGTCCACTGAGAGGAGAAAAACACTTCCTTATCGTCCTTGTCAAATAGGAGAAGTGTATTCGTTTTATTTCTAAGAGACTTGTGAGCTTCCTGAGTATCTTCTAACTTTAGCTCAACACAAGGTCACCTTTCTTTAAAATGGACTCGAAAAGACACGTTTTTATTGTGTCGCCCACAAATGGAACAAAGTACAAAGCATTTGAAGGCTGAACTCTCTCGTGCCTTTCTCACATTGGGTCAAATCTGTTTCGTACTGGTATGCTCTTCTACAAAAGGCTACGCAAAGGTTTTGGAATACAATACATAAATACATCGGTCAGTGAAGGGTGTGGCTGCATGTTATGAATGAAATCACAGGTTTGTGTTTCGAGACGCGGGGAACTGTGACCTCTTCCCCTCTCTCACTTTCGCTACGAGTTTTAAAAAAATCCCCCTACGTCACTTAGTTCCTGCTTCAGTTTATCAGCTCGACTGAAGCGCCGCGGAGCCATTTGAAGCTCCACTCTCGCATGAGGGGATCCCACAGCAGAGGAAGACCACCACCACAGCAGGTCAGGGGATGTCTTTTCACTTCTTATATATTTAACATTCATTCATTGCTACATCTAAATAACACAGTCAAATAAATATATATATATATCTGACGGGGGGGGGGGAAATATTTGTTTTTGTCCATAATGACCATCATCACTTTTGGAGGAAAAAGGGTGAATCTTGCAGCCTGAGAACACCATCCCAACTGTGAAATCCGGGGGTGGCAGCATCATGCTGTGGGGCTGTTTTGCTGTGGGGTTGTTTTGCTGTGGGAGGGGCTGGTGCACTTCACAAAAATCATGACGTCATGAAGAAAGAACTCTATGTGGAAATATTGGAGCAACATCTCAAGACATCAGCAGGAAGTTAAAGCTTGGGTGCAGTTGGGTCTTCCAAATGGACAATGACCCAAAGCAAACGGCCAAAATGTCTCTCATCCTTGATTGTGGAGCGGAGGGTGGGGGAAGAGGGATGGGAGGGATGGGAGGGAGGGTAGGGAGTTCAGCTTCAGCACGCAAGGTGGCCTACAAATGTGTCTCAATTACACCAGTTCTGTTTGGAGGAATGGACCAAAACTCCTGCCAACTATTGTGAGAAGCTTCTGGAAGGAAATCCAAAACGTTTGACCCAAAATATACAGTTTAAAGGCAATGCTACCAAATATTAATGACATGTATGTAAACGTTTGGTTTTTTAAAAAGTAATTGTGTAGAAAATTCTATCTCTCATTTGACAAATAGAAATACGTTTTAAAATTCTAATTGACCTAAAAAAAAAAGAAAGTTAATTCGGGTTTCATGTCAGACAGTGAGAAAAAAAATGCAAATGTGTCTTTTTATGAAGTGTAAACATATGGTTCTCACTGTGTGCAGAACAGCAGTGGGCCCAGGGCGTCTCCTTGGTATTCTCCACATTTGATGGAGACTTGTGCAAGTGGCTTGCCTTCGCCTTTAAGGGTGGTTTTCCACGACCTCATCGAGTTTGCAATGAACGCTCCAAGCATTCAATATATAACTCGGTGAATCCTTGTTTTTCTGTAAACTCCCAAAGACCACTCATTGCACGCTGCATTTCTGGCTCAATTATGAATTTTCCGCAGCGTAAAGTGCGATCTGGAGCCTTCGGACACAAGTTCGTTTCGCTACACTGCAAAAAGTAATTTTGAAATAAGTGAAATCTTCTTGAAATACGTAAATTTGTCCTTGATTTGAGAGTCTAATTTCCAGCTCTCTGTCCATGGGGCAAGATATTTACACTTAAATGAAAAAAGTAAATGAAGTTTTGAGTGCAGTGACTTCTATCTTAATTGAAGTGTAAATATCTTGCCTCATGGACAGATTTCTTGAATTTAGACTTAAATCAATGACAAAATTACTTATTTGACTTATTCTAAGATGACTTTTTGCAGTGGTGGCAGGTTGACGCGTACGGCTGGCTATCGCGCTGTGCAAACACAAGCAAAGGGGACTGGGGGCGTGAAAACGCTTTCTGACAATGTCAAAGTAGTTCCGGACCAGTTTTCCACTGCAACAAAACGTGTTTTAGACGCTTTGCCTTTTAATGTATATATTGATATATAATATTTTTAGTTGGTTACCAATAAAAGGAAACTTGAAATTCTCTTTAAACGCTTGATCTGGCTTAACACGGTGGCACAGTGGTTAGCGCTCGTGCTTCTCAGCTAGAAGGTCCCTGTATGCGTGGAGTTTGCATGTTCTCCCCGTGTCTGTGTTTAGGTTTCCTCCGGGTACTCCTGTTAGACCTGAATGAATGTAGTGAGTGAGTGGTTGGTGGTGGTGCGAGGGGCCGATGGCACAGACTGGTAGCCTCACTTCGACATTTCTGATATCACCAAGTAATTAAGAGTCCAGGACCAATGTGAGGGTTAAGGTTAGGCTGATTAGCTGGCTGTAACATTGGTCCTGGGCAAACAACTTCACATTGATCCTGGACTCTTAATTACTTGGTGATATCAGATTGCTTCAGTCAGTGTACCCCAGGGCAGCTGTGGCTACAACAGTAGCTTACCACCACTGAGTCTGGAGTGACTGAATAATGACGACAGTGTAGCGCTTTGAGAAACTTGGTAACACAGGCTTGTAAAGCGCAATCCAAGAGGAAGGCATTATTACTGTTATTATTATTAACAGCGGTTTACATCTCTTATCTCAGCCTCTTGCCCACAGACCAATCTGATCAGTCTTTACAATCTTTCAAAAGTATCTACGGATGTACTATTCAAAACGCATAGCTAGAAAGGTTTTCGAGAACAGGAAGTATGTGGTCTGTGGTCAGAGATAGAGGCTGTCTAAGTGCTAAAAACAATGTGCAGATAGACTGGAAACTGTGTCACATGACTACAGGCGTCACACGGGTTCTTTGTGGAAAATCCCCACAATAGGGTATTATAAATTGATCAGTTGTTCTCAATAGTTAATAATTAAGGGGATTCAACGTGTACATTTTGTAAACATGAAACAAAAACTGGCACAAAATTGTAAACTAAATAGTTTTTTTATTAGTTAGTATTTCATGAGAATGTACACACTATAGTATATAAAGATATAAAGGTAGTCTTTTAGAAAGGTAATTACAAAGTATTGCAGAATGATTTGTTTAATTTATATTTGAAAGTTGTGCTTGATTTATTTGCATCTGGACTGCAGTTGTTCTTCCTGTTTGTGAGGCAGATAAATGTTATTGCGGTGTACAGGAACGGGAAACTGGGCCACACCTGGGCCACACCTGGGCCCTGTGGTTATTGAAATGAAGATGTCGGACATGACATTGTGCAGTTCTTTAATCCTACTGTTGGCTGTGTCTTTCCAGTTTTGGACTGTGCAGAGATGGCTCCCAGTCCACTCCTCCTCGTTCTGCTCCTTCTGCTGCTGCGCCTTCATCCTGCTCCTGCCTGTGAATCCAGCTCCATCAGCAGTGAGTTTTACAACCAGGGGTTCACGGACCATCAGGGCCACACACACAGTGGTCATGCTCGAGCGTGTGTTAATAATAAGTATGGTGTACAAACACTGCACACCTTGTCCAAAAAGTTACTAAAGTAAATTTAAAAAAAAGGCAATAAGAATTATCTCTAAAGCAGATTTCTATGAACCAAGAAACACTATTATTGTAAAGCTAAACCTATTGAAGATCTTAATACATTAAATAGTAATGGTGGACAAGGCACATAATAATCTTCTCCCTCCTCACATCCAGGAGCTTTTTGAACACAGGAAAGTCAGTATAACCTCAGAGTAACCGGCCAAGCTAGAATAAATAAAAAAAAGTAGACGTATTTCTGTAAGAGGTGGTAATCTGTGGAATGACTTGAAAGATCAATTAAAACAGTCCCAAACAGTCAAAGCTTTCAAAAAGATGTATACATCTACTATAAAACAAAAACAATATAAGCTCAGGAGGAATAAAGTAAACAACTATTGAAAAGACTTTAATAGATCCATAACGGATGAAATAAATTAAATGTTGACATGATTTAGTTTAAAAGTAAAATAACATAAAACAAAGTGTATACATTGGTGCCGTGGGGTTTCAGCCAGGTCCTTCAATAGCAACCTATGGGTTCACGCACTCACATGTAAACGGATCGACAATCGGCGTAATGGATAAAACTGCCTTTGACGTGGCATTTGTTCGCTAAAGGACGAATCAATTGTGAGATCAATAAAAGCATATCTTACCCAAAGCAGCAGTACCTCCGCCCTCAAACAACAACCTTCAGGAACACTCGTAGTGTACGGAAACACACGACACATGACAGGCGGAGGCGAGCGCGTTATAACATGGAGACAGGCGGCGGATTTTAGGAGATGTTTTGTTGACAGAGCGAGATATCAGAGATATCCTGCCCGGGGCCAAACTCTTCTCTCCTGTACAGAGGCCAAACTCTTCTCTCCTGTACAGGGGCCAAACTCTTCTCTCCTGTACAGGGCCAAACTCTTCTCTCCTGTACGGGGCCAAACTCTTCTCTCCTGTACGGGGCCAAACTCTTCTCTCCTGTACGGGGCCAAACTCTTCTCTCCTGTACGGGGCCAAGCTCTTCTCTCCTGTACAGGGGCCAAACTCTTCTCTTCTGTACAGGGGCCAAACTCTTCTCTCCTGTACAGGGCCAAACTCTTCTCTCCTGTACAGGGGCCAAACTCTTCTCTCCTGTACAGGGCCACACTCTTCTCTCCTGTACAGGGCCACACTCTTCTCTCCTGTACGGGGCCAAACTCTTCTTTCCTGTACAGGGCCAAACTCTTCTCTCCTGTACAGGGCCAAACTCTTCTCTCCTGTACAGGGGCCAAACTCTTCTCTCCTGTACAGGGCCAAACTCTTCTCTCCTGTACAGGGCCAAACTCTTCTCTCCGGTACAGGGGCCAAACTCTTCTTTCCTGTACGGGGCCAAACTCTTCTTTCCTGTACGGGGCCAAACTCTTCTCTCCTGTACAGGGGCCAAACTCTTCTCTCCTGTACAGGGCCAAATTCTTCTCTCCTGTACAGGGGCCAAACTCTTCTCTCCTGTACGGGGCCAAACTCTTCTCTCCTGTACAGGGCCAAACTCTTCTCTCCTGTACAGGGCCGAACACTTCTCTCCTGTACGGGGCCAAACTCTTCTCTCCTGTACGGGCCAAACTCTTCTCTCCTGTACGGGGTCAAACTCTTCTCTCCTGTACGGGGTCAAACTCTTCTCTCCTGTACAGGGGTCAAACTCTTCTCTCCTGTACAGGGGCCAAACTCTTCTCTCCTGTACAGGGCCAAACTCTTCTCTCCTGTACAGGGGAAAAACTCTTCTCTCCTGTACAGGGCCAAACTCTTCTCTCCTGTACAGGGCCAAACTCTTCTCTCCTGTACAGGGCCAAACTCTTCTTTCCTGTACAGGGCCACACTCTTCTCTCCTGTACAGGGCCAAACTCTTCTCTCCTGTACAGGGGCCAAACTCTTCTCTCCTGTACAGGGCCAAACTCTTCTCTCCTGTACAGGGGCCAAACTCTTCTCTCCTGTACAGGGCCAAACTCTTCTCTCCTGTACAGGGCCAAACTCTTCTCTCCTGTACAGGGCCAAACTCTTCTCTCCTGTACAGGGCCAAACTCTTCTCTCCGGTACAGGGGCCAAACTCTTCTTTCCTGTACGGGGTCAAACTCTTCTCTCCTGTACGGGGCCAAACTCTTCTCTCCTGTACGGGGCCAAACTCTTCTCTCCTGTACGGGGCCGAACTCTTCTCTCCTGTACTGGGCCGAACTCTTCTCTCCTGTACGGGTCCGAACTCTTCTCTCCTGTACGGGTCCGAACTCTTCTCTCCTGTACGGGGCCGAACTCTTCTCTCCTGTACGGGGCCGAACTCTTCTCTCTTGTACGGGGCCACACACTTCTCTCCTGTACAGGGCCAAACTCTTCTCCTGCCCGGGGACAAGCTCTTCTCTCCTGAACATGGTCTAACTCTTCTCCTGTCCGGGGCCAAGCATCTACAGTGGGGAAAAAAGTATTTAGTCGGCCAACAGTTGTGCAAGTTCTCCCACCCTAAAAGATGAGAGAGGCCTGTAATTTTCATCATAGGTAGACCTCAACTATGAGAGACAAAATGAGAAAAAAATAAAATAATCCAGAAAATCACATTGTCTGATTTTTAATGAATTTATTTATGGTAGAAAATGGTCGGAGGGGCCGTTGGCGCAGACTGGTTGCCTCGCTTCCGTCAGTCTACCCCAGTCTAGGGTGAATGAATAATGCATGAAATTGTAAAGCGACTTTAAGCGCCTGGACAAGCGCTATATTAGTTTAGTTTAGTTTATTTGTTTATTTGAGCAGTTAGTCTGCTCAAAAGGAGTGGGCTGAAGCAAAAGGCTTATAAGCTCCACCCCCCCAAAAAAACACATTTTCATTTAACAATAAAAGCATACAAAACACAACAACCGCTGTTTCATTTCTTGTACAATGTCTAGTACAGAGCAAGTAACAAATGATGATCATTAATATATTTCTTACAAATTGTTACAAATGCCAAACATTAGTACATTACTAAAATCACTATTGTAACATTACCGGAAGTCACTATTTTAATGTTATAAAGGCACGTTACTTTGCAGCAGTTTATATTATACATGATCTTGCTACTTCCCAGTTGTCATGACCATCCCCAGTATAATATCAATTTGTGTACAATTTCCTCTTTTTTTAATTATTATTATTTATTTTTTTCATGTATAATGTATTATGAAATCCCTACATAGTGTAATGCATTAAAAAGCATTAATACCTATTATTCTCCAAGATCTTACTACTTCCCAGCTGTCATTACCATCCTCAATATAATTTTAATTTTGAGTTAAATTAATTATTATTTATTTATTAATTTATTTGAGTTATGTGTGAAGTATGACATAAGCCCTGCACAGTGTGGTGCATTAAAAAGCCAGGGTGCCAGTTGAAGAGGGCAATAAGCTCCCCACCAACAAACCCCCATCCAGCTGCCCTAACAGCTGATTTTATAGATGATTTTCCTATGCTGAGTGGTGCATTAACAGACAAGGTTTAGAGCCCATTGGGAGGGTCCCTTTCAACAGATCCACAACTTGCCTACTAGACTAATGTATTATTATTATTATTATTATAAAAGTGAAGAAAAGTCTCTCTCCCGCTGATGTTGCGATGCTCCTGTGTTTTTGAAGTTCACCAACTTTTGCTCAATTTCAGCATTCAGTTTGCCTGCATTACAGCTACTAGCTGGAAGTTCTTGTTTTAAGATAAGATAAGATAATCCTTTATTGATCTCACAACGGAGAAATTCACTGGTTACATTTAGCATTCAGTAAGATCACTCAGGGTGTGCAAAATAGACAGGAAATGTGCAGACAGTTAAATAGTAAAACAGAGGTATCTTATGTACAGTAAGTAAAGCCAAAAATCTTAAGGGGTGGAGTTATAACAATTAGGAAATCAGCATAAATAAAAATAGAATAAAAGTTAGAACAGACTATAAAAACTAGAATATCTAGGTGCAAAATTTACAGTCCTAGTGCAGGTTGTCAATAAGTGATGCTGGTACAGGGACTAAAGTGGGGCTGATATGGAGATTATTGCACGTAGTTTTGCAAAGGGGTGAAGGGTGGGGGGTTATTGCACATGTTACTTTACAGTCTAGTTGTACAGTCTGACAGCAGTGGGGATGAAGGACCTGCTCCTTCTTGCACTGACGGTGTCTCAGCCTTCCACTGAAAGAGCTGCTCAGCTCCTCTACAGTCCCGTGCAGTGGGTGGGAGGTGTTGTCCATGATGGAGGTGAGCTTGGCTAACACCCTCCTGTCCCCCACCTCCTCCACAGAGTCCAGGGGGCAGACCAGGACGGAGCTGGCCCTCCTGACCAGCTTGTTCAGTCTGTTCTTGTCCCGCTCTGTGCTGCCCGGGGCCCGGCACACGGCAGCGTAGTGGAGAGCAGAGGCTACCACAGGGTCCTGCTCACTCCGAAGGACCTCAGTCTCCTCAGAAGGTGGAGGCGACTTTGGCCCTTCTTGTACAGGGCGTTGGTGTTGTGGGACCAGTCCAGTTTATTGTTGAGGTGAACACCCAGGTACTTGAAACTGTCCACCACCTCAATGTCCTCCCCCTGGATGTTCAGCGGTGTGTGTGGTAGTGACTTCCTCCTGAAGTCGATCACCATCTCCGTCTTACTGGTGTTCAAGCACAGTTGGTTGAGCTCACACCGGGCCATAAAGTCCATGATAACCGACCGGTACTCCAGTACGTTCCCCTCAGACACACAGCCCACAATGGCGGAGTCGTCAGAGAACTTCTGCAGATGACAGCTGTCTGTGTCTTATGTGAAGTCTGACGTGTAGATGGTGAAGATAAACGGGGGGAGGACGGTGTCCTGAGGGGAACCAGTGCTGCAGACGACCACCTCAGACTCACAGCTGCGCAGCCGCATGTACTGTGGTCGGTACGTGAGGTAGTCGATAGTCCATGCAGTGAGATGTTCATCCACTCCAGCGTCCTCCAGCTTCCCCCGCAGCAGCGCCGGTCTGATGGTGTTGAAAGCGCTGGAGAAGTTAAAGAACATGACCCTCACAGCGTTCCCGGCGAGCTCCAGGTGGGTGAGCGCCCGTTGCAGCAGGTAGATGACAGCGTCCTCCACCCCGACGTTAGGCCTGTAGGCAAACTGCAGCGGGTCCAGGGTGGAGCTCACCTCAGAGCAGAGGTGGGTGAGGATGAGCCGCTCCATGGTCTTCATCAGGTGGGAGTTCAGGGCAAAAAGTCTGTAGTACCCTGGCGTGCGCTGTTTTAGGAACCGGGATCACACAGGAGGTCTTCCACAGGATGGGGACCTTCTCCAGGCTGAGGCTCAGGTTGTAGATGTGGCTGAGGACCTCAGAGAGCTGGTCTGCACAGGTCCTCACCAGCCTTGGACTGATGCCATCTGGTCCTGCAGCTTTCCTCTGCTTCAGTCGCCTCAGCTCTCTCCTCACCTGGTCCGGTGTGATGGTGAGGGGGGGACTGGGGTAGGCTGCCGGGGGTGTGGCAGGTGTTGGAGGAAGTCCGTATGGCTTATGTTCTTTAGTCCCCTCCACACGTCCCGCACGTTGCCCTGCTCCAGATTCTCCCCATAGTCCTTCTTGGCCTTCCTGATCCTCCACTGGAGCTCGTGCTGGACTCTCCTCTGCTCCTCTCTGTCCCCTGAGTTGAAAGCCCTTTTCTTCTGGTTCAGGAGGGCTTTACGCTCAGGGGTCACCCAGAGCTTAAACTTGTAAACAATGTTATTTCTTTGATTCTTTTTTAGATCTGTCCTGCCTCTACAACTTCAACCGGAGCATCAGGTGTGAGTGGACCACAGACCGCACAGACGCTTGCTCACTCCAAGCTCACAACTTCAACTTCCACAACCTGTAAGGAGCTACTTTTACTATAATAGGCTAATTGACCTGCTCTCGACTTCACTATTAAACTAGGCCCTTATGAGGTCATGCGATATTATATGTACTTATGAAATAATAGTTTCAAATGTATGATTTTTTAATAAAAACAAGGGCAGATATATATTGACCTGCTTAGTGTTTCTGGTTAATAAGAAACACAATCTGCTGTATGACCATGAGCGGTGGCCCAAATAAAAAATATCTGAGAGGAACTATTTAAAAACAATCTGTTTCCGTTGGTAAAATACTGAAACGATGCTCTCTGCATGGGTAAGCCACGGAACCCCAAAGTCTAAGTAGAAATGTAATTGTGACGAATTAAAATGTATGAAACTGCAACTGTAGATACCCCGGAGTGCCACCAGCGACACCCGCACCGCAGCTTGAGAAACACTGAATGAGTCAAAAGTAAACAGAGCCTCGTCAAATGACCACAAACAATCTTTTGCAGGACATTTTTTGAGCCTTTTGACTCGACTCGATGTGCACTGGAGGCCATGGACCAACCGGGGCTGAGGAGATGCTCACTGCACTTTGACAATAAGGTCTGGGTGAGTCTTATTTCATGTCTTCGTCTTTATTATTTCCTTCTATATTCTTTATTTCCACTGACATCAAAAGTGATAGATGAATAATCGCAATGAGCAGAGAGCGAAGGATGCTCTTTATGCAGAATACTAAATGTTTTCTCCATTGCATAAAAGCTAACCATGTAAACCTTTCAGAATGACGATACATTTACTTTGTAAATGTGTTTATTTGAGAGGACAGTCACATTAATGGACACTCAGTAGTTACTTTGTGTAAATGCACCAGATTTAGCCAGAAACGACTCAATCAATACGTAAAAGCAAGTGCATTTCTTCTTCCCTGACTGATTTTTATTTTTTTCTTAGTTTATTTGAGCAGTATACTTTCCCCCCCACTTTACACAGTATAGGGGTGTTGGAACCAGTAATAACTCTGTTGTGCCAAACAACATAAATCAAATCAAACTTTATTTATAAAGCACTTTTCATACAAAATGAATGTAACACAAAGTGCTTTACAGTGCTTAAACATCCTTTAAATCTGATGGCACAGTTCGGCAGCTTCACTTGTGGCGGTCTGTGGCTACAATAGTAGTCTGTAGCAGAAAGGGAACGCTTTTGCCAAGAGAACTAGCATCATCATATTAGAATAGAATATATTTTTGTTTCCTTACAGGGACATTTGTCTTGGACAACTAGGGCAGGGACAAACAAAAGCACAGAATAGACAATGAAACATTTACATCAAAAAGCCCAAAGCACACACACCTACACGAGTGCATGTAAACCTAAAGCATCACATTTACGAGATCACAGATTCCGTTCATAATGGTCAGTCATAGTTACTCCCAGACAGAAACATGGTTAAGGTTAAGTTCAACTTTATTGGTTCTCTTCCTTGGACTCGATGCTGCTGGGGCAGTGAGCTCCAGCATAGGCCCACGCTCAGGAACCCGTCTCCAGATGTGGAGCCAGGCTGATGGTCAGAATCACCTGGCTGGAGGATTAACCTATTGTACATGTTTTTAGTGGTAGGGGAAACTGGTTACCTTGCCAACAAGCTGAATTCTCACAGTATTTTTGAATTTATAAACACACGAGAATCCATCTTGAACCGCTCCCACCTCCACTGTTTGGAACTGAGCCAACTGGAACTGGTTTGGGCAAAAAGATGCAACTAGGGCTTTTCCACCAAGGTGGTGCTGGCTCGCACCAGTTAACAACTGGACCTAGAAACCAGCATGGTGATGCCAGGAAAACAACACGACACCCAGCATTTCTAAAAGTCTAAAGCTTAGGTGAGGGCTAACTTAAAGGGACTGTACGGAGTTTAAAAATGTTAAAACTAAGTATTTCCCCCCCCCTACATGTTTCAATGTGGATCCGTCTTTAGGTCGTTTGTGGTTTTCATGAGCTTGAGCTTTTCGGCCTTTGTTAGCACTTACGCTGTTTTTACCCCTCATAGCCCCTCTCAGTCCAGCTCCACATGCCGTTATGACACCCAGCCTCTGTCCACAGTTGCAGTACAGATTTTGCATAGCCCAGGTTTCTCAACAATTGTAAAGACGAAATATACTGTACACAGAAGAGTTTCTATGTGATTTAACTCTAGTGCTGGATAACTGATAATTACATCAGATTTGAACTTTTTTTTTTAAAGGATGTTGAGTTTTTTAAGGTTTCATACATTTACTGAGACACATTTGGCTTTGGTGTTTGTTCAAAATATACTTTTCCGATAAATATGAGTTCCTCTTAGATTATAGCCAGCCTCTCTGGGTTTGAACCTTTCTTGAATACATTCAGGAAGCTTGTGGTTATGAACCTTAAACATAACAACAGCTATGCTGAGATCAGCTAAATCGTTTAATTTGAGTATTGTTGATTGAATGAACAAGGGATTTGTTGGGGCATAATAATCCACATAGTTCACTATTCTGACTGCTTTTTTTTTGCAGTATAAAAATGGGTTCGATTGTACTTATATAATTATTCCCCCAAAGTGATTTTTGATTTACTGCTGCCTTGATTTTATACAATATGCCAATTAATTTCGATACTTTTGATTTCACATAATTTATATGCATTTTCCAATTTAGTCTTTGATCAACATGCACTCCCAAAAATTAGGGAAATTGAGAGGGTGTATTACACACCCTCTCAATTTCCATTTGGTTTATTTTTTGTTTTGTTGGATCAATTTTCTTATTATCGAATATAATATATTTAGTTTTATTCAATCAAGGGTATTGTATAGCCCAATATCACAACAGGAGTTGCCTCATAGGGCTGCACCGAACATTAAGGCAATAAAACAGAGCAGTAAATAAGACCATGTAAAGTTCAGGTGAATCAAATATCCAGGCAAACATAAAGTCCAAATAAGCGTCAGCAGTGGAGACGAGCAGCTCGGGCGTCTCCTGTCCTTAGACTCTCCAGCACGGCAAGAAAGAACTAAAAACCCGGTGGGAGAAACGAGAAACCCAGAAGGAGAGATCCACTCCCATGGACGGACAGGCTATAGAGACCCAGGGCCGAAGGAGTCCCTCAGCAGACGGGCCAAGATCACAGTCCGTCCAGTCCTTGTTGTCAGTAGGCAGGGTTCCTCCGTTAAACCGGGTTCCTCCGTTCGATCTAGACAGGCACTTCCGAGGGGGAGTGGGACAGGAGACACCATGTGAATAGTAATGAACAGACTACAGATAAAATAAATATTGTATCATAATAAGACAAAGTTTGCAGTAAGCAGAGGATAGAGCTCAGTGTACCGTACTTCCCACAGCAGTGTTTCTTCTAAGGCAGCTTTACTTCAGGCTGAGGGTTAGAGCTTTACTTCAGACTGAGGGTTAGAGCTTTACTTCAGGCTGTGGGTTAGAGCTTTACTTCAGGCTGTGGGTCAGAGCTTTACTTCAGGCTGAGGGTTAGAGCTTTACTTCAGACTGAGGGTTAGAGCTTTACTTCAGACTGTGGGTTAGAGCTTTACTTCAGGCTGTGGGTTAGAGCTTTACTTCGGGCTGAGGGTTAGAGCTTTACTTCGGGCTGAGGGTTAGAGCTTTACTTCAGGCTGTGGGTTAGAGCTTTACTTCAGGCTGTGGGTTAGAGCTTTACTTCAGGCTGAGGGTTAGAGCTTTACTTCAGGCTGTGGGTCAGAGCTTTACTTCAGGCTGAGGGTCAGAGCTTTACTTCAGGCTGTGGGTTAGAGCTTTACTTCGGGCTGAGGGTTAGAGCTTTACTTCAGGCTGTGGGTTAGAGCTTTACTTCAGACTGAGGGTTAGAGCTTTACTTCAGACTGTGGGTTAGAGCTTTACTTCAGACTGAGGGTTAGAGCTTTACTTCAGACTGTGGGTTAGAGCTTTACTTCAGACTGTGGGTTAGAGCTTTACTTCAGACTGAGGGTTAGAGCTTTACTTCAGACTGTGGGTTAGAGCTTTACTTCAGACTGAGGGTTAGAGCTTTACTTCAGACTGAGGGTTAGAGCTTTACTTCAGACTGTGGGTTAGAGCTTTACTTCGGGCTGAGGGTTAGAGCTTTACTTCAGGCTGTGGGTTAGAGCTTTACTTCGGGCTGAGGGTTAGAGCTTTACTTCAGGCTGTGGGTTAGAGCTTTACTTCGGGCTGTGGGTTAGAGCTTTACTTCGGGCTGAGGGTTAGAGCTTTACTTCGGGCTGAGGGTTAGAGCTTTACTTCAGACTGAGGGTTAGAGCTTTACTTCAGGCTGTGGGTTAGAGCTTTACTTCAGACTGAGGGTTAGAGCTTTACTTCAGGCTGTGGGTTAGAGCTTTACTTCAGGCTGTGGGTTAGAGCTTTACTTCAGGCTGTGGGTTAGAGCTTTACTTCAGGCTGTGGGTTAGAGCTTTACTTCAGACTGAGGGTTAGAGCTTTACTTCAGGCTGTGGGTTAGAGCTTTACTTCAGGCTGTGGGTTAGAGCTTTACTTCAGGCTGTGGGTTAGAGCTTTACTTCAGGCTGTGGGTTAGAGCTTTACTTCAGGCTGTGGGTTAGAGCTTTACTTCAGACTGAGGGTTAGAGCTTTACTTCAGACTGTGGGTTAGAGCTTTACTTCAGGCTGTGGGTTAGAGCTTTACTTCAGGCTGAGGGTTAGAGCTTTACTTCAGGCTGTGGGTTAGAGCTTTACTTCAGGCTGTGGGTTAGAGCTTTACTTCAGGCTGAGGGTTAGAGCTTTACTTCAGGCTGAGGGTTAGAGCTTTACTTCAGACTGAGGGTTAGAGCTTTACTTCAGACTGAGGGTTAGAGCTTTACTTCAGGCTGTGGGTTAGAGCTTTACTTCAGGCTGTGGGTTAGAGCTTTACTTCAGGCTGTGGGTTAGAGCTTTACTTCAGGCTGTGGGTTAGAGCTTTACTTCAGGCTGTGGGTTAGAGCTTTACTTCAGGCTGTGGGTTAGAGCTTTACTTCAGGCTGAGGGTTAGAGCTTTACTTCAGGCTGTGGGTTAGAGCTTTACTTCAGGCTGAGGGTCAGAGCTTTACTTCAGGCTGTGGGTCAGAGCTTTACTTCAGGCTGTGGGTCAGAGCTTTACTTCAGGCTGAGGGTTAGAGCTTTACTTCAGACTGTGGGTTAGAGCTTTACTTCAGACTGTGGGTTAGAGCTTTACTTCAGGCTGTGGGTTAGAGCTTTACTTCAGGCTGAGGGTTAGAGCTTTACTTCAGGCTGAGGGTTAGAGCTTTACTTCAGGCTGAGGGTTAGAGCTTTACTTCAGGCTGAGGGTTAGAGCTTTACTTCAGGCTGTGGGTTAGAGCTTTACTTCAGGCTGAGGGTTAGAGCTTTACTTCAGGCTGTGGGTTAGAGCTTTACTTCAGGCTGTGGGTTAGAGCTTTACTTCAGACTGTGGGTTAGAGCTTTACTTCAGGCTGAGGGTTAGAGCTTTACTTCAGACTGAGGGTTAGAGCTTTACTTCAGGCTGAGGGTTAGAGCTTTACTTCAGGCTGAGGGTTAGAGCTTTACTTCAGGCTGTGGGTTAGAGCTTTACTTCAGGCTGAGGGTTAGAGCTTTACTTCAGGCTGAGGGTTAGAGCTTTACTTCAGACTGTGGGTTAGAGCTTTACTTCAGACTGTGGGTTAGAGCTTTACTTCAGGCTGAGGGTTAGAGCTTTACTTCAGGCTGTGGGTTAGAGCTTTACTTCAGGCTGTGGGTTAGAGCTTTACTTCAGGCTGAGGGTTAGAGCTTTACTTCAGGCTGTGGGTTAGAGCTTTACTTCAGGCTGAGGGTTAGAGCTTTACTTCAGGCTGTGGGTTAGAGCTTTACTTCAGGCTGAGGGTTAGAGCTTTACTTCAGGCTGTGGGTTAGAGCTTTACTTCAGGCTGTGGGTTAGAGCTTTACTTCAGACTGAGGGTTAGAGCTTTACTTCAGGCTGTGGGTTAGAGCTTTACTTCAGGCTGTGGGTTAGAGCTTTACTTCAGACTGTGGGTTAGAGCTTTACTTCAGGCTGAGGGTTAGAGCTTTACTTCAGGCTGAGGGTTAGAGCTTTACTTCAGGCTGAGGGTTAGAGCTTTACTTCGGGCTGTGGGTTAGAGCTTTACTTCGGGCTGAGGGTTAGAGCTTTACTTCGGGCTGTGGGTTAGAGCTTTACTTCGGGCTGAGGGTTAGAGCTTTACTTCGGGCTGAGGGTTAGAGCTTTACTTCAGACTGAGGGTTAGAGCTTTACTTCAGGCTGTGGGTTAGAGCTTTACTTCAGGCTGAGGGTTAGAGCTTTACTTCGGGCTGAGGGTTAGAGCTTTACTTCGGGCTGAGGGTTAGAGCTTTACTTCGGGCTGAGGGTTAGAGCTTTACTTCGGGCTGAGGGTTAGAGCTTTACTTCGGGCTGAGGGTTAGAGCTTTACTTCAGACTGAGGGTTAGAGCTTTACTTCAGGCTGTGGGTTAGAGCTTTACTTCAGGCTGTGGGTTAGAGCTTTACTTCAGGCTGTGGGTTAGAGCTTTACTTCAGGCTGTGGGTTAGAGCTTTACTTCAGGCTGTGGGTTAGAGCTTTACTTCAGGCTGTGGGTTAGAGCTTTACTTCAGGCTGAGGGTTAGAGCTTTACTTCAGACTGAGGGTTAGAGCTTTACTTCAGGCTGTGGGTTAGAGCTTTACTTCAGGCTGTGGGTTAGAGCTTTACTTCAGACTGAGGGTTAGAGCTTTACTTCAGGCCGAGGGTTAGAGCTTTACTTCAGGCCGAGGGTTAGAGCTTTACTTCAGGCTGTGGGTTAGAGCTTTACTTCAGGCTGAGGGTTAGAGCTTTACTTCAGACTGAGGGTTAGAGCTTTACTTCAGGCTGTGGGTTAGAGCTTTACTTCAGGCTGAGGGTTAGAGCTTTACTTCAGGCTGTGGGTTAGAGCTTTACTTCGGGCTGAGGGTTAGAGCTTTACTTCAGGCTGAGGGTTAGAGCTTTACTTCAGGCTGAGGGTTAGAGCTTTACTTCAGGCTGAGGGTTAGAGCTTTACTTCAGGCTGTGGGTTAGAGCTTTACTTCGGGCTGAGGGTTAGAGCTTTACTTCGGGCTGAGGGTTAGAGCTTTACTTCAGGCTGAGGGTTAGAGCTTTACTTCAGGCTGTGGGTTAGAGCTTTACCTACCTGACCTGATCATAAGCTCATTCGAAGAGGTTTTGAGCCTAGTCTTAAATGTAGGGACTGTTTCTGCTGAGAGATTATTGATTCAATAGGTGTGCGTGGATCGGGAAGTCTGGGCATCTCTGCTGAGGCGACTGCCCCAGCGACCCGGCCCCGGATAAAGCGGAAGAAAATGGATGGATTGATTCAATATGGGACGCACCTTTATTTTCAAAATAAAAAACACGGGACAATTACGTATTTCAAGGGACGGGTGGCAACCCTAGTTGTCCGTAACATGCAGTCATTATTCAAGAGAGGCCCATAACTGTTCAGTCCATGAGCTGCTAAACTGTGAATTATTTGACAAAAACAGAGGATGTGGTTAAACTCATGTGCACCAAGGGCACACGAGTTTACGTCATTAAAGGCAGGAAAGCGGAACCGCTGCCCACACGTGGTGGTTGTCTAAAAAAGGTCAGAATTCAAATGCACCGTTTTAAAAGCATATTGCGGAACATTCCAGGTCATATTACTAAATGACAAGAGAACCTTAATACCTGCTGTAAAACCTAAAGCTTAAACAAAGCACTGTGATGAGGCAGGGGGCTGTGGTTTAACATTAGGATTTTATTTGCGAAGGGACAGGCGGCGGGCGGCCAAGGCTCCCCTCCAGCGGCAGGTCTCGGGACAAGGACGGCTCCAGGACAGGTGGAGCCCACCCTGGACGGAGAACTATGTCCAGCAGTGGCTCTGGGACGGCAGAGCCCCCCCCTGAACCGAGGTCGGCGACTGGCAGTGGCTTCATTGGGGACCACCCACCTTGCCATAGTTCCAGGACAACGGAAAAGGAGCTGTCTGCTGGGTCGGGTCTTGGTCGGATCATTCTGTCACGTTTCACAGGAGAAGCGAAGAGACCCAAGTGCAGAGCAGCTCAGTGCAAAACTTAAATTTAATGGCCAGTCCAAGTAAGAAACAGCAGATATACAGACGGGAAACTCACACGAGTATCGGGAACAGATACGCACAAATCCGTGGAACAAAACAGACTGGTAACGACGATAATGATCCGACAAAGACAGGGGAGAACACAGGGGTATAAATACACAAGGAAACGGGGCACAGGTGACACACATTAGGGCGGGGCAGGTAATCAACAAGGGGAAGTAAAGCACAAGGACAGAACAGACATGTCAAAACAAAACCAAACAGGAAACACAAGAAACGACAGAACCCTAACAAAGCCTGAGCATTAAGGCTGGTTCTAATGCCACAGGAAGTTCTCACGTCATGTGACTCCAAGAGGAATGAACTAAACACATTATTTTCACAAATATTGTGGCCATTTCACATTTTTCTGCAAGACTGGGTTGATGCAGTGGTTCATTCAGTTTCCATTGGAAAAAAACATTGAATTGTGCAAAAACATGTACAATAGGCTAAGAGGAGAGTGTATTTGAGCGCAAGTGAGGGACAACTGTTTAAAATGAGCGAAAATCAGTTGTGTGTATCTGACCTTTCAGTGACCCGGCAGGTATGGGTGGTTAACATGGCACCTTTACCTCTAGGACTCTCCAGGACCAATTTAATGTCAAGTTTTTAGGGCTCCTGGATGGAATGTATACGTTACCGTGGAGACAGATCCATGAGCTGTGAAAGCATACCAGAAACCCAAAGAAACAATTGGTCCTGGAGCGTCCAACTCTTTTGGCTGGGTCCCCAAAAATTGAGGTAAACAACTCAGGACCCCCATTGTATAAAGATATATATGCTACTTTAGAGCAGAAACACAATTTTAAATCAAGTGAATATGTACAAATGATATGCTGTTTAACTCTCACAAATATACAAAAAACAGTAGCATTTTTCTTTTTATTTCATCTTGAATTCAAGACCCCCCGAGGTGTCCCAACCCCCACTTTGGGAACCACTGCCCTAGAGGATACTGTGTTGGAAAGTAAAGGCGCCATGCTGACCACACATGCAGCCACTGGGTCACTGAAAGCTCAAATAATAATTTTCACTTTTTTTTCTTTTATTTTTTTATAAAATGTTGCGTAATGCACCTTTAACATGCGCTGTCTAACGAATAAATAAATACATGTTCTAATAAATACAGTATATTTTGAAGTACTGCTGTAAGTGTGGCGTTGCACTTATATGCACTATGATTCACATTTATACGGTATATGTTAGGAGATTTTTAGGAAGTGGAGCTACAAAGATTTAGTGCAAATGCTTTTTTCCACGAGCCGTCCCCTCAGTACTCTCTGAATGGCACGTCGAACGGGACGAGAGTGATCTAAGCGCTCTGTGGGGTTTCTGAGCCGTATCTGCTTTGTGTTTGCAGATTGTGAGCTCCCACGTGCTGTGTCTGAACCTGTCATGTGCCCACGTGCCCCGGAGTCTGGTCGCTCAGTACCAGCCTGAGCACCACGATAACGGTAAGTCCTGCCTTACTTGTAAATCCAGTTCCTTAAAATGAACCGTCAGGTGGACATGTGGATAGTGTTGCCCTACACTGATCTTTAGTATTCCAAGATGATTCACATTTATGAGACTGTTTAAAGCCTTTGATAATGTTGAGAACATTTTTGACCAAAATCTTGACGGCTCAGAGCAACCTGACGTTAAAATATAGTTTTAAAATATGGTTTTAAATTAGTGGTGGGCCGTTATCGGCGTTAACGTGCTGCGTTAATGCGATAGTCTTGTCGGGCGATAAAAAAAATATCGGCATTAATCTATTCTCAAAGTTGAGTTGGGAGTGGGATCTATACTCCGCAAGCTATGATGACTCACTTTGAGCTCCTCGTGGAGCAGCGGGGGAGATGACCGGGCTGAGGAGGAGACTGTGCGGTGATGTCGCTGCCGTTCGGAGGCGGCCCAGAGCGGAGCTGAGCGAACAGGTGGAGGATGTGAGTTACGGGGCTCCTGTAGCCGCCTCGTCACTCACGGACCCCGCGGGCCTTTTCCTCTCCTATGGCCCGGGACAGCGCTGGCGCTGGGCGCGTTTCCCCAGAGCCGCGCTCTGAAACAGTTTGCCCGCAGGCCGCGCTCACGTCCCGCGGTCGTGCGTTCACAAACTGTCCCTCTGTCCACTCCCCCCCTCCAGCAGTGACTTTTGTTATAAGCATGTTGACGCTATGGGGCGCCGCTGTCCCTTGCGCGCCGAGTCCGACTATATTTAAATATTTTTCTCTCTCACTCCTTCGCTTTAGGTAGGCTACATCTTATTGAACATGATTTATTTTCATCACCAATGATCATAGTTTAACAGCTTTCTTAAGCAGCTTGTGATGCATTTTGTAAACAACTGGTCTCAATTTTAGTTATTATTTTTGGGTAGCACATATTCCGGCAGAAATAAAATAAACCATTTTAATCTATAGATTAATCTAGATTAATTTCAAAATTAATCTAGATTAATCTAGATTTAAAAAAATTAATCTATGCCCACCCCTATTTTAAATATACAGTAAAGCCTGGCATAGTTATCTTGGAAGAGGCCTGAACCATCAGGGAAGACCAGGTCCATTCAGGGAATGATTGGAATAACCTGGTCATATTGAACTCTTTATGTGGACACAGAGCACGGCTGAACGTTAGACAATCTTTGAACTACTGTATTTGCTTAGTGTGTATTAGAATGAGATCTGTAAAGTATAGCGCTTGTGTCTGCAGTAAAGCTGGATGCCCTGGACGCACCTGTGGTTAATGGGAGCAGACTGTCTTGGACAAAGATTAAAGTTTGGTCGTCATACCGCTTACGGTACCAAGTGCAGTGGACCCTCCAGCACCAACCCTGGGCTGTATGTGCTCACCTGAACACACACACACGCACGCACACACACACACACAATGTTGTACTTTGATCTTGGTGAGGACACTCGAAGACATAATGTATTACCCAGACCCTAACCCTAAGGTTAGGGCCCCTAACCCTAACCTTAACCCTAACCCTAATCTAAACCCAATTCTAACCCTAACCCTAAAACCACATCTTGACCCTCAAACAGTCCTTCACATAAGTGAGGATCTCCAAAAATGTCCTCACTCTGTTGGTTAAAAACTCAAACTGGTCCTCACAATGTCGTAATTACAAGAACACACACACCATGCTGACGGTGCCTCCCGTCTCTCCAGAACGGCTGGTCCACTTCGCCCCAGGAGCACTGGGCAGAGCTGGGTAACTCCCTGGTTCTGGGTCAGCACTACCGCGCACGTGTCCGGGTCCAGGTTATGCTCTCTAGGAACTGGAGCGAGTGGAGCCCCACGCTGTCCTGGGTGTCTGCTGTGAGGAAGAGCCAGGAAGCAGCCGCACAACGAGGTAAGAGAGATGAGACATGCAATCATAGTTCATGTTGGCCAAATCACTTCTCCAGAGTAGCAGAGGTTTGTAAGTTGTGTAATAGGAAAACAATGGAAACAGTAAGGGAGCACTGAGCCGGAGAGGGAAAAGGAAATGAATGATTGGATGATCTTGGTTTCTTTTGTAATACAGTATGTGGTTTTTTGTGTGTGTTTGTTTTTCTCTTCTCTCTCTATGCCTAGTCACATCGCCCGGTTATTACGACTAAATGACTAAAAGCAGATATTGACAATGGAGATGGGCAAGATGTATAAATCTACAAACTAAAAGATAAAATTAACAACAATAAAAAAGAAGAAACGCGTGACTACCCCAGGCCTGTCTATGAGGAGGGAAACATGGTCAAGCTCGGAAGGGCAATTTGCAGGATATGTCTTTTGGACTTTTGGACTGGTGTGAATCATGTGGACTGGAGAACAGGCCAAAACCGTGACACACTATTAAAACATCTCACAGTGTTGGATTCTTTCTGGATCCTTTACTCCTTAAGCCAACAGTGTAACTATTGTTTCAGTCCCCCTCCTTTGAACAGGCTGTGTTTGCTCCTGCAGGGTCTGAAGACGGACCAGGGCTGTGGACGGTTCTGTTCGGGGTGGTAGCCGTTCTGTGCCTGGGCCTAATGTTGACCTGCAAGCCCAGGATGCACTGGTGAGTCCACGGCAGCCTGACCGATCTGGAGCTGAGTACTGCAGTACTTTACCTGTGCTAGTTACTCATTATCTCGAATCACAGCCGAATATTAGGAAAGGTATGGTACATGCTAGAGGTCGACCGGTATGGTTTGATTGGTGCGTATTTGACCCAGTGACTGTATGGGTGGTAAGCATGGCTTTCCATCAGCGGCATCTATAACACTCCAGGATCATTTCTTTGTAGTTTCAGGTAGGTTTTCACAGCTGATGGACCCACTCAACAGAAAAGCTACAAAACAATTGATCTTAAAGTGTTGTACTGGCCACTGGTCAAAGTAAAGGCGCCATGTTAACCACGTATCTTCACTCAGGGCGGGTCAGTTAGAGTGGGGTGGCCATTTTGAGAAGCCGATGCTGTATGTAACGTATCAGCTGACTTTCCTGAGCTTGTGTTCCTCTGCAGGGTGTCCAAGCTGGTTAAAGGAGCGACTCTGTCCAGCCCCACCCCCTCCGTGCTCAAGACGGTGAGTCTAAAACCTCGTTCAGAGAGGGCTTTGATTGGCCTGTAAGCCCCAAGGCAAGCACCTCTTTGGTCCTCATGGCGGGGTGCTAACCACTGGGGCTGGGTTATAAATTGGTTCTAAATTCAGTTAGGCTAGTATTATCGCACGTCTCTGTCCCCAATTATTATCTTAGAATATAAACCCTAGTAGCGACCTGCACGGGAATGGATTTCAGGTTTGCGTCGGCTTTAATGGCTTATACAAAATGAAGCGCATGGACTGAGGGAGGTTTGGACAAGTATGGAATTAATCTGCACGGGAGGTAACAGCGGGTAGAGTGTAGTTCAGCTGTAAGTTCGGTTGGTCACTGCGGGACAAAAGCAGACCGTCCAGGTGCAGCAGCGTGGGGATGGAGTCTGGATCGTCCCGGTGTCCACTGGTGGTGATGCGTACAAGGCTGCGCTCGTGTCCACGTGCGTCTAACACGCTGTTGACTCCTCTATTCGTGTCAGTCAGGGTCCTGCAATTCCCGTCCCGTGCAGGTCTCGAAACTCTTGTCCTCGACAAGTGCACTGCGTGTGGATAGACCTGACATTTATTCAGTTGTAATAACGCACAACACTGCAAAGGCTATGTTGAGAAAATTGATATTGGGAGATGGGGACCCCCCGAATATTGACGGGTATTTCGCACTCTGCTCAAGACCCACCATTACCAGCAGGGTGACAGGCCGCAACCCAAATAAAACTGTAATTGGTCATATATCGTATAAAACATTGTATTTTCCACAAGTTTTTATTGAAAAAGCAGAATATTTGCCTTCAAGAGATTAAAACCCATAACATTGATTTTTACAGACTTCGGTGTGTTTCCATGCATGCAAGAAATGTTCCTTACAGGCTCACGATTAACTTTCTGGTCCCGACCCACCAGTTGAGAACCACTGTTTTACATTAAATATGACAAAATGGGATAGGGCGGCACGGTGGCACAGCGGTTAGTGCTCTCGCTTCACAGCTAGAAGGTCCCGGGTTCGATTCCCACCTGGATAGGGCCTTTCTGTGTGGAGTTTTCATGTTCTCCCCGTGTCTGCATAGGTTTTCTCTGGGTACTCTGGCGTCCCCTACCACTAAAAACATGTACAATAGGCCGGAATGAGTGGGCATGGGGGATGACGGATGCAAATTAGCCCACGGCTACAATCCTGCGTGGTGTTTTCATTAACATGCACCAAATTAACAAAATAAACTAAACTGGTTGGGAATTTTAACCGGTAATTTTATTTGCATAATAATATTTCTCAAAATCATCTTACGGGCCAGAGTTTCTGTGCTGGATTTGACCCCGAGCCCGACGTTGCCTACCCCCGCCCTGTTGGCTCAGGGCGACTTCAGAAGGTGTAGCCTTCTGAAAGGAAACCAATGGTGACTTTACACAAGCTAAAGCCTGGCACCAGAGACTTTCATTGTTTGTTAGAATGCAATTTTCCTCCCGTAACTCCCAGACGACCACTTGTTTTTTGTTTTTTTGTTATATGTTGTTTTTAAAGTTTTAGCTTT
This sequence comes from Proterorhinus semilunaris, assembly GCA_021464625.1. Classification (NCBI taxonomy): domain Eukaryota; kingdom Metazoa; phylum Chordata; class Actinopteri; order Gobiiformes; family Gobiidae; genus Proterorhinus; species Proterorhinus semilunaris. The sequence goes on along the minus strand of CM038349.1, from coordinate 41,956,321 downwards.
GGGCCTCACGGAGGTGCAGTTTAGCTCCTTTTTGAAACATGTTCTGCTGGAGGAGACTCGGAGTGCACAGCAGCGGAGTAGCGTGGAACCAAACCTTTGGTTTGACTTTTTCAAGAATTTGGTTTGCATTGACAAACACAAAAGGCGATGGAGCACTTCTAATCAGTGGTACCTAACGTTTAGAAATGTTGCTTTATGTGTTTAGAATTTGGAAACGTTATTTTATTATTTATGTTAACCATAAAATACAATAGGAGGAAAACGCAGCCTCCAGAAGAACCAGAAAGAGTTTGTGATGAGGAACAAACGAGAACGGAAGCGTTTTTTTTTTTACACCACGCACAAAACTTAGCATAGTATAAGTCTATGGTACGACCACATTTCAGCTTTTACAATACTTTACAAAGAATAATTAGATATAATTAGATAGGCCGTATGTCCGCTGTTCACCTGCCCCTCGTCCCCGGGCGTCTCCAAAGTGTGAATCCGTGCGCGAGCGTGTTCGTGCTGGATCGATCTTCACTGCTTTTGAGGAGTCCATGATAAAAACTTTTGAATCTTTGGACAAACATCCTGCAGCGCCGATCACACACATCAGGCGGCATGTATAGGCTATTTCTTTAAAGCCAGGAGGATTGGTTTGCTATAATAATAATGAATCTTTTCATTGAAATGATAATTGTGGACATATGCACAGCAGTAGCAGTTTTGTGCTCGCGCAGTAAACTCAGTTGCGTTTCATATTTGTGGCACTAATAATAGGCACAGTACATCAGGTGTAACATACTCGCAATTTAGCTCCTGGCTTAGTAAATGACCCCCTGAATGTATCTCCTCGTTCTGTTCTGCTTTCACCCTCAACAGTCTAGTCAAACAATGTCAAAGAGGAACAGGAACAGAGCTCTGTTACTTCCTCTGATCACCGACTAAATGTGGTGCGAGGACATGTGACTAAAGCGGGGCCAAAGCGGGACGCTATTTTAGCGAGGAACAGACAATGAGATGGTTCCTGTACCACCCTCACAAACCCGCTGTCCGGTCAAACTCGTGATCCTAATCCTGTCCGTGTGTTGCAGGGCTGGCAGCCTCCTCTGTTCAGCAGCGACTCCTACCTGACCTTCTTCAAACCCGTGGACATCATCGCGTCTGTGGAGCTGCTCCCCCCTGAGCCCAGGCCGTCCCCCGATGAGGACCCGTGCTCCCCATCAGGGCCCCTCTGCTCCAGCCTGTCCAGCTTCTCCAACCCCATGTACTCCCAGCTGTGCCCTCATCCGCCGCCCGACCCTGACCCTGACCTCGCCGGCCTGGGAGACCCCGGGCTGGACCTGCTGCTGCTGCTGAGCGCGGCCCAGCAGAGCCCGGGCGTGCCGGTGGTGTGCGAGTACGAGAGAGTGGAGGCGGTGGGGGCGCAGCAGGGGCCCGGGGCGGACAGGGTGAGGCTGACCAGCGTGGACTCGGGCGTGAGCAGTGGGGAGGAGGTGAGCCAAGACAGCCTGCATGTGGAAGAGCACACCGTCATTGGGAGTTCTTCTGTCAAGGAGCAGCCGGTTGTTTCCACACACCCTCTCCGCCCCACAGCGCTGACGCCTTGAGCCGGGTTCACACCGACCCCCACGCACTGTCGCCGCGGGGGAGCCGGGCCAATATTTGTCTGTGCAGGTTTCCTCTCGTCGGCTCCGTCTCACCTGCGACGGGCAACAGCCAAACAATAGCCAAAAAATGTTCAGCAATAGAGACAGTAAATGTAATCTGCGCGGTCCAATGAAGTTCATCCCTTGCCGCGGGGCTGATCTATGGAAGGAACTCGAGGAGGACTTGAAATGTTGTAGCTCACTGAATAACTTTAAACAAATGTACAAAGAAAAGGTATTTAGAAACTATGCTAAAGAAGATGAAGAACTGTGAATTAATACTAAAAAATCTGTTCTTTGGGTCTGCAAGACATTCTTATTTATTTTTTAATATCTCTCAACTATCTCTACGGTGTGTGCAGACATGACATTATCTAGATGTGTATTTCATTTGTACTTTACCAACGTCTGTAACAAAGCAATTGTAACAGGTTTTATACTTCAGCTTACTCCTTTTGTGCTTTTTTGTGTGCCTGCTTAATCATTGTATACGCCGCAAATTATGCCTGTTTATTTATTTCTTACACAAATAGCTCAAATAAACAAAATGAATTGAACATCTGCACTGAAGCGTCATGAACCCCAGACCGAGCCGACAGCCGCACAGTACGCAGGATGTTTTGGCTCTGTGTGAAATGTTTACAGCATATACGTTTAATAGTAAACTGCAGGAGCCAGTTTTTCCTATTAACTGCATTACACTTTCACAAGTCGTATCTAAAAAGAAAATGTATGAATTACAAATATGATCATTAATATCAGTCACTGGGTCCATGATCTCTCTGTACAAGACCAAACATGTCCTCATAAACACAATTATTTTACTTCTATATAATATTACAGGCATTAAGAACGATGTGATGTCACTTGAAACCTAGCAATATCACTCCACTGTGGGCGTCACCATAGCGACGCATAACACAGCTCGATCAGATAAACTGCTAATTAGCTTGGTGATGAGTCGACTGACTGACAGTAGTAAACAAATAAATCGGACGATAATTTTTTAGCCCCTGCCCTATATATAGTTATATGCCAGGTATATTTTGGCTATTTAAATGGATATTTATTTAAATATTTACTGTTTTGTCTGTTAATAAAATATGAGCTTTCCATTTCTTTTTGAAAAATTGTGAATTGCAGCCACAAAAGACAAAAACAACAGTCAAGAAAAAACCATAACAAAAGAGGACAAAAAAAGAATAAAAGACAGAAACACAACACAAGACAAAAATGAAAGACATCCAGGTCACATAAAAACTCCCATAATGCACTTATTAAGCATATTCAGCTAACTTAGTTAAGTCAAACATTTGTTATAAAAGTGTCAGTTTGTGGAACCGCGGTAAAGGCGGAAACAAATGAGGAGCCGCCCAAATTTGCTGCACGTCGTGGTGTTCTTCACTCCGCGTCGTGGTGTTCTTGACTCCTGCTTCGTGGTGTTCTTCACTCCGCTTCGTAGTGTTCTTCACTCAGCTTCGTGGTGTTCTTCACTCAGCTTCGTTGTGTTCTTCACTCAGCGTCGTGGTGTTCTTCACTCAGCTTCGTGGTGTTCTTCACTCAGCGTCGTGGTGTTCTTCACTCAGCGTCGTGGTGTTCTTCACTCAGCTTCGTGGTGTTCTTCACTCAGCGTCGTGGTGTTCTTCACTCAGCGTCGGGGTGTTCTTCACTCAGCTTCGTGGTGTTCTTCACTCAGCTTCGTGGTGTTCTTCACTCCGGATCGTGGTGTTCTTGACTCCTGCTTCGTGGTGTTCTTCACTCCGCGTCGTGGTATTCTTCACTCAGCTTTGTGGTGTTCTTCACTCAGCTTCGTTGTGTTCTTCACTCAGCGTCGTGGTGTTCTTCACTCAGCTTCGTGGTGTTCTTCACTCAGCTTCGTGGCGTTCTTCACTCAGCTTCGTGGCGTTCTTCACTCCGCATCGTGGTGTTCTTGACTCCTGCTTCATGGTGTTCTTCACTCCGCTTCGTAGTGTTCTTGACTCCTGCTTCGTGGTGTTCTTGACTGCACTTCGTGGTGTTCTTGACTCCTGCTTTGTGGTGTTCTTCACTCAGCGTCGTGGTGTTCTTCACTCAGCTTCGTGGTGTTCTTCACTCTGCATCGTGGGGCTCTTCACTCCGTGTCATGGTATTCCTCAGTACCTCTATAAGCCTGGCACAGCACAGCCCGATGTATTTCATTACAATAAATGCAACATTTGAAAACAATCTACTGGATTCTGGATTTTATGTTTGCATATTATGTTATTATTTTAAATAAACCACTTCCAGGTTATTGGTTATTCTGTTTTCAGTCCAAATCATGGAGTAAATTAAAGTGTCCATCAATTATATAATATATAAATACTAAATCCTTAAATAAAAAATACGGCTTTCTTTGTTGGATTTTTCTGTGTGAGCATGTGTGTGTGTGTGTGTGTGTGTGTGTGTGCGCGTGTGTGCGTGCATGACACTCCAGGGGAAGTGATGTAGGGCCTTGTTACCTGTTGCTCTTCTGTCACCATGGTGACGGCTGCACCCAAAGGCCCGGGAGAACAGTGGCAGCAGTGACTCCGTAACATTCACAAATCCATCATCTGTAATGCCTGGACATGCAGAGAGCAGAGGTCACACCTCCTGACCCTGGTGACCCCAGTCTGAGTGTCATTGAGGCAGGCAGCTCAGCAACCCATCACAGCCAGGTCAGTGAGCATACGATTGAGCCAAGGACTTTCTACATGTTTAGTTTGGTGTTTTAACTGAACAGTCCAGTCCAATCACTACTACTCATCTTTGCAATAATAGAAAACATCTGCATGACTGAGATATACTGCAGGTCCAGGATCAATGCATTCAAAAAGGATTCAAAACAGATTTCTCAGTATAAACAACAATTCATCTGCTCTAAGTTGTGTTAGTTTAAGGTTCTGTTTTCATGACAGTTTGAATCAAATTGAATCTAGGAGAAATGCACTTCTAATGGCACACGGAGACAAAGCCTTAACTGCACCTCCGTGAACCTGGCCCCTCATCATGCCCAAATTGATATATAAAATATGTCAATCATTTATGCAACGTTTGTGCTGTTTTGTGCTCTACAAATATTAGTTCGTGCTGTTATCGTTCTTGAGATAATGATATTTTTATTGGTCAGATCTGGGGTCACCCTGTACTTTATAAAGTTCCAAAACAGGTAAAAATGTCAACCCCTTGATCTACACCTGTGATGTTTTGTGCTGTTAAGATTTCCGTTTGTGCTGGCTCGTTTTTTAAGTTATTACAAACTTTAGAGCCATGAGGTGTCCAGGCTTGTCTATAGTTGTCTATAATATCTCAAAAACAAAAACAGCCCAAACAAGGATTTTGACAGCACAAAACACCACAAACGATTGACATATTATTAATATAAATTTACGTTTAATGGGGGGCCAACTTCTCATAGCAGGAGAGGTGGACCTCATTCGAAACATCATTAGAATACTGTAGCCTGGGTGTACTGTGTTGCTGTGTTCAGCCTACTGTGTGACGTCTTAGAGATGATAACACTTGTCCCCCTCCTCAAACACTTTTTAATATACCTACAATAGTCAGAAAGAGAGTTCCACAGACTGTATTTAGTAATACAGGGCTAATGTATGGTGCTGTCACTACTGTCAGGCAATGTGGGCTGGATGGGAGTGGGACATTTTGGTGCTCGGTGTTCTGTATTTAGGGACAACCTATCCTGCCACAAATTGTCATTTGGGGAGTTTTCATCATTTGCGTATGTGTCATTTAAGATGGAGATACAACAATCTGCCATACTCTATATTGTTATGCTATAAATTCTTCAATACAAATGATAACATTGCAACCAGCAGGACACCTAGAGCTGACACACTGGTCACTAACACAATAGTTGGCGATGTTATTTATGGTCTAAGTTCTAGTACATGTAGCCTTGATTAACTACCAACTAGATGTTTTAAATCTGTGCTGAGCAGTGTGTTACCACAACTCACTAACTTAGTTAATGCCTCCCTTTAGACTAAATACAGATGCAGGCAAGGTCACGGTTTTAGTTCTGCTGGACCTTAGCCCTGCATTTCACACAGTGGATCATAGGATTTTACTACTTTTAGTTTATTTTTTTTACTTTATTTATTTGAACAGGGACAGTATACAATCTACATTAACCTCATAAAGGAGAGATGCATTGTACCAGGTTATAGCACTTGTGCTAACTTCCACCTGAAGTCCCTGGGCAGGCTGATGTCAACAGACAAAGTCTTACAAATAATAATACATTTTCCCCAAAACAGCATTAATTTGCAAATACACTCTTGCATACACACCAATTACAGTGCATTATGGGAACAGGTTTGTTTTAAAAGAAGTAATTTTTGGTCTGGTGTGAAAAAGTGTTAAAATATACACATGTGGTTGGCTCTGTACTATTCTATGGTCTGATGGCCACTCTCGATACAGCTAGAGAGGTTAAAAACCTGGGTGGAAATCTCGAGAAAGGCTCTTGAGTGGTTTGTGTCCTATTTTTAAGACATTGTGTTAAGATTAGTAGCTGTGTCTCGGACAGCATGGCATTGACCTGTGGGGTTTCCAAGGGGATACCATAGCCCCTGTTAAGGTTAAAATGGTTCAAAATAAGCAAAAGGCGCCATGGAGAAATGAAAGATTCGATCAGGGCACAGAAAAGGGAGTGCCGGAGAGCCGAACAAACATGTCAAAGCTCCAGGTTTATTTTAAGATTGAAATTGACATCTGTACCATTAACATAATATTGGGGGATACTGGGAAGCAGCTCAATGGATTTACTCAATACAATTGTTCTAGTTGGTAAAATTTTCATTTTCAAATGTAAATCCAAGGCAGATCTCTGTTTAGCACACTTTCAGAATAAAATGGATCAACAATATGAAATTGAAAAGACCATATCCATTAATAAAAACATGTCTACCAAAATCGTGAATTTAATAATGTAAACAATTTCACCAGGTTGACTTCAGTGGTTCTTAAACTTTGAAGAGTCAAATGGAACAAGTGCAAGCTTAAAATTGAGCCTGAAATAAGACAGCTGGCCCCTTCCCAATCCCTACAAATTTAGACAAACTAGTATAAAATAATCAAATATTCCAAAGGCAATAAAATGTGTATAAAAATAAAAACCCAAATATTTTCTAATAGATCAAATTTTTGAGAGCCAATAATAGAAAACAATAGAAAAAATATGTCAAGGACTTGTGTGTATGCATGTCTGTTCATCTTGTCTTTTTTTGTTTGTTAGTCTTGTCTTTGTCTTGTCTTAATTTTAGTCTTGAGTTATCGTTTTGTGAATGTATCGTGTGTGTTTTGTTTCTTTTTCAATGTTTGCTGTGACTGTTTGTGGTGAATTAATTAATACAAAAAAATATTTAATAAAAATACAAATATATATATATATATATATATATATATATATATATATATATATATATATATATATATATATGTATATATATATATATGTATATATATATATATATATATATATATGTATATATATATATATATATATATATATATATATATATACAAATAAATTAATAAATAAAATAAAAAAAATTAAAAAAAAGCTCCAGGTTTATTATGAAATTTACAAAGAAAAGCTATTCATGTTCAATCAGAGAAGTATTTCTCGGAAATAATTGCAAATTGCCATGGTAACTGTTTGCCACGGTTAGCAAACTCACAAACCCTCCAGTTTCATTTCCCCAAGTATTAATTTCTACATCTAGGTGCAATGAGTTTTCAAAGTTTTTTAGTGACATGGTCCAAGCCAGGGGTGGCCAACCCGCGGCTCGCGAGCCGCATGCGGCCCTTGGCCAATCAGAGTGCGGCTCTTTTCATGGTCATTCTTTAAATGCGGTGCCTTTTGGGTGTCATAAAATAAAAAATAAAAAATTTGAAAAAAAAAGAAAAAAAATATTTACTCCTAAAAACAAGACTGTATACTTTATGAAAAACGTAATGGTCACACTCAATATGCAACATTTTATATTTTGTCAAACTTGTCACAGTGTCGCTAGGAAGATGTCCACTGTGTTAACCACAGAAGTTTGTGACATTCCTTTGAAAAAGACAAGAATTACTAAAATGTGTTCATATATGGATTGTTTTCATATTTATGTACATTATTAATTACACAAACTTAAATAATCAATTCATTAATCAGTCCATTGATTGTATACATATGTCCACTGTTTTAAATAGGACTCCACTATGTTATTCAAATAAGGTCAACATAGTGGACACTAACACGGTGGACATTTTACAATAAAAAATGCTATTACTCTTGCATGTATTAGCATTATAGCAAACAAAATTTTGATAGTTGATGAGAAATGTACATTTTTACCCAAGAACATTTAGAAAATATATAATTTGATTGTTTTCTGAACAAAACAGGGTCAACATAGTGGACGCTTTATGATTGACCACACTACATCTACTTCCTAAAACGGCTAAAATTACATTTTTAAACACATAAAAAGGAAGAACCTTTACCACAATCGAATTTCCCTCCACTGGTTTGACATCACATCAGAAGCTAGAGTCAAGGAGAAGTGGGTGGAGCTTACTTGAAGGGACGTTCACTTAGGTTAACACAGTGGACAGTGAACCCAGGGACAAACATTAAACCAACATTTTAAACAATTAAAACAAAAATAAACAAAAATAACAATTCAGTATTTAAAATATTGTTTTGTTTTGATACAAGTATATATAAAAAAAATATTATTATTATTGTAATTTTTTTATTTTTGCAAATGAAATAGTGGAAACTACACTGGGGACAAGGCAAAATCACAAAAAACATAAAAACAAAACATTAAAAAAAGAATATACAGAAAAAAAAGAGGTAATATCCTTGATTATACTATAGACCACAGTTTGTATTTCACAATAAATATATATAAAGAAAAAAATATTTATATTTACAGAAAATACAGCTTGTTTCAGAGTGGGGACGCAAAAGGCACCGCATTTAAAGAATGAATATGCGGCTCTTTGCAAAAGAATTGGTACATGTTGCCCATAAACTGTAACAGTCTTTAAGAATCTTGACCAAAAATCCAACCATAGTCGTACAGACCCTGTTTTCCATACACACATGAATGAGAGTCTCTCTCTCCTTTTCGAGGCGGCGTGTAAAAGGTGCGCGTGCAGCAGCCTCGCTCAAAGCGGGATGTAGTTAAACAACAGTCAGGCAGATCGTGGCACTGGGATCAGCTTCTGTGCTTTAAGTTTCTGATTAGCCTACTCTTTATTTGATGAAAGTTGGCCTCATATTCACAGAAAAAGATTAAAATTAAGAAATAGAAAAAAGCGGAGCTCTAATGAAGCATATGGTGCGAAGCGCGACATCGTAACGCGGAAATACGCAAAGTCATTGACTTTTCTGTCATGTGTTGTAACTGTAACAAATGCAACATAAAACAGAATCTCAAACGTCCTCCAGAGGCTCCTGATTAAAGCTTATGAACTTTGTGCAGCCTAAAGTTCGTTCTCTGCACAGTCCAGTCAGGACCAGGCTGCGGGCACTGAGCGCACAGGCCAGGGGCGAACCAGAGGAGGGGGCTCAGTGGGCAGGGCCCCACACACAAATACACCAGCATTGAAAAAGAAAAAAAACAAGCAACAAAAACTATTCGAAATAATAATATTGTTAATAAATAGATCAAATGTTGTCCCAGTCAGAACAGAATAGCAGAAAATGTCAGTTTATTTAATATACATTTATTTCAATCTTGGTGAGGAGTAAAACTACCACAATTATTGAAAAGAAAAGAAAAAGGCCAGGCATAAAGTTATTGTTTATTATGATTAAATATAACAGTTACATTTAATCATATTAAACTACCGCACTCGGATTTCGCGAATGGTTGGTGCCTTTGTGGCTCTTCACAGGATCAAGGTTGAACATTTCGGCCCTTGGCCTCTGACCAGTTGGCCACCCCTGGTCCAAGCCATTAAAAACGCTATTAGCTCTTCAATACAAATGGTAACAGTGCAAACAGTAGTAGACCTAGAGCTGACACACTGATACCGGTCACTAACAAAAAAGTGGAAGATGTTATTTCTGGTCTGACCATATGTACATTCTGCCTGGATTAACTACCAACTAGATTTTTAAAGTCTGTGCTGAGCAGTTTGTCATAACCACTCACTGATTTAGTTAACACCTCACTCCAGACAAGAGTTTTCCCAAAGGCCTTAAAAACAGCTTTCATCAAGCCACTACTGAAGAAGAGTGGTCTTGATGCAAATCATGTTTTGACGTGTTCCAGTCGGGCTTTAGACCCTCCCACTGGACTGAGACGGCCTTGATCAAGGTGACTAACGACATCAGGCTAAATACAGATGCAGGCAAGGTCACAGTTTTAGTTCGGCTGGACCTTAGCGCTGCGTTTCACACAGTGGACCACAGGATCTTACTAGAGAGGTTGAAAACCTGGGTGGGAATCTCTGGAAAGGCTCTCGAGTGGTTCAGATCCTACCTTGAGGACCGAACTTACTATGTTGCGATGGGAAACTGTGTCTCAAACCAAATAGCATTGACCTGTGGGGTTCCCCAGGGGTCGATTCTGGGGCCCCTTTTGTTCAATCTGCATTTGCTTCCACTTGGTCAATTGATATCCAGTAACACTGTGTCCTATCACAATTACGCAGACGATACTCAGGCCTATGTTTCACTGACAGTGGGTGAACATGGGGTTGTAGATACAGTGTCATTGTATCATACAGATTAGTGTGTGGATGGAAAAAAAAAAATCCTCCAGTTAAATACAGATAAAACTGAGATAATTGTTAGGTTGTTATTGGTCATCTTGAAAATCTTTCACTGGGACCAAAAAATCTCGGGGTAATCATGGACTCAGACCTGAATTTTAACAGTCATATTAACTTAACATCAGCGGCCTATTACAATCTAAAAAACATTGCTAAAATGAAAAACATAGTGTCTAAACCGGACTTGAAGAGTGTTGTGGTATGATCCATCCATCCATCCATCTTCTGCCCCTTGTCCGTTGCCGTGTCGTGAGGGCAGCTGTTGGAGCTGCACCAGCCCCTATGGCTCCTCCTGCAGGTGTTGGGTCCACAGAAGGACGGCCTCATGGTTCTAACCGGGCCTGTTGGTCTCTCATAAGGGGCTTCTGAACCGCTCTTTGTCTGACCCGTCACCTAGGACCTGTTTGCCCTGGGAGACCCTACCAGGGGCACGAAGCCCCCGACAACAGAGCCCCCAGGATCATTCGGGTGCTCAAACCCCTCCACCACGTTATGGTGGCGGTTCGAGTAGGGGGTTGTGGTATGAAAGCTGTCTAAATGTTGTAACTAATGGTGAGGAACTTGTAGACACCATATAAGCCTATATTACTGTTCTTTAAGTCTGTGTTATAGTGTAAGAGGTTCATAATCACTATGTTAAGGTAAAAGATTGGTCCGTAACTTTGACCAATCACAAGCCAAGAGTAGGCGCGAGCAATAGATCATCATTTTGACATCTCAAGCTCTGAATCCGGTGTAGCCAAGAGTTATGCTCAATGACGTGAGACTTTCTCAGCATGACAACGGTAAGGAATAGGTAGCAATGTTCAAAAGGTTATGTTTGGGGATCTCTGTGTTTGTGTCCCAGGCCGCAGAAGGCTCAGCATGTGTGTCCAGGACAGGGCGCTGGAGGAGGCTTCTGTGTGCCGCTCTGTTTGGGATCAGCCTGGTCGGTGCCGGTGTCCTGAGCTGGTACTTCCTGGGTGAGTATGGCCTTTACTGTTAAAGTCAATGAAACCTTAGTCTTCATTGGTCTTGGCTGACTATAGGGTATACTGTATTAGGTCATTGGCTAGCTTTTCTATCGTGAAGATTCGTTCCAGGAAATCAGACATTTCTTTACATATTCTAATACTATATAAAACCGCCATGGTCAAATAAAATTTCCACACGCAGAAACCCTGCAGATTTTGAGAAATTCGAGTGTGAAATGGGAACTATTTTCTTCTGTCACGTATGATTTTTTAGGGTCACCTGACCTAATTCTGACCAATCAGCGCATCGCGTTGCCGCCACAAGCCGGAAGCAAACACTTCCAGCCGCGAGCGACACAGACAGTGCCGCTGTTAGCAACTATCAAAATGAAAATCCTGCTTTCTGAAGGCAAACTTTAGATTTCTGCAGCGAGAACAACTCGAGCAGCGTGGCCAACATTCACGAAGATCGCAAAAGAGTGGATATCGCCCATAGACCTGTTATAATCTCTGGACAATGAACAATGAACTGGAAACTTCCCGCAAACTCCTCAAAGACATCGACAGATCTTTGCCAGGCAAAGACTCCAGGTGGTTGTCCTACTCGTGAGTACATTCTTATATATTGTTTAGCCTAATGCCAATGAAAAAAATAATAATAAAGCTCAGTAGTGTCATGATTCTGCTTAGTTAGTCATTGTTTACGTCCTGATTCACTCCCTGCTCCTTGATTTGGCCCGTTCCTGTTTCCCTGCCTGCCCAGTTTTCCCTTGTCAAGTCGGGGGAGGTTATATAAACTCCCTCAGTTCAGTCAGTGTCTTGCTTTGTCAACCTGTTAAGAGAGACTTTGAGCTCTGTGAAGTTATTGAGAGATTCTGATTCTGCTTGTAAAAGATCTGCTTTCCTTTCCTGCCTTATATAATAAACAAGTCGTATTGGGGATATTTTTTTTATCCTTTGTTGTTCCGTTTGCCCTATTATTCAGTCTTATTCAGATATTTCAGTTTCCGTCTACTCCTTCCTGCGTTGCATTTGAGTTCTAAGATACCGGTGACAGTACAATCTAGCCACATATGGACTCAGCATCACAGAGGGAGAGCCCAATGGAGCGGCTAGACAGACTAGAGAAGTGTTTGAAGCGACATCAGGCTCAGTTAGTATCTGCTACTTCTGATGTTCGTCAGTCAGTTTCAGCTAATGATCAAGCCATTGCTACTCTGTCTGCTCAGATCCAACAGCTGACGGGTACTCTCACTCAGTTAGTCACTGCTGTTGCTCCCAATCCAGCACCAGCTCCGCCACCTGCTGATCTTGCTCCTCCATTACCTGTTTCTGAACCTCGAGTGGGGGTTACACCCCGCCATTCCGACACACCGCTAATCCGACATTGAGTTCTAATTGTCGGAATTGCGGTGTTTCCATTTATCATCAAACGTCCCGCCACTCCGACAATTTTTTTCACCCTTTGTCGGAGTGGTGACACCTTTATCTTTTATGCAACGTGCCGCTATTCCGACACACAAGATAATTATCAACAATTATTATTGTTTTACGTTTTGCCTGATGAATGAAGAGACCATGCCTGTGCGTCTCCCCTGATCGTTGGTACGTGTTTGTTTTTTTGTTTTTTTGTCTACTTGTCTTTCGCATCGTTCTCATAACTCATAACATCAGCTGCTTAAGTTGTTCTTCCTCCTGCGGTGGTTCCTCCTGATGTTTGGGAGCGAGTCCCTAAACACTCCGCTGGAGAACCCGACTGTTATATCATTATTTGTCCCGAATTTCCGCGCGTTTGTGGACAAAGAAAGAATGCATGTGGGAATGCATCTCCCACGCCGCCTTGGCTATAACATGGATACGTGTTAAGGCTTATTTACAACTTTTGACATGTAAAACAAGCGTGATGAGCGCAGCAGGTGGAGACAGGCCTGTTGTTGTGGATTACGAAAAATAAGTTGGAGCTAATGATGGACCAGACGAGTGAGAGTCATGGATAAAGAGGTGAAGAGTTCTACACAGATGATGGAGTGCACAGTGAGTGTTTTGATGCTGATTCTGTGGAGTAAAGTCTGGCTGAATGTGCCGCTGTTGCACAGACTCATGTGACATAAAGCGCGTGTGTTTATTGCTATTGTTTGTCTTGATAGATTCAGCGTTTGCCCGTGTCACACAGTGACAGGAGCATATGACTTAGTTTAGGGTTGAACTGGTGCGCCTGCACCCCCCCAAATACGCACACCCATGCGCGCTGCTTTGTTGTTTTCGGACAGTGTTTTGAACGAAGGGGGGCGCGTGGCTCGGTCAGCGCTGTGAGCGGCGCGTGCGCTTGTCTTAAAGCCTTGAACGACAGCTCCAGTGTCTGAGTGGAAAACGTCCAACAGTGCGCGGCGTATTAACCGCGGACTTCAGCGCTTTGTTGTAAAATACAGACTAGCTGCACCTGTCCCTGCCTTTGCCCAAAACCATTTCACGAGCCTCTGCACCCCTGGGCCGACAGCGGGGATGAACAGGGAAGGTGGCGTTGACAGAAGGCAAACAGATACGCTCAAAATGATTGTCGGAATAGCGGTACCAAAAAGTGTCGGATTGGCGGGGTGTCGGAATGACGGTGTGTCGGGATGGCGGGGTGTCGGGATAGCGGGGTGTCGGAATGGCGGGGTGTCGGAATGACGGTCCGTCCCCTCGAGGGGGTACTCCAGAGCGCTATGGTGGTGACCCTGAAGGATGTAATCCTTTTCTGACAAACTGCTCCATACTCTTTGCCCTACAACCACATACATTTTCCACCGAGAGAGCCAAAGTGGCTTTTGCCATTAATCATCTTACTGAAAGGGCTCGGTTGTGGGGAACTGCTGGGTGGGAGCGACAAACACCTGCTTGTGCCTCCTTCCAGGCCTTTGCGGATGATTTTCGTAAAGTATTCGGTGAAACCTCGTCTGGTCTAGATGCAGCGGGAGGTGCCCGCACTGTTTCTGATTATTCAATTGATTTCCGGACCCGGGCCCTTCAGAGCCAGTGGAATGCCGCTGCCCAAACTGATGCCTATCTCCTGGGTCTGAATGACTACATCAAAGATGAGCTGGTTTCACATGACCTTCCCTCATCTCTTGATAAATTGATAGAGCTTGCCACCAAATTGGATCGCCGTATTCAAGCCCGGCAGCAAGAAAAAAGGCACAAATTGTCTGAGCAACGTCCTGTTCCACGACCACATCCTTCTGTAGACATTGTAAACCATGTTCCGGCTCCTCACGATAGGGGTCCAGAGCCTATGCAGGTGGGTCGAACCAGCCTTTCGCCTGAGGAGCGAGAACGTCGTTGTCGGGGAAATCCATTACGTTTCCAGATGTCTGGTAAAAGGGGCAAGCTCATCAGTAGAAGGGGGAGTACTGATGAGTCTTTCCACCACACCATCCCCTGTCAAACGACCCCACTTCCAGACTCGTCTATTGCTCAAAAGTGGTACTCACACCCTGGCTAGTTTAATAGACTCTGGATCTGATATTTGCCTTTTGGATGAAAATCAGGCCCAGCAATTAGAGCTCAAATGTGTTCCTCTTTCAGTATCTGTTCCTGCTAATGCTCTGGATGGCAGACTCCTGCGTACTATCACACATCGCACTGTTCCTGTTCATCTGATACTGGCTGGCAGTCACCATGAGACTGTCCAGGTTCACATCCTGAAGACTCCACAACATCCTGTTATTCTGGGTATCCATTGGCTTCTCCGACATAACCCCCATATCGACTGGTCTACATGTTCCATTATCAGTTGGAGTCCGTACTGTCACCAGATCTGCCTGAAACGAGCTATAACAGCTCTGCTACGCAATGACACCTCTGGCCCTCCGTCTGATCTTCAGGGGGTGCCGGAGGAGTATCATGACCTCCAAGAAGTGTTCAGTGAGACTAGGGCTACCTCACTTCTAGGGGTGGGCGATATGGCAAAAATAGAATATCACGATTTTTGAATTATAACCTTACGATTTCGATTTTATCACGATTTTTTATGACAAAATTACTCACTGAAGAAGAAAAATACTACACTAATTTATTCAACTTTGTGATAATCAACACAGCAATAATAGACGTGGACCTAAAGCAAACTCACTTTATAAATGAAAAACCCAATAAAACTCCAGATAATAAAATTAAGTAGAAGTAAGTTAAAGAGTAAGTTTGGCAAATGCTTGTTCTTAGTGTCTGTTGCTGTTTGGCATTTTTTCTGAGACATTTCTCTCATGACGTCAAGCTGCTGTAAATATAACGCATTAGCGTCTGACATTGCGTGGCAGAAAGTTAGCTGCTTGGGTTTGCTTCACTGACTGAAAAGAGTCAACTTTGCTGAAGTGCATAAAACCGTGATAAAACGATCCCACAAAAATAACAGATCGTCAGCTCTGGAGATCGTAAGACGGTCTAATATCGTCATATCGCCCAGCCCTACTCACTTCCTCCACATCGTTCATACGATTGTAGTGTTGATCTGCTACCTGGAACATCACCTCCTCGTGGTCGTATTTACTCCCTGTTTGGACCTGAAAGGGAAGCGATGAAGAAGTATGTCAATGAGTCTCTGGCTGCAGGCTTAATCAGGCCCTCCTCATCTCCCGGGGGTGCCGGCTTCTCCTTTGTTGAGAAGAAAGATAAGACGCTCAGGCCGTGCATCGACTACAGAGGGCTTAACAACATCACCATCAAGAACCGCTATCCTCTTCCGCTCATCTCATCAGCATTTGAACTCCCGCAGGATGCCATCATTTTTACTAGACTCGACTTACGCAATGCTTACCATTTGGTCCAAATTCGGGAAGGGGATGAGTGGAAGACCGCTTTTAACACTCCGACGGGACACTACGGGTATCTGGTTATGCCATTCGGTCTCACCAACGCTCCCGCAGTTTTCCAGGCCCTGGTTAATGATGTTCTCCGTAACATGTTAAACCAGTATGTTTTTGTTTACATCGACGACATTCTGGTTTTCTCAAAGTCCAAGGAAGAACACGTTCATCACGTCCAGTCCGTCCTGCAACGCCTGCTTGCGAACTCACTGTTCAAGGCAGAAAAGTGTGAGTTCCATACCCCATCTGTTGCTTTCCTGGGTTATGTCATTGGTCAGGGAAGCATTTCCATGGACCCCGCCAAGGTAGGCGGTTGCTTCCTGGCCTGTTCCTGAGTCCTGTAAGATGTTACAGCGCTTCCTAGGGTTAGCAAACTTTTACCGAAAGTTCATCCGGGGTTACAGTTCGGTTGCTGCTCCACACACAGCACTTACCTCCTCCAAAGTACCCTACAAGTGGTCTTCAGAGGCGGAGGAGGCTTTTAAGTCACTAAAGAAACGTTTCACCTCTGCCCCCATTCTCAGAGTTCCAGATCCTGAAAGGCAGTTTGTGGTGGAAGTCGACGCTTCCGAGTGGGGGGCAGTTTTGTCTCAACGAGCACTTGATGATCAGAGGCTACACCCCTGCGCCTTCTACTCTCGGCGTTTAACATCGGCAGAGAGGAACTATGACATTGGTAATTGGGAACTATTGGCAGTTAAAATGGCCTGGGAGGAGTGGAGACACTGGCTCGAAGGCAGCAAGGAGCCATTTCTGGTTTGGACCGATCACAAGAATCTGGAATATCTTCAATCTGCAAAACGCCTCAAGTTTAGGCAGGCCCGGTGGGCTCTGTTTCTCGGATCGAGGCCCCAAATTTACCTCCGTTTTCTGGCGGGAGTTCTGTTTGCTTCTAGGAGCCACTGTCAGCTTGTCGTCAGGATACCATCCTCAATCTAATGGCCAAACCGAAAGAATTAACCAACAGAGGGAAACCATTTTGCGTTGTATGGCTTCAAGAAATACGTTGTCCTGGTCCCGACAATTACTGTGGGTCGAGTACTCGCATAACACTCTGCAAAGTTCTGCCACAGGCCTCTCACCATTTCAATGTGCTTGTGGGTATCAGCAACCCTTATTTCAATCCCAGGAGAAAGAAGCATCTTGTCCATCTGTTCAGGCCTTCATCAAACGCTGCTATAGAACCTGGAAACAGGCACAGAAAGCCCTGCTCCATTCAGGGCTTTCACCGCCGCTCTGAGGCTCCTGCATACCAAGTTGGCGATATGGTTTGGCTTTCCACAAAGGATCTCCCTCTTAGAGTGGTGTCCAAGAAACTTGCTCCTAAATGTATTGGTCCTTTTGAAATTGAGAAGATGGTCAACCCAGTGGCGGTGCGCCTCAAGTTACCCAGGGCCATGCGTATTAATGCCACTTTCCATGTCTCGAGGACTCAGAGGACTCTAATACTTAGTCGACTGGGAGGGGTATGGTCCAGAGCAGCGTTGTTGGGTGCCTGCCAGGTTTATCTTGGACCTTCTTCTCATTCGAGCTTTCCATGAGCAACATCCGGACCAACCTTCTGCGGCCGTCACTCCGGTGGCCTCGGAGGAAAAGCTTGGCGACAATGGTTCTGTGGATGGATCGAGTAGTGGCTCTCCTATCTGTTCTGAGCATTCTGAGGAATTCTTGAAGGAAAGGGTTGCTCTTGGTGTTGATTAACTTTTGCTCCGCACCTGTGGCTGTACCTTGTTCCTGTAAATAACAATCTATTGTTCTTGAGCATTCAGTTAAAGAAACAATGAAATGACTTGGAGGCACACACATTCAAGAGATTGCAGACCCTGGTTGTGTGGGATGTACAGTGCCTCCACATCCATCGTAACCAAGAGTGCATCACCTATATTGCCAATCTTTTGTAGTTTTGCCAGTACCTCTGTGGTGTCTATATGTAAGAAGGCAACGTTTGAACAAAAGGTTTGATAAAATGATGAGGCTGGTTCAGTTACAGTCTCATCCACTGATAATAGGCCTTACTTGGGGGGTTGTCAAGGCTCTTGTGGAGTTTGGGTAACATGTAGAAGGATGCTACCCGGTGTTTAGGTGATAAGTCAGTTATGCACTTATTGTCTTTCGCATTGTTTAATAATTCGTGAATAGTGTTTGGACTTGTGGAGCTGTCTCATAGCTTCTTGGACATATGTGACCGATCACAGAAAGTACGGACACATATTATGAATATGACTCATCTTTCACCCAAATGAAAGTCTGCCTGCTTAACGATAATATTGTCATTATTCCGCAGCCATTGGACGGCCTGAGAATCACCTTGTGTTCAATTATAATGACAGTTTCTAGTTGGTCTTTCCTGGAATCATTTTTCAACTTCATAAGTTACTTTTTGGTGAGGGCATTTAGACAAGCGTTATTATTAATTGGGAAAGATTTGGATTTGAAAGGAGAAGGAGAAGAATCATGTTCAACCTGGGACGTAGTGGTATATTTAAAGTTCTGGCTGTACCAGGCCTTGAGGTGGAGATTGTCACTGGTCGCTGTCCTCACTCTCCCTCTCCTGGTCAACGTCCTCACCCTCCTGGCCATCCACATGCTGCTGTTTGTCTGGCCAAAGATTCTCGTCCACATCACAGCGTATAATTCTCCCTCGCGATGCAACGGGGGAAGAAACGGCGTGCATGTCACAGCCATCCCCTACACTGATCTCCTGTAATATCCTCACACGCAGCAGGGACGCTGCGGGACCAGCTGCAGGGACCGCTAATCTTGAGCCCAATACAGTCTCTACCTCCAAGCGGAGAAAAACTCCTCAATGGGATTGAGGAAAGGAGAGTAAGGTGGTAGGAACACCATGACCATCCTTGGATGAGTAGTGAACCAGTCCCTGATGAGCGGGCCACGGTGGAAATTTACATTGTCCCGTACAATGACATATTTTGATATGACCCCTTTCATTTTCAGGGATCAAATCAAAATGGAGGTGGTCCAAGAAGATGAGAAGCTTCTGTGGGTTGTATAGACCAAGACTGGGGATGTGAGTGCAGAGGTACTACAGGGGGTATTTGACAGAGAGGGGAGGGGGAAAAATCATCAATGCTAGTCACTTACTGAAATGTTACACTAAAACCCACAGTATTGGATAGATTTACATAGGAGGCACTAATTGCAGCTCTTTGACCCTTTTTCTTATTGTATGTTATATTCTTTAAAATATGGATTATAATGATAATTGCATCATACAGTAAACTGCAGTTTTAGTCAAAATGTTATAAATCAAATACTTTCATACCTGGATTACCTGGATACACAAATCAGGTAAAGTGGGTACTGAAGACAAAAATGTTTGGGAACCACTGCTTAATTGTAAAAAGGTTATAATGATGGACAACCAGTAACTGACTTACATGTAAATACGGGTACCGCAGTGCTTTCACTCTATCAGAGTTCCTCTCAAATGGTACCCTGTAAATTTGCTTCATTGTCATGTGACGCTTCTTCAATATCCGCTCTATTGAGGCTTTGGAATATGGCATTGTCTTGTAGGACTACAGCGTGGATCTGTCTCAATGTAACGGCATTATTGGCCATCGCCATGTTACTCTTGTTCTTGTTGTACATTGAGAAGTTTTCCTCTGCCACCCCTGCAAGATTGTCGTCCAATCCTAGACATAGGATTATATTATATTATATATTTCTTGCTGTATGCACACAGTGTCCTGTCCTATACAACATATAATTCCATCATTGACTGGCTACATACCTGTTTTCCCTGCAAAAGGTTTGGATGATGGAGGAGACTGTAGAGCAAGGCACATTAGGCTGCACTCGTCGACCTGCCTCCACCATTATGAGGCCACCCTAGGCAGGAGGTCGATGATCGACTTTGTAGTTGTGTCATCTGATCTCTGGCCGTGTGTCTCGGACACTCGGGTGAAGAGAGGGGCTGAGCTGTCAACCGATCACCACCTGGTGGTGAGCTGGATCCGCTGGCAGGGGAAGAAGCCGGTCAGACCTGGCAGGCCCAAACGTGTTGTGAGGGTCTGTTGTGAACATCTGGAGGATCCCTCTGTCAGTAGGGTCTTCAACTCCCACCTCCGGAAGAGCTTCACCCAGATTCCAAGGGAGGTTGGAGACATGGAGTCCGAGTGGACCATGTTCTCCTCCTCCATTGTCGATGCGTGCTGCAGCTCGTGCAGTCGCAGAGGCAAAAACTCGGGGCTTGGAGGAGTTTGAAGAAAGCCATGGAGGAGGACTATCGGTCGGCCTCAAAGAGATTCTGGCAAACCATCCGGCGCCTCAGGAGGGGGAAGCAGTGCTTCACCAACACTGTTTTCAGTGCGGGTGGGGGGCTGCTGACCTCAACTGGGGATGTCGTCGGGCGGAAGTCACCAAGGTGGTTAGAAAGCTCCTCGGTGGCAAGGGCCCAGGGGTGGATGAGATTCGTCCTGAGTACCTTAAGTCTCTGGATGTTGTAGGGCTGTCTTGGCTGACACGCCTCTGCAACATTGCGTGGCGGTTGGGGACAGTGCCTCTGGATTGGCAGACCGGGGTGGTGGTCCCTCTCTCCAATTACAGAGGGATCACACTCCTCAGCCTCCCTGGTAAGGTCTACTCCAGGGTGCTGGAGAGGAGGATCCGGCCAATAGTCAAACCTCGGATCCAGGAGGAACAATGCGGTTTTTGTCCCGGTCGTGGAACACTGGACCAGCTCTATACACTTCATCGGGTGCTCGAGGGTTTGTGGGAGTTCGCCCAACCAGTCCACATGTGTTTTGTGGATCTGGAGAAAGCGTTTGACCGTGTCCCTCGTGGTGCCCTGTGGGGGGTGCTCTGGGAGTATGGGGTCCGGGGCCCTCAACTAAGGGCTGTCCGTTCCCTGTATGATCGCAGCAGGAGCTTGGTTCGCATTGCCGGCAGTAAGTCAGACCTGTTCCTGGTGCGTGTTGGTCTCCGCCAGGGCTGCCCTTTGTCACCAGTTCTGTTCATTACCTATATGGACAGAATTTCTAGGCGCAGCCAGGGGCCGGAGGGTGTCCGGTTTGGGAACCTCAGAATCTCATCTCTGCTGTTTGCAGACGATGTTGTTCTGTTGGCTTCATCAAATCAGGACCTCCAGCATGGGGGTGGTAGCATCATGCTTTGGGGGTGTTTTTCTGCACATGGGACAGGGCGACTGCACTGTATTAAGGAGAGGATGACCGGGGCCATGTATTGGGAGATTTTGGGGAACAACCTCCTCCCCTCAGTTAGAGCATTGAAGATGGGTCGAGGCTGGGTCTTCCAACATGACAATGACCCGAAGCACACAGCCAGGATAACCAAGGAGTGGCTCTGTAAGAAGCATATCAAGGTTCTGGCGTGGCCTAGCCAGTCTCCAGACCTAAACCCAATAGAGAATCTTTGGAGGGAGCTCAAACTCTGTGTTTCTCAGCGACAGCCCAGAAACCTGACTGATCTAGAGAAGATCTGTGTGGAGGAGTGGGCCAAAATCCCTCCTGCAGTGTGTGCAAACCTGGTGAAAAACTACAGGAAACGTTTGACCTCTGTAATTGCAAACAAAGGCTACTGTACCAAATATTAACATTGATTTTCTCAGGTGTTCAAATACTTATTTGCAGCTGTTTCATACAAATAAATAGTTAACAAATCATACATTGTGATTTCTGTTTTTTTTTTTTTAGATTTTGTCCCTCACAGTGGACATGCACCTACGATGACAATTTCAGACCCTCCATAATTTCTAAGTGGGAGAACTTGCAAAATAGCAGGGTGTTCAAATACTTATTTTCCTCACTGTATATATATATATATATATATATATATATATATATATATATATATATATATATATATATATATATTTACAGCCTATAGGCTGATCAGAGTGGACCAATGGTGTAACAGGTCAGAGTAAGTATTAAATTATCAAGATGAAAAGATGAAATGTACAGATACATAGGATGCCATGGACAAGGACATCACCATATTAGATGATAGGTTATCTAGAAGGAACACAATGATGTAATGCTCGCTGAATATAGGTCCATGAGAGATTTCTGAAACACTGCTCCTCACAAACGTCAGATTATTGTCACCATGGGGTGATTGATGTGTTTATTCGGTTGGGACAGTGCATGTTAATGAACACACATTAGACTCATGGATGTAAACACGCCTTGTGGGATTGAAGCCATGGGTACTGCGTGTGGAGGCAGGAGAGGCATGTGCAGGAGTGGCAGTAGTACACCTCCTCTATAGAAACCTCTCACTTGACCTGTATGTGTGTGTTGTTGCAGAGTATCGCGTGTGGAAGCAGGAGAGGCGTGTGCAGCAGCAGTACACCTCCTCTGTGCTGGTCCTAAACAGACGGTACTCTCCAGAGCTGACCTACTGCAGCAGCCGTGCCTTCAGGACACAGGCCCATAGTGCACAGCTCATGGTCAGTCAGTCTCTCTCCAATGATCAGTCTTTGTCAATGTAAAGCCAAACTGATGACAATATGTTCTTATAGTCAGACCGGCCGGCCAGCAGGAAGACCGAGCCAAAAACTGTTTAACTGTTTAAATCAGCTGACTAGACACACCACAGCAACACCATGATACACTGGTGGCTCGTGGTCCTTCAAACAGGGGAGGCTCATGATACTTTCTGTTCATTATCATGGCCCTGCATAAACCCGTACCAACATTATACCCTAGATTTTTACATGCGGCCTTTTGTACAAACAGGATTTATTTATTTAGACTTTTGAATCATAGTTAAATGTTAATATTTCGGGGGAAATGTACTACTCCTACATCAGCAACTAAACCAAGTCCAAACAGTATCTACAACGCTAACCGGGTTTGATCTGGAACAAAACAAAACTAGGACTAAACAAAGTAAGTGGGATTAAAAGTAAGAAAGTAAGTGCTTCAGTTGTCATTGTACAATTGTACAACGGAATCACGTTCGGGTGTTGAGTTAGTCCTGAGCCGCTGCGACTGAGCACATCGCCACTATGGGCCCATCTGACCAGCATGTTTTTGGAGTTCAGGGATCAGTCTGGCTCGTGCCAGGCTAGGCTAGCCCCACTTAAACCGTATTTACAGCCAAGAGTGAAAAAAAAAGATCTGGGGTTAATAAAAGTGTAAATGATTGGGAGGTCTTTCATCTCCTCCTGGTGCCTCTGGCCAGAAAACCACAATTGCAACTTTCCCTGCACCGGGTCGGAGCCACCAAGAATGGTGGAATTATGAAGAAGCTAACAGGCTAACAGGCAAAGCTAACTGCACACTAGCCCCGCTTAAATATTATTTACAGAAACCGCAACATGCTACAACCCTTGCAGTGGCGCTTTTGGCCTCTAGTGGCATGAGTTACTCAGTACTGCTTTAACTCTCTCTTGTGGATTTATTATGACATTTAATACCCACATTTGAAAAGTAAACATAAATCTTTTAGTGAAATTTTAGGGGAAGTTGAGCTTTGCTTTTAGTCAATGAGGAGCCACCATTGTAATAATGAACCCCTATGCATTCCCATAAAGAAAAATAGATAAGCTTCTTATCAATCAAGAGAGAGGAGTAATTAAAAAATATCTTTACCTTTAGTGAGAACCAGAGTTTTGTGCTCTTTCCACAGCTCCAGCAGGCCATAAACGCCTCGGCCCTGTCCCCATACTTCAACCAGTCCACCGTGCTGGCCTTTGAGTAAGTCTGCACCTTTACACACGTGGACTAATGACTATTATCTCGCATGGGCCATTTTACATGCAGTCCTTGGAATGAAATGATTAGGCCATGGACTCTTTCAAACAAAGGACCCGTTTTGAAAGTATATATTGAAGAGCATTAAGAGAGACATATGAATAGCTAAACCTACTGAAGAGTGTTTATAGATGTCTAAACTACAGGGTCCTCAGGTTTTATGTAGAGTAAGGACTGCACAATATATTACCAAACTGTTATTGCAGTAATATTCATATTGTACGAAGCGATAATATCAAAAAATCATTCTGACTGAAGCTGGAAAGGGTAATGTATGTCTAGTAAGTAGGCCTAAGTAGGCCTGTCACGATATATTGAGGCAGGAAAATATCTCAATAAACAGTAATATTGAAGACCACTTGATGCCACTGAAACTTAAAAGGTGTAAATCTCAGGAATCCCTTGTTCTAAAAACACATGTACTGACATGTCTTTTATAACACACGAGTTGCAGCAGTAAGTTGTAAACAATATACCATGGTCCCCGTGGTGGTAGTCTCTGGCGTGTGAATTGTTTTCTCACAGTCGTCTTTTTATTTCAAGTGCTTTGGGTGCAAGTCACAAAGAGTCACAAAGAAGTTCGTACACTTAATAATAATATGTTTTATGCAACAAGTCTGCGCCATCAGCTCCTCCGACCACCACCACCAACCACCCACTCACTCACTGCATTCACCAGGCTTCCTGGTGTTCCCAAATGGTCTCCCATCCAAGTACCGACCAGGCCCTTCCTGCTTAGATGGTCACTTATCATTGATAAAACAGTGCACAAAATTAGAGCGAGGAAACTAAATTTCATGAGTTCAATGACTCAAAAACACAGTAGGAAAGCTCTCCTTCCAATATTCAGCTGATTGGCTGACCCGTCGGTAACGCTCGGCCAATCAAAGTACTTCTAGTGCGGCGACAGGGAGACACCAATTTGACAAACGCAGTTGACCAAAACTGGCTTCGACAACCTGCTCCACCACAAACTCCCGACTGGATATTATCGCATTGGTGTGAAAAGTCTTTGACACTCAAAAAGTGACACTATTCACCTCATTCTCCCCGGCCCACTTCTGCTGGCAGGACAATTCCGATGTCCGTTCATTAAGCAGAGGACGAGGGGAAATATTTGCAGCTAAAATATGATGACAGTAAATTGATTTGTGT
Source organism: Proterorhinus semilunaris (assembly GCA_021464625.1). Classification (NCBI taxonomy): domain Eukaryota; kingdom Metazoa; phylum Chordata; class Actinopteri; order Gobiiformes; family Gobiidae; genus Proterorhinus; species Proterorhinus semilunaris. The sequence goes on along the minus strand of CM038349.1, from coordinate 41,931,197 downwards.
AAAATGTCCAATGTTCATTTGCACCAACAAAGTCAACACATCACTGTTTCTCTGCGTGGCCTAAAAACACTGTTGTATTTTTGTAGAACTGATTTTCTCTTGACCAGTCCTGTGTAAACGAACAGGAGTGAAGGGGCGGGCGTCCACGCAAACGTCCAGAATAAGATGAATCGTGTTGACATCTGTCCATTTCATGATCTCAACTCAGGGAAAAACTCTGGCCACATTTCTGCTATGTTGCTGTGACATGGTGGACAGAAGCTTTTACTAAAACGTGACTTTTTTTTGAATGTTACATTTAATCAACAATTTTGAGCAATTACTGTTTTCAAATAGAACGGCCATCTTGGATTTCCAACAAACAAACAAAGTGTTAATGAAGTGGTTAGACTATTTTAACATACTTTTACATCTGTAAATATATTATATTTATTTGAACAGGGACAGTGTACAATATACATTAGCCTCAGAAAGGAGAGATGCATTGTACCAGGTTATAGCACTTGTGCTAATTTCCACCTGCAGTCCCTGGGCCTATTGTACATGTTTTTAGTGGTAGGGGAAACCGGAGTACCCGGAGGAAACCTACGCAGACACGGGGAGAACATGCAAACTCCACACAGAGTTCCAGGTGGGAATCGAACCCGGACCTTCTAGCTGTGAAGCACGAGCGCTAACCACTGTGCTACCGTGCCGCCATCTACACACCGACTTTTTTCAAATTTTACAACGAGAATATAGAAATCATTGATGCTGACAAAAACGTATTGGATGAGGTCCAACACCTAATCTACTAAGCTTAAAAACCTTTGTCTGAAACAAAAACACCTCTGTTTCTCATGAGGAACACCATTATAGCCTGGATTAAAAAGTCTGTTGTTTCGTGTTTGGACGTTGATGTATTGTGCATTTCCAGGAGCGGCAGCCTGGTGGTGCTGTTCTGGCTGCTCTTGAGTGTCCCCAGCAGCCACGTGTCCCGGGTCGGTGTGGAGGTGGTCACGCAGAGCCTGCAGCAGGGGCTAAGGCACTACATGTCCCAGAGCGGAGGTCCAGACTCCTACCTGCTGTCCCTGGCCTCCCTCCAAGTCACCAGTGGGTCCCCGTGTTCATGACACGCAAACACGCAAACACGCAAACACATACATGGGGAAAAAGGTTCTGTTTCAACAGAACACGCACATTCTATGATTAATGAACTCAAACGAGACACTTTTTTGCAGTGCACATACTGTATGATTGATAAATATATTGATTAAACACATTTTGTTTTGGAACTGTAGTTTTATAGTAATGGCTTCAGTTTCATCACAGAGTAGACAGAGACAGTAAAGGATTTGTACTAGTGGTGGGACTCGATTAAAATGTCTTAATCGAGTTAATTCCAGGTCTGTAATTAATGAATCGCAATGAATCGCATTTTAATCGAATACCAAAAACAAACATTTTTAGCACCTAAATTATTCAATAACGATATTTCTTGTTGTTAATCTAAATAGTTATTCAAGTAACCGATGCAAAGTGCATTTATAGCTCTTTAGCTTTCAAGTGTTTTAGGAACTCTGATCACTCATGTAACTTGTAGAGTACATTAAACAGTAATAGTAATGCCACATTTATATAAAAGCAAAACATAAATAAAGCTAAAGCACCTTTAAGTGTCTAATCCATCCACTGCGGGAGTGGCTTAATGTTTCACACCAGAGTGGGCTGGCCTGAGCCACTGGGAACATCTGTGTTTAACATGTTTTGCATTGAGATGGTATTTTAGACTTGAGTAACCACGGTGGAATAGGAACTATTTTTTGCAGTACGCTTGTCTATCGCCCCATCAGGACGTTTTTAAAACAAAACTGAGTGAACGGGCGAGTGAAGCGCCTTCGTAATTGCCTCTAATTTTTACATATTGTGAAATACCAAATCAGGTTCTGTACTTTAGAAGGTACTGTCTTCTATTTGAAAAAAAGAGTACACATATAATTACACTATTGATTTTTAAATATAGATTTTAAACTTGTATTGACCTTTTATAGAGCATTCTTAGTCATGTGACTTTTGGTTAGCTGTCAGCTGGTTGGAGCTGTGCCCAATATAAATTAAAATAGAACCTCAAATTAATGAACAAATCAAATAATAACTATAGTGACTGAGAATGGTCTTGGAATATAGCCTATACACTTCAGAATATGCCACCCTATATAACATAAACAGAAAATGTATATATGCAGCAGAAACCACACATCAGAACCGCTGAGTCCGGTGAAAGGGCCTCGGTGGCGTAACAGCGGCCCAGAACCTACATGCCACCACTCCGACAATAACTACAAACGAGAATGGGAGCGATTTATATTGATGTATATTTATTTATATTGATGTATATTGATGTATATGCCACCCGTAGCGGCTCATTTAATACATGTAATAAATGGTGCCATTAATCGTAACATGTGCTGTTATGTGTGTTTCAGACTGTGACATGTTCATGGAGGTAGTCTCCAAGGCCCCCACCACTCTGCCCCGTCCTCAGCCCCATTGCGCACCCTGCAGGTGGAGGCTCTGGGGCCCCACTGGCTCCCTGCTGCAGCTGGGTGTCCACTGGCCCCGGGCCCCATGCCAGGAGCGGCTCCTTCTCTACGACACACTCCTGCCGTCAGAGGATCTGCTCATCACCACGTGAGTCTGCACACATTCCTCGAGGGCCGACTGAATCATCTCAACCTTTCCCCTCCACAGTCCTCAACTGGATCAAGTCTCTGGGTTTTGACCTTTTCTCAAAATCTACCCCTAGCCTGCTGGGATTTCTGCTCCAATAACCACATACTCTGCACCGAAACAAAGATCTAAGTCTGTACTTTCATTTTAGAAAACTCACCACAGAGTTAGGGAGGTGTGGAGAGAAAATGGAAGTCCCAAAAAGGCCAAAACATTGTAAATCCTTTCAATGGAAACCAGAAGCTATTTCCAAACTGCACACACTGAGACGAGGGGCAGGAGGGCGGGTCACCTGACAACTCCCAACATGCACTTCTTTGCATATTTGACTAAAATGTATATACATAAACCGATAGGCCTGAGGCTCTGTGAGTCCTGCAGGGTGTTACAATAACCTATGTTCACTTACAATGGCAAATATGATGTGAGTGGAAGGAGTAATATTATATCCGAGAGGCCCACTGATCATTATATACGACATTATCTGGGAACTAGTACTCAAGAAAGCACCAACGGGGGGCTATAAAGAGCGTCAGACACCCCTAGTGGACATATCATGGAATTGGACCCATATAGTGAGGAGCGCTTCAATAGAATATATATTATCTCTTGTAGGCCGGTATGGTGCCATACAGGCCTGACCTCTCATCAGGCCAAACTCCCGGTACTCCCAATGGTCAGTCCAGCCCTGAATGGAACACACACCCCCTTTCAGAAACAAACCCGGTGTCTCTGGATCATCGTCTGAGTCGTTCTCGTTCTCGTCCGCTTTCTCAAACTGATCTGACTCTGGTCCTTTCTCACTCTTTGGGTTTTAACCGCACTGTCCTCTTACCCTGAGCAGAGTGAGTGGCTGCAGTCCTCAGCAGCAGGGGGCGCTCATCCTCTCCTCGGGACAGACCATGACTGTCGTGTGGGAGCGGGCGGAGGGAACGGACGAGCAGCCATTTTCTCTGTCCGTGCGAGCTCTGGTCCTTCAGGGGACGTCTGCACAGAACCGAAGTGAGTGGGCCAGTCCCGTGCTGTCCTTTGATTATACGGAGAACTTCCTGTGTCACTCATGTTTGGAACGTTTCTTCATAAAATGTCCACGTCCCTGGTGTAAAACGAGGATTCATCTTCTGTTGTGATTCTGTTGTGTCTGGTGCAGGCTGCTCGTCCACTGTGGAGCTGAGGCTGGTTCAAGGGCCCCAGGGCACACTGAGGACCCCTTTCTTCCCCAGCCACTACCCCCCCAACACCAACTGCTCCTGGACCTTTCAGGTGAGGAGCCAAAGAGAGGCTGTAAAAGAGCAGAGAGAAGGAGGAGTTGAGATGTGACTGAATGCCAGGCATACCAGGGCTGCGATGGATATAAATAATAAACAAACCTCAAGCAGCAACAGGTTTTTTTTTTTTTTTCCTGTCTCGGGCATTTCAGTTCAGCTGCAACAGAGAAAAGGTCTGCGTCTCCAGAGGTATGTCCACATAATGTAGATGATTGGGGTTTGTTCTAATGTGGGGCAGTTTGAGCAAGAATATGTTGTTATTTTGGCAGTTTTTATTTAAATGTATGAAATAACTGTGAAAGTGCCACATGGGTAAATAAAGAAAAATATCAGCCTGTGGGTGTTTCTCAGTTGTCAGGACGGAACCACTTCAGGAATCGTGCTGTTCCAATTCACCCAGAGCCTGTACCCCCCGCAGCTCCTCTGTTTGGGACATTTACCCAGGAGGCACCTCACATCAGAGAGCTGAATGTTACCCATAGTGCATTTTTTTTTTTACTTCTGTTTTTAGCGCAAACTTTATTTAGCAAAGAAACAACACTTTAAGTAAAGATACTGTATTTCTGCTTTGTCCCAAATCAACACTGCAAGCAAGTGCCATTTCTGAAAATGTATCAAAAGTTCATTTAAGGCCTAATACATATGCCTAAATGTATATTTAAATCTTTGTTAATGTAAGTTCATGAACAGCTTTCTGGCCTCTTGCTTTGGTAAGTATTGATCAGTATTTTATGATTTGATGTACAGATGGATATTACAATATACAGAGGTACGAATGTGACTTTGGGGTGACGGTGGCGCAGTTGGTAGAGCGGGTCGTCTCGTTGTGGGTTCGAACCCCGGGTCACGCAGATGCACATTGTTGTTGTGTCCTTGGGCAAGACACTTCACCCTCCAGTGTCTGCGCACATTGGTGAATGAATGAGAGACTGAATGGGTGACTTGTTCCTTCCTGTAAAGCACTTTGTTTTATTTCTTCAACAGAAAACAAACAAAGGCGACATATTCGTGAAATATGTTCCTAACACTTTATATTAATGTAAAAACTACGGTTGCCAGCCCCTAACACTACAGGACCACAAAATAAAAAGTTTCAGATTTTTCCATTCCTTTTTGAATGAGCGTCTTGCCTGTGTGTGAACCGCCTGACTGTGAATGTGCCTGTGACACAGGTGCCCAGGCCGGGGCTGGGTCTGAGGCTGGACTTTGAGGGGTACAGGCTGAGCCCGGCTCCTCCAGAGCAAGACTGTGAGCAAGGCCTGTGGACCATCCAGCAGCGCAGGTGAGGCCTCCTCACCACATCACTGACACACGTGCCCTTTGCTCCTCCTTATTCAGCACATTCCACCTCAGAAACCCCCCCCCCCTGTCATGCGGTTTTAACTTTGTATTTTAACTGTTTTTAATTGTTGATGTTAATTTACTTGTGGATGTGAGGCGACCTTGAGTGTCTAGAAAGGCGCCTAAGAAATAAATGCATTATTATTATTATTATTATTATTATTATTATTATTAAATTCAACACATAGAAGACTCACATTCAGGCTTTTACATGAGGCAGACATCTGGCCCTCCTCCTGCTCTGTTTGAATTATGAGCCACCAGTGAACAACAACAAGCTCGTTCATTGACACTAATGAATAACACAGCGACAATAGAAACATATCGAGGCGCTGCTACAGACTTAATGAAATATTTGTAGTTTATGATTTTGAGACTTGGCTCGATCCAATCAGCTGCAAACGCTGCTCCAAAAGTCATGTGACACTGATGTGATTTACTCATAGCCTTTTAATCCATGAAAGTTGTGTCACATGAGCTGCTTGTTGTCTATTCTTCAGACTGTGTGGCAGCCGGAGTCCACAGCCGTACACCCAACGGGCCCCTCTCCTGTCCCAGAGTGTCTCCGTCCTCCTCTCCCTTGTGAACCAGACCAGACCTGGCCTGGAGGTGTCCTACAGCACCTACAACCTGTCCCAACGTGAGTGGTCCCTCAGCACCACAGGGCTCCAGAGAGAACCTGGAGATAGGAAGATTAGTGATGCACGGGTCAGGGTTTTTTTCAGCCCCCACAATTGGACACATCCTGACTACAAATGCAGTTGATGAAAATCGGTCTCATATTTGCATCTAAATCCTTCTGTAAAGATGTTACAGTTAGACGCGGCTCAATACAATGGCACTTGCGTATGGTGGCGATGAGCGGAGGAGACCGGAATCTTTTGACCCACTCCAACCCACCCTGCCATTAATTGATTATTTTTGTGACCTTTGTCTCCTAATGACATTGCCAAGAGGGAGCAAATACAGGTTAAAAAGCACTGGGCCTAAAATCGAACCCTGGGGCACCCCACATGTGACCTTAGAGGAGCAGGTATCCACACTCACCATGAATGTCCTGTCTGTGAGGTAGGATGTAAACCATTTGTGGACAGCACCAGAGAGGCCGATGTGTTTTAAACCAGTTAAAAGAATAGTTGGTCTACTGCAGCCATTCCCAAAGTGTGGTCTGAGGAACCCTGAGGGGCCTCCAAAGGTTGTCCACACATAATTTACATAAAAAATAATGGGGTAAAATTAACTGTGGGCATCTGTTATATAAAAATAATAGAGAATTACCTATACCTGTAATTACCATTGCTAATTGTTTTGTAAAATTATGAGAAACTGAGTATGAAAAACAATGCATATTCTTTGAAAAGAGTATGTTCACACTGTCGGGAGGCCCCGTGGGGTCTGTTGATCGATAAGGGGGGCCGAGATTTGCTGAACTTTGGGAAGAGTTTTGGCCACTGAAACAAAGGCAGCGCTCAGATCGAGTAGAACCAACACTGTCAGCCTCCGTGAATCCTAATTTAAAATCGTTTTAAAGGGCCGTCTCAGTGCTGTGGTTTGCCCTAAAACCAGACTGGAATTTCTCAAGGACATTGTGTGAGTTAATAATATCATTTAGCTGAACCGGGTCCAGAGAACATACCAGGTCGTGTACTGAAAGGTTGCGCTGATGAACTCACTGAAGTCTTCAAAGACATTTTTAACACATCTCTGCAGCAGGCTGTGGTTCCAACGTGCCTCAAAGCGACCACCATCATTCCGGTGCCAAAGAAGTCACCGCCCTCCTGCTTTAATGACTACCGCCCAGTAGCACTCACTCCAATTCTTTCCTCTACGGAAAACTGTAGTGTCCAAAATGGCGCCTTGGTAAAGTCTGTGTGCCTGTACTTGCAGCATGTCCGGGTCAGTTCCTGTGCACGGTGGACGGGCGCTGTGTCCCTGAGTGCGACGGCATCACGGACTGTCCCAACGGGCTGGACGAGAGGGACTGCGGTGAGTCCTATCGGCCTTCCGCAGAGCACCCTGCCTGAACCAGGGGATGTGACCCGAGTCGTTTGTGCATTTTCAACTCGCGCAGCATTCTCTCATTCACATGCAAACTCCACACAGAAAGGCCCCGCCCACGTGGGAATCCAACCCGGGACCTTCATGCCGTGAAGCCACCGTCCTACCCATTCTAATACTGGGAATTTCAAAACATTTCCACAAAAAGCTATATTGCTATTGCTATTTTCCAGAGCCTCCACTCGCAATTTAGCATGCACATAAATGAACCAGAAAGTCAGAGGCTGAATTAGCATAGTCAGGGTTTCCGCAGGGCATTAAAGGTGCATTATTGAACTTTTGACAACAACTTTCTTTCAAGGTTATTAAGGTATACTTTATTCATCCCTACTCCTTGTTCTGACTCTGATTCTAATTTACTTTCCATCACAGTCACTCCACTTCAGTGGTTTTTTATAGTTTCTGGTAGGTTTTCACTGCTGACCCTCTCACCAGGAAACCTACAAAACAATTGATCATGGAGCGTTTTAAAGGCCACCGTGATGGAAAGTAAAGGTGTCGCGCTAACCACTTATACACACACGATTTACGCACAAATATCAAGCATTAAAAGTCCTTGGATTCATGTCAAATCAAGGCCTTAAATGTCGTTAAAAAGCCATAAATTGTGACATTGCTTGAAATTTTTACTGAATAGGTTCATAAAAACGTACAGTTTTGGATAATAATTGTCTTTCCTCTGTTTGATGAAATGTTTACAAAACTTAAGAAAGGTTATTGGCATTAACATATCGTTTTTGTGCATTAAAAAGCATTACATTTGACTGTTCACGTCTCACTCTGTGTCGTTGTGAACAATGGGTTTGTGCCGGAGGGTCCGGGGGAGCTAGAAACAAGTTTAGGCAACAGCTGAGATTTTACTCACGCCGCTCACGGTTTGATTCAGGAAAGTTCAGCTTCGAGGCACTGTTCTGTCCTCAGTGTGGTGGGTTTGTGACCCGGCTCATTTTGGTCAATGTCTCTTCCCACTTTTCAAACCGAACCGTCCCGTCGTGGTAATCTCTGATACATATCGCTCTCACCGTCACCATCAGAACAGACTATCCAGGGGCAGGTTTCCAACCCGGGGTGTGTGGCCTTTTGGGTGACCGCAGAGGTACGGCACTGGACGCCCATTAACCAGTGTGCTGTGTGTCAGTGTGTGCAGCTCAGTTCCAGTGTGCGCCCCGTCACAGCCCGGAGTGTGTGGACTACTCCCGCCTGTGTGATGGACGGGACGACTGCAGCCTGGGCCAGGACGAGGCCAACTGTACCCAAGGTACTCACCCCCAACATGGTTCTCACCCCTGACATGGTACTCACCCCCGACATGGTACTCACCCCCGACATGGTTCTCACCCCTGACATGGTACTCACCCCTGACATGGTACTCACCCCCGACATGGTTCTCACCCCTGACATGGTTCTCACCCCTGACATGGTACTCACCCCTGACATGGTACTCACCCCCGACATGGTACTCACCCCCGACATGGTACTCACCCCCGACATGGTACTCACCCCCGACATGGTACTCACCCCTGACATGGTACTCACCCCCGACATGGTACTCACCCCCGACATGGTACTCACCCCCGACATGGTACTCACCCCCGACATGGTTCTCACCCCTGACATGGTACTCACCCCTGACATGGTACTCACCCCCGACATGGTACTCACCCCTGACATGGTACTCACCCCCGACATGGTACTCACCCCCGACATGGTACTCACCCCTGACATGGTACTCACCCCCGACATGGTACTCACCCGAGACATGGTACTCACCCGAGACATGGTACTCACCCCTGACATGGTACTCACCCCTGACATGGTACTCACCCCCGACTTAGTACTCACCCCGACATTGTACTCACCCCCGACATCGTACTCACCCCCGACTTTGTACTCACCCCTGACATGGTACTCACCCCTGACATCGTACTCACCCGAGACTTAGTACTCACCCCCAACATGGTACTCACCCCGTTATGGTACCTATCCCCCACATGGTACTCACCCCTGACCCTGACCGGTGTGTGCTGTGTGCTCAGGAGGTCCCTGCTCAGACTGGACATATGTGTGCGCTGATGGGAGCTGTGTGAGAAAGGCCAACCCTCAGTGCGACTCTGTGGAGGACTGCCCCGACGCCTCTGACGAGAGCCACTGTGGTGCGCCCTCTGGGGTTCAGTCCATATTACTTGTATTTTAACTTTAGGAAACTGTCCCGTTTATGTTTGACTGAGCACAATTGTAGCAGGATAATTCTCATTACACAGTAATAAGAAGTTGGTTGGAGCAATATTCTTGGTAACGCTCTTGTGTTGTCAGACTGCGGTCTACCGCCCCCTGCTGGCCGAATAGTGGGAGGGACCGACGCGTCGGAGGCGGAGTGGCTGTGGCAGGCCAGTCTGCAGCTTGGGGGGCAGCACCTGTGTGGGGCAGCGCTGGTGTCCAGGCTGTGGCTGCTGTCAGCGGCTCACTGCTTCTCCCAGGACAGGTCAGTCTTTTAAGACAATGTTTTACAGTTGTGTTAAATCATAAACAAGAAACTTTATCTCTGAAAGTTACAGCCTTCTTCTTTTGCAAAACCTGTTATTCCCTTTATTCTTGCCATTTTCTCCATGAGCTTCACAAGATCTTTGTCCCCGAAATGGTTTAATAGTCTGTGAAGTCCAAACCATCATGATGCTCACTGAGAAAATATTACACCTCGTTCACAATTATTATGCAAAAGATATTCTAAATGTTCAACTCAAATGACAGTCAGCATCATTTTCAAGCCTTTAACTGTTAGAGGGTCATTTGAATGGGATTGAAAAAACCTCACAATGATATTTTTTTCTAAAATAAATATAATAAACAACTTAAAATGTACAGAATGTTGTTAATGTTTCAGAATTATTATGCACAGCAGCGTTTCAATACATTTTATAGGTTGTAAAGAACTGAAAATGGTCATTTGTTGAATTTGCAGCATTACAAGGTCATATTTGCTCAAATCAAAAGCAATTTCAATCAAAAACATCTTAACAGGTTACATTTTAACACTTATTTGAAAGCAGTTTCAAAATTCCTGCATCCATTAAACTTGTGAGTTTTTGGAGAGTTTCTGCTTGGATTTCTTTGCAGGGTGTCAGAATAGCCTCCCAGAGCTGCTGTTTGGATGAAAACTGCCTCCCACCCTCATAGATGTTTTGCTTGAGGCTCCAAAGGTTCTTAATAGGGTTGAGGTCAGGGGAGGACGGGGTCCACATCATGAGTGTCTCTCCTTTAATGCCCATGTGCAGAGGGATTCTTTACAACATGACATGCATGAAGCACAGTTCTTCTTTTTGTACCATTGTTAGTTTATTTGAGCAGTAAACATTCTGCTCAAAAGAAGTGGGCTGAAGCAAGAGCTCATTGTGATGGGGCTCGTATGGTAGGAAGTGTTAATGACGTAACGGATATTACGTGTTTATAACACTATTTTTAAATTTTTTACAATATGACACGAGGTTCCCAAACAAAGGTGTCACATGTTTGCGACACACAAAATAACAATATTTACCATAGGCAAAATATTTACAACAATGAGGCAAACAAGGCTCTCATAATTACCTTCTTTGTAGGTTTGTAGGTTATCACAAAAGAAAATAGATACTTTAACCAAACTAGTATGCCCCCGAGTCCTGGGACGGCTCACAAAACACAATATACGCGGAATAACGCAGGAGCTCGGCTGAATGTGAAGAGCGGATAGTGGGGAAATGTTTGTTGGATTAAACCGTAATGGAAGATCAGTTCAGCAGCAGCCTAGTGTGGACCCAAGACCCCCGCGATGGATGTTTCAAGGATAACGTTCGCAAACACGCAGCAGATGGAGCAGACGGACGAGAAATGGGAAGAAACCGGCAACAGGTGAGTGTGGATGTGTGCGCGTGGGTCTTAGGCAGCTTTCCCGCGGTCTCAGACAGGGTCACACAGTCACAACCATGGACATTTTTACACCCTCAGGGAGCCTAAAGGGGCCGACCAGCTCTCTCCCCATGATTCCAGCCCAAAACATGACTCCGCCCCCTCCTTGCTGACATCACAGCCTTGTTGGGACATGGTGGCCATTCACCAACCATCCACTCCTCCATCCATCTGACCATCCAGGGTTACACGGCCTCATCAGTGAACAAGACTGTTTGAAAATGAGTCTTCATGTATTTCTGAGCCACTGCAGCCGTTTCTGCTCGTCAGCTTCAATGAACAGTTTAGGGGAGGCCGGATAGAAGGTTTATGCACAACTGCAGCCTCTGGAGGTCCTACACCTTGATGTTCGGGAGACTCCAGAGGCATCAGCAGCTTCAAATACCTGTTTGCCGCTTTCTAGCAGCTGTTCTCTTAATCTGATGTGTTTGTCTGGCAGAAACCGTCCTCATTGTGCCTTTATCTGCACAAACCCGTGTGTCTCTGAATCAGTCACAAATCTCTGAACAGTACGATGATCACGCTTCATCTTTGATGAAATATCGAAGGTTTTCATACCTAGTCCAAGGTTGATTTAAAAATGATTCCCTTAATAAACCTCATAGAAAGGTTGCAACATTCTGACAATTTTCAACATTGGACATTTTCCATGGGAATTGACAATCATTTATGGGAATTAAAAGGAATAAATAGAGCTAAAGGTTGCTTCTTTACAGACAGATGTCATCTGCGGTAAAATAATCAGATTTGACAGTTATAAATATCTATCACAGGGAGAGGAAAAGTCTCAAAGAAAACATTTGCCCTTTGGGTTTAGGAAAGTTGCATTATCTGGTGTGTGTCAAATGCATGTTTTATTGTTCATAAGTATATTGAATGGGTAACTATTAGTTCATGAATTGTTTTTGACAGTTTAATATTTTAACAATTCCCAAATTTCTGAGACAATTTCTGAGAATTCATGGGGAATTCCTCACCCCTTTGCGACCCTAGTTGTGACTCACACAAAGCACATTTGTATCGTCAGCAAATAACACTTTGGGATCATGACTTTTCAGATAAAAGCGCTGTCAGTAAAGGTCACTGCTGTGGTGTGTTCAGGTCACGCTCGAAGGAACTGAAACCATCTCTGAGCTCCAGTGTTCCAGCAGATTGAAGTCATCATTCATAATAATATAATAAAAATCATTCCTCTGACTCTGTAATAGTATTTTTTATTATCCATTTTGTGGCTTAATAAGATTGATTTGATTTTGTACTTTAAGTTCTGCCTCAGTCTTGCAGAAGAGGTCTTAGATCTGACCTCTGAGCGTGCCCTGAATAGGCCCACACAGCGACTGCAGCGTGTGACTGTCTTGTCTGTGTGTCCTGGGGGGTTCTGCAGGCTCGTACCCAGCCTGTGGACTGCGTACCTGGGCCGCGTGCGGCTGGAGCAGCCCAGTCGTCTGGAGGAGCGGAGGGGGCTGCAGCACATCTACCTGCACCAGTACTACCAGCCCCACAGCCACGACTACGACTTGGCCCTACTCAGACTGGAGCAGCCCTCTTATGCCCAGCCCGCCTGCCTGCCCGCTCCCACGCACCTGCTGCCCCCGGGCAGGGTGTGCTGGGTCACCGGCTGGGGAGCACTGCACGAGGGAGGTCAGTCTTAATAGTAGTAGATAAAACAACCACGAAGTGTGTCTGTCCATTATAGATTGTTCTTCTAGTAATACCATACTTGTCAAGTTTTGGTTTCAAAAATACGGGACATTTCTAGCGTCCGCTGCGAGCCCATTTGCGAGTCGTCTCACCAGCCCAATCACGCTCCAAGACGGGTGAAATACGGTAGTTTCCCGGCCAAAACACTATACAACCTCGCGACAACTGCCACTCAGCCTTCTGCAGGCGGCATTTCTCGCAAGGCTAGTAACGAAAGGGCAGAGAACTGCTTTTTTTGCATAATTTGTAATAACACGGGACATTTACGGGATAAAGCTAACACGGGAAGACGGCGGGAAAGAGGGGCAAAATACGGTAGTTTCCCGGCCAAAACGGGACACTTGATAGCCACTGTATGTAAGACAGAAGATTTGTTTACCAGCTTTACTAGTTTTGATCACTTCCTGTGATCTTCCTCAGAAGCGTCATCTGGTGGTGAAAGTGAGGTGTCGTAGGCAGTTTACAGTAAGGAGAGCTTACGCCCCCTACTGACTGGTGCCTTCTCCAGGACGGCATCCCAGGTGTGGGCTGTCTTGCTATTGTTGTAAGCGCATTCTTTTTGTACTGGACGAAAGGATGGAGACTCGGTATATTATAATCAAAAATCATTGTTTTATTCCCTATTACAAACTAAAAGCACACATACTGTTTCGTGACCTCCATGTTGGCTGGGGAGAGAGAGAGAGACCTTTCCCCCTTGAGCAGCACAAGATATAGTAGGTGTGTCTTCCCCCCAACCAATCAGCTCTCTTGGAAATGTCTTATCACTTCTTCTGCGCAATCTGACTCCTCCTTACAGCACACTGCCCCCCAGTGGATTAACCGTACATACAACAACAAAATGTCCGCCAAATTCAAATGAATCTTAAAACACAGATTTACTGATCAACACAGTTTTATATATAATCACTAAAGCCTAATATGACAAATATGTATATAAATAATTCCACACTATCTATCATCAAACACCACCACAAAAATGTGACACCTAAAAAGAATTTATACTCAAGACAGGCCCGTTACTTTTTGAGAGGCTTGTTCAAAATTTTGCTGCTATTTTCATTGTTATTTATTGTTAGCCGTTAGCTTCAAGACAATAACACCTACAGCGATGAGCAGGACATTTCTTCAAAGTTTCCAGTAAGTTTTTGCTCCTGACGCGATGTTTTTAACCTGATGCTGTGACTGTCCAACAGAAACTCTGCCATGGAATCTGAGCTATTTATTTATTTGGACAAGACACCACTACTAACTCAAAGGGAAATGATCACGTGTCTCATGTAGCGGTGTGTTCTCCTGCTCCGTGTCTCATGTAGCGGTGTGTTCTCCTGATCCGTGTCTCATGTAGCGGTGTGTTCTCCTGCTCTGTGTCTCATGTAGCGGTGTGTTCTCCTGCTCCGTGTCTCATGTAGCGGTGTGTTCTCCTGATCCGTGTCTCATGTAGCGGTGTGTTCTCCTGCTCTGTGTCTCATGTAGCGGTGTGTTCTCCTGCTATGTGTCTCATGTAGCGGTGTGTTCTTCTGCTCCGTGTCTGATGTAGCGGTGTGTTCTCCTGCTATGTGTCTCATGTAGCGGTGTGTTCTCCTGATCCGTGTCTCATGTAGCGGTGTGTTCTCCTGCTCTGTGTCTCATGTAGCGGTGTGTTCTCCTGCTATGTGTCTCATGTAGCGGTGTGTTCTTCTGCTCTGTGTCTCATGTAGTGGTGTGTTCTCCTGCTATGTGTCTCATGTAGCGGTGTGTTCTTCTGCTCTGTGTCTCATGTAGCGGTGTGTTCTCCTGCTATGTGTCTCATGTAGCGGTGTGTTCTTCTGCTCCGTGTCTCATGTAGCGGTGTGTTCTCCTGCTATGTGTCTCATGTAGCGGTGTGTTCTTCTGCTCCGTGTCTCATGTAGCGGTGTGTTCTCCTGCTCCGTTTCTCATGTAGCGGTGTGTTCTCCTGCTCCGTTTCTCATGTAGCGGTGTGTTCTTCTGCTCCGTGTCTCATGTAGCGGTGTGTTCTCCTGCTCCGTGTCTCAGCACACTGCCCCCCAGTGGATTAACCGTACATACAACAACAAAATGTCCGCCAAATTCAAATGAATCTTAAAACACAGATTTACTGATCAACACAGTTTTATATATAATCACTAAAGCCTAATATGACAAATATGTATATAAATAATTCCACACTATCTATCATCAAACACCACCACAAAAATGTGACACCTAAAAAGAATTTATACTCAAGACAGGCCCGTTACCTTTTGAGAGGCTTGTTCAAAATTTTGCTGCTATTTTCATTGTTATTTATTGTTAGCCGTTAGCTTCAAGACAATAACACCTACAGCGATGAGCAGGACATTTCTTCAAAGTTTCCAGTAAGTTTTTGCTCCTGACGCGATGTTTTTAACCTGATGCTGTGACTGTCCAACAGAAACTCTGCCATGGAATCTGAGCTATTTATTTATTTGGACAAGACACCACTACTAACTCAAAGGGAAATGATCACGTGTCTCATGTAGCGGTGTGTTCTCCTGCTCCGTGTCTCATGTAGCGGTGTGTTCTCCTGATCCGTGTCTCATGTAGCTGTGTGTTCTCCTGCTCTGTGTCTCATGTAGCGGTGTGTTCTCCTGCTCCGTGTCTCATGTAGCGGTGTGTTCTCCTGATCCGTGTCTCATGTAGCGGTGTGTTCTCCTGCTCTGTGTCTCATGTAGCGGTGTGTTCTCCTGCTATGTGTCTCATGTAGCGGTGTGTTCTTCTGCTCCGTGTCTCATGTAGCGGTGTGTTCTCCTGCTATGTGTCTCATGTAGCGGTGTGTTCTCCTGCTCCGTGTCTCATGTAGCGGTGTGTTCTCCTGCTCTGTGTCTCATGTAGCGGTGTGTTCTCCTGCTATGTGTCTCATGTAGCGGTGTGTTCTTCTGCTCTGTGTCTCATGTATTGGTGTGTTCTCCTGCTATGTGTCTCATGTAGCGGTGTGTTCTTCTGCTCTGTGTCTCATGTAGCGGTGTGTTCTCCTGCTATGTGTCTCATGTAGCGGTGTGTTCTTCTGCTCCGTGTCTCATGTAGCGGTGTGTTCTCCTGCTATGTGTCTCATGTAGTGGTGTGTTCTTCTGCTCCGTGTCTCATGTAGCGGTGTGTTCTCCTGCTCCGTTTCTCATGTAGCGGTGTGTTCTCCTGCTCCGTTTCTCATGTAGCGGTGTGTTCTTCTGCTCCGTGTCTCATGTAGCGGTGTGTTCTCCTGCTCCGTGTCTCATGTAGCGGTGTGTTTTCCTGCTCCGTGTCTCATGTAGCGGTGTATTCTCCTGCTCCGTGTCTCATGTAGCTGTGTGTTCTCCTGCTCCGTGTCTCATGTAGCGGTGTGTTCTCCTGCTCCGTGTTTCATGTAGCGGTGTGTTCTCCTGCTCCGTGTCTCATGTAGCGGTGTGTTCTCCTGCTCCGTGTCTCATGTAGCGGTGTGTTCTCCTGCTCCGTGTCTCATGTAGCGGTGTGTTCTCCTGCTCCGTGTCTCATGTAGCGGTGTGATCTCCTGCTATGTGTCTCATGTAGCTGTGTGTTCTCCTGCTCCGTGTCTCATGTAACGGTGTGTTCTCCTGCTCCGTGTCTCATGTAGCGGTGTGTTCTCCTGCTCCGTGTCTCATGTAGCGGTGTGTTTTCCTGCTCCGTGTCTCATGTAGCGGTGTGTTCTTCTGCTTCGTGTCTCATGTAGCGGTGTGTTCTCCTGATCCGTGTCTCATGTAGCGGTGTGTTCTCCTGCTCTGTGTCTCATGTAGCGGTGTGTTCTCCTGCTATGTGTCTCATGTAGCGGTGTGTTCTTCTGCTCTGTGTCTCATGTATTGGTGTGTTCTCCTGCTATGTGTCTCATGTAGCGGTGTGTTCTTCTGCTCTGTGTCTCATGTAGCGGTGTGTTCTCCTGCTATGTGTCTCATGTAGCGGTGTGTTCTTCTGCTCCGTGTCTCATGTAGCGGTGTGTTCTCCTGCTATGTGTCTCATGTAGCGGTGTGTTCTCCTGCTCCGTGTCTCATGTAGCGGTGTGTTCTCCTGCTCCGTTTCTCATGTAGCGGTGTGTTCTCCTGCTCCGTTTCTCATGTAGTGGTGTGTTCTTCTGCTCCGTGTCTCATGTAGCGGTGTGTTCTCCTGCTCCGTGTCTCATGTAGCGGTGTGTTTTCCTGCTCCGTGTCTCATGTAGCGGTGTATTCTCCTGCTCCGTGTCTCATGTAGCTGTGTGTTCTCCTGCTCCGTGTCTCATGTAGCGTTGTGTTCTCCTGCTCCGTGTTTCATGTAGCGGTGTGTTCTCCTGCTCCGTGTCTCATGTAGCGGTGTGTTCTCCTGCTCCGTGTCTCATGTAGCGGTGTGTTCTCCTGCTCCGTGTCTCATGTAGCGGTGTGTTCTCCTGCTCCGTGTCTCATGTAGCGGTGTGATCTCCTGCTATGTGTCTCATGTAGCGGTGTGTTCTCCTGCTCCGTATCTCATGTAACGGTGTGTTCTCCTGCTCCGTGTCTCATGTAGCGGTGTGTTCTCCTGCTCCGTGTCTCATGTAGCGGTGTGTTTTCCTGCTCCGTGTCTCATGTAGCGGTGTGTTCTTCTGCTCCGTGTCTCATGTAGCGGTGTGTTCTCCTGATCCGTGTCTCATGTAGCGGTGTGTTTTCCTGCTCCGTGTCTCATGTAGCGGTGTGTTCTCCTGCTCCGTGTCTCATGTAGCGGTGTGTTCTCCTGATCCGTGTCTCATGTAGCGGTGTGTTCTCCTGCTCTGTGTCTCATGTAGCGGTGTGTTCTCCTGCTATGTGTCTCATGTAGCGGTGTGTTCTTCTGCTCCGTGTCTCATGTAGCGGTGTGTTCTCCTGCTATGTGTCTCATGTAGCGGTGTGTTCTCCTGATCCGTGTCTCATGTAGCGGTGTGTTCTCCTGCTCTGTGTCTCATGTAGCGGTGTGTTCTCCTGCTATGTGTCTCATGTAGCGGTGTGTTCTTCTGCTCTGTGTCTCATGTATTGGTGTGTTCTCCTGCTATGTGTCTCATGTAGCGGTGTGTTCTTCTGCTCTGTGTCTCATGTAGTGGTGTGTTCTCCTGCTATGTGTCTCATGTAGCGGTGTGTTCTTCTGCTCCGTGTCTCATGTAGCGGTGTGTTCTCCTGCTATGTGTCTCATGTAGCGGTGTGTTCTTCTGCTCCGTGTCTCATGTAGCGGTGTGTTCTCCTGCTCCGTTTCTCATGTAGTGGTGTGTTCTCCTGCTCCGTTTCTCATGTAGCGGTGTGTTCTTCTGCTCCGTGTCTCATGTAGCGGTGTGTTCTCCTGCTCCGTGTCTCATGTAGCGGTGTGTTTTCCTGCTCCGTGTCTCATGTAGCGGTGTATTCTCCTGCTCCGTGTCTCATGTAGCTGTGTGTTCTCCTGCTCCGTGTCTCATGTAGCGGTGTGTTCTCCTGCTCCGTGTTTCATGTAGCGGTGTGTTCTCCTGCTCCGTGTCTCATGTAGCGGTGTGTTCTCCTGCTCCGTGTCTCATGTAGCGGTGTGTTCTCCTGCTCCGTGTCTCATGTAGCAGTGTGTTCTCCTGCTCCGTGTCTCATGTAGCGGTGTGATCTCCTGCTATGTGTCTCATGTAGCGGTGTGTTCTCCTGCTCCGTGTCTCATGTAACGGTGTGTTCTCCTGCTCCGTGTCTCATGTAGCGGTGTGTTCTCCTGCTCCGTGTCTCATGTAGCGGTGTGTTTTCCTGCTCCGTGTCTCATGTAGCGGTGTGTTCTTCTGCTCCGTGTCTCATGTAGCGGTGTGTTCTCCTGCTCCGTGTCTCATGTAGCGGTGTATTCTCCTGCTCCGTGTCTCATGTAGCGGTGTGTTCTTCTGCTCCGTGTCTCATGTAGCGGTGTGTTCTCCTGCTCCGTGTCTCATGTAGCGGTGTGTTCTCCTGATCCGTGATTCGCATTGTTACTTTATTATCATTAAAAAAAGTGACGAAAACTATATCGATATAGTTTTCAATGATGAAAACGACACTGGTACACGTCAGGCTCAGATCTTTCTGCAACAACAACAGCTCCATATTTTGAAAGCTCTCGTCTCTGTACCTGTGGCTCAACAGCATAGGTCTGATACATGTGCTGTGTTTTGAAAGGCCGGCCCAGTGAGTCCCTGCAGAAGGTGGCCGTGCAGCTGCGCAGTGAGGAGGACTGTGTGCGCAGCTACGGGCCAGTCATCTCTCCGAGGATGATGTGTGCGGGATACTCCGAGGGCCAGAAGGACGCCTGTCAGGTATTCATACTTTTGTCTGTCCTCTCTTACAAAAGTCCCTCGTCCTCCAAACAAACACCACGGCCTCTGCAACACTGCGGAGTTAACTACTGTGTGTGGGAGCAGCTCGGACCGTCCTTTGGGTGTGGAATGATTCAGTTTACGGGGCCTTTCTGTGTGGAGTTTGCATGTTCTCCCCGTGTCTGCGTAGGTTAGTGGTAGGTAAAAATATATGTGCAATAGGTTAATACTCCAACCAGGTGTCTCTGACCACCAGCCTGGCTCCACATCATGGAGATGGGTACCCGAGTGCCAGCCCATGCTGGCAGCTCACTGCTCCTACAGGTCGCCCAGCGACATTGAGGATGGGTCAAATGCAGAGAAAAATCCTCTACAGGGATTAATAAAGTATAACTTAACTTAACGTCTGTTAAAGGACGATATATACATTTGTTTTTAATGAAATTGTACTCCTTTTTAAATTGTATTGTTTATTGTGTGCAGCGCTTTGGTCAACTTTGGTTGTTGTAAGGCGCTTTAGAAATAAAACTTGATTTATTGATTGATTGATATGTAGGCCCTTAACAAAGCACCAGAGATTCCTCACTCACATACTCTAACACAGTCCTCTCTGACTGCAAGGGAAGCTGAACTTTATATGTATTAAATGTCACGATAAATCCACTAGAGTAAGGTCAATTGTGTGAGAATGTCAGTTGTTAATCAGGTGTTTCAGAGTGGTCTTCCCTGCCCCCCCATAGCTGCTGAAGCTCAATGGGACATCCCACTGAAGCTCTATGTTTGGAAAGCAGGGGGTGATGTTGTAACACCCACCAGCTGAATGCTGATTGGATGCCTCCAATAAAAGGAGGGTCTGTGGTTTACCTCAAGGTTCTATTCTGGGCCCAAAATTGTTTAATATGTATATTAACGACATTTGTAAAACGTCTGAAATACTTAAATTTATCTTGTTTGCTGACGATACAAATATTTTTGCATCAGGAGACGACTTGCAACAGCTGTGTCGGATTGTTAACTTGGAACTCAAAAGTGTCAATAAGTGGTTCAAACAAAATAAATTATCTTTAAATCTGAGTAAAAGCAAAATGATGTTATTTGGCAACTGTAATTGCAATGCTCAGGAAGCAATTCAGATAGAGGGTGTTGTTATCGAGCAAGTGCATGAAATCAAATTCCTTGGTGTGATTATTGATGACAGAATTACTTGGAAATCTCACATTAAATATATATCTACGAAAATTTCTAGAAGCATTTCAGTAATAGCAAAAGCAAAGCACATTTTAAACATCAAAGCTCTACATACCTTATACTGTTCTCTGATTTTGCCCTACTTATATTATTGTACTGTGGTTTGGGGTAGTACTTATAAAAACACAGTTAAACCAATAATATTGTTGCAAAAAAGAGCTATCCGAGTAATTCATAAAGTTGGGTTTTTGGACCACACAAACTCATTATTTTTCAAATCAAAGATCATGAAGTTTTGTGACATTGTTGAGTTCCAAACTGTACAAATGTTATACAAAGCAAGGTATAAATTGTTACCAAACCAAATACAAAGAAGGTTCCAAGAACGTACTGGTCGTTATGAATTACGTGATGAATTAAACTTTAGGATTCAGAAACATAGCACAACTTTGAAAAGTTTTAGTCCAACAGTTAATGGTGTACAATTGTGGAATAAACTGGAGATGGATTTGAAACGATGTCCAAACATCAACCTGTTCAAATTTAAATACAAACAAAAGACTTTTGAAATATACAGACAAGAAGAAATGTGTTGCCACTAGGGGGAGCAGTAGGATGGATTATGTGTATTTTTCCTCTATAATCAAGGAAGAGTGTTGCTGCTTGGAACGGTTGTCATTCTATTGCTCAAATTCACAAACGGAGAATTAGGGTTGGCAGGTTATGGATCTGTTGAGAGGAATCCTCCCAACGGGCTCTAAACCTTGTCTTTTAATGCACCACTCAGCATAGGAACATCATCTACAAATCAGCTGTTAGGGGGTTTGTTGAAGGGGAGTTACTGCCCTCTTCAACTGGCTCACTCTCTGGCTTTTTAATGCACCACACTATGCAGGGCTACAGCATACTTCACATATAACTCAATTAAATAAATATATAATAATGATGATGATAATTAAACCCAAATTAAAATTATACTGAGAATGGTAATGACAACTGGAAAGTATCAAGATCTCAGATTATAATATCTATTAATGTACCTTTATACCATAAAAGTAACTATGTAATCACGGGTAAAAATATGCAAGCAATATATTAAGTAACACATTTTTTTTTTTACTTGCTTTGTTCTAGACATCGTATATGAAACTAGATTGTTGTTGTAGCTGTGCGTTGTTTCAATTAATTATATAAAGAGTTAATATATTTTTGTTGTTTGTTGTAAGTTGGTCTGTATGAATGTAGCTGCTTGAAATGTTTTGAAATGTTCTTTTTTTTATTTTATTGCACTTGGGGGTGGGGGCTCATAAGCTTTTTGCTTCAGCCCACTCCTTTTGAGCACAATGTGTATTGCTCAAATAAACAAATAAACATAAAAGCTCTGACTGACCAAGAGGAAACTGAAGCTGTTGAGGCCAACATGACAGGGATGAACTTTATTCGTTCATGGACGACAATGTAAAACAATGTACTTTAGTGGGATAGGAGACTTCTGTGGAGAGTAAAACGTGTTTTCTGGCGTTAGCTTCTCTTGCTTTAGCTGCTATTAGCCACATACAGCTACATCATGACACAAACACAATAGCTCAGTGTTAGCCCTAATGTGGGGCTGGTTTCTTTGTTTAGTCCTAGTTTGGACCTGGTTTAGTTCTGGTTTAATCCCGGGTTTTCTTTGTTTAGTCCTAACTGGTTTTATGTTTTCCAGATTAAACCTATTGTAGCTACTTGGTTTTGGTTTAGTCGCTGATGTAGAAATACTAAATTTTCCCCTAAATATTAGGCCTAATCATGTCTGTCCCCACACACAGGGAGACTCTGGGGGGCCCCTGGTGTGTCAGGAGCCTGGGGGCCGCTGGTTCCTGGCTGGAGTGGTGAGCTGGGGCCACGGCTGCGCTCGGCCTGGATACTATGGCGTGTACACCCGGGTCAGCCGCCTGTCTGCGTGGGTCCGGGAGCACATCGACGCGGAGCGCTGACTGTTATGCGGAGAATGGGGAACTCATTAAAACACTTCCATCTGTCTAAGACGGATTTTTAGACAATAAAGAGCTTCTATTTGAACATTATAAGGTTGTATTCACTAAAAGTAACACCTTCAATCTTTTGTTCTTATCCTCAGCTATAGAAAAGAAATGGAACAGACCGAGTATCATTAGGGGTTACAACTTATTCAAGATTCAAGATTCAAGATTGTTTTATTTGTCAAACCATGTGACTGATTCGAAATTATATTTCTCTCATCCTTGATTGTGGAGCGGGGGGTGAGGGAAGAGGGGTGGGAGGGAGGGTAGGGAGTTCAGCTTCCCGATGGCCCTGTGTACGAAACTGTTCTTAAGGCGACTGGACCTGGCCGTAGATTCCGCAGTCTCCTCCCAGAAGGCATTACTCTGAAGAGACTGTGTGATGGGTGCGTACGGTCCCTGGTGATTCTGACGGCTTTGCGGGTGAGACGGGTGGAGTACATGTCCTTAATGGAGGGGAGAGGAGCTCCACAGATCTTCTCCACTGCTCTCACGATGCGCTGGAGGCTCTTTCGGCAGGAGGCAGTGCTGGCGCCATGCCACACAGTGATGGAGCTGGTCAGGATGCTCTCTATAGTTCCTCTGTAGAAGAACCACACAGTGATGGAGCTGGTCAGGATGCTCTCTATAGTCCCTCTGTAGAAGAACCACACAGTGATGGAGCTGGTCAGGATGCTCTCTATAGTCCCTCTGTAGAAGAACCACACAGTGATGGAGCTGGTCAGGATGCTCTCTATAGTCCCTCTGTAGAAGTTGCCCATAACAGAGGCTGGGACTCCTGTTGCACAAGGCACAAAGGAAGTCTTACTATGCCATGATGTAAAATGGATGGCTAGTGTCATCTATGATCTTATGACTGAGATGATGCTTTGCTTTAAATTTACTGTTTAAGAACTCTGCCAAGTTTAGCTTTGTTTTTCCACAGTTTAGAGGCTGTGTTTAATATCAGTGCACTCTCATTTAAGGACTGATAAACCCTTGTTAATAACAGCGGGAAAAGCCTTTGCTGTGCTGTCAACATTCAACAGTCACATTTTTTTAATGTAAAAGCACTGTCCAAAATTATTGTTATTTATTTATGCATTTAAGACAAATAATTAAAAAAACATTAATTTCAACATAAAAAAGCAAGCTCCAGTTTGCCTGAAAGGGAGTGGGAAGAAGAAAACATCTTAAATCCCACCCCCATCCATCAATCCATCCATTTTCTTCCGCTTTATCCGGGGCCGGGTCACGGGGGCAGCAGTCTCAGCAGAGATGCCCAGACTTCCCGATCCACGCACACCTCCTCCAGCTGTTCTGGGGGGACCCCGAGGGACACCAGGCCAGCTCGGAGACATAGTCCCACCAGCGTGTCCTGGGCCTTCCACGAGGCCTCCTCCCAATAGGACATGCCTGGAGCACCTCCCGAGGGAGGCGACCAGGAGGCATCCGGAACAGATGCCCTAGCCACCTCAGCTGCTCCTTTAGACGTGGAGGAGCAGCGACTCTACTCCGAGCTCCTCCCGGGTAACTGAGCTCCTCACCCGATCTCGGATCCACCCTGCGAAGGAAACTCATTTCGGCCGCTTGTATCCGCGATCTCTTAATCCCACCCCCATTTCATATTAATATACACACGGAGCTTCCCTGTTACATTTTTATACCAACAATGGTGAGGAAATCAAACACAAACATCAACACTGGTAGACAAAACAAGAATGTGAAATTTCAGACCCACTCTCTCTATAGTGACCAGACCCGGTGTTTATATAACAGTTTAAGTCTGTGGATAGTTTGGCATTGTATATCCAGTTTGTTCCAAAGTTATACTCCGCATACAGACACATGAACACCTTTCTGAGTGGATTGAACTAATGGCAATGTAATATCTCCATATCCTCTCAACTGATGCACTCTCTCGAATGTAAAGGAACATTATACGTTAGCCGGTAATAATTTAAGGCAAGGCAAGGCAAGGCAAGGCAAGTTTATTTGTAGAGCACAATTCATACACAAGGCAATTCAAAGTGCTTCACAGTTGCATAAAATTACAAGAAAACAGATCAAATCAATCATTAAAACATCAACATAAAAGTGTATCAATGACAGTAAAAGGCAAGAGTGCAGATAAAATACTTTCAGTTTTCATATGCTCGGGTAAAAAGAGCTGTTTTCAGCCTGGATTTGAACATTGTCAGAGTTGAGGCCTGTCTCACATCCTCATGAAGACTGTTCCAGATTTTAGCTGCATGAAACTGAAACGCAGCCTCACCGTGTTTAGTCCTGACTCTGGGAACCACCAGGAGACCCCTCCCTGAAGTTCTCAGGGCCCGAGATGGTTCATACGGCTCTAACATGTCAGAGATGTACTTTGGTGCTAAACCATGAAACGACTTGTACACGAGCAGAGCTGTTTTAAATTCTATTCTCTGAGTGACAGGAAGCCAGTGCAGAGACCGGAGCACTGGACTAATATGGTCATATTTCCTGGTTCTTGTCAGGACTCGAGCAGCAGCGTTCTGGATGTTCTGCAGCTCTAACAGCTCGTTTAGAAAGGCCAGTGAGCAGCCGTTACAGTAGTCTAACCTGCTGGAGACAAATGCATGGATGAGTGTCTCCAAGTCTGGTTTTGACACTATTCCTCTGATCTTAATGTTTTTCAGATGGTAAAAAGCTGATGATGTTATTGCTTTAATGTGGCTGTTTAAGTTCAGGTCTGAGTCCATGATTACTCCTAGATTTCTAACCTGATTTTTTGGTTTTAGAGAGAGAGACTCAAGGTGACTGATAACACTTTGTCTTTGTGTCTGTGGGCCAAAAACAATGATCTCAGTTTTGTCTGAGTTTAGTTGGAGAAAGTTGTTTTGCATCCACAAACTGATCTGTTCGATGCAGTGACAGAGAGTATCTACAGGCCCATGTTCACCTGCCGTCAGTGACACGTAGATCTGAGTGTCATCTGCGTAGTTATGGTACGACACTTTACGTAGGAATATTGACATATACAATTTACAAGATATCTTCTTCGTGATTCCATTAGTGTGTATTGGTGGCTCCGACCCAGAGGCAGGAAAGTTGCAATTGTGGTTTTCTGGCCAGAGACACCAGGTGGAGACGAAAGACCCCCCAATCATCCCATTAACACTACGGAAAGGATTTATTAAGGTGAACAACTTGCTTAGTTCTACTTTAACAAGTCGATTTTAAAATCACCACAAATAAATAAATCTCTTTTGATTCACTGTTAAAAATAAGTTGTCCATCCACTCATTAAAATGTCAGTAGTTGATCCTGGTGTCCGGTATAGGCAACTCAGGATGACATTGTATTTTTATCTGCTGTTAGAATGCATTGCTGATAGTTTGCGTTATGATTGAATACTGGTATTAAAAACGGGTGAAAAGGCACAGGCCAGTGTGCACCAGAGAGATGGGATGGATGAACGGATTGAAGGGACAACATGACGTCGAGGACACACTGCTCCGGCGTGTGAGATGGACGAGGGAAACGGTGCCCTGGGACAGGCCGTGACGCGGTAGGCGGGAGTCCCGGAGGTGATGCGACATCCGGATCACATCCGGGAATTTTGAACCCCCCACCCGGGCAACTGAAGTAGACACTATATAATCCTAATTCTAAGGGACAGTACCCAAACCACAGTGTAATGAAATGTAAAATAAAGACACAATCCAATGAAGAGTACGCCAACGTTACATGTTGAACATGTGTCAGTATAGACTTTAGCCTACAGTAGAACAGCGCCGCTCCCATTCTCTTCCACACTTAGTCTTCCTGTTAGGTTGTCTGCAGGCTCCGGTAGGCAAGCTTCAGTTTGTTCGTTCAGAGTATTTGAAATATGCAGTCTAATGCAAGTCTACTCTCTCTCCTGTGTCGCCCCGTCCTCCGGGGCTGGTTGTCCTGGGGACCTGGGGTCTGCATGTAGCTGACTGTGCATATCTAAATCCGAAAGTGTATTGACAGGAGAGCGTACAACCTTTATGCCAGTGTGATACCCCATTTGAAAGCCAAGACCTTCTAGTTTCTAAAAATATGTGTAAGATCTGTGTGAGTGAAACACAACTTGCATCACATTCACCGTTCCTAACCCAAGTAACAGGGTCAAAAGCAGCAGCTCCACACTTTGGGTTGCCAGATCCTGTGGCTAAAACCGGTTTGGATATGAACATAAAGGAACTCTTCAACTTCCACAATCAGATCCTCCTCAGTGCTAGTGCAGCCTCCAGTAGATAAAGCTGTGTGTGTTGACTGTGTGGGACTTGGGACCGGGCAGTGCTCCTTGGGTGAGTACATCTAATAACATACAGATCATGTGTGAAACCTACTATAGAGGCACTAAAACTAGTGCAACAGGTCACCCTGAGCCACCATTGACTCATTTTGTTTTGGCCTTCAGCTTCAATCTGCCTGGGGTCTTACCGAAACTTCAAGGTTTCCTTGCTTTATATAATCTTTCTCTTTCACTTAAGGAAAAGCAATGTCTGGCTTCAACATATAAAAAGACTGCTTCTAAATGTAACGTGAAACGACGATTGATGATGATTGTTCTACTTTTACTTTTATCTGGAAATGTGCAACCAAACCCTGGACCTGAGCTGAAATATGTCCAGACCCCTGCTGATTTCAATTCATTGTCTGGGTTAAAATTTGTTCATCTTAATGTGCGCAGCTTATTACCCAAGATGGACATGGTCAGAATTTGGGTGAAATCGACAGACGCAGATATTGTGATTATTTCTGAAACATGGCTATCCAAATCTACTTCTAATGATGACATCAACATACTTGGATACAATGTTTATCGTACGGATAGGCCCAAGAAAGGTGGTGGCGTAGCCATTTATGTAAAATCAAGATTTGATGTATCAATTGTTTTATCTGAGTCTATTACTAAGCAAATTGAGTTTTTGGCTTTAAATGTGGAAATAGTTAAGTCTCTCTCTATAACTGTCGTGGGGTGCTACAGGCCTCCATCTGCCACCAAGGAAGCATTATCAACCTTACAGCGTCTTTTGTCCAAATTAAATTATAATGAACTCTTCTTGGCCGGAGACTTAAATTGGGACTGGCTGAATACATCTTCTGGTGAATTTAAATCTTTCTGTGACTATTAATCTTAGCCAGTTGGTCAACCTACCTACAAGGCCAAATGTGAAGAGTCCTGATAAGTCTACTTTGATTGATTTAGTCCTAACAAATGTTCCTCATAAGTTCTCAACATTGGGTGTGTTCTGCAATGATTTGAGCGATCATTGTGTTGTTGCTACTTGTAGGAACACTAAAATCCCCAAATGCAAACCACATATTATTTGTAAGAGAAATATAAAATTATTCAATGAACAGGCGTATCATCATGATTTGTCTTTGGTTAATTGGGGGCAATTGAGTCTGCTGCCAGATGTGGAGCTGGCTTGGACATACTTCAAAGAAAGTTTTATGAAGATTGTAAATAAACATGCTCCAACCCAGAAATTCAGAACCAAGGGACGAGAGAACCCTTGGTTTTCCCCAGAATTGTCAGAGTCTATCCATCAACGCAATGTGGCATGGGCCAAAGCCAGGAAAGGTGATTCTCCATCTGACTGGTCTAATTTTAGGCATTTAAGAAATAAATGTACTTCTCTTATCAAAAAGGCTAAATCAGAATATTACTTATCTGTCACAACAGAAAACCTCAACAACCCACAGAAATTTTGGAAAGTGATAAAGTCTCTATCTGTAAATAGAAGACCTCAGGCTCTTCCAAAGTGTATCTTAAAAGACTCTGTCCCTGTGTACGATAAGACTGAGGTCTTAAATAGCTTTAACAAGCATTTTGTAGCTTCTGGTTCTTTGTTTGACTTCTCAGGAGCAGCCCCTGTAACACCCTGCACAGAACCTCCAATGTCTTCTGGAGAGCGTTTTAATTTTGTTCCTTTTACTGTGCAGGAAGTGCATAAAGCTCTCAAAGCACTAGACCACAGAAAACCCCACGGGCCAGACTTGATAGAGCCCTACTTCTTGAAACTAGCAGCTGATTATGTAGCACAGCCTCTTACGGTCCTTTTTAATCTTTCAATCCAAAGCAAAGAAATCCCACTTGTTTGGAAGTCTGCTTTTGTTACCCCTTTATTAAAAGGAGGTGATCCAGCTGTTTTAAGTAACTACAGGCCAATATCAAATTTGTGTGTATTGTCAAAGGTTCTTGAATCTCTTGTTTGTGATCAACTCAAAGAGTTCCTGCACGCTAACGAACTTCTCTCTACATTGCAATCCGGCTTCAGGAAAAAGCACAGTACCATCACAGCTGCTACAAAAGTGATAAATGACATACGTGTTGCTCTTGATAAAAAGCTTGATAAATATTGTGCTTCCCTTTTTATTGATCTGTCAAAGGCTTTTGACACTGTGGATCATGCTATTTTAAAGCATAGGCTTCTTTGTTTGGGACTGTCTAATCATGTTATTTCCTGGTTCGCAAATTATCTAAGTCACAGGACCCAGTGTATTAAATGTGACGGTCTGTGTTCTGAATTTTTTTATGTCCACAAGGGGGTGCCACAGGGTTCAATATTAGGACCCCTTCTGTTCATCATGTATATTAATGAATTAGGTCAAAATGTGTCTGACGCTAATATGCATTTTTACGCTGATGACACAATAATTTACTGTTTTGGAATGAACCCTGTTAAAGCTGTAGAATCTCTGCAGAAAGCTTTTGATGTGATCCAGCACACACTTCTGCAACTAAAACTGGTCCTCAACGCTGAAAAGACTAAACTAATGTTGTTTTCAAATACTAAGAAGGTTCCTCAAACAATCCCCTTAGTGTCCACTTTTGAGGGAAATGTCATAGAGGTGGTTCACACTTACAAATACCTTGGTATATTGCTTGACGACTCCCTGACTTTCAAGCCCCATAGACAATCTTGTGAAAAAACTTAAACTCAAATTGGGATTTTTCTTTCGAAATAAATTTTGTTTTTCTTTTAAGGCAAAAAAGTGGCTTGTCACTGCAACATTTGTATCTATTTTAGACTATGGAGACCTGCTGTACATGAACGCGTCGGCTCAATGTCTACACAAGATTGACACTGTATATCATGCTTCTCTGAGGTTCATTACTAACTGTAGGGCCTTGACCCATCATTGTGAGCTGTATTCTCGAGTGGGATGGCCTTCTTTGTCCTCCAGGAGGCCGAGTCATTGGTATACTTTTATTTATAAAGCCATGCTTGGTCTACTGCCCTCTTACATCTGTAACCTAATCTCACGGAGGGGCGTTGGCTCTTATAGTTTGCGTTCAAATGATCATCTGTTGCTCACTGTTCCATTTGCCCGTTCAGAGCTGGGAAAAAGGGCATTTGTTCATTCTGCTCCTTCTACATGGAACGCGTTGCAAAAAGACTGGAAAATAACTGATCTTATTCCATTGAACGAATTTAAGTCCAGAGTGAGAGCACTCGAGTCAACCTCTTGTAAATGTTTTTTATAATGAGTATGTAATATGTATGTAACTCTTCAACTGTATCTTTTGCTGCCTCTTGGCCAGGACTCCCTTGAAAAAGAGGTTTTTAATCTCAATGGGACTTTCCTGGTTAAATAAAGGTTAAATAAAAAATAAAAGCTCTGTGACCAACGGTTCTTGGCTTTCAAATGAAGAATGGCATGTTGTCTCATCCACAGCTGAAGACGACCCAGGTTCAGTTTTAACGCCTTTTCTAAGCCACTAAGAGCGCACTCTGCAGACAAAACCATCAACTTGTCGCAGATTGGCAGCCATATTTGCGTCAGTCTGCCCCGGGGCAGTTGAAGCGGAGCATAAAAAACAGACAGAGGCGGTTTTAAAAATGTAAAATAATTTAATGACGTCATTCATAAGTGATAAGTCAGTCCGACCATTTTGAGTCCCTTTACAAAAGTACAGTCAGTGATCCCCAGGGGGCGCTGTGCTGCTGCCGTGCTCCAGGTAAAGTGGTTTATAGGACGGATCATCAGAGCCAGGAGTCCCACGGGACTACCCCCTCCCCTAAAACGGTCCACCGCGCTCCCTCACAGCGGGTCAAAGCAGGGCCACACTTGTCGTTAAAGTCACACTGCGGAGCATTCCAGACCAAATGTCTACGACAGACTTCGGGAAACTGGGAGCGTTACGCAGTGAGGCTTTAACAATCAACAAGAAAAAAATAAACATTCGGCACATGTGAAGACAATGAAGACAGTGTAAAAATGCAGCCGCAAAGCGGCGATTATCAGCCCTCGCTTGGCGCCATTTTGTCTCCCTCAATCTAAAATTACGGTATTGCTACTGCTTTTATGTTCGTTTGTTTTTAACTTTATTCCCTAAGGTCTTAGTTTTAAGATTTTTGGAAACACACTGAGCATAATTTTGACATTATACAGAGAAAAATTAGTATGAATTTGTATCACACTATATCTGCAAACTGAAGCATATTTTTACATTTTGCTTAGGGTTGCGGCTGCGCTGAAAAATATGGCATGGGTGTGATTGACTGTTCTGATCGGAACGACCAAATCAAATTTTGTGCCTAATTATTCAAATTTTCGTAAAAGTGAAATTTGTACTCTCTCCATACAATTCCTATAGGGGGCGCTATATTTGAATTTTGCCAGATAAATGTGGTTAGGACTGTGACTTTAACAACTGATACAAAATGATCGAAATAGGGCTTCATATGTGCGAATGGGAGCCATTTTCTCTTTGCGGCCTCGCCACATTAAAAAACTTAAAACGTAGAAAAGTAATTTGGATAACTTTTAAAGTTCTACATCTCAAGATTATTTTCCACCCAAAATTAGCTAAACACTCTAGGAAGAGATAGATTTTGTACGATTTCAAGAGCCCCTTCGCCAGCCCTGATGGCGCTCGGGCCTAAATATGATACATATCAATGATACGAACAAACAAACAAGCAAATCTCTCAGTAAGGTGCATTCCAGAGACAGAGTAAACCTGACAGCAGAGGGCGCTGTGGGCTCAATGTATGTGTTTGTGCTGGGTGCCACGGACACGAGGAGTTGCATTTCATTTTAAAATCGTAGAAATCGATTGCAAAGTGAATGAATGAATGATGTGCATTGGTCCTGAGCGGTTTGGGGTAAAGTACCATTAGCGATTCATTTTCAAATTCGATACTCAAGGTGAAGACTGAAAAGGCGAGAGTCGACCGAGGCTTTGCTGCTGCAGGCCCTGAACTTTGGAACTCTCTGCCCCTGACCCCTTTGTGGAACTTTAAATCTCTGAAAATGATTCTCTGGTATCCAATTGGCTCGTTGCATGATGTGGCCATGCTAGTTCCTCTGACCTGAAGTTGCGAGGGCCAGTACTTCCTGTTCGTATTCATTTCTATGGAGATTCCGTAGTGGATCGTGAGTTCCTGCTAGATGATCATTTAGCGCCAACTCCGAAGGCATTACAGATCATTTTCATTGTGCCAAACGTTATTATTATTAAAAGACATTCAATCTGATTCCAGCCGGCATTAAATCTTGTTACGGAAAAGTTTGTTGAAAATACAGAAATGGTCTAAATCACACTCCGCTAAGGTTTGTTTTTTGCTGAAAATTGTGAATTTGCTTTTGAATGTGAATTCCCTCTCATTCCCGTTTGATGGAACGTAAACAAATCTTGTTTAAAGTAAAATGACATATGCACAGATTTCTGCGTGTGTTAGAGGCATTACAAATACAGTATTTGGGAATGAACATGGCACATACAGCATTACATGTTAATAAAGCGTTCCGTAACACTTCACTCCTGGAGGGCGTGGCGGTCAGGTGAGTGTGAAATATTGATTTAAGTTTCATTTGTGACATACATGATGTAAACAAAACTTGTAATAATGTGAAAATCCTAATATTCACAAAGAAAATACCATAAAAAATATATACTTCTGAAGAAAAGAGGGCACGAAACACTAACTAATCAAGTAAGAGTTACGAAACTGTCCAAAAGTTTTAAGTCCAGCTGTTTTGATTGACCTTTTATGAGTTTTAGGACAATTTAGAACTAAAGTGTAGCGTTGTTATACTTTATATAAAAAAACAGGTACTATTTCCACCAGTCCAGTGTGAAGACGGAAAGTGAGTGAAGCGGTTGTGTGCGCCCTCTAGAGGCCAGAGGGTTTACTCTGCTGCACAGTGCACCTGATCAGCTGCCTGCGCTCACGAGGAAAACAAACGCACACACGGGCCGGCGCAGATTGACTTCACATTACAAAAAGTGCAACAAGTAAAACAATAATAAAAGGCGTGGTTCTGATTGGTTAAGCGTGGCTGACCTTCTCTGCGTCCGGTGATGTCATGGCGCTCAGTCGGGAACAAAATGTGCAAGTATTTGGAAAAGTGAGACACTGCAGGCAAATGTTTGATGTAGATTACGGAAAAAACTATTAAAGTTCTATATTTAATATTATTGTATGTATATTAGGTACTTCGAAGCAGAAAAATCCAATCGATGGATATAGCCAGGTTCAAAGTTCAGTCTTCAGTTTGTTTACATATTCAATAAACGATTTCACAGGGAATTTGGTCATCAACAAATCCCCCTGAAAACGCCTTCCAAATATGGTCGAGGGCTGGACATTTTGGTGTTGGTGCTACTTTAAGTGGAGCGTTCACACCAATGTGATAAACACGACCCATCTCCTGGCTGGAGGACCAGCCTGTTGTGCATGTTTTCGGTTGCTAAAAGGAAACCATTGCGCCTAGAGCAGTGGTACTTGTGGATCTTCAGGTGGCACTTAGAATGATCTCAGGCCTGGTGTTACTATGAAAGTCAAATGTTTAATGAGGTGGCACTTTTGTGTTTGAGAACCACTGGCCTAGACAAAACTGCAGACTCCAGAAAGAAAGGCCCCATACGGAACCCGAAATCAAACCTTGGGACCTTTAGGTTCAAAATGACCCAAGATTCAAATATTCAGCGTACTTTTTGGAGTCTTTTTGAATCTAGGCCACCTGTGAGTCCAGCACAAGAGCCCTAAGCAGCTTTTAGAAACGCAAGGGTGAGGACAGAGGGGCCAGTGAGGTGTTGGCTTTCCGCTCACTCCTCTCCTGGGCGCCTCCCGTTACCCACTCCTAACCCACTGCGCCTTTTCCAAACAATGCGATCCCTGTCAGCACGACCTTTCAACGTGCCACAGAGAAGTCAGCAGGTCCCAGGGCTGTTTGGAGCTTTCGGCACGGGGCCCTCACATCCATTAGAGTGAATTTTGCATGATATCTCACCTTTAAGGGGCTCCCAAACCTTTATATATTCAAGTAAAGTCAACATCTCTTTGGAGTGTATGAAGATTAGCCTCCTATAAAAGGCCGATTTAAGTAATTTCATTGTAGCGTGTGAGTTGAGGGTTCAGGCATCAATCCACTGTAGTTTGACAACAGGGCCCCACAAAACAGCGCCCGAAAGCTAGAAAGGGTCCCAGGAGTTTTTCTTTCATCGCAGAATCACCATTCGCGCCAGTGCCGAGGATAAATACAGGACATTTGTAAAAACAAATAAAAAAAACAAATGATTGGAAAAAAAACATTATTGAAAAAGCTCACCCTACTTTCACGTATTGCTGAGTTTTGAACGAGTTTCCCCCTGCACTCTTAAGTGTTAACTCTACCACTCTGCCCGCACTGCAAACAAGGGGGTATCTGAAGGTATGGGAATGGCTTGAACTAGTATCTTGTTTTGAGTCAAGCAGTTGTTGTGAGGGAGGAGCCAGGTCGACATGTCACACTCAAAAAAAGTCAGTGGAAGGTCCTCCAGACTTCCCTGTTTTGGTCTGTGCCATGTACAGTACTGGCATTCTTGTAAACTGAGTTTTGGTCACCGTCCATGCAAACACTTCACCAAACACCTCCTTACTCCTGCTATGAGTAGATGATTGCCCTGCCATCCAACTCTATTCTACATATACTGTATCAATATAATCCAAAAGGAAGTTCAACCCCAACATTTATGCAAATATTCCATGTCATCTTTTCCCAATCAGTATTTTGTTTTGCCTCAGTATTTTCCAGATCTGCCTTAAAACCTCTTGGCCATGGGGTTCCCTTCTTGTTGGAGGTGCGTTTGGGCCAGTGCTCGTCTTACCTCTGCTGCAACTGACATTCCTTATCCGCTTCTCCGTCGCTCCCCGACAAAAATACGGATCAACTCTGTTTTCAGTTTTATTTCTTTAACTTGTTGTTTTGAGCATGCTCACTTTGAGCACTCTGTGTACCTGCGGCCGTGGCAGCGGAGAGGACCTGGACTGAAGGTAGTCGCCATTGATGTCGCTGCCATTTGGAGGTGTCTGGAGTGGAGCTGAGCGAACAGGTGGAAGATGTGGAATCCGCAATTCCCTTTTCTCAGGAACTGCGGACCAATTCCCGAAAGAAGGAGGATTGTGCTCAGCTCCAGTTTGGCAGAAGACATGTTGGGCTTCACGGTTCTCAATAAGGAAACCATAAACGCCATGGGGTGGAAGGTCAGCCTGATGTTGGACAAGAAAGCCCCTGAACAGTTTACTGCAGTTGAGCTGGATTACTGGAACCATGTCCAGTGGTCTGACGAGTCTAAGATAAGCGTTTGTGTTCAGATGGTATCAAGGCAGGCAAGGAGGCAACAAGTGCGTGTAACAAAGACCCTCATGCCTACAGTGGCATGGTCTGGAGATGAATGAGTGCTGCCGGTACTGGGGAGCTCCACAGTTCATTAAGAGAACCACGAACGCAAACATGTACTTATCCCCTTCCTTCAGAAACTGGACCACATTAGTGTATGCTGATATAACGACGCCAAATGCACTTCCAAGACAAGCACTGCCCTGCTCAAGAAGCTGAAGATAAAGGTTATGGACTGGCCAAGCATGTTCCTCGACTTAAACCCTATTGAGTATCAGCGGAGCCTTCTCAAACAGAAGTTGGAGGAGCACAAGATATCTGACATCCAGCAGATCCATGATGTCATCTTGGACGGGTGGAAGAGGGGTTCAGTAGTTACCTGTGAAGCTCTGGTGAATTATATGGCCAAGAGGGTTAAGGCAGAGCTGAAAATAGCAGTGGCAAAACAAAATATTGACACTTTGGACATTTCCACTTAGTGTACCAGTGGTACCACCGGTTTTAAATCCACACTGTTACACAAGCAGTACACAGACTACGGTGATGATGAAATATGTACAGAAACGTTAGGGCTGTACTTACGTGTGTAAGATAGTGTATGTCTCAGCAGAAGTTTTTGAAATTGTCAACTGGACTGGGTTGTTGAGGCAGTAGTGAGTAGTTACAGATACCCAACACCAACGATACCACAAGACTTTATCAAAACTGGTTTGGAGCGAGGGGTTCCTCTTGTTAACAAAATGATACGCATGGAAGAAACACAGGTCACTGAACCTTTAAATAGCCTTGCCCACTCCTGCTGTAGGGCGGCACGGTAGCGCAGCGGTTAGCATTCGTGCTTCACAGCTAGAACGTCCGCGTTCGATTCCCACCTGGGCGGGGCTTTTCTGTGTGGAGTTTGTATGTTTTCCCCGTAGGCTTCCTCCGGGTACTCCGGTTTCCCCTAGCACTAAAAACATGTACAAGAGGCCAGGATGAATGAGAGTGTGTTTGAGAGTGCCCATGGGGGACGACGGATGGAAATCCGGTGTGGCGTGTTTATATATATGAGACCCATGTATGTTCATTAACATGCACTGTCCCGACTAATTAAAATAAACCAATAAAATTCCCAACCTGGGGGTCATGAGAAAATTTTCAGAGGGTCATCTCTCACCACATCATATGAGAGGTACATTTGGTATGAAACGCGCCCTGTGGGGGTATACTAGGAGTCGTGACTAAAAAAGTTGGAGAACCACATAGGTTACTTTCATTATTTTAGGTGACTCATTCACAGCTTGATTATTTGATACTAGCATTAGCAGTCCAGTGTTATTTTGCGCATCTATTTCTTAAATGAACTTAAATTCTGCAGGTTAAGACGTTTCAAATGAGGTACAGGGTGTCCCTTGTTTTAAAAAGTGAGAGCCAAAACAGCTATCGGTTCAGTATTGGATATTTGGAATCGATACCTCATCCAGTATTTCTTACTGGATTTGCGCTGCTTTCCTAGTTTTATGCCTGAGGCTTTTTCCTTGCCCATATGAGCAGATTTAGTAATCAAGTGCTTTGGAGGACTTGTGTCGTGTGAAAAGTGCTTTACAAATGAGCTTCCCTTCCAAGTTAGTATTCAAACTCCTCTGACTGTCATAGCCCCACCTAGTTCTGTTTACCTGAAGTCGGTCTCATTTGTTTATCAAGCAGTGATTTCTGTGCT
This sequence comes from Proterorhinus semilunaris, assembly GCA_021464625.1. NCBI lineage: Eukaryota > Metazoa > Chordata > Actinopteri > Gobiiformes > Gobiidae > Proterorhinus > Proterorhinus semilunaris. Next base: position 41,894,456 of record CM038349.1, on the reverse strand, counting down.
CTTGGTGATGCAAATCAGAAGCAAGTGTCTTTGCTTAGCCTACAGACAATAGGGGCGACAGTGGCACAGACAGTAGGGCAGGTCTTGTGACCTGAGAGTTGACCGTTTGAATCCCACTTCACCCTCCATGCGGTGTGAATGGCCAAGTGGTTTCTTGATGTAAATCACTTTGAGTGCCTAATGTAGGTAGAAAAGAGCTATCTAAATGTGACCACTTTTACTGCCCCACCGACCTGACCATACAGGAGAGTAAGATTGTTGAAACTATCAAATCAAGATACTTTCAAGCCACTTAACCGATGCAGGCACTCCTTTGTTGCAGTGGTTCTCCACGCTGCACAGTAGAAAACAATGGCACACAGTTTTCAGTGTTCGGTCCATCTTTGCCCCGCTCTGTTTGTTCCGACTGCAGGACCATCCCTGGTGACGCCCAAATAGACTGGGCAAGGAAGACGTCCGAGAGGGCATCGGGACTAGGATGGGTCAGGGCTGTATCCAGTGCATCTCTGATCCATAACCCCAAATGAAGGGGGGCCAGTATTGACGTAAAGTTTGAGGTGTCCCTGTGGCCACGGCTGAAACCAATATCTCCACGAGTGACTGGAACTCAGAATGTGAATCTTTGAGTAGTTTCAACTAATTTATGTTTAGCTAATTATAAGATATTCAGGCTGATTGACAGATATGGGCTTTTTTCATGGCTGATACAACTTAAAATTCAGAGCAGTCGATAAGATCTGTTGATACTTTGGGGATATGTAGGGCCGTCTTTAAGGCTGACCGATATTCTAAAAAGTGCAAATATCTGACCAGTAGTCTAGACATGTTTTGGCAATCTCTAGTTTCAACACAATGCGATTTGTTTTAAGGTTAAATGATTACGTGACCCATTGGCACCAAGTCTGTTTCTTGTAGAGCAACAAAATACCGCTTTACGTTGTAAACACAATCTTAATACTGTTATGAAGCTGGTCAAACGTCATACTGAAAGGTTCCTAGTCATCTGTACTGGGTTGTTTTAGTGTTGACAATGTGTTGGGGCTCCTTCATGACTGAGCACTTACACGAAACACGTCCTATGTTTGAAGAAGACACCGGGAAACTAGCAGATCACAATCCTCTCCCATTCACTATCATGGGGGTTTTGCCCAATTCAATCGGCCTCACAGCTTTGGTTTTAAAGATATATGACCTTTTCGTTAACAATGCTTTTCAGACTTAACTTATCAATTGATGTTCCATGCCATGAAGGCTTATATTAAATATAAAAAGATGCATTCATTATCACTGGAGAAAAACAGTTACTGTATTTTTGTAATTAAGTGGCCTTTTAAGGTGAGACACTACACGCAAAACTACATTTTTTGGGCGTAATTGGTCTCTTAACATACAAACTTTTACCTGGAAACAAAAACAATCTAATCTTTACAATAACATGTTTAATTATTCACTGATTAAATATTTTTCCATAGATTTCTTTGGGAAAATGTAATTTCAAGAGCCATTTTCTCACATTCGTGGGACAATATCTCCACGTCAGTAGTTCTGACAGACTCCAGACTTTCCAGTCTTGGACTGAACAATATTCTGAAGGTTTTATCAGAGACATTTTTCAATATCTAAAACCTGATTTGTTGAGTTTAGAATTTCAAACAAGGCGAAATTGAAACTTTTAGAATATTTTTCCACTAAAAAAACTGCTTATTATAAAACTAAACACGATCCAAAATCCCTCGGAGAAAGTCTTTGTAACTAATATATCAATGAAATGAAGGTATACATTTAAACCTGGCTCTGTCTCCATGATTCAGGTTCAGTCGCTGGAAATATGGGAAATTTTTTGCATTTTAGGGTTAAAATGCCTTATTTTTATATGAAAACATAAAATGAAAAGAAAACTTAATTTTTTCCCCCTCATATTTATGTCAGTAAGTTTCAAACTGATATCTCTACATTGTTAGTTCACAAGGCGATCCAGATAAAGTGGTGTTTTATGCTGTTTGTCAATCAAAAGCCTCTTGAGGCGAGGGCCGAAATGTCCTCAACACGTCTCAAACCAGTGCAGATTACGGCCAAAGAACCTTTGTCTGAACAACCTAGCTCTGATAAACAAGTCCAAACTACTCAGATCCACACCACGAGTTGAGCCCGTTTTTGCAATATTTGCCTTTGTGTCGGTGCATGGCAGCCCCCCCCCCCCCCCCCCCCCCTCCCTCCCCTCACCCTTCTCCGCTCTGCGACCCTTGGCTGTAGGGGTTGGTCAGGAGGTAGAAGTACTTGTCATAGTGGTCGAGCATGTATTTGGGGGCGTACATGTGCTCCTTGGGGTCGGCGGGCGGGTACTCCTGGAACGAGCCGTCGAACCAGCCCCCCGTGCGGATCAGCTGCCGGATGTAGTTGAGGTCCAGCTTGTCCTCGTAGTCCCCCCAGCGCGGGAAGTCTCCGTTCTGCGCCGAAATCAGTTTGAAGTGGATGCCCTCCGGGGTGAAGCACCACGAGCAGTGCCAGCCGGCGAAGTGGAAGGGGCTGCCCACGGACCACTGGACCAGGATGTGTCCCGTCTGGTTCTCGTATTTGCGGAAGCCCGGCATGGTGTAGTACTCGCGGCGGCGCAGCTTGATGCCGTCGCTGTCGTACACGTCCCGGAGCATGCCCACGGTGCAGCCTGAGATCACCTCCAGGGAGCCGAACTGCTTCCAGAAGAACCCGTACAGCGACTGCAAACACACACAGAGCAGACCTTAAAGGCACACTGCGGAACATTTAGGATTATACAACTGCCAATACAAAACATGCTCCCAATGATGAGCTAGATACAGGTAATGCTATTTCGGCAGTGGGTAATCAAATTAACCTTTAAAGCTAATCATTGGCTGCCTTCACCGTAGTCTGCATCTCCATGGAGACGAGCTGGAGACATCCCTCTCCCAGTGAAGGTCAAAATTTCGAGCTAATTGTTCAACGATACATATATAAAAACAAGGTTTGTATGTATTGGGTGAAATGTTACGCTGTTTGGCTTTAAAGGTGCACTATGAAACTTTGTATGTGTAAAAATAGGATGCTCTGGTGGTTAGCATAGCGCCTTCACTCACCATCCCCATGGCCCGTAGGAAGCTCCAGGACCAATTGTTTTTAGGTTTTCTCTGCTGGTTGACCCGTATCCATGGTTACATATGCATTCTATTCCAAAAACCTACCAGAAACCCTAAAAAACTGAAATAAAAATGATCCTGAAGCTTCATAGGAGCCACTGGGATGTAAATGGCGAATCACCATTAGAACCGCTGGGTCACTACAGTCAAATACAGAAGTAATATCAACTGTTTTTCTTTTTTTACATAAAAAGTTGCATAGTCCACCTTTAATGTTACAGGGTTCCCACTATTTAAGCCGACTCAGAGTCACGTGCGACTCGTCAATGCACAATCTTTTTATTTCATTCAGTCAGAGCTGATTTAGCCAACTGTATGTTGTAGATTACACTCCATACGTTGCACATGGCCAGGGCCTAGGGATGCACCGATCTGATACCGGTACGGGATATTGGAACCGATACTAGCGCAAATATGATATCGGGTATCGATTCCAAATATCAGATATCGGTGAGTTAGCAGCCCACTGCAGCGTGATAAAGCTGGCATCAACTAATCAAGGCTGGGACAGAAACTATGACTGGTTCATCTGAAGTCGAAATACTGGCCACTCGGTGTTTGTAATGTAGTTTATGAAATGGTGGTAAAGAATAACTGGTATAATATATTTGGATTGATCGGATTCATGTTGTGAGTTGTTTGTATGAATGTAACCAAACAGCCTGAGGATGTTCAGTGCAGTGATCCTTGTTTAATGTTTTTCCATTACACGTCATTAATAGAAACCCCCTTGAATCTGTAACGTCTCCTTTTTAAGACTTTATTGATCTCACAGACTGAGAAATCACTTTTGAGAAGGTCTTGTGGTATCGGTTGTTATCGGATTACCCCCAGTATCGGTATCGGAAGCAAAAAACAGCTTGACAGCTTGTCATCTTGGAATATGCCTGTGCCATCAGGGAAGAAGAAATTCCTTTCTGCTCGGTACGAGGAAGGTATAAGGAAGATGGATTACACCTCGGCTCGGTCTGGAGAAATGTTTGGTGAGGTCACGGCAGAGATGCACATAAGTCCCTCACCTGCAAGTCCAAGTCAAGTCCAAGTCCCTGACCCACAAGTCCAAGTCAAGTCCGAGTCTGTGACCCCACAAGTCCAAGTCAAGTCCAAGTCTCTGACCGCAAGTCCCAGTCTAGGTCCAAGTCTCTGACCCTGCAAGTCCAAGTCAAGTCCAAGTCCCATGGTTTCTATGTTTTACACGAATTCAAATCACAGTACAATAAAACTATTTTAAAATCAATAAACACCTGTAAATTAAAAACAACTAATACGAGCCCGGGCCTTCCACACACAAATAATCAACATCACAATATTTCTATGAACCATATTCACAGTCAATCCCAATGTAATGGTAAGTTAGGAAAAAAATAATATGAACAATTTCTGTGGCCAAAGTCAGGCCCTGTGTCATTCATTCAACTAGCCCTCCCACACCACTACTTCAGTTTTGTAAAAGTAACATCAGTATAGTTATCACAGCTGTCCTCTGTCACAAACATGTCTGCAGAAGCTTCAGAATGTTACTGAAGTGCCCTTTATCATACAGTCAAACTCCACTGTGGATAATAATACTTCCAGTCTTACCTTGAAGGCTTACAGACTGTTGACATGAGTGTTCTATCTTCAGCCTGTAGCTGCAGGACCTGCTATATCCACTGTAGCTACAGGACCTGCTATATCCACTGGAGCTACAGGACCTGCTATATCCACTGTAGCTACAGGACCTGCTATATCCACTGTAGCTACAGGACCTGCTATATCCACTGTAGCTACAGGACCTGCTATATCCACTGGAGCTACAGGACCTGCTATATCCACTGTAGCTACAGGACCTACAGGACCTGCTATATCCACTGTAGCTACAGGACCTACAGGACCTGCTATATCCACTGTAGCTACAGGACCTACAGGACCTGCTATATCCACTGTAGCTACAGGACCTACAGGACCTGCTATATCCACTGTAGCTACAGGACCTGCTATATCCACTGTAGCTACAGGACCTGCTATATCCACTGTAGCTACAGGACCTGCTATATCCACTGTAGCTACAGGACCTGCTATATCCACTGCCAGCTTTTGGTCTTTGACACAATATTCCCTAAATAAACGGTAGCCTCGTAAAGGTAATGATTTGATCACTAATCACTTTACTGAGTAGCTTTAAGTTACAACTTATGCAGCTGCTCAAACTCCTCTTACCTCCGCCTTTTTCCTTCACTCTCGCTGTGGCGCTTACGCTAGTATTAAGGCTTACATTGGGCTTTACATTAATAATGAGAGAAACTGTTGTATTTCGCCGTGATCGCTAGAAGTACAGTCCGAATAGCGCGCTCACGATGTCAACAAACCCACGACCGGGCAGCGTGCGCACGCAGGGAGGGGGGGCATACAGCAGGGAGGGGGGGCATACGGCAGTGGAGCCGATGAGCAGCGCGGTGAGAGAGAGAGAGAGAGCGAGCGCACACAGAGGAGACAGAGACAAGGGAGCGGCCGAGAAAAAGCCAGAATCAAGCGTCCAAACAGCGTGTGTAATGAGTGCGCGAGGGACTCGTAATGTTCACGAGTCTCAGACCACGAGTCCGAGTCAAGTCTCGAGTCTTTAGGGGACGAGTCCGAGTCAAGTCTCGAGTCTTTAGGGGACGAGTCCGAGTCAAGTCTCGAGTCTTTAGGGGACGAGTCCGAGTCGAGTCGCAAGTCTCTAAAAATAGCGACTTAAGTCCGACTCGAGTCCGAGTCCGACTCGCGAGTCCCCATCTCTGGGTCACGGGACAGATCTCCGGGCTGTGCAGAGCTGTTGATGGACTAAGGCCGCTGCGAATGTCTGAATAATGCTGAGGACCAGCGAAAAGCAAAGTGATTTTTTACATTTTAAATTAAAGCGGACAACAATTAATGAAGTTTAAGAATGTTTTCTCCAAGGACTCCAGAGCGCAGCTGTGCCGTTATCTCTCCTGTGCAATGTAAACTCCCCCCACAAGGACACGCTACGGCCATTAGACATACACAACACTCCCAGGCCAGAAGCCTCCGACATAACACAATACATGACCTGCCTTAACCCCCCCTCCCTCTGTCCGCCTCACACTCTCACTGTATCTTCACCCACGCATGTGCGCTAAACGCACCAGGTAAAATTCCTAGTGGTGAACCTGTTCTAACAATGGCAATAAAACCTATTCTGATTCTGATTCTGATCCATTGATGGAATAACCTGGTATTTTAAGATGTTCAGGTCTTCGGTGGATCTCATTCTTTGGGCTTAGTGTTTCTGAACCTAGACCTGAGCGACTGCAGCAGCCCCAGGTCAGGACACAGGGTTTTATAAGTGAACCGGCTCATATTTAAAGGAACAGGCCACCGTTTTTACAAACTGAGATATGTTCTTACCTTAGCATAGACGAGTTCATCTGTACCTGTCTGGTCTCCACGTGTGCCTTCAGTAACATAAACACAGCACAGACGGCGTTAGCATTTAGCCTCTCCTCCTCTATAGCTCCAAACGAGGTGAAGATAGAAGCTACCGAACTCTTCCACGTTTTCCCTATTCAAATATGGGTACGTGAAGTGTTACACTATAAAGTATAATTACACAAAATTACACAAAATTAAACAATGTGGAATGAGGAGAAGACAGAGGCTAAATGCTAACGCCGTCTGTGCTGTGTTTACGTGACTGAAGGCCCACGGAGACCAGACAGGTACAGATGAACTCCTCTAAGCTCAAGAACATATCTCAGTATGTAAAAACAGTGGCCTATTCCTTTAAGGCCTTAAATGTCATTAAAAAACATTACATTTGATTCAAACTGGCATTAACTTGACTTATCTTACTGATATTGCTCATGTATTTGTACTGCATACATTTTTACTGCAAAAATATCCAAAAGCAATGGCCCTAAACGCATTCGGCTGCAGTTCAGCAAGAAACTGTGCACGTTGTGTCCAATTTGCTTTTGAATATTGACATTTCCCCACGACCCGCTCCCCCCCGCCTGGACGTCCCGGGCACGTGTACCTTGCGCATGTGCAGAGCGAAGGGCTCGGTCCAGCCGTCGAACAGCTTGAGGAACAGCAGCGCCTCGTGCGCGGGGATCTCGTCGGCGTCGTTGATGACAAACACGTCGTCGGGCCGCGCCCCCAGCACGCGGGACATGCCGTTGCGGGTGAGGAACGTGCGCAGGTAGTCGTCCGCGATCCAGCCGTCCTGCCGCCCGCCTTCCGGGAAGTGGTCCAGGAACACGTACAGCAGCTTGTGCCGGACGTAGTCGTACGTGCCGTTGAGCAAACGCTGCAGGAATCTGCCGCAGAGAGAGGCGGAGTTCATTCGGACCCGTCCAGCCACGTTCCATTTGAATTAACAATACAGGACATAAACAACTCTGACCATGGCTGAGCGAAATAAACACTGCACAGAACAAACACAAAATAAAATACATATAGCGTTCACGTTCGAGAACCCGACAATGCAGGAGCCAACACAACTCCACAGGAGAGAGACAGTTCTGGCAAGAAATCTCCCAAAACAAAATGGACAAATGTTGTACCTCATCAGTATGTGGCACTGATTGGACTCACAAACCCGCCGCATTATATGTATGGCATAAAGTGATGTTTTTCTGCTGGCCAACATCACGGCCATGTTTTGATTATTGTCTCCACTTTCGGGCACCTTACAGAGAAAACAATTGATCCTCAGTCTAAACATGCTGACAAGGTATGAAGGTGGCCCAAAGTACTTTCCCAGATGTTGAGGAGGTATCCTGTTCGTTACCAGCAATGCTCAAAGTGTAATGTTCCATCATCTCCATTAAGAACTACAGGACTGGAAAAGGTGAAGGAAGTCTGAATGTAAACCAGGGACCGACACTACGGCCATGGGAGTATAGTCCATGGCCCTGGACTAGTGCCACTGACCCGGACAGACTGACCCACACATGAGCATCTCCGGATAACTTGTTAACTGTGCAAAGGAGACAATTTATCTGAATGTCAAACTCCATCACTAAACGAATGACAAATATGTCCTACAGCACACTTTAAAAAAAAAATCCTTAACGTACACAGGTTTGTCCCTTGACACTCCATGTCTCGTTGCAGGAGAGACCTTTTTGGCCCAACTGTTTCCATACATTAGTTAGCAATAGCATGAGTAAAATAAACAAAACCAATTAGCCGGGTGAAGGCTAATCTTAAACTTAGACGAGTTGATGCGTACCTGTCTGGTCTTTGTGGGTGCGCTCAGTCACGCAAAAAGACCAAAGATGTTGTTAGCATTTAGCCTCTCCTCCTCTCCTCTATGGGGCCAAACGGGGTGAAGTTAGACGCGACCGAGCTCTTCCACGTTTCCCTTATTTACATACGTGAGGAGTACTCGACCCCCGCGCGTTAACTACGCATCAACTCGTCTAAGATCAGCTTAATCCCCCCGCCTTTAACAAGTGCATTTTCTCCAGTTCAGCTTTACCCAAATCTAAAACATAGACTAGTGTGACGCCTCATTTGAAAGCTAAGACCTACAAAACTCATCTAAATGGATCTTTTTGTTGGGTTTTCTTCACATTTGCATCGCTCTTTGTCACTTTTCTGTTGCTCTTTTTTGCCTTTTTTGTTGCATTTTTGTCACTTTCTCATCTCTTCTTTTGTCACGTTTTTTGTTGCTCTCGAATCCTTGTTTTCGTCGCTATTTTGACACTTTTTTTTCCAGAAGCTTTCAGTTTTGGGTAAAGCCAAACTGGAGACAAAGTGCTCGGTTCAGGCGGGGGTTAAGAGGTTGTGAGCGTGTTTGTATTCATTTGTGTGCTTGTCGTTTGTGTGGGGTAAATGTGTGTGCGTTCATACCCTAGGGGGCGCTGCTCCCCGTATGCCGTGAAGTTGGACTCGCACACGATGAACAGGTCGACCGCCTGGGACAGCTCGTGGAACCGCGCGTGCAGCAGGTCGAACTCGTGGTTGATGTTGATGGCGTTGATGAGCCGCCGGGGCACCTCTCGGGGAGTCAGGCGCTCCTTGGTGGGCAGGTTGGAGTGGTACACCATGGTGGGCACCCCGCAGTAGGGCCCGTGCCAGCCCGGGCGACACACGCACTTGACCAGGCGCTTGCCCGGGGGCCGCCCTCTGGTCTTGGGTTTGGGAGCGGCGGGAGTCGGCTGGAGCTCCAAAGGCCTGCGCTGTCCCGCTCGGGTGCTCTCCGCGGCGGCGTGCGCCACGGCGCCCCCTGCTGACTTACCGGGGGGTTCCTTCGGGGTGGCCACCTCGGTGCCCCGCCGGAAGCACAGCGCCCCGGCTTTGGTGTGGGCGAAGTAGGGCGTGGGGTCGTCCTGGAGCTGGTGGGAGCGCGTGTGCAGGTCTCCCATGGACTCGAGTGAGAGGGACAGGCTGCCCGGGGGGAAGAGGCGGTTCAGTCTGGGGGCCACGGGACGCTCGGGCCGGGCAGCGCGGAGCGGGTTGTCCTCTTCTCTCTCCTTTACAAACAACAGTGTTAGACATGAGAGACTGGGCCACGGTAAAGCTACTGATGAACCGTATCGGAAACATTGTAGCTATTTTCATTTTGTATTTGTGTTAGCCGTTAGCTTCAGGATACACAAACGACCACTCGGAATCCACTCACGTGACGCCCGGGTGCATATAACCTATTGTTCTAGAGCTGAGGTTCCCAAAGTGGGGTCCAGGGGCCCCTGGGGGACCTCAGCGGAAGTACAGACTACAAACGCTGTACATTGAAGACTTTGAGGTACCGTGCATTTATTTGCTAAAATGTACTATTTCAAAGTCAAGTTAAGCTACAGTCATTGTGTGGTTTACTATGTGGGTTTAGCTGTAACATAATTAGAAATTCCTTCGAGGATAGAAAATAATAATTATTGGGGGGCTCCCCCCTCCCCTATTTTCTTATTTTTTTGCCCAACGTTTGCCCCATCTCCCTTTTCCCAGTTTGTTTCCCTCCATTTTTTATTACTAATATATTTTTTATTAGTAATCAAATATTTTACCTATTTCCCCCATTCTTTATTTTTGCCCCACTTTTTTCCCTCATTTTCAACACATTTCGTGACATTGGAGATCTCGATCTCTCACACATTATTGTTCATGTTTTCTGGTAATCTAGGCGACAAATATTTGAGTATAGGTATCTGAAAAACCAAGTATATCCTGAAAGTACCGGTATCTAAAACGGTGCCCAACCCTACTGACCTTGTTGATGTCCCGGGCCTGTCTCTCCTCTAGTTTCCCCCAGGGGTGTGGGCGAGCTGGCTCCTCCCTGACCCTCACCTCCAGCCCTACGGCGGCCGGCTCCCCTCGCCCGCCCACTGCCAGCCCCTCGATGCCCAGCGGCGTGCCCCGTGGCTCGGGGGCTCGCGCGTTGGGCGCCGGCGGGGGCTCTTCGGGGGAGGCCGGGCTGAGCGGGGTGGCGGCCAGGCCCCTCTCCCTCCAGAAGAAGCCGGTGCTCATGATGAAGGACTTGATGGGGTAGGGGGCGGAGAGCTCGCGCAGCAACGACACATAGTGCAGTGCCTTGTAGTAGTGCAGGAAGGAGATGACACACAGCCCCACGGTGCAGAGCAGGAACACACGGTGCCGCCGCATCTTATCCTGGAACACACGGGACACACGGGTCACACGGGACGCACGGGTCACAGGGGACACACGGGTCACAGGGGACACACAGGGACACACGGTGCCGCCGCATCTTATCCTGGAACACACGGGACACATGGGACACACGGGTCACAGGGGACACACGGGTCACAGGGGACACACGGGTCACAGGGGACACACGGGTCACACGGTGCCGCCGCATCTTATCCTGGAACACACGGGACACATGGGTCACACGGGACACACGGGTCACAGGGGACACACGGGTCACAGGGGACACACGGGACAAACGGGTCACACGGGACACACGGGTCACAGGGGACACACAGGGACACACGGGTCACACGGTGCCGCCGCACCTTATCCTGGAACACACGGGTCACACGGGACACACAGGGACACACAGGGCTTTTTTACTATAGTCTTTAACCCGCCTTAAAAGAACAGGCCAGCGTTTTTCCAGACTGAGATCTGTTCTTACCTGAGCTTAGACGAGTTGATGCGTACCTGTCTGGTCTTTACGCGTGCGCTCAGTCACGCAAAACGACCAAAGATGTTGTTAGCATTTGGCCTCTCCCAGTATATTCCTATGGCTCTAAACGGGGGTGAAGTTAGAAGCGACCACGCTCTTCCACGGGCACAAAGAACAGACAGGTGCACATCGACTCGTCTAAGCTCAGGTAAGAACAGATCTCAGTCTGGAAAAACTGTGGCCTGTTCCTTTAACCGAGCACATTTTCTCCAGTTCAGCTTTACCCAAATCGTGTAAGGTACACTTTAGAAATCTCGTATATTGATGAGGGCCTGACTTTGATTGACAGGCCGTTGGCATGAGAGCTGACGGCGCGGTTACGGGCGTGTAGTTCGGCCGTAACTCGGCCCTTGAGTCTACAGTGAAGATCCATCTGCCAGGCCTGCGGGAGGTGCTGTGGCGCTACCAAAGGAAGATAGATGGCACATGCGCAGTAAACTTTCTGAATAATACACACAAACTCAGCTGGTAAATGTGAAACTTTTCTCCAGAAGAGAGAAGGTGAATTTATTCTTCAGACTCACGGCACTTTCACCATCAGTCCAAATCACAGGCTGAATGGAGGCTAAAGAAATATCTACAGAATACCTTTAGAGCCGTTCTTCTCTAAATGCATTTTTCCTCAGGCCGTGGTGATGACATCTGCACTTTAGGCTACGTTAACACCTCTTAACCCCCACCTGAACCGAGTTTGGCATTACCCAAATCTCCCAATCTTGAAAAAAAAAAGATTGGGAGATTAGCAACAAAAACAGGTATTAAAAAAGAGGTGCTGCGGTTTGAGGAAGTAAACAGGAAACAGCGCCGCGGATCTGGCAGAGTTGAAGTTTTCTGGAGTAACCAGAGCGAGTACATCAATAGTGCTGTTGTCCTCACGCTCCCGTCTACTTTCATTCAGAATCATCTGTAGTGCCGTTCAGACTGAAGTCACAGAAGCTCAGAAGACGGTCATGAAAACATCAGATTTGGGGTCAGTTCAGCCTCAGTCTGAACGCAGCCTAAGATTAGGACCGGGATTTTTCGATATCAAATCGATTTGTTGAGCTAAGAACCCCAACTAACAAATTAGAATTTAGACATTTTTTTCTTTTTTTTTACCCTCAAAAGATTTTATATTGTTGCTGAAAATATAGGCATGTTTGGACTTTTTCACCAATAAAAGCCCTATTTTCCTTGTATACGTTACTGGTTATTGGTGATATGTTTAGAAGTTAAATATACGAAAACCTTACATGCCCAACATGAAAGTCTAGGGTGTATTTGAAGAAGAAAAAGGAGCTATGAAATGTTTTTGTGTCTGTCCTGCTTCAACAACAGGGGGCAGTGTTGGACAACAGCCTGCTCTAACCGCCCCAGTGCGAGTGCTCCATGAGGAACAGCATTTACATGAGCAGAGATCTATGCAAACAGCCCTTTGTTATTTTCCTGTTTACTATTGACATGTTTTCATGTTTTCAGGTGATGGTTCTCAAGGAAGAGTAAACTACAGCGAGTAAATCGAGTTACAGAACAATCGGAATGACCATATCCCCAAAAAACTACAATGATTTATGAACAATGACCTTTGTCTCGTGTCCTTTCCTCTGAAGCGTGCGCCTGTATTCAAAAGGCGCGCTGTGAACTACATTCTGTACTAATCACAACCGCCATGATTGTGAGGAAAAGCACAATCTCTAATGTTTCCAAAGTGGTGCAGCCAGGGGCACAGAAGAGCGAGGCCAGACTGATATGTCTCTTTCCTAGCTTAGTGTCATCGCAGAGCCACCTCATCAAAGTCACTGTTGAGTTGAAGGTGTGTGGGCTGAACCATTTGGCACATTAAAGGGGTGTCAGGGCCCTGAGATATAATGCATTATTATTGTTTGTCTAGCAACCATTGTATTTCCGCCTGGTTATGTTCAATTCTTATATCAATTATGAGGAAATTTAGAAAGTACAATACAGAACGCTTTTTGCAACACTTTTGAGGGCCCCCCCTACCCTGCTCTGGGTCCTGGGTAAGGGTGCATCAACACAAAATGTGATAAAAATGGCTCCAAACAAAATATTACGAGATTTTGTCCCAGCCCAGCCAAACATGTCAGTATTTGTGAATGGATAAGCATGGGAAACATGTTTGGAGAGATTTCAGACAAAATCCCAAATCAACAAAACACCATAAACATCGTAAAGGGAGAGTTTGGTCTGTTTTTTTTGTATTTACTGATAGAACGAAGTTGGCAAACAGTCAGTCCTTCCACAGAAGGCATACAGCTGGTCAGAGTGCACACCTTCGATGACAGTTCAGACATTGTTATGCCAAGAAATCTGTTACCGTCAATGCCATCGGCCAGAGCGGCTGCTATGAGACAATGTTGTGCCAACACAGGCTGATGAGTAACTTGAGGACAACTTCTATCAAAGAGCCGATCACAATGCTTCAAAACCCTAAACAAGGCACTGTCTCGTTATATTTTGTGTGTTGGGTGTTTTAGCCTGCTTTCTTTTTGCAACCTGAATGGTCGGCGCTAGCAAATCACAAACGCTGCCATTAATAATACAAGGGCATTCCAAACCTGTGGAGCTAAAGCTCAGGGCGCGTCCCGCTCATACGCCTACCAGTGCTATTTAACAGACACCTTTGGGCCGGAGCGAGTTCATTCGACTTTAGTCCCACAGTCTGGTCTGGGACACTCCCAATTTCTCACAATACTAAGCAAACAATATTAGGCTCACTGTGACTAGTCAAAGATTAACCGGTTTTACAATTGCAGGCTTTGTAAAAGCTCCCGGCAGGTTAATAGTAACAAATGTTAGGGCCTATATACGGTAAACCAGTCATGACTCATGAGCCGTAGGTTTTTCCGCTCATCAGGATCCAGTGTTAAATCCAGCCCAATACACATGAATCAGCGGCAGGTTCAATGCTCCAATGTGCAGAGGACAAATCTTATCCCAAGTCCCAAAAGTATTATGAGCGGCGCTGTGTTTGTTTTGTCACGGTAAAAGCAAAAGTGAAACTGTCCGAGTGCATGGAAATCAGCTAAAGGTTTATTTGTTCAGGAACTCTCCGAAATATACGTGCTTAGAGCAAGCAACAGTTACAGTGCCTTGCGAAAGTATTCGGCCCCCTTGAACTTTTTGACCTTTTGCCACATTTCCGGCTTCAAACTGTAATTTTTTGGGAAGAACCAACAACAAGTGGGACACAATCATGAAGTGAAACGAAATTTATTGGATATTTCAAACAACTGAAAAATTGGGCGTGCAAAATTATTCAGCCCCCTTAAGTTAATACTTTGTAGCGCCACCTTCTGCTGCGATTACTGCTGTAAGTCCTTGGGGTTTGTCTCTATCAGTTTTGCACATTGAGAGACTGAAATATTTGCAAAACAGCTGGAGCTCTGGGAAGTTGGATGGACAGCGTTTGTGAACAGCAGTTTTCAGTTCTTTCCACAGATTCTCGATTGGATTCAGGTCTGGACTTTGACTTGGCCATTCTAACACCTGGATATGTTTATTTGTGAACCACTCTATTGTAGATTTTGCTTTATGTTTTGGATCATTGTCTTGTTGGAAGACAAATCTCCGTCCCAGTCTCAGGTCTTTTGCAGACTCCATCAGGTTTTCTTCCAGAATGGTCCTGTATTTTGCTCCATTCACCTTCCCATCAATTTTAACCATGTGATAACTAGGGATGGGACGATACACTTAAACTCACGATACGATGCACCTCGATATGTCAGAGTCACGAAACGATACGTCACGATACGATATCAAAAAAGAAAAAAATATTACTGTATAATAACAACTTGTTTATTTTTGTTTCAGTTGAACACAGGGAAACACAAGGCCTCAAGACTGGTTCTTCTTCAAAAAAACGAACACATCATACCTGTGACTTGACATGACGACGCACTGCACCATTCCCTGGATATATATATATTTTTTTCATTTAATAAAAAAATAAATAATAATACATCGAACTTGTATAGCGCGTTTTGGACACTCAAAGATGCTTTACATGAAAAAAAATATATGTATAAAATTATTTTAAAAAAAAAAATGTGTAAAAAAATGTAAAATCGCGATTAATTTTTTTTTAACTAGATGCGTTTCGTCACGTTTTGTATCGCGATATTTCGCCAAACGATATTTCGTCCCATCCCTATTGTTTACACACAGGTGGATTCTATTTATCATCATTAGTCATTTAGGTCAACATTGGATCATTCAGAGATCCTCACTGAACAGGCCCAGGGACTGCAGGTGGAAATTAGCACAAGTGCTATAACCTGGTACAATGCATCTCTCCTTTCTGAGGCTAATGTATATTGTACACTGTCCCTGTTCAAATACATAAATACTTGACTTGACTTGACTTCTGGAGAGAGTTTGCTGCACTGAAAGTTAAGGGGCTGAATAATTTTGCACGCCCAATTTTTCAGCTGTTTATTTGTTAAAAATGTTTGAAATATCCAATAAATTTTGTTTCACTTCATGATTGTGTCCCACTTGTTGTTGGTTCTTCACAAAACATTACAGTTTTATATCTTTATGTTTGAAGCCTGAAATGTGGCAAAAGGTCGAAAAGTTCAAGGGGGCCGAATACTTTCGCAAGGCACTGTATTTGGGACATTCACCTGAAGTCTTTCCCAGAATGTTAAAGCCCACAGCAGCAGATGCAGTATTATAACCCTCACAGTATTAAGGCCTGACCAGATCAACTGGATTCATTTGAAAGGCTGAGACACACCCGGCGCTACTTAATTATGCAAAGAACAAAAGGAGGTGGTTCAGCTCCAGATTCCAGAGTCTGACTCTGCTCTAAAGGTGACATGAAGCACGGCAAAGGTAAGTCTTCCCAAACAACAATGATGTTTTAGAATCATTATCATCTCTAGCCATGTTAGCATTCGAGAATGCGTTGCAATTAGCCCATTTCTTTATGTATGGCCCTGCAGCATGACCCACTATGATCAATGACGATGCTTTTAGACCGTGATGCCCTGTCACGCAAACATTTCTACACACGTGTTTCGGAAATTAGAGCGAATTCATGAAGAATAACTTATTATACATCCTTTTTCTTTTTTTCTTACATAAGGGATAAAGCATAAAGATAACATGTTTAAGACAGTACTGCAAGGGTTTGGAGAAATATTATATCAGTATTTTCTTTCTTAATTTCGTCAATTATGAATAATTGTAAAATCGCTACTGTTATGCCGACTACCGGTAACATCCGCAGCAGCGTATACTCTCCCTGAAAACAGAATCATTACAGAGAATATTGGTTGGAGGGAACACAGAGATGCTGCTGAGCCGTAACATAGATTTTGGAGTATATGATTTTGGAGTTCCAAACCTTTCCAAATGTATTGTAGCACAGTGTGGGGACTTTTTGGCCTGTATGTAGACAGGAGTAAGCTGTCCTCCGACTACACCGGGACAATGAGCGTAGTCAGTGCAGGTTACAGTGACTGACTGTTGAGCTGTGAAAGGACAGAGTGAAGTCCGCTGACTCTGAAATTAGGAGATTCTACTGTTCATTGTCCTCAAGACTAACTTTGTCCTCACTGGCCGCAGAGCTGCGCTAAATGGACATTATTCCGCGTTTAGCCGAGTCATCACGTTGTTCACTCGCGTACTCCTCTTCATTCATAGCTTTGAGGGACTCTTTTTGAATTTAAATGTATTTGGTCATTTCTTCTACTAAACCTGAACGGGGACGGACCGTCATTCCGACACCCCGCTATCCCGACACACCGTCATCCCGACACACCGTCATTACGACACTTTTTGGTACCGCTATTCCGACAATCATTTTGAGCGTATCTGTTTGCCTTCTGTCAACGCCACCTTCCCTGTTCATCCCCGCTGTCGGCCCAGGGGGGCAGAGGCTCGTGAGATGGTTTTGGGCAAAGGCAGGGACAGGTGCAGCTAGTCTGTATTTTACAACAAAGCGCTGAAGTCCGCGGTTAATACGCCGCGCACTGTTGGACGTTTTCCACTCAGACACTGGAGCTGTCGCTCAAGGCTTTAAGACAAGCGCACGCGCCGCTCACAGCGCTGACCGAGCCACGCGCTCCCCTTCGTTCAAAACACTGGGGGGGGGGGGCAAACACTGAATCTATCAAGACAAACAATAGCAATAAACACACGCGCTTTATGTCACATGAGTCTGTGCAACAGCGGCACATTCAGCCAGACTTTACTCCACAGAATCAGCATCAAAACACTCACTGTGCACTCCATCATCTGTGTTGAACTCTTCACCTCTTTATCCATGACTCTCACTCGTCTGGTCCATCATTAGCTCCAACTTATTTTTCGTAATCCACAACAACAGGCCTGTCTCCACCTGCTGCGCTCATCACGCTTGTTTTACATGTCAAAAGTTGTAAATAAGCCTTAACACGTATCCATGTTATAGCCAAGGCGGCGTGGGAGATGCATTCCCACATGCATTCTTTCTTTGTCCACAAACGCGCGGAAATTCGGGACAAATAATGATATAACAGTCGGGTTCTCCAGCGGAGTGTTTAGGGACTCGCTCCCAAACATCAGGAGGAACCACCGCAGGAGGAAGAACAACTTAAGCAGCTGATGTTATGAGTTATGAGAACGATGCGAAAGACAAGTAGACAAAAAAACAAAAAAAACAAACACGTACCAACGATCAGGGGAGACGCACAGGCATTGTCTCTTCATTCATCAGGCAAAACGTAAAACAATAATAATTGTTGATAATTATCTTGTGTCGGAATAGCGGCACGTTGCATAAAAGATAAAGGTGTCACCACTCCGACAAAGGGTGAAAAAAATTGTCGGAGTGGCGGGACGTTTGATGATAAATGGAAACACCGCAATTCCGACAATTAGAACTCAATGTCGGATTAGCGGTGTGTCGGAATGGCGGGGTGTAACCCTGCTGAACGCTCCCGTCTGGATTTCCTGGATTTGGTTGCATGACAGATAGAAGCTCTTCAGGTCTGAGTGCAAACTGCGTTTATTACAGCGCCGTTTATTTGTTAGCATTCCGTTAGCTTTAAATGAAACATATTTTAAGCATGTTCAGTATCTGTCTGGGGCTCAGGCAGGACGCAACAACTTCCAACTGCGCCTCTGAGCTTTGCGATAAAACCACAAAAATGTGCTTCCTGTACGTGTAACAGTCCTGGTTAGGGATGGGCACTTTACAAAAGAGGTTTAGGTATTACTGGAATCGACAAAATAAAAATATCGAAAGCAGGTAGGCAAGGAGAGGCTAGTTTATTTGTATGGCACATTTCATGTCCCAGCAACACCAGAAACCCATACACGATAAAAAAAGCAATAAAAAGCATTAAAAACACAATAACATTACATTAAAAATGTATGTACGTATTAAAATGTGTTAAAATACAATCAACTGCCATAGGCAGCAGTAACAAAGTGTCCTCTCAGCCTGGACTTCAACAGTCAGGGTTGAGGCCTGTCTCACATCTTCACGGAGGCTGTTCCACACCTTTGATAAGATTTGATAAGATATATATAAGATTTTTAAACATTCAGTCAAACGGAGGATTGAGAAGTAATGTAGGAGTGATGTCATTTTTGTGCAAAATTTAGATTTAATGGTTTTTAATGACTTATAAGGCCTTACATTTGGCATAATTCTTTGAATGCATATTTTGAAGAATTTCCTCTTTCCTTTAAAAGTATTTCAAATGCAGCCATTAAAATCAAAGGAACACATCCCTCACCAATCATTACATTCCAGCTTCATGTTGCACAACATAGGGAAAGTTTCGCACTGATCCGTCTCTCCTACAAAACACAAATAGAGATTTAAAACTCTTCACGCCTCGTTCATGCAAACACATGTGCACCGTGCGTCATGTGATCTGCTGATCCTGGTGCTTTTGCAAAGTGTCTTCAGGCATTCCTATTTAGGGCCAAATAAGTCCACTACAGCTGTTCAGACGACACGTTTTTTAATCATAGGCCGCATCTATACATAAATATGAAGCAAATCAATGTGAAAATATTGGAAGTATTCAGTCTGAAGTACTCTGACTGGAGAAATTAACACACTACGGTTCAGAATACCTCTCAAGGTAAGTATTGTGTAACTAAATACAGTTTAAAAGTATTGCAAGTAACGAGTTCTGTTGCAATGGCAGATTTCTGTGGAAGCGTAGAACGCTTTTGGGCTGGGGAGATGGGAGCCCCCTGGACAGGAGCAGAAGAGCTCTTCGAAGGGTGAGGGGGTGTCAGAAAGAAAGGCCACAGTGCAGGGAGTGGGGGCGGGGCACTTTGACTAAAATACCAGGAAGGGTCGGCCCGAGAAATAAAGAGGAAGAGAGAAGTGTGCAGCAGAGTCACGTCAGGTCGCGCACACACACACACACACACACACACACACACACACACACACACACACACACATACGTGGTTTTATGGTTTATGTTGACCTTTTGGAAAAACCAACCCTGGTGTGGTTTAAGAGGACTATGGTTTCCCAAGGTCCTAGAGAGATAAGCTCTGGATAGACTAACTGTAAAAAATCTGAAAAAAATGTAGGTCTATTTAACATCCTTGTATCAGCTACGGTTGTCTATACACAGCCACCGACCAGAAGGTGGTTCATGAGGACCAAAGATGAATTATGAGGACTTTAAACATAACTGAACCACAATTCCCCTATGAGAGACCAACAGGCCCGTTTGGAACCATGAGGCCGTCCTTCCGTGGACCCACCACCTGCAGGAGGAGCCATAGGGGACTGGTGCTATGTGATTTGGGCAGCTCCAACGGCTGCCTCCACGACCCGGCAACGGACAAGTGGGAGAAAATGGATGGATGGATGAACCACAATTAGAGGCTGAAAAAGTTTTAATGTTCTTCATACATACACTCCATGCTTATCCATCTTTTACCTTTAGTTGTCTTTTATGTGCTAGTCCACGATTTCTCACAAAGTCTCTTATATTCTGCAGTGTTCTCTGACTTAAGGCCATTTCTGCTTGCTTACACTGAGTTACTTCATTTTTTGTGGCCAGTTTTCCTCTCTTGATGTGTTTTTTAAAATGCCGCATTACAGCTGCTTCTTCAGTCTTTGACCATGCTCTTTTTGTCACTCTGCGTTTTGGTCCAGGTTGCTTTGCAGGCCTCTGTGCTGCCTCTGAAAAGGAAAATTAGGAATTAATTTAAACAAAACAATGTGAATAAGTCAGAGCAAGACTACTACAAGAGTAAACAGAAGAACTTGCCTTCAAAATCAGAGGTATCTCCATCAGCTATGTCGATCGGGTCATCATCTATAACCACAGTTGCCGCTTGTTTCTCAGCAGAGTCCCCCGAGTCACTGTGACTCTCCTCTTCGGCCTCATCTGCACTGATGGGAATTTCATCTAAAAACAAAAGGGGGATTCAATTCAATCAGCCCGCTCCTAAAGCCACCAGGCCTGGGAAAACTCACCAAGGCTGGGGCTAAGATCCCCAGCCGGCTCCTAAAGCTACCAGCCCCGCACCAACATCCACCACAATGACCCACCCTCTCCTCCACTTACACTACCCGGCTCAGGGCACTCCTACCCCGGCCTACGTGCACACACTCGCCCCCCTGGCTCCTCTGGACCTCCTCTGACCAGCCTGCTCCTAAAGCTACCAGCTCCGCACCAACATCCACCACAATGACCCACCCTCTACTCCACTTACACTACCCGGCTCAGGGCACTCCAACCCCGGCCTACGTGCACACACTCGCCCCCCTGGCTCCTCTGGACCTCCTCTGACCAGCCTGCTCCTAAAGCTACCAGCTCCGCACCAACATCCACCACAATGACCCACCCTCTACTCCACTTACACTACCCGGCTCAGGGCACTCCAACCCCGGCCTACGTGCACACACTCGCCCCCCTGGCTCCTCTGGACCTCCTCTGACCAGCCTGCTCCTAAAGCTACCAGCCCCGCACCAACATCCACCACAATGACCCACCCTCTACTCCACTTACACTACCCGGCTCAGGGCACTCCTACCCCGGCCTACGTGCACACACTCGCCCCCCTGGCTCCTCTGGACCTCCTCTGACCAGCCTGCTCCTAAAGCTACCAGCTCCGCACCAACATCCACCACAATGACCCACCCTCTACTCCACTTACACTACCCGGCTCAGGGCACTCCTACCCCGGCCTACGTGCACACACTCGCCCCCCTGGCTCCTCTGGACCTCCTCTGACCAGCCTGCTCCTAAAGCTACCAGCTCCGCACCAACATCCACCACAATGACCCACCCTCTACTCCACTTACACTACCCGGCTCAGGGCACTCCAACCCCGGCCTACGTGCACACACTCGCCCCCCTGGCTCCTCTGGACCTCCTCTGACCAGCCTGCTCCTAAAGCTACCAGCCCCGCACCAACATCCACCACAATGACCCACCCTCTACTCCACTTACACTACCCGGCTCAGGGCACTCCTACCCCGGCCCTACATGCACACACTCGCCCCCCTGACTCCTCTGGACCTCCGGGGACACACAGCCCACATCTCGGACCCACTCTTAAGCACCCCTCCTCGGACTACACCCCCCAACTCATCCAGGCCGGGGAAAACTCACCAAGGCTGGGGCTAAGTTCCACAGCCAGCTCCAAAACCCAATAGCCCGGTCCCCATATCATCCAGCCCGGGGATAAATCCTCCAGGCCGGGGCTAAGTTCCATTCAGAAAATACTTGATAACGTATATTTAACAAGGACTAGATACTTACCAATATATTTTCTTGTCTTCTTTGGAGTGAACTTTCTCTTGGTCCTTCTTCTTCGCATTACCATTAGATGTCTTCCGAAATCACTCAACATGCCCGGACACATATCCCGCACGTGTCCCCATAAAGAACCAATCACAATGGAGCCTTCAATACCGCCAGAGTAGGGTAGGGGGAGCACATCATACACTCCATACACAAGAAGTCAGGTTGGGGTATTATATGGACGTCAAATAAACTTTCAATTTATGGTCTTTAAAAGCTAAGATTTTAAAAAAACTTGATATGTGCATGATATATTATCATTGAGCATTAAAAGGACTTCAGAAAAACAATGAAATTATGCTCTTTATATGCTAAAAATGAAAATACAAAATCTTGGTTTATGAGGACCGTAGCATAGTCCTGCTAATCCCCTTAGGTTCTCGTAGTGCTGGTGAGTAGTCAGGTCAATTGGCTCCATAAACCATATATACAGACACACACACACACACACACACACACACACACACACACACACACAGGCCCATTCTCCCGCACACTCACACTACAGCCTTCAGACGCACATACTGGGACAGGGGACACACACACAGGACTGTGCAATAGGACACGAAGCAACTGTGAATGACTCAGCCAATTAGACATGACACAAGTGTTGTTCGAGATCCATGTAAATAGTTTATCGCAGACTTTACCGTAAAAAAACTGGCAACTGGAGTCCGGTATGTTAGTGTACGGTATGTTAGTGTACAGTAATGCTAGTGTACGGTATGTTAGTGTACGGTATGTTAGTGTACAGTAATGCTAGTGTACAGTATGTTAGTGTACAGTAATGCTAGTGTACAGTATGTTAGTGTACGGTATGTTAGTGTACAGTAATGCTAGTGTACAGTATGTTAGTGTACGGTATGTTAGTGTACAGTAATGCTAGTGTACAGTATGTTAGTGTACGGTATGTTAGTGTACAGTAATGCTAGTGTACGGTATGTTAGTGTACAGTAATGCTAGTGTACAGTATGTTAGTGTACGGTATGTTAGTGTACGGTATGTTAGTGCACGGTATGTTAGTGCACGGTATGTTAGTGTATGGTATGTTAGTGTACGGTATGTTAGTGTACGGTATGTTAGTGTACAGTATGTTAGTGTACGGTATGTTAGTGTACAGTATGTTAGTGTACGGTATGTTAGTGCACGGTATGTTAGTGCACGGTATGTTAGTGTATGGTATGTTAGTGTACGGTATGTTAGTGTACAGTAATGCTAGTGTACAGTATGTTAGTGTACGGTATGTTAGTGTACGGTATGTTAGTGTACGGTATGTTAGTGTACAGTAATGCTAGTGTACAGTATGTTAGTGTACGGTATGTTAGTGTACGGTATGTTAGTGCACGGTATGTTAGTGCACGGTATGTTAGTGCACGGTATGTTAGTGTACGGTATGTTAGTGTACGGTATGTTAGTGTACAGTATGTTAGTGTATGGTATGTTAGTGTACGGTATGTTAGTGTACAGTATGTTAGTGTACAGTATGTTAGTGTACGGTATGTTAGGGTACAGTAATGCTAGTGTACGGTATGTTAGTGTACGGTATGTTAGGGTACAGTAATGCTAGTGTACGGTATGTTAGTGTATAGTAATGCTAGTGTACGGTATGTTAGGGTACAGTAATGCTAGTGTACGGTATGTTAGTGTACAGTAATGCTAGTGCTAGTTAATGTACTGGAACTTAGTGTACTGTGTACAAGAAGTTATATTGTACAGTAAGTTGGTTTACTGTAAGTTGGTGTACAGTAAGTTAGTGTACAGTAAGTTGGGGTACTTTTTTCATTTTGCATTTATTTGAATTAGAACAGTACATATTAATCAATGTGTCGGCCGACAGCTTCCACATAAATATGCTGGAATTAGCACAAAAGCTAAAATGTATCCATTGTCCTAAGGCAAGTAGAAAAAAACAAACACACACAATAGACAACATTAGTTAAGCAATAGCATAACAGGAATAAAGAGGAAGTCCAAGGAAAAACATTTAAAGTTCATTAATGGGAGCATGACTGTTTGGGTTTCAACCAATTTTTAAGGACCCCTTTAAATGTTAGGAAGGTCCCACAGTTTCGTATGTGCTCCGGCAAAGTATTCCATAATCATGTGCCTCTGATGGACGGCACCCTTTGACTGAATTTAGTCCTGCGCCATTGCACACTGCAGTCTCCCCTGGTTAGGTTTTTTTTCTACATATAAAATCTGTTAAAGGGGGCGGAGCAGTCCATTTAGAATGTTAAAAATAAGGCAAGCATCCAGAAACTTCTGATAGCTCTCAAAATCTAAAATGTTATTTGCTTACAATGTTACAGTAATGATAATGCAAGGGCTTCTTATCTAAGGTTTTAAGTGCTTTCTTAAACAGAGACTTGAGTGGCTTCAAAGTGCTCTCAGATGTGTGAGACCAAGTCGTGTGGCAATAATTAATGGGGCTAAATATCATAGTGTGCATATAAACCTTTGCTGACTCTACCGTCAAGTAAGGCCTTATATGTTTAAAGTTTGCCTAAGTTAAATTGAACAATATTACATATTTTCTGGACATGGTCTTTGAAAGTTAAGTTTGAATCAAAGATTACGCCAAGATATTTAAATTGTTGTACCACCTCTAGTTGCTCGCCATTGACTAGAACAGATGGCTGTCCCCCCCTCTGCTTGCTGACGTGAGAAGAACATGCATACAGTTTTTTGTGTTTAGGTGTAAGCAGGAGTTTTGGAGCCAGAGAGATACTGGGACCATGGCTCCAAAGAGAATTGCAGCTGCTTCAGCCTTCGTTTTTGCATGAGTATAGAGAACTGTATCATCAGCATATCAGCGTATCTTTACTGTGTTACAAACCATGGGTAAATTATTGTCATATAAACTTAATAATATTGGCCCCAATACTGAGCCTTGGGGGACTACAGCAGAGCAAGTGAAGTAGGATGAACAGGACTGTTATATTTGTACTGATTACTTTCTGTCAGTGAGATATGACTTAAACCAGCAGAAAAGTTGAAAAATGTTAACTTGGCCAGGAGAACATTGTGGTTAATGGTGTCAAAGGCACGTTTCAGGTAAAGGAATACAGCACCCACTAGGGGTGTCCATGGTTAACCGGTTAACCGTTAAAAGCATTTTGCTCGGTTAACTGGCGTATATAATTTGCCGTTCCATTGAAAATATTTGTAATACATTTTTGCACCACCAGAGACCGCCAGAGCGCTCCCAAACATTTGTTCACAAGAAGTCGTCATCCCGCATGGCTAGCTAGTTTAACTTTTCAATATGAAGCGGGCCATAAACAGCACAGCCGGGAGTGTTTTACATCCGAGAATGACGGATCAAAATGCAAGTATTGCATTGCAGTGCTTAGATATACTTCAACTTCGCAGTTGTACCATCTCAGCCGCCACCCGGGCATCACTCAGGAGGTAGCTAGTTAAGCTAAAGGCTCGTTATTGTTAAAACAAGGTGGAGAGATACGTGTTGTTGTTGTTGTTGTTGTTGTACGAATGTGCGAATGACTACAGCTAAATGACTACAGGTAAAACAAATAAAAATACTGTAGGACCACGTGAATGCAAGTCAGTTACCTACTTTGACTGCTCTGTCATTACCACTGCGTTTTATTTCTATAAATTAATTTCGTTTTAAATGTGTTCCAGCCATTTAATAAAAGGTGTTAACAATGAAAAACGGCGCACGTGGTGGGGGTTGGTTAGTGCGCACACTAATGGTTAACCGAGTATTAACCGCTAAGGGCCTCGGTTAACGGTTAATGAAAAACTTAAAAACGTGCAGCCCTACCACCCACAAAGCCACCTCTGTCTAGGAGATGTTTCACGTTTTCTAGAAAGTAACAAGTGGCTGTCTCCTAAAACCAAACTGCATAGGGTGGATGGGAGTCTGCCCACTATTTAGATGTTCAATTAGTTAAGAGGCCACCCATTTCTCAGCTATTTTTGAGATAATTGGACTTATTGACTTGTCTCCTGTCTTAAACACTGGTGTAACTCGAGAAGTTTCCCATGCAGTGGGCACTAAACCCTGTTTAATAGATAAATTAATCAAGTGTGTAATTGGGGGGGCTTCTTTCTAGTAATTTTTTAAAACTTCACAGAGACCAAAATTGTCTCTAGCTTTGGAGGTTTTAAGATGGGATATTATTTGCAAAACCACCGGGACTGTAATTTCCGGTGTTAAGAATATTGGTTTACTCGCATCCACAGGGTTGCATGGGATTTTTGGACATTTTAATAGCATTGCTAGTTCCTTAATTGAGCTGATGAAAACAAATTATTTAAACTGTTTACAATAATATCTAAATTGTCAGTTAGGGTTCCATTTATGTATAGCTGTAGATCTCTAGAAGTATGATCTTTTTTACGTTTAAATTGACAATTTAGCTGTTTCCATACCAATTTGCCATTTCCTTTAGCTTTGTTAATTAAATCAATGAAGAACTTCGCCCTGGCTTTACGTATCTCTTTGACAGCCTTATTTCTAAGTGATGTAAAGATATGTCGGTCACTGGTAGAACCTGTTTTCAGGGATTTCTTTAAAGCATCGTCTCTTTCTTTCATCAATTTTATAATATCAATAATCCATGGGAGGTCATTTCTACATTGTTACTCCTTTCTTTGTAAACTGGGATAAAATGTCACACATCACATTATTAAAAGTATTTGAGCTATCCTCCACATTATTACTATCCACTACATTAGACCAGTTTAGATGTTCAAAAACATTTTTTAAGATTGGTTGCACACTTTTAGGTATAAATGTATACGTTTTACTTTTATCAGGTCTTTATCAGAGCTCCTATTTAATTTTCCTTAAGCATAGAACGAAATTGTGATCAGAAAGACTGTACAGTAAGTTAGTGCAATGTGGGTTAGTGTAATGTGGGTTAGTGTAATGTGGGTTAGTGTACTGTGGGTTAGTGTACTGTGAAATGGTGTAATGTAATGTAATACAAGACTACAGTACCATTGTTTATTTTGTTATCGCTCGTTCCTCTTTTGACTCAGAGTCGTTCCAGTTCATCAGAGGGTGTGCCTGAGGAAATGTGGCTCAACTTGATTTTGACTATCGTGCTAACAACAGTAATTTAAGATCATGGGCACTCCCTGACGGGTGCAACTCTATCCTACCCTCCTTCACCTTCCTTCACCCTACATCACCCACCTTCAGGTGCACCTTAAGTCAGGGGATGTAGCTCGCACATTCCCCAGCACCTCAACCACTCAACCTGGACTGCCATTCCTCATTTGAAAGCTTAGTACCTCCTTCAGCGTTCAGCCACTGAGCTTTCAGGGTAATTTCTGCATAACTGAGGCTTAAAAACGTCCGCATCGATATCTTAGATTTTCAAATTTGGAATAATATCTATCTACGCTGGTCAGGATTTTGTTGAAAATTGTCACATTTATATAGTGCCTTTCTACCTGCCTTACGCACTCAAAGCGCTTTGCATCAAGGAACCAGTCACCTGTTCACTCTCATTCATACACCAGTGTACGCAGACACCCGCTCTACTCTCTGCACCACTGCTGCCCCCAAATGGCCTTGAACACCAGAGGAAATAACAAGTGAAGAAGTCGCCGGTTTAGACCTGGATTCAGCCTCGCAGTACTCTTGTTCATCAAAATAACTCAAGCCCTGGGTTTGGACCTGGTTTAGAGGGCTGGACTACGAAGCTTGTTGAACTCATCCTGAGTAAGTTCCAGATTACAGACATGAGCTTCTCTGGATGGCTGGTTCTGCGATATGCGCTGCGGGGTTAACCCGTGGAGCAGGGCCTTCCTGGGAGTTGCTGGTTTCTTGAAATGCTTTATTGGCCTTCTTCAGCTCGGCAGGGTCATTCATCTTCTTCTCCCTTCTTCAGTGCCCTTCTCTGGCTGCTTTTTCATCACGAGCCTCGTCTTTCTCTCCACCCAAGAAGTCCCAGAAGAAGGCAGCCAAGAAGCCATGAAAACGCTTCATGAAAATGTAGGGCTGGGCAATTAATCGAATTTTAATCTAATCGCGGTTTTAATAAAGGTCGAACACGATAATCGTGTGATGCGTTTTAATCGAGGAGAATTGGCCAGTCCTGTCGCATTCTGGAAAAAAATATGGACGGCGCAATGCTGCAGCGCCTATCAGGTCAATCCCAGGGATCACTCGGCCCAAACAAACAGGAAGCACAGGAGCAGCATGAGAGGACCTGGTGATTTTTACGTGTAAAATCAGCTACAACGTCTAATGGGCAATACAGAAACACACGGGGAGCCTCAGAGGAACTGGACACCCGCACCGGGATGAAGAGTTTATACCTTCGAAGAGGAAAACTATTGATCGCTATTTGGACCATGTGGATTTGTTCTGAATGAGTTAGCTGCAGTTTTCAGTTTGGCCGCTGCATCTCGTCCAGGAAAGACTACGTTTATTTTTATTTTTTTCATTTAAACAAAAAAAAAAAATCGTACCGAAAATCGAGATCGATCAATATGGGGAAAATGTTTTTTGTCCATAATCGGCCAGCCCTATGAAAATGCGTTACACAGTTTACGCTTTCACACACAGGATGTCCCTGCTTCACTCTGCACAGGCAGGCTGCAGTCTGTCTAAAGGTTTTACAGAGACACATGTTTCTCATAAAAGATGAGATGACATATTATTATTGTCCTCTACTGTATTTGCTGAAGCTTTACCACCGCTCACTTTATGATATCAGATCTAAATGTTCTTCTTGTTGAGGTTTAACAGGAGTTGGCCCACAAGAATGTCTTGTTATTCATCCTTATTTGCATTCAATCAGCCCCCTCTAAATCTATGAAAAACTCTATTTGGTGTTTGAAGGATTATGTATCGCCTTCTAAAGAGCTCCAAACACTTGCCCCCCCACCTGCAGATGTCATGAGGTGGTCCCCTTGGGCCTTCAGGAAGTGCATCATCCCAGCGTTCGCATTGTACTGCAATATACGCCTCCTTCTAACGTCCCATTCTGATTGTTGAAGGGGATTTTTTGCGCCGCCGAGAAGCTCGCATAGTGCCAGTTGATACTGGTGATACATGCCGACTCTCCTCAAAGCCTCTGGTCCACATCCAGAACCTTAGCGTTCACCCTCCAGAACACTCTGCCCTGGAAGGTCTATCCAATCACGCACACGCCTCCCGCACCAAATTACAGAATGGACTGAAACTGCCCATAGTGCTGTTATTTTGGCAGAGCCGCGGTAATCTACAAAACACGCAGCCTGGCTTTCGGAGGACAATGGCAGACAAATGTCCTTTTGGGAATGATAGGAAGGAGTGCGGGTATAGCAGTGGAAAAATCACTGAAGAGCACAGAGCTCTGAGCAGCCCTTCACACGAGATCAGCGATGGGAATGACGGGCAGACAATAAGAACTATGAATTAGGGCTGAACGATATGGACAAAATGTCATGTCTCGATATTCATGCCAGATATCTCAATATCGATATGATAGAACTATGGGTTAGGTGAAAACTAAGCATTTTTCAGAAAAATAAAATCATAATACAAAAGAGTGCAGTTTTATTGATGAAAATCAATTTTGAAATTTTATATTTTCAATATAAATACGATAATATATTTTTCTTTTGTGATATTGATATCTTGAATGTTCATATCTCGATGTCGATACGATAACGATATATCTTTCAGCCCTACTCTCAATGACGACAATCCTGTTATTGGTTCGTGCTGCTACCAATGACATCCACGTTTTGTCTCTCCTAAAGATGAGCACATGCTGCATGATTATTTTAGCCCAATCTCGCTATAATTTTTAGTCGCAGTGAGTCTTCCTGAGTCGTGGCTAGTTAAAGACATGGTGTGGGGTGTCAACCACTGGACTTGTGGGCGGCAGAAAGACGCAACTAGACCAAAGTCGTCCCAAATGTTAACCAACGGAAAGCAGCGGCTAATAACAGCGGAATACACACAGAAAATACTGTAGCTACTTCCCTTTTGATTTGTCTGTCACAACGACCACAACAAACAGCACAACTATATCACCAGAATGTCTGGGTAAGCTCTCTCAACCACTGAGTACAGAAGATGACTCAAGTGCCTTCATTGAAGATATATCACCAGAAGTTGACAAGAACCACTTTTTGACCGCAAAAACACTCATGTGTTCAAACAATTCAGCTACTTCTCTCCGCCGTCTCTGCTGTTTTCTTTCCATTTGAGAGAACTATAAAGAAGTTTAGGAAGACTCAAATCTGAGCCACTGAACAGTGTTGTACCAACAGTTATTACATGACACTGTTGGCAGCAACCAAGTACATGTATTTAGAATACTAATTTTGAGTAACTGTATTCTGGTAAAGTAACATTTTCATTTGAGAGTATGTAGAATACAGTTACTTTCTAAATATCAAGGGAATACATATATATAGGCGTTTGGTATGAATAAAGTTGCCTTGCCTTACATCCCAGGACTTAATCATTACATTTTAGCTCCATATTGCACATTATTTTTACAATTAAAATCGATTAATCGCTTGGCTGTAAATGGTCTATTTTTTATAACATAAAGCTTAAATGATGCAAGTTGGTCATTTTATATTCACTACTGCCACCTCAGGTCTTACACGTAACTGCAGTCTCTATATTAAGCTCGTGCATGACGGCACTTCGGACCCGAACATGACATCGGTCTGTGATTGACAGGCCTGAGTCTTTGACGCGGCACCTGCAGCGCTACTCGTAAACAAAGTCCGATGGAGTTCCAGCGAGCTAACGTGTTTAGCAACATGTTCCACAGGGACAACTCTACAGCTCTCTCTACACAGGAGAAGCATCTCTACAGCTCTCTCTACACAGGAGAAGCATCTCTACGGCTCTCTCTACACAGGAGAAACATCTCTACAGCTCTCTCTACACAGGAGAAGCATCTCTACACAGGAGAAACATCTCTACAGCTCTCTCTACACAGGAGAAGCATCTCTACGGCTCTCTCTACACAGGAGAAACATCTCTACAGCTCTCTCTACACAGGAGAAACATCTCTACAGCTCTCTCTACACAGGAGAAGCATCTCTACGGCTCTCTCTACACAGGAGAAACATCTCTACAGCTCTCTCTACACAGGAGAAACATCTCTACGGCTCTCTCTACACAGGAGAAACATCTCTACGGCTCTCTCTACACAGGAGAAACATCTCTACGGCTCACTCTACACAGGAGAAGCATCTCTACAGCTCTCTCTAGACAGGAGAAACATCTCTACAGCTCTCTCTACACAGGAGAAGCATCTCTACAGCTCTCTCTACACAGGAGAAACATCTCTACAGCTCTCTCTACACAGGAGAAACATCTCTACAGCTCTCTCTACACAGGAGAAGCATCTCTACAGCTCTCTACACAGGAGAAGCATCTCTACAGCTCTCTCTACACAGGAGAAACATCTCTACAGCTCTCTCTACACAGGAGAAGCATCTCTACAGCTCTCTCTACACAGGAGAAACATCTCTACTGCTCTCTCTACACAGGAGAAACACCTCTACAGCTCTATCTACACAGGAGAAACATCTCTACAGCTCTCTCTACACAGGAGAAACATCTCTACAGCTCTCTCTACACAGGAAAACATCTCTACAGCTCCCTCTACACAGGAGAAACATCTCTACAGCTCTCTCTACACAGGAGAAGCATCTCTACACAGGAGAAACATCTCTACAGCTCTCTCTACAGCTCTCTCTACACAGGAGAAACATCTCTACACAGGAGAAACATCTCTACAGCTCACTCTACACAGGAGAAGAATCTCTACAGCTCTCTCTACACAGGAGAAACATCTCTACAGCTCTCTCTACACAGGAGAAGCATCTCTACAGCTCTCTCTACACAGGAGAAGCATCTCTACAGCTCTCTCTACACAGGAGAAACATCTCTACAGCTCTCTCTACACAGGAGAAACATCTCTACAGCTCTCTCTACAGCTCTCTCTACACAGGAGAAGCATCTCTACAGCTCTCTCTACACAGGAGAAACATCTCTACAGCTCTCTCTACACAGGAAAACATCTCTACAGCTCCCTCTACACAGGAGAAACATCTCTACAGCTCCCTCTACACAGGAGAAACATCTCTACAGCTCTCTCTACACAGGAGAAGCATCTCTACAGCTCTCTCTACACAGGAGAAGCATCTCTACAGCTCTCTCTACACAGGAGAAACATCTCTACAGCTCTCTCTACACAGGAGAAGCAGCTCTACACAGGAGAAACATCTCTACAGCTCTCTCTACAGCTCTCTCTACACAGGAGAAACATCTCTACACAGGAGAAACATCTCTACAGCTCACTCTACACAGGAGAAGAATCTCTACAGCTCTCTCTACACAGGAGAAACATCTCTACAGCTCTCTCTACACAGGAGAAGCATCTCTACAGCTCTCTCTACACAGGAGAAACATCTCTACAGCTCTCTCTACACAGGAGAAACATCTCTACAGCTCTCTCTACACAGGAGAAGCACCGTGACAGACAGAGGCCTTGTACCTGAGACTGCTCTGAGGCGCTGGGTTACTTTATTAGTGATTCCTCTGTCATTTACAAAGCTAGCGGCTTAGCATTGAGCTCGATCGATGTTAGCATCGCAGCTAAGGGACCGAACTGTCCTTTCAGAATTTATCAATCTATTTTAGATGTAGACTTTTTGCTGTAGTCTACGTAAGCATGGGAGATGTATCTCAGTGTCCTCAGCAGATAATGTGTGAGGTATAGAGACGTGACTACATGTATTACAAAGCTTTATTTTTTTTTTTTTTTTACAGCAAAGTGTACAAAACATATCACATAAATAAAAAAAATATCTCATTGTGCAGGAACACTGTCCTTTTGAAATGGTTTTCGGTTTGTCATTGAAGATAACAGAATCATCCAGGTCATGTTTATCTAAAGGCTTGACTAACGGTCTGTAACATTGTGGACCCAAAGAGCCACAGTGGGATGAAAATGTATGTGAACACTTTGGAATTTCTCACATTTCTGCCTATATTGGTCATAAAATGTGGTCTGATCTGCAAAAAAATCAAAAGAATGAATAAACAGAGTCTGCTTAAACTAATACCACCCAAACATTTTCATTTGATCATATTTTTATTGGCCGTAACATGTAAACATTCACAGGACAGAGAGGGAAAAGTAAGTGAACCCAGGAATCTGGCTGAACTGCAGCAGTTTTGTAAAGAGGAATGGTCCAAGATTCATCCTGATCGTTTGAGCGTCTAATCTGCAACTACAGGAAAGCAGTTATTGCTGCAAAAGAAGGATCAGCAGATATTTAATACAAGGGTTCACTTACTTATTCCATGCATGTTGTGAATGTTTTCTGCAAAATATTGTGATAAACTTGTGAATTCTTTTTTCTATTGATGATAGTACATTGTCCATTGATCTTTCAACTAATTGGCACCAAATAGCCAAAATAATGACCAGGACATGTAGACAACACTATTGGGCACTCATTTATACAGTTTATCAGGAAAAAAAGTGGATTTGAGGGCGAGTTACTCTTTAAGTGGCGCCGCTTGAGGACATGTTGTTGGAGTAAACTTTAAGTGTTTTTGGAGGCACAGATATTTATAAAATGTTAAATGTAAAAAACACTACATATATTAGGGTCAATGACGTGATGTTGGGATTTTAGTGTCCTTCAACTACAAAAACTAGATTTTTTTCTCCAAAAAAAGGTAAAACATTTTTTAGATATTTTATCATACAGTTACATTTATGTATATTTAAGATCTTTAAAGCATATCATTATGATAATTAAGTGCTAAATTGTCATATAGCCTAACAGACCACATTTAAGTACATTTAGCCTTTTCCAACAAAAGTAGCATGCGTCACAAAATAGGGTATTAAGTATTTTTATTGTTGTTTTTTAAAGATGAATTATATTTGATCTGAAATTTGAAGATAAATAAACCTTGCTTAAGTACATTTTTGCTTACATGTGGCCTATCTAATGCCTGTTTAGAATGAAAATAAGTGGAAATGTCAGTCTAACAATTAAATGATGTTAGTCCAACTGACATGAAAGTGGTTTACAATCATTATTCATTAAATAATGAATAATGATCGTAATAATTTTACAATTTATATTTTTATCATCTAACATTGTAGTTTTATTTTCTGTTTAGCTTTTTTTCTTTTTTCGACATTTTAGTGCAAAGATCAAAACAGATCCTGTTGCTAGAGAGAGGATGCTAAGAAAAAGAAGAGAAAGGTACAGTGGAAAGAAAAAGTAAGTACACCCTTTGGAATTTCTCACATTTCTTCCTAAATTTGTCATAAAATGTGGTCTGATCTTCATTAAAATCACTAGAATGAGTAAACAGTTTCTGCTTAAAAGAACAGGCCAGCGTTTTCCCACACTGAGATTTGTTCTTACCTGAGCTTAGACGAGTTGATGCGTACCCGTCTGGTCTTTGTGCGTGCGCTCAGTCACGCAAAACGACCAAAGATGTTGTTAGCATTTGGCCTCTCCTAGTATATGCCTATGGCTCTAACCCAGGGGTGTCAAACGTACGGCCCAGTGGGTTCAGTCCGGCCCACGGGATAAATATGCATTATTAAAGAAGAATAAACTTCATTTTCTTTCAAATGTGCAGTTCTTATATTGTCCGCTAGAGGCGCTGTGTTTGAGTCAGTTCTATCGCTTTACCTGCTTTTTCTGTTGACTCTGGCACCCTCTTCAGTGAAATGTCTTTGTCAAAAAAGAGAAAATATTTTCAAGAAAAATGGACCTCTTCCTATACGTTCACGGAGGTGAATGGGAAACCCGTGTGCCTGGTGTGCATGCAGCAAGTTTCGGTGCTTAAGGAATACAATATTCGGCGCCACTATGAGTCTCAGCATGGTGAAAAATACAACACCTTCCACGGAGAACTGAGAAAACAGAAGGTAAATGAAATGCTGGTGGGTCTGAGGAAACAGCAATCTGTTTTCACCCAGAGCCGAGAGGTCAGTGATGCTGCGGTGAAAGCCAGCTACGTAATTGCTAGCCATATAGCATTAGCGTTAAGATTTTTATAATTTACTTATGCACTAATACAAAGAAAAAAAGTGGACTTATTATTAGTTCTATGTAATTTTGGAATGAGTTTACTGGTCTGGCCCCCTTGAGATCCAATTAAGTTGTATACGGCCCCAAGACCAAAATGAGTTTGACACCCCTGCTCTAAACGGTGGTGAAGTTAGAAGCGACCAGGCTCTTCCACGGGCACAAAGACCAGAGGTGCGCATCAACTCGTCTAAGCTCAGGTAAGAACAGATCTAAGTGTGGAAAAACGGTGGGCTGTTCCTTTAAACTAATACCACCCAAACAATTACATGTTGTCATATTGGCCATAACATGTAAATATTCACTAAACAGGGAGGAATATGTAAGTGAACCCTTGGATTAAATAGCTGGTTGATCCTCCTTTGGCAGCAATAACTTCATCCAGGCATTTCCTGTAGTTGCAGATTAGACGTGCAAAACGATCAGGATGAATGTACAGTTCTTTACAAAACTGCTGTAGTTTCAGTGAGATTCCTGGGATGTCTGGTGTGAATAACTTAACTGAAATATCACAGCATCTTTATCGGGTTCATGTAAGTACTTTGACAGGGTCATTTCAGAACGCGCATTTTATTCTGAAGCCCTTCTGAAGTTGATTATGCTCCTATGCTTTGGATCATGGTCTTGATAAACTGTACAGTTAATTTTTCCGTTGATGACATGTTACGGCCAATAAAAATATGATAAAAAGTAAATGTTTGGGTGGTATTAGTTTAAGCAGAGACTGTTAACTCATTCTTGTGATTTAAATAAAGATCGGACCACATTTTTTGACCAATTTATGCAGAAATGGGAAAAATTCCAAAGGGTTCATACTTTCCCCTCCCACTGTATGACACACTGATTAGTTCTTGATGCTTATGTGTAAGATAATACTAAAATATAAATCATAGATAATATAAATAGTATTAAATATGCCCATGGTTCCTTTACATCCACAAGAAACTTACTTTTTTTTCAGTTAAGTGAATACATTTAAAGTCACATTTCTCTAGTTTAACTTTAGAAATTTCTCAATGCAATTTAACTTTTACAAAATAATTTCGAAAATGGTTCTAAAACTTTTATTATAGATTCAAACTATCATTACAAAGGTTTTGTATCTTTTTTGTTTTATTTGTATCATTACAAATTACAAGAGATTTGTGTGGTAACGTAAAATGCAGTTATCGGCATTTGGTCTAACATAGGATGTCATATAGTCAAACACAATAATTTCTGTTAAAAGTCTGAATTATTTATAAAATAGTATCAAATATAGAAAACAAAGACGGAACATGAACATATTATGAATTTGACTATAATTTGAAAAGTATTTAAGTTTTTTGTGGCATAATGAAGAAACGAGTGTTGATACACCACATATAATGTTGAACATATTGCAATTATTATTTGTCACCATATTCATTTTTGACTGATTATTTATTTATAAAAAATAACATTTTACTTTCTATTCAAAACTGGAATATTATTGACATTAAATTAAATATAATTTTCAAATAAGCTGTGTCAGACCAAATGACGTTTTCAAGTTGTTTGTGGCTTAAAATAAAGGAAAAAAATTGTTAAACTGTATTTTTTGCCATCTATAAAACATAAAATATACATATGGATGTATAATTTAAATGACAAAACTTATATTATATCCCTTTTTTTATTTTTTTGACATTTTGAAACTCTGAAACGTCATTGACCCATTCACTTGAAAAACAAAGTAAGTTTCCATCAAAATAACATTTTATCATGTAATTTTGCTCTGTGTTTACTAGAAAACGATTCATCGATTACTAAAATAGTTATTTTTAACTAGGCATCGAGTTGCCTCGTGTACGAAACGCGCGGTATAAATAAAGTTGCCTTGCCTTATTTCAACAATCAATTAGTTGTAGATGAATCGATTAGTTGTTTCAGCCCTATAGTCGTGCGTGCTCTGCTTAAGGCCTTTTCCTTTTTAACCTCATGACTCTGATACTCCTCCTTCATCTAAATTTTGCACCAAACATGTCCAAGCGTTCCCAAAAAGCCTCGGTGTTGCTTGATTTGTTACATCAGGGCTTCTGTGATGGACTAAAGCTTTAAATGTCATAAAGTCGAGACGCTGCAGGTGAAAACATCCATCTTCTGCGCAGGGGTAGGTGTTGCAATATTTTATCTAGCTTTCTCTTTAACATCTTTAACTCGGGGTGTCAGACGAAAAGTACCAGTATAGCAAAAATACAAGTATCAAAATC
This sequence comes from Proterorhinus semilunaris, assembly GCA_021464625.1. NCBI lineage: Eukaryota > Metazoa > Chordata > Actinopteri > Gobiiformes > Gobiidae > Proterorhinus > Proterorhinus semilunaris. The sequence continues at coordinate 41,857,096 of CM038349.1, read as the reverse complement.
AGGAGCCAAAAAAAGTCTCCTATCTTTATATCCAAGTTTTGATGCTGTTGGTCCGGGAACCAATATAATCAATCAATCAAACTTTATTTATAAAGCGCTTTTCATACCGAAAGGTATCACAAAGTGCTTTACAGATTACAACATTTAAAACAATACGCCCCGCATCATACATCCATCTAATATATATATATATATATATATATATATATATATATATATATATATATATATATATATATATATACATACACACACATATAAATACACGTACCCCCTCCCCTGCCGGAGGAGCGAAGGGACCGTGAAGGTTCATAAGGTAAAAGCAGTTCAGAAAGATAAGAAGGACCAAGACCATTAAGACATTTAAAAACCATTAAAAGAACTTTAAAATCAATCCTGAAACACACGGGGAGCCAATGCAGCGACTCTAAAACCGGTGTAATGTGGTCCCGCCTCCTGGTCTTCGTCAGGACACGAGCTGCTGAATTTTGTAAAAGTTGTAAACCTGAGATACTCTTTTTGGGAAGACCAGAAAGCAGGGCATTACAGTAGTCAATACGACTGGTGATAAAAGCATGCATTAGCGTCTCCGTGTTGGCCCGAGAGAGAATGGGGCGGACTCTGGCTATGTTCTTTAGATGGTAAAAACCTATCTTTGTGATATTCTTAATGTGTGGAATTAAAGTCAGCTCAGAGTCAAAAATCACACCCAGGTTCTTCACCTGTGACGAAGGATTAAAAGACAATGACTGTAGTTTGGGTAAAAGTTTCTCTCTCTGGGCCTGAGGACCGATGACTAAAACTTCAGTTTTGTCCTGGTTAAGCTGGAGAAAGTTTTCTGCCATCCAGGATTTTATCTAAAATGCAGTTAAAAAGTGCTTCCATTGGCCTGGTGTCCTCAGGAGACATGGAGATGTACAATTGTGTATCATCAGCGTAACTATGAAAGTTGACTCCATGTCTCCTGATGACATCACCAAGAGGGAGCATATACAGGTTAAAAAGCACTGGGCCTAAAATCGAACCCTGGGGCACACCACATGTAATGTTATGGACCTTAGAGGAGCAGGTATCCACACTTACCATGAATGTCCTGTCTGTGAGGTAGGGTGTAAACCATTTGTGGACAGCACCAGAGAGGCCGATGTGTTTTAAACGAGTTAAAAGAATAGTCTGGTCGACTGTATCAAAGGCAGCGCTCAGATCCAGTAGAACCAACACTGTGACCTTGTGTTGTGACAGTGTTTCAAGATCAGAGCGCTACAATGTTTTCTATTCTGTTTTCTATTCTGTTTTCTATTGTGAGCCACATTATAAAGTAGCTTTGAAAGCATTGCCAATTTAATTCTGAGATTATAAATATTGCCTAAACAGTGATTCACCAAACCGCGGTTCCTGCACCGTGAACCGAACCGTGTGAAGCTGAACCCTGCTTTCTATCCATCAATATTCCACTGTCTCTTGAATTGTATTCCCTGAGTTTAACCTAGTGTAGGTGTAGTTGCTCATTCTGCTGGTGCTCTGGACTACGGGCTCACTCCTTTCTGCGAGTAGGAAACTTTGCACTTGACTATATAAACTACAGTGGTTCCAAACCCGCGGTGCCTGGGCAGAGGCTCAGAGCTTTGTCTGGTCAAAGGGTCAGGTCATCAAATATGACTAAGAAAGGAGTAGCTACAGGTGCATAAAACACTCCTATTAAAAATTAAGTCAGTAAACTACAGTAAAAGCTCTACAAATTCACATTTTTTTTAAACCCTATTCACCCGCATGGGACTCAAACCGACGTTAAATCAAACTGCTGGAAGATTACGACATTGCTCAACTATTGTCACTGCGTGAACTCATCAAAAATACTACACACGTGATCCACAACACATTCAGCCGCACGTCTTCACTCCAAACGTTCTGCTTTTCAATTAGAAAATGGTCTCTCATTCTGCCCTGTGTAGGCTCTCAGTCGTACAGGCGTTGTCCATCTTCAGTGGAGGTTCCCGAGTCATCAAATTTCCCAACAGGGACAATAAAGTACACAAACAAATCTTCTGTACTCTGTGGGTGAAGGGTCGAACATTTCGCCTCTCATCCAAAAGGCTTCGTCAGCTCAGCCCAGAAAAGACCACAGTCTCAATCTGCTCATTAAAGTCAGTATTTTCATAGGGCCCGAGCACAAATGTAACGCAAACATCAACATTGTCATTATTCAGAGCACAAACGATAAACGATGACCTGCTTCCTTTGTCAGAATGTTCAACAGACCCCTCACTTTCAAAACACCGGACTTTCCCGGCGGTTACTTCCTGGTCAGAGTTGAGTTTGTGAACTCTACGAAAGGATGAACACATTTTTAGACTTTCTTTGAATCTAATGATATCACATGATCCCATGAACCAGGCGACAGGGTGGAAGTGTTTGTGTTGCAACAGTAATGGGTGCGACTTAGATACGATCTGCTTTTACACTGAGGAGTAGCCTAGTGAGGGAGAGAGGGAGTGCTGCTGCCCTATAGCCACATCTGTCAGGCTATCAGCTCTGCATCTCAGTGGCACAACAGCCCCACGTGACTTCCTCCTGCTTTGACTCCGGCCATAAGAGTGTGACAGTGACAGGTCTGAGGCAGTGACTGGGTCCAGTATGTTCGGATCATGGCCGTTTCCCAAAGGCTATACCGGACACATGTATCAGACCCCTGACCACTGCCCATACTCCTCACGGAAGGAGCCGTTCTAACGTGCGGACTGACCCGAGCTGACCCGCGGGGCTGCACTTGCTGTGAGCCGCTCTGCAGCGCACAGCAGCGGGACCCCACCGCCGCTACACAAACTGTGCCAAAGGCCCTGGCCTTGTCCGACCTCCCCACAAACAGACCCCTGTCCGGCAGAAGCATCGTGACTACACCCACAGCACGCACAAAGGCCTCGCAGTGACCCCCTCCTCCCCGGCCCCTCACAGCAGTGGCCCCAGTCTTACCCATCGGAGCCCTCGGTGCTACAGCTTCATGTTGAGTCTACGGCATGGCGCTGCTGCGGATAACGGCCGCAGAGCGCGGCCCGTGGCGCGGATGCTGAGCGGCGCGGCTGTGGAGCGGCTGTGGCCCGGATTAGCGCTGATCCTACAGAGGAACGAGCATCGCTGCGTCGACAACAGAGCAGAGGATGGAGGAGCGGCTCCAGTGATGCCTTCGTCCGCCTGCTCCTGTTTACAAGCCCCGAAGCCACCTCCCTGCTGCTGCAGCCGAGGCGTCGCTTCTCTTCCGCAGCCCGCTGACGCTCTTCCGCCGCTCGGTCCACACGGAGAGCCCTCGGTCTTTTCTCTGGTCCGGGATCTATGCACACATCCTTCGACACGGCCTGGCGGTGCTGTGCGGGGAAGGTGAAAGGAAACGCGGGGAGCCAGGGGCGGAGCTACAAACCGCTGCAGATCTCACACAGACAGAGGCGAGGGCCGGCCAGCAGGGGGCGCCACACACACCACAGGCCGAGGGGAGATCAGGTGGTGTCGGTGGCCGGTGGTTCTGTCCTGGTTTTGGACATGTGTAAGCGTAAACAGAGGACACATGTGGGCCTGCACTAAACTACACAGAGTACATTACACAGAGTACATTACACAGAGTACATTACACAGAGTACGCCCTGAGGGGGGGGGGCCGGTTTCTGTCCAAATGTATGGACTCCTGCTTAACTACTCACGTGAGTAGTTTCTTTAGCTAAACGTGGGTACATTCATTTATTTTGTTATTATTAAAGTGTGCATAAATAACGAGTATAGTCGAATGCAGAATGCCCATGTCCACTCAACTATACTTGTTAAATGCACACTTTAGGCATCTTCACATCAATATTAAAAAACTCATTCTTTAGTACACTCAACAAAAATATAAACCCAACACCTTTGTTTCTGCTCCATTTTTCATGAGATGGACTTAAAGATCTAAAATTCATTCCAGATACACAATATTACCATTTCTCTCAAACATTGTTCACAAATCAGTCTAAATGTGTGATAGTGAGCACTTCTGCTCTGCTGAGATAATCCATCCCACCTCACAGGTGTGCCACATCAAGATGCTGATCTCACATCATGATTAGTGCACAGGTGTACCTTATACTGCCCACAATAAAAGGCCACCCTGAAATGTGCAGTTTTGTCTCACAGCAAAATGCCACAGATGCCACAAGCATTGAGGGAGCGTGCACTTGGCATGCTGACAGCAGGAATGTCAACTAGATCTGTTGCTCGTGCATTGAATGTTCATTTCTCCACCATAAGCCGTCTCCAAAGGCTTGAAGAGAGCAATTCATCATGTTTAGAAGCTTGTCTCTAAAAGCTCTATACAATGACTCCTGATCTGCTAGATTCTGAGGTACAACCATGTGCTCCTGAAATAGTTGAGCCATTTTTAGATAAACTAATGGAGGAATTCAGAAATAATCTGTTCTGAAATGCAGAGAGAAAAACATTTTACATTTGTCTGTTCAAGAGAGTATGGATGTCTAATTCTCCTTTGTTTGTTTTGTTTTTCTCGAAGAAAACCGTTCGTTAATAAATAAATGCTCCAGAAATGTTGGTTATTAATGTTTTACAATATACATGTACAATACTAAGGTTATTACAAGATTCATTAATCTGGCGCTAATAGATTCAAGAGTAGTAAACCTTAATTTATAAAGAGTAAGGTTTCATTAATGATTTAGAGTAAACTATACTTTATAAAGAGTAAGGTTTCATTAATGATTTAGAGTAAACTATACTTTATAAAGAGTAAGGTTTCATTAATGATTTAGAGTAAACTATACTTTATAAAGAGTAAGGTTTCATTAATGATTTAGAGTAAACTATACTTTATAAAGAGTAAGGTTTCATTAATGATTTAGAGTAAACTATACTTTATAAAGAGTAAGGTTTCATTAATGATTTAGAGTAAACTATACTTTATAAAGAGTAAGGTTTCATTAATGATTTAGAGTAAACTATACTTTATAAAGAGTAAGGTTTCATTAATGATTTAGAGTAAACTATACTATACACTCTATAAAGAGTGTCAAGAATTACATTTATAACTGCTTGCTTAAAACCTATAATATACTCGTGTGGGAAAGAACGACGTGTTATAATTTTGCTGTATTGTTGAAAATAGCGTATTCTTTAGTGCTGGATGAAAGGATGGAGACTCGGTATATTATAATCCAAAATCATTACTTTATTTCCTATTACAAGCTAACAGTCCATCTGTTGAGCCGACTCCATGTTGACCGAGCAGATCCCAGGGGGAGAAGCGAGGAGAAGGGCGGAACGCTTCTCAAGCAGGACCATATATAGTAGGTGTGTCTTCCCCCCCCCAACCAATCAGCTCTCTTGGATCGTCACTTCTTCTTCTGCGCAATCTGACTCCTCATTTGAACACACTGCCCCCCAGTGGATCAACCATACATACAAGCAGAAACTAAAATGTCCGCCAGATTCAAATGTATCTCAAAGCACAGTTTACAGATCAACACAGTTATATATATAATCACTAAAACCTAATATGACAAATATGTATATAAATAATTCCACAGTATCATTGTTGCAATAAATGTTCTACCTTGAAAAGTACTGGCAGATCCGTGTTGGCCAAAATAAAAGGTCAGTTATTAAAAAACAAACTTGTTTTGCTGAAACTTGCACGTGATATTTAAGACCACGTCAGTTTGTACGTCTGAATTAGAGGCTGGACTAGTATAAAATCCTGAGACAGACTTACATAGACGGACTTCCTAACTTTGTTTTTGTTGCACCTTGTATTAATCAAATAAAAGCTTCTTCGAACAAAATCATTCTCCTGAGGTTTTTTTCCTTAATCGGACCGGAGCAAAAAACTCACAATTTTGGTTTCCCCCCGAACGTGATCAAGACGTGATAGTCTTTTTGTAGAGACGCGGAAAGTTTTTTGAGCTGTCATCAATTCTCGTAATGAAACCAACGGATGAAGATAAGAAAGTGACTTTCAACACAACGACGCACCAAGGAAATGTCCCAAAGACACTCCCCACAGGCATTTACCCAGTGCATGAAGACGACAAGAGACGGAGATACAAAACATGCTCACAACCACTGCCAACACATTACAACCATGGCACCTCGCGGGTCATGATGACCAACAACATAAGAAGACACCATCTAATGCCAACCCTCCCCCATATCGGGCTCCTAACTCTAAATAGAAAACAATGCGTGAAAATTGGTAATTACCAGTCTAGTTATCAGGAAATTGTGTGTGGTTTACCTCAAGGTTCCATTTTGGGTCCAAAATTGTTTAATATGTATATAAATGACATTTATAAAACATCTCAAATACTTAAATTTATCTTGTTTGCTGACGATACAAATATTTTTGCATCAGGAGAGACTTACAGCAGCTGTGTCGGATTGTTAACTGGGAACTCAAAAGTGTCAATAAGTGGTTCAAACAAAATAAACTTTTGTTTAAATTTAAGTAAAAGCAAAATGATGATATTTGGCAACTGTAATTCCAATGCTCAGGAAGTAATTCAGATAGAGGGCGTTGTCATAGAGCGAGTGCATGAAATCAAATTCCTTGGTGTGATTATTGATGACAGAATTACTTGGAAATCTCACATTAAATACATATCTACTAAAATATCAAGAAGTATTTCAGTAATTGTGAAAGTAAAGCATATTTTAAACTTCAAAGCTCTTCATACCTTATACTGTTCTCTGATTTTGCCCTATTTATATTATTGTACTGTGGTTTGGGGTAGTACTTATAAAAACACAGTTAAACCAATAGTATTGTTGCAAAAAAGAGCTATCCGAGTAATTCATAAAGTTGGGTTTTTGGACCACACACACATTATTTTTTTAAATCAAAGATCATGAAGTTTTGTGACATTGTAGAGTTCCAAACTGTAAAGATGTTATACAGAGCAAGGTATAAATTGTTACCAAACCAAATACAAAGAAGGTTCCAAGAACGTCCTGGTCGTTATGAATTACGTGATGAATTAAACTTTAGGATTCAGAAACATAGCACAACTTTGAAAAGTTTTAGTCCAACAGTTAATGGTGTACAATTGTGGAATAAATTGGAGATGGAGTTGAAACGATGTTCAAACATCAATCTGTTCAAATATAAATTCAAGCTAAAGATTTTAGCTAAGTATAGAGAAGAAAAAATGAGTTGCCACTAGGGGGCGCAATAGGACCAAATGCTTTGTATTAATTAAGGAAGAATGTTGTTGCTCTCAACGGTTGTCATACTATTGCTCAAAATTACTATTGCTCAAAATTACAAATAGAGAATTAGGGTAGGCAAGCTATGGATCTGTTGAGAGGGATCCTCCCAACGGGCTCGTAATCCTCGTCTTTTAACGCACCACTTGGCACAGGAACATTATCTACAAAATCAACTAGTTAGGGCAGCTGCGTAGGGGTTTGTTGATGAGGAGCTACTGCCCTCTACACCTGCCCCGCTCTACTCCTGGCTTTTTAACGCACTACACTGTGTAGGGCTTACATAATAAATGCACATAATAATACTCACAATAATAATATGTATCTGTCTTTTAACATAAAAATAGTGACTTTTGAAATGTAATGATCGTTACTTGATTTGTACTATACTTTGTACTTGAAACTAGACCGTTGTTGTAATTGTGCTTCTTTTCTGTTGATGTATGAACACTTTAAACAGAGTTTTGTAAATAATAGTTCTTTGTAAATAGTTGTAGGTATGTGGCGTTATCATAGCGTTATTATAGTTGTTTCGTAATTAGTTGTTACGTAATCAGTATTGCTCCGTTTTGGGGTATGATCGATGCTGCGGGTGTGTAGGGTCTATTTTGTTTTGCTGTTGTTTCCTTGTTGCTATTTTGTCCCTTTGTTGTTCCACTATGTTTTTATGAAATTATGATTTTAATTGTATTAATTTTGGGGGTGGGGCTTATAAGCTCTTGCTTCGGCTCACTCCTTTTGAGCAGTGTTTGCTGCTCAAATAAACAAATAAACAAACTCAACGCCTGCATCGTGTCTGTATCCATTCTCCGACATCCAAACTATAGCCACATGTCCTGTGCCAACGCCCCCGATGACGCCCCAAACGACTCACGAGGTGACAGGGGGAGCTCTAGCTTTGACACCCCTGCAACACTCCCCCAATCGGACCAAACTTGAAGACCAAGTAAAGTCAGTGCAAAATCAAGTGACGGCATTAACCAGCATCGTGGAAACTGACAGAAATCTTAAGGAATTGGACACTTTTCTACAAGAAAGGAGACCTAGAAGTAAGAGCACCGGTCAACTGACGGAAACTCCACATGCCAAAACACTCCAGCGTGGAGTTGACTGGAATTGTGGATACGGATTCATTCGAAGGGGCTTTCATCAACGGTGTTGTTGACCCCATGCCTGGCGAAACCCCAAAACAACAAGAACAAGGGGCCACTGCAGTCTATCCTTGAGAACAACCAACAACCGACAAGTGGTTTATCAACTCAAAGACTGGAGTTCCTTAATGTTGGAATTGCCAAAACTAACAAAGGGTGGAATTCCATGGATGAGAGCCCTTATGAAACATACCGCTGGAGATAGACTTTGCTGGGGAGACATGCACGCCGCCTTAACCAAGGCAGCAGATGAGACAGTTGCAGCCAACATCAACAATGCAATAGAACACAGGAGCACATGACCTTAAATAAAAACGCTTCAGTGCATTAAAAGCAAGATTCCCATGCATCTCGACTGATGAACTCATGTCACTACAGATGAAGAATGATGAAGATTATTACGGCTACAAACAACGTGCCAAAACTCGATACATGCCACAACAGGAGGACTGATTCAAGCAGGCACTGGTATAACAGTCATGTTCTACTCTGCCCTTGTCAAAGGAATGCCAAAACCAGTGCCAGATGCCTCGAGTGACGTGATGGGCTTATACACTAAAACTGAAGAAGAATTTGATGCACACTGCAATCACCACATTACTAAGTGGCTGAACAACAAAAAGGAAACTGACTCTAAAAAGAAAGAGATCGAACTAGCCACAATGAAACTACAATTACAGAAACTACAATCAGAATCCAAAGACAAGAAGAAAGAAAAAAACATCCAATGTTTTGGCAGTAAAGCAGGATCCCACTGAAGGAGATGTGCCGGTAACAACAAACCAACTGGCAGCTGCAATCAGGGTGGTGATGCAACTACAACAAACACAAGGGACGCCTACAACACCTGCTGTGCAACAAAACCAGCCCTCATCAACTCCAGCCACACCAGTGGTCATTTATAAAACTGCCCCATTTGCATGATCTTCAAGATACTCCTGATCCAAACACTGATGTTGCTCCAGGATCTTGGGTTTATGTTAAAGTGCATAATCGTAACAACTGGACTCAACCATTCCAAACTGGACCATATCTAGTTCTCCAATCAACAGGGAGATCAGTACAAGTGCAAAAGGGAACCTCTAAATGATGGTATCATTTATCGCACTGTTTCAAATGTCCGGTGGATCCAACTCAACGCAGTTTAGCCCAAGTCCGGGCCGACATTGCAACCACTTCTTCAGCAAATGAAGAAGGAGAAGTTGAATGTCCAACACCAGCCGCTGATGATGAAGGCCGGCGATTGACCTCTACCCCTGGGGCTCCAGCGGGAGAGAAGGGGGAGAAAAAAGGACTAAAACGAAAGAAGAATATAGACCATGGACATGGTCTTTATTTATATATATATATATATATATATATATATATATATATATATATATATATATATATATATTAGTTTCACATTTTAAGTTGACTTGTTTCTGCATGTAAACGGCCCATTACTTCATATTAAATTTCGCTGGGATACTCTTCTGCTCGGGCTCAGGCCAAAGATCTAACCTTAAGTTAGGGTTAGCAATTGTGCATATCCAAATCTCAAAGCGTATTGACTGGAGACTTTACAGCCTATATGCCACTGTGATACCTCATTTGAAAGCCAAGACCTTCTAGTTTCTTAAAATATGTGTGAGTGAAACTTACATCGCATTTGCCGTTCCTAACCCTAATCCCTGACCCTGACCCTCCCCCTGATCAGGGGTGACGGCTGGTTCTTGCTTTTGAAAATCTGACTTATACAACATCTGTTGTAAGTAATAATTCAGTGGTTAGCATTCAATGTATCACTGTCCCATGTTCATATAAATATTGGTTTTAAAGTCACGAGTGTCTGACTGCAGACGTACCACGTGACCCACTGTCTCAGTTTTGTCCCTACATTTTTGTCTGTACGTGTGTGACCGTGTTTACTCCAGACTTCTCTCTGCTTCGCAACAGGTAGAACTTAGGGTTAGGGTTAACTTCAGAAGCTCAGTGCTGCTAGCATAGACACGTCTGGAGACTGGACTAAATTCGGTCACACACGTGGGGACAGAATAGAGGCAGTGACGTAGGGACAAAACTGAGGCAGTGGGACAAAACTGAGGCACTGGGACAAAACTGAGGCAGTGACGTAGGGACAAAACTGAGGCAGTGGGACAAAACTGAGGCAGTGGGACACGTGGTACGTCTGCTGTCAGACCCCTCTCTTTAAAGTAAGAAACAAATGTTATATTTGATATAAATAGAAGTGAATGATTTGAAGTGAAACTCCATGAACAATTGGGGCTAAAGTCTGTGCCTCCTATAAAACTGAAATAACATTTCAAATACGTTATTTTCTTTCCAGATATGACATAAACTTATTTTTGAAAGGCTTTAATGCATCAACATTGCGTATGTGAGAGGGAATAGTGTTCCAGAGCTGGACTGCTCTCACTGAGAAGGCCCACTGGCTGAAGGCACTTTTCCTGAGGGACTAACAGGTTATTTGAGGTGGCGGATCTAGTTTGTCTCCTGCTCAGACTTATAAAATTAGAAAGTGGCGGAGGAGCCAAACCACGTAACATTTTAAAAACCAGATTAGCATCATGAAATTTTACAAAGTTTTCCCAGTTCAGCAGGTTATATTTGTCCAATATACTGCAGTGGTGATGACGAAAAAGTTTCTTGTCCAGGACTTTCAAAGCGGCTCATAGACAGAGTCGATTGGTTTCAGCGTTGTCCTACAGCCCTGAGACCAGCTGGTGACACACTAAGACAGATGTGGCATTATCATAGTATAAAAAAATAATTTGCAGCATCTGTATTCAAACTCTGTCTGATGTACCTAAAATTAGCAAGCTTTAGCTTAACGGTCCGAATGACTTTTTTGACATGCTTTTTAAGCAACTAAGATGATTCCCAGGTGTTTATACTCTGTTACCACACTGATCTTCTCTCCTGCGATATACACTTCAGGATCTGGTAAGTCAGACTTTCTCTTTGTAAAAAATATACACTCCGTCTTTTTAAGATTTAAATGTAGAGTTGTACAGCCATTGGGAAACAAACTCGATAGTTTTCAAAAGCTTTTTAGCCACTTCCTCCTTGTCCTTCTCATGGACATAGATCACAGTATCATCTGAGTACATTTGTATCTCACAATCAGAGCACACAGATGGCAGGTCGTTGATGTAGAGACTACATAAAAGTGGCCCCAGTATTGAACCCTGGGGCACACCTATACCATTAACAAGGTTACAAGACAATTCATTTTTGACCATATCAGCTTGTGTTCTGTGATCCAAGTACGATTTTATCCAATGAACAGCCTCAGGTGGGTGGTTGAACCGCGATCATTTTGAAATGAGAACGTCATGGCTGATGGCTGTATCAAATGCCCTTTTCAAGTCCAGGAAATTTGACTCTAACAATTAGCTGAAAGTCTCTCTCTGAGCTGTCCTGGAACAGGCTCAAGTTCCCATCTGTCAGCGGTTACGCCCTAAACCTGAATCGTATCTACTGTTATATTGATAAAGGTTTATATGAGAGCGGGATACTGACCATGTGATCCGTTCCAAAGGTAAGGCGCTTTTACACGGTCTATTACTGTATGTTGGATGATTGTCCAGTGTACACAGGAGGTGAGGGCACGATTACTCCACAGCAGTCAAGTGTCCCGTTTTTAGCCGGGAAACCACCGTATTAGGTCTGGATTACTCTCACTTTACACTTGGACATGCGCTTCACACCAATATTCACAAAGGCAGCAGCAGCAGGATATGAGGTGAGCTCATGTTTGGAAATGTCATTCTTAATAGTTTGTATATTTCCTGTAGTGTAGTATTCACACCCCTACACTTTTCCCACATTTTGCGATTACAGCCTCATTCCTCGTTTTTTCTCCTCAATCGACACACAATACCCATAATGAAATATCACATCTAACACACCCTTTTCTACACTCCAAACTGAGCTAGGGAGCATCCTTTGCCACTGATCTTCCTTGAGATGTTTCCACAGCTCTCCTGGAGTCCACCTGTGCTGAATGAAATGCATTGGACTTGATTTGGAAAGACACACACCGCTCTATGAGGTCCCACCGCTGACAGGGCAGAAAGTGAAGGTGCTTTCACCCCTGATGCAGATCGCAGGTGTGGTTGGGTACAGTGTATTGTCAATCTAAAGTCCACCCAGGTGTGGGTGTTGTGGCCGGGCTCAATCAGATCAGAGGTCAATGCTGTTTACAGCGGGTGAAGGCAGCTGGGAGGAAGGTTACATCCGAAACCAGTAAATTGGTAAGAGGTCTTACGCCAAACCGGATGTCCGCCATGATAAGAAGCGTCCGAATAGTGCGTTCAGTTAGGAAGGAGCTAGGAGGAGCCTGTATGCTAACTATCAAAGCTACTTTAGCATAGGGACCTCCGGTGCTAACTAACCGGTGATTAGGAGCTATGTGCCATCCCATAAGTCACCGCACCGCCAAAACCCCCAAACCCCTCGCCCCCACCCTGGAGTGATTCATGCGCAACCAGTTGATTGACAGATGCATTTAATAATAATAACTCCATTATTATTAATAACTCCACACTCCATGCCTGCCTGGAGGAGATCAAGGCATGGATGACTAGCAACTTCCTCCAGTTAAAGAGCAGCAAAACTGAAGCCATCTTGATTGGCACCCGGCACCAAATCCAGTCATCCACCATATCCAATATTCATGTCTCAGGCCACAACACTCCCCTGTCCTCCTCCGTTACAATCCTCTGACAGACAGATGCTGAGAAATTGGTACATGCCTTTGTCTCCTCCAGCCTGGATTACTGCAATGCCCTCCTCGTCGGGATCCCTGGTAAGAGCCTGAAGCTCCAGCACATCCAGAACTGTGCAGCCAGGATCCTGACGAGGAGGCCTGTCCTCCGGTTGCTTCATTGGCTGCCCATCCATTACAGGACCACTATAAAATCTGCCTCCTCACATACCAGTGTGTCCATGGAACAGCCCCGGCCTCACTGAGCTAGTTACCCCACACACCCCCACGGCACGGTAGTACAGCAGTTAGAGCTCGTGCTCCGCAGCTAGAAGGTCCGGGTTTGATTCCCCCCAAGGCCGGGGCCTTTCTGTGTGGAGTTTGCATGTTCTCCCCACGTCTGTGTAGGTTTCCTCTGGGTACTCCGGTTTCCCCTACCACTAAAAACATGTACAATAGGGCAGGATGAATGAGAGTGTGTTTGAGAGTGCGCATGGGGGACGACAGATGGAAATTAGCCCAAGGCTACAATCCGGTGTGGCGTGTTCATTAACTTGCACTGTCCCGACCAAATAAACCAACAAAACAAAACACAAGGCGCTTACGGTCCACTTCCACCCACACTCTTCACCAGCCCATGACCAAGCTCTCCACAATGGGAGATGGGGCCTTTAAGGCAGTTGCCCCTAGACTCTGGAACGCCCTGCCAGAGTCCCTGAGGGCCCCCCAGAGTGTTGAGGCCTTTAAAAAAGGCCTTTTAGTCTGTTAAAGTTTCTACGTAGCCTTGTTTTACTGTGTCAATGTTCATTTTGTTGTTATCTGATTTTATTCACCTGTTGTAGCACTTTGAGGTTTATTTGAAATGTAAAGTGCAATATAAATAAAATGTATTATTAAAGGCCTCTTTCTGCAGGCGTATCCCAGGGCCGAGCGCCCTCAGCCTCGCGGTGTTTATCTACACAGGCAGAGAACAGCCTCTGGCTCTGTGTTTCCTTACGGTGAAGCCGCTTGGCTTCAGGAGGGGAGCATTTGCCCCCAGAACTGATCTAAAGAAGCAAAACGTTTGTCTTCCCCTCTGGTTTTCTTTTGCAAGAAATAAAAAATCTCTAACCCTTACTCAAAACCTGCCACAGTTCCTTCTGTGACTGAGTGCCCTGAAACGCCTCACGGAAATGCTCTCGTTCTATTCGTTTATGCAGACAGTGTTGCCCCATAAAAAACCCTCCTGGTTCAGGTGAGCGCTGCGTCCTGGCTGCGCAGGTACTAAGCGTTAGCCTGTAAATCCTTTTAACCTTTAAAATAAAATATTAATGTCCTGGGCAATTTAGCGTTGGCGTGCCTGCTCCTCTCGGTGCGCTGAACGAGTTTATGGTTGCTAAGTAATGGAGCGCCATATGTAATTGTTGAGCAGTCAGTTAACAGGTGGGTAAAAATGATATATTTACAGTTAATTCATATTCTTAGTATAGTTTCAGATGATATTTAGTTAATTATTGGTTTCTGGCTATATTTATTGTAATCTATACTAAGCTAACTTGAGTATTGTGATCGAGGTGTCAGTTATGTGTATAAGTACTCAGTCTTTCCATATGTACTTTCAGTACTACAGTCTCAAATACTGGTCCGTCGAGTCGGATACAATATTTAGTCTGCTAGCTCCCGGTGCTGCCCTGTCTTTTGGGAACTGTGTGTCATGTGTCGTCTTTTGTTCCCCTGGTTGTGTATGTTGTCTTTGCTTTAGTCCAGTGTTTTATTTTGACACGTCTGTTGTGATTTTGCTTCCCTTGTGTTGATCGCCTGCCCCGCCCTGATGTGTTTCACCTGTGCCCCGTTTCCTCATGTATTTAGACCCCTGTGTTTGTCTACGTCAGCCCCGGCTTGTTTGTGTTTTGTTTTTGCTGGATTTTGTTATTTAGTTTTTCGTCATTTATTAAACGCCACCAGTTTTGTTGCAGTCCTGCATTTTGGGTTTTATTTTTCCTCACTCCACCATCCCACCATGACACTATGTCTGTGGATTCTCCAAGAACTAAACTACGGACTGTGTCTCAACTAGGCTGCACAAACAACTGTTTTAACTGAAAAAGGTTTTCTAACGATGAAACTAAAACTGAATTATGAATTGCTAAGTTATGAAATTGTGCAAATAAAACTTGTTATATTTATAAATGGAACGTTGCCTCTCATTTTCTATCACGTATACCTGTGCACCTCTGCAGTATACATGCAGAGGTGCATGTATAATAAGGACACTTATTAAATCAAGTGTTATTCTTTAGATGAAATTCCTATCGTGGCGTTGTTGACATACCAGACATCTCAAATGAACCCTCGCCATGCCACACTTCTAAAGTTTAAAACATGCAGGAGGAACATGTGGTGTTTCTTTTGCCTTAATAAATGAATATTTTCTATAGATTTTGGCTGTAGCTTCACTGTTTTTTTATTGACCTTTATTTAACCAGGGAAGTCCCACTGAGATTAAGAATCTCTTCATCAGGGGAGTCCTGGCCTTAGAGGGGAACCTATTGTACATGTTTTTAGTGGTAGGGGAAACCGGAGTACCCGGAGGAAACCTACGCAGACACGGGGAGAACATCCACACAGAAAGGCCCCGTCCAGGTGCACTGAAAGAAATGATTAGTAAAACCTTGCTTTAGTCAAGCTAATGTGGCTAATAATTTACAAGTACTGTTAACTCACCAATGTCCAATTGTTCAATTGAGCTTTTCTAATGCTGAATACTTATATATTTAACCCTTAACTCATAAAATTCTATGAAACCGATTGCCTTGAAAATACTCAGTAAGGACAACTGGGAGATTTTAAGGAGGACTTTCTTTTATTACTGTCAGTACAGCACAATGACAATGTTTTTAAAAGGCTGCAACAATAAAAAATAAAATAAAAACATGTGTTGTCATGATATCAAAATCAGTATTGAGAATCGAGTTTGAAATTTTAGTAACACGGCAAAAACAAAATCCCCTTTAAATACAGTGTATTTGCTGTAGTAAACTTGTCTCTTTGTCTGTTTTATCTACATGGCAGAACACTTGTATAAGTTTCTTCTTCAAGCGTCTTCTTCGTTGTGATTGTCATGTGTTCGTCCTTTTTGGTTGTGTTTAGCACATTTTTGTTGTTTCTGTTACATTTATGTGGCTTGATCACAGTTACATTACTAAAAAAAAAAAAAAAAACAAGAAAAGAAAAAAAATATCAAAAGTGCAACAAAAAAGCTGTGAAAATGTGATCAAAATGTGACTAAAATGCGTTTAAAAAAACCCCAAAACAAAACCACAACAATGGGACAAAAATGTGATGAAAATGCACCCAAAAATTACTAAAACCTTTTGCAGGTCTTAGCTTTCAAATGAGGCGTTACTCTGGCCTACAGACTGTAAACTCTCCAGTCTAGATGCTGTTAGATTTGATTTTTGAAGGGTGGCTGGGAAAAGACAAAGAAAAGCACATTTAACTATCAAGCATGGGCTTCTCATTCAGACGACAGTTCTGTTTATCAATCTGCAAGAAAAAAATATTCGACTACTCGCAATTGTGCAAATACAATACACACGGGACAGATTTGGCAATACAGGACATATTCTGGTAATTAATATGTGTAATATAACCGTCCACAATTATCCACAAAGCATTCCTGTTGACCTGGGAATCCTCTAGCTTCCGTCCCACAATCTGAGATAAGAACATTTTGACTGAGTCACCGTAATGTTGATTTTATGAGATCAGGGTTCCTGAATTAAAATTCACGGGTGTCTAATTGGAAGAAAATACTTCCTTTTTTTTTTTGCCTTAATCAAATGAAACAATAATAATTACTGGGCTTTGAAAATAATGCAATCATTGTAATCCTGTTATTATTTTTTTTACTCATTTCTAGAATAATGCCTTTAATATTTACACAGTGTTTCCAATGCGGTGTTTGTTTGTTTACTTTATTGTCCCCATAGGAAAATGTGTCATTTAACCCATCTTGTATTTCTCCTCTTTGTGCACAGTACTCCACACTAACCTGCTCAGATCTGGTTTAGTCCAGGTTCTGTTTTTTTTTTTAATATATATTTAATTAGGATCCCTATTTCAGTGTGGCGGAGCTGAGGAGAAATCCCCGGCTTACATTAACTACGGTCCGGGTTCGGTCCCAATCCGGTCCGAGTTTCCCCCCGAACTACCACTCACATTGAGTCCGGCTGACACTGTGGCTCCGGCGCCAGACGCTCCGCCAAGCACAGAAACGGCCCTCGCGAGAACAGAAGTGCACGTGAGTTTCCCTCTTGGTGCGAGGTCACGTCATAAGTATATAGGCATATATCGGTAGTTTTTGTAACAAAAGCCGTATTTGCCAGAACGACTCTCCCAGTGAAGTGGATGCTTTAAACACACTAGTGCCCCTGTGTCACTGGTAATGGACACACGTTTACATTTACGACGTTACACGCGTGTCCCGGTGGAAAACGAGACCAGATAAGTAGTAAGCGGACAGATTTTATTTTGAAATACACCGGATCTTCCTCTCTCACGAGACCTGACTTCCTGTTTGGCTCGTGTTTTTCTGTCAGCTTGATCCGTTGGGGCTCCGGTCTCCGGCAAACATAGACTTCTTGCGGATTCTTTCCGTTGCCTCCGGACGGCCTCGGTAGCCGGAGCCGGATGGCCTCAGTAGCCGGAGCCGGACGGCCTCGGTAGCCGGAGCCGGACGGCCTCGGTAGCCGGAGCCGGACGGCCTCGGTAGCCGGAGCCGAACGGCCTCGGTAGCCGGAGCCGGACTTCGCGGAGCGGTGTGAGTGTGACACATTGGTTTGAATGACTTTCTAAGACTGCAGACGCCGTACCGGACCTTAACCGGATTCATTGTGAGCCGGAGGAAACTCGGTATGTGTGACCGCTCGGCGCAGAGGACCGGACGGGATGGGGCGCGGGTCCAGTCCGTGACCTCAGGCCCCTGTCCACTTTGAGAGCCTCTGCTCCAAATCCACAGCCGTGTTTATTCATTTAGCTTCGGACTTTAACCGTGAACAGCACATGCAGCTCGCTAACACGCGTGTATCAGTCAGACGTGTTTCCCTTAGCGGAGTTAATGACACCCAGGGCAGTGAGGAGCAGTGAGCCCGGGACAGAGGAGGCTGCTGTGCCCGGTCCCACATCAGCCCAGCCCCGCGGAGGCAGTGGTTAATCACGTTCAATGTGTAACTTTTACAAGAAGCTGAGCTTCATGAGGCCAACACTTTATTTCACAGACTTTGGTCACGTATTATCCGGAGGCGTTAGCTTAGCTAGCATGATACGAGGATGGCTCACTTGCTTTGTTTTACAAAAGAAACATCGTTGACCGCCAATGTCAAACAGACGACACAAAGAAAACAGTGAAATATGAACAAATATGTTTTTGTGTATCTCAGATCCTCGGCTCGGTCAGATTCAAACACTGAGCTCCCGCTCTGTGATCGGACAATAGTTGAATATGTGCAATTTTGTGTAATTTCATTTGTACAATTTTTCACACAGGAATTTAAAACCAACACAGTTTTAACAAAACATGTGTTAAATGAGCAGTTAAACAGAAATGATGTTAAAATTCAACGCGTTCCCTCCGAGTGTTCATGTGTTAAACCTCTCACTGAAGCAGTTCAACTTTTCCTTACACACGAGACTTCAGATTTGTTTTTACCCTAAACTGCTTCAATACTGACTTTGCACCAGTGAAGTTAATGATGAGGCTCAAGTAAACAACACTGAACATAATCAAGCAAGCACGACTATTTTTCAGTGTGGGAATCGAACCCAGAACCTTCTCGCTATGAAGCACGAGCGCTAACCGCTACGCCACTGTCCCGCCTTAAAAAAATAAATAAAACAAATGGGACCTGACAACATTTGATCATCAAACATGAGCACGTCTACATCACAAAGACACCGTGAAACAAGAAAGCTTCATGACAACACAGCTGTGGTTTGAAATGCCTTTCCTGAGCCCAGGCATTCAGATCAGAGGAATTATATGCTTCAATAAACTCTGGATTACACACATGTTTTAAAGGGGATTTACCATGACATGATCACTGGACAGAAGGAACCGCAGACTCAAACCCACACGGTGATATCATATCTGCGAGAGGGAGAGAGAAAAGAGGCTTTAAGTGTCAGAAATACAGGCTGGTAAAACTATTCCACTGTCACCAAAGCACAAGCAAAGAATTAGGAAACCGTTTTCATTCACATCTTGGTGCTTAGCAGCAACAGTGCAGAGTTTTATTTTCCTGCAGTGGCGCTGCTGAAGTGAACATGATGTGAGCGTCTGATTACAAGCCTTTCAAATGTCCGAACAGAAGGAACAGCTCGTCCGGGCAGTTAGGTGTGAACACACCCTGAGAACTGTCTGAGACTCAGACACAGGTTTGTATCGAGGCTCAGATCTGGGGACGGGAACAGAAATGTTGTTTGATCATTTTATTTACAGGTGAAACTCACAAAAGTGTAATATTGTGAAAAAGTTAATTTATTTCTGTAATACAACTAAAAAACTAATATGGTACAGATGCATTGCATGCAAAATAAGTGACATGTCAAGCCTTTTTTGTTATAATTTAGATGATTATGGCTTACAGCTTGTAAAAACCTCAAATTCAAAGTCTCAGAAGATTAGAATATTACATGAAATCAATACAAAAAAAGATTTTAAACAGAGAAACGTGGGCCCTCTGAAAACTATAATCATGCATGTGTACGCTGCACGGTAGTACAGCGGTTAGCGCTCGTGCTTCACAGCTAGAAGGTCCGGGTTCGATTCCCACCTGGACGGGGCCTTTCTGTGTGGAGTTTGCATGTTCTCCCCGTGTCTGCGTAGGTTTCCTCCGGGTACTCCGGTTTCCCCTACCACTAAAAACATGTACAATAGGCCCAGGGACTGCAGGTGGAAATTAGCACAAGTGCTATAACCTGGTACAATGCATCTCTCCTTTCTGAGGCTAATGTAGATTGTACACTGTCCCTGTTCAAATAAATAAATAAAATAAATACTTGGTTTGGGCCTTTTGCTTGAATGACTGCCTTAATGCGGTTGCGTGGCATGGATGCTCTCAGCCTGTGGGTCTGCTGAGGTGTTATGGAAGACCAGGATGCTTCAATAGCTCCTTAAGCTCCTCTCTATTGTTCGGTCTCATGTCTCTCATCTTTCATCTTTCTTTTGGCAATGCTCCACAGATTCTCTATGGGGTTCAGGTCAGGTGAGTTTGCTGGCCAATCAAGCGCCGTAATCTGATGGTGATTTAACCAGGCTTTGGGACTTTAGGCAGTGTGGGCAGGTGCCAAGTCCTGCTGGAAAATGAAGTCAGCGTCTTCATAAAGCTTGTCTGCTGAAGGAAGCATGAAGTCTCTAAAATCTCCTGGTAGATGGTTGTGTTGACTCTGGACTTAATAAAGCACAGTGGACCAACACCAGCAGAAGACATGGCTCCCCACATCATCACAGGCTGTGGACACTTCACACTGGCCTTAAAGCATCTTGGAGTGTGTGCTTCTCCTTTTGTCCTCCAGACTCTGGCACCGTGGTTTCCAAATGAGATGCAAAATGAACTCTCATGAGAAAAGAGAACTTTGGACCACTGAGCAACAGACCAGGTCTTTCGTTCTTTAGCCCACACAAGACGCTTCTGACGTGGTTTGTAGTTCAGGAGCGGCTTAACCAGAGGAACATCCAGAGGAACATCTGAAGCCCATGTCCAGGATCCGCCTGTGTGTGGAGGCTCTTGATGCACTGACTCCAGCCTCAGTCCACTCCTTGTGAAGGTCCCCCACACTTTTGAATGGCCTTTTCCTGACAGTCCTCTCCAGACTGAGCTCATTCCTGCGGCTTGTGCACCTTTTTCTTCAACACTTTTCCTTCCACTTAACTTTCTATGAATGTGCTTTGAGAACATCCAACTTCTTTTGCCATTTCCTTCTGAGGCTTGTGTATATGATGGTTTTCTGTCAGGTCAGCAGTCTTCCTCATGATGGTGAATTCTACTGAACCACTGAGAGACCATTTAAAGTCTCAGGGACCCTTTGTAGGTGTTTTGGATTCATTAGCTGAAGACTGGGTGACACATTGAGCTACAATACAGTCTTTTCACAATATTATAATTTTGAATGTGTGTTTTTTTTTACAAGCTGTGAGCCAAAATCATCAAAATGATAACAAATAAAGGCTTGACATGTGTCACTTTGCATGTAATGAGTTTATATCATATATTAGTTTCATATTTTAAGGTGAATTACAGAAATAAATGAACTTTTGAACGATTTTTCAAGTGTTACCTGTATGTAATGAACAGTAACGTCACACTTCCACCTTTTTCTCTCGGGGAAGCTTAAAGTTGTCGTAAAACTATGAAAGCCTCGGGAGAATTCGGAAGATCTGTGCCAAATAAATATTTGAAAATTGCGCCGTGGACAGATAACCATAGCGGAGCCTCAGAAAGACGTGAGCACTTGACCCAACGACACGTCTGTGTTTAAAAAATCAGTTTCCTGCAGCTTTTTGTCTGAAACCATAAACAAACAAATGGCTGAGCATGCTCATAGCTGGTGTTCATTTTGTTGATTCAAATATTATTGTAATTTTAGTTCAAGTAATGTTTTTGCTGACTAAACAAACAAAAAATCTAAAGTTGTTTATCAGGCAGAAACTATGATTAAAATGTGGAGATTTAGTTTCATACCCACACTCACACTGTGCTCATCACAGCTCTGTAGTTTTGCTAGTGTGTTGTCTGAAAGTGAGCGTTTGTTTTCACGGTTCTAGACCATGCCATTTCCACTACAGCCTGCAGAAGGCGCTACAGGCTAATTTGATCCTTTTCAAACATAAAATAAATAGGCAATATCAATAGAATGTTCGCAAACCTCAGCAATGACCTATTGTGTATTGTGGAAGCTTTGAAAATATGTATTTGTTCATTTCTATTTTGTTTTTCTTTTCTTTTTTAAAGTAATGCAAATCCAAATAAATTTGCAAAGTACATTTTCAATCCAGCTTCTATTCTTAGAGCACGTCTCAATCATCCAGGAGCATTATCCGGGATTTAACTTTATCCTGTGACGGAGCGTGAGATGAACAGATGGATCGGGCTGTTGAGGTGTGATTTCAGAAACACAGATGCACATCCTGATCATCTCTGGGCTATGAACCATTAACCCGTCTGGACTTTATACTGGATATAGAGGTTTATTCCAAGTCAACCAGCACCAGTAAGTGCAGACAAATGAGAGACGAGGCCACGCTCCTCATTAAGGCCGGTGATTCTCAACTGGTCGGTTGAAACTAGGTTTAATTTGAACAGACTCCAGTAGTGTTTAAGGTTATTGGGTGGTTTTGATCATAATTTCAGTCTTACAGGCTTGTTCAATAAAAACTGAAAAATACAATATTATGATAACATATGACAAATGACATTTCATTTGGGTCTTGGCGTGTCACCCTAAGGTAATGGTGGGTCCCGAAGCCAAACCATATGAGAACCACTGATTTATGCTATAAGCAAGAACGAACAAGAAAACTGTTACACAAATCAAACCGGTTTTGTCAGCACTGTCTGCTCCTTCGCCTTTGGGAAATAAACACATCCTGGTTGAAAGAGCAGGGTAAATACAGCCCTGAACAAGAACAAGAAGAGGAAGAGGAAGACTCCACACAGCGCGTTTTTCTCCCTGTCTGACATGAACCAGAATTAACTTTCATTTGTTTTAGGTCAATTAGAATTTATTTCTATTTGTCAAATGCCAGAAGAATGAGACAATGAGCCTTTTCTACACAATTTCTTTATTACTTTTTACAAAGTTAGAAGTTTACATACACAAACATTACTATACCTTTAAGCTATTTGGGGAAGCCCTGATGATGATGATAAATGTGAAGATCAACCCAAGAACAAATGCAAAAGACCTGGTGAAGATGCTGAACCTGGTAAGAGTTTGTCATGATCCAGAGCATCATGCTGTGGGGCTGTTCTGCTGTGGGAGGGGCTGGTGCACTTCACAAAATAGATGACATCATGAAGAAAGAACTCTATGTGGAAATATTGGAGCAACATCTCAAGACAACAGCTTTTTTTCTAAGCATACTGCTAAACTGGTTACAAAGTGGCTTAAGGATAACAAAGTCTAATATATATATATATATATATATATATAAAACTCTTCCTCACCCTCCACAGGCGGTCTCTTTTTACTCCAAGCTCGGGTCCTCTACCGTCGGGAGCTTGAGGGTTCTGTGCAGTATCTTTGCTGTTCCTCAAACTGCACTTTTCTGGACCGAGATGTGATGTATTTCCTGGGATCTGCTGTAGCCACTTCTCCAGTTTGGAGGTGATGTTGAAATCACTTAGTATTGCTATGTCAACCACCACGGCTTTCCTCTGCTCTTTGTCCACCACCACAATGTCCCGTTGGTTCATTACCATTCTGTCCGTCTGTATCTGGAAGTCCCACAGGATCTTGGCTCGGTCATTCTCTACCACCTTTGGAGGTGTTTCCCACTTTAACCTTGAGGTGCCCTGCACAAATGTTCCACTTGGTTATGGCGCTCCATGTGAGCTTTCCCTGCAGCATCTCACACCCTGCAGTTTTGTGCTGGATTGTCTCAATGGCCTCTTTGCACAGTCTACACCTGGGGTCTTCTCTGGTGTGATAGATCTGGGCCTCTCTTGCTCTGGTGCTCAAGGCCTGCTCCTGTGCAGCCATGATCAGACTTCTGTGCTGTCCT
This sequence comes from Proterorhinus semilunaris, assembly GCA_021464625.1. Taxonomy (NCBI): domain Eukaryota; kingdom Metazoa; phylum Chordata; class Actinopteri; order Gobiiformes; family Gobiidae; genus Proterorhinus; species Proterorhinus semilunaris. The sequence continues at coordinate 41,833,239 of CM038349.1, read as the reverse complement.
TCAGGCCAGCTCTGTCTAGCCATTGGTAGGATTTCTTGATATAAGTGATATAATGGAAATGTGTAGTAGTTAATTTACATGCTGCAAAATGACGTTTTATGAAGTTCTGACTTTAGAAATGCATCTAGAAAGAACCAACTGAGAGCAAACTATTTAAAGCCCTGCCTGGCAGAAGCAGGATGTTTGTTTCAACCTGATTGTGATGACTTCCCTTGCCAAACAGACCTGGCACATCCCCTGGTGCTGCCCTGCCCCTCAGCCAGCTGGGCCAGGCCAGGGCAGGTTTTCACAAGACAGGAGCATAGGGGTAGCTCAGCGTTGTCAGGTGTGGCCGTGTGGCATTCAGGGCCACGTGTACAACGTGTACAAACATGAGGGCAAACAATGGCCCAGTGTTTTCAAAGCAAACCTGCCGAGACGACAACGTTCTGTGCAAATATATGGCCACACGACTACGCGCTGAGACCAGAGTGTTGGGAAATGCTCATTTCGACAGCACATTCTAACCCTAACAACAATCAGTTTAGTCGACAAAACTAACACCGGTTTGAGTTCAGCCTCTCATTGTCATAAACGTTGACCCGTGTCCAAACAAATGAAGCAGGAAACTGGGACTAAATGTGTACAAAGGTTAAGAAAGTTGAAAACAAGAACAACAAAGGGTTAGACTATAACTAAACAGGTATATAAACCAATACATAAACCAAAGTCCTATCTGGAGGATAGGACGTACTTTGTCGAAATTGGCAACTGTGTCTCAGACAAAATTTCCATGACCTGTGGAATCCCCCAGGGGTCAATCTTGGGACCCCTCTTATTCAACTTGTACATGCTTCCATTGGGTCAGCTAATAAACAGCAACAATGTGTCGTACCACAACTACGCAGAGGACACCCAGATCTACGTGTCACTGACGGCAGGTGAACATGGGCCTGTAGATACTCTCTGTCACTGATACAGGTGAACATGGGCCTGTAGATACTCTCTGTCACTGAAACAGGTGAACACGGGCCTGTTGATACTCTTTGTCACTGATACAGGTGAACACGGGCCTGTAGATACTCTCTGTCACTGATACAGGTGAACATGGGCCTGTAGATACTCTCTGTCTCTGATACAGGTGAACATGGGCCTGTAGATACTCTCTGTCACTGATACAGGTAAACAGGGGCCTGTAGATACTCTCTGTCACTGATACAGGTAAACAGGGGCCTGTAGATACTCTCTGTCACTGATACAGGTGAACATGGGCCTGTAGATACTCTCTGTCACTGATACGGGTGAACATGGGCCTGTAGATACTCTTTGTCACTGATACAGGTGAACAAGGGCCTGTAGATACTCTCTGTCACTGATACAGGTGAACATGGGCCTGTAGATACTCTCTGTCACTGATACAGGTGAACAGGGGCCTGTAGATACTCTCTGTCACTGATACAGGTGAACATGGGCCTGTAGATACTCTCTGTACTGATACAGGTGAACATGGGCCTGTAGATACTCTCTGTCACTGATACAGGTGAACATGGGCCTGTAGATACTCTCTGTACTGATGGGTCTGTAGATACTCTCTGCCACTGATACAGGTGAACATGGGCCTGTAGATACTCTCTGTCACTGATACAGGTGAACATGGGCCTGTAGATACTCTCTGTACTGATGGGCCTGTAGATACTCTCTGTCACTGAAACAGGTGAACAGGGGCCTGTAGATACTCTCTGTCACTGATACAGGTGAACATGTGCCTGTAGATACTCTCTGTCACTGATACAGGTGAACATGGGTCTGTAGATACTCTCTGTCACTGATACAGGTGAACATGGGCCTGTAGATACTCTCTGTCTCTGATACAGGTGAACATGGGCCTGTAGATACTCTCTGTCACTGATACAGGTGAACATGGGCCTGTAGATACTCTCTGTCACTGATACAGGTGAACATGGGCCTGTAGATACTCTCTGTCTCTGATACAGGTGAACATGGGCCTGTAGATACTCTCTGTCACTGCTTTGAACAGATCAGTTTGTGCAAAACAACTTTCTCCAACTAAACTCAGACAAAACTGAGATCATTGTTTTTGGCCCACAGACACAAAGACAAAGTGTTATCAGTCACCTTGAGTCTCTCTCTCTAAAACCAAAACATCAGGTTAGAAATCTAGGAGTAATCATTGACTCAGACCTGAACTTAAACAGCCACATTAAAGCAATGACATCATCAGCTTTTTACCATCTGAAAAACATTAAGATCAGAGGAATAGTGTCAAAACCAGACTTGGAGACACTCATCCATGCATTTGTCTCCAGCAGGTTAGACTACTGTAACGGCTGCTCACTGGCCTTTCTAAACGAGCTGTTAGAGCTGCAGAACATCCAGAACGCTGCTGCTCGAGTCCTGACAAGAACCAGGAAATACGACCATATTAGTCCAGTGCTCCGGTCTCTGCACTGGCTTCCTGTCAGAGAATAGAATTTAAAACAGCTCTGCTTGTGTACAAGTCTTTTCATGGTTTAGCACCAAAGTCCATCTCTGACATGTTAGAGCCGTATGAACCATCTCGGGCCCTGAGAACTTCAGGGAGGGGTCTCCTGGTGGTTCCCAGAGTCAATAATAAACACAAAGACTCAAACAAACTCGTCATAAGGGTGATCTGAGAATGAAGTCACTTAGCAGGGAAAGTCTCATGGTGCTTCGGCGAGCTGGCGCCCCCTGCTGCTTGTTGCGAGTGACAATCATTATGACACAAAAGGACACAGGTCAATTTGGTCATAAAAACCTCATCTAAAAAAGCTAAACATGTTTTGAGGATGAGGGCTGTGACTCAGACTGCTGTGGCCATGAGCAGGGCCAAGATTTTACAGTGAATGAGCAGAGGAGGGTAAAGTGGCCAATAGAATGACTCAAGTAAGAGAAAATGATGAGAAACAAAACATGAAATAATGTGAACATTTTAATGTTTTAAAAGAAAATCCTATACCAACATAAAAAAGAAATCATTATAAAGAATTAAGTAACAAAACTCAAAATACATGTATTCAATTTACTCAGTCACAAGTTATTTTTTTACTCAAGAAACAGATACTTTTTAATATTACTCTCAAGTAATATTTGTCATACAGTAAAAAGTACTGTACTTGGGTAAATACCCACTTCTGATAACGAGGCCCATGTCTTTTAGCAGTGACGTCATCTAGTGCATTTGAGACGACCATGTTGCATTTTAAAACGTGGAATGGAAGTTTATTTGTGAAGTGCTTTTCACAAATGTGCCTTTACTTTTTAGGGGATTTGTTTTTCATTCACATATCGGAGCACCACCATTCACTCACGTATAATTCATCCTGGTCTACTGTACATGTTTTAAGTGGTAGAGGAAACCAGAGGAAACCTACTCAGACACGGGGAGAACATACAAACTCCACACAGAGACAAAAATCACAACAGTATGAACCTCATAATGTGGCCTGGTTAAAATGAATATTTTATTTAAGTAGATTGATATTTGTCATCTTTGCTGTCAATGGCCCAGTGCTGTGAATGCACTCCCGGTTTATTCAATCCCAGTTGAAGACACATCTATTCAGACGATACTCAGCCACTGACTCGACTGCTGTTTTTAATGTACATTTGTGTTTTTATTTATTCATGTCTATTGGTGCTTTGTTTTTATACTGGAAATCGCCCTAGGCGCCTTCTGGCTGTTGTAACAAGCTACACAAACAACATTTGATTGATTGATGTTATTATCTATTTTAAGTGTGATTACATGCTTATTTCATTATTATAACTGTATTATTTTTTATTTTATTTTTCACTTAAGGTTTATTGTTGATTTTTACATTTTACAACAACAAAAGGAACATTTCAACTAGTGTCAGTGGTCATAGTGTATAGAGTCCGTGTATAGAGTCCATTTTTCCCATCTCTCTTCGCAGATTTCTTGTTGTAGTCTTAAAATATAGGTTAGTCTCTCCATGTTGTACATTTCCTCTACAATGTCTCTCCAGTTTTTTAAGGTTGGGGGATCTTCTTTACACCATTTCCGTGTAATGGCCTTTTTTGATGCTGCCAGAAGGATTTTTATCAAGTATTTGTCTTTATGTTGTATTTCCTTTCCTGTTAAACGTCCGAAGTACAGTGCTGAGCATGTCTTTGGTAGTTTATATCCAAGTATTTTCCCTGATTCTTCCCGGATACTATTCCAGTATTGGGATAATTTTGTGCACTGCCAAAAAATATGTGCATGACCTACATCCTGTTCCCCGCACATCCTCCAGCAGGGCTGACATACTGATAAAGTCGCCTTCTTGATCTTTGGTGTTATAAAAAATCTTACCACATTTTTCCAACAAAATAATTTCCAATTTCTAGAACTAGACGTGGTCAGTTGAGTTTCACATATGTCATACCATTCGTCGTCACTTATTTCTACTGACAATTCTTGTTTCCATTTATCTCTAATATAAAGTGTTGAAGTTTTTCTATTGAATACCAGTCCCTGATACAGTTTAGATATCAACTTTTCTCCTTTGTTCCTATATGCAAAACCCACAACTTCTGTTATAACATTTATTTCACCCGGGAGGTCTGGCCTTATCTCCCTTTGATAATGGTCTCTAACCTGTAGATACATATAGAAGTCTTGATGTTCCAAATCAAATTTCTGCCTTAAGTTTTGAAAACTTAAAATTTCCCCTTTTTTTATAAAATTACTTAGTATGTTCAGACCTCTATTAGCCCAGTTTTTAAATTTTGAGTTCATAACTCCTGGTTTAACATTTGGATCGTACGCCAACCAGCTAAATATCTTTATCTCTTTCTCCATTTTATACCTTTTTACTAATTTAAACCAGACCTCTAAGGTGAATTTGGTGATTGAATCCAGTTTGTTTTCATTTTCTTTGAACATCTTCTTACTAGCAATCATGGCACGTACATGATACTCATCAGTGTTCAGCTCTATTTGTTTCCACTTTGCTGTAAAATGCGGAATACACCAGTTATTCAAAGGTTTAAGTTGTGCAGCGGTAAAATAATCTTCAAAGTTTGGCAGCGCCAATCCTCCCTCTTTCTTTGGTAGTTGAAGTGTTGAGTACTTAATTCTTGGTTTAGCCCCGTTCCAAATAAATCTTGAGACCCTTTTATTCCACTCCACAAACTGTGGCATCGGTATTGGCACTGGCAAAGATTGAAACAAATATAATACTCTTGGCAGCACATTCATTTTGATAATTTCACTTAAGTCTAACAATAAGACACCCCACCTTTCCATGTCTTTATAAAGTTGTTGATTTAAGGCTTCATAATTAACTTTATACAATTTAGAAAGGTTATTTGGAATATTTATTCCCAAATATTCGATAGATTTCTTGTTCCACTTAAAATCATATTTCTGTGTCATTTCTGTGGTCGGGATGAAATTTAGAGATAAAACTTGCGTTTTCCCTATATTCAATTTATAGTTTGACAGATACCCGAAATGTAGCAATAGATTCATTAAGTGTGGTAAACACTTTTCTGGTTGTTTTAAGTATATTAAAATATCATCGGCAAATAGCCCAATTTTATGTTCAACGTCTCTAATTTTAATTCCTTCTATTTTCTTATCTTGTCTTATGGCTTGCGCCAAAGGTTCGATAAAAATTGCAAAGAGGGTGGGAGATAATCCACACCCTTGCCGTGTGGATCTTTCCAGTTTTAACCAATTTGTGAGGCTTCCATTTATTTTTATTCTAGCTCTTGGTTCCTGATATAATGTTTTAATACACCTGACCGATTGTGGGTTAAAGCCTAATTTTTCCAAGCTGAGATGCAGAAATCTCCAGCTAACACAATCGAAAGCTTTCTCCGCGTCTAAGCTTAGCAAAATGGCACTTTCCTTTCTTCTCTGTACTTCTTCTACAATATGCAGGGTTCTCCTAATATTGTCTGCAGTTTGTCGCCCTTTGATAAACCCTGATTGGTCTTCATCTATCAAATCAGACAAGAATGTTTGGAATCTGTTGGATATGATGGAGGTATATATCTTGTAGTCACAGTTCAGTATTGATATAGGTCTATAATTTCCGCAGATTTCCTTGTCCTTACCCTCTTTCTGAATAACAGTTATTATGGCTTCTTTCCATGATGGAGGGAGTACACCATTTTTAAGTGTTTGATTGAATGAAGCTAGCAGCATTGGATTCAACTCTTCTTTAAACAGCTTGTACCATTCTATAGGGAATCCATCATTTCCCGGTGCCTTATTGGATTTCATTCTTTTTACTGTATTCTTCAATTCCTTTTCTGTAATTAATGCATATAACGTAGCATTTTGTGATTCTCCTATATTTGGGAGGTCTAATGAATCCAAAAAAGATTTAATTGTTGCATCATCTGCTGCTGCAGGTTGAGCGTAAAGGTTTGCATAATATTTTTCAAACACTTTCTCGATCTCTTCTGGTGTATAAACTAAATTGTTGGTGTTGGGATCTCTAATCTTATATATGGTATTGAGTTGTTGCTTGTTTCTTAATCTTCTAGCTAAAGATTTGGTTGATTTGGAACCTCCCTCATAGTATGTTTGTTTTAGATATCGAATTTTCTTCTCTACTTTTGTTAATATTTCATCAATTCTTCTTCTTACTTTTTTAAGTGTTTCTGGATTATTATTGATTTTGTGCTGATGTTCTAAATTTTCCAGTTCTTTCGAGGCAGTTTAAAAATCTTAAATTAAAAAAGTCTTTTCTTCTTAATGAATGAGGCATAGGATATTAATTTACCTCTCATTACTGCCTTCATAGCATCTCATAACATTGTAGGATCTGTACCTTCTTTATCATTTTCATTCTTATAAGTATTTATTTCTTTTTTTAGATTGTCCACTAATTTTGAGTCGTTAAGCATCCCCACGTTCAACCTCCAATTTGTATTTTTTATTCTCCTGTTGAGATCTAGTAGTAAATATAGAATACAGTGGTCTGATACATCCGCTGTTCCTATCCCACATTCAATTATTCTAAAACGATCTTCAACATTCATAAAGAAGTAATCGATTCTTGTGTGAACTGAGTGCGGAGCCGAATAGAATGTGTAATCCCTTTCCAGTGGGTGACATTCTCTCCAAACATCAATTACCCCTAATTCTGCTAAGTTTGTGTTAATGTATCGAGTCAGATGTGATTTACTATTTTTTTTGTACTGCTGGAGTCCAGAGTATGATTCAAAACAACATTCCAGTCACCTCCACAAACCAGTACCCCTTCTGTTTCTTGGGTAATAATATCAAACACTGTTTTATAAAAGGACTTTTCAGATTCTGGTGGGGCATAAATGTTAAATAGTGTAACCATATGTTCCTCCAATTTCCCCTTAAGCAGTATATATCTGCCATCTTTGTCTTTTAATTCCTTCAAGCATTCAAACTTGATTTTATTAGAAATTAAAATAGCTACTCCTCTTTTACTCCCTCCTTTAAACGAGCTATAAAAGGAATTACTGAATCCAAAGTTTTTAAATTTTTCATGTTCTATCAGGGAGGTGAGTTTCCTGTAGATAAATTACTTCTGCCTTTTCTTTTTTTAATTTATTGAGAACCTTTCCCCTTTTTATTGAGTTATTTAACCCATTCACGTTAAGAGAGACACATTTCAAAAGGTTAAGTTGCATCTAAACCGAAAATAGCTTGAGTTGACCTGACACCAGTGACACGAAGAACTATAATAACCATAACATAAGAAAACAACATAAGAACATTTTGCCGGTAACTGCAAGGTCCTTCTTTTGGCCCTAAGGTCCTGTTGGTAGGGGAGGGGTGATACCTTCTCCAAGGGAAGGGCCCCTCGGTAGGTGTAGGAGTTGGTTCCTTCCGGAGCCCTCCTTCCATTCTACACAAGTCCAACTTTAAGTTTCTACTTGCCAGTTAAGTATTTTAGGAGAACGATCTGTTTAAGGAGTTTTGCTGCTACTTCTCAATGTAATTTGTGGCTATCTATTGAAAATAAAATAAAATGATTCTGACCCACCCAAACATAAATTGAGTACAAGGGTATAACTTGAATATAACTGTGATATGGAAACAAAACAGAATGTAGGCTTTCCTTCAAATATAGCACAGATATCCATAGTATCTTAAAAAAAAAAAAAAAAAAAAAAAAGGAAAAAAGGATGATTCACGTACAAACTTATTTCAGTCAATGCCACTTCTACTTGTATCAGTCATTGGTTACCTCCACTTGTTTGTGATCATTCTATCTCCGAAACTCTTGTAGTCTCTCCCTTGCTCTTTCGCCCGTGTTCTTCCGCGCCGCTGTCGCCGGGGTCCTCTCCCACGAGAAAGCCTCTCGAATACGATTTTCCAGCGCGTCCTCTTGCTCCGCGGCCTTTACTGCTACTTCGTATCCCCTGCTCCGCATCTCCCTCGCTGCTGCCTCCGGGTTGCCATACGTCTCGGGACCCTCTGGCCAGTGGATTCTGATCCTTGTCAGTGGCGTTTGGAATTTGATCCTGTTTTCCTTTAGCACGGTCTTTATGCTCGCATACGCTTTACGTTTTTGAACCACCTCGAAGGCATAATCGTGATCAAAGTACACGGGCTTCTCTTCAATTTTCAGACGCTTCTCCCAGGCCTTTTGAAGTATCATCTCTTTCGTACTGAATTGAAGAAAGTTTACAATGATGGAACGTGGCGGTGCTCCCTGGTTGGGTTTTCCCGTTAACGCTCTATGTGCGCGCTGTATCCCCAGATCCATCTCCGCTGGCAACTCGAGCTCCTTCCGTGGCAAGCTTTCGATGAACTGGGGGACAGAATCTTTCCCGTACTTCTCTGGGACTCCAAAAGATCCGTACATTGTTCCTGCGCGACCTTGATTCTAAATCTGTGAGCTTCTCTTTTAGTTGCCTTTGCTCTTTCAGGACAACAAGCATGGTCTCTTTTGCTGCTGTGTTCCACTCTTCCAAGTCTCCGATGCGCATTTGAGCGTCCGCCAATGCCTCCTTCTGATCACGTAGTTCCTTCTTGTTGTCTGAGAGTTTTTTATCGATCTCCTCCGTAAATGTCGTAAACTCTCTTCATATCCGTCTTGAATTCCTCTTTAAATGATCCGAATTGTGTTTTGATATCCTGTTGCAATTCTTCTATTTTCTTAGTTAGGCCAAGAAATCCGCCCTGCCATGCTGCGTTGTTAGCTGTTAGCATAGCTTCTTCGGTTGGGGCTAAATCTTCGTTCATTTCGTCGTTTTCGAGGTTTTTGTTTCGGCCTCTTTTCGATTGTCGTCCTCCACGCTTGGATCTCCCACTCATCCCACCCTTATATTTACTGAATTGCGATATCTTAGTTGGTTTGTGGGGATTTATTGTATCTTCACTGGCAAGAGCTCCGGTTTAAGCTGCCATGTTGCACTTGACCGGAACCGGAACCGTATTATTTTTTTAAAGGCACCCTGCATAACATTTTGGACTAGAGCTGACATCCAAGATGGCAGCTGGCTGAACTCTGTTTATGGCTGAGTGAAATGTGCTGATAATTGCCCTTTACACGCCTACTGCTGAATCATCTGTAATACTTGGATTCTACATCTGATGCACCACATTGAAGAGAAAACTAAACGAACTTTTGAAGTGCTTCACTTGAGGAGCACGCACAAACAAATGGAACGCGCCCGGTGTTGAGGATCAACGTGGGCGGGGTTAATTCGGGTGTGTTTATCAGTGTGTCGCAGGACAGTCCTGTAAAGACTCAAGGACACCTCCTTATAAGTCCTGTAGATGGCGCCATACACCTCAATGGCTCACCTCAAGCAGATACACTTTCTCGTACGCTATGATAAATGACATTTGAATAACAGATCGGCTTTAATTAATTACATAAAATCCCTTCAAATTAAACACGAGCCCTTGTTCGTTCAAGTTACTGGGGGGAAATGTCCACACAGTGACAATATCTCCCGAGCCTCAGTTTCAGGACAAATTGTTGACATAAAAAAAAAGTTTCAAAAGCATAACCAGAAACGTCATCAGTTCACAATTCAGGAGTTCACTGTGGAGCTGCATGTGTTGAATGGATGTCAGTATAGTGCGCTGCACCAAGTGGAATATGTTGAAGAATGGATAAGTAAAATGACTTACTTCATGGCTTGTCTTGAAGATATTCAAATGCAGTGGGCCACAATAATCCCCTCCTCATACCATCAAGTGTAACACGATGCAAAGACAATTCATTCCTTTATTGTGTTCACGTCATTCAACATGTAAGGGTGGTAACACAGTCTGAACAAGCTCCTGACTCGTGCTGATAAAACAACGGTCACACCATAATCTTTCTGAGCCTAACGTGAAGGACAGATAAAGTACAAACACAAAGACACAAATAACTGATTCACTGATAGGCCTCTATGAAGAGAAGTGCAAGACGAGCATAAAAGAGAACGGTGGACGGAGGTCTGGACTTCACTTCTTCTCTCACTCTGAAGTCACCAGCTGGTTATTCTGCTCTGTAACTTTGGAACTGGAACACCGGCAATAAAAGCCTTTTCTGTGAGACGACTTGTATCTCCAGAGTCTGCTTTGGCCATATCCAAATAACAGTTCTCACGTGATACAAAAGGACCCAGTCCTAACAAACATATGTAAATGTGTGAACATTAGCCAAAGTAAAGTTCCAACTCAGGTTAGCCATAGCACAATTAATGAAACAGCCACGACAGCGATACCAAACAATGCTACACCTCAGGGAAAGTTACACGGAGTCAATAAACATTTAATACTTTCCATTTGGCTACAAAAAAAAAAAAAAAACACAGGATAACAGATGCAAATGGATTGAAAATAAACTTTTGGCTCGTATGTCCATGGGGCTTGGAGGAGGTGAGGTTGGCTGTGTCCAAGCCTGACAACAATCCACCTTTCAGACGTGCAGTAAACAATTAATAACAATTAAATCACTTTTTCTCATCATAATCGGGAAAGCAATGGTTGTAAATTAGTATTAATATGAATATATAATCGCACTGTATGATGGCAGACATATAGGCCTATTCTGATGCCTGGAGAGCGAGAGGGGTACAGGTGGGGTAGAGGTGGAGCAGGGGTGTAGGTGGCTGAGTTTCAGATCATGTTTTAGTTTCTTCGGACATCAGAATAGGCCTGACTGACCTGCCATCACACAGTGCGATTATGTTCTCATATTAATACTGCTGTATGACAATTGCCATCCCGGAGCATTGTTGTCAGGCATGGACACAGCCAACCTGGAGGAAAGGGATTTTATGTGGGGCGAGAGTAAATATCTTTAACAAATGGTGGCGTAGATGGTGGGGTGTGTTGTCTCGTGCACAGGAGGTTGACACTTTTTATAATTTATTTTCACAATTTAGCCAATATTACCTACATAACAAGATGATCTATATTCCTGGGAACAGAAACAGTGGTTGATGCTTCTGCCTGTATGTCTATGGCCTATAGATATTGACACTGGCACATGAGCCCAAGGCCATGTCCCTGGTTTATTGTAATTAAAGCCGATCTGTTATTGAAATGTCATTTATCGTAGCTACGTGAAAGTGTATCTGCTTGAGATGAGCCTATTGAGGTGTCCTTGAGTCTTTACAGGACTGTCCTGCGACACACTGATAAACACACCCGAATTAACCCCGCCCACGTTGGAGGAGGGTGAAAAAAATACCAAATATTTTCATTGCTTAGAAAAACAAAATAAGTCATTCCTTTGTGGCCGGAGGGTGTCCAGTTTGGGAACCTCAGAATCTCATCTCTGCTGTTTGCAGACGATGTTGTTCTGTTGGCTTCATCAAATCAGGACCTTCAGCTGCACTGGGGCGGTTTGCAGCCGAGTGTGAAGCGGCCGGGATGAGGATCAGCACCTCCAAATCGGAGGCCATGGTTCTCCACCGGAGAAAGGTGGTTTCCCCGCTCCAGGTCGGTGGGGAGTCCTTGCCCCAAGTGGAGGAGTTCAAGTATCTCGGGGTCCTGTTCACGAGTGAGGGGCGGATGGAGCGTGAGATCGATAGACGGATCGGTGCGGCGTCAGCAGTGATGCGGTCGCTGTATCGGACTGTTGTGGTGAAGAGGGAGCTGAGTCTGAGGCAAAGCTCTCGATTTACCGATCGATCTACGTTCCCACCCTCACCTATGGTCATGAGATCTGGGTAATGACCGAAAGGACAAGATCGCGAATACAAGCGGGCGAAATTTCCTTCGCAGGGTGGCTGGGCGCACCCTTCGAGATCGGGTGAGGAGCTCAGTTACCCGGGAGGAGCTCGGACTCGAGCCGCTACTCCTCCACGTCGAAAGGAGCCAGCTGAGGTGGCTAGGGCATCTGTTCCGGATGCCTCCTGGTCGCCTCCCTCGGGAGGTGCTCCAGGCATGTCCTATTGGGAGGAGGCCTCGTGGAAGGCCCAGGACACGCTGGTGGGACTATGTCTCCGAGCTGGCCTGGTGTCGCCTCGGGGTCCCCCCAGAACAGCTGGAGGAGGTGTGCGTGGATCGGGAAGTCTGGGCATCTCTGCTGGGACTGCTGCCCCCGCGACCCGGCCCCGGATAAAGCGGAAGAAAATGGATGGATGGATAATACAAATATTGACAAACTTAAAGACAACAAAGCTCCAGGAAATTATGGTTTAACAAGTGGATTTTATAAAGAGTTTAGGGACGAAATTGCTGAATTCCTGTTGCGTGTGTATCTGGAGGCTATTCACATTGGTGAGCTCCCTCCTATGATGCAAGAACTGATCACAATTATACCCAAGCCAAACAAAGATTCTCTCTTAATTGATAATTGGAGGCCTATTACGCTAATTAATAATGATGCCAAAATCTTTGCTCAAAGACTCAAAAATTGCCTAAACAAAATGATTGACAAATGTCAGTCTGGCTTCATGCGTGGGAGACATATTAGTAATAATATTAGGCTGGTGCTGGACATGACATAGATTACAGTGATTTTCTTGATATAGAAGGTGCAATCCTGTTTGTAGACTTTTATAAGGCCGTAGAACACGCCTTTCTGTTTGATGTATTGTATCTCTTTGGGTTTGTGGAATACTTTAAAAAGGTGATCTATATAATGTATAAAAATTGCAATAGTTCAGTCAAACTGCAGTCGGGTACCACGGCTAGATTTTATATTAATCGTGGTATCAAGCAAGGTGACCTTGTCGCCCCCTACCTGTTCCTTTTGGTAACGCAGACCTTGTCTACATGTGTTCATCAAAACCATTTTAAAGGAATAAGTATCGGCGATAAAGATATTAAATGTAGCCAGCTGGCAGACGATACAACGTTAGAGAGGATATTCAAAAAGCTATAAAATATCTTGAAGTATTCTCCCAAGCCTCGGGGTTGATGGTTAACATCAATAAGTGCGAGTTGTTCTCGACTTACAGACGAGGTCATTTGGTATACCGGTAACCAAAGTTATATCCTATCTTGGAGTCAAAATATACCGCAACCAAAAATTAAGAACAAATTATAACTTTGAGCCCCTCCTCAAAGTAAAAAGCAGGTTCGACCTTTGGTTGTCAAGGGATCTTTCAATGTATGGACGGGTACGATCCCGTCAGACGTTGGAAGCTAAGCAGGAAGGGCCTGGTCGGTACTTGGATGGGAGACCGTTTGGTAACACCAGCCTGGGGTGAATGTAGTGAGTGAGTGGTTGGTGGTGGTTGGAGGGGCCGATGGCACGGACTGGTTGCCTCGCTTCCGTCATTCTACCCCAGGGCAACTGTGGCTACAACAGTAGCTTAGCACCACCGAGTATGGAGTGAATGAATGACGACTGTGTAGCGCTTTGAGAAACTTGGTAATACAGGATTGTAAAGCACAATACAAGTAAGGCATTATTATTTATTATTATTACTTTTATCAAAAAGCAAAGGTTTATCAGGGCTGACTTACCCAGCGATGGTTCTGGATGTGCCAAAAAACATGATTAGATGTAAAGAATTATTTTGGAGGAAAAAATATCACCACTTAAAACAGGATGTACTCTGTAACTCAATTATTGATGGGGGATTAAATATGATTGATTTTGGTACATCCATTATCTTGAAGGTTAAATGGCTTCAAATATATACAAAACAAAAATAAATTGTGGTACCATATCCCCAACATGATATTTGAAAACGTTGGTGGAATTGAATTCTTGCTGAAGTGTAACGTCGACCCTGCTAAGCTTCCCCTCAGGTTGTCTTCCACAAACAAACCTTGATGGCATGGATACACATATGCAAACAGAATTTCTTTATATGGAACAACAAATATGTTAAGTGTAAAAATAAACATTTATTTCTTCATAAGTGGGTTGAAAAAGAAGATTGTTTTAGTTGGACAACTCTTGAATACAGATAAAAACCTTTATAGCAATCCTGACTTTAAGCAAAAATATAATTTTTCAATAACTGAGAAAGAAACTTTAAGTCTGTATCAAAGAACTCATGATGAAATAAAGGTTGACCTTTGCATAATGATGAATGGAATTAATATTCTGGACAAAAAGTACAATAACAAACATTTGCAGAATGCATGCCAGACCAGAACATATAGTACTTGCCAGTATAAATGGAACATAATGTTTCAAAATATTCATTGGAGAAATATAATAAACCAAACCAGTAAGTACTGCAAACTAAAGAGGTGTTTTTTAAAATAATGCATAACATTTATGTTAATTGCACTTTCTATAGTCTATACCTCATCTTTTCTATGAATGCCTCCCAGTGATGTGGACAGCAACATCAAATATGTGGTAAACCTATTCATATTATTAGGTAAATATTATATCCATAAGTGCAAATGGGCAAAGAAACCTCCATGAAGTCTTGAATTTATAATTGAGACAGAACATTACTTTAAATCGTTGGAATAATCAAAATAAAACAGCTGTGAAAACATTAGATACCCTTACCAACTGTATTTGTATTGATCACTATTAGCATTGTCCTCATCTCTCTGTGAATATAGCATGTCTGTGTCCGTGGGATCTGCTGAGAAAAGTGGCTCCGGTTCTTCTGCCCTTTGAGGTCTCCATAGATTTGTGGTTGCTGACTCCGTGACGCTTGACGTTGAGACGTCACAGTCCTGAACTCTATAGTTGTTGCCTTCCATAGAACTTAATATAACTCAATGTAATGATATAAATTAACTCAAGAATTGTATATCTGTCATTCCCTACATGTGTGTTTATTTGTGTTTACTTGTCATTGTCTGTTTCTTTGATACGCTTGTCCTTATATTGTCACCCGTCAGTGTCTGTCTCTATTTCATTACGTCAAATAAAAAAATAACTGTTGCCATCGTTCCAAAACATGCAGCTAATGAGCAGCTCAAAACAGAAAATGCAGCGGGTAATCAAAGAGTGGATTCGGATGAGGACCAGACCTGTTTAAATCTCAAATTCTGCTGACTTTAGTCACATCTCCATGGAGACGAGATGGAGACGTCCCCCCTCCCCCGGTAAAGTTACAGTCAGGTCTTATGCTGGGTGTCAACATCGCGCCCAAAGCCCCTAGTTGGACGCTTGTGCTTACTGAAGTCAGATACTTGTCCCAATATCATGACTGTCAGATTAGAGTGTGTCCTGAAGCGTTTTGGGGCTAACTAGTCCCTCCTATGGATCTTTAACTATACCCGCATGGTCTACGCCAGGACCTCCCCAGTATTTAAGCCTCTCCAGCTCATTCACTTGAATAGAGGGACATTATTTGTGCCGGTAAGTGGCTAGGCTAGGTCCGTCCGGTAAGCTTGTTACAATCGCCTACAGCTCATTGTTGATGAAAAATAAACCACAAATGCGTCAAGCCCGGCTCTGCGTGTGACCATCATAAAGGCTGCTTTATGTAGTGGCTGGCTTTATTGGAGTTATTAGTGCATAATATTTATTTTCACAGGATCAATGCGAGTTAGCTGATGGTTAGCATAGGGTGACCAGATGTCCCAGTTTACCCAGGACAGTCCCAGTTTTGAGCCCTCTGTCCCATGTCCCAGTGGATTTATCCAAAATCATTGATTTGTCCCAGTTTTACACAAACCTTGTCCCAGGTGTCCCGGTTTTTCACCAGTACCATGCCTAAAGCAGCTTTTTTGCTTGAAACCTAATGACTTCTGGCCATGTACGCGTCAACCACAGAGTTTGATTATAGGCTGAACCAATTAAACAGCTAAAGGTCTATCACCTCGATGCTGGTTGGTCCATTTAACTGAGATTAGACTTTCATAAACAGGAAGTCTGACCATTCAATGTGAGTGAAAAAAGTCACAATTTGGCTACCCCCAAAAAACTCCCATTGTGTCCCAGTTTTGATTGTGGAAAGTCTGGTCACCCTAGGTTAGCAGCTAAGTCTGGATGAGAAACCACTCGGCTACAACCCATTGTAGATGAAATGTGAGCAATAAACTTCAAAATCAACCAGCCTGGCTCAGTGTGTGATCATTGTTTAACAGATGCTCTGTGATCGGTCGGAGCTTTAGCTTGTAGCATTAGCTTTTTTCCGATAGGCGTGCATGTGCCTCATCAAGGACCAAACTAATTCCCAGCGCAGAACCAGCCACTGAAATACGTTTATTTGTGGCAGTTTTTAATCCCGAGTGTTTAGGTAAAAGAAACACTGATGTGTGTCTTTGTAATAGTCACAACACGGTGAAGCTAACCTCAGTGACTGGCTATGGCTACGCTCCAACGTCACTGTTGGTCCACACTCACTAATATATCCCAAACGTTTGCGTTGGAGGCACAAAAAGCTTCAAATATATCGAGTATGTGAACGTGCCATTAGGAGAGGTGAGCTGCTCACAGCAAAGGCTCATGTTTGTTTGTACATATTTCAACAATAGAAATGTGTGTAATTAAAATAAGTGATTGTATTTTATTCGATTTATTGGGTAAAATGTTATGCGGTGTGGCTTTGACTTACTAATTCAACTCAAAGGCAAAACTATATCAAGAAAATTCCACTTGATCCTAAAAGAACCAAAGAGCTCCGTGAAGCCGGTCAAACCTACAAAGATGCAAATCCAGGCCGTCACTACTGGTACATTTATTTGAATAAAAAATTGTCCAAACCACTCATATACAGATAAATATCAGAGTCTGTGGGCGTGTCCCGGGTCAGTGTCACATCTCGGAGGGCAGCTCGGCGTGCTCACCGCCCAAATGGCGGTACAGCTCGGTGGGCAGGTCGGCGTGCTCGTTGCCCCACAGGCGGTAGAAGTGGCTGAAGTCCACGTAAGGCGGGACGCGGCCGGTCTCATCGGGCTGGGCTGCCTGGCTGCCCCTCTGCCGGAACAGGCTGCCGTCCCCGGAGCTGGAGCTGGAGCTTTGGGTCTGCGTGTTGGACGACTGCAGTGTGGTGGTGGGGCTCTGGCTGCTGCGAACACGGGACACACGCTTTACAACACAACACGTCATAGGGATAGGATTTATACATACTACTTCTCTTATCGAGGGTACTGGTAATACGTTTAGGTTCTACCGGTACCAAAAAGTATTGCCCAACATTTGCCCAATTTTTTCTAATTTAAAATACAAATATGTCTCCGTGCTGGCCTGGTGTCGTCTCGGGGTCCCCCCGAACAGCTGGAGGAGGTGTGCGTGGATCGGGAAGTCTGGGCATCACTGCTGAGACTGCTGCCCCCGCGACCCGGCCCCGGATAAAGCGGAAAAAAATGGATGGATGGATGGAATATCAAATACATATTTTTCAAATTAACAAGTAATTGAAGGACTAAGTCTCATAAGTCTTTTGTTATTCATGGGTCTGTTGGGGACTGAACCCATAGGCTCCAATGTATGCTTTTCCCAGAGACGAGGGCCGGGCTCGATGGAGCTCGTGCTTGTGAGCTGGGCGCTCTCTTGGCAGAGGTAAATGAGTGGAGCATAGTGCTGTTGCTGCACTCATACTGATGTAATGGAGTATTACAACAGGGTTAAAGGTTTAACCCTGTTAAAGCACAGGGTTAAAGGTTTAACCCTGTGCTACAGAGCGAGGCTCAGCGCGGGGATGGTCCAACACTGTGTGGACCGGCAAACATGGCCCCGGGGCCTTTGATTTGTTTTGTTTTCAAACCTGAAAAGGCAAAGGATGTGATGAGTTGATAATTCACAGAGACATTAACGCTTTCAAACAGAGCTGAACTCAATCATTACACGAGTCACACTTTGGTCGGTTTATATTGTTATTAAATCAAACGTCTGCAGCTGACAATGGAGTTTTCTTAATTGTAAGAGCAAAGTTTCCACGGTTGATTCAGAGCTAATCTGCTGCATTTGCTAACGTTAATGTGTGTCTGAGACTCCCTAATGCTGAGCACGTTTAATCAGGCTGAAGATTTACTGATTAAAGAAGCCACAAAGGCCACAAGGAGGAGCTGTTTCCCAATAATGAGTAGTAATCCATAAACCTGCTCATATTTTGCATTCAAAATATAACAACTCCCGATCGTCCAGTGTCAGTGAGCTGAGCGCAGGTCAGAGAGGACCGTGTGCACGAGGCTCGTCTGTTTTAGCCCATAGGAAGTTATATAGCCATATGTTGAGGTCAATTAGAATGAGTTATAATGGAGTGTACGGTAGACTATATAGTCACTGATTCTATTTGTGTTTCGGACAGAAGCCACTGCTTTCTCCCCGCGGCGGCTGCAGAAAGCAGTTGCGCGGCGTCTGAAACGCCAGCAGAATGAGTGCACGATGTCTGCTAACAGTTCGCTAAACTCCGGGAATAATGTATTTTTGCGATAAAGCCCAATCAAACTCAAGAGACAGTAGAATATTTATGGATAAATATATTAGTCAGATACGTTTATTTCACATGGATTTTACATGAATGAAGAAAACGGCTTGAATTATTCTTGCCTTTTTCTGTCCGAGAGAGGAAGCTATCGGTCATTTAAAAAGGTAAGCGTGAGAAATATACAACATTTTCATAGGGAATAGTGAGGACATACGGCGGGTTACGGGCGGGAGTGGACATACACATCGTGGGGTCACGTTGCGGTCGCGGGCAGTAATGGTCCGAAATTCAGCGGGAGCGGGATTAAAAAAATAAAAAATTAGGTACTTTTTGTTTGTATAGATATTGCTTGGCCATAAAAATCGAGTTTCACAAGAATATACCGCAAGTGATAAGAGTCTGGACCATGTTCTGAACCGGCGAAAAGTGCAGACCGAAGAAAGCTGTGGTTCTGCTGAAGGTTCTACTCGCCAATACAGAATACGGTCCTCAAACCAGCCAGAACACGGACCAGGGCCTCGCTCAGACCCAGGTGAGTCCTGGTACACGGCAGCGGGGCGGGAGGTGGAGAAGACGTCCACACAACAGCAGTGTTTTGCATAAAAAAGGGCCCAAACTCCATGGGCGTCGGACCTGTGGTGTGGAGCATGTCGATGCAGCGCACAACATTGGATTCAAGTCTGAGCATACATACTAACGCTGTAGTCCTGTTTCATGTTGAAATCACCATGAGGTTTAGATGCGTTGGTGTTCTAATCAAAAGTCAATGATACCATTTTAACATAATACAGCCTGATTTGAAAGAAACACTTTTTGACAGGTACGAGACAAGTGGATTTTGAAGTAAAAAATACCTCAAAATGCTTATTGGTATGAGTGGTAGAGGTGGGTGGGTGTGTGTGGGTTTACCCTGGGGTGGGGGTGTCCTCCTCCAGGGCAGAGGTTATGTTGGTCCCGTTGGTCAGGGTGCTGATGGAGGGCATGACCAGGGAGAGCGTCACACTGGTCTTACTGGTGCTCTGGGCGTTGGAGTAGGGCACGGAGACTGGGTAGATCCGCCCCCCTGGAAAACACACACACACACACACAAATATTACAAGCCGCACAGGATCAGGGCTGGGGATTGAGTCATCTCCAACAGTTTGCTGAATGTCTCTCCGCGTTCTTGATACGGTTTCCTTGTTCCTGTCGGTCACCGCTCCGGCTCATCCACACTGACAAACATCGCTCTCTCCTTCTCTGTGCAACACCTGCGGCTGGGACCAAAACTTTAGCAAAAATAAGCCATGTTACAGAATATAAAATGTTCCAGTTTCCTTTTTTATAAGGGCATCACATTTATATGCAGTGCTTTACAATACAATCACAAACTGTTACATTTCAGATATTCCATTGCTAATCACACTTTTATCATGTTTCAATGTTCATTCCACAGATTATACTTTCCATCGCTTCCTCTTGAAAGCTCTGGGCATTTTCAGAAGGAAAAGAGCTTGAGACTTGTCCATGTTGTTAATAGGCCAAGAAGAATGGTCCAAAATGAAAATGTGAGCTGTAACATCACTCAGGGTAACGCTTTCCACGGCAGCTACTGTCAGAAAATCAGTGAGGCCTGTCCTACCCAGTTCTGCACTCCCCAGAGGGGCTCCAAACCCCTGCACCAATGGGGAGTCAACAGTGCTTGGCCCTATACCTTTACTGTGGGCAGCCTCCGAGGGTTCCATTATTTTGAAGGAATGCTCAGCATCTTTCAATACGAGAGTCTGTTCCTGTCTTGAAGATGATGATGGCTCATGAGGGATGTAGTCACAGGTGTGTGAAGTAGTCTCGGTGTGTATCGTGAAGAGGTTGTGGTCCACACCGGCCCCTGGATCTTCATCTGGAGTGACTGGAGATATAGTCACAAGTGATAATGAGGCAACAACATTTTGGTCGAGTGATAGACCCACAGTCACTTCTTCTGATGTTGCTTTGTGTGAAGAAGTTTTCTTACTCACTTTAGCAGACGCCAATACCGTGAGCGTCGTCTTTGGCTTTACAGATGGAAGTGCATCGTCATACGTGTGCCCCTTAGGTTTTTTTACGGAGAGATGGAACACATTCTGTGGCATTTACGTTGAGAGATTGTGTCTTTTGTGGCTGTTGTTGTGGTAAACTTTGTTGTTGTTGTTGTCGTTTCTTTTCCAAATGTGACTTCATTCCATCTGAGGCTCTTGATTTATGCCCACCACTGACAATACTGCTTTTAGCCTTTATCACACTCAGCGTAGCCATTTTTTCTGCAATTTCACTGTCCAATTGAAATCTTTCCTTTCTTTTACGCAGGTTTTCTTCTTCGTCCTCAATTGCATGCCTCTCTGTGAGCATTTTTGGTTCGGCTTCCAATGCTGCCAGCTCAGCTTCGGCCTTCCAACGTGCAGAGGAGCGTGAGGTGGTGGAGGAGTGATGGGAACGAGATCTTTTACTTCCGGCGTTTGAAATGCTGTCTCCAGGAAGCCCTTGATTTTCTGGATCAGGCTGAGGGGATGTTTGAGACTTGTCAGAACATTCATTGTTTGTAGGTGATGGTGGCTCAAAATCCTTTTTATTTTCACACTCAATATTTGTTCTCATTGCATTCAAGCTTGAACAATTCCAACAGCTCAGACTCCAGACAACTTCAGCGCTGCGCATTGAATCCAGTTTCAATCAAAGGCCTTAGAGAAATAGCGCCTCCAACGGTGCAGTAACACTCGCTTCATTCATTTATTTCGACAATCAAATGCATGCACGGCGGCATCAACGTGTTTGAATCCTTGGCTCAATCCTCGAAAAAGAATGAAACGGGTAGGCTTACCTGTATTTAGATGAATGAGTAGCGTGGTGTATAGCACTTAGCTGCTCCTTGGTCCTGCTAATGGCCTTCCTTTGCCTGTATTCTTTAGAGGTGCGCAGCGTGAAGCTCTTCCAAGATTGCCTTTTTTGTTGACAAATGTAGCGGCGTAGTTTACCTTTTCCTTAATGCCGCTGAGGGGTACGATTGGGTCCTGTAGATTTGTGTAACGCGCTATGCTATACAGAGATGCTGGATCCAGGATGCGTTTCAATGCTTTATTGTTAAGAACATGCAGCTACCACAGCAGTACGAGTATGGACATTTTAGGGCAAGAATATAGATAGGATGAATACTGGATTTGACAAAAACAAAAACCATGATAAAGCAATAGCGGTCAACAAAAATTACGGCTACCCAACTAGCCCCTCTCCTGCCCCCCTGCCCGTGAGTGTGCACCTTTCACACCTCGGTACCCGCCCGCACACCCAATGTAATACTCATGCTCCCCACACGAGGGCAGCAGATACGCAGTGCCCGCCTCACAGCTACGTGTCTGTCTTCTACACACCAGCCCCCAATTATTGGGTCTCACAATAATTAATCAAACATGAATAATAGAAGACATAATCAGCATAGAAACAGTTCGCAATGTAAATAGCGTGAGACTAGGGTCCATGAAATTCAACATAGGCTACATTCTTCTTTCTTCCGGTCACTATTTTGACTCATAGGTCCACAGTCCATAAAGTCGGTAGAATAATTGTGGTCCAAAAAAATCCAGTCACAAAAAAATATTGGAAAAACCAAAGTCATTAGGAGACCTGCATCGTCCTTATGCAGTCTCAGCCTCCATTAACAGACAGGCCTTGGAAATAGGCCGGTCCAGGCAACTAGTCTTTGTTTTAATCCGGATTTGCCGGACAAATCCCCTTTTGTCGGGAAAGGTTTCCAACACTCGCCTGAGTTCCGAGGAGCGGTACTATCCATGACAATCACGATATCCCCGGCGATAAGATTCCTTTTCACTCCAGCCCATCGTTGACGTTCCTGCATTAGAGGCAAGCATTCCTTGGTCCACCTCTTCCAGAATAGATCCGATATATATTGGACTTGTCTCCATCTCCTTGTTGTCCTTAGGCTGGAACTCTCCTGGAGGTAATGAAGGTAAGTTCTTGAGCAGCAACAAATGGTTTGGTGTTAACGCCTCCAGGTCATTCGGATCTGTGGATGCCTTAGTGATGGGCCGGCAGTTAATGATGGCCTCAACCTCACAAAGCACTGTATGAAGGCCTTCCTCGTCGAGATGTTGTACTTTGAGAGTTGAGTTGAGCACTTTCCTCACAGATCGAATGAGCCTCTCCCACACTCCTCCATGATGTGATCCTGCGGGTGGGTTAAAGGTCCACTTGATGCCCTTCTGCAACAGCATGTCATTGAGACGTGTCTGATTCCATTGTTCAATAGCCAATTTTAGCTCTCGTTCACCTCCAACAAAGTTTGTGCCATTATCAGAGCGTAATAATGAAGCGTCTGAGAGCGTTAATACAGGAATCAGTGTCCAAGGATGGAGCCACTTCGATGTGAACAGCCCTTAAAGCTGGCAGGTAAACAGCACACTGTATCTTTTTACAATACGGAGGTGTATATGGCTTCTACATTTGTATTTTAGATGCCATACAATAATTATATGAGCTAAACATGATAAATCAGGCCCAAAATGTAGCAGTATAATCTATATTTTAAGTATTATTTTAAGATATCATTTCAGTACAGAATCAATCAGGAGTACTGATAATCAATCAATAAATAAATAAATCATGTAGAGCACAAATCCCTGATTCTATCAAAAATACAGTCTCTAGCCCATTCCTGTGCAGAGATATGGATTTTTAAAGAAATACCCAGAGTGCTCACTCCAGCCACTAGGGGGCGGCTTAAATAAAAAAGGAAAGACTTCCACACGTGTCCAGCAGAGGGCAGTGACATAAGAGATCAGGATATAAATAACACATTATAGCCAAGTGGTAAATGGTCAGTCTGCCCCAGGGCGGCTGTGGCTACAATATCTTATCACCACCAAGTGTGGAATGAATGAATAATGACTATAATGTAGCAGAAACTTGTGGCACAGGCTTGTAAGGTGCAATACAAGAGTAAGAAGTTCTTATTTATCAGGTTACAGTCCGAGCACGGGGCGCTGGGTAGTTGATTGTGCAGATGAGGAGGGTCATGTGCTCGTGTTGTGTGGGTATGAGTGAGAACCTTGCACGGCGGGTGAGTACCTTGCGTGGGCGAGTACCTTGCGTGGGTGAGTACCTTGCGTGGGTGGGTGAGTACCTTGCGTGGGTGGGTGAGTACCTTGCGTGGGTGAGTACCTTGCGTGGGTGGGTGAGTATCTTGCGTGGGTGGGTGAGTATCTTGCGTGGGTGGGTGAGTACCTTGCGTGGGTGGGTGAGTATCTTGCGTGGGTGGGTGAGTACCGTGCGTGGGTGGGTGAGTACCTTGCGTGGGTGAGTACCTTGCGTGGGTGGGTGAGTATCTTGCGTGGGTGGGTGAGTACCTTGCGTGGGTGGGTGAGTACCTTGCGTGGGCGTGGGAGGGTCCGGCCCTGGGTAGTTGATGGTGCGGATGAGGAGGGTCATGTCCTCGTGCTGGGTGCAGAGGGGTGCTCTCTGGCGCCCCGACACAAAGACATCGTGGTGCACGCGTTTGACCCGCTCCACCACAGACTGGGCGGCTGCTTCCAGGTTCGACTGCTGGGCCAACTCTGCCGCAACCATGGCAACCATCTCCTGTTGGCACAAACACACAGCTGTTTGGCCCTTATTACTGGACAAACCCCTCTGTTGTTCTGTTTACATTTTGCTCTACAGTATAAAGCAGTATAAAGTCCCTCCAGGAGTTCACCGGAAATGCTTGTGATTAGGGACGCAGCGATCTGATACTGGAAAAAATACGATATTGGGTATCGGCTTAAATATCCGATACTGAACTTATTTTGAGGGGCAGAACCTGGAGAATTCAATCACTGAGTTTTAACCTCCACAAACATATTTTTAATCGCTGCAGTATGCTAATACTGGCTGCTGCATGCTAATGCTAAAATCAACTAATCCAGGCTGGGACGATAACCATGGCTGAATTACCTGACCTGACTTTTAAGGAAGTCGCTTGGTATCGGTTAAATTTCGATAATATCAGATATCAACAGATACTCAAACCCCCAGTATCGGAAGCAAAGGAGGAGGTGAGAGGTGATGAGGAGATGTGAGGTGATGAGGAGAGAGGAGGTGTGAGGTGATGAGGAGAGAGAAGGTGTGAGGTGATGAGGAGAGAGGAGGTGGGAGGTGATGAGGAGAGAGGAGGTGATGAGGAGAGAGGAGGTGATGAGGTGATGAGGAGGTGTGAGGTGATGAGGAGAGAGGAGGTGTGAGGTGATGAGGAGAGAGGAGGTGTGAGGTGATGAGGAGATGTGAGGTGAGGAGGAGTGTGGCGGTGTGAGGAGGTGTGAGGTAGGGCTGGGCTGGGCTATATCATATACAAGCTCTACCAGCTCAGCGTGCCCGACTCCCTCTGCAGGTGGATCACTGACTTCCTGACGGACCGGAGACAGCACGTGCGGCTGGGGAAGATCGTCTCGGACACTCGGACTACAAACACTGGAACTCCTCAGGGCTGTGTACTTTCCCCCTGGCTCTTCTCCCTGTACACAAACTGCTGCACCTCCAGTCACCAGTCCGTTAAACTGATCAAGTTTGCGGACGACACCACCCTCATCGGGCTCATCTCGGACGGTGATGAGTCCGCCTACAGGAGAGAGGTGTAACGGCTGGCGTCCTGGTGCAGCCACAACAACCTGGAGCTGAACGCCCAGAAGACAGTGGAGATGATCGTGGACTTTAGGAAAGACACAGCCCCACCGTCCCCCCTCACCCTGACAGAGTCTCCCACCCCCATTTCCATCGTGGACTCCTTCCGTTTCCTGGGCACCACCATCACCCAGGACCTCAGATGGGAGCCAACCATCAGCTCTCTCATCAAGAAGGCCCAGCAGAGGATGTTCTTCCTGCGGCAGCTGAAGAAACTTAAGCTGCCAACCAGGATCCTGGTGCAGTTCTACACGGCCATCATCGAGTCCATCCTCACCTCCTCCATCACCGTGTGGTCCATCCTCACCTCCTCCATCACCGTGTGGTCCATCCTCACCTCCTCCATCACCGTCTGGTTCCCCGGCGCTACAGAACGGGACAAGCACCGTCTGCAGCGCATTGTGCTGCTGCAGAGAAGGTGATTGGCTGTGAGCTCCCATCTCTCCAGGACCTGTTCACCTCCAGGACCCGGAGGCGTGTGGGTCGGATCACAGCTGACCCTTCTCACCCTGGACACGGACTATTCACCCCTCTCCCCTCAGGCAGGAGGCTACGGTCTATCCAGACCCATACCTCCCGCCACTTGAACAGTTTTTTCCCCTCCGCCATCAGACTCATGAACAAAAACAAGTCTCTGTAGCTCAGTCACAGACTCATGGATGTTTCTGCACTTGCAGTGTGAGGTGTGTCCACACTTAGACCCGCTGCTATCACTTTATAACACTTAATATCACTTTATATGCTACACATCTGTATATACAATCCCGCTGTTGTTCATTGTCAAATTGTTGTTGTCTTACCATATGTCACTTTATTTTATCTTATTTATTTAATATTTTTTATGCATGCCCTTATAGCCTTATAGTTTAACGTTCTTAGCTTATTTTTTATCTTAATTCTGTGTTATATGTTCTATGTCGCACGTTTGCACCAAGTCAAATTCCTAGTTTGTAAACCTTGTTCACAAACCTTGGCAATAAACGAATTCTGATTCTGATTCATATGGTGCACAGTAATACCGATATATTTTTTGGACACCGGTGTAAACTTTAGATGAGATCATTTGCATGTGCAGCTGATTTCAGGACCAGGCGGAGATGCTTCGCTCAGAGTCACTCAAAGCAGCAGCAGAAACATGACTGTGGAGGCTTCAGGGGCAGGCGCTTAAAGAATCAAATGAAATGAATGGTTGTTTCTGTTGTCGCTCATATACGAGGAAAAGGGCTCAGTATTTGAGTCTTGGATGAACTCCGGCTAGTTGTAGCATTGCCTTGCTCTCTAGCTAACACGGCGCTAACAACAACACAGTGAAGAAAACCACGTTGCAAAGCTAATAATATCCTTCTCATCAGGAGACTCATATACTGTACGTGCTTCTTCCCCTCTCTCTTTCTTGTGTGTGTATCTGCGGCATCGGGACGGAGGAGCGCTAGGAGATGTGAATCCTTTTAAAGCTACAATTAACTAATTTTACTGTCAAACACATGTCCCAAACGCATTAATACCCACAGGTCTACCCCCAGTCTCCTGACAACAGTAACACAAGTAAACTGCACAAAGGCAGGTGAACTTACAGGAGCATTTCACTGTGATGGAGATGAAGGTGCAAATATTGTAGCAATATTATTTTAGAAGATGAATTTTCCCCATCAGCTAAAAGCTTTGATTTTTAAGTGTTTTGCCAGGTGCGAATTATATCCAAATATATTGTTATCAAAAGGACGACGTGGGCCCGCCCTCCTGTGGACCCACCACCCGCAGAGGGATCCGTAGGGGTCGGGTGCAGAGAGGACTGGGTGGCAGTCGAAGGCAGGTGCCTCGACGACCTGGTCCACGTGCGCAGCTTCTGGCGTTTGGGACATGGAACGTCACCTCGCTGTGGGGGAAGGAGCCTGAGCTCGTGCGGGAGGTAGAGAGATACCGGCTAGATATAGTCGGGCTCACCTCCACGCACAGCCTGGGTTCCGGATCCCAATTCCTGGAGAGAGGCTGGACGCTCCATTTATCTGGAGTTGCGGGGAGAGGCGGCGGGCTGGGGTGGGTTTGCTCATAGACCTGGCAGGCCCAAACGTGTTGTGAGGGTCTGTTGGGAACGTCTGGTGGATCCCTCTGTCAGTAGGGTCTTCAACTCCCACCTCCGGAAGAGCTTCACCCAGATTCCTAGGGTGGTTGGGGAAATGGAGTCTGAGTGGACCATGTTCTCCTCCTCCATTGTCGATGCAGCTACTAGTAGTTGTGGTCGTAAGGTCTATGGTGCCTGCTGTGGCGGCAATCCTCCTACCTGGCCTTGTTGGCTTGTGGGACTCCGGAGGCAGCTGAGAGGTACCGGCAGGCCAAGCGTGCTGCAGCTCGTGCAGTCGCAGAGGCAAAAACTCGGGTCTGGGAGGAGTTTGGAGAAGCCATGGAGGAGGACTATCGGTCGGCCTCGAAGAGATTCTGGCAAACCATCCTGCGCCTCAGGAGGGGGAAGCAGTGCTTCACCAACACTGATGTGGTATGTGGTCGGGTGGTGGAAGGAGTACTTGGAGGATCTCCTCAATCTTACCGTTGCGTCTTACGATGAGGAAGAAGAGGCTGGGGACTCGGATGGGGGCTCGTCCATCACCCAAGCTGAAGTGACCGAGGTGGTTAGAAAGCTCCTCGGTGGCAAGGCCCCAGGGGTCGTGAGTACCTCAAGTCTCTGCATGTTGTAGGACTGTCTTGGTTGACACGTCTCTGCAACATCGCATGGCGGTCGGGGACAGTGCCCCTGGATTGGCAGACCGGGGTGGTGTCCCTCGTGGTTCCCTGTGGGGGGTGCTCCGGGAGTATGGGGTCCGGGGCCCTCTACTAAGAGCTGTCCGTTCCCTGTATGACCGTAGCAGGAGCTTGGTTCGCATTGCCGGCAGTAAGTCAGACCTGTTCCCGGTGCATGTTGGTCTCCGCCAGGGCTGCCCTTTGTCACCGGTTCTGTTCATTACCTATATGGACAGAATTTCTAGGCGCAGCCAGGGGCCGGAGGGTGTCCGTTTTGGGAACCTCAGAATCTCATCTCTGCTGTTTGCAGATGATGTTGTTCTGTTGGCTTCATCAAATCAGGACCTCCAGCTGCACTGGGGCGGTTTGCAGCCGAGTGTGAAGCAGCCGGGATGAGGATCAGCACCTCCAAATCTGAGGCCATGGTTCTCCACCGGAAAAAGGTGGTTTCCCCGCTTCAGGTCGGTGGGGAGTCCTTGCCCCAAGTGGAGGAGTTCAAGTATCTCGGGGTCATGTTCACGAGTGAGGGACGGATGGAGCGTGAGATCGATAGACGGATCGGTGCGGCGTCAGTCGCTGTATCGGACTGTTGTGGTGAAGAGGGAGCTGAGTCTGAGGCAAAGCTCTCGATTTACCGATCGATCTACGTTCCCAGCCTCACCTATGGTCATGAGATCTGGGTAATGACCGAAAAGGACAAGATCGCGAATACAAGTGGTCGAAATGAGTTTCCTTCGCAGGGTGGCTGGGCGCACCCTCCGAGATCGGGTGAGGAGCTCAGTTACCCGGGAGGAGCTCGGAGTCGAGTCGCTACTCCTCCATGTCGAAAGGAGCCAGCTGAGGTGGCTAGGGCATCTGTTCCGGATGCCTCCTGGTCGCCTCCCTCGGGAGGTGCTCCAGGCATGTCCTATTGGGAGGAGGCCTCGTGGAAGGCCTAGGACACGCTGGTGGGACTATGTCTCCGAGCTGGCCTGGTGTCGCCTCGGGGTCCCCCCAGAACAGCTGGAGGAGGTGTGCGTGGATCGGGAAGTCTGGGCATCTCTGCTGAGACTGCTGCCCCCGCGACCCGGCCCCGGATAAAGCGGAAGAAAATGGATGGATGGATAGATATCGTTATCAAGATATTTTAAAATTTTTGGCCATATTGCCCTGCCCTAGTGTGAGGAGTAGTGAGAGGGAGTGAGGAGGTGGGGAGGTGTGAAGTAAGGAGGTGTGAGGAGGAGTGAGGAGGTGCGAGGTGAGGAGGAGTGAGGAGGTGTGAAGTGAGGAACAGTGAGGAGGAGTGAGGAGGTAAGGGGAGGTGTGAGGAGGTGAGGAGGAGCAGTGAGGAGGTGTAAGGAGGAGTGCGGAGGTGTGAGAGGGAGTGCGGCGGTGCGAGGAGGAGTGATGAGGTGTGAGGAGGAGTGAGGAGGTGCGAGGTGAGGAGGAGTGAGGAGGTGCGAGGTGAGGAGGAGTGAAGTGAGGAAGAGTGAGGAGGAGTGAGGCGGTAAGGGGAGGTGACTGGGTGTGAGGAGGAGTGAGGAGGTGGGTTAGCCTGTACCTGGTTGGCCTGTTCCGAACCGTGGGCGTTCTCCAGAGCACTGATCAGACCCTCGGACATGAGCAGGAGGAAGCCGCTCACCCTCTCCAGAGACTGGCTGTGCACCTCCGGCTCGGCGATCACGGGCTTGGCCTTGGCTGAGCTGCAAGCACAAACGCCACCAGGGTAATGGCTTTCTTATTTATTCATTCACCTTTGTTTAAACCAGGCTCTTGGAAAGGTGAGTGAAGAGCGGGCCCTGTGGTGTGGTCTACCTGAGCGGGTGGATGTCGCTGTAGTGGATTTTGGCTCGGTAGTCTCCCAGTCTCCTCGTGCTGTTGTGGCCTGCAATCAGACCCGCCTGTCGCACCAGGGTTGACTCCACCCCTGTGGGGCACAGGGAACATTCAGAGCACCATCCTACGGCACTTAAAGATTTATGGACGAGTTATAAAGTTGGGTCAGAGTTATCAACCATGAAAGTCACTAGAGGTAAGATTTGATTTATTTAATCCCGACCCAAGCCGCCCTGTCACGCATGAGGGTTTGGGTCAGGTTGGGCTTGACAGCCATCCATCCATCCATCCATCTTCTTCCACTTGTCCGTTACCGGGTCGTGGGGGCAGCTGTTGGAGCTGCACCAGCCTCTATAGCGCCCCCTGCAGGTGGTGGGTCCACAGAAGGACGGCCTCATGGTTCTAACCGGGCCTGTTGGTCTCTCATAAGGGGCTTCTGAATCGCTCTTTGTCTGACCCGTCACCTAGGACCTGTTTGCCCTGGGAGACCCTACCAGGGGCACGAAGCCCCCGACAACAGAACTCCTAGGATCATTTGGGCGCTCAAACCCCTCCACCACGTTAAGGTGGCGGTTCTAGGAGAGGTGGGCTTGACAGGTTTTCTGTTATTGTTATGAATAACATCCTTATCTCTAACAAAAAAAAAAACACACCATGCACACCTCTCGACCTGCCCAGGTGTGTGAGTAACCTGTCCCGCACACTGCCCACACCTCCCGACCTGCCCAGGTGTGTGAGTAACCTGTCCCGCACACTGCCCACACCTCCCGACCTGCCCAGGTGTGTGAGTAACCTGTCCCGCACACTGCCCACACCTCCCGACCTGCCCAGGTGTGTGAGTAACCTGTCCCGCACTGCCCACACCTCTCGACCTGCCCAGGTGTGTGAGTAACCTGTCCCGCACTGCCCACACCTCTCGACCTGCCCAGGTGTGTGAGTAACCTGTCCCGCACTGCCCACACCTCTCGACCTGCCCAGGTGTGTGAGTAACCTGTCCCGCACACTGCCCACACCTCCCGACCTGCCCAGGTGTGTGAGTAACCTGTCCCGCACACTGCCCACACCTCCCGACCTGCCCAGGTGTGTGAGTAACCTGTCCCGCACACTGCCCACACCTCCCGACCTGCCCAGGTGTGTGAGTAACCTGTCCCGCACTGCCCACACCTCTCGACCTGCCCAGGTGTGTGAGTAACCTGTCCCGCACACTGCCCACACCTCCCGACCTGCCCAGGTGTGTGAGTAACCTGTCCCGCACACTGCCCACACCTCCCGACCTGCCCAGGTGTGTGAGTAACCTGTCCCGCACTGCCCACACCTCTCGACCTGCCCAGGTGTGTGAGTAACCTGTCCCGCACACTGCCCACACCTCCCGACCTGCCCAGGTGTGTGAGTAACCTGTCCCGCACTGCCCACACCTCTCGACCTGCCCAGGTGTGTGAGTAACCTGTCCCGCACTGCCCACACCTCTCGACCTGCCCAGGTGTGTGAGTAACCTGTCCCGCACACTGCCCACACCTCTCGACCTGCCCAGGTGTGTGAGTAACCTGTCCCGCACTGCCCACACCTCTCGACCTGCCCAGGTGTGTGAGTAACCTGTCCCGCACTGCCCACACCTCTCGACCTGCCCAGGTGTGTGAGTAACCTGTCCCGCACTGCCCACACCTCTCGACCTGCCCAGGTGTGTGAGTAACCTGTCCCGCACTGCCCACACCTCTCGACCTGCCCAGGGGGCTCATTTATCAAGCTTGCTGCACACAAAGGCCTAAGCCGCTCTTCTGTGCCAAAGGTGGTATTTGTTTGTGTACCTAAGTTCTTCTCGTCCCCGTTCTCATATGTGCACTGGTGCTGAAGCCACGATGTGGTCCTCACGCATCAGCACCGCGGCTACACCACCCACTGACCTCTCCTCACTCGGACTCGGACACTGACCTCTCCTCACTCGGACTCGGACACTGACCTCTCCTCACTCGGACACTGACCTCTCCTCACTCGGACTCGGACACTGACCTCTCCTCA
Source organism: Proterorhinus semilunaris (assembly GCA_021464625.1). Lineage (NCBI taxonomy): Eukaryota > Metazoa > Chordata > Actinopteri > Gobiiformes > Gobiidae > Proterorhinus > Proterorhinus semilunaris. The sequence goes on along the minus strand of CM038349.1, from coordinate 41,801,271 downwards.
CTCGGACTCGGACCTCTCCTCACTCGGACACGGACACTGACCTCTCCTCACTCGGACACTGACCTCTCCTCACTCGGACACTGACCTCTCCTCACTCGGACACTGACCCCTCCTCACTCGGACACTGACCTCTCCTCACTCGGACACTGACCTCTCCTCACTCGGACACTGACCTCTCCTCACTCGGACACTGACCCCTCCTCACTCGGACACTGACCTCTCCTCACTCGGACACTGACCTCTCCTCACTCGGACACTGACCTCTCCTCACTCGGACTCGGACACTGACCTCTCCTCACTCGAACTCGGACACTGACCTCTCCTCACTCGGACACTGACCTCTCCTCACTCGGACTCGGACACTGACCTCATCTCACTCACACCAACCGGACAGAACAACTGCTTCATCCTTCCCAAGCTCACGTGCAGCGTGTGTAATCTGGAGTTTGAATGAAATGCCCCACAGTTGATCGTGTTTTCATCGGCAAACCCAAACCTTAAGGCTCTTCTTTATGTTCTAAACATGTGTTTGGAAAAGTTTTATCACTCTTCATTAAAACTCCTCGAGCCCGTGTTGTCTGTGCACGAGCTGCAGCAGCGTCGCCCCCCCCCCCCCTCTGTGTCCCTCGCTCTCGGTAAAACCCACTTATACCCGCCTCATGTTTAGGTCAATCTCATTCATAAGTCACTTTGCATTTCCTTTTATGGTTAAATGGAGGCGGGCAGAGGGCGTGCCATAATGCTCCATGTGGAATCAGCAAAGGAGAGCTTGTGGTCAGGCGTGCGGCGCATACGCAGGGTTTTATATCTTTGCAATACTTTCCTAATCACTTTCAAAGTGAGAGTGCCACGCGCAGTTTGATGAAGAGGCCCCGGGTCTCTGCTGCTGCTTTATGTCGGGTTTGGGTCAGGCTCGGTCCTTCAGTTCAAGTTAATTGGACGGGTTCGGGTCGGATCTGGTTTATGCCTGTGGGCTGGATTTTTCAGGCCTTATCTCACCTCTAGAAGTCACATCCCCAATATTAAAGTGCGTGTGTAATTTACGTGCGTCTGTGTGCATGTACTTGTGAGGACCCACAAAGTGAGGACATCCACGGGTTTTAGACTCACAGACTGAGGACCATTTTTCAAAGTGAGGATATTTTGTTCCCACTGTGAAAGGACTGTTTGAGAGTCAAGACAAGGTTTTAGGGTTGGGTCAGAATTGGGTTTAAGCTAGGGGCTGGATAATAGAGTGTGTGTGTGTGTGTGTGTATGTGTGTGCGTGTGTGTGCTGACCCAGTGCAGCCAGCCTCTGCAGCTCGTCCTCGTTGTCCGTGCTGTGGGCTCGTCCGATCTGCTGCACCTGGTTCTGCCCGTCAGTGCTCGAACGGCACAGGAGCGCACGGTCGGTTCCTACAACACACCACCACAACAGCTATGAATACACTCATCCAGTTCAGAGGCGGGTACTTTGTTATAGACTCCACCCACCTTTATTCTAGAACGCTAATGTCCACAGCTAAACCACCAGTAAAGATGATGGCTTTATTAGCGTGTCCCCCCTTGTTTCTAATGTCAAACTTGATTTTTTTTTCTCAAAGGAAGTTGTGTCTCATTGTATTTAACGTTTAAAGGTCCTATATCATGCAAAATCAACTTTTTGGAGCTTTTAACCATGTTGTTATGCTATTTCCTTCTCAAAAACACCCCCAGAGTGGTTTTTGGCTTCATTCATACAGTTCTCAGTAATCCTCCTGAATCCTGCTCTCTGAGCAGCTGCTCCGCTCTCTCCTGGTAAACCACTGGCTTGTTCAGTTGTGTCGTCACAGCGGAACGGAAGTGCTCGACGTCTGTAAGCTAATGCCTTACGGCCTGATTTTCATTTGTAAAACTGCTTTTTTCATTATTTCTGTCGTAAGAAAAAATAAATAAATAAATAAAAAAAATAAAAAATAAAAAAAGGAAGTGCCTGACGCTGCGCTGCCCCTGTACCGAAAACAAACGCTCCCCCTGAGCGTCATGTTGCACTGAAAGTTGTGAAGAGGGAGCTTTTTCTAACCTACTCTGGAGTCTGGACGCCTGTTCTTTTTTCTTACCTCACGATAATGTTACGGAGAAAACCGCGTTTGGCTGCGAGGACAGGACTTTATTCAACCTTCCTAAAGAAAAGGCCATAGAAGTTGGACTTTCCCTCCGGGATTCAGCGACTATCAGCCACAATAGTGTTTGTCTGAGCCTGTCGCTGATGGATGCTTGATGAACCTCGGCCAGAATCAAAGTGGATTAACTTTTATAACCAGCGCAAATCCCATAATGGAAACATCAGAGTGGTGAGTCGATCAAAATGCATGTTAGCGTGTGTGTTAGCCATTTAGCCATGAAGCTGTGTTGCACATGTTAACTCCTTATAACAGCATCATGAAGTAACTTCACTTTTTGCTGTGATATATATATTTCTACTACTGCTAAAGTTGTATGAGCGGCGAGAGGGGGCGGAGTTAACTGAATCCAAGCGTTTTGTCTTCCGGGTTGGAAAAATACCTCCAGAAAATACTTATATTTATCACAAAAATTAGTGCTCCGTAGTGGTAGAGGTACAATATATCATATAAATGCCTATACTTTACTTTGGAATGGCTTAAAATAGCAGGATACAGGTCCTTTAATGTGAAATATTTTAATTTCAAGTACTGTTCGAACAGAGCTTAACCGTCCTCATACGGTCTTCACTATTGTTTATCGCAATGGTTTTCTGCTCTCGGGGGTTGGGTCAAAACAATGACCTGTGTTCTATAATGTTACAGGCAAAGTGGATAATGCAGGTATTAGAAGACCGAGGCATTGTCCAATGTCTCGTAGCAAACAACAACACAAAAGTTTAGAGCAGACAACTTTACCAGTGTCGCCACAGTTCAGACTGGCAGCGTGTGGCTCTGAGTCTGATGTTGGTCAAGCTCATAAAAAAAATAAAAAAATAATATTGTTTCTCAAAACTGCATGAAACCTTATGCCAGCAGAAACAAATAAGTGGCTGGCACTCTCCCATTGTAGGGTCATGTTCTTCAGCGCCAACATGAACAGCTTCTTGCTACCAGAAGAATTCTCTGACGCGTTGATGGCATGTGAAAATGTACTTGAAGCTTTATTTAGACAATGCATTTAATCAGTAAAATTCAGTGAATCCAACGTTGAAAGTTCATAAAAATGCCAAACAAAGGCCTATTTAACCTTCATACAGGTGATAGTTCCCTCTGGTGGTAGAAAGCAGCAGGCAAAACAAAAGGTACTTAAACTGAGACCCAATCTGGCTCTAACACCCATCGTGGTCTTTTCACAAATATTCTTAGACAGTCATTATATGCCACGTTAAGTTTTTAAGCGTGTTAGCCTGCACATACATCATGCAGCACTGCCGTGGTTTGACCCGCGTGGTGGATTTAGGACCGAGGCGATGGGTCCTGTCAACATCACCAGGTTGCACCGCTATCTTGAGATTGTTTTTCAAGACATTCATGATGACTTTGTTTACATTTTCATGATCATTTTCCGGGACACCAAAAAGAATAAGACAGTTCCACCTCGAATACTGTTCTTGTTCCTCTAGGGAGTCCTCGATGTCATTATACTTGTCCTTTAGTTCATTCATTCAGTCAGCCATGTTTTGCAGCCCATACTTAAAGGGACTATACAGAAGTTTAATCACAAATAAATGTATACAAATGTAAAATGTCTTCCTCATACATGCTCCAGCTATGCCCTGGTGAGTAGAATGAGCCCTGGCCTTTGCACTGCGATCGCCTCTATACGTCTGTAAAGTCACTTAAATAGTCTCTGCTCGGGTCGAACAAGCAAACAGTGTAATGTGTAATGACGTCATGCGCGTTCACGCTCAGCTGTAGCGTTAGCTGTAGTGTTAGCTGTAGCATTAGCTGTAGCATTAGCTGTAGCGTTAGCTGTAGCGTTAGCTGTAGCTGTAGCATTAGCTGTAGCGTTAGCTGTATCTCCTCTATACTGACGCTGAGAATAAAAGGAGACCGGCTTCAAGCACCATCGAAACTCCAGCCCAGACCCCGACTAACGAAAAGAATAAAAGAGTTTATTCGTGTGTGATAAAAAAGGCGAAAGCTTATTTTTGCTTGAAAGGTAAGAAAGTATGACTAAATACGTGGAGGAAAAGTGTTGTTGATGTTTCAAAACAACGGTGTCCGACTGTCCGTGCATGTTGTTCAAACTTCACTGAAACAAACCATAAAATAATCATATTTGGAAGTTTCCAAAATAGTTGATCTAATAGTTTTATACCTACAGAGAAGTTGTGTAGTATTAGTAGCAGACTAGTAGTGTCAGTAATAACAGTAATTGTGCTGAACCTACAAAACATCTGAGTAGTAACAGTGGTAATGGTGCTGTATTTACAATGGCAACAATAATGCTGCTAATGTTAGCTTTTCTTAGCCACAGAATAAGCTCGACTGTTCACGGATTTATAAGAAGTTGAAACGACTGCAAAAAGGGGACATGTGCCGTTTACAATATAGTTTACGAGTCCTTTACTTTCTGCCCAGGGAATTGAAGAGACGATTTAGGCTTTTCCTAGTAGCAGTTCTACCAGTGGAATTATTTTATTATTACAATTAGGCCTGCGTTTATGCATACAAAGTATACGAGTTTATTTTTTCTCCTTCAAACGTCAATTATTCGTTTATCTGTATTACTTGGCTTCTTCATTCGATTCACTTTTCTGCATTTGCTCAAGTATCACATCTTATTCACTCAAACTGATTTGGTCTAAAAATGTTACAAAACAGTAACGTTTCTTGCCTCAGTTGAAGTCACGCCTGCAAATCTGTAAATTGACCAGGACGTTATTTCTGGTGCTCGTAAAGCCTGAGCGCCTCATGCACGAACTTATCATCGAGGCTGCAGTTACGCGTTTGGCCTGAGGGGGAAATCGCGAGCACAAAACTGTCAAACTCCACAGAGCCTTTAAGGGAGTTTCTTACAGAGTCCGTAATGGATTCAGTAAGAGCCCTTTTAATCGGTTCAATGAGGGAGTCCACTACTGTCTGTGTGATTTTCAGTATGAAATCATTATCTTGGAAAAGTGCCTCCATTTGTTTGCTTACTGTGATGTCATCCGTTGTAAGCGCGTCTCCAGGCATAACGAGTGTGCAACAAACCGGCCCCGCAACGGAGACCAGTCTCTTTGCTTCGTTTGTCATGTGCAGCGGTCAGAAATGATGATAGACGTTTCCAGTAACTGCCTCAGCAGAGGCAAATAGTTAGGAGGTCATAGTTTAATCATGTTTTTAGTCGGCCATTCCAAACGGCGTTCAGCTACACACGTCTCGTGTTGATGACATCATCAGAGACTATACTGATGCCTCCAAGCACAGATCACAAGCTGAATAGTTTTTCATTCACATACACTTTATTCATCATCAATGTATAAACTCATGGATTTTATTAGATCTATCTTAAGTCTTTCAGAGCTTAACCATTAAACATAAAGACAATACTGTCTTAACCTAACATCAGCAGCTCTTGCAACGTTCTGCATGGTTAAACAGAGGAAATATTGATGTCAATTGAAGGTTGTGTAGACAGAGGGTGACCTGAAAGAGCAAATGGACTGATATAAAACGTGGTATTTAAGAATCCAAAAGCCCATTTTTGGGATGTTTTTAGGGGAATTTTCAAAACACTAGTGCAACCGATCCAAAATGTTAGTCTGGAGCCCAGTAAAATGGTCTCAACTTACAGAGCGCTTTTCTACCTTCATTAGGCACTCAAAGCGCTTTACAGCAAGGATCCAGTCACCCATTCACTCTCTCATTCATACACCAGTGTACGCAGACACTGGAGGCAAGGAGGGTGAAGTGTCTTGCCCAAGGACACAACGACAATGTGCACCTTCTGGAGGCGGGATTCGAACCCCCGACCTTCCGCTCTACCATCTGTGCCACCATCGCCCCGGTGTCATAACGTCCCCAACAAAACAATAAGACATAACAATAAGTCGTACAGGAGTTTTTCATCGTGGACAAAGGTTCTTCATCTGTACTTGGAAGTGTTTTACTTCTCAAACACGTGTGCTCATGTGTGTGTGCGTTCATTTGTGTGCGTGTGTTCATGTGTGTGTGCGTTCATTTGTGTGCGTATGTTCATGTGTGCGTGTGTTCATGTGTGCGTGCGTGTGCATACCCATGTTGGCGATGTGCAGCTTGTTGTTGAGGATGAGCGCCACCACGGCTGTAGCTCCTCCACGCACCTCCTGCTCCAGCTCCTGCAGCCGCTCCTGCACCTTCTGACTCTGAACACACACACACACACACACACACACACAGTTAGGGCACGTTACGTTTTTTTCTTCGATACCAGTACTTTAACAATACTTGGTTTACAATACCAATACCTGAACGGTACTTTCTACGAGACCTATAGTAATATATTTGTTGCCTTGAATCAGAAAACAGACCAATAATGAGTGGAAGATCAGGTTCATCCCCAATGTCAAGACATGTGGGACAAATGGGGAATGATTGGGGATAGAATGGGGGAAAATTGGGATTATGAAAAAGTGTGTAAAAATAAATGGAAAAATAAATGGGGCAAACATTGGACAGGAAAAAAAAAAAGGAAAAAATTGAGAGGGAAAAAAAGAGGGTAAAAATAGATCTAAATTTTTTCAGAACCTGCTTTCGATACTTTTATTTTTCCGATACCGGTAGAACCTAAACCTTTTTTCCCCGATACCTGACTGGTATTGTTTAACGGTGCCCAGCCCTACACACAGTAGAGATGTTGCATTTATCTAGTGGCCCAACAGGATTGGATCAGAATACCGTAACTTTCGGACAATTCAGCGCACCTGACTAAAAACCGCGCTTTATTGTTTATTGTAAACAGCATGTCCTCGGTACTCCCTGGGAGAAGCAACTATTTTGGTGATGTTACATCATGCTGTTCATGCTTCCCCCGGTAAGCCTGGACCCCACACGACCTGGGGAGGCCATGGTAAGACCCTCTGATAAAGCCACTCCGAGCGTGCTCTGACTCAGGTCCTGACTGCCAGGTCCAGACACTGAGGAGCTGGGACGCCTCAGCCAAAGACGCTCTGAAAGCCACACCAGCTCCAGCCTGGCGCATCTAACGCACAGGCCCTGACCGTGCCACAGCAGAAAGTGGCATTTATTTAAAAAACTATAAAATCATTACAAGGAAAAATAGCTACAAAACTAAATCTAGCAAAATACAAACTCTGTATGAGTCTACATGCTGGACTAGCTCGGAATCCTCCAAGTCCCATTGATCCGAGTCTAATGACACCAACTCACTAGACAAAAATCCCCAAAATCTGCATCGATGTCCCTCAATGTCCTCAAAAAGTCCTTAGTTTTAGCGTGACATGACTTATTATACTATTCCAAGCACATATCATTACATTATTCATGTTTACAGATTACAGTATGTTTATTCATTGGTCCAGGTTAGAGGTAAGATTTTAGGCCTAAGACCGATCACGCATGACATCTCAGTGGTTTGTGTCGGGCTTCAAGAATTATTATTATTTTTTTGTATATGTTTTTTTTTAATGTCATTACAATCTCTAATAAAAATCTAAGCTATAGGCTTAGACTATTGGATACACAGTATGATATACTTATGGGTGCGCGCTGGGAGGGGAGGGAGGTGGTGCGGGGGCTCTGACCGGCGCTACAGAGAACATGCTGTTCACTCTTTCTCTCAGCACAGTGTTGAACTTACGCTGGATAAATCAGCAGTCTGGTTCCCGTTGGTGCTTAAAAAGTCGGCTTTTGCAAAGGCAGTGCGATGTTTATGAAACACACTTCTCCGCCTGCAGGTGTGTGTGCAGCACTGCAGCGTGCACGTGCCGCTCACACATGACCGGGCGGGCATTAAATAAACAATTATTTACGTCGGGTTTGTTTCGGGCTCGGGCTAACAATTCAAGTTAAAGGACAACTAAGCACCAAATCAACTTGTTTGAGCTTATAAACTGCATAAATATGTTTCTTATAGTGCTCTCTACATGTCCTGGTTGGGCCCCCTATGAGAGACTAACAGGCCCGTTTGGAACCATGAGGCCGTCCTTCCGTGGACCCACCACCTGCAGGAGGAGCCATAGGGGACTGGTGCTATGTGACTTGGGCAGCTCCAACAGCTGCCCCCACGACCCGGCAACGGACAAGTGGGAGAAAATGGATGGATGGATGGATGGACATGTCCTGGTCAATGTTTGGACATTTTTGTCTCTCTGTGCTGCTTTAATGGATACGCGACTTTATCGTTTCTAGTGTAGTTACTTTAGCGTTTCTAGTGTAGTTACTTTAGCGTTTCTAGTGTAGTTACTTTAGCGTTTCTAGTGTAGTTACTTTAGTGTTTCTAGTGTAGTTACTTTAGCGTTTCTAGTGTAGTTACTTTAGCGTTTCTAGTGTAGTTACTTTAGTGTTTCTAGTGTAGTTACTTTAGTCAGGTAGTTTAGTCGCTGTTTTGTGACGTGAGCACAACATGTCGGTCACAGAGGAAGAGGAGAGGAGACCCGAGACTACGAGCTCCGCTCTGTGTGTGAACCACAGCACTCACATGCCCCCCTCTCCGACTAAATAAAGACAAAACCCCAAAATCCCCAGATTCACTTCTTTAGTGACATGGCTGGATGTTTTCACGTTAAACTACAGACACATAAAGCTGTATCGGGCAGACAGAGATAATCAGGGCTGTCAGTGCTGATGGGGCTGAGGGCTTTTTACTGTAGTCACCCCCAGGGAGAGCTCACAGACACCGGGGGCAGCGGGCTGCCTTGGAGGCTCAGAGCGGGGCAGTGTGTGGCTGAGTGTCCGCTAAAGCCAGGAGGGGGAACGGGGAGATACGAGCGCCAAATGTCCGCGGCGTGTGCTCGGCATGTAGCCGGGACGACAGGCTCGAGAGTCCGGGACAGTGGCGCCACATCGTCTAAATGCGGCATAACGGGAGTCAGTCCGTCCTGGTCACTCGGGCCCATGGTCTGAGACTGTGAACAGAGCAGAGACCGCCCACACACTCCCCCTCCCCGCGTCCCCCCAAAGCCTCCCGTCACGCCTCTTCCTCTGAGTTTTGTGAATTTTGGGAGTGGGTGGAGTGAGCTCTGGGACGGGTGTTTAGTAGCTCTTTAATTGCTCGGGCTCGGGTTGGCCTTCATTCCCGTGGGCTTGGTTTTTTGGGCCCGATCTTGGCTCTAGTCCAGGTTTGCTGCAGTTGGGCCGTCTTAGCTTTGCAAACCATATTTAAGATTATGACATCACAATTTGGACACGTTTAACAGCGGTGAACAATCGTTATCATGCCCGGTGCTGAGGACCTTCGGCACACATTCCTCCTATGTCTGGAGGACATAATATTTACATTATATAGCAAAGATTCTCAAATGGTCTTTCAGTGAATAAATGAACATTAATATTTGAGACATATAAAAAGGATGGTTCAGGTCATCATCATCATAAACCAAGTATTGTGAAAGTAGAGGTACCCCGCGGCGGCCTGTGTGTGGAGTGAGCGCTGCAGGGCCTTACCCCGTCGTGAGGGAGGAAGTTGGACAGATGAGCCTTCTCAGCCAGAGCATCGTCTATGGACTCAAAGTAACTCTTCTCCACCACATCAAATGCCTGATGACACAAACCAAAGCACAAAGAGAACAATGGCATTTACTGACAAAGGAAAAAAAAAATACTTCACTGACCACCACTCTTTCATAAATGGACACATTCATCAATACCAGGCATCCTCCCTCCTCCAGCAGTAATGTGCCCAAACACGGACGGACAATCAGAAGTATCTTTTAGTTCCTTTTATTTTACATTTCCTTCTGCAGACACATATATTCAAGACAGAGACCAGACACAAATGAATAAAATGCACTTTTTAAAAGGTAGAAGGACTCCACCCAGAGCAGCTCATTGGAAGCGCCGTCTGGCAGGAGCGCTCGCTTTGCGCAACTGAGGATGAGAAGCTGCAGCAGACTCCCCGCCGATGAGCATGACTCCAGCTCCTCACTGATAAGGCTACAGTTCTTTCCAGCTCTTCCATAATAAACCTCAGTGACTCTTGCCATTTTCCACGTGTCGTGACATCTTTTCTTCATTCATTAAACGACATCTCCGTGGTTTAAGAGTCTTTGGTCATTTTAGCTTGAGAACAGGAATGTGCTGAACACAGCTCCAACAAATAATTTCTCCAACGAGTCCCAAATTGGTTTACAAGTCGTTTTCTGTATTTCCATTGCTTCAGCATGTGATAAGAACATTTAAATCCAGTTGTGAAAGGCAATGAAAATCGGATAGGACAAAAGATTCGCGCAGTTTCTTGCACGCCTCCTTTCGTGTTTTTGGTTTCTGAGATTTGCGTTGTTTCTTTGTAAACGCACACTTTAGGTTGGAACCCTTTTAGCAGTTGTTCAAGACGTATTTTTCCAACATCATCATTTGAAGACAATTTTTCGTTCCAATTTTCTTTGAATTCGTGAATTTCGCGCAACGAACAGTTTGCGACTACTACATTCGGGACGTTGCAGATCAACTCGTCTTTTTCCTTTACAATGCCAGTCGACTGCGGCTCCCAAAAAGAACATAGGGTACAGTTCATTTCCTCTTCGTGTCCCAAGCTTACATGCAATGTTTCCATTTCAATGGGTTCAGAGGACACTGCATTTACCGTAACCGTGCCTTGGATGAGCCATCCGAATTTACTTTCAAGCGCAACCATTGACTTTGACAATCTTTCAACTTTTCCTGAAACAATGTCCCAATAATTGTCACCACCAATTAATACTCCCAGCTCTTCTGTCTCCATTCCACTCACCGCAGTATCTGCCAAGTGCATGCCTTTTCCCTCAAGCTCCATGCGCAACTCGTCACCTGCAACTCGCATCATGGAAGTGCAAACACGGGGGGTTTCAAGCACACTCATTTCAACGCTGTTGCTCAGTTTTAATTTCACAACATTACATTTCACTTGCTTAGGGCCATCAGAGCCAAAAGTGTGTAGTTTTAGAGTCTCTTCCCCGATTTTGGGCAGGTTTAGCGCATGAGAAATGTCTTTACGCACGAAACTGCGTTGACTCCCTCCGTCGAAAAGGCAGCGAGTTAATTGTCTTTTGACAGGTGTTTCAATCCAGACGGTGGCGGTTTGGAGCAATACTGTTCTTCGTTTTGATTCACTTGGGGAGATTGAGATAATAGTGTCAGTGGGATCATTGAAATTTAGATTTTCGTCACTTGTGCACATTGACTTAAAGTGACGTCGATTGCATTTTTCACAGCTGATATTTTTAGTGCGACAGTGTCTCAATCCAAAACAGACAAAACATCTTCCTTTTCTTCTTAATTTTTCTCGTTTTTCAGGCACACTTATTTCATCACATTCTTTGGACACATGATCATTTTTATCGCAAAAAAAGGCACATGTTTCGTTCACAATTGTGCGAAGTATAAAGTGCAGACGCAGTCATCATTTGATTCGTTTTTTTGCGCATTTCCCAGTGACTTTGTGAGTCATTTCCTTGTTCTTCGTTCGTGCGCTCTGGTTTGTTTCTGGTCATGCTCATTGTGCGCTCTCGGCTGTCCACTTCTTTTTTCAGAAAATCCATTAGCGCATCAACTTTCCAAACATCGTCATTTTCAACACCTTTACTGAATTCTAAAATCATTTCGTCAGGAATCAGTTTAATTAAAATTGGACACAGTAAATTACCGTAAGTTTCAGAGACAACGCCCAAAGAGGTACGGCTACGGATTTGAATTTCACAATCATCATAGAGCATTCGGAGCGCTTTGACATCGTTTACATTTTTAACTGGATTCAGGTTCAGCAATTTGGTCATATGGGCATTGATAATTAAATCTTTTCTGCCAAATCGATTTTGAAGCAGTTGGATTGCGTTGTCATAGTTTGTATCTGACAAGGCCAGCCCAGCAATTGTATTCGCTGCAGCACCTGAAAGGTATGATCTTAAATAGCTGAATTTGTCGGTCTTTGTCAAACTTTGATTTTTGTGAACTGCGCTGTCGTATTGTTCCCAAAAGAATTGCCATGTGCTCACATCGCCAAAGAATCTTTCAATTACAAGTTTGGGTAGTTTTACGTTGTGATACACTGGTTCTCCTTCGTAATACATCGAATGTCCTTCTTCTGGTGGGGATACTTTGAGCGCTCGTTTTATCTTTGTCTTTGTGCGTATTATTTGCTCTCTGTACTCAAGTGCTCGTGATATTTCGTTTTCCAAATCTTCTGCCTTTGTTACTTCTTCAATGTCAGCGTCAATCTTCGTTAACATTTGTTCTTTGTCAACCATTAGTTCAAACATTTCCTCCAATTTAGCATTATCTGGCCTTTCTTTGCCAATTTCGTCTTCTACTTTAGTTATTACTTTGCTGATGGAGGCTCGGATTGACGACCTCTTTTTTCTCAGACGCTCCAGATTTTCTGCCATTGTGTCCTGTGTTCGTCCGCGTGGTCCTCTTGCAAACGTATTCTTCTTTTCCCGTATCCCGGGGATTCGGCACCAAAATGTTGCAGTATAAGCCCAAACACGGACGGACAATCAGAAGTATCTTTTAGTTCCTTTTATTTTACATTTCCTTCTGCAGACACATATATTCAAGACAGAGACCAGACACAAATGAATAAAATGCACTTTTTAAAAGGTAGAAGGACTCCACCCAGAGCAGCTCATTGGAAGCGCCGTCTGGCAGGAGCGCTCGCTTTGCGCAACTGAGGATGAGAAGCTGCAACAGGCTTCATGTAGGACCTTGGACTCCCTAGCATGTCTGTTAACATAGATGAGGTTGTGAGGAGAGAAGAAGCCAATTCTAGTAACAATTAAAGGGACTAGATGCAAGTTGGTTATTTTTATACTCACTGCTGCCCCCTCAGGTCTTACGCTTAACTGCAGTCTCTATATTAAGCTCGTGCATGACGGCGCTTCAGACCCGAATGACAGCAGGGTTCTAGAGGCAGTTGTGTTGAACAGGTCTGGGCTCATTCTACACATCAGGACATGGCTGGAAAATGTTGGGGGAGGAACATACATGATTTTAACATGTTTAAACTCTGTCTAGTCCCTTTAAGGCCATCATTTTGGAATACAGAATCAGAATTGTTTTATTGCCATTGTTGGTGAACAGGTTCACAACTAGATTTTGTTTTTTGGTTCAATTGTGCAACATGAAACATAAAACATATAACATATAACTAATGGACGTTCACTGGAGAATAAAACAGATGAACTGCTAAGCTCTTCCCAGAAGATGGTGAAAGACTGTTGTGGGGCGGAGGGAGCTGACTAGTGCAGGACACCACGCTCTGAAACACGGACACACCCAGGAGGCGCTGCACCAATTCGGAGGATCAGAGGAGACTGAAGGCAGCCGGTCAGGTTTTCTCTGGGAGCAATGGTTTCACCGACCACCGAAAATATGCTGCTCAGGACTAACACTTGAACACTATTTTGTTGTACGCTTGTACAGTGACAAATAAAGCACTTACTTAGATAAAAAATAAAATATAAAAACTTAAAACTACAAAGACTAAGGGCATGCATAAGAAGATTACATTTAAACCATGATGAAGACAACAATAATTTGACATGGAACAACAGCGTGAATGTATTCACAGAAGTGTCAGATACGAGTGTGGACATACTGCATAGTGGTGGTAAATGTATTGAATAAAAAAGCCTCGACTGGCCAGTCAGACACTCCTCCCTTCTGTTCAAAAGAAGAACCGTCTGGGCAGCTGCTCGCAGCCCATCATTTCCTGATTTGACCCGTTTCGGACGACTCACGGCCCGAGAGGCGGGGGTCGTCATCGCACTCTTCCAAAACATTAAAGGCGGCCTGACTACTGATGCGCAGTTTTTTCATCTGCTCTTTTGTCTGTTTCAAATAATTTTATAAATTTTTAATAAATTTTATAAAATTATTATTATTATGCATGTCTTTGAAAAAGCATGTGGTTTGGCAGGCCCGACAAAGAAAAGCCCATATCTCATTAATGACACCAAACCGTCTCTCTGATTTCTGTGCCATTGCACTTTTCAAAAGATTTAAGCCAAACAGACATTTGGTTTAGGACTGTTGGAAACGTGCACTTTATTAGGGCTCAACCGAAATTGATTTTTGGGATTCGATACGGATGAAGGGGTTGGCCGGTAGCCAATATACAATACAAGCAGGTATTTTAAGCAATTTAATTTTATGTACTTTTTTTTAAACTCTCAAAACGTTAAACATTTATAATCATATTAAAAGGTTTTAATCATTTTCATTAAGGCTAATGTTGATCTGCACCAACAATATTTTTATCTAAATTAATGTCTCGCTGTAATTATAACATGTGAACTGGAAGATGCTCAGAGTGATAAAGGCAGCAACAGCGCCTCCCAGTGGAGAAGTGCAGTTAAACTGTAACAAAACCACTGCACCAGTTAAGTGCAGTACTTCTGGTCACAGCCTTCAGTACAACGTTATTTAGCATGTTTTAAATAGAGCTGCAGCCAACATTATTTTGGTAACAGATGGTGACGGATTCATTTTACGAGACCCCTCCTGGAACCGCCACCTTAACGTGGGGGAGGGTTTGAGCGCCCGAATGATCCTGGAGCTCTGTTGTCGGGGGCTTCGTGCCCCTGGTAGGGTCTCCCATGGCAAACAGGTCCTAGGTGACGGGTCAGACAAAGAGCGGTTCAGAAGCCCCTTATGAGAGACCAACAGGCCCGGTTAGAACCGTGAGGCCGTCCTTCTGTGGACCCACCACCTGCAGGGGGCGCTATAGGGGCTGCCAACAGCTCCGTGAGCCACAGGTGATAAGTAGAAAAACAGTCTGTGTTTTTGGACTGACAGGTTTTTCCGCTTTAGTCCCGTTATGTCTGAAGAATAAACTCGCCTCCTCGTCTCTTCTGTAAATCATAATCTTTAAATCCGTTTCATTTTCACTGTTTACATTCCACAGAAGTTTACTGCGCATGCGCCCTCTACATCTGGTTCTATTATCTGTGTGAGCGTCACAGCGCCACACACAGGCCCGGCCGATGAATCACGCCGTTTTCACAGACCTGAGTCGACCCATGTGGACGCACACATTTACTGAGCTGGCTTCAGCTTACAAAGAGAGTTTCTGAAAATATAAGCGTTTTGTCTTCGTGTGGATACAGCCTAAAAGAGAACGTTTGAAGGAGGCCCTTCGTGCCAAGTCTGCTTCCCGATTGGATGAGACGCAGACCGATATGAAATGTACAAAAAAACTCTATAGACCCTTACTTTACAAACAAAGTGGTTTTTCACCAAAGATACTATATTTTCATGTCATTTTGCATTTTACTACGTAGTTTTGAATGATATCTACAGTGGAGTAACATTCACTTTTTCTTTATTTATGCCTACATACATATGACATACATGACACTACAAAACAAACATTAAGTTGACAGGACATGTGTAGAGGTGTCCAGGGTAATGCAGTTCTTACAGTATGGGCAGCTAGGGGGCTTGTGATTTAGCTAATGGTGGGACAAGACAACTGTAAAGGAATGTTAAAGGGAGAAAATAGGTAGTAATAAGTACTTTAAAGTAGATTGCCAAAATAGAGTAAAGATAAACATCAAATAAATGTAGACACCAGCCATTTTGGATAGTCTGTGGCCGGTGTAGTGAGTTCTGTGAAGGATTTTGTAGGAGAAACATTCATACACTTATTAGCCAACTGTTGAAGCATTATCCGCCTTGTTCACATACAGGTCATTACCAGTCATAGTGCATCACAAAGCCAATCATCCAAGCCCCTGCATTCAAACAAACAAAAACCGTGTGGAGTCCATACCTGAGTGAGGATGCGCCGCACGTCGCTGTCAGAGTGGGCCGAGCTGAGCTGTCCCAGCAGCAGCTCCGCCGTCAGGAACTGGGACACGAAGCTGGCCACTTTACTGCCCTCGTATCCGTTAAAGACGGCGTACAGCGAGCAGTCGTCCTCGCCCCTGGAACAGCACAGGCTTTAGCTCAGACCCGCGCCATTTGGGTGAGTGGCTAAGCAGTTGGCGCACTCGCCTCACAGCTTAGATTCCAGGCCTTTCCAAGTTTGCATGTTATTCCTGTGCCTGCGTAGGTTTACCACTAAAAACATGTAGAATGGGTTCTACTCTGGGGCCAAGACTCCCTTTTAAAAGAGATTCTGGATCTCAGAGAGAAAGTCAAATGCTCTTAATAAGCCTTGGGGTGTTGTCCAACTCCAGAGCTGTTCTATTCCAGAGCCCACTGGGTAGGGCTGCTCGATATGGTTAAAAAACCTTTCGGACAGACATAGTGATTCTATTTGCAATTTTAATATTATATCTGTAGCATGCAAATCTACAAGAGGCATTTATCCTCAAATAAAAGTGTCGCTCTTTCACTCTTTCTTCCTATTCAGGTCCATAAAAACGTTCTCTGAATCACGAGCTGCAAAACGCTGCTTGTTTTGATGAAAATCCGCCTCATATTTACATCAAAACCTGAGTGTAAAGATGTTAGAAATAATACAGCAGAATGATAGGCGTGTAAGCGATCACCCCGACCCGCTCTGACTAGGGATGTGTTAGTCTTAATTTTAGTCAAAGTGATATTTTTGCTGACTAAAATTGGACTAAAACTAAATTCAAAGGTTTTTCATGAGACTAAAACTATGACAAAAATGTCCAGATAATTTAGTTGACTAAAATAAGACTAAATAAAAATGAGAAGGAGACACAAAATCATCCAAACTGCATAGAGTGTACACGTAAATGCGGCACCGCAACCATAGACATATTATTAATAGACCGTTACTCACTCCTCCCCGTTTACCATAATGACCACGTTCGAGGGCAAAATCATGGCGGATTTACAGACTCCTCCTCCCCAGCATGTTCCTAATAAGGGCATAAGGGCGGGATCTTCACTGTAGACTCGGCCCTTGTGTGACGTGTAGCTCGCGCAGCTCCAATGCTAACAGTTCGACCCTTAGTAAGTATGAGATTTCTAAAATGTATCCTACAATAACCAGCCTCTGATTGTGTCTAACCCAGCGTAATCACAGGAGGAATATCTAGCTGTAGACAGTTCCAAAAAATTAGGCACCGGGCATTAAAGTTGTTTTTAACGTGTCTAAAGTGCAATGGATTCCAATGGGAGACTAGCGGCTATATGGCGGTGCTACAGCAATGTCAGAGCAATGGCGGCCTCCAGTGTCGTCGTTGCAAAGCAGAACAGCCAGCCGCCTCCTTGCTGTGTTTAGAGAAAGCTGTTTGGAGCAGGATACTCTGCCCTTCCCCATCAACAGGTTTTTATTTCTTTATAGCTTAATAATTATTATATTTATTTCCCATGTTTCTATATAAAACTATTAATTAAATTGTATTTTAAAGAGTGGATATTGTTTTGGGTTTAGAGAGAAGCAGCATTTTTGAAGTGACCTCAAAAGACAAATTACAAAAGGTTTACCATAAAAAATATAGACCTATATTTTAGTATAAGAGGGCTATATATTTCACTTTGCTTTTACATATTTTATTTTTGTGAAGGTGTATCACACTAAGTAAATCAAATTTCAAGTGTAAGAAATCAATCATTTAGTAGGCATTGACATTTTTTGTTTTTTTTAGTAGTAGTAGCATCTCCATAATTCGTGCACAACACGACCGAAAGGGTTTAGGCTGAAGTAAAAACGTATTGTGCCTAACCCAATTTACAGACTTCCATGAGAAAACAAACATTAATAGTAAACAATATCAAGTGTCAAACAGAAGAGAAATAAGCATGTATTTAGAATTGATTTTAACATAAATTTCAACACTCCAATATATATGTTAATATACATATTGTTTTACGTTAATTTAAATCATGTCATCATTTAAATTCATTCATTATGGATCTATTAAAGTCTTTTCACAAGTTTCTTACTTTGTTCATCCTTAACTTATATATTTTTATAGTAGATTTATACAACTTTTTGAAGGCTTTGACTGTTTTAAATGATCTTCCAAATCGTTCCACAGATTAACACCTCTTACAGAAATAGGAGGGCTAAGGGGTGGAATTGAGATTGGGCCGATGTTTTCCTGCTTACTTCGAAGCAGCGTCAACAGACCCGGAGAACTGTCATTACGCAGGTGCGTCTAGAGAGGGTTTTCAGAGCAGAAGCATCGATAATGAAGTAGACGTACGGTTCCAATGCTTTGCTCAAACAGAACGGGTCTACCTGTAGAACCTGTTCTCGATTCCCATCCCTAATCATTAACCACAGCACTCTGACCGGACTGGTCCCACAGCGCTGTAAGACACACACCGTGATCCGTTTTGACCTCTGACTTGTGAAAGTGACTAATGAAAAAGTATGTAAAATGCAGAAACGTTTAGAATCAATTGGATTGCATTTGTGCTTCACTGGTGACTGCCTCTCGGGCTGGCTTGGACTGCCTGGTGGACCATATTCCTGCAGTTTACCACTCTACAAACATGTTAGCGCTGTGCTCATTGTGCAGTACCTGAAGCGTATGTGTGTGTCCTCGTAGGGGTGGCTCTGGCTGGACGCTCCGTCGGGACCATACACACAGTTGGTGGCAGTGCCCACTCCACACGCCTCACACAGGGGCAGGTCGTCCGTCCAGCTCTGCGGCTGTCAACAACACATCACCACGGAAACCATTAGCACAGAGTCGTTCATTTACAGAGAGTAGAGCGGGTCAGCTTGTGACTGGGGGGTCGGATGCTGCAGGTGCACACGGTCGTTGTGTCCTTGAGCAAGACACGTCAGACGCCAAATCCGAGTCCCAAATGATGGTATAATAGCTCTATTTACAGTGCATTGCAAAAGTACTCATACACCTTGAACTTGTGCACATTTTGTCATGTTTACAACCATAAACATAAAGATTTTATTTAGAATTTTACTGAAAGTTCACTCACAAGTAACAGACAACTGTGAAGTGAAAGCAAAATGATAAATGATTCTGTTATTTTTCAAAAAATAGAAAAGTGAAAAGTGTGGCGTGCATAGGTATTCATACAGCATGACTTAATACTTTGTGGAACCCCCTTTTGCTGCAGTAACAGCAGCAAGTCTTCTGGGGTTTGACTCTACAAGGTTTGCACATGTAGAGACTGACATTTTAGCCCATTCCTCTTTACAAAACAACTCCAGCTCTGTCACATTAGAAGGAGAGCGTTTGTGAACAGCAGTTTTCAGGTCTTTCCACAGATTTTCAATAGGATTTAGGTCAGGACTTTGACTGGGCCATTCTAACACATTAATATGTTTGTTTTTAAACCATTCCATTGTAGATGTTTGTGTTTAGGGTCATTGTCCTGCTGGAAGGTGAATCTCCGCCCCAGCCTCAATTCTCTTGCTGACTCCAGCAGGTTTTCCTCCAAAATGTCTCTGTATTTGGCTCCATCCATCTTCCCAACTATTCTTACAATCTTCCCAGTCCCCGCTGAGGAAAAGCAGCCCCATAGCATGATGCTCCCCCCACCATAATTGACACTGGGGATGGTGCACTCAGGACGATATTTGCTCCATACATAACGTTTTGCATTTGGGACAAAAAGTTCAATTTTTGTCTCATCTGACCAAAGCACCACATGGTAGCTGTGTCCTCCATATGACTTGTAGCAAACTTCAAACGGGATTTCTTATGGCCTCCTTTCAATAATGGCTTTCTTCTTGCCACTCATCCATGAAGGCCAGGTTTGTGTAGAGTACGACTTATAGTTGTCCCATGTACAGATTCCCCCAGCTCAGCGGCAGGACGTCCCAGCTCCTCCAGAGTTATCTTGGGGCACTTGGTTGCATTTCTGACCAGTGCTCTCCTTGTTCGGTCTGTTAGTTTAGGTGGACGGCCGTGTCTTGGTAAGTTCACAGTGGTGCTATACTCTTTCCATTTCTGAATGATGGATTGAACAGTGCTCCGTGAGATGTTCAAATCTTGGGAAATCTTTGTATAACTTAACGCTGCTTTAAACTTCTCCACAGCTTTATCCCTGACCTCTCTGGTGAGCTCCTTGGCCTTCATGATGTTGCTTAAGGTCCGCACACGCTGCATGATTTTTCTAGTCTTAAACGATTTTATATAGAATGGGGGGTCCACACTACACGACTGGATTAAGTGTGATTATAGAACGTCTGGGGGTTCACACATGAACACACTGAACAGTTATCAAACAGCTGATGTCTGATAACACAGCGCGTCTGTGTCTCTACCGCTTCATTTCTCCTCCAGCTTCAAAAACTGACCTGAAATTCGCAAAGTTAGGCCGTGTTTGTGAGCATGCGAAAACATGTGCGTGTCCCAGTTTGGTCAGCGGTGTCAACAGTGTCACAACATCGCAGTGCAAGGCTCCTACTGCTACGAAGCCTTCAACTTGGCTATAGTTCTGTCAAATGGAGATAAAAGTTTGCGACACGAAGAAGCGGGATGTATTTCAGTGGATTTAATAAGAAAAGGAGACGGGCCTCCGCTCCAAGATGGAGGAGGCGGAGGAGACAGCGGAGAAAGCGGAGAGAGGCGAGCCGCTAGCGGCGAGGTGAAGCTGAACAATCCGTCTCCAAACTCAGTCAGTGCTGCTAAACTCTGTTCCCGGTTGAAATGTAGCTTGAAAAGGTGGTTCTCCTGAACGTTTGGTGATATAAAGTTGTGCTTTTTTGTGTGGGGCTGTGGCCATGAAATGAGCTGTTTGTGCCGCTCTTTTCAGTTAGAAATGAAAAAGGAGGCGCGGCTGTGTTTTCCTGTCTTTATTTCACTCTGTCATGGTCGCTGCTTTCTGTGTGTTCACTTTGGGGTAAAATCACCCACGTTTCTCCTGTGCGTCCAAAATCGGGCTTCAAAATCAAACATGTTTGATTTCCTGCGACTGTAGTCCAGTTGCGTCTGTCCAGTCGAGACCCCCCCACACTACAAGACACGACTCGGGAAGACTCGGCGCGACTGAGAATTGTATCAAAATCGGGCATAAAAATCAAATAGGCCCTCACAGAACAGCTGGAATTATACTGAGAGTAGATTACACACAGGTGGCCTCTATTTAATGGTTAGGGCAAGGTGTGAACATTCTGCAGTCATTAGGAATGTTATAAAGGCAATTTAATGCACTCAGAAAATGCTGTATGAATACTTATGCACGCCCCACTTTTCACTTTTCTATTTTTTGAAAAATAACAGAATCATGTTTCATTTTGCTTTCACTTCACAGTTGTCTGTTACTTGTGTGAGAACTTTCAGTAAACATTTCAAAATAAAATCTTTATGTTTATGCTTGTAAACATGACAAAATATGCAAAAATTCAAGGTGTATTAGTACTTTCGAGAGGCATATGACAATTTACCTATGAACTAATGACTTGAGCCCTTTCATTCACTGGCTAGGATTCCTGCTTGGTAGCAATATGAACAGCTCTGCCAACACTCCTGCACCAGTAAAGGTTATTGAGACTGCAGCTCTCTAAGAAATCTACTAAGACAGGCACATTTTTGATTTTTTACATTTTACAAAGATCAACCACACAAACAAACATCCAATTGGCATTAAAGTGATAGTCTGGAAGTCTAAATGTTTTACACATTTTATGAAATGTACAAAATCAACCTGGTCTTGCATTTTGATGTAAAGTAAGTAATAACATATATTTTTTGGAAAGTCTCTCCTTCCTGGATCTCAGCAACTACACGGTAGAGTCCCCTCAATGAGGGAAGTAAAGAATTTCACCCAGGTCGAGTAGATAGAGGTAATACACAGTTTAATAAATACTATTGTCATTCCTGTGTGAAAATGCCGGTCCGGTGCAGCTCCTGCCTGTTGTGTGTGCCATGGTGATTTATCTACGTTTGATACAAATATACGAAACAGCAGACGCGTTTGTCGTATGTTTGTGATGGTCGGGATGTTTCAGGTATGTTGTTTTGTTTCATTTTGGCACTTTTAGGGCCGATATTTAATATCTCATTTAAAAATATATTGATCTTAAATATCGATATATCGCCCAGCCCAAGTTATCGATTAATCATTTTCTGGTAAACACAGGCTCAAACAGAGCAAAAATTACATGAAAATTTTATATTTTTAATGAAAAGCTACTTTGTTTTTATAGTTAGTGTAAGTGTTTTGAATATTTCATGAATACCCGTCGGTCTCATCCAATCAGAAAGCAGAATTAGCACCTCCATCAACACGTCCTCAAGCACCACTTTAGATTTATGTGGTAAAAATAAAAACAAATAAAATACAATTTTCCTACACCATTCACAGCCAAGCGATTAATCGTAAAAATAATCGATAGATTAATTGATTACCAAAATAATCGTTAGTTGCAGCTCTAGGCACTTCGCTGCCAACTACCATTGTGTCTAAAAACAAGACGGCCTACACATTCAGATGGTATAGTTTACATCCAGTCTATTGTTAAACGATTAAACATGAGGCGTTACTGTTTTCAATCAATAATCATCTATGTCACATAAGTAGAACTTAAACACTGTCAGTCCTCGATCACCACAGGAGAGACTGTTCAGCTGGAGACCATTTCATTCACTGAAAGCTTCATCAGAGTCAGTAGATTAAGAACCTGGATAAGCACGAAACATCCACATGTACACCGGGACACACCGGGGGACACACCGGGACACACACCGGGACACAACCGGGACACACACCTGGACACACAACCGGGACACACACCAGGACACACAACCGGGACACACACCGGGACACACACCGGGACACACACCCGGGACACACAACCGGGACACACACCGGGACACACACCGGGACACACACCGGGACACACAACCGGGACACACACCGGGACACACAACCGGGACACACACCGGGACACACACCGGGACACACAACCGGGACACACACCGGGACACACAACCGGGACACACAACCGGGACACACAACCGGGACACACTAGGACACACACCGGGACACACACCCGGGACACACACCCGGGACACACACCGGGACACACACCGGGACACACACCCGGGACACACACCCGGGACACACACTGGGACACACCGGGACACACAACCGGGACACACACCCGGGACACACAACCGGGACACACCGGGACACACAACCGGGACACACAACCGGGACACACAACCGGGACACACAACCGGGACACACAACCGGGACACACCGGGACACACAACCGGGACACACACCCGGGACACACTAGGACACACACCGGGACACACACCCGGGACACACACCGGGACACACACCCGGCGGGCAGTGTATGTTGACGGGCAGACTCTTGCGAAGCACTCGGCATTTTTACGAACGTCGTCAAATAGCAACTTTCAAACTTAAAAGTCCACTGCATAATATACATGTAACTAACACATTTCAGATTTTTTACAGGCTTATTTGCTCAAATCTAGGGCTTGAATTGGGACAGGGCCTATGAAACCGTTCCCTCCTCCCTTCCACTCAGGCCTCAGTGAGGGACCTTCAGAGGTTCACTCACCAGAGGAATCCGAGCTGTGACTTTCAGACGCGCTCTCCCTCGCCTGCATCACAAGTTCTACTGATCATACTTTGAAATGAAATAAAAAGTTCCCTTATGAGTTTACAAAGTACTTCAGGTTAAAATGTGTCGTGTTTACGTTATATATTTTAGCTTCTTCAAACTCACAAGCGAGACATTTCCTCTCCCAATAAAATCCTATCAGGTCTCATTGTTGCTTTCTGTTTCATTCATAAATGTCTATATGACGGTAAAGTTGTTCAAATGAACATTTAGGTGATCCTAAACAAACACAGTTGCGTGTTGGGGGGTAGAGAGGTCTGAAAGGCCTGATCTCTCCTCACTTTGCAAACTTACAGACCATCACTTTAATCGGTAATAGAAATGACAATGACATCCCTGTATAAACTCTGGAGCAGTGCTGGAAGGGTCAGTCATATTACAATATCAAGTAGGCTTCTAACTTGATATTGTAATATGACTGACACTTCCAGCACTGCCACCAATGATGGGACATTTAGTTCTCCACAAGCAAACTGGACACAACGGGAAACTTTTGAGGAAAACAAATACTGTATTTGGACAAAGTATGCAGGAAAAAATAGAAGTTTAGATTCAATGCCAATTCCATCTGCTTTAACATGCATTTAATGACTTTTAATGCTCGTTAATGCCCTGCGTTCTGTTATCAGGCTAAGTTCCCAGTTATGAAATCGAAAATAAACTTTGTGTGTGCGGTGAGGTTCTGCAGTAAACTACTTTCCCTTGAGAAGGTAAAGTGCCACACACGGTGACGGACACACAGTTCCTTCCGATCGGCTCAGATGAAAGTAGTCAGAGCCCAAACACCACCGCAGCCCACCACACTGCCCAGTGCCCAGTGCCCTGTCCCGGCAGCAGACCCCTACTCACACTCTGGCCGAGGTTCCTGCGCTGTGCCATGTTAGCTCCTCTGCTCCTCCGATCTGCGCCGGCCGTGTGCGCGGAGTGTTTCGGAAACGTCTGAAAAAGTGTTGTACAGTCCGGGAGAAGCACAGACCCCCCAGCCTGCAGCGCAGAAGCCCCACCGCGGCGAGAACGACCCGACGCGTACAGGAAGTACGGGAACTAGCGCGGCACCGCAGCGGTGGGGGCTGTGACGGGTAGATCGGGGACAGGATGAGAAATGGAGACAATTTTTTTTTTTTTTTTTTTTTTAGAAATGGAGACAATGGCGAGGATCCTCGGCGTCTCGACCACTTCGGACGTAATCACGTCATCACAGCGCCGCCAAGTGGTGTTCCAATTCACTCAGACCGCTCGCCCCCTCGCAGTTCGACTCCTTCGTTTGGCTCATTTCCGAAGGATGCACCGGCGGATCCTCCACTGTCTCGGAGAGCTGAAATTACCCATTATGCACTGCAACACTGTTTTTCCCCTTCCTTTAAGCACGTGTGGTTCCGCTACAGAACGGGACAAGCACCGACTGCAGCGCATTGTGCTGTGAGCTCCCATCTCTCCAGGACCTGTTCACCTCCAGGACCCGGAGGCGTGTGGGTCGGATCACAGCTGACCCTTCTCACCCTGGACACGGACTATTCACCCCTCTCCCCTCAGGCAGGAGGCTACGGTCTATCCAGACCCATACCTCCCGCCACTTGAACAGTTTTTTCCCTCCGCCATCAGACTCATGAACAAAAACAAGTCTCTGTAGCTCAGTTACAGAACAGTGTTAATTTCGTCGACTAAAACATTTAGTCTTAATTTTAGTCAAAGTGATTTTTTTGACGACTAAAATTGGACTAAAACTAAATTAAAAGTTTTTCATGCGACTAAAACTATGACTAAAATGTCCAGATATTTTAGTCGACTAAAATGAGACTAAATAAAAATGGAAAGGAGAGACTAAAATCATCCAAACTTCTATTGACCGTCTGAAAGAGCCTCATATCATGTAACTTCACTGCCAAAGGAACAGCTCTGAGCTTTGTTCATGAGGGAGCAGCTCCATGAAGCAGGGCCTCCATTAAATATGATTATAATGAATATTATAAATACAAAGTCGACTAAATTTGTCTTAAATTTAGTCGACTAAATCTCGACTAAAATTACATTTTCGTCAAAAGACTAAGACTAAAACTAAATTAAAATATGTTGTCAAAATTAACACTGTTACAGACTCATGGATGTTTCTGCACTTGCAGTGTGCGGTGAGTCCACTTAGACCCGCTGCTATCACTTTATAACACTTAATATCACTTTATATGCCTACACATCTGTAAATACAATCCCGCTGTTGTTCAATGTCAAATTGTTGTCTTATCATATGTCACTTTATTTTATCTTATTTATTTAATATTTTATGCATGCCCCCATAGCCTTATAGTTTAACGTTCTTAGCTTATTTTTTATCTTAATTCTATGTTATATGTTTTACATTTGCACTGAAAAAAATTCCTAGTTTGTAAACCCTGTTCTCAAACCATGGCAATAAACCTATTCTGATTCTGATTCTTTCTTGCAAAACTTTAATAGTTTGAATTTTTTGGTGCACATTTGTGCAAAAAAAACATTTCATAATAAAATTATTGGTAGAAGTGTTGTAAGCAAGTAAAGATGTAAAAAAGAGGTTTATATAAAGTTAATGAAAGGCCTATTCATTGATAAATCAGGCCTATGGTTGTTAACGTAAGTCTGCAATTGAAGGCGATTAGTGATAAACTGGACCTGCTGAATATATTTAATATTTTAATAGAATTTCTTACAAATCCTTGCAGAAATGTTATTATTTTAGTCAAGCCAACACGTTCAAACAGTAAGACATCCAACCAAACTTGCGTTATACATTGGCTTCCTTTCGCACAAGATGAGAATTAAGATGTAACCAACTGTCGTATTTATTTGGATTCTATCTGTTACCGGGTTCGGCCGTTTGAGCGAGGCCCACTGAGGTGTTTATCTGTCAAGAGTATGGGCACGTGGAGCTGTGTGTTGTGGAGCTAAAAGGTGTTCTCTGCGGAAGAAGTGACTGTACAAATGAAAAGTGTAAAAAGCCAGACGAATTCCACAGGTAGCCATTGTGTCGGAGCAGCCATATGCCCCAGAAGAATCACTCAAGGGATAACCTGAGAAGAGAGACAAAAGTGACTTATGCTGAAGCAGTGAAACAGATCGAAGTGTGTGGGAGAAATGATGTGCCGAAAAGAAATGATAGTGTAATTATGATTGATCAGAAGGGATTTGTGTCGTTCATGGTGATGGTGATAACTTGTGCGACAGGTCTGCAGAGTAAAACGGACTGTGTTAACAAGATTCTTGAAGCGGCAACGAGATTCATGAATATGGATGGATCACTGAAGGGGAGTTGGTTGAAACTCTGACGGAAGGAGGGGAAGAGTAGCAGTCATTGTTGGTTTAAGGGGATTGGGGGACTATATTTTAACGCAATTTGGATTGAACGCTAGTAGTGTACACTTAGGCCAGTGGGTGGCGGAAATGCACTGTTGAGTTTGCATCCGCCGTTAAACAACTAAAGAAGAAGAAGAAGAACCGACTGTCTTCCTGTCGTTGTCGGTTCTCTTCCTGTCTCCAATTCTCTTCCTGTCACCGATTTACCCGCCACAGGTCAGTGCGCAGGCGAGACACCCACTGTCGCAAAGTGTCGTAAAAAGCTGCCTTTTTGTCGACTTGGCTGTATGCAGGTGTGTGGCGTGTGTTCGTAACTGTTTGCATTAGGCTATTGTTTCAGGGTTTAAAGTGAATAAATGATCATACATACATCCGTTTGTTCCGCAGAGCGCAGGCGTCAGTGCGGACACGCTGCGTGGAGGATCCGTGAGAGCGGTTGTGTTGGTGAGTGTCTGTTTGTTTACACTAGGAATTTCCAACCATTTTCTACCCGTTGAGCTAGTTCTATGCAGAGAGATGTAGAGTAGCCAAAATATCCACTCAACTAAGAGATAACGTTACTTTGAAGTAATTTGACTGAAGTAGAAGTGAAACGTATTACTCAAGAGTAAAACAGTATTTGGAGAAAACTTTACTGAGTAACCGTTTGAGCGTAAAAGTCTGATTCATGTTTGAGCTGTGACATAAATGATGAGAAACACAACATAAAATAATGTGAAAAGTGCCATATTTTAAAAGAAAATCCCATATAAACATATAAAAAGAAATCATAATGAAGAATGAAGTAACAAAACAAGAAATGCATTTTTTTATGCGTCAAAAGGAAGATTTGATCAGTTAAAAGGTCCGATATCATGAAAAATCAATCTTTTAAAAAAAGAAAAAAAAAACACACCCCCATAGTGGTTTCTGGTTACATTCGTTCATGCATGTCTGAGTAATCCTCATGAATCCTGCTCTCTCTTGGTAAAGGACTGGCTTTGACCGTCTAGTAAGACCCCCATCCTGGAAGTGCCCGACGTGTCCGCGCTGCCCCTGCAGAGAAAACATCTTTTTCAGAGGTCGAAGTTGTGAAGAAGGGGCTCCTTTCTAACTTGCTCTGTAAAGGGACTCCACCTGTTCTGTTTTTCTTACCTAAAGATAATGTCTCGGCGAAAATGCGCATTTGGCTGCAAGAAGTACAGGACATTATTCAACCTTCCTAAAGAAGAGTCCACTCGCCAGAAATGGTTGGAATTTCTCTCCAGCATCCCGCGACTAACCAGCTTGAATATGTTTGTCTGTGACCGTCACTTCACCGATGCCTGCTTGGACAACCTTGGCCA
This sequence comes from Proterorhinus semilunaris, assembly GCA_021464625.1. Classification (NCBI taxonomy): domain Eukaryota; kingdom Metazoa; phylum Chordata; class Actinopteri; order Gobiiformes; family Gobiidae; genus Proterorhinus; species Proterorhinus semilunaris. The sequence continues at coordinate 41,773,042 of CM038349.1, read as the reverse complement.
GTACCGAAGTGGATTGTCCGAGAGATTAACTCTTATAACCGGCGCAATTCCCACAATAAAAACATCCGATGGAGAGGCCAGAGCGGTAAGTAAATCAAAACGCTTGCTAAATGGTAATGAAAATGTGTGTTAGCCATTTATGAAGCGGTGTTGCATAACTGCAGTGTGAAGTAACTTCACTTATTGTTGCGATATTTATATTTCTACTACTGCTAATGTTGCATCTCAGAATAAAGTTTGTGTAATGAAATTATCTCAGAAGTGCTATTTGTCACCTTCACCTTCCCGACTGTTGTGCTAATTCTGTAAGTGAGAGGGGGTAGTGATTCACAGACTATGTGTCTTATATGCTGTTCTTCTCCATTCTTCTTTCCTGATACTGAATGTTAAAGTGGTTGAAAGTTTAGGGGGCAAAGTTTAGGTCTTTAAATTCCACCTACCTTTTTTTCTGGGGGTGAGGTTCGTGCTAAATAGCAGCTCTGCAAAATTTGAAGCCAATCAGAGTTCATCAAAGGGTCCCACACTGACACCAGGCATTTTTAATGCATGAACTTTACATTGCTCTGTTTTATTGCCTTAATGTTTGTTGCATTGTTGCCCTATGAGGCAACTCCTGTTGTGATATTTTGGTTATACAAAACCATTGATTGATTGATTGATTTTATGGGGTGGGGTGAGAAACAAATTCAGAACATAAAAAGTATTTTGTTTTATTTTAAAGTTATATAGGTTATTGTATGCAAAATTACATTTCATTTGATCAAAAATTGTAAAAGTTATTGACATTTTAGAGCAAAAATAAGCTTAAAACTCGAATCTCTTGTGTAATGAGGGAAAATCGTATCTTTTTTCATTTTGGCATATTTATACAAAACTTTTAGAACCTCCCTTGCACCTTTTAGTCCACTTCCATTTCTGTCTTTTTGGTCCATTACTTAAAACATCGATAGAATTCAGATGGCATCCAGTGTCCCAAGCAAAAGCCAACGGTATCAGTTGCTCGACAGACTGTGTTCATGGCGATGTGAAAACAGGAAGTGACCTTGCGCTATCCTTGTGCAGCAGAGTTTTTTTTACCTTTTTTCTGCTAACTGCATTTGTGGTTTATCTGTTCCACATGGTTTTTCTGGATACTTGTGTACGTTTTTGTGGAGGTTTGGCAGATTTGTTTACTTTGGGACTCTAAAATGGTCCTGAAGAAAGCAGCTTTATAAAGGTAAACAAAATGCTAGCTTATCAGCTAAACCCATTTGAGACCTACACATTTCTTCTTCTGAGACACTGAATAGGCACCAAGAGCCCCCACAGCACAGTCGAGGCGTCACAAGAGGAGCTACAGGAAACAAAAAAGGACAAACGAGATATGGTGAAAGACTGTTGTGAAGTGGGTGGAGGAAGGAGGAGGTGGAGCTGACCAGTGCAGGACACCACGCTCTGAAAAGGGGACAAACCAAGCAGGCGCGGCACCATTTCAGAGGATCAGAGGAGACAGAGGGCAGCCAGCCAGGTTTCTTCTTCTACAGTTTCCCCGACCTCCAAGGTCAAGCGGGTCAGGTTGACACAGTGGCAGCGCGGCTCAGCCGCAGCAGCTCAGGACTAACACCTGAACACTATTTCGTTGTACGCTTGTACAATGACAATAAAGCACTTACTTACTTACTTACACCTACGGATGCAGACAAAGTTATCGATACAGGCAAATCCATGACAAAACATGAAGCAACTAAGGCAACGATAGATACCATCAAAGTGATATATGCCAAAGCTGGTATACCTTCTTTGCAACATCACAAAATGGTAGAGGAAATTGAAAAATTGCATGCCACTATGAATGGCATTCTCAAGATACCAGCAGAAAGTTGGGACAGTCCTGGGAAGTCGAACGATAGAGTGGATGACTTCAAGAAACAACTTGAGTGCACGTTCAAACTCTGGCCTAGAGATGTGATGCAGCGTATTCCAAATGATGAGGAAAAGAAGTTTCTTGAGTCAATGATGAGTTATAAAGGCGTCCATGGCTGGTGTTGATGCAAAGTCTTCAAAAAACAAGGCAAAAGTCATAGAAAGAAAAGTATTGGAGTTTAAAGGAATTGAGAAAGCACAGAAAGAAAAGATGCAGGCTTCTGTGTCATCTGAGATGATTCCTGTCGAGGTTGATGAAACAAAGTGATTCTAGTGGATCTGATGTCGAGGATATGGAGCCAAGATTTTCACGTGAAAACAAGAAATCTCATAAACGAACCGTCAAAATAGGTGTGAATGTATTCATTCCTCAAAACATTTTGAAGGCTCCAAAGGTTGTTCAGTCCATGGTGAGGAGCAACATTTCTTTGTCTGCCATGTCCTCAGTCATGCATGAAATCATAGAAGCTGTCAATGATGAGCCCTTTAGACTCAGTCTCAGTTGCAGCAGTGCAGAACGCTACAGAGTTGAAACTGTCAAAGCTACGTATTGATGAACAAATGAAGGAAAACTGGTCTCCACCAGAAATGGCCAATATTCACTGGGATTCATGGTCTCCGCAGGATCTCCCCAGTATTTAAGTTCATATCCAGCCCATACGGTTGAAGGAACATTGGTAGCAAGTGGCTATAGGCTAGGTTAGCCCGGTTAGCTTGTTCCGACCGCCTACAGCTCATTGTTGATTTAAAAAAAAAAGTGTGCAATAAACCACAAATGTGTCAAGCCCAGCTCAGTGTGTGACCATCATAAAGGCTGTTCTGTGTAGTTAAGGGCTTTATTGACGTTATTAGTGCATAATACTTGTTTTCATGGGGTCAATGCGAGCTATCTGTTTGCTGCTAAGCAGCTAGCATAGAAATAATTTTCTATGCGCAGCTAGCTCCGGGAGAAAACCGATAGACTACGGCCCGTTGTAGATAAAATGTGAGCAATAAACTTAGGAGCGTCTTAGGAGGAGGATGAAGGAGCGTTGTGGAGCCGTCCTCCTGTGGACCCGTCCTCCTGTGGGCCCACCAGTAGGAGGAGCCATGACTGGTGCAGTGTGATATGGGCAGCTTGGACTTGGCTGGATGCTCTAAAAAATATAGCATTCACACTGATTTGAGGACTTAGAATATTATATCTTTAACCATTTTTAAGCAACTATGCTCTTTTTTTCATACATTTAAGCTTTGGTAAACCATGTTGACTCATTGTGAAAAGAAATGGTAGTTTTTGTTCTGAATTATCTCACGCCTCTAGTTCCCCTACCCCCTAAAATGATACCACTTTGCAGTTTCGCAATATGCAGATGTAATGTGGCAGACCTAAAATGTGTGTAATCAGGCCCAAATTTCACAGAAGTGTTGTTTTCAATGAGCCTCACCACCAAAAAAAAGGTAGTTAAACAAATAAAAAATTTAAAATCATGGGGGGTTTGGTGCACCCTACTCACTATCCTTTTCCTTCTTTTTTTCTAAGGGCGCGTCACAAGAAGCACCCAGCCACAAAGGGCACACTGGACGTCATACTGCACCATTCATTACTCCTCCTGTAAGGTCTCTAGGTGTACAAACTACTGCCACTTCAGTGTTCACTAGAACGGTTTCCACTCAGTTATCTGCAGGCACCCTGAAGTTACACCATGTAAGAAGTAAAGGTATGTTAAGACACAGAATACCATACTAAACAGAGCAAAGTGCTGTACAATACTTTGTATGAAATGGGCAAGGCAAGGCAAGGCAAGTTTATTTGTAGAGCACAATTCATACACAAGGCAATTCAAAGTGCTTCACAGTTGCATAAAATTACAAGAAAACAGATCAAATCAATCATTAAAACATCAACATAAAGTTAATCAATTACAGTAAAAGGCAAGAGTGCAGATACAATACTTTCAGTTTTCATATGCTCGGGTAAAAAGAGCTGTTTTCAGCCTGGATTTGAACATTGTCAGAGTTGAGGCCTGTCTCACATCCTCATGAAGACTGTTCCAGATTTTAGCTGCATGAAACTGAAACGCAGTCTCACCGTGTTTATTATTGACTCTGGGAACCACCAGGAGACCCCTCCCTGAAGTTCTCAGGGCCCGAGATGGTTCATACGGCTCTAACATGTCAGAGATGGACTTTGGTGCTAAACCATGAAAAGACTTGTACACAAGCAGAGCTGTTTTAAATTCTATTCTCTGAGTGACAGGAAGCCAGTGCAGAGACCGGAGCACTGGACTAATATGGTGGTATTTCCTGGTTCTTGTCAGGACTCGAGCAGCAGCGTTCTGGATGTTCTGCAGCTCTAACAGCTCGTTTAGAAAGGCCAGTGAGCAGCCGTTACAGTAGTCTAACCTGCTGGAGACAAATGCATGGATGAGTGTCTCCAAGTCTGGTTTTGACACGATTCCTCTGATCTTAATGTTTTTCAGATGGTAAAAAGCTGATGATGTTATTGCTTTAATGTGGCTGCTTAAGTTCAGGTCTGAGTCCATGATTACTCCTAGATTTCTAACCTGATTTTTTGGTTTTAGAGAGAGAGACTCAAGGTGACTGATAACACTTTGTCTTTGTGTCTGTGGGCCAAAAACAATGATCTCAGTTTTGTCTGAGTTTAGTTGGAGAAAGTTGTATGGTTAAGTAGTGTAGTAGTAGTTTGATGACTTTGTAAAAGTTTTATGTATGCACTTTCAGCTTCTCTCAGTCTCAGACCCTTGTGCTGTGAGCGATGGTTACTCATAGATTGTGATGATGATGATGATGAGAAATGCTAAACTTGAAATGACACGAATATCCAAGTACTTTCATATGATATTGAACTTAAATTATTTCCAAATTAGCGTATTCCGGCGGATAAAGGTAAAAATAATCAAGTGTATTTATTTCTGATTAAGAGCTGGACACAGTAGTAGAAGCATGTGTGCTTTATTGTTTGTCATTTTACCTTCTTAACGGCTTGTTTTCTGTTGCATGTAACATACTTTTTTTCACAGGTGTCCAGACATCAGCCACTAATATCGGAGAGAGTACAGGGACACTACAACACTGGCTCAATATGTCATCGACGCCAATTAAAGCTCCAACATCTGGGTCTTGTCACAGACCTTCAAAGAGACCACGTTTGGAGAAAGAAGAAGAAGAGGAGGAGGAGGAGGATGTGGAAGACATGGACATTTCAGATGTTATTCTTCCACATGACTCAACCTATGAGCCAAAAGCCTCTACAACAGCAGGCTCTACGACAGCAACTTCTATGACAGATGTATCTGCTGTGACGTAAGATATATTTTTATGCCCAAACCTTTTATCCACAATTTTGGTTAAAGCTAAATCATTACCCTATACTAAACTTCTGGGATTTTTGCGCAGTGACAAAGAGCCTACAGCCTTGGAAGATGCCAAATACATTGTATTTGAGAGTAGTCTCAGGGAGATTTTTGATACCTGTCCAGTCTGTAAGCACCACTGCAAAGTCGAGAGAAGAAAATGTGGAACATTTGTTTCATTCACACAGAAGTGTCCCCATTGCCAGTACAGTCGGAAGTGGCAGAGCGGGCCTGTAATCGGAAGCACTCCAGTTGGCAACCTGCAACTTTCAGCCGCTGTGTATTTTTCGGGGGGATCTTTTGAAAAAGTTGCAAGGGTAATTATAACAATATAATATGATCTATAGTAGATATGAATTACATTAATCAGACTATTCACTGTTGTTTTTCTTTCTTCAGATATGCAATGCAATGAACATACAAATCCACCAGTACAATACCTTCAGAAGACATTCTCGATGGTTTCTTGAGCCTGCTATCTACCATAAATGGAATAAAGATCAGAAACTTCTTTTTGAGGACTTCAAGAAGAAAGGCAAAATTGCTGTAAGCGGTGATATGAGAGCAGATTCCCCAGGTAACTAAAAAGGTTGTTGTTATTATTCTCATCATGTACAGTAATGCCATAAACTTACACTTGCTTTCTGATGACATTGCACTCTAAATTTTAGGACACCGCACTAAATTTGCGACCTACACATTAATGGATCTTAAAAGCGAAAAGATTGTTGACATGAAACTAGTACAGGTATTCCTTTTACTATGGTTTTGATTAGTGATATATTACACTACATGTACGACATCATAAACTGTTTTTGTAGAGCAATGAGGTGGGTGGGAGCTCCCATATGGAAAAGGAAGGACTGCGCAGATGTCTGGATTTCCTGGAAGCCAATGGTCTAGAGGTGGACTATATTGTTACTGACCGCAATCCTCAAATTCAGAAGTATCTACGGGAAAGGGACATTACTCAGTACTTTGACGTTTGGCATGTCGTAAAAGGTTATTTAAAGTTGTACATGTTTTTGTTGTTGTTCATTCTAATGAGTTAATCATGTGCAATTGTAATTTTACAGGTTTATCCAAAAAGTTGGAAAAGTTGTCAAAAGACAAGGATTGTCAGGTGATGAAAAAGTGGTTGGCAGCCATCGAAAACCACATGTACTGGTCAGCGTCCTCCTCAAAATCTGGACCAGAGAAAGTGGTCAAGTGGACGTCCCTCATAAATCACATTCAGGATGTCCATACTCATGATGACCCACTATTTCCAAAGTGTACTCACCCAGACAGAGTGTCCAGAGAACCAAATATGTGGTTTCACCCTAGTAAATACATTTTCACTGCATAATGAGCACTGTAGTACACATGGTTTTCGGGATTATTACTGATTTATTTACACAGGCACAATGGCGCTGTACAAAGTGAAGAAACTACTCATGAATAAGAGACTGCTTGCAGATGTTGCAAAACTGAGCTCTCGTCACCAAACTTCATCTCTTGAGTCTTTTCACAACATCGTTCTCCGCTTCACACCAAAAATGTCAGACATTAAATATGTGGGGATGATGTGCAGGTAAAGAATTACATCTGATTGACTTTCACATGACTTCGTACTGATATTCTATGCTAATATTATTTCATGCATATTTTACCTGTTTGTATGCCATATTTGCTGTTATGCAGTTTCCTATTTGTATTAAAATATATTTTTCTTTGCAGGCTCTACTTGGCAGGATTGCACCAACATGAAAATGCTAAACTGAAACAAGCAGTTTCAAAAGGGAAAGCTTTATTTAAAGTGTCTTATCCAAAATACAAAAAAGGCCAGCGCACATCCAAACCAATCAAAACCAAAGCCACCTTTGGTAGGGAACATATATTTTTATTACTTGCAGAAATATAGTTAAAAAATAAGAAATTCTGAAAAAGAAAAAATATATAATCTAAAAGTATATATTTTAATCAACTAACTGTTAACTTTATACACATTTTAGGATATGTTGCAGCGCTAATGCGTCTCGTCTTTGATGAGGTCTTCCCTGATCCCGCAAAGTTTGTCGCACAGTTGTAGATGGTCCCTGTGCCAAAAGACCTTTGTGCAGAGTTCAAGAGGGTACGAAAAGAGGACATCATTGCTGCACATGTTTCTTGGTTCAGTCGAGCAGAAGCCGGCGAATCAGCATGCTGAAACCAGCATCAAGTGGTACAAGGAGCTTCTGGTCCCGCTCCTCACACTCAAGCATTGGTGGAGAGATCCAGCTGTTATTTGAGGCTATTTTAAGGCAGCAGCAGAAGCAGGCAGAAAAGGACAAAGAAAATATTGATAATGTCGCCTTTGTCCTGGAAAAAGCACTGCAGGGCTTCGAGCGCTGTGCAACCGCTGCAGAAAGGCAGGTCCGTGCGATGGAAAGCTTTGCTAATCAGCCAGCAAACAGGGTACCGGATCATTTTAGCCCCTCTCCTTCCACACCCCAACCATCTCACCGCTTCAACCCACAATCAAACACCATGTTCCCCCAATCGTATTTTAATTTATAAGGAAGTATTACATACATACAAAAAAATCCATTGTCCAACAATCCATTTAGTTTACAGTTTAGTATTAACAAATAAAAAGTATTAAATGAGTACAATGCAAAATATTGTCTAAATTATAGGCTATTGAATTGTGCAAAATGATGTGTTTGTAGTGTGAATTTAAAATCGTTCGCATTACATTTAACTAAATATTTGTAACATTTTAAAATAATAAAGACGTTTAAAAAAAAAAAAAGGCTCATTCTTATTTTCCATATAAAAAAAATAATACAATGTGATTCTATATCAACTGCTACAACTAAAAATAAAAACAGAACTACAAGCTGGCGGACACATAATGGACAAGCGCAGCCCTGATTTCATGTGCTCCGACATTGGGTGGCTCTTGGTGGTGCTGATCAGAGGTTGACCATCAGGAGCATCTTGGTACGCCGGTGGACGTGGTTGTTTTTCTTTCTCACACATATTGTGCAAGACGCAGCAAGCGGCCACCACCGTTGGCATGAAGGAGTGGTGCACATCAGAACGCTTTGCCAGTATGCGCCACCTCGCCTTAAGGTGCCCAAATGTATGTTCTACCCTAACCCTTATGGCACTGAGGTTCGCGTTGAAAGCCTCTTCCACTCGGGTAAGGTTCGGGCCAGGGTAGCAACGGGTAAGCTGGGTCTCCAGCAACAACAAGGGGCACCTGGACACCATTCACATCCATGTTGTCCTCGGGATGTTGTTCTGGAAATCTGTTGGAAAAACAAAATATTTTATTTTAAAACTAACGAAATGTGACGTTTGCAACGATTTCATAATTTTAAAACAAATATGTCTTTGCCTCAAGTGGAGGAGTTCAAGTATCTCGGGGTCATGTTCACGAGTGAGGGACGGATGGAGCGTGAGATCGATAGACGGATCGGTGCGGCGTCAGCAGTGATGCGGTCGCTGTATCGGACTGTTGTGGTGAAGAGGGAGCTGAGTCTGAGGCAAAGCTCTCGATTTACCGATCGATCTACGTTCCCACCCTCACCTATGGTCATGAGATTTGGGTAATGACCGAAAGGACAAGATCGTGAATACAAGCGTTGAAATGAGTTTCCTTCGCAGGGTGGCTGGGCGCACCCTCCGAGATCGGGTGAGGAGCTCAGTTACCCGAGAGGAGCTCGGACTTGAGTCGCTGCTCCTTCACGTCGAAAGGAGCCAGCTGAGGTGGCTAGGGCATCTGTTCCGGATGCCTCCTGGTCGCCTCCCTCGGGAGGTGCTCCAGGCATGTCCCACTGGGAGGAGGCCTCGTGGAAGGCCCAGGACACGCTGGTGGGACTATGTCTCCGAGCTGGCCTGGTGTCGTCTCGGGGTCCCCCCAGAACAGCTGGAGGAGGTGTGCGTGGATCGGGAAGTCTGGGCATCTCTGCTGAGACTGCTGCCCCCGCGACCCGGCCCCGGATAAAGCGGAAGAAAATGGATGGATGGATATGTACCTACCTGTACATATTTGAAGTTATGAAGGCAGCCGCATCATGCGCACTGCCAGGAGTTCCAACACAAATGTCCCTTATTTGAGAAGCGCCTGGAGGACGATAGATGGCCATCCTTTATGGTTTACATAGTTTCTCACATAGTATCCATTTGAGGGGGGCAGTATTGGGATGTGGGTCCCATCAATTGAGCCATACACTTGTGGGACACCTGTACGTTTCGGTGCGCAATTTCTCTTGACTCCGCAACATCTAGCAGCTTGATGAAATTCTTGAGCATTGTTTGCTGTATGGCCTTGCAAACAGCGTAGACACATCGATGGACAGTGGTCTCCGGTATTCTGCGCAGGAGGCCAACTTGTACAATGTGATAGCAATACGTTTCCTCGTTGGGGCAGGAGGGCGTCCATGCGTTTGTACCGGACCCAAGTATGGCTAGGCCTGCCGCGATAATTACTATATCGAGTTATCGCTCGATAAGTAAAATGAAGGACGATAACATTTTTAATCTCGATAAATGCACGTGCTGCGTGTGCTTAAAATAAATACAGAAGAATGAACGCCATTACAGCGCTGAGTGAGCGGAGCGTCCATCCAACCCGTATCCTCGCATGTATCCAGATAATTTATAGATCAGCTGCTTTGGGAGAGAGGCGGGGTGTAAACAAAGTTACAAAGTTTGCGCTACTACGGAGCTGCTGAACCCGACACTTTCTGTGAACTTTATCGCGGAGCAAGAGGGACTCGTGTGAAAACATTTGGAATTCCAGCCAAAAGAACTCATCATGGAGAGAATAACAACATTAATGTGACTGCAGGTTTGTCCAACTGAGAACGAAACGAAACCACCGCCCAGTCAGAGTATCAAAGCTAATCAGCGCTACTGTTAGCGAGAGGAACCCGAGCGATAGTCCTGAGAACATTACTCAGGGCTTAGGACTATGTTACTGTTCAAAAGACAGAGAAAGCTGCAGCGGTCTGACAGTCAACAAGTTTCCCAAAAAAGCTGCTTCAGTCCGACAGCCGTGTGTACAGGAGGTTATATTTTAAAAGAAAAGGAAAAAGAACACAACATATGGCTACTCTACTTTTGCAGTAATACAGTATTATCTGAATCCATACATTTAATATAGAAGAAGTCACAGAAGTGAGTTTTTGTGAGGAAATATTTAACCAGAATAATACAGATGAAATATCAATATTATAGTTATTGGGATATTTTTAAAGATGATACTGTATATTGACTATTTGTTGTAAATGTTGTGACAGGCCTAGTTCAAACACAGAACCTGGTGAGAGTGTAAGTTATGATAAAGGTTGAGAAGCACAGATGGATACAGTGTCCTAGAATATGTCGACCCTTCTAGTTTGCACTTTGTTTGGTATAAGGTGTTAATATTGAATGTCAGAAGTTCAATACATTTCAATTAAAATAGTTGCTTACAGTTTTCTTTTTATTGCCTACAGTATTTGCATTATACTCAATATTATCGTTTATCGCGATATTTTTTTAGGACGATATATCATCCTAAAAAAAAACTTATCGTGGCAGGCCTAAGTATGGCCCAATGATGTCGCACAGCATGTTAAATGTCGGCTCCATCATTCTAAAGTGTTGCAGCCACAGGTTTGGAGTAAAATTTCTCACCATGACAACTTAAAAAAAACTCTCGTTGCCTCTCCCTTTCCCAAGTGTATGGCGACACTCGGCGCCTCAGCAGGTGCGCAGTCATTGCCTGCATCAAAATATTTCTCTTTGGCGTCTCCTCCTTGCAGCATTCACTTTGGCCAAGGCAAGCTGCGTTGAAAGTAGGTTTACTATTTGTCCCAGGACAATTGCTGTGCATTGCTGCCCGGTCTCCATCTTTGGCTTTGGTTGCTATAGTTACAACAGTGCCGTTATTCGCTAGAAGGCTTGATGGAAACACGTAAAATTCGCATCTGTTATACGCTTTGCTTTTGCGCATTTTTAAAAGATTAGCATTTTCCCTGATGGAAACGTGATTAGTAACGGCTACAATTGTATTTTGTCCATAATTTGCAGACATTGCTAGTCTCACGATCAGTAGTTACATCATTTTCAAAGTAATGCTAGTTCCAAAGGGGTCAAAAGTACACATGGCACAAGCATAGAGAACTAGGAAACGTGATTAATAACCATACATACTGGTTTATTATGAAAGTGGTGCCAAAAGGGATGAATGTGTAATTTTGTGCCACTGTTACTTCTATTATGACTTTTTGAGGAATTTTACATGGAAATTATACAAAAGCTACCTTTTATTTCCTGGAAGCATACCTTCTCCTCGTCTGTGAGCATTGTTTGGCAATGTCCACAAGTGCACCTACGAATGTGAGCAACCGATGAAGAGCTACGAAATACTTCACCATAAAACTATAGCCCGTGCAGCTTCGCTTATTTACTCTTCAGAAACGTCTTGTAAACGCCTTCGAGGTCTCTGTGGTACTACGTGCACCTCAAATTCAGGGCCAGACTCTGGATCGAGAACGCAAGGGAGGCTCCACAGGGCCAGCTTGTACACTGACGTCATAAAATGGGCGGCAGCAACTCGGGAAGAGGTGGAGTTAACTGAATCCAAGCATTGTCGTCCTGGTTTGAAAAAATACCCCAGAAAATGCTTACAGTATATATTTATTTTATTATTTTTGTTGTTGTCACGGCGACGTGAAAATGGGAAGCAGCCTCCGTCTCTCCCAGTACAACTGAACTGTTTGCCTTTTTATGCAGACTGCATTTGTGGTTTCTGTTTCCCACATGGTTTTACTGGATACTCTTGTACATCATTGTTGTGTTTTTATGGAGGTTTGGTGGATTTGTTTACTTTGAAAGTCCAAAATGATCCTGAAGAAAGCCGCTTTTTAAAGGTAAACAAAAGCTAGCTTATCAGCTAAATCCATTTGAAACCCACACATTTCTTCTTCCAAGACATTGAAGACGCACCGAAAGCCTCCCACACCTGCAGAACAGTGGCGGCGTCCCAAGAGGAGCTACAGGAAACAAGGAAGGGACAAACGAGGAGATGGTGAAAGACTGTTGTGGAGCGGAGGGAGCTGCAGGAGGAAGACGAAGGAGGAGGAGGAGCTGACCAGTGCTGGACACCACACTCTGAAACGGGGACAAACCCAGGAGGCGCTGCACCGTTTCAGAGGATCACAGGAGACAGAGGGCAGCCAGGTTTCTTCCAGGTGCTACAGTTTCTCCGTCCTCCAAAATCCTGCTGGTCAGGTTGACACACAGTGGCAGCGCGGCTCAGCCGCAGCAGCTCAGGACTAACACCTGAACACTATTTCGTTGTAAGCTTGTACAATGACAATAAATATCTTACTTACTTATAGTTTACTTTGGAATGGCTAAAATAGAATGATATAGTCCCTTTAAAGATTTACTCACAGAGGCACATGTTACAGACTTTTACATTACATTACAGACATTTTAAAGCTGCCCTCAGCTACTCAATTTTTCCGGACCGGACGGTGGCATTCCCACATTGTATCAATAGATACCAGCACCTTCGAAACAGTGACCACTGACCACCTAACTTTGTTCCACACAAGCAGAGACAAGTTCTGCACCTCTTCCGCCTCACCCCAACACACCCCTCACCATGTGTAAACAAACATGTGCAGAAATTGCAAATGTTGAAGCAGCAGACGCAGCAACAGTTAGCGGTTAACAGTCAGAGTTTAGCATTAGCGGCTAACAGGTGTGGAGTGTCTACAGCCTTCAGTTTAGCAGTAAGTGATGATGACACACGAGCACTCTGTTTTTAGGTGAACACATAGGGACTTTCCGAAACTGTTCCCTCCTCCTTTTCTCCCTTCCCCTACACACTTCCACTCAGGCCTCCAGTGAGGGCACCTTCAGAGGTTCACAGAGAAAATGTTAGTTGTAACTTTCAGATGCACTCTTCCTTGCTCCCGTGGACTGCACAGCCCACTGATCCTGCGACTGATCATACTTTTAAATGAAAACAATGTTCCTGTATGAGTTTACAAAGTAATTCAGATTCAAAAATCTCATATTTACATTATATAATTTAGCTTCTTCAAACTAAAAATGAGGTATTTTCCTCTCAAAATAAAATCATATCCGGTCTCATTGCCGCTTTGTTTTTCATTCATAAATGTCGGAGGTATTATGAACATTTAGGTGCTCCTAAACAAACACAGAACTGAGGTTGTTTGGTGCGTGTTGCTCATGGGACTGCTCTCCGAGCGTGTTGAGTGCAGCATCGATGTTGACTCACTGTGAAGGAGCAGATCACACTTCCCCTCACTGATTTTTGCACCACGGTGCATTGTTACACACATACTAAATACCTTATTTATGCTGATAAATGTGTGTTGCTCACAAGATTACTGAGCTTTCCACATCTCATTGAATCCATCATCAGAGCAGCATGTGCAGGGGGAGGGGGACAGAGCAGGGTGCACTACTGAAAAAAATCAAAAAGACATAGTTAAGGGCGGCTTTAAGGTTAGGAGTAGGGTTTAACAATGATACAGTATATATTTCAAAACTCAAACTACATGTGGCACGTTGGTGCAGCAGTTAGTGCTCGTGCTCCACAGCTAGACGGTCCCAGGTTCGATTCCCATTTCTGTGTGGAGTTTGAATGTTCTTTCCGTGTCTGCGTAGGTTTCCTCCGGGTACTCCGGTTTCCCCTATCACTAAAAACATGTACAATAGAAAAAGAGATTCTTAATCTCAATGAGACTTTCCTGGTTAAATAAAGGGGAAGCTTTTGTAACTGCGTTCAGAAAACAATAATTGATTATTAAAATAGTTCCACCAGCCGATATACATGATTGGGTTAATGAGAACGAGATCATTTGTGTGCATAAAGGTGAAGCGTTTGGTGTAATGAAAGTACCTTTCTGTCCCATAGTTCCCTGATGTTGTGTTGTATTCCCCTTTGCAGCTGGTGCTGCTCAGCCTGTGTATGCTCCACCTGCTGCGTGGCTTGGGCTTCAGGGCATTCTCCATGGCTTCAGAGGTGTACTCGCCGGGCACGCACTCGGCCGCCTTCATCACCTGCCCCAACCACACGGTGGCGCTGGAGCTGGCACGGTCAGGCTCTGGCAGTCTGCAGCACGACCCGGGTGTGAACATAATTTCAACATGTGCTCCTTCTCCACAGAGGCATCGTCCAGAGGAAACTGGCTGCCTGCGTCAACATCGTTCCAGCCATCAAATCAGTGTAAGGAAGAGCAATCCAATCCAAGTCACAACCGGTGAATTCATTCATTCATCTCTTTTACACCTCCTTTTTAAAGTGTTTTTAAAGCCTTCTTTGATAGACAAATTTCCCTCTGGGACAATCAAGTTGAGTTGTGACCATGCCGCCTTTGCTCTGCCTGATCCGCTAAGCTAAGAAGCTAAGCAGTGAAGGGCCTAGCTGGTACTTGGATGGAGACCGTTTGGAAACACCAGGAAGCCTGGGTGAATGGAGTGAGTGAGTGAGTGGTTGGTGGTGGTCTCTGACGGTGCAGACTGGCTGCCTCGCTTACTATCACTCAGTATGGAGTGAATGAATATTACACAAAATTGTAAACCGACTTTGAGCATCTGGAAAAGTGCTATATAAGACTGATGTATTATTATTGTTATTGAGTTATAATTAGGGCATAGACGACCAAGCCGTCCGCCTAGGGCACCATCTGCTGGAGAGGGCGCCGATTTGCGCCCTAATTTTTGAACCCAATACCCGGTTTTCGGACACAACTTTGAAACAGAAAGTGATAGAGACTTGTGGTCTTTTGTGTTGGAAACTAGAGATTTCAAGGTTTCTTTGTTCCTTGGGGAGCCCTGTAACATCGCAATGAAAATCTGTAAATTCACTTCCAAAGTGGAGGATGTGCCCCTCCAATATAACTGTTGAGTGTTTCATGATGATGCACATGTTCAGGTTTTTTTTTATTTTTATGAATATCCATCCATCCATTTTCTTCCACTTGTCCGTTTACGGGTCGCATTGCACCAGCCCCTATGGCTCCTCCTGCAGGTGGTGGGTCCACAGAAGGACGGCCTCATGGTTCTAACTGGCCTGTTGGTCTCTCATAAGGGGCTTCTGAATAGATGACCATAATAAAATATATTATGGTATATATGTACTACTGCGGCACGGTAGTACAGCGGTTAGCGCTGGTGCTTCACAGCTAGAAGGTCTGGGGTTCGATTCCCACTTGGGACGGGGCCTTTCTGTGTGGAGTTTGCATGTTCTCCCCGTGTCTGCGTATGTTTCCCCCGGGTCTTCCGGTTTCCCCTATAACTAAAGACATGTACAATAGGCCATGAGAGTGTGCTTGAGAGTGCGCATGCTATTTGGGTCAAGAAACAAGCAGAAATATAAATTAAAGAATAAAATACATTTAAAAAAATAACTTTTTCTTTTCTTGTCTTGGGCGCCAAATTGGCTAGGTCCTGGTCTCTGGTAATAATATTCATGAAGTACTAATTAAGGCTGGCTACCATTTAACAATACCAGTATGCAATCGAAGGGAGGTATTACTGGTATCGAAAAAATAAAAGTATTGGGGGTGGGCGCTCATAAGCTTTTTGCTTCAGCCCACTCCTTTTGAGCAGAATGTATACTGCTCAAATAAACTAAACTAAAACTAAAGTATCAAAAGCAGGTATTAAAAAAATACAGTTTTGATGCTGTTGGTCCAGGGACAGCATTAAAGGAAGTGATTTGTTTGTTTGTTTACTTTATTGTCCCAGTAGGGAAATATGTCATCTGCATTTAACCCATCCTTCGATGCCGCTGGGGCATCCCGTAAGGAGCGGTGGTCGACAGCAGTGCCGCTCGGGGACCCATCTCCATGATGTGGATGGGAGGATTCACCCATTGCACATGTTTTTAGTGGTAGGGGAAACCAGAGTACCCGGAGGAAACCTACGCAGACACGGGGAGAACATGCAAACTCCACACAGAAAGGCCCCGTCCTGGTGAATTTTTGCTGAATTTATCCCTTTTTTCCACAATTTCTCCCAATTTTGCCCTCATTTTTGTTGACATTGGAGATGAGCCCAATATTGTATATTTAATAATAATAATAATGCATTGGTTTTATATAGCGCTTTTCTGGACACTCATTTTAAGATCTTCCACACATTATTATTTTTCTGGTTCAAGACGACAAATATTATAGTATTAGTATAGGTATTAGTATAGGTTTTGTTCAGGTATCTAAAACTAAGTATTATGAAAGGTACTGTTATTGAAAGAAATGTAACGGTACCCAGCCCTAGTACTAATGAACAGCTTGAGTCAGATACATACAGAAAAAATACTGAAAATGAATTTAAGTTGAATAAATTGGTTCTCAATAAAGTTTCAACAGCTGCAGTTTTGAAGTCGGTTTGAGATTTCGGGGTTTTTGAAGACTTTTTATTCTCTGGATGCAGACAGCTCCAGTATCTGAGTAAATGTGTCTGGATTGAAACTCCTAAATCCTAAAGTGTGGGCAGTATATTTATATATATTTGCACCAGACAAGTCTAGAGATGCACTTTGATATTAACGCAATGATATTAACTGATACTAAGAGACTTTCTTAAAAGTTCCTGCTGTAAGAGCCAAAACGGATACAAATCCGATACAAATATCGGTATCAGATATTTGTAGCCAATACCTGATATTGTATATATTTTCCAGTATAGGCTCGGTAGGAGCCATTCATGATTTGTCGCTGTTGTTTCACCCCTCTCTACCCGGGCCAGTGGGCCTGTATAAGGCATGCTCAGATGTAAAGAGGTGCCGCCTAATGGGGACAATTCTTCTTGACCATGTCACATGTGGATGTGGATATTGGTTTGTTCAGCCAAATAAATATGTTTATAAGTGGAACCCGTGTCTGGCAACCTTTGATTTGAGCAGCCACAGTGTCAGTATGCTTGGTGTATACTGCCACTACTAGGGATGGGACGAAATATCGTTTGGCGAAATATCGCGATACAAAACGTGACGAAATGCATCGAGTTAAAAAAAAATGGATCGCGAAATAAAAAAAAATAACATTTTTATTTTTTTATTTTTATTTTTTAAATGTAAAGCAGGGGTGGCCAACACGCGGCTCTCGAGCCGCATGGTAGCCTACATATTCCCCATAAACTGTAACAGTCTTTAAGAATCTTGACCAAAAATCCAACCATAGTTCATGTGTTCCCATCTCTACACGCATGAATGTCCGTATCTCCCTCCTTTTCGAGGCGGCGCGTAAAAGGCGCCCGTGCAGCAGCCTCACTCAAAGCGCGATGTAGGTTAAACAACAGTCAGGCAGATTGGGCACTGGGATCAGCTTCTGTGCATTTCAAGTTTCTGATTAGCCTACTCTTTATTTGATGAAAATTGGCCTCATATTCACAGAAAAAGATTAAAATTAGGAAATGGAAAAAAGCGGAGCTCTAATGAAGCATATGATGCAAAGCGCGACATCGTAACGCGGAAATACGCAAAGTCATTGTCTTTTCTGTCACATGTGCTGCAACTGTAACAAATGCAACATAAAACATAATCTCAGACGTCCTCCAGAGGCTCCTGATTAAAGTTTATAAACTTTGTGCAGCCTAAAGTTCGTTCTCTGCGCAGTCCAGTCAGGACCAGGCTGCGGGCACTGCGCGCACAGGCCAAGGGCGAACCAGAGGAGGGGGCTCAGTGGGCAGGGCCCCTCACACTAACACACTCCAGCATTAAAAATCAAAAAATATAATTCTATCCCAGTCAGAGCAGAACAGCACAAAATGTCAGTTTATTTAATATACATTTATTTCAATCTTGGTGAGGAGTAAAACTATTACATCTAATACAATTATTAAAACAAAAGAAAAAGGCCAGGCATAAAGTTATACTTTATTGTGATTAAATATAACGGTCACATTATATTTAATCACAATAAACTACCACCCCTGGATCTCGCGAATGATCGGTGCCTTTGTGGCTCTTCACAGGATCAAGGTTGAACATTTCGGTTCTTGGTCTCCGACTAGTTGGCCACCCCTGATGTAAAGCGTCTTTGAGTGTCCAAAAAGCGCTATACAAGTTCGATGTATTATTATTATTATTATTATTAAATGAAAAAAATATATATATATCCGGGGAATGGTGCAGTGCGTCGTCAAGTCACAGGAATGATCTGTTAGTTTTTTTGAAGAAGAACCAGTCCTGAGATACATTAACCTCGGGTTAGAGCAGCACTAAGGGAGTGTTCTTGTTGTGTTTGGCCTGTTTGGCCTTGTGTTTCCCTGTGTTCAACTGAAACAAAAATAAAATAAACAAGTTGTTATTATACAGTAATATTTTTTTCTTTTTTGATATCGTATCGTGACGTATCGTATCGTGACTCTGACATATCGAGGTGCATCGTATCGTGAGTTTAAGTGGATCGTCCCATCCCTAGCCACTACAGGCTCCAATATCTGAGGCCAGTATCAGATTGGTGCATTCCTATGTGTGACCAAATTGGTTCTTAGTCTCCGTAGTTGTGTGCAGCAGGGTTAGCAGGTCTCAGCAAACCCCGAACCCGCCCAAAAATATAATGAAAAAACATCAAATCTTTACACTGCGGCATGGTTTACAGAGCCCGTGTGTTTCTTCTGATGATGCTGAACCGCCCCTTTCTCCCAGTTTCAGTAAAAAAAGCAGCGTTGAGGGCTTTGGATTTCAGATTCAAAATAGTCATTTTTGTTAAGAAATAAGCCATAGCCTGTTTTACACAGAACAGCCCGGCCAAAACTTGTAGACGGCTTTATTTCACCTATGGCAAGACTTAAGAAGCCGGCTAATGCGGCTGTTTAACTGCCGACCTGGCAACCCTTGTCCAAAGAAGGATAACTAGTTAAGAGCTCGACAAACGTGTTCGGAAGTCTTTTCGTGTTTTAGCTGTTCAGTCAGACTTCTCTCAAATGTTCAATCTTAATAGAGTTTAAAAGGCACCACTTCAAGCTGTTTTTTTTGTCTTTCTTTTTTTATGCAGATACGAATGGCAAGGGAAGATCGAGGAAGATGACGAAATGTTGTTGGTGAGTCGACTCAATCCTCTTTAGCTCGGGGTTCACACACGAGCCCCCACTCTTCCTCCAAGTTATCACATGTATTTTTCTCCGAGCGGCCCAGGAATGACAGATTTATGATTTTAAACCCGTAGGACTGTAATAATCGGAACAAATGTGCACACAGATAGTTGGCATCGTTCTGTTTTCTTTAAAAACATTTAAGGGAGGCTTGGATAATCCTGATGAACTCCGTTAACTCTCTCCGATGCTAAGAACTTACTTTGAAGCTAACATGTGTTCCTCCTCTTTTAGATGATAAAAACCAGAAGCTCCAAGATTTCCTCACTGGCAGAGTTTGTCCGGTAAGCTCCACCTCATTCCTAAAGTACCTCACGTTTCCAAATGAGAACGGTTTACTCAACACATTTTCCTCAGGTTATCCCTGGTTACACACATACACAGGACAGTTTTGATGTGCTGTGGCTGTAACCTCCTTAGTGCTGGTTTTAGTGCTGCAAAAAGTCTAATCCCCGGCTCACATTAACTACGGTCCGGGTTCGGTCCTGATCCGGTCCGGGTTTGCCCCAAACTACCACTCACATTGAGTCCAGCTCCGGCTCCAGACGCTCCGCCAGGCACAGAAACGGCCCTCGCGAGAACAAAAGTGCACGTGAGTTTCCCTCTAGGTGTGAGGTCACGTCATAAGTCGTCCCATATATATATATATATATATATATATATATATATATATATATATATATATGGGTAGTTTTTGTAACAAAAGCCGTATTTGCCAGAACGACGACTCTCTCAGTGAAGTGGATGCTTTAAACACACTAGTTCCCCCGTGTCACTGGTAATGGACACACGTTTACATTTACGACGTTACACGCGTGTACAGGTCGTAAATGAGACCAGATAAGTAGTAAGCGAACAGATTTTATTTTGAAATACACCGGATCTTCCTCTCCCACAAGACCTGACTTCCTGTTTGGCGCGTGTTTTTCGTCAGCTTGATCCGTTGGGGCTCCGGTATCCGGCAAACATAGACTTCTTGCGGATTCTTTCCGTTGCCGCCGGATGGCCTCGGTAGCCGGAGCCGGACCTCGCGGAGCGGCGTGGCTACATTGGTTTTAATGACTTTCTAAGTTGGCGGACGCCGTACCGGACCTTAACCGGATTCAGTGTGAGCCGGGCGTAAGTCATGCGCCTCATGGAATCCACTTAGCACAAAAACACTGACCCGAGACAGAAAAATTTATGTTATTTTCAAATTCTGCGTTGTAAAAGTATTCTCAATCAGTTAAACATTTTTAGACACTTCACTAAAAATATTTTTCTTCAGTAACCCAGTGTGATTAACATTGAAGTCTAAAATATAGACTTCAATGGTCTAGTCCAGGTTCTAGCCGTTAAATGTCGTTTTAGAAAAGAAATGAATGGTATAGTTCTTTTATTGATAACTCTTATTTGGTTATCATATTTTGGCCATATATGTTTTCATTTTTAGCTAGCTGTAAGTTGTCACAGATAATGTCACAGATATATGCATTTGAAGGTAGAGGAGCAATGAATGTTGGAAACGAGCACCTTTTGTCTGGTTCAACTCTATAAAGGTGGTACCTTAGTCAAACTTTTTTATTCAAACAAGTTTACATGACAAGCAAACCGACTAAACCTAACCCAACTCCAACTAGTATTTTCAGAGTGAATGCTGTTTCGAGAATCGAGTCACAATATTTGTCACTGGCCTAATTGAGGCTCAGATGTGGCCTATTACTGCAGTTTTTATAAATGGACTCAATATTTGTTGACTAGGTTCAGGAAACGGGACCACGCCGCAACCAATCACACTTTGCATGCCAACCACACATGCTTTCACCTAACCACGCCTCTAATTACCCATGAGCCTTTCCTTTTACCAAGCTATGCCTCGTCATTTCTGTTTATTTGAAACTGTCGACCCCGCCGTTCACTTCTGACTGGCTAATTCCACTCTGCGCAGGAGTTAAACAGATCAGCTAGTTCCTTCAGCCCTTACAAGCCTCTGCTCAAGTGCATTACGCTACTCCTGCCATCTTTGCACGACCCTCTGTTCCTTACTTGAGCATTTCCGCAAGGTTCTACGCCCGTCTGGTATATCCCTTTCCCACTACTCCGTCCACTTCCTCTGCAGCCAGGACAGGCCTTTCTGACCATATATTATTATTATTATTGTTATTTGACTTTATTCCGGACCCTTGGTCTTTGGTCTGCCAGGGTTTATTCCGCCATAACATCACGATCTACGTCAAGCACATTCAGTCTTGTGTTCTTAATTTCTTCATTCTGGGGGTCCCGAAGAGGTGGGCTCATCTGACATGGAGCCCCCACCCACAGTCTGGCCTAGTTTCACTCTACAGTCCACACTATAACCTATAACTATATAACATTTTAATTGCACTTTGTTGTGGCGTGGTCCTTGCTAGTGAAATGCTGTCCACTGAAAAGAGCAGCACAGAGGCTCTTTTGAGAGCCTCTGTGCAGCTCTTGAGATGGTGGCTGCCTACTAGGGCCCGACTGATATATCGGCCAGCATATATATCGTGTCAATATTTAGGTATTTTCAATATCGGCTATTGGCCAATATCAGTTGATAAAATGCTGATATCTCCAGAACTGAAAGTGATGGAGATTTTTTTGCTTTGAAAAGTTCTCAGTCAGGGCTTTAAAATGAGCCCTCCCACAACCCTCTCAGCCTCAGGGGAGCGGAGAAACATAGCAATGAAAATCGGTCACAAGTGTGTACACCTATTGCATAATATTATATTTTGCTTATAATATCAGAACCATAAGAATTAGAAACTTACCGTTTTTGTTGTGGAACTTACTTATGTTTGTCTTTCTGAAGAACCTACTAAACATGATTATACAGCGCCCCCAGCTGTCACAGTTCAACACTGACACATTTAGAAGCATCACAGGATAATAGATGAGACATTCATTAAATTATCAGCAGTGTATATAATTGATCAGTTGACCTCTATTAGATATATTTCTATGATTGAAACCTTTACTATTATAATACATGTTTAACTATAGGCTAGTTGAGAGATTTAAAAAAGTTGCATCTATTTAAATGACTATAAATATCGGCCTATATATCAGCCAACCCCTTCATATTCGTATCGGACCCCAAAAAAATCCATATCGGTCGGGGCCTAATGCCCGTCACTCGACTATCGGATGCATGTTCAATGTCATTACTCGTCTCATTGTGTTAGGACCAAATTTCATAAACTTTTTTCACAATGTTCATCGTCCTTGGAATGAAGCAGGATCCATAGAAGAGGTTTTGGGACAAAATGGGGCCATGTTGGAAGACAAGATGATGAACTTGTTTTAGAGTGTGTTAAATGTAAGAAAGTCATTTGTTAATCAGGTGTTTGATCTTCCCTTCCCGTCTGTCCCTCAGAGCTGCTGAAGCTCCAGGGGAAGTCACTGATTCATAAATATTAATATCTACTCCTTTTACAGAAGTCCTTACTTTACTACTGTATCTGTACCTTTATCGTCTCATTAGTATGTATAATATTGTGATGAATGATGTGTGTCTTCAGCGGGAACCATCCGTACGAGGTGGCGGAGGTCATCAGTCTGCCCATCGAGCAGGGCAACCCCCCGTACCTCAAGTGGATCGGAGAGGTGGTCCCGGAGTAGACTTCTCCTTCTTCTGTAGAATCCTGCTCCTGATGAAACGAGGGCTGGACCACTGCGGGAAAAAGTGACCCCGAACCCGGCCTTTTGCCCTGAACAACACTGGCTCAGGACATTTTGACATGTTGCTAAATCCTTTGTGTCGGATCCTCTATGATGTGTTGGTGACAGTTCATGAACGCTCTATTTAGGCACTTCGAAGAAACTCCAATAAATATGAGAGAAAAATGGGTCATTTTCAGATTGTCGCAAAAAGTTCAAAAATCAGTTAAATCTAAAACCTTTTTTTTTGTAACCCACCAAAATGATGGTCTAAAACATGTGCAGCTACTGATTTGGCTGAAATTGACCCAATTTATTTGCTAAATAGTTTCCCGTTTTGTCCCATTCTCTTTGCTCTGTTTGAATAAATGTTTGCAGATCTTAAGAAATGAAATCTGTGCTGATATTAAAATGTGCCATTTGAAATGTTTAAATCAACAGGAAAAATACAATATTTGACTTCTCCATTACACGTCCAGTTCTTATTTGGCAGGTGTCATTAAGTTGAAGGTCACTTGGTGAAGGCCTGATTTTCTTCAACAAAAGACTAGGGGCCAAAGCTCCTTATCGTAGCATCCTTGCATTGAGGCATTTGGGTACGTTCAGCAGGTAACAAGTGTTTGATCCGTGATGTGTGTAGGAATCTCAAAAGCATCTTGGGTTCTTTGCTGACGTAGCGTTTACCCCAGTGTTAGCCCCGTCACAGGCAGATTGTTGGCCAGGGCAGGAAGGGACTCCACAGCTACAGAGGTCTCCAGACACTGCAGGCTGTTCCTTATGAGTAACTTAGAAATCTGTTTGCTCTGTCGTGTTCAGCTTAAACATCGGTCGCCTTCATGTTCTAGAATTCCATTTCAGTCGGAGCAGGTGCCAATAAAACAAATGTTTTCCCTGATCATTATTTGACAGTGATTGGATTCACAAACAAGACACATTATTCTTATTCTACTGACCAACACCATGCTCATGTTTTTGAATATTGTGTCCTTTTGGATGCCTTCATGAGGAAATAATTAGACCATAGTTTATATGAGCTGGAAGATAGGACTTTAAACTTTGTGGGCCAGATCTCGTGCTGGTACACGGGGTGCGCAGGCCTCTAGGGAACTGAGATGTTCCGAGTGGCGGAGCTATTGCCTTTGCACCTTCGCCACTTGTGAGAGGGCGTAGCAAGGGGAGGTGACTGCTCTGCTGGAGCGCCATTGACATTCATTTCCTTGTTTACATCACGCTGCCCTGTGTTCTACCTTAATTTTTATAGAAAGAAGACTGATAAGACTGATAAGTATAAATACCATCCACTTCAGGAAATGTTTGTAGAGCTTTAAACCAGAGTTTCCCGAACGTTTCAGGCCGGGTCCCCAACTGTAAAACAGAATTATTCATATAGATGGTATCAAGCTAAAAAAAAAACACTGGTTTAGTGATATACTTTTCCATTTGACTTCCACTCACAGATCTGTGCTGTTTTTAATTGGCTCGTTGGTGATTCCGCGGTGGACAGTGAGTTCCCGGTAATTGATCCTTACTGTGTGGTAAGTCAGCGGAGGAGACGCCTGTGTTTCAAAAGGTTGGACAGTTTGTCTTTAAGCTAAAGGCTAACATGGAATTAAAGATCTACTACAAATAAATATCGATATGTAATCAAAACTATAGTCAAGGCGGTTGTTTTGTTTTAATGTAGATTAGTTCAACATTTGTGGCACTATTTCAAATTTTCTGATGCGTGAAATGAACGTTAGCCTACACACAACAAACACAACAATTAGACAACAACACAACACTCTCCAAAAATGATGGAGAGTGCTGTACTACAGTGAGCTGTTTACACACAGCAAATGATAATCTACCAGGAATTCACTACATAGCCACATTGTGCAACAATTCTATCATATACACATGGACATGGCAAACGTTTTTTCCATTCTGAGATAATGTTCTTACCTTAGCTTCGATGAGTTGATACGTACCTGTCTGGTCTTTGTGCGTGCGCTCATTCACGCAAATGTTGTTAGCATTTAGCCTCTACCGTTAAAGGTTTAGCTCCAAACTGCGGTGAATTGCTCAAATAAACTAAACTAAACAAACATTAAACAAGTTCGAAGCTACCAAACTCTTCCACGTTTCCCCTATTTAAATAAAGTTATGTGAAAAGTTACACCATCCAAGTCTAGTCACACAAAATTAAACATGTCGATTTTCTAAGCGGATAAAAAGGGGAACTATATTGACGTAATAACACCTGGAGTACGATATTACTGCGCAGACGTCGAATTACTGCATGTGTCCATGGTCTCCCGAGCATGGGCGTCAGACTGGGGGGTAAAGGGTACTGAGGACCCAGGATCCAGGACCCAGAGCAGGGTAAGGGCCCTCAAAAGTGCTGCAAAACGTGTTCTGTATTCTACTCTCTACATTTCCTCATAATTGATAAAAG
Organism: Proterorhinus semilunaris; assembly: GCA_021464625.1. NCBI lineage: Eukaryota > Metazoa > Chordata > Actinopteri > Gobiiformes > Gobiidae > Proterorhinus > Proterorhinus semilunaris. The sequence continues at coordinate 41,747,590 of CM038349.1, read as the reverse complement.
AATTGAACAAAACAGGGCTGAAATACAATGGTTGCTAGACAGAAATTTGCACAAACAATAATAATGCATTATATCTCAGGGCCCTGACACCCCCACTTCAGCCCACTCACCGGTGTTCAGCACCACGCGCTTCAACTCAACAGTGACTTTGATGAGGTGGCTCTGCAATGCAATGACACTAAGCACAGAATCCCGTGTCCCTGGTGCAGCTCCTGTTTAATGTGGTATGCTAATAATCATTATGTTCTATCTAAAACTAGCTATTTCAATTGGCCCAATGAAAGTAGAATATTCCACCACCAATTTAAATATCTATATCACTACAGGATAAAAGGTTATTCCATTTCTGTAACGGGAGCCAAATCAGATGAAATTTCAAGTCAAACATTGAATACACAACAAACAAACAAACCATGAACTAAGTATCCAGGACAAATCTGTATTGAATCTGTGTTTTTAGGCCTGTTAGGGTATATATAATAAAGTAATAATAGAAAATAAATTAACTGCACTGTCAAACTATGTGGTTAAAAAAACAAATATTAAATGTGAATTAACTGGGGGGGAGAATCCACCAAGATAGTTTGTACCCAGGGCCCAGAATTTGGTGCTACGCTCCTGATCCCGACCCCCACTTTGGGAACCACTGCTCTAACCTCAGGAATAAGTCCATTTCCTTTTGACTTGTCGTTCAGCCTCAAAAATACCCAAAAGAAAGAGACTTTAGTTCCGAATGTTACGTCAACATTTAATAAATATTTCTGCATATTCACGTATACAATAAGTCTCTGAACCACAACTGCGCACAGTTTCACAACAGAAAAAGAGCTGCTTAGTCCTCAAAGTGGAAAAGTTGAGCTCACGGTCAGAACTACGTATGCATTTTCATTTTGGCAAAAGAAAGACAAAACGAACCGGCAGACTTGAGCGCCGTACATTACACGCTGCACTCCAGTGCCCCGTCAGCCTGGGAGGGGAAGCACGCCGCCTGGATCTACTTCACTACCTTCAGATACACCATTTACCCTGTGAGGTCAGCGTCATATTTGTCATATAAAGATTAATGTTTGAAATCCTGAATCCACCACATCCGATCCAGCAAGGAATTATAATCTTGTTTTAGACTGATTCCAGTGAACAAAAATATGATCAGGGTCTGATGTGGAGTTCTCTCAGGATAATGACGTTTTTCTCCACTGACCGAAACAAACAAGGTCCGATTATTGACCTAAATATGAGAAAAAGTGTATTGAAAGTTTTCTGCAGTTTCGGTCGATCCAGGCGGCCGCTTTTCTTTTTTCACAACATTTGAATTTCACCGTCAGTCCCATCACAAAATCAGTTTAGTTTATACTTTGAAGATATTAACAAAAATAAATAACAGGCAACGATATAAAAATACAAAACTAATGTCAAAAAAATAAAGCTATATTTGCTTCTGGACACGAGAGAAGTCAAAATACAGACCAAACAAGCAAACACACAATGCAGCTGTAAGATTTCATAAAATGGGTGGGAGGATATGATGAAGACTGTTTAAATGTTCTTAAAGTGATAGTCTGTAAGTTTGAAAGTTCTTAAAGTGATCGTCTGTAAGTTTGAAAGTTCTTAAAGTGATAGTTTGTAAGTTTGAAAGTTCTTAAAGTGATCATCTGTAAGTTTGAATCTTCTTAACGTGATCGTCTGTAAGTTTGAATCTTCTTAACGTGATAGTCTGTAAGTTTGAATGTTCTTAAAGTGATCGTCTGTAAGTTTGAATGTTCTTAAAGTGATCGTCTGTAAGTTTGAATCTTCTTAACGTGATAGTCTGTAAGTTTGAATGTTCTTAAAGTGATCGTCTGTAAGTTTGAATGTTCTTAAAGTGATCGTCTGTAAGTTTGAATCTTCTTAACGTGATAGTCTGTAAGTTTGAATGTTCTTAAAGTGATAGTCTGTAAGTTTGAATGTTCTTAAAGTGATCGTCTGTAAGTTTAAATGGTTTTCAAATGTAATGTATGTTGTATAATTGACTGGCTGGGCCTGAAATCTGATTTAAATTTGTAATATTAAATAATAATAAAAAATTCTAAAGTCCTCCCTTTGCCGATCTCAGACACTAATCAGAATCCCGGGGCTGTCACTTTGACTAATGAGACGAGCTTTTCCTGTCAGGCCCAATCACGAGAGGAGGAATTATTTACTTTTGAAAGTTTGTCCTCGCTCGCCTCCATTTTGCAAACTAAGAGTGGCTTTCTGGTCCAGTCAGGAGCGGGGGGTGTGGGACTTGATTGTTCACTCTCAAATTTCACTCTTACTCTCCCCTCACTTTGCAATCTTACAGACTATCACTTTAAACAGATGTGGCATCGAAAGAGGGAGCGTTCTATAATCCAAAAAGATAGAAATGGCTCTTATGTACAGGATGGGTCCACGACATCACAAGCTCATGGGGAAATGTGTTTATGTTTTCTATGCATTTAAAGTTCTAAAATTGGAAATGCAAAGGATCAGGTGACCAAAAGTCCCAATAACTCCTTTTAAAATCAATACAGTAGTAACAGAAGTCTGTTATTTACAATGACATGCATTAACGGGGCATTAACAGTAATTACGACACAGAGAGGAAGTGGGAGAACCCAGTCCTACTGTGAACCTCTCTGTCTGTCTGTCTGTGAACCAGCAGCTGATGCAAAGACACAAACGTCCGAGGGCAGAGGGTCAGAGCAGAGTAAAGGACTGTCCCTTTAAACAGAACATAACGCTGGTTCCTTATTTCCGACCATTCTGATTGTAGCGACACCAGCACAAATAAATCCATCTTTAAAGATAACAACGAGTTACTGACACCACGTGGAATGACATAACCTTCATACGTCTGTTTGACTTGAAGCTACCTGTAACTAAAGCCTAAACAAAAAGTATAGTTAAGTCAGGCTGAATACTATTAACCTGATACTTGCACCCATGATCAGGGGCTTAGGGTTATGGTTAAAGGGTGTGTTTCACTCACACATAGTTTTAGAAACTAGAAGGTCTTGGCTTTCAAAAGGAATCACACTAGCATAAAGGATGTAAGCTCTCCTGTCAATACACTTTGAGGTTTGGATATGAATATTGGAGAAAATGACTAACCGGTTAATGAAAATTAGTTTGGATTATGTTGTGTTTTTAACTTTTATAATGCACCCTGTTAGCATGAGCTAACAGTTACCATGGGTACAATATACATTTTTAAAACTGGTTATTTTACATATTATTTATATGTAAATTAAAATAATCAATGTGAAATAGATATATAAACAAAGTTTAAAATGAATACTTTCATGACAAACCTAACCTAGAATGATAAGGACGGCTCAGTCCAACACTCTGCTGTTGTGGAGCGTTTTGTGTTTATAATCACTGCTGCACTAGTATACTGCATTAGTAGTTATACTTTTAACCCGATATCGATACTTAAAAAGTAGCTGTTTGGTATTGATATATCGATCCGCCCATCCCTAATGAGAACAGAAGTCAGCGGTTACTCCCTGTGTAAATATTCTACCCGTCTGTGATTAGGGAGACCACCCGGGTGTTGTCCACTGGGGTGTTGTCCACTGGGGTGTTGTCCCCTGGGGTGTTGTCCACTGGGGTGTTGTCCACTGGGGTGTGCACCAACGTCGCGCCGGGTCAAGGCTCCGCTCTGGAAAAGGATTCCTTTAACACTATCAGTGGAGAGTTCCTTATCCGCTGATATCCAATTATCCAGACATAGAGGCGTTAAGCACGTATCGACCTTTGACCTTCGACCTCTGCTGATCCAGAGTCATTTTCTGGACATATTGAGCTGGATTTCAGGGCTGTTTTTGGGGATTATCTGTAATTATATGTCAGTAACTCGTTGTTCACCATACACTTTTAAAGTATTTGCCCTCACTCCCGTTGGAACGCTCTACGACAGGAAGTCATCTCCCTCGGTAAAAAGGGGTGATTGCGTTATGTTCTGCTATCTTCGCCATGGGAACACCCTTTGACCCCTTTGACCCTGTGCCCTCCATGTCCGACACTCTGGGAATGAGCTTACAGCAGCTAGCATGTTACTGTACAATAGAAAAATAAAGGTAGAATGTAGAAAGGTGGCAGAGTGGTTAGCCTGTCAGTACTCCTGCCGCTGGTACCCCACAGGGCTGCCTGCGGTCCCGTCGACACCCCCTGCTGGCGGGCTCTCCACAGTCTCCCCAGGGAAGTCGCTGTAGGGGCCCTGGTCCGCCTCCTGGCCAGGGTCCGCATAGTCCCCGAAGATGGCAGAGTCGGCCCCGAGCTTGTACCGCTGGAAGGCCAGGAAGGACTGCGCCCCCTGTAGGAGAGAGAGAGCACACATCCTCTTCAGTTTCATAAAGCTTATTAACCAAGCTCAGTCTGAGGGGGATTCATTCACTATAGAACTTTATAAACACACTTTTATCACACATGTTTATTTATGCCACATATAGTTGCACAAATACATCAGTGCAACTATACTCCGAAAAAGACACATTTAGTCTGGGGTTAAATAATAAATTAAATACAACATAAAATACTAAAGCATTTTGTCACCCCCTCCTGGAACCACCACGTTGGGGTTTGAGCCTGAATGATCCTGGAGCTCTGTTGTCGGGGGCTTCGTGCCCCTGGTAGGGTCTCCCAGGGCAAACAGGTCCTAGGTGACGGGTCAGACAAAGAGCGGTTCAGAAGCCCCTTATGAGAGACCAACAGGCCCGGGTAGAACCATGAGGCCGTCCTTCTGTGGACCCACCACCTGCAGGGGGCGCTATAGGGGCTGGTGCAGCTCCAACAGCTGCCCCCACGACCCGGCAACGGACAAGTGGAAGAAAAATGGATGGTATTTTATCATGATGCAAAAAAATGCAGGGTAAAAAAAATAAAGCTGTATGTAATATATCACATCCAATGTAGGTAATTGCTTTTAGATAGTCATGGTCTATATCAGTGGTTCCAAACAGTTGGCGGAACACTCCCATCAAACACCATTATATCATCTTAAATCTTTGCCGGATCCTCCAAAATAGTTCCTCGATCCTTTACCCTGAAAAACTAAAAGACGGTGGAATGCAGGACACCACGCTTTGAAACAGGGATAAACCCAGGAGGAGGATCAGAGGAGACAGAGGGCAGCCAGCCAGGTTTCTTCCACACAGTGGCAGCGCGGCTCAGCCGCAGCAGCTCAGGACTAACACCTGAACACTATTTCGTTGTACACTTGTACAATGACAATAAAGCACTTACTTACTTACTTACTTACTTATGTATTCCACACCCCACTGGAGGTGCCCCTCGGGTCTGACACCGCATTCACACCAAGCCAAAATATTTGGGGAGGTGCTCCTCCCTTGACTGCCACTGTTCCCGTCCTTCATTCGGGCTGGACTTGGCGCCAAAGGGAAACGCCAGAGTGACTTTTATAGTGTACACTTTAAGTAGATCATTGTTGGCTGTTTCTATCATGTTATTACTAGGGGTGTAAGGGTTCATTAGGCTCTCTCACGGTGCTGTTCAGTTCATGGTGCAGGACTCACGGTTTGGTAATAAAAGAGCCTACATTTTATCATTAAGCAGATTTCAAAGCTGCTTTATAATACCACAGCCTGGTCATCAGCAGGTGAAACCTTTACAAAGGTATTTGGAGGATGTTACTGTGCAGGTGTGGACCGTCTGCAGCCTTTCAGTTTAGCAGTAAGTTATGATGCGTCCTGTTTGGATGCGCACACGCGCTGCGGAGCTTAAAGAAATATCGACTCAAACCAGTCACTTTAGTACGATGCATGTCGCGGCTCCTATACTCACCCAGCTGAAGGTGGAGAAGAAGGAGAACGTGATGGCGGCTCGGGCGGCGTCCCCGCCCTCTTTCAGGGGGTTGTCCTCCGGTTTGCTCGCCTGCCACTGATTGGCCAAGAAACAGAAGCCCACGAACCACATGAAAGCCCAGAAGGCTGCAACACAAGACAAACACTGCCTGTTGTTACACTGTTAATCATCATAAGGAAATCTGTTAATAAATATTATTCTACTTCTGATGATAATGAAGTTTGTGTCTGTTTTTATTTGATTAAAATAATACTTACAAACAAAATAAGGCAAGCTAGCATAGCTTCCTGGTTAGCATTGGCCGTTTTTTAAGTATTTATGGGCTATTGATCCACTTTGCTCCTGTCCATGTCAATGCATCTTTATTTAGTAGGAAATTGTATTCATTATGGTGGAGTCATGGTGGAGAAATGGGACAATGTTCAGTTTTTTCTTTTCTTTGTTTTCCCTCTGGCTGCTTCAAACATGACCATATATGGGCATTTGCAAAGATGCTATCTCTATCTATACCATGGTCGGCACCGGAACAGTATACCCCGCATTCCAAATGATTATGCAAATTGTATTTCAGTGTCATAAAGGATAAAAAAAAAGACGGTATTGTGTCTCAGGGCTCTTTGATCTCGGACACCTGGGATGATTAGTTTTCAGGTAAGCCCAGTTAAGGGAAAAACTACTGGTTAAGTTTAAGGTATACTTTATTAATCCCCATAGGGAAATTCATTCTCTGCATTTGACCCACCCTCAATGCGCGGGCCGGCGCTCGGGGAACCATCTCCATGATGTGGAACCAGGCTGGTGGTCAGACACACCTGGCTGGAGGATTCGCCTATTGTACATGTTTTTAGTGGTAGGGGAAACCGGAGTACCCGGAGGAAATCTACACAAAAAAACGACGTTCCACATCATTAACCCATGAGTCCACATGTTCATCTCTACACGTCTGGACTATTTTAATTCTCTGTACCACAGTCTTGATCAGACCTGGGCAAATTATGAGATGATTCAATCCGGCCCACGACTTGTAGGGCATAAATTCCTGAATATGTCACACAAAAAAAGTAAGTCTCTAGCGGAGTTATGATTTTTTAAAGAAATTACCAGAATGCTCACTCCAGCCACTAGGGGGCTGCTTAAATAAAAATAGAAGGAAAGAATTCCACACGGGTCCAGCAGAGGGGCTTTTGTTTATGAACTCCGGCAATACACTCCCCTTCTGGCCCCAGGGAAATGTACTTGGAGACCCCTGCTACGTCTGAATGAATGAAGCACAGAGGTGGGTTCAGTGCGATGGTAGGAGTTAACGAGTATAACAAGTTAAATAACCTAAACAATGATGCACACACATGCACGTCCTTGACTTGATATGGCTAAATATATACAGAAAATAATAGTCCTACTAAATACCAGTATCAAATATTCAAAATACACAATTTAGTGTAATTTACAATAGGATAAAGTTGCAGAATAAGTTTGACTTATTGTTGGTGCGGCCCTCCGACTCAATTCAGGCTTCTTATGTGGCCCCTTATGAAAATTAATTGCCCACCCCTGGTCTTGATGCTGCAGCCATTTGTCGTTTGCCACTAGTAACCCTGGTGCGACCCCGTGGGTGTTGTGACCCCTGTGGTGGTGGTGCGACCCCTGTGGGTGGTGTGACCCCTGTGGTGGTGGTGCGACCCCTGTGGGTGGTGTGACCCCTGTGGTGGTGGTGTGACTCCTGTGGGTGGTGTGACCCCCTGTGGTGGTCACCCTGTGGGTGTTGTGACCCCTGTGGGTGGTGTTACCCCTGTGGTGGTGGTGTCACCCCTGTGGGTGGTGTGACCCCTGTGGTGGTGGTGTGACCCCTGTGGGTGTTGTGACCCCTGTGGGTGGTGCGACCCCGTGGGTGGTGTGACCCCTGTGGTGGTGGTGCGACCCCTGTGGTGGTGGTGGTGCGACCCCTGTGGGTGGTGTGACCCTTGTGGTGGTGGTGTGACCCCTGTGGGTGTTGTGACCCCTCTGGGTGGTGTGACCCCTGTGGTGGTGGTGTGACCCCTGTGGGTGTTGTGACCCCTGTGGTGGTGGTGGTGCGACCCCTGTGGGTGGTGTGACCCCTGTGGTGGTGGTGTGACCCCTGTGGTGGTGGTGTGACCCCTGTGGGTGTTGTGACCCCTGTGGTGGTGGTGGTGCGACCCCTGTGGGTGGTGTGACCCCTGTGGTGGTGCGACCCCTGTGGGTGGTGTGGCCCCTGTGGTGGTGGTGTGACCTCTGTGGTGGTGGTGTGACCCCTGTGGGTGGTGACACCCCTGTGGTGGTGGTGTGACCTCTGTGGTGGTGGTGTGACCCCTGTGGGTGTTGTGACCCCTGTGGATGTTGTGACCCCTGTGGGTGGTGTGACCCCTGTGGGTGGTGCGACCCCTGTGGTGGTGGTGCGACCCCTGTGGGTGGTGTGACCCCTGTGGGTGGTGCGACCCCTGTGGTGGTGGTGTGACCCCTGTGGGTGGTGCGACCCCTGTGGGTGCGGTGGTCACCTGACACGCCCAGGTCCGCCAGCACGGCCTTCTTGCGGTCCTTGACCCCGCTGATCTGGGGGAAGCGCACGTCCAGGGCCAGGAGGCCGCTGCAGCACAGGAAGCACACGCAGCCCATGAAGACGGCGTAGTTACAGGCGCTGGCGTTCTGGTTGAAGATGCAGTACTCCTGCTCCTCCGTGGGACGGTTTATGTAGCCCTCATTGGCGATGCAGCCAAAGATCACCACGGAGAAGATCTGGGGGCGACAGGCCGGCACAACACTTACACACTCACATTATGGAATTATGCTCAATGCAACACATTCATTCAAGGTTTACTTGTTATTTTATGTTAGATTCACAAAGCCAAATCCCTTCACAAATGTGCCACTATAGAGCCATGTGTTTACATCACATGACTGTGCACAAACACATACTTTTTATCACATACTGTAGCCCTTTTTACTTTTACTAGAGTCATATTTTATTTTAAAAGAAATGATTAATGATTTGAACCTGACTCTAAGAACATGTTAAAAATGATCCCTTTAATATTCATAGCGGTTACACTTTTATTTGACCTTGATACATTGTAACTAAATGTAGTATAATGTAATCTGCTTTGTAACAATCTGCAATAACTTTTAGCTACGTGTAACATACACAATGGAATAATGTGTATTAGTACTTACATCAGACCCTAACCCCAAGGGTTATGTACGCTGTATGTGCTTTTTAAAATAATAAAGTCATTTGCATATGTAAGGATCAGTTCTTCTGACAGGATTTGCAGTTAGGCAGCACTGGCATGATCAGGTGAAATACATGTAGCTCAAACTAAACAATGTCCACAATAAAAGTCTGTTTAGCAGAAGTAGCTTCAGTTACTACTGTATGAACGCCGCTTTCATACAGTAGTAACTAAAGGAAAGAGAAATACTGCAATCAGAGTTGCAATACATTTTTGTGGTTAAGAGAGTGAGTGGATGGAGGGGCCGATGGCGCAGATTGGAAGCCTCATTTCCATCAGTCTACCCCAGGGCAGCTGTGGCTACAAAAGTAGCATACCAGCCACTGAGTATGGCGTGAATGTAACTGTTACAAAGGGGCATGGACAATAAGACAATGTCTTCATCGTGCTCCTTTTCACCATGTATTAATGTATGACTCTACAAAGAAAAACATGAACATAGATGAATAAATAAATACATGAAAATGAAAGTGTGGCGTAACACAATCCACACAATCCACACAATCCACACAATCCAAGTGTACACCATTATTAGCAGGACGATTTTCTATTGATCAAAAGCACAATCACATCCTGTCAGCTGGGGCAAAGTAAAGAGCCCTGGGGGCTTTAGGGGACCGTCCCCTTGAAGATTCTAAAGTACCTGCAGGGTTTAATCTCTGATGTGTCGGGTGTGTACTGATAAATGTAAACAAATATATCTTGGAGCTAAATAGAATAGAATGAAATTGTACAGATGTTGGTACAGTTGGACATATGTGGAACACAGATGTTTTTCTCATGAAAAACACAGAACAGAAACCCTCCTGTGACCTCTGGGGGGCGCTGTGACGGCCTTTCACAAGTTCCTGTTGTTGATATTTGTTGAATGCACCAGTAGAGGGCGCCATCTTTATTGTTGTGTGTGTTTTATTTGGACAAGGAGAATTTCAATGTTAGACTATTACTATTTTTAATGAGTTGGTTCCAGTGCTAACACATTTTCACGAGTCAGTCATAGTATTTTGAGGAGAAAAATGTTTATGGTATAAATTGATAATATATTTAGTGCACACGTGTCTTAGGCCTGCGTTAGGTTCTTTAAGCTCGGCTCATTTTTCAGATCCTTAGGTTTGTTCTGTTTTCTAGCAGTTATTTCCAGTTGTTGTGACAGATCCAAATCTCCGACCGGTGCAGACTGTTGTGTCCTCGGGCAAGACACTCCCCCTGTGCTTTGGAGTAGCAGGCTGGCTTCCTTCAGTCTGCCCCAGGGCAGCAGCTTATAACCACAGAGTGAGGAAGGAATAATGACTTTGAGGAACTAAAGCACAATACAAGCGGAGGCCAATATTCCTATTATTATTATTAATACTATTCTTATCATTATTACTATTATCATTATATTATTATGATGATTATTAATAATAATAATATTATTATGCCCATCCATTACAGAATCCACTATAAAATCTGCCTCCTCACATACAGTGTGTCCATGGAACAGCCCCGGCCTCACTGAGCTAGTTACCCCACACACCCCCACAAGGCGCTTACAGTCCACTTCCACCCACACTCTTCACCAGCCCGTGACCAGGCTCTCCACAATGGGAGATGGGGCCTTTAAGGCAGTTTCCCCTCGACTCTGGAACGCCCTGCCAGAGTCCCTGGGGGCCCCCCAGAGGGTTGAGGCCTTTAAAAAAAGGCCTTTTAGTCTGTTAAAGTTTCTACGTAGCCTTGTTTTACTGTGTCAACGTTCATTTTGTTGTTATCTGATTGTATTCACCTGTTGTAGCACTTTGAGGTTTATTTGAAATGTAAAGTGAAATATAAATAAAATGTATTATTATTATTAGTATTATCATTTTTATGACTATTATTATTGTTGTTATTATTTATATTATTAAGTAAAGGGTATTGCGTCTAGTCAAGTTGAGACCATAGTTACCATTATTAGCTATTACTATTATTATTAGCATTATTATTAGCATTATGAGTGTGAGGATTTCTGTTTTCATTATATTTCTCACTTATGTTGATTTACATCCACATGATGCAGTGGTCTAAACTAGCCTCTAAAACAGCGCAGTCAGCCCGTTATACATGTTATTCCCTTTTGGATGTGTCAGTGTGCACGTGCACACTGGAGCCAAGGCCGGGCGCACTCACGCCATTTGCTTCTGACCATTTCAAGCCAATCATTCGCTTCAAAGCGCAGGCTAATCACAGAGAGCGAGCGCCCCCCGGCGGTGAGACGGCGCACTGCTCAGATTACGCCTACATCCATCCACACTCCGATGTCCGCGCACTGCCACAGTGCACTGGCCCTGGTGTGGTCCATGTTTGCACCAAAGCGCTGCAGATCATCCACACCCCTCACGCGCACGCCGCACACCGCACGCGCTCCACCGTAGATCACTCACCCAGTTGATGATGCGCAGAATGGCGTGCGGCTGCTGGAAGAAGGTGACGGGGTCGAAGGCTCCTCCTGCCTTCCCGGCTCCATACGCCTGCAGCCCGTCCATGGTTGCTCCGAGTCCGGCCGGGCCCGCTCTGCAGCAGCGCGCTTAGGGTTTGCCTCTGTGGCTCTGTGCTCCCGACGCTCCGGGGGCCACGCTGTCGCGATCCAAGGTGATTCTGTGTGGGAGTGGACAGACCGCGCGCTGAGCCGGTGCAGACACGTGACCGCGCGTCAAGTCACGCGCACCGTGTCCGCGCCTCACCGAGGGTCTGCAGCGTGACCGTATGTGACCATCTGATCCGCGCCCCTGGTCTGTGGGGGAGTGACTTTCGGGAGACACGGGAGTGAGTGTTTAAAGTTGTGACATCCTCTCCTCCGCCTCACAAACACACGTCACTGACGCACGCGCTCGCGCTCCTAAAAGAAAACAATAAACAGACAGGGAGAGCGCACGGTCTTGATTTGAGCTGGCCTGACCAATCAGCAGCGCGGATGCTCAGAGGTGAACTGACCAATCAGGAGGCGCATAGCTGGGGCCGTGTTGTGTCCGTTGCCTGGTCACCTCCTCCTCCTCCTCGGAGCATTGAGCCTGTCCCGTCCGGAGAGGCTCAGCCAGACTGTCCCAGAGCCCTGAAGATCCCCTCAGTGTGACGCGGCCCGTGCGCACGTCAGGGACATGGTGAAGCTGCGGACCAGGTGTTTGCTCGTGGGTGAGTGTTAGCTTTAGCTTGAACAGTTAGCTCTCTGCACTGTTGTTCCACGCTGATGTGTGTGTGTGCGTGTGTGTGTGTGTGTGCGTGTGCGTGTGCGCAGGAGACGCGGCCGTGGGGAAGAGCGCCCTGGGCCACATGTTTCAGAGTGAGGGGTCACTCTTCCAGAAGAACTACAGCATGGTGAGATCATCCTGCTCCTTCAGACTCAGAGCGCGACAGTAGAGTCCCCTTGTCCCCTTGTCCCCTCGTCCTCTGCACCGTTCTGACACTCGGGCGATTTGTCAGGAGCACTGGGCAGGAGCACTGGGCAGGAGCACTGGGCAGGTCTCAAGGTTCATCTAGCCAGACGTTTAGACTAATGTGTGAGGATAACTACAGGGACACACAGTCCAGGAACCGAACCTGGGACTTCCTTGACTTTCTTACAGTATGTGGTACTTCTGGGCCGTTACTGGGCCGTTACTGGGACTTTAGTGAGCTCTAACTGGGCCTTTACTGGGCTGTTACTGGGACTTTAGTGAGCTCTAACTGGGCCTTTACTGGGCGGTTACTGGGCTGTTACTGGGCTGTTACTGGGCTGTTACTGGGCTGTTACTGGGCCTTTACTGGGCTGTTACTGGGCCATTACTGGGCTGTTACTGGGCTGTTACTGGGCTGTTACTGGGCTGTTACTGGACCATTACTGGGCCTTTACTGGGCTGTTACTGGGCCATTACTGGGCCTTTACTGGGCTGTTACTGGGCTGTTACTGGGCCGTTACTGGGCCATTACTGAGCCGTTACTGGGCCGTTACTGGGCTGTTACTGGGCCTTTACTGGGCTATTACTGGGACTGTACTGGGCCGTTATTGGGCCATTACTGGGCCTTTACTGGGCCTTTAATGATATGATACATTTCCAGATAAAACCAAAGACAGCCCTCTGTTCCTGTGCAGCCACAGAGCTGTGCCAAAGATGCCTCAAGAGGATTTTGATGACATCACGGCATCGTTACTATGGTTACCGCACACGTGCACTAGGCACAGTCACCACCCCGAGCTCTGGTGAAGCTTCCTGACTTGGTGGGGAGATCTCCAGCTGCGTGTTGTTGGATTCATGACTCTACTCTAGGGTCGGGGTTCATACAGGCAGCAGCAAGTCTAATTGAATGCCATTTTAATGCCCAAACACTATATTTTTAATGCCACCAACGCAGAAAAATCTATTTTTATTTCCTGATACTTGCAAACATTCCATAAAATGAGAATAAGGGGAACAAATAATGCACACAAATGAATAGATCATGCAGTAAAAAGACCTCTGAGTATGGATTTAATGCCAGTCAGAAGGCCTGGATTTTGGCACGGTACATTTGATGACCTCTAAGGGTTTACTGTGTGACCCTTTGATAGACGTAGACTCCTTCCTCTGAAATTCTCTGAAAACCAGTATATGTACTTGTGTTGCAGACACCTGGTGTGGAGCTCTTCACCAAATGTGTCACCCTCCCACAGACCGGAGACAGTGTGGTGAGTTAAGGAGGATATGGGGATATAAATATGAGGGGGGGGAAATGTATTGGGATTCAAAGCTAGATTTAAATCAGGCAACAATCCAATATTGAAAAATCCCTCTGGAAAAAAAGTTCAAAATATTGTCAATTCCAAGACTGGAAAGTTTGGAGTCTGTCTGAGCTACGAAAGAGGGGCTGGGCTGTTGTTGTGAGAGCAGAAAGAAAACCTGACGTTCTCCACATGAACAAAGCTCAGCGCTGTTCCTTTAGCAGTGAATTTAAATGATATGAGGCTCTTTGAAACAGTCATCGTCAAAATACATTGACTGAAATGATGACGAAATATTTGAGTCCACAAAGTGATGACTTCCTTCTGATGTAACTTGTCCCCTCTCAGGAGCTGTACCTGGTGGACTGTCCCGGGAAGGAGCTGCTGGTGGAGGCCTGTGAGAAAATGGTGAGGTCCAACTTCACGTGGAGCCTGTGCTGACGGGGGTTATGTCCGCGGCTCATTGGGCATTGCTTTGGTTCTGCAACAGTAGGGCTGGGTACCTTTAAATTTTTTCAATACTAGTACTTATTTTAAAATTACTACAAAAAGTACCTGTATTTGTCAACATTACCCATATTTGAATAAAACTACTGAATTCTGCCATTGTCACTGCTCACGACCTACTCACTGGACAAGACCCACCGCGCACACAGTAACAATACTTGGTTTTTCGATACCAGTACCTAAACCTTTTTTTTACAATACCTGTGCAAAAATATTAGCCATCTAGAACCTGAAAACAGAACAATAATGTGTGGAAGATCTGCAAATTTACAATATCGAGCTCATTTCTAGTGTAAAGAAATGTGTGAAAGATGGGGAATAATTTGGGTGGAAATTGGGAGAAATTGTGGCAATAATAATTTTTTTTGGAGGGGGGGAAGGGGGCATAAATTGAGGAGAACATTTGGGAAAACGAGAAAAATTGGGGCAAAAATAAGAAAAAAATTGGGGCAAACATTGGGCAAAAATAATTGATTTGAACTGAAAAAGCCACTTCCTGCTGTCCCTGGAACAACAGCATCAAAACTTGGATCTGGTAGTACCTAAACCTTTGTCCCATTAACCATCCTTGTATCGTTTAACGGTACCCAGCCCTATACAAGAGTGGACACGTGCGTAATTATTGGCCTTATAAGTAGATTTACACTGAAATGCTGATAGCTGAGGCAACATTTGATCCCAATGCAAAACGACTTTACCTGTGTTTGGGAGCTCCTGAGCGACCGTTGCTCGGTATCTGAGCGTGAGCTACTTTGTGTGTGCTCTTCAGTGGACCGGGCCCTGGCTGCTGTGCCTGGTGTTTGACCTGAGCAGTGAGCAGTCCTTCCTCAGCTGTCCTCGGTGGCTGGAGAAGGTGCAGGCCCACAGTCTGGACAGCGCAGTGTCAGGTGAACGTCCATCATGGACTATGGACCCGCTCACTGTCCATCATCTGTAAAAGGTTCTGTGTTCTTCCACGGATCGTAGGTGTCCTAGTGGGCAATAAGTGCGACTTGTCGGAGCGAAGGGCCGTGCAGTCCGAGGCGGCGCGAGAATGGGCCCAGGCCAATGGCTTGGACTACTTCGAAACATCTGCAGTGAGTAACAGGATTTGAACATTTGTACCAATACAAATATGAAGCTCCCATTTACATTTGTAGCTATGGGTGTAATAAGAGCCTTAATATTGAGGAGCTGATGATGCTCTGAATAAGTCCTCCTCCTCTGAGACTTTATAGCTACACATTTCTGTTCCAAGCAGGGTTTCCATTAGCCGGCAGCCTACAGGGAAATGTATGAAAGTGTTGCTAACTCAAGAGTTAATACATTTCATTGGATTATTCTTTAAACTCGCCTGTGTTTAGTTCGACCGACATGCTGCCTCACAGCGACTCGTCCTGGGAGAGTGGCCGGGGTTAGAGGCGCGTCCCTCGGCCTCTGCAAAGGGTGTCCGTGGAGTTTACCAATGAATGGAGCTGCTCAGTGAGCGGCACAGCTGGGTCAGTTGTTAATTGCTCTAGGCTGACGAATGATGAATTGAACCCACGCTTCCCTCTGTCCCTCAATAACATTATAGCAGTGAGAGCTGGATAAGGACAGAGCTGGATAAGGACAGAGCTGGATAAGGACAGAGCTCAATAAGAACAGAGCTGGATAAGGACAGAGCTGGATAAGGACAGAGCTCAATAAGAACAGAGCTGGATAAGGACAGAGCTCAATAAGGACAGAGCTCAATAAGAACAGAGCTGGATAAGGACAGAGCTCAATAAGAGCAGAGCTCAATAAGAACAGAGCTCAATAAGAACAGAGCTGGATAAGGACAGAGCTCAATAAGAACAGAGCTCAATAAGAGCAGAGCTCAATAAGAGCAGAGCTCAATAAGAACAGAGCTGGATAAGGACAGAGCTCAATAAGAGCAGAGCTCAATAAGAACAGAGCTCAATAAGAACAGAGCTGGATAAGGACAGAGCTCAATAAGAACAGAGCTCAATAAGGACAGAGCTCAATAAGAACAGAGCTGGATAAGGACAGAGCTCAATAAGAGCAGAGCTCAATAAGAACAGAGCTCAATAAGAACAGAGCTGGATAAGGACAGAGCTCAATAAGAACAGAGCTCAATAAGAACAGAGCTGGATAAGGACAGAGCTCAATAAGAACAGAGCTCAATAAGAGCAGAGCTCAATAAGAGCAGAGCTCAATAAGAACAGAGCTGGATAAGGACATAATTCAATAAGGACAGAGCTTCATAAGGACAGAGCTTCCTAAGGACAGAGCTATAAGGTGTTCCTCCTGTCTGAGTTATTGTGCACGTTAGTGAGGTAGGTCCGTGTTACACCTGCCGCTCTCCATCGCCTCCGCTGTGTTTGTTTTTCTCTCGCGCTTCATGAGTGCTTTGAAATGTACCTGTAGTGGCCGGCATTGTTTGTTAATGGTGATATTTTACAACCAAAGTGTCTGGCAAAATAAAAGTGTAGCAGAACCTCTGGTTCCAAGACTCTGTTTAGATCCATGTATCTTGCAATCTCACTTTCTTTCCAACATAATTAATATACAGCCTATATATTAGCTTGATAAACCACATCCACTTATTTTCTGCGTGAAAGAAGGCGGGTCTGGACATACGCGGGAGAGTTGTTGATTGGCCAATCACAACCGTCACAGAGAATAACTGAATGCCCATCTCGACTGTGCATGCGAGGGTCAATCAGGCTCCTGACTTTAGCTACCAAACAAACCACACTGCCATTGAAATGTGGGGTTTAAAGACTTTAAGTCTCAACTGACATTTCTTGCAAATATTTATTTTGTCAATATCTTGAAAGCGAGGGAACAGTCAGGATGGCGCCTCCGTAGGCAGGAGCGGACCATAACGGACAGGGGAACGACAGGACCTGGGATCAGCCCGACACAGACACCCTCACTTTTTTAAATAATTTGAATTGGTCTTGTAATCACAGGGAAAAGTTCCAAAAGGGTGTTGATGTTAAATATAGTGGCTACATTTCCGTCTGTCAAATCAGCGACACCATATTGTTCACCATCAGATCACTCGTAAAAAATACAAATAAAGTACATTTAGATGCATCGCCTGTGTGTGTATGTGGATCTCTCTGGTCACAATTAAGAAAAAGATTGTGTCTACTGTCCACCTCCCTGTCCACAAAAAAAAGAGGGATTCTATGTTTTTATTTCTCATTTCAGTTGTTGTGAATATCGGTGACATGAGGCCACAGTTTCAGACCCTGGACTTTGTCCAACAGTCGCCTTCAAGGGTCAGAAATGTTTTTCTCACATATTTATTCTAACTATATGAACAAAGATTGGTCGGCACTTTTGAAGCATCTCTTCATATGAACGGCAGTTTCAGCCCTGTTTGTAAAAATAGACTTTAAGCTAATAACTAACTATCATTATTGTTTGGTAGCCAAAAGAAATTCCATTACCCATATTGCAACTGGCGACCCGAGATGGGCATTCGGCTTATAGACAAGGTTACGTCTCGCTGCACCACTATGTTGTAGTTCAATTAACATTAGCATTAGCCAACACTAATCATGGATGAAGTAGTGGAGGATTTTGCTTCCGTGTTCTCCTGAGTTTATATTCAGTTCATATTTTGGGAGTTGGACCACAGCCGTCGTCACGTCTAATGCTGATTGGTTTATTTCACTGACAATCTGTGCGCGTTAGTCCCGCCCACTCAAACTGCTCCAATTCCTCTGTGACCAGACTAACCTCCCTGCTCGGAATGGACAGGGCAGAGCCAGGCAACCTATAGGGTATTAGGGTATATACAATTTATTTAAACAATGCTTATAATGAGAGATGAATACATAATGGATAAAAACAGATTATGATGTATTTTTACAAAGTGTTTACAGAGAAATTATCCCTAGCAAAACCTCTGTTCTAAAATCCCATGTGTTCTAAGGCCACCTGCGGACAAGTGTTGAAAATGAGCAGTTTTGCTATAACACTTAAAGCTGCCCTCAGCGAAGTCTTTTGGAGTTTTTATTGTCAATAGGTGTCAGTAGTGAACCCTGCTCTGCCCCCCCTCCACTCACCTGGCTTTCCCCCTCACCCAAGCCCTTCCTCCCTTATGATGGATCCAATGAGACACGGAAATGTCATTAATCTTTTGTTGGCGCTTCTCTCTCCTTCTGTGGGACAAAGTTAGCTCGCTGTTTCCACGGTCATAACGGCATAATATCCATAACCAGAGACATGCACAGCCACTGCAGCTTCTGTACGCAGTACAAAGACAATCAAAACTTCACGTGTTCAATTTTCCATACCCAGGCACACACAGCTATAGAATGTGCGCGTACTTGTCTGAATTTATCCCATTGCAATTACAGGACTAACCATACAGTTAATAGCACTAACATTACAGTCAGCAGCTCTTTGCATCGTTTCAAAGCAGCTTATTACGGATAATTGAGAAAACAATGCAAAGAGATTAGTAATTTATGGGGCATTATGGAACTTTTTATGCTAAAGTGAATTTGATATTAGTGCATATTGGACCTTTTAGTAATCCAGCAGGTTATTTGATGAAACCATCTCCATTGTTACATTCCATCCAGGAAACCTACCAGAAACCCTAAAACACAATTGATCCTGGAGCGTTGTTGAGGCCACTGTGATGGAAAGTAAAGGTGCCATGCTGACCACCCTTACAACCTGGGTCACTCACTACAAGGTCAAAGGTTAAGGCGCATTGAGTTGCCTTGTGTATGAAATGCGCGGTATAAATAAACTTGCCTTGCCTTAAGTTGTAATGCACCTTTCTGAACAGGATTCCGTTCACAGTGCACATTTAAAACAAGAGTTCATTAAGCAGAAATATGAATAAAAGTGAAAACGCCACGGTTTCCAGAGCACACTGGGGTAAGCGGTTTATTGACGTAAAGAGCATGAGTTCTCAGTGGAACCTTTGTGTTGTGTGTTGCAGAAGGAGCTGGACACCTGCATGGCCCCTCTGCTGAGTTTGGCCCAGACCTTTCTGTCGCTCTATAGGCAGAGCTGTGAGAAGACCCTGAGCAGCTGAAGGTAGGGTGACCACCTGGCCCTCTGCTGGTTTAACTGCACAGCCATGTAGAACAATCCAACTATTGCTATTCCCACCACACAGTAAGCATCACAATTTAAATGCAGCCTTATCAGTTAGTTTGATATTACTTCCTCAAATTGTCCTCCTTTTTGAACAGTCTGAGGTGGTCACCCTAGCTACACACCAATGTCATGTACATATTTTCAGTAGGTTCAGTGAAAAATAAATCTGTAAAGGACGAATAACAGGGGGCCTAATGGGTATCCTTGTGGCACATCAACTTAAAACTACATAATGCAAGTTAAGTGGGTTTGTTTATTTGACAGTATCAATACCACACACTCCTTAAACAATTGATTGTGTTTTTTTGTATTTTGCTAAACCATTTTGTTGATTTTGTGTTTGTTCTTTTACTTAAACTTTCAAATGACCTGAATTAAAATATCCAAAATACCCTCGTGTCTATATGGAGTCCCTGGCGGTGATACTTTGGGTAAACTGTAGGTGGGGCTGTTGCACACTGTGTTAGGTGTACTTGTTTTACCATCAGATACCTAAACACATTTACTGCAGCTTGTCAGACGAAAATAAAGCATTTAAATGTGCATTATGCAACTTTTTATGCAAAGAAAAATAAAAAGTGTATTAGTGCGTATTTGGTCTTTCATGTAAGTCTGTTTTTTGGCATTTAGGACATAATACTTCCATTTAGAACTAAGTTTACAATGCAGAGGTTTTATTTCCTGCAACCTTGAATGCCTCACAGCCTAAAACGTGAGGCATTCACTTTTTACACCCCAGGACCAATTTTATTTCAGGTTTTTAAGGTTTTTGGTAGGTTTTCTGGAGGGAGTGTATACGTCACCATGGACACTGATCCATCAGCAGTGAAAACCTACTAGAAACCCTGAAAGCAATTGGTCCTGGAGCATCCTAGACCCCCAGGAGGGAAAGTAAAGGTGCCATGTGCCACTCACAACCGCAGGGTCACAAAAGGTGAAATATGCAATAATTTTAACTTTTTTCCCCCCCCATAAAAAGTTGCATAATTCAGCTTTAACCACATACCAGTAGACACCCACAACACTAACGTTACAGACATGTGACAACAAAGACACAACAAGGCAAAGGTTTCCTCTACAAGCCGCAGTCAAACAGCTACATAACGTCAATTAAACAGCAGACTATGGCCAAACACTAATATCAACTTTATTTTCCACATACAACGTTGAATATTTCACCTTTTCTGACAACGGGATTTAAAAAAAAAAAATTAACTTCAATGTGTTATCTTGGTTGTAAAAGTAGACATCCAGAACCCCCCCCCCCCAAAAAAAAAGGTGTATCAATTTGACTTACCAACTACACTTTTAAATCAAATTGATTTTTGGCCTAGCCCTGCTTTTGAGAACCTCCCATTATCAGCAGCTCTCCTCTTCTGTCAAGTGCCTACTGTCACCGTATGAAATAGTTGTTCAAGCGGAAACCGAGAGGAGCGCGGAAATGAGGAAGACAGTGGTAGCCGGCGAGAGAGGGAGGAGCACCTTACCCTCCACCCCTCCACCCTATCCCGGAGAGAGCACCCGACAGCGAGCACCCATCACCCTGTCACCGCGCGCCCCGGGAAACAGCAACAGACCAGCATGCAGGCCATCAAGTGTGTGGTGGTGGGCGACGGGTAAGTTTACTCTCACTGTTACCTCTTCTGGAAAGCTGCCGACGGGGCAGAGCTGAGACCCATAAAAAGCCTGTGCACCTTTAGCCAGAGCGCTGATATCGGCCCGGGGCGAGCAGGCTGAGACACGCCGGGAAATGTGAAGACCCACTCCAGGTGCTATCAAGAACGGACACGTTCTCTTTCTGAGCAGATGGAAAGTAGATGTTTGGGGTTTTTTCTGAGTTTGTTTTAAAGTTGTTTCTCTGGATTGGAAAGAGCTGTTTTCTGCGGTCGGCCGGGCCTGGCTGGCTTTATGAGGAAATGCAAAAGCAGAAGTGTCTCTTTGAGTGTTGACAGCAGCAGCAGGAAGTGTGCGGTCTGAGCCGAGCGCTGCAGTGTGTGCCTGTGTGCTCGTGTGTGTGTCTGTGTGCTCGTGTGTGTGTCTGTGTGCTCGTGTGTGTGTCTGTGTGCTCGTGTGTGTGCCTGTGTGCTCGTGTGTGTGCCTGTGTGCTCGTGTGTGTGTCTGTGTGCACAGTGTGAGCGTGAATATGTGAGGGACTGAAATGTTGCACTTTACTTTACGGACCTACCTGCATAATCAGTCACAGTCCAATTTAAAGGGCAGTTTGAATGAACTTAATTCAATTGCAAAGTCTACAAGTACACACACATAATTAAACTCTTGACAGGAAGTAGCCAGCGTTGCCCTGGCTAATATGGCGGCCATTTTGTGATTGTCTGATTAGCTACATTCTAATTAAAGTAATGTAAACACACATTACATTCTTTCATTTCTAACTTAAAAAAAGAAAAATCAGATACATTGGTATTTTAATACCAAAAACACTATCCTGCTGAACTCTTATTTATAAAGATGTACAGTTTGTATGTCCACACACAGTGTTTGGGAGTAACTAAATACATGTGTTCAGAATACAGTAACTTTTCTAAAATCAAAGGAATACATAATAGTACTCAATATACTACAGTATAACTGGCGGTATAACAGAATTATACGCCATATTACATAAATATGGTGAAAGTATTCCAAATACAATACTCTGATTTGACAAAGTAACGGAATACGTTAGAAAACACATTTAAGGCAAGTATTCATTATTCTGTCACTGAATACAAGTATTCTCCCTGACACTGTCCACACACATAACATGTACATGCATATATGAGTGTAGTTCAGCATGGACTTTAGGTAAGTAAATCAGTTCAAAAAGTTTAGATACCTCACAAAAACCCAGTGAGTCCTACGACAGATCCATGTTTTCTCGATGGACGTGACTATTGTTTTACACCGGAGAAGAGGACGTTTGGTGAAGAAAAGTTAAAAGACTGTTTATGTTCTGAAACATTTGTGAAAGTTATGCCACTACTCGTATGTGCTGGATGTCACAAAGGCCAAACTCTCAGTCAAACCTTAAACATATTCTGTGAAAAGAGTAAATGCAGGTTTAATGGTGACCCGTGATGATCGCGCTGCTCCCCTGCCGGAGTTCGGAGCAGGCAGGAGTGTATGAACGCGCTGCAGTAAAGGCGGGTCCGCGTGAGTCAGCGGTGCGTTCTGCGTTGCCCCGGGACATGCTTAACTTCTGCCAGATTTATTTCAACGCGGTGCCAAGACTTCTGTCGTTCTCTCTGTTCAGTGCTGTTAGCCTTAGAGAGACAACGCTGCAGAACCTGCTGCAGATGACAAACCTGCCGACTGGAGGTCATATTGGCTGGGTGTCACGCCTCGACCACCCATTCCTGTCTCCACCGAACCCGTTTATACCAGCCGAGATCATTCAACCCGTAGGCACAGCTAATGAACAACTACACTCAGTCTCAGTTACAAACATGTTTCAGGAATACACCATATACAAATCAACAGAGTCCATCCTCAGGTGATATACTCCATAAATAGAGAAGAATTGTCACATTGCTTTTTACAGCCACACTAGAGGGCGCTGTGTGCTGGTATATAACATGTGTATTGGTATTCTTCATTTTCTCATTTGGGCTGAAGACACACTTTTCCCAAACTGTAATATCTGGGTTATTTTTGTAACGAGAGCTTTCCTTTTGTGAGAGCCATAAGCAAAAGACACGGAGACGTTAGCTTTGATTTGAGCCGTTTTAGAGCTAACATGCTAAAGCAGGGGTGGCCAAACTTTTTCCTTCAGGGCCGCATATTGAAGTGTATACGGTCTGGGGGGGGGGAATTAGCATTAGTTTGAACCCAAACCCCACACCTTTATTTAGGCTTGGAACCTCAAAACCAGCAATACAATGTTTTTGAGGTTACAATTGTGTCAAAAAATTAGAATTGTTGTTAGTCGTCACACAGACTGAGGGGTTAGTCGTCACACAGACTGAGGGGTTGGTTGTCACATGGACTGAGGGGTTGGTTGTCACATGGACTGAGGGGTTGGTTGTCACATGGACTGAGGGGTTGGTTGTCACATGGACTGAGGGGTTGGTTGTCACACAGACTGAGGGGTTGGTTGTCACATGGACTGAGGGGTTGGTTGTCACATGGACTGAGGGGTTGGTTGTCACACAGACTGAGGGGTTGGTTGTCACATGGACTGAGGGGTTGGTTGTCACATGGACTGAGGGGTTGGTTGTCACATGGACTGAGGGGTTGGTTGTCACACAGACTGAGGGGTTGGTTGTCACATGGACTGAGGGGTTGGTTGTCACATGGACTGAGGGGTTGGTTGTCACATGGACTGAGGGGTTGGTTGTCACATGGACTGACGGGTTAGTCATCACACAGACTGAGGGGTTGGTTGTCACATGGACTGAGGGGTTGGTTGTCACATGGACTGAGGGGTTGGTTGTCACATGGACTGAGGGGTTGGTTGTCACATGGACTGACGGGTTAGTCATCACACAGACTGAGGGGTTGGTTGTCACATGGACTGAGGGGTTGGTTGTCACATGGACTGAGGGGTTGGTTGTCACATGGACTGAGGGGTTGGTTGTCACATGGACTGACGGGTTAGTCATCACACAGACTGAGGGGTTGGTTGTCACATGGGGCATAAATGGTGGGCAATGCTTATTCTTTTGTTTCTATTATGTTTTTATGATTTTTGTATTACTTTATTTTAACATGATCTTTTATAGAGCCGTATGTGTGGGTCATAAAGCATGTGGCAAAAAATCAACAGTTAACTTGTTTTGTCCTTTTATCTCAAAAGGCAAAACAGTTATGTAAACGCCAACAACTATTAAAAACAATAGTGACAACCAACCCCAAGCCCTGCACATGGGGCACGTTGTCACAGTCCATTTTCATATGTTTTCTGTTTATGAGCAGTGAACTCCAGAAACAAGAGTGTGACGGATAGCCTCAGCCTCCTCATATTCTGCAGTAGCACATCAGCATGTCGGGGATATGAGCAGGCACATTTTTAAAGGGGGGGTCAGGGCCCTGAGATATAATTAATAATAATAATAATATAATTATTGTTTGTCTAGCAACCATTGTATTTCAGCCCTGTTTTGTTCAATTGTTTGATCAATTATGAGTAAATTTAGAAAGTACAATACAGAACGCTTTTTGCAACACTTTTGAGGGCCCCTACCCTGCTCTGGGCCCTGGGTACTCGGTACCCTATACCCCCCAAGTCCAACGCCCAGGGATGGAGAAAATGTGTTTTTGCGTCTCTTTGTTTTTAGGATCACATTAATCTAATCCTTAGCGTTTGTTGAGCAGATATTATTCAGGACAGAGAGAGAGCAGTATGGTGCATGGGGGGGGCTTCGAAAACGCACCATGTGAACTGCTTTCGCCCCCATTTTTTTTCTTACATTAATTGAAAACTGCAAAAATGCAAATAATAACCTCAAATTTTCATGAATAATACGTTAATATTGTAGAGCAGATGATGCTATCAATAAGTCCTCCTTTGAGACACATTTCTGTTGCAAAGATCGTGTTCCATGACTCTGTTCAGATCATGTTCAGGTTAGCTCCATTTATCCTGAAGTCTCCGATTGTTACCAAACATAAATAATACGTAGCCTATATCTCTTTAAAAAAATGCTTACAATGAGAAATGAATTCATGACAGATAAAAATGTCTCATGATGGATTTATTATGACCCGGTCCTTCAAAATGACGGAAAGAAATGATCCTCGGTTAAACCACTGATCGTGACTCACTGCCTCACATGAAATCTAGATCTAGATCTCAAAGGGAAGTAACGGGACAGGAAGAGCAGCGCCTCCTGAGGATCTACTCAGAGTCACGTGACGCTCTCATGCATGAAGCCCATTGGTCAGAACTCTTTGTATCCATCAGCCAGATATGTCACGATAACGCCGTTGATATGAATGATCCTAAAGGACAATCCCGCTGATGTTTGGTCTGTCGTTCGTTCAGGGCGTTTATTTGATTTTTTTGTCAAATTGACTGAACGAAAGATCTGTCTCTTTTCACAGAGAGTCGACTTGGTCATGAACACCACGTCACTCATTTCCATCAGAACGAAGTAATCCGTGAACATGTTTGGTTCAGATGGTGATACACGCCTGAACCCCAATGAAGGAAACACAGTCTGAATGTACTTCCTGTTTCCTCTTGTGTTCCAGAGCCGTGGGTAAGACCTGCCTCCTCATCAGCTACACCACCAATGCCTTCCCTGGGGAGTACATCCCCACTGTGTGAGTCATCCTCTACACCCTCTGCACCCTCTACAGTCTCTACACCCTCTACATCCTCTGCACCCTCTACACTCTCTGCACCCTCTACACCCCCTACACTCTCTGCACCCTCTACACCCTCTACATCTTCTACATCCTCTACACCCTCTACACCCCCTACACTCTCTGCACCCTCTACACCCCCTACACTCTCTGCACCCTCTACATCCTCTACACCCTCTGCACCCTCTACACTCTCTGCACCCTCTACAGTCTCTACACTCTACACCCTCTGCACCCTCTACACCCCTTACACTCTCTGCACCCTCTACACCCCCTACACTCTCTGCACCCTCTACACCCCCTACACTCTCTGCACCCTCTACATCCTCTACACCCTCTACATCCTCTGCACCCTCTACACTCTCTACAGCCTCTACACTCTCTACAGCCTCTGCACCCTCTACAGTCTCTACACTCTCTGCACCCTCTACACCCCCTACACTCTCTGCACCCTCTGCACCCTCTACATCTTCTACATCTTCTACATCCTCTACACCCTCTGCACCCTCTGCACCCTCTACACCCCTTACACCCTCTGCACCCTCTACATCTTCTACATCTTCTACATCCTCTACACCCTCTACACCCTCTGCACCCTCTACACCCCCTACACTCTCTGCACCCTCTACACCCCCTACACTCTCTGCACCCTCTACATCCTCTACACCCTCTACATCCTCTGCACCCTCTACACTCTCTACAGCCTCTACACTCTCTACAGCCTCTGCACCCTCTACAGTCTCTACACTCTCTGCACCCTCTGCACCCTCTACATCTTCTACATCCTCTACACCCTCTACAGTCTCCACACTCTCTGCACCCTCTACACCCCCTACACTCTCTGCACCCTCTACATCCTCTACACCCTCTACATCCTCTGCACCCTCTACACTCTCTACAGCCTCTACACTCTCTACAGCCTCTGCACCCTCTACAGTCTCTACACTCTCTGCACCCCCTACACTCTCTGCACCCTCTACATCCTCTACATCCTCTGCACCCTCTACACTCTCTACAGCCTCTACACTCTCTACAGCCTCTGCACCCTCTACATTCTCTACACTCTCTGCACCCTCTACACCCCCTACACTCTCTGCACCCTCTACATCCTCTACACCCCCTACACTCTCTGCACCCTCTACACCCTCTACAGTCTCTACACTCTCTGCACCCTCTACACCCCCTACACTCTCTGCACCCTCTACATCCTCTACACCCCCTACACTCTCTGCACCCTCTGCACCCTCTACATCTTCTACATCCTCTACACCCCCTACACTCTCTGCACCCTCTACATCTTCTACATCCTCTACACCCTCTACACTCTCTGAAGCCTCTGCACCCTCTACACCCCCTACACTCTCTGCACCCTCTGCACCCTCTACATCCTCTACACCCTCTACATCCTCTGCACCCTCTGCACCCTCTACAGTTTCTACACTCTCTGCACCCTCTACACCCCTACACTCTCTGCACCCTCTACATCCTCTACACCCTCTACAGTCTCTACACTCTCTGCACCCTCTACACCCCCTACACTCTCTGCACCCTCTACATCCTCTACACCCTCTGCACCCTCTACACCCTCTACAGTCTCTACACTCTACACCCTCTGCACCCTCTACACCCCCTACACTCTCTGCACCCTCTACACCCACTACACTCTCTGCACCCTCTACATCCTCTGCACCCTCTACACTCTCTACAGCCTCTACACTCTCTACAGCCTCTGCACCCTCTACAGTCTCTACACTCTCTGCACCCTCTACACCCCCTACACTCTCTGCACCCTCTACATCTTCTACATCCTCTACACCCTCTACAGTCTCCACACTCTCTGCACCCTCTACATCCTCTGCACCCTCTACACTCTCTACACTCTCTACAGCCTCTACAGTCTCTACACTCTCTGCACCCTCTACACCCCCTACACTCTCTGCACCCTCTACATCCTCTACACCCCCTACACTCTCTGCACCCTCTACACCCTCTACAGTCTCTACACTCTCTATACCCTCTACATCCTCTACACCCCCTACACTCTCTGCACCCTCTGCACCCTCTACATCTTCTACATCCTCTACACCCCCTACACTCTCTGCACCCTCTGCACCCTCTACATCTTCTACATCCTCTACACCCTCTACATCCTCTACACCCTCTACAGTCTCCACACTCTCTGCACCCTCTACACCCCCTACACTCTCTGCACCCTCTACATCCTCTACACCCTCTACATCCTCTGCACCCTCTACACTCTCTACAGCCTCTGCACCCTCTACAGTCTCTACACTCTCTGCACCCCCTACACTCTCTGCACCCTCTACATCCTCTACATCCTCTACACCCTCTACATCCTCTGCACCCTCTACACTCTCTACAGCCTCTGCACCCTCTACAGTCTCTACACTCTCTGCACCCCCTACACTCTCTGCACCCTCTACATCCTCTACACCCTCTACAGCCTCTACACTCTCTACAGCCTCTGCACCCTCTACATTCTCTACACTCTCTGCACCCTCTACACCCCCTACACTCTCTGCACCCTCTACATCCTCTACACCCCCTACACTCTCTGCACCCTCTACACCCTCTACAGTCTCTACACTCTCTGCACCCTCTACACCCCCTACACTCTCTGCACCCTCTACATCCTCTACACCCCCTACACTCTCTGCACCCTCTGCACCCTCTACATCTTCTACATCCTCTACACCCCCTACACTCTCTGCACCCTCTACACCCTCTACAGTCTCTACACTCTCTATACCCTCTACATCCTCTACACCCCCTACACTCTCTGCACCCTCTGCACCCTCTACATCTTCTACATCCTCTACACCCCCTACACTCTCTGCACCCTCTGCACCCTCTACATCTTCTACATCCTCTACACCCTCTACATCCTCTACACCCTCTACAGTCTCCACACTCTCTGCACCCTCTACACCCCCTACACTCTCTGCACCCTCTACATCCTCTACACCCTCTACATCCTCTGCACCCTCTACACTCTCTACAGCCTCTACACTCTCTACAGCCTCTGCACCCTCTACAGTCTCTACACTCTCTGCACCCCCTACACTCTCTGCACCCTCTACATCCTCTACATCCTCTGCACCCTCTACACTCTCTACAGCCTCTACACTCTCTACAGCCTCTGCACCCTCTACATTCTCTACACTCTCTGCACCCTCTACACCCCCTACACTCTCTGCACCCTCTACATCCTCTACACCCTCTGCACCCTCTACACTCTCTGCACCCTCTACACCCTCTACAGTCTCTACACTCTACACCCTCTGCACCCTCTACACCCCCTACACTCTCTTCACCCTCTACATTCTCTGCACCCTCTACACTCTCTACAGCCTCTACACTCTCTACAGCCTCTGCACCCTCTACAGTCTCTACACTCTCTGCACCCTCTACACCCCCTACACTCTCTGCACCCTCTGCACCCTCTACATCCTCTACACCCTCTACAGTCTCCACACTCTCTGCACCCTCTACACCCCCTACACTCTCTGCACCCTCTACATCCTCTACACCCTCTACATCCTCTGCACCCTCTACACTCTCTACAGCCTCTGCACCCTCTACACTCTCTGCACCCTCTGCACTCTCTACATCTTCTACATCCTCTACACCCCCTACACTCTCTGCACCCTCTACATCCTCTACACCCCCTACACTCTCTGCACCCTCTGCACCCTCTACATCTTCTACATCCTCTACACCCCCTACACTCTCTGCACCCTCTACATCTTCTACATCCTCTACACCCCCTACACTCTCTGCACCCTCTACATCTTCTACATCCTCTACACCCCCTACACTCTCTGCACCCTCTACATCCTCTACACCCTCTACATCCTCTGCACCCTCTACACTCTCTACAGCCTCTACACTCTCTACAGCCTCTGCACCCTCTACAGTCTCTACACTCTCTGCACCCCCTACACTCTCTGCACCCTCTACATCCTCTACATCCTCTGCACCCTCTACACTCTCTACAGCCTCTACACTCTCTACAGCCTCTGCACCCTCTACATTCTCTACACTCTCTGCACCCTCTACACCCCCTACACTCTCTGCACCCTCTACATCCTCTACACCCCCTACACTCTCTGCACCCTCTACACCCTCTACAGTCTCTACACTCTCTGCACCCTCTACACCCCCTACACTCTCTGCACCCTCTACATCCTCTACACCCCCTACACTCTCTGCACCCTCTGCACCCTCTACATCTTCTACATCCTCTACACCCCCTACACTCTCTGCACCCTCTACATCTTCTACATCCTCTACACCCTCTACACTCTCTGAAGCCTCTGCACCCTCTACACCCCCTACACTCTCTGCACCCTCTACATCCTCTACACCCTCTACATCCTCTGCACCCTCTGCACCCTCTACAGTTTCTACACTCTCTGCACCCTCTACACCCCTACACTCTCTGCACCCTCTACATCCTCTACACCCTCTACAGTCTCTACACTCTCTGCACCCTCTACACCCCCTACACTCTCTGCACCCTCTACATCCTCTACACCCTCTGCACCCTCTACACCCTCTACAGTCTCTACACTCTACACCCTCTGCACCCTCTACACCCCCTACACTCTCTGCACCCTCTACACCCACTACACTCTCTGCACCCTCTACATCCTCTGCACCCTCTACACTCTCTACAGCCTCTACACTCTCTACAGCCTCTGCACCCTCTACAGTCTCTACACTCTCTGCACCCTCTACACCCCCTACACTCTCTGCACCCTCTACATCTTCTACATCCTCTACACCCTCTACAGTCTCCACACTCTCTGCACCCTCTACACCCCCTACACTCTCTGCACCCTCTACATCCTCTGCACCCTCTACACTCTCTACACTCTCTACAGCCTCTACAGTCTCTACACTCTCTGCACCCTCTACACCCCCTACACTCTCTGCACCCTCTACATCCTCTACACCCCCTACACTCTCTGCACCCTCTACACCCTCTACAGTCTCTACACTCTCTATACCCTCTACATCCTCTACACCCCCTACACTCTCTGCACCCTCTGCACCCTCTACATCTTCTACATCCTCTACACCCCCTACACTCTCTGCACCCTCTGCACCCTCTACATCTTCTACATCCTCTACACCCTCTACATCCTCTACACCCTCTACAGTCTCCACACTCTCTGCACCCTCTACACCCCCTACACTCTCTGCACCCTCTACATCCTCTACACCCTCTACATCCTCTGCACCCTCTACACTCTCTACAGCCTCTGCACCCTCTACAGTCTCTACACTCTCTGCACCCCCTACACTCTCTGCACCCTCTACATCCTCTACATCCTCTACACCCTCTACATCCTCTGCACCCTCTACACTCTCTACAGCCTCTGCACCCTCTACAGTCTCTACACTCTCTGCACCCCCTACACTCTCTGCACCCTCTACATCCTCTACACCCTCTACAGCCTCTACACTCTCTACAGCCTCTGCACCCTCTACATTCTCTACACTCTCTGCACCCTCTACACCCCCTACACTCTCTGCACCCTCTACATCCTCTACACCCCCTACACTCTCTGCACCCTCTACACCCTCTACAGTCTCTACACTCTCTGCACCCTCTACACCCCCTACACTCTCTGCACCCTCTACATCCTCTACACCCCCTACACTCTCTGCACCCTCTGCACCCTCTACATCTTCTACATCCTCTACACCCCCTACACTCTCTGCACCCTCTACACCCTCTACAGTCTCTACACTCTCTATACCCTCTACATCCTCTACACCCCCTACACTCTCTGCACCCTCTGCACCCTCTACATCTTCTACATCCTCTACACCCCCTACACTCTCTGCACCCTCTGCACCCTCTACATCTTCTACATCCTCTACACCCTCTACATCCTCTACACCCTCTACAGTCTCCACACTCTCTGCACCCTCTACACCCCCTACACTCTCTGCACCCTCTACATCCTCTACACCCTCTACATCCTCTGCACCCTCTACACTCTCTACAGCCTCTACACTCTCTACAGCCTCTGCACCCTCTACAGTCTCTACACTCTCTGCACCCCCTACACTCTCTGCACCCTCTACATCCTCTACATCCTCTGCACCCTCTACACTCTCTACAGCCTCTACACTCTCTACAGCCTCTGCACCCTCTACATTCTCTACACTCTCTGCACCCTCTACACCCCCTACACTCTCTGCACCCTCTACATCCTCTACACCCTCTGCACCCTCTACACTCTCTGCACCCTCTACACCCTCTACAGTCTCTACACTCTACACCCTCTGCACCCTCTACACCCCCTACACTCTCTTCACCCTCTACATTCTCTGCACCCTCTACACTCTCTACAGCCTCTACACTCTCTACAGCCTCTGCACCCTCTACAGTCTCTACACTCTCTGCACCCTCTACACCCCCTACACTCTCTGCACCCTCTGCACCCTCTACATCCTCTACACCCTCTACAGTCTCCACACTCTCTGCACCCTCTACACCCCCTACACTCTCTGCACCCTCTACATCCTCTACACCCTCTACATCCTCTGCACCCTCTACACTCTCTACAGCCTCTGCACCCTCTACACTCTCTGCACCCTCTGCACTCTCTACATCTTCTACATCCTCTACACCCCCTACACTCTCTGCACCCTCTACATCCTCTACACCCCCTACACTCTCTGCACCCTCTGCACCCTCTACATCTTCTACATCCTCTACACCCCCTACACTCTCTGCACCCTCTACATCTTCTACATCCTCTACACCCCCTACACTCTCTGCACCCTCTACATCTTCTACATCCTCTACACCCCCTACACTCTCTGCACCCTCTGCACCCTCTAGTTTTATTTCGATCCAATCACAGGGAAGACCGGACTAACCACAAGGAAACATATTTCTTAAAGGAACAGGCCACCATTTTTCCACACTGAGAGAATGTTCTTACCTGAGCTTAGACGAGTTGATGCATAACCGTCTGGTCTTTGTGCGTGCGCTCAGTCATATAAATGTTGTTAGCATTTAGCCTCTCCCGGCAAAGGTTTAGCTCCAAACTAGGGTGATGTTAGAAGCTACCGAGCTGTTCCACGTTTCCTCTATTTAAATACAGTTATGTGAAAAGTTACACGATCCAAGTCTAGTTACACAAAATTAAACATGTCGATTTTCTAAGCGGATGAAAAGGGGAACTATATTGTGAGGCGCAATAACACCTGGAGTACTTTGACATGTTACTGCACGGACAAAATCTACATGTTTAATTTTGTGTAAATAGACTTGGACCGTGTAACCTTTCATTCCTTTAAAGGTGCACTATGCAACGTTTTATGTAAAAAAAATAATAAAAAAAAGGTTGATATTCATATGTATTTGACCTTTTTGTGTCCCTGCTGATGCATTCCATTCCCAAAAACCTACCAGAAATCCTAAAAAACTTGAAATACAACTGATCCTGAAGCTTCATAGGAACCACCGGGATGGAAAGCGAAGGCGCCAAGCTAACCACCCGTACTTAACAATCCTCTTCTTTGAGAGGATTGTTAGATAAAGATTGTCCTGATTGTGGAACAGGAAGTGCCCGGTGTGTGATAATGGCCCTGGACTCTGTGCAGGTTCGATAACTACTCTGCCAATGTGATGGTGGACAGCAAGCCGGTGAACCTGGGACTCTGGGACACGGCGGGACAGGAGGACTACGACAGGCTGCGGCCCCTGTCCTACCCACAGACGGTGCCAGACACACACACACACACACACACACAATTCTACAACTCTACAAATCTAAACGCCAAATGTTCACACTATTCCATATGGAGGGGTTGGTTACACCCCCCTTAAAGTGATAGTCTGTAAGATCGCGAAGTGAGGAGAGAGTGATATTAGTGATGTTCCTCCTCATTAGGCCTGGGTACCGTTAAACCATACCAGTTTTGATGCTGTTGATCCAGGGACAGGATTAAAGTGATTTGGTTGTTTCAGCTCAAATTAATGAGCTCCCCTATTTTTTTCCTATTTTTCCCCAATGTTTGCCCCAATTTTGTTCTAATTTTTTTCATAATTTTTTAAAACTAATATGTTCCTTATTTCCCCCCATTTTCCCACCAATATGTGACCCGCCGTGGTTTCCAGGGACACAAGTCTGCAGACTCACTTTCTCGCAAATGGAGAAACAAGCACATTTTTGGAAAATTGGTGATTTTGGCTTTTTTGCAGAATCGTTCAGTTGAAGCCACGAAGAAGCCTCTCCATGTTTAAGCTAGCAGTATTGGTATATTTAAAAGCGTAAACTTTTAGGTTCACAACGGCTTGATTTGGGTGATTTCGGAGCGCGCTGTGGGGGCGTGACTTTGGCCCAATCTCAATTCTCTTTTCTACCCCTTTATGCAAGAGATATGTATTTATATATTACCAGTTTGCTTTTCTCCCCCGGTGCTTTACAGCTTCACGGAGCAGCGGGTTTGGCTTCTTTAAATGAGATGTAAATGAGCCCTATTGTCACTCGAGCAGCAGAGAGAGCTGAGAACTGTCCTTTGGGCTTTTTGGAGTTGTTAACTTCAATTTGCCACATCCAAATATGATCAGATTTCCATGTGTTACACATCACTGGAATGCTTGGAGACGACACTTTGTCTCTCAAAATGCCCCAAAACCGAGTTGTGTCCCGGGATCAAACCCGGGACCTTCTAGCTGTGACCAAAAAAAAAACACTCTCCTACCGTGCCACCCCGATTTTTTCCCCAATAACCCCCCCACCAATTTTCTTTTTTTCCCCCACAATTTCTTCCAATTTTATTCCCATTTTTCACACATTTCTTGACATCGGGTTATTGTCAATGTGCAGATGTTCCACACATGTTCTGTTTTCAGGTTCTAGATGGTGCGTAAAGGTTTGGAGTCACTTAAAATATCCTCATTTTTTAAATCAAAGCCCTGCTTTAACATAAAGGAATCATAAATACCATCTAGACATAGTTAATGTTGTGAATGCCTATTCTAGTTGGAAACGGGTAATTTTGAATGGAGTACCTACATCGGTGTGCAGAGGCTCTAATGGTACATTGTGTTAACTAATCGTGTTAGAGGGTCATTGATGATTATTATTCTAGCACTGCTGAAATCTGTTGATTAGAGAAACTACAGAACTGGACTGAGTGACACCAAACTTTGGAACGGTAGTGTATTTTAGTATAGATATCAGAAAAAGTATCGTTAAAGTACTGGTATCAGGGAAAAACGCGCCTGTCTTCACTATTCATTTGTATGGAGATGAAATGTTTCATTGAAATCGGGTCCGGGATTAGACGGCTAACAAAAAAAGGCACACTTGTAGGAACAGGTTCAGAGCTAAAGGAATCTCACCCCACTCTCCTGATTGGACCTGACAGGCCGGGTCAAAGTCGAGCCTGAGGATCCGGATTAGTGTCTGAGAGGGAGGGACTTACATTCTATTATTGAATATTACGTCAGACCCAAGCACTCAATTATTCACAATTCAATTTGTAAAACATTTAAACTTACCGATTATCACCTTAGAGCAAATACATCCATTTTGGAAACTGATCGTAACTTTTTTGTTGCGTTTCTGGCACGTTTTTGTCGCTCTTTTGTTGTTTTGAGGCTTTTTTCAAGGCGCTTTGGGTAAGATTCGGATAATGCCAAACTGGAGTTAAACCTTATGTGCGCTTGTGTGGGACGCTGACTGACCCAGGTGTGTCCCACAGGACGTGTTCCTCATCTGCTTCTCCCTGGTGAGCCCGGCCTCGTATGAGAACGTCCGAGCTAAGGTACGGCCGTCAGCAGAGCCAAGGCCAGTGTCCGAGGCCAATCTAACGCCGTACTGTGTGCCTGTGTCCTAGTGGTACCCAGAGGTGCGCCACCACTGCCCCTCCACGCCCATCATCCTGGTGGGCACCAAGCTGGACTTGAGGGACGAGAAGGAGACCATCGAGAAGCTCAAGGAGAAGAAGCTGGCCCCCATAACCTACCCCCAGGGCCTGGCTCTGGCCAAGGAGATCGGTGAGTCCTGCCATGATGTTCCACGCTGTTCAAAAAGCCCATCGATCGATCAAAGCTTTATTTATCGAGCACTTTTCAAAGCTGGGAAAAGCTATTCCCGCCCATGGTTCCAAGTGCAAGTTCTCTGTGGGGCATCTTCCATTGATTGTCGCTAAAATGTCTGATTTCGCAATGAAATGTTGTGGGTTTTTTCTGCTTAAAACAATATATTTTTACATCCAAATCAAACTTTTTTTTAGCATTTTCCATCAGCGTTAACCAGAGACTCTGGGAAATGAGAAACAACTTAAAATAGGCCCTGCTGTATTTTAAATAGTTTTATCGTCTAAAAAAGAGAAGCATGTGCGTCCGCCTGGGCGGAGCCTCAGCTCAGCTGTGGGACAGTGGGCGGAGCTAACAGGCCCTGAGTCACACAGTCCGGAATGAGACTCGGAAGAAAACCAAAGGACTGTGTATTTCCCCTCACACAAACGCCACCGCAGCAAACGGGGAAAAAGCATCTAAATATTTAGTCAGATTAAAGCGTGTTGCCAAATAAAGATCCAGTCGCAGAGAAACGGAACTCGGACAGAGGGCGTACGCTGGAGAGCCCACTTCAGTCTGA
This sequence comes from Proterorhinus semilunaris, assembly GCA_021464625.1. Lineage (NCBI taxonomy): Eukaryota > Metazoa > Chordata > Actinopteri > Gobiiformes > Gobiidae > Proterorhinus > Proterorhinus semilunaris. The sequence continues at coordinate 41,711,264 of CM038349.1, read as the reverse complement.
ACCTGTGGAAAATAGTTTACCTGATCAGAAATTCACTTTAGTTGAGCAGATGTTGCGGAGTTATGGAATAGTTGCGGGAAAGTTACAATGGTGCCCAGATTTCGAGGAGTTTGCTTGATTTTGCGTTAATAGTTGCGACCGTCACATCTGGAGGGACTGACTAAATATAAATATAAACTGACTAAATATAGATTGATATAGTCCAGGGCAGTATACAGGGTGCTTCCTTGGGACTGTTATATCCAATCCAACTTTATTTCTATTGATAAAAGTCAACCAGTCGTAATGATGATCCAATCTAATTTAAAAGCGTATGTTCTGACATACATAAAAACATAACAAAAAACATAAACATAACAAAAAATACAACTAAATACTTTAAACCTTGAAGCTAATCAAAACTGATTGTGGCCCTATGGAATCTAGAAGACAATATAAAAAGTGCTAAAAGCCTAAAACATTTTAAAAGAGAACTTAAAGCGAGTTTGACGCTGATGGTCGACAACTGAATTTTCTTTTGAATTACTTCAATTGGAGATATATCAAATTGTACAATTGAGAGAAAGTGTTCATGTTGTCATCTATATTGCTGCTCAATATAATTAGAAGTATTAGGGTAGGCGGGATGTTGATCTGCTGGTCTGAGAGGTGTGTTTAGAAAATAAGATTCCATTCCATCCCATGAATATTAAATATGCCTGTATAATAAAATAATATTATATTAGTGATATCCATGATCCATCCATCCATCCTCTTCTTCCACTTGTCCGTTGCCGGGTCGTGGGGGCAGCTGTTGGAGCTGCACCAGCCCCTATGGCTCCTCCTGCAGGTGGTGGGTCCACAGAAGGTGATATCCATGATGATAACAAACAGTAATAATAATAAAACTAATAATATTAATAATAAATGCATTGTTTTGGTTGATCATAATTGCATAAATGTAATTCATAAACAGGTGCATGTGCCTGGGTATGGAAAACTGAACACATGAATGTCTTATTCTCTTGTTTAGTTTAGTTTTAGTTTAGTTTATTTGTTTATTTGAGCAGTACACATAGTGCTCAAAAGGAGTGGGCTGAAGCAAAGGCTTATGAGTGCCCACGCAGCTGTTGATGGTTTATGCGCCTTGTTATGATTATTATTGCGTTACTTAGTCAAACTGTTGTTAAGATGATGTTATTAATGTAAATGATTCAACGGAGTACATACATTCCAGTCACGTAATCTTATTTTCTTCTGATGTAATTGCCTTTTGAAGACACTCGTCTCCCTAAGGAATAGACACATGTTCTTCTGTGTTGTGGATACCGTCCTCACGTATTACTATGAAATGTAAATGTTTATTATGTTGAATGTGGGGTAGGCGTTCATAAGCTTCTTGCTTCAGCCTACGCCTTTTGAGCATCTGTGACTGTTTAATGTGTATTTTGTACATTTGGAAAATGTAAGCTGCTCATATAAACTAAAAAACCTAAAAAAGCCAGAGAATAAAGGTGAGTCTCAGAGGAGACTTGGAACGCTCCACTGTGGGGGCTGATTGGACGTGGAGTCTCTGGCACTGGCCCTGGGACCGAAGCTTTAGAAACAAATCAATTCTTCAAGTTCATTCTAAAATTAGCTGTGAGTCAGTGCAAAGAGAGTGCTCATATTTTTTGGTTCCTGATAAAAGAAAAAAATGTTCTGGCTTCACCAGGAGAGCCATGAATGTGGGACTATGCTCCTGTCATAACCATGGCAACCGAAAGTGCTAATGCGGAATGGTAGAAAACATGGAGGCGATTGAAGCTGTGCCAGTGGCTTCACGGAGTCTCTCTCCATATGAATGCCTGGTGTTGAACAGTGACATCGATCATTTTAGTCATACTCCATTATTCACATTTTCAAACAGGACATCAAGAGGTCGATAGTGTCCAAAGACCTTTATTTAAGTCCCACTGAGAGTCATGGCCCCAGAGGGGAATCTATCGTACAAGTTTTAGTGGTTGGGGAAACCGGAGTACCCGGAGTAAACCTACACACAGAAAGGCCCCGTCCTGGTGGGAATCAAACCCAGGACCTTCTAGCTGCGAAGCACGAGCGCTAACCGCTGTGCCACCGTGCCGCCTGTTTGATGGTGTTCTGGAGCCAACTGTTCACATACAGTTTGAATCCACCTGGGCCACATTGGGCTTTTAAACTGGCCAAGACGCTGGGCCGGTCCTGTTTTGGGCCGTCACCAAAAGGCGACGACATAGTTACGGTGTACTTTATTAATCCCTGTAGGGAAATCCATTCTCCGCGCTCGACCCATCCTTCAGTTTTAGCCATTTATGGCTAATGTTTACGTACCAGTTGGAGCGACTAGACAGGCCGCATTTGGCCCCTGGGCCTTAGTTTGCCCATATCTGTGCTTCACCATTGCAGGCTTGTTTTGCGCTTGTATGTCGTCTTACATTTCATAAAATGATGTCAGCAGCTGGAGGCGTGGCTTTCCCTTCTGTGTAAAAAGAGCCCAACCAGTGTCTGCTGTGGAGGAACCCGTGTTTATCTACAGCTAACACTAGAGGGAGCAGTTAGGACTGAGACCTTTAACCAGTTCCATGCCATCCACCACATGCAAGCAGATCGTACACTACAAGGTCTTAGCTTTCAAATGAGGCATTGCCTATAGGCTGTCTCAGCAAAGCAACGAAAAAGCAACAAAAACATGACAGCAAACACAACACAACAAAAATGTGACCAAAAAACACAACCAAAAGCATCTAAAGGGGAGGAAAATCTGACAAAAAAGCGATACAAAAGCAACAAAAAAGCTACTAAAGTGTGTCAACAATGTGACGAAAACGCAACAAAAAGTTTAGATCCGTTTTCTTGGTCTTAGCTTTCAAATGAGGCGTTGCACTGTAAGCCCCAGTCGAGAAGCTTTTAGATTTGCGGAGCTGGAGAAATGCGCTCGGGTAAGGCGGGGGTTAAGAGGTTTTTTTAATGAAATCCAGCACATGTTAACGGCGGCTGTGACAGAAACGTTAGTTAATGTTAGTTAATGTTATTTAACGTTAGTTAATGTTAGTTAACGTTAGTTAATGTTAGTTAATGTTAGTTAATGTTAGTTAACGTTAGTTAATGTTAGTTAACGTTATTTAACGTTAGTTAATGTTAGTTAACGTTAGTTAATGTTAGTTAACGTTAGTTAATGTTAGTTAACGTTATTTAACGTTAGTTAATGTTAGTTAACGTTAGTTAATGTTAGTTAACGTTACTTAATGTTAGTTAACGTTAGTTAATGTTAGTTAATGTTAGTTAACGTTAGTTAACGTTATTTAACGTTAGTTAATGTTAGTTAACGTTAGTTAATGTTAGTTAATGTTAGTTAATGTTAGTTAATGTTAGTTAACGTTAGTTAACGTTATTTAACGTTAGTTAATGTTAGTTAACGTTAGTTAATGTTAGTTAACGTTAGTTAACATATTTCTGTGAATATCGTAATCAGACCAAACCGTGGGCTTGAGGAAGGTTTTGGTTTGCTTGTGCACAGACGCAGTGAAGTACCTGGAGTGTTCGGCTCTGACCCAGCGCGGCCTGAAGACGGTGTTTGACGAGGCGATCCGGGCCGTGCTGTGCCCCCCGCCGGCCCGCAGCAAGGGCAAGAAGTGCACCCTGCTCTGAGCAGTCCGTCCTGCACTTCCCCCAAACGTCCCGACACTCACACACGTCCCGTCTAATCTGCTGTGCTTCCTGTTGCAGACCGGAGGAGTCTGGACGGCAGACGGTGGGAGAACAAATGTATTATTTTCTTATAAAGTTGCTCTTTTCTTTTTTTTCCTGAGGTCAAAGCCAAACGTTGAGTTATATTTGGTTTAAAGTATTTATTCATGTCAGTGCCGATAAAAGGAAAAGTATTAACCTGTGTTTAAAAGGGCCATTCTGCTGAACAATAAAGACTGATCGAAAGGGACCGTCCCGTCTCCACGTCCTCACTTGTGAGCTCCTTTCTCTCTGATGCGGCCCCCCCCCCCCCTCCCCCATCTGAACTTTGCTTCAAACCAATGGGCGAGGAAAGCACTTCTCTCAAAGATCTGTAATGAAACTTTGGATCGGACGTCCCGCTCATTGACGTGGTGGCCATCGTGTGACTGGCCGGGAAGGCTAACCCAGGGTGACCAGATTTCCCAACGTAATGAACTGGGACACAGTCCGGGAATATACCGTCCCGTCCTACAGTGAATGTTAAAACTGTTAACGTCTCATGACATGCACCAAGCCGCATTGAGGAGAGGCTACAATTTAGATTTTTTTTATTGGTTTATACTCACATGGGCTAAAAACATTCTTTTTCAAGTAGTGTGTTATTATCGAGACTATTTGGGCCAACAACCGGGACAGAGACCGAGTAAAATCAATGGTTTTGGAGAAATCTCTTGGGACCTGGGACAAAGGACTAAAAACTGGGACAGTCCCAGGGTAAACTGGGACATCTGGTCATCCTAAATCAGCTCAAGGCCCGCAAACCTTTATTTCATAACTTTCGGACATATGCAGTCATTGCTCTTGAAATGTTAAAACATGAGGCTATTTACTTTGCACAGCTGATCAATGAATCAATCCTTTTGCCATTTGATGTCAATATTATTCAAATTGTTCAGATCATTTTTAATTTAGCCTTAGACATGAAGTATATTGAGAGGATGAAAAGGTCAGGACTAAAGCCTCTGGAAGTCCAGATCTGGACCCGGGTCCGCCAGTTGGGGACCCCTGCCCTAGGCTAACCCCATCGCAACAAGGGTCAACATTTTCATTGGTCCAACAGCAGAATGTGAGACACACTGTGATTGGTCTCGTATCTCAGTCAGGATGTTGTTTAGCTTTGTTTCCTCCATTCATTACCAGGGTTCAGCGTTAGCATTCACTGTGTCACTGTCCCATGTTCAAAACATGTTGGTCATGTTGTGTTACAAAGTGCATAAATACTGTTTTAAAGTAGGAAACAAATGTTGTTATTATTATTTGGAAATGTTTGACAGAGGAAAATCCATGAACACATGTAGCTAAAGTCTATGCAACTTAAATAAAATTTTAATAACTGCAAAAAAGCGATTTTCTTGCTGTGTATGCATACCAAGTTTTGGATTTGAAAATAGCCCAACAAAGCTCCATGACGGGTCAAAATACGGGAGTTTCCCGGTCAAAACGGGACACTTGACAGCTATGTGTATATGACATAAGATCAGTTACAATGATCACAGAGATAAAACACTATCCAGGACATAAGTGGTGTTTCCATTTGTTTCCATTACACTGGTTAGAAGGGCCGGGCACAAGATGGCCGCCAGAATGGTTCAAAACACCGATGGACAATATCACATTTTAAAAAATTGATATAATTGACACGGGCACGAGTGGACTGGTTTTAACTTGGTTTTAGTGTTTTATCTGCATGTTTTTATGCAAAGCTCGTTGCCCCGCCCCTGCTAATCACGGCAAGTGGGCACACCTGGAGGAACGATAAAGGTGGAAGCGGTCGGAGACAGGGAGGAAGAGAACAGAGGCTGAAGTGGTGCGCGGAGAGGCGCAGGCCACCATGGGCCGCCGGGCGGAAGAGAAAGGAGGACGGACGGACGGACGGATGGACGGATGGATGTACGTACGTACGTACGTACGTACGCACGCACGCACGCACGCACGCATGCAGGCACACGGCAGGAAAAGGAGACCCAGAGAGCGGACAAGAGGGCCTAGGGGCAGGTGCGGCCCGCGACGCAGACGCAGTGGACGGAGACCGAGCGTCCGCTGGCTGACAGGAGGGCGCACACACGAGGAAGCACGGACAATATGGACCGGACACGAAACATACCAGGTCGGGACGCGAGATGGCGGCAAGGGAGCGGCGTCGAGCCAGGGATGTCCCCCGGACAGGAGCGGCGGGATTGAGCGGCGGTGGCAGACTCTCCGAGCATACTCTCCCCGAGGTGGACCCCAGAACCTCCGCTAAATCCCCAGAGCCGGCCGGACCCCCGTCCTGAGGACCACTACTGCACCTTAATGCACGCCCCTCGATTTGAACCTGTCTTTGTATTGTCCTTTTAACTTTAATTTTAGCAGGCCTTTTAATGTTGTCCACTTTTAACTTTATAAGTTAAATTGTGTTTTTATCCTTTTTAAACCGCTTTGTTTTATTGGCTACACCACACCCATATCCTCCAATCGAGCTCGAACCTGTGACATAATATCGATACTTTTAGATGTCTTTTTTTATTATATTATTAATATCTAAATGAAACATGATGTGACTTTAACTGGTTAAAGGAGCATTATGCAACTGTATATGTGGGGGGTAAAAAAAAGTTTTTATTTGTGCGTATTTGACCTTTCAGTGACCTAGTAGTCTTTATTTTCCATCACAGTGACTTCTATGATGCTCCAGGATCAGAATTTCCAACATGGCAGTTTGGCTCAGACACAGACAGCCTGAGGACGTCAGACATTCTGACCGTTAACCAGAGGTCTCGGGTCATTCTTATCCCGTGTGAATAGGTTACGTTCAGGTGACATCAGAACGTTCCAAACAGCCTACATAACAGTTTAAATGGAGGTGATTCTTACGGTGGTAACTATGGTAACTGCAGAGATGGGTAGAAGAGAGATTTACTTCTCTTCCTGTCTCTGTCGAGTGTGGACGTGTTTTCTCACTTCTCAATCATCCATCCACTTTACTTCCACTTGTCCGTGGCCGGGTCGTGGGGGCAGCTGTTGGAGCTGCACCAGCCCCTATGGCTCCTCCTGCAGGTGGTGGGTCCACAGAAGGACGGCCTCATGGTTCTACCCGGGCCTGTTGGTCTCTCATAAGGGGCTTCTGAACCGCTCTTTGTCTGACCCGTCACCTAGGACCTGTTTGCCCTGGGAGACCCTACCAGGGGCACGAAGCCCCCGACCACAGAGCTCCAGGATCATTCGGGCTCAACCCCCTCCACCACGTTAAGGTGGCGGTTCCAGGAGTTCCAATCAATCAAAACTTTATTTATAAAGCGCTTTTCATACAAAGTTGTAACGCAAAGTGCTTTACAGATTAAAAGCAATTCCCGCCCACCCAACCACCCACTCTTCCAAATAAAAACAGACAATACTATTGTTCACCCCACCCCCCTGCCCATAGCCACACACACAGACGCACATGATAAGATAATGGACGTAGGGCTGAGTCTGGGTACAGATGCACCAGGTGAGGAAATACCATCAGAGGAGCCGTCTGCACCAGGAGCGGCACAGCAGCCACAGGACGTCCAGCAGAGGAGCAGCAGAAAAACCACACCTCCATCGGGGTATCCAGAGGACAGCACCCACACAGCCAACTGCCACTCCCGGGGCAGAGGGCTCCCTCAGAGGAAACACTGGAGATTCTAAAAATGCAATATGCAAATAATAACATTCAGATAAGATAAATAAAAACAAATATAAAACTAACTAAGAACCAATATAATAAGCTAATTATAATTATAATATATATGACTGAATACATAAGTAAATAGATATTAGTTCAAAGCTAAGCTAAAAAGGTGGGTCTTGAGCCTGCTCTTAAAAACATGAACGTTCTCTGTGGTCCTGAGCTCCTCCTCAGGTCGTTCCAGAGGCGAGGGCCATAGTATTGGAAAGACGCCTCGCCGTGAGTCTTTCTGTTGACTTTAGGAATAACTAGGAGACCCCTGCCGGAGGAGCGAAGGGGCCGTGAAGGTTCATAAGGTAAAATCAATTCTGAAAGATAAGAAGGACCAAGACCATTAAGACATTTAAAAACCATTAAAAGAACTTTAAAATGGATCCTGAAACACACGGGGAGCCAATGCAGCGACTCTAAAACCGGTGTAATGTGGTCCCGCCTCCTGGTCTTCGTCAGGACACGAGCTGCTGAATTTTGTAGAAGTTGTAAACCTGAGATACTCTTTCGAAAATTGGTAAGTTGGAAATTGTTCATTGTTCATTAAAATCCAAATTGCTCTTCTTCAGCAGGGGCCTCACCACCGCCCCTTTAAAGGCAGCAGGGAAGAAGAGTCTGAAGAGAGCAGTTCATGATGGTTAAAAGTTCATCTCTAAAAGATGACTAGAATGTTTAAAAACGGGGTTGGGACCGGGTCTAAAGGACATGTGTTGGGCCTCACTGAGGAGAAAACTTATCATCTCAGCATTAACCTGGACAAAACTGTGCAGACACCCAGATGCACTTATGACCAAATTATTTTGGGAGGATAAAATATTACATCTGAGAGTGTCCACCTTCCCCACGAGGTGGCAAACGCGTCGCAAAGGGAGTCAGAGACTTTAAAACGGGTTTGTTAAATTCCGGGTTGAATAAATGGTTGATCGTGGAAAATAAAATGTTGGGGTTATTTTAATGGATGCTGATTAGATTTGAAAAGTAGTTATTGCGCGCGTTTCTTATTGCGTTGTTGCATATTTTTTGATGCTGAGAGAATATCTGATAATTTATTTTGTCCTTCCTCCATCTCCTCTCCGCCCGCCCTGCATTTTTGTTTAAGTTTTTTAACTTTCATGCTTTTTTCCTGCCTCTGCGAGTGTCTTGTCTGACTTTTATTTGTCCTCTTGGACCGCCTGCTCGCTGTCCTCCCGCACCGCTAAACTATGGAATTGATGAACTGGAATCTCAACGCAACTGATAAGTTTTTTTGACAAAGTGAGGCCACGGAGGAGGTCGTCTTCCCTGACCGGATTGTCCCAGCTCGGTTTGTGATGGATGTCGTTTGCCTCGCGGTCCTGTCGGTCGGAGACATCAAAGATATTTACTTATTCTCTTGATAACAGGGTACCTGCTTATTGGATGGACTGCTCTGGATTATCGGACATTTGAAAAGACAGCAGCTTTCAATCGGACCACGCTGCTGTCGGTTAAAATGAACGAGCACTTTGGAGCAGGGAGTGACCGAGTGATGGAATTAAACCGGAAAGTAACGCACAACAACGATGGACTGTTATGTAGGACCTGGCAGCTCGCTGTGGAGACGGACAATAGATGGACTTTATTTCTGGGAGGAAAAGGGAAGAACTGTGAAGGGAACTACCTGCTCTGGAAAACTGAACTAAAGCTGAGACCAAGTAAAAGCTAATTCATTATAAAAGTATGAACTGTTACTGGAATAATTCTCGTCCTCTTATCTCTCCTACGCCGTCAACACTTCCCTTCAAGGCCAAGCCACGGAGCTAAACCTGATAAGGACTGAGCTCTCTGGGTCATGTTTTGCAAAACACTGACTGTCAGACTGTAAATAACATCACACACATACCCCTTCCCTAACCACGCCCCCATCGTTCTGCGTCTGCCTCAACACCTTTCTTCAGCCCCGCCCCCTGGTCAATGGCCAGTCGTCCTTCCCCTCCCCAAGAAAAAAACTCTACACATGACCTTGTGTGCTGTGTATTCCCCATGTCTTGATGTTTCTATATTTGTGCTTTGCCTTAACTTAACCTGATTGTAATTTCACATATCTTCTTTTGTGAGGCGCATTGAGTTGCCTTGTGTACGAAATGTGTGGTATAAATTACATTAAATTATAGTTACATTTAGTTTTTTTTTCATACTGTACTTTTTACTTCTACTTGAGTAATATCAAAATAAAGAACTCATGAAGTAACTAGTGTCACTGCATTGAGTAAATTTTTAAGTAATAAATCTTCATTTTAACTTGTAAAATAGATGTATTTCTTGTTTTGTTACTTATTCTTTATAATGAGTTATTTTTACATGTCTTGTATTTTGTTTGAAAATATAAACATCTTCAGTGTATTCATGTTCTGTTGAAACATGAATCAGACGTTTACGTTAAACAGAACAGTTGCCATGGAGACAACCCCCTCTGCTCTGGGTTCCACAGAGTCCGTGGGTAAATGAAGGCTCCAGGTCAGGAGTAAGGTATGCCTAAAGTGTAAAGGCCGGAGTGAACGAGACGCCGTCAGTCCATTCTCACGTTTATTCACACTCATCAGAGAACAGGGCACGGCGCCCACACATGAACGTTACACGGCCCGACACCAGGGACCACTCCGACCACGTGCATGCATACTGGGACGCCGCCTCTCGCAGCCACACCCGGCGTCCCTCGGCAGGATTCTGGCCCGGGCTTCCACCGTCCGTCCATCCGCGCGTCCTCAAATGGAAGACCGAGAGGAGAACCCCCGCTCGGGTAACGTAAACATGTTTCTGTATATATCAAAAGTCACAAAACGCTGAATAAAGTGGTGCGGTTGTGGGTGCAGGAGTGCTCTGCCCAAGGGCACACAGTCCGCCTCCTGTGGTAGCAGTTTACATATACACACACCGTCTGCAGGAGGTGGGTAGAACTTTGAGTCACTTTTGGAAAAGATTGTACTTTCGGGAGTGAGATCCCACCTGCCCTGTCCCTGGTGACAGAGCACAGGGTTTCCACAGGTCGCCACATGTGGTCGTTTTTATACCCAACACAGTGGTTTTAGAGCTACAGGCGTTTTAGAAAAAGATCAAACTAAATCCATGCATTTATCGTTTCTGAAGACTTGTTTTCATCCTAACAGAAGAATTGAATCAAGGCAGTGTGTGTAGCAGGGGATCCCAAACTTTTCAGCCTGTGACCCCCCAAAATCATCACCGGATACGAACTCGTTGCTATTTTGACGCGTCCTTATGATAATGCCTTGAACAGATCAACACGGTGCTTTTTGGTCAATTCAATTCGATCGATTGTTTTGTATCGCCCGGTATCACAACGGGAGGTGCCTCACAAATTTGATGGGCCCATTACCAAATGGTTGGATATAAAAACCATCAGGTTAGTTATTAGACACGTTTGATTTTCAGCTGTCGTGTCATTGTATATCGCTCCATAAACCATTTACCTAAACTTGTTTATTCGGTTTATTCAACTTGAGTGCTTTTTTTGGAAACCCTGGGGCAACCTTCTTTTGGAAAAAATAGCACTATTAATGACAGAATTTTGTCACATGAGATATGAATCCATCTTGCTTTATTCGTTGCTCCTGTGGCGTGGCGAGATTAAAACCTGGGACACTTCAAATATTGGGGGGGCCCGTCAGCGAGTGCAACGCTGGGCTCCTCTACCCACCTCCGCTCACATCACATCCGTGTAATGCTCTCCCCAATTTCACACGGCAATAAGCGTCATACGTAAATATATATGTTATAAAATTCTTAATACGTCGGCACCATTTTCAAAACAAATCTTTTTTTTTTTCTTTTCTATTTCTTTAAAGAGTTCACTGGAGAAAATCAAATGTCCGTGATGTTCATGCTCCCGGAGGTCTTCAGCCGGACGTCCCTCTCTCTCGGCTCGAAGAACTGTACGAGGAGTCCATGAATGTTCCATAGAATGTCTCTTATCTAACTTACCAAGTGAGGACACCACTATATGTTTCTAAAAATAATCATAACAATAAGATTGCAGAATATATATATATAAAAAAAAAGAAAAATCATCTATCGCGTTTATTCTCTTGACAAATTCTAAAGGAAAGGGCCGTAGTTTTGCTGGACTGACTTCTTGGGTTTGTAAAAAGTGTTTGGTGTCATTCCTGCGTGTTCCAGTCTAGGGCTGGGTACAGTTGAACGACACAAGTATGTTTTTTTGCCCCCCAGTTTTTGCCCAGTTCATTCCCCCTCCACCCTTTTTTTTTTTTACACAATGTTTCCATATTTTTGTCCCAATTTCTTCCCAAATGATTCCCCATTCTTCACACATTTCTCGACACTGGTAATGGACCCGACGTTGTACATTTGCAGATCTTCCACACATCATCGTTCTGTTGTTCTGGTTCTAGATGACAAAACATTTTTTGTGTCGGTATCGAAAACCAAGTACCGTTAAAGTACGGCACTCGAAAGAAAATTAACGGTACCCAGCCCTGTTCGAGTCGTCCTCACGCTGATCCCGTCCAAAACCCATTGTTAACTCGCCATGTCCCAATGAAACATGTCCTGGCGAATTCTCATCTTCTCATGTTACTTGTGTCCCGTGCATCTACATTATTATACGTTATAAAACATGAGATAGCAAGGTGAAAACGTCTTTAAAAATCAGCCTGGTCAATGCATAATAGAAGGACTTTGAGCAGTGGTTCTCAAACCTGGGCGATGAACTGGTCCGAAACCAAACCAGGACGAACTGTAATAGATATCCACTAACGGGACGATTTCTTCCATTGTCCAACAGCGTGTTATCGGAATGTGCCCCCACTTGCTCCGCAGTTTGAGAACCACTGGTCTGAGCCAACAGCAGTTACTAATATGAGAGTTTTGGCACTGGACTCGAGACATTAGTATTCACAGTATATATGGAATGGAGCGGCACGGCTCGGCTCAGCTTCTTTGCGGGGCATGTGCAAAGGTAAAGTTTTGGCACTCGCACAAACACCGGGCTGACAGGCCCAGCTGCCTGCAGTCTAGTGCTGAGCAGAGAACTTCTACAATGGCAGAATCAAAGAGGTGTGTGTGAGTGTGTGTGTGTGTGTGTGTGTGGGGGGGGTGGTACTATCTTTGAACCAGGGACCTCATTTATAAAACTGCACTTGGAACGAAACGCAAAATTCTGTGCAATGTTTTATTCAGTCCTCTTCACTGACCCCACCTCGAGTTCAAATCTGCGCGCCCTCCCAGAGGCGTGGGAAGTGGGGCGCTGTGGGGCTACGGCGCCCCCAGTCTGGACCACCGCCCCCCCCTCTGCTGGGCTCGCCCATAGAAAAAGATGATTCAATGTGCAACCATTTTGTAAAAAAACAAATACGAGTGAGACTGAGGCTGCGGTTCTGTCCGGGGGGTGTGATGAGGAGCGGTCGGGCATTTGGGGTAACGCTCACATGGGACCAAACCCCCTGGGCCATGAGCCTGCCGCCTGCCTGAGGCCATGTGACCTGACGGTGCCGCGGGTCACTGTAAACTCATAAACGTCTCACCTGGTGATCCCAGCCAGTGTTAACAGAACCTTTCCAACGTCCCGTTCCCTCGCTGTTTTCCGTGCCTCTAGTTGCCTCTGCAGGTGTGGACATTACGTGAAAGCTTTGTTGTCTTTTATAAACACCACTTTTATAAATGAGGCCTGGTTATATTGTGGTTGTTCATTGTTTCATCATCAACAATCTAAGTCCTTCTGCCATCTCTCTGTGAGCTGAAAACACTTGATTATCCCCTCCCACTCCAGGAAGCATCGACCGATCAGGAAGTGCTCTATATCAGGATTGCTCTATCAAAAATATATGTTTTGTTACATTTTAAAGTGACATTTTCTCAAACAAAACCTTTAAAATGCAAAAGAACAATATGTCAGACCTGCGCTCCGCTGGCTAACTGACGTTTGAATAGAACCAGTGGAGGACTTATTGAAATGGCTGTTTGTGGGGGTAACTAAACACTAGAAAACACAGCCCTCTTACCTCTCCCAAGTCCAGGTAACTCATTGTGAATACATTGCGATAGGAAAGAAAACTAGAAGAAGGGTTGAGAACTGTCCACGTTAGTCGGATTTTGAGTTCAAAAAGTCTTACAAAGTACGACATAAAGTTGCCTAATATAATGTCACAAATATGATGGCACTGAACATGGTGGACTCAATCAATGAAGGTACTTCTTCTGTACTCAGTGGTTGAAGATGAAGATGAATCAAGTACCTTCACTGAAGATGGACAACTCCTGTATGACTGAGAACTTACACAGACAAGGTGATCAGCTTTCTCTCGTGTCACCAAAGGCCCTTTTTCGAAAAACCTGTAAGTTATGAAAACACTATTAAGTAAACGCTTCTTCTTCTTCTAAAAAAAGGTTGAAATACTCCGGGTGTAGTCTAATGCAACCAACCGCTCTCAAAATCCAGTCGCGCGGTCGCAGGCTCAGTCCCTGCATCTCAGAATGAAGAAGAAAAAAACGTCGTCGTCGACTACAGGCAAGAAAGGAGGAAAAAGAATGGGGCAAATATACAAAGGAATGATGACGAGGCCGCGGAGGTCCAGGCGGAGCCCCCGGTAAGTCGTGTGCAGTGGTCCCTGACAGACAGAGTTATTGCATCAACACCTGGTGCGTGTGTTCCATTCTGTACAAGAGCGGCCCCAGGGCAGGTCCTTGAGGAGCCCCGCAGGTAGAAAAAAGCGTCCTGTGCTTGACTGTGTGGGTGGATGTCCTGGGAGGGGCGTGTCCTGTTGGGTGTTGTAGACAGCGGTGTGTACGTGTGTGGGTGTGTGATAGAGGCTAGAGTAAGAGGCGGGGCATAAGGCACTGCGAGGGGCGGGGTCAGGACAGGTGCGTCATGCTGAGGCTCATGGGTAATCCGGGCCGCAGGTAGGACACAGGGACACGGCCGTTTTCACCGGTGGAGCCTGTAATGGACAGGCGGGCTTTGGAGCGCATGGCGTCGGTGAACTTCATCTGCAACAGACAGAGCAAAGAGTCACATGATCGGTCTGGGAGTCGAGACACTCTGTCCTCCAATGTGTCCCCGAAGGACAGGGACGGCTCTTACAAGGGGAGCTGACATGGACGCTCTTTCCGAGGCACCTCACATACTGTCTGGGATTTATGTTGGTTTGAATCTTTTGATGAAAATGTCATTAAGTTTGAGTCAAGATTAAGTCAAACAGTTCTTTAGGGCTGAAACTAAAACGATTAAAGGTTCACTATGCACACACTTTCAGTGACCCAGTGGATGCTTGGGTGGCAAATCAGAAATCTTAAAAAAACGGAAGTCAAATTGATGTTGACGCATCATAGGAGCCACCGAGAAGGAAAGTAAAGGCATCAAGCTAACCACCCGAACAGCCGCTGGGTCAAATACGCATTCATTTAACATCTTTAAGCTAAAGAGACGCACGTTTGAGAACATCTCAATACATCTCCCAGCTATGTGGTAATCCAACATAAAACACAAGATTTATCCAAAACATTATTAACCGAAAGGTTATAAAAGGATTTCACTGTATTTGGTATTTTCATCCTTGTAAAATATCCGCCCTATGATCAGGAGTTAGCACAGAGGTGATTAGCTTCTGTTTGCTCTTAATATTAGAATTTTTTGAAAAGTCTATGGAAATTTAGAATAGGATTTTTACTTCCGGAAGAACATCATTTTAATGTATACTACTAGTTACAGTCATACTATCAGTCACCACTGACAACTTTTTATATGATTTCAGTCTAATTTTAGTCTGCAAGAATATTACTTTGACAAAAGTTAGACTATGGAGTTGTTCATTGCAGTGTTAATTTTGACAAGATATTTTAATTTAGTTTTAGTCTTAGTCTTTTGACGAAAATGTAATTCAATTTTAGTCGAGATTTAGTCAAAAAAATACCTTAAATTTTAGTAGAGTCAATTTAGTCGACTAAATTTAGGACAAATTTAATCGACTTTGTATTAATAATATTCATTATATTCATATTTAATTAAGGTCCTCTGCTTCATGGAGCTGCTCCCTCATGAACAAAGCTCAGAGCTGTTCCTTTGGCAGTGAAGTTACATGATATGAGGCTCTTTCAGACGGTCAATAGAAGTTTGGATGATTTTAGTCTCTCCTTTCCATTTTTATTTTGTCTCATTTTAGTCGACTAAAATATCTGGACATTTTACTCATAGTATTAGTCTCATGAAAAACTTTAAATTTAGTTTTAGTCAAATTTTAGTCGTCAGAAATATCACGTTGACTAAAATTAAGACTAAATATTTTACTCGACGAAATTAACACTGGTTCATTGGCTTAAACATATAATATGTTTAAGCCAATGAACAACTCGATAGTCCTGATGCATGTAATGGATCACCGCACTCAAACTCTACCCAGCTCATACAGTTGTGAAGAAATGAAGGAATGGTGGTGATATCATATACTGCACGCCCAGACAGCAGTGATCACATGAGGGCCCAGGTCAGCTGCCCCTGGGACACTGCGGCAGCTCCCCGTTACAAGCCAACAACAGGAGGGTATGCTCATGTTTAGGGTGATGTTTGGGGTCATGTTTTGTTAAAAGCCGTGAACAGACACTATTGCACGTAGAGGAAGTCTTAACTTCAGCTAATGTCGCGTCGGGCAAACTCTCTGCCAGTAAGGTGAGTGAAGGAAAATGTGTCTGGCACTCTACGAATGACCACCAGGGCGGCAGCTCTGGCACCACTTCAGCGCATGATGATTGGCCGAGGGAGGAGGGATGGGTTCAGGAGGTGGGGTTTAATGGAGGGTTGAGGGAGTTTGAAGGGGAGGGGTTTTAGCTGGGGCTGAGGATGGAGAAGATGAAGGATCAGACACAGGAGCATATATATATATATATCCCCCCCCCCTCCTTAGTTTGGTCTTTATCCTTCTCTAAGTTAGTCCCCTACGCCCTCCGCAGTGTTCAGCTCCAGTGCCTAACTGACTTCCGCCTCTACGCCCAATAAGTTCAGCCCCTCTGCCTGCTGAGTTTGGCCCCTCTTCCAATGTTTGAACCCTATGCCCTCCACTGAGTTTGGCCCCTCTTCCAATGTTTGAACCCTATGCCCTCCACTGAGTTTGGCCCCTCTTCCAATGTTTGAACCCTATGCCCTCCACTGAGTTCGGCCCCTATGCCTGCCTCGATGCTCACCGACTTTGGCCACTATGCCCCTCTGAGTCTGACCTGAGTTTGTCCACCTTGCTCTCCTGAAGTCGGCTCCTGTGCCCCACTGAGTTTGGGCCCTATATCCCGCTGAGTTAGACCCCGATGCTCCCTAGATTCAGCCCCTTTTGTTTAATTTTAGCATATACACAGCCATAAAATGATTACAAAGTCCGGCCCCTATGCTGTGCTGACTTTGGCCCTTTATCCCTATCGCTTTGGCTCAATACGCCCTGCTGTGTTCTGCCCCTGTGCCCCACTGACTTCGGCCCCTAGGTCCTGCAGTTTTGCCCTGGCAGCACCCTGAGTTAAGCCTCTATGCTCCTCTCGGTTTGGCCCCAGTATGCTTCATGATGCTTATGACTGAGCGGAGGAGGTTGGCCACAATCATCACAGTCCTACCCGCTTAGATCTTCACACTGTCAATGGCGTACACGTTGTAGCCCTCCTTATAGGTGGTGTAGGTGGGCAGGTGGCTGGGGGACACCAGGTTGTAGTTTGGGGCGGGCTGAGGTGGAGAGGACAGGGGGTGTGTGTAGTTCCCCGTGTGCTGGGGGGACGCCAGCGTGTTGGCTACAACCTTCGTGACAGAAATAAAGACGTAAGTCAGTCTCCCGGAGCAGACCCATGACGCATGGCCCGTTAGTGGAGCAGATTCATTCCACTGTCAGGACTTTGTGATACAAGCACCACAGGCATCGATGGTGCAGAAAACACCATTAACTGCCCAAAAACATCAACATGGGCTTCATTTTTTTTAAAAGACTCTCAACTGATGCATATACTCACTGTGTCAGGTCCCTAATAATTAGGTTTTTTGTTTCATTATTTAACTCCTATTTTTAGTTACAGTGGACTTCAGCCCTTCACAAGTTCATAGACTTTTGGTGCAACCCAACCATGCTTTTTAAGACATGGTGAGGATAATTCATCAAATCAAATCAAATCAAACTTTATTTATAGAGTGCTTTTCATACAAAATGTAACACAAAGTGCTTTACAGTGCTTAAAAATCATTAAAAATAATAAAAATCGTCCCCACCAGTAAATATACATAAATAACTACAACCCCACCACCCACCACCCGCACACACAGACACACAGACACATATACGTACAGACAGCCAGCAGTTAAAAGTCTTAAATAAAAATGGACATAGAGTTGAGTACGTAAGGCTGAGTACAGATGGACCGAAAGAGGAAACATCATCCAAGGAGCCGTCTGCACCAGGAGCAGCCCATCGGCCACAGCCAACCAGCGCTCCCGGGGCAGAGGGCTCCCTCAGAGGAACTACTAAGAGATAAAAAATAGATAAATAAATATTATATAATATAAGAGATACATTAAAAACAGCTAAAACTGTGCGTGAAATAGCACAGGATAAAAAGAGAGAAAACTAAAGAAATAATAGAACTAAAACCGGTAAATAAGGTTAATATAAGTAAATATTAGTTCAAAGCTAAACTAAAAAGGCGGGTCTTGAGCCTGCTCTTAAAAACATGAACGTTCTCTGTGGTCCTGAGCTCCTCTGGCAGGTCGTTCCAGAGGCGAGGGCCATAATATTGGAAAGACGCCTCGCCGTGAGTCTTTCTGTTGACTTTAGGAATAACTAGGAGACCCCTGCCAGAGGAGCGAAGGGACCGCGAAGGTTCATAAGGTAAAATCAATTCTGAAAGATAAGAAGGACCAAGACCATTAAGACATTTAAAAACCATTAAAAGGACTTTAAAATGGATCCTGAAACACACGGGGAGCCAATGCAGCGACTCTAAAACCGGTGTAATGTGGTCCCGCCAGAAGGCGGGACCACATTATTATATAGCATTATTCAAAGCATTATTATATCCAGTGTATATTCACAAATCACAGGTAGAAAAGTGCAACCAACATTTATTTTGATTTAACAGTTTGTTTGTTTGTTTTTCATACCAAATCTGGAGCTTGTATCACAAAGGTAATGTCTTTTGCATAATCTGCCCCACTACATGTCCAGTACTTATACCATGGTCCAGAGGAACACTGGAATTCATAGTTTTCAAGTGAGATCACCAGAATGAAGCTCACTGAAGGGTATAGGGATGTGCCAATCAATACCAGAGAGTCAATTCTTTCAATACCTGTTTCTTAAAAAAAGACAAAGCTCTACTTGTAGTCACTCCACAATGTCATGTTTTGATGGATTTTGGTATAAAATATTCATGACATTGATGCATATGACTTTTAGAAAAAACAAAATCAAAGTGGCACTGCACTGACATTATACGTTTGAGATGCTCGAGATGGAAGTTTCTGTCCAAGAATCTGTCCAATCTGTCTCTCCATTTACAGCATAAGGGAGTGATAAGAATGGAAGCAGAGCAAATGGCCGAACTTCTAAAAAGTGATTTGGACCAATATGCAAACATGTTTTTTAACGCCTTACATGCATCAAATGAATGCTTTTATAATTTCCACAAATTTGGAAACGGTACATTAGTAAAATTTTGATATCAGACAAATTGGGAAAAAACATTTGTGTAAAATACTGAAAATTCCACCAGAACATGCTTTAGAACTGTTGTATTTTTTATGAATTTATGGATTGATATAAAATATCAAGAAATGTGATTGAATGCCTACTAGAAACAACTGTAATGATTTTCAGTAACTACGAGTATAGCCATGGTATAAGTGACCTGATGGTTTGATGAGTGAACGCAGCAGATGGAGGATCAGATGCTCTGCTCAGAGGTCCATCCCTGAGCCTCATGAGGTGTGAACAGATCAGGGAGGCTCCACAGGGGAGGAGCCTGCACTTTTGAAAAAACGGATCTGTCGGGTATTACGTTTTGTGCACCTGCAAAACCAGCTAAAATGTGCGTGTGCATACTATAGGAGGAATGTACGTGTAATATGATCTGTGCGTGCCAAAGATACTACATTAAAAATGTCAAAAGTCCCGTGCAAAACATAGGGCTGGGTTCTGTTAAGTAGTACGTTCTTGGTACCGACTGAAAAGCTCCGGCTGAGGGCGTCGTCGACAAAATAATAGGTTGTGTTCACACAACATTCTAAGGTGCCTATAGTTTAAAATTGAAGCAATAACTTTGGTTACTGGGAAAATGCAAATGTTTGGTCTTTATTTATTTATTGCTAATTTCTGTGTAATTCCTGGGCCAATTCACATGAAACAAAAACGGTTAGAAAGTTCAAAGTCATCTGTTCCAGCACGTAAGTGACAATGTATAGAACGCCGGTCATCATCGGGAAAATAAGTTCCGACAGGGCGAACTGGACTTGGTCTTGTTTTGCTCTGAAGATATTTATTTTCCCGATAATGACCAGCGTTCTATACATAATCCCGCTTATTATCCCGCTATTTGCCAACTGTACACACACAAATAAACTTCATTCACTTTAATAAAGGCAGAAAAGTGTATTTAATGATTTCCGCTGCAAATAGTTCCCAAAGGTTTGTGTGTTGATTCCAGGCAGTGTGGCTAGGCTAGTAGCAGCACGGCTAGCTACTTATTGCTAACCTAGCTCCTTAGTTGAAGATGTAGTTAGAGAGGAGGAATGGTGGTGAATCTCTGGGTAAGTTGAAAGTCGGACTGTCGGAAAGACCCGACAATCACGAACTCCGTTGCCATTGGCAGCGGTCATTATTTTTTTCAGAGGTCCTTTATCAGAAAATAGATAGAACGTTGGAAAATCCCATTAAAGTCAATGGAGTGTTCTACTTGCATTGTGAAGGGCCGTATAATAAGGTCTAATTATTTCCTCAAAAAGGCTTGATTTTACGCCCGAGCCCAACCCGAAATTTGGGCTGAAATACGGTCGGGACACGATGGAAACGCTCACACAACCGTTTGCTTGTGGGTGGTGCACCTGCACCCCCCAGGGAACGCGCTATACTCAACCAAAGCTCCGAAATAAACTGGGGGCCTCTGTCAGAAGTAATATCCGACGGCACGCCAAACCGAGCGACCCAAGCCGAGAGAAACGCTTTAACCACATCAGCGGATGTGTGGCGCTGCTGACAAGCCGACCAGGGTTCCGTTACTTTAGCCATGGCAAACGTCAGCGGTTTATGGTCCACATAAGCCATACATTAACAGCCTTCCAGCAAAAACGAAAATGCAGAGTAGCCAAAAACAGTGCCAACAACTCTCGGTCAAAAACGCAGTCCTTACGCTCGCAGTCCCGCAATATAAATATAAAACGCAAGAGTCGGAAGCATCGGTTGTCAGGGCAATCGGAGCATCTGGATCAGGGTGAGCGAGGAGAGCTGCACTAGCTAACGCAGACTTAGCTCCATCAGAAGCAACAATCCGGTGTCCAGACAATGGTGTCAGTAGCCTTCCGTGAACGCAAAGCATCGTAAAGCGGCTGTAGGAGGTGGGCAGCGCGAGGAATTAACCTATTGTAAAAATTCTCCAATGCCCAAAAACTCCTGGACCTTAGGAGGCAAGGGAACCGCGCCACGTGCAGAAATCTATCACCGGCAACCCAAAGTGACATTTGGCTGGGTTGACAATCAGGCCATGAGAGTCTAAACGCCGGAAACCTTACCCCTTAGAGAAAACCGAGCCACCAGACAACCCAAAAATCTTGAATGTGTGGAATAAGATAACGGTCAGGTGTCGTTACGTTGTTCAAATGTCGAAAGTCAACGCACGGACACCAGGAGCCGTCCGCCTTAGGCACCATGTGGAGGGGCGAAGCCCACGGGCTGTTAGAGCGTCTCACCATTTGCAGCACTCAGCAATGGGCCACCGCCGCGGCCCAACACACCTGAACTGGAGGGATGGACCAAACTCTTCTGAGAACCGTAATCCACCAAAAACTGACGTCCTGACAGGGAGTCTTTAATGAAGAGCAGCTCACCTCGTTCATCAGCGCCCACAGCTGCTACTGAGCGCCGGCCACTGCGTTTCCCGACATGTCGAACGTTCACGGCAGGACACAGCGCTTCGCTTTGCCGCTGAACCTCTGGTGGTAAAAACACCACGACGACGCGTCCTCACACCGACTGCAGCTACCACCGCTGGATCCGCCGTCGACGTCTGCTGGGGCACTGCCGTCGTGCTGTGCACCGCAAAACGCCTGGTAGCCAGCAGGACCTGGTCCGCCCTCTCCGCCGAGGACAGACTGAACCTCCGCAGAAGCAGCTGCTTAAGAGCGGCGTATTTACCGCGAGGAGGAGGGCTACGTAGCAACGGCATAGCCCTGCGGGTAGTCTGCTGATCCAGGGCAGAAACCACCAGGTAGTATCTGGAGTCGTCCGCCTCCACACCCCAGAGGTGGAAGAGTGCCTCGATGTGCTGAAACCACAAAGCTGGATCACTCTGCCAAAGCTCTGGAAGTTTCACAGCGGCGGGAAACAGAGCCGGCCGTGAGAGCAGAAGAGACGGCGAGGTAGAGTCCGCGGCAGAGGCCAAGCCCATGGCCAAGGCCAAGTCCGCAGCCGAGACAGACGGAGAAAACTGTCTTCCATCTGATCTGTCATCTCACAACAGGGGTCACCAATGTGGCGAGAAAGAAAAGGACGCAAGCAAGCGGCTAAGGAGTCAACTTTATTCTTTCTGGGCCAAAAGTACAATGACCAATTTTGATCATTGTACTTTTGGACGAACACAACAGTACAACAGTACTTACTGTTGTGTTGGACGAACACAACGTAAGGGCCCAGACACGCCCCCAAACCCCGAAACCTGTTGGATGAGAGACACCTCTCTAACATGTACACCATTCTCCAATGCCCAAAAACTCCTGGAGCACAGAGGTCTGTGTGTGCTCAGCTCAGAGCAGGAGTGCTGCCTCTAGAGGTGGAGGTGGGTCGTTACAGAGGGGTCCCTGAAGAGAATAGACTTTGTAATGTTTGTGATTTATGTTTGGTGGAGGATGAATTCCATTTTATGTTCTATTGTCCATTGTATAAGGATTTGAGAGCAGTTTTGTTTGAAAGAGTCGAATGCAATAATCCTGATCTATTTTGGTTGGCAGAAGGTGATATGTTGAGTTGGTTATTTAGAAATACAGTCTTTTGCTTGGCAAGATATGTGGAGAAACCATGGACAATGAGATTGAAAGCTTTGTATCCAGATTCTTGATTTTTTTTCTGTGAAATGTATATTGCATATTGAACATATTGTTTAAATGGTCGTCTTCTAAATTATGTTTGTAGTGTCTTATAAGCCCATGTGGGCTGGGCACATACGTGCATGACACTTAAATAAAATATTCATTCATTCATTACAGACTACACTCCATAAATCAGAGTCTGTGCTGGATTTAACCAGTGTCAGCGGCTCTGGCAAGTCTTAAGTCACTTTATGCCTACAGTACATCTGTAAAACTAACCCAGTGACTACAAATATTTCCATGTAGACACTACATTGGTAGGGTTGCACCGATACCACTATCAGGTATAGTCTCGATACCACATGCTTGTACTCATACTCATACTCATTAATTTGGTTCCGATACCAGAAACCGTAAGCCTACCCCTTATGGCGCCCCTCTCCGCTGAGGAGAGCAAAAGCAACAAACTGGAGAATTCTTTGATGTGGAAATACATAACATAATTTGTTATAAGGCTGACTTTATCACAGACTACACTCCCTAAATCAGATTTAACCAGTGCTAAATGTTGTCCTCATTGTACCACAGTGTTTACAAAACGAGAAGACTAATGTAGAACTATCTAGTGGCTAATGGCTCTGGCGATTCGTAAGCCGCTTCATGCTCAGGGAGTAATTGCATCTGTAAAACTAACCCATCCCGACACATTTGTTTGATTGTTTCACTGTTTTGAGTCATGTCTGTGTCATTAACTGTTTCTGTTTATAATTCACAAAAATGTGTGCAGTTCTGTGAGGAAAAGTGCTGTTGGGCTATACAGAAAAACTGAATTTGACGCTCTCTGCTGCTGCATTAATGCACATTTTCCTTGTGTAATGGTGCGTCTAACTGGCGTTTTTCCAGTTTGAAAATGAGTACTTACGACCTCCGAGCGTTCCAACTGAATAAACTTGTGTGTAACAAAACGGCTAATGCTATAACAGTTAGCTAATAAGTCATGAGTCATGCTAAATAACATTATATTGAAGGCTACGACCAAAACGCGTACTTCACTGGTGCGGTAGTTTTGTCATAGTTTTGACAGTAGCTGCACTCCTCCACTGGGGGGCGCCGTGGCCTCTTCATCTCTCATCCGAACGTGGAGCTTACAAGTTACAATTACAAGTTACAAGTGGCAGGACGGTAATGTACCAGTTTACTGGAACGCACCATGAACGCTAATGGTAATAATACATTGCAATTGTCTCACCCCAATGGAAAATAAGTCAACTTGAAATATGAAACAAATATCTCGGAGAAAGTCAAATAACCTCGGGCAAATAGACTGAACAATTCGAAACATTCAAAAATGTGGATTCAAATTCCGAATGAAAGAACTGGAGCTAACCTGTAGTGAGCCTCCAAAGGAAAACAATGGGACATTTTGATATTTGAGTCAAATGGGAGGTGTATGATGCCCTGTGGCTCTTCTGTACGGCGTGCTGTGGGGCGGAGCCTGTTTGCGTGTGAGTGAGGATGGGCGGAGCCAGTAGCGGATGGATGTCGTAGCGTGTGCTGCGCGTGAACACTTTGGCGACGTGGAGAGCCGTACCTTCATTTTCTTGGCCTCAGCGCGGCTCTTGTAGCAGAACTCGACGAGGGCCACCATCATGGCCAGCCCCAGCCCCCCCACAAGGATGTAGAACACCCCCGCCACATTACTCAGGGACAGGGCGCTCGTCTTCTCCTGCGGGGACAGCACAACATCAGGACACCCGTGAGAGAGGCGTTCCAAGACACCGGGCAGGCACTCGCACAGACAGGTACTCACGCAAACACGTACTCCCACAGAGAGTTACTCACACAGACAGGTACTTGCAGACACAGGTACTCACACATAGAGTTACTCACACAGACAGGTATTCGCAGGGACAGGTACTCACGCAGACAAGTACTCACGCAGAGAGTTACTCACACAGACAGGTACTCCCACAGACAGTTACTCACATAGAAAGGTACTCGCAGAGACAGGTACTTACACAGACAGGTACTCACGCATAGAGTTACTCACACAGACAGGTACTCCCACAGACAGGTACTCACACAGAGAGTTACTCACACAGACAGGTACTTGCAGACACAGGTACTCACGCATAGAGTTACTCACACAGACAGGTACTCCTACAGACAGGTACTCACACAGAGAGTTACTCACACAGACAGGTACTCACACAGACAGGTATTCGCAGGGACAGGTACTCACGCAGAGAGTTACTCACACTGACAGGTACTCACATAGAAAGGTACTCGCAGAGACAGGTACTTACACAGACAGGTACTCACGCATAGAGTTACTCACACAGACATATCCTCCCACAGGCAGTGACTTACCCACGCAAGTACTCACATAGACAGGTATTCCCACAGACAGGTACTCACGCAGACAGGTGCTCACGCAGACAGGTACTCACAGAGAGTTACTCACACAGACAGTTACTCACAGAGAGTTACTCACACAGACAGGTACTCACACAGACAGACAGGTAATCCCACAGAAACAACACACCTAGAGGACAAGGACTCCCACAGAATGACAGAACAGCACTTGACTGCGCAACACAAGCAGGACTATAGACACCAAACAAAAATAACTCACTCCTCATTCAGAGGTGTCCTCTGAATCTAACAGATGTGGTCTGACTACTACTACTTTTGAGGTTTTTTTACCATGTCACTGTTTCTTGACAAAAGATGTGCTTAGTGAAATAGCTGCTGTGTTTGCTGACTCATAATAGGTATGTATTTTCTGTATTAAACATACTGTACGTACATCACAATTTTCTGCTGTTCAGCTTAAAAATGAAACTAAATTAAATCAATCAATGAGGAATAACTCGTGTAAACAATCTAAAATGATTGAGAATGAGTGAAGGAGAAATCCCCTCTAAACATTCTGGAGTGGTGTTTGTTTCAATTCAGCAAGTCTAGCGTCAGCTGTCTTTGTGTTTTGAACTGTTTCTCCTCCTGGCGCCAGTAGAGGCCAGTCTTTGGACTTGAACTATATTATGAGCATATAGTGCACAACAGTGGCGGCTGGAGGTCTTTCAAACAGGGGAAGCTCATGATATTTTCTGTTCATTTCCATGGACCTGCACCAACATCATACCCTTACAAACTTACTTTGCTTATGTGCTAACAGGATTTATTTACTGTTGACTCATCCATCCATCCATCCATTTTCTTCCACTTGTCCGTTGCCGGGTCGTGGGGGCAGCTGTTGGAGCTGCACCAGCCCCTATGGCTCCTCCTGCAGGTGGTGGGTCCACAGAAGGACGGCCTCATGGTTCTAACCGGGCCTGTTGGTCTCTCATAAGGGGCTTCACCCATTCACACTCATTCACACACCAGTGTACACAGACACTGGAGGCAAGGTGGGTGAAGTGTCTTGCCCAAGGACACAACGACAATGTGCACCTTCAGGAGGCGGGATTCGAACCCCCGACCTTCCGATCATGAGACGACCCCCCCTGTTGACTCATAGTTGTAGTTAAATTCAACAATTGAATTAGGCCTAATATTTAGGGGGAAATGTAGTTTTCCAACATCAGTGACTAAACCAAGTCCAAACAGTAGCCTAGCTACAATTCTAAGGGTTTAATCTGGAACAAAACAAAACTTAGACTAAACAAAGAAAACCTGGGACTAAACCACAACTAAACTGGGTCCAGACTAGGACTAAACAAAGAAACCAGGTCCACATCAGGGCTAACTCTGAGCTGTTTTGCTTGCGTCATGATGTAACAGGTTCTCTTTTGCTAACGAGGCAAATCAAAATCAAAATATGATGTGCTAAATGTATGATTGATAATGTGTAAAGTTAAATCACAAACGGGTACGTTGTGTGTACGTGTGCATGCTGTGTTCCTATGCTCTTCTAATATGTTCCTTTGTACTATTGTGATATGTTTTTTTTTATTGTAATGATTTCGGGGGTGGGCGCTCATAAGCTTTTGCTTCGGCCCACTCCTTTTGAGCAGAACTTCAACTGCTCAAATAAACAAACAAACTAAACTAAACTAAATGTAGCTGTATGTGGCTAAAGCAGAAGGAGCTAACGGCAGATTTGTTTTTTAAATTCTCCAAAGAAGTGTCTTATCCACAAGATTACAATCTTTTCAAAGCTTCATAAAACATGTCGTCCATGACTGTCATGTTGGTCTCAACAGCTTCAGTTTGACTACCACACTCAAACACCTGATTAACAACTGACATTCTCACAACACACTCTAGTGGATTCATTATGCCCGATTGGGCGAGGAACGTACTTCCCTATGGTCCTCATGGCGGGGTGTTGACATTGCTGTAATACCACCCCCTGGTGGCCAGAGGCGACTCCAAAAGACACTTGGTAGACAGGGTTCTAATGGGACTTCAGCCCTCCCTACAACGGCCTAAAAGCCTGGCTCCAAAGAGTTTTATTATTTCTAAAAATTGCCATGACCCATGTGACAACGCTGGGCTGGGTGACATATTTTTAACCACGCTGTTTTTTGTAGATCAGCACTAAAAAGTGGGAGCTTTTTCAGTGCATTGACTGGCTCCAGAGCCTGTCAATCAAGCTCTGGAGCTCTGTGGAGACCTTTTATCCCTTTTAAAGAACAGGCTGTGTAGGAGGAGATTGAGCAGCCATGTAAGTTGCATAGACGACTCGGAACCTTTAATATGAATGGGGCTTAATAGGGAATCATCTCTATCTCTAATTATTATATCTATAAAATCTATCTCATTTGGCAATTTTTGAGTGACATTTTGGGAGAAGATCAGCTTCCCCTGTAGTCAACAAGGAGCCGCCACTGGTGCATATGGTGATTATAATGTTTACTGTATTAGCCACCACCAGGCTAATCGTTTTTATACCGTCAGTGCTACTTTCGCTACTTGCCTTTATAAATCCAAGCCGCTTGCGCCACTTTTTTCCTACAAATGTCTGCGAACACAACATAGTGCAATGCGCCCCATTTGGGTTTCTCTACAACAAGTGAAAATAGGTGTATTCCTTTTAGTTCCGTAGGTTTACAGATCGTACCCTGTACCCGGTGGATAGTCGTGAAGCGCCCCTGGCTAACCTGCCCTCTGGGATGAGTGTAGCACATGACCACAGGACACACATGAAGACAGACAGACACGTGTGCTCTCTACATGTGCGCGGACGTGTGCGTGTGCTATAGTCATCTATCCGTGAGCCTGTGCATGTGTGTTCAGGGGGTACAGATATTAGACTAACCTTATTAGTGGAGTCCTTGAAGCCACACTCGCCTTTATCGTACCACCACTTGTTTTTCATCTTGTCTAGGGTTCCTTGCTCATTCAGTTTCAATACGGCAAGGTTTACTGGCACTCTTCAATAGGAATAACATAAATAACATCGTTATCAATGTTATCTTATGTTATTATGCAGGGAGCGCTTCTCATTCTCTGCCAAGAAATGTCAAAACACTACCTCCACTGGTAGTTTTCCATATTGCCAGGACTGGTTCCAAATCGTCCATAAGTTTGTTTTGGGTTTGGACGTGCATGTTTCTATCAGGTGAAAGAATGAGAAGTGCTGCTCGATACCTTCATAATCATAGGCAGCTGTAATGTTCAAGAGTGAGCTGTAAATGAAAGGAGTTTTGGCTTTCGCACAAACTCTTCATTCACCGCGTCACCTGTGGGGGGCGCTGCCATCTGGTGTGAGGTCACCTGACCCTGACATGACCCCTGCACCTCAACCCTGACCTCAACCAAACAGGAAGCTCCACCAAAAACAGAGTGTAGGCAGCAGCGCAGGCCGCGGCTCCCCCTGGGTGGTTCATGGGACCGTGGGCGCGTCTCATTTCTGCTCACACGGCTCCTCCAACTCCTCCAACTCCTCCATCTCCTCCATCTCCTCCAACTCCTCCAACTCCTCCAGCTCCTCCAACTCCTCCATCTCCTCCCACTCCTCCAGCTCCTCCAACTCCTCCATCTCCTCCATCTCCTCCATCTCCTCCAACTCCTCCAACTCCTCCAGCTCCTCCAACTCCTCCATCTCCTCCCACTCCTCCAGCTCCTCCAACTCCTCCATCTCCTCCAGCTCCTCCAACTACTCCATCTCCTCCAACTCCTCCATCTCCTCCATCTCCTCCAACTCCTCCAACTCCTCCAGCTCCTCCAACTCCTCCATCTCCTCCCACTCCTCCAGCTCCTCCAACTCCTCCATCTCCTCCAGCTCCTCCAACTACTCCATCTCCTCCAACTCCTCCATCTCCTCCAACTCCTCCAACTCCTCCATCTCCTCCAACTCCTCCAACTCCTCCAACTCCTCCATCTCCTCCAACTCCTCCAGCTCCTCAGCTCCTAAACATAATCCCGGGTTTGATCCCTGGCATGTTCTCCCCGTGTCTGTGTACTATTAACAAATACCAGACTGGTACCGGGAAAAACTTTACATTCTACTGTATAAAAAAAATGATAATAATAAAGTTTTTAAATATCTTGGTTGTTTCAGCTCAAATGAATGATTCATCACGCTAAAGACTTGTAGGAAACGAGGAGGCGGGGAACCCGGCGAGCAGAACAGAGACGCTGCCCGTGTCCAGTGCATGAGCCGAGTCCGGTAGTGGCGGCACTGCGGGGGGCCGGGCGTGCGCTGCCCCCCGTACCCGTCGCTCACCCCACAAAACCCCCCACCCCACCCACCCCCCGCCCCGCTGTGTGCGTGTGTGTGCATTAACCTTGCTCTCCCCTCCACCGCTGCCGCACTCGCCCTTGTCATACCACCACTTGTTTTTCAGTTTGTCCAGCAGCCCCTGTTCGTTCAACTTTAACACCGCCAGATTCACCGCGTTTCTACGTGAACACAGTGGCCGTTAGAGGAGAAGGGTTAGCGCTGAGGGAGGGAGGGCGCCTGCGAGGGGGGGAGGACCTGCAAAGAGAACACACTCCCGGCTGGACAGCGTTACCTGTGCCACGGGGAGGGGACTTCACCTGACTGCCCCCATACCCCACTCCGGGGGGACGTGAGCAGAGATGGTTATTGAGCCCGTGAGTCAGAAACAGCTTCTTCAAAGGATGGACTGGTGACTGATCGGACAGTGGGGGGTGGCACAGGAAAGCTTAAATCAAACTTATCCAACACTGTATGTATATATAACCAGCCAGATAAAGAGTTAAGTCCATGAGTCAAGAACTGCTGGATTGTGCCCGGGTAGTTGGTATGGCTGCTGCATCCGGCCTTAGCTGTAGGGTTGCAAAATTCCGTGAATTTTCAACGTTGGGAATTTTCCAGGAATACTTTGTAATTAAGGGGAATAAATAGAACTGAACGCTGTTTCTTTACAGACAGATGTGAAAGGCAGCATAAGAATCTGATTTGATAGTTACACACTGAATTATCTATCATAGGAAAGAGATGAAATGTCTCAAAGAAATCGTCTTCGCCGTCAAGTTTGTATCCACCTTGCATATATTCACAAAGTGTGTACATTATTACTATATTAAACAGTTTTACAGTTTAAAGAGTCCTTGTCCTATTGGGAGGAGGCCTCGTGGAAGGCCCAGGACACGCTGGTGGGACTATGTCTCCGAGCTGGCCTGGTGTCGTCTCGGGGTCCCCCCAGAACAGCTGGAGGAGGTGTGCGTGGATCGGGAAGTCTGGGCATCTCTGCTGAGACTGCTGCCCCCGCGACCCGGCCCCGGATAAAGAGGAAGAAAATGGATGGAAGAGTCCTTGTCAGTCTGTAGAGACTTTTCTATAGTTTTAGGGCTGTTCTGTGTCAGACACAGGCCCCGCCCACTCCTTGGTGACTGTCATAATCTGAGTTACAGGTGAATTTAAACAATCACTGTGTGATTAAACAGAATAACAAAAACAAACTTTGCTACTCAGCTCAATTTGAATGTCTCTACCCGCTTCACCATGTGGAAAGGAAATGGCTGGATTTACAGATGTGTACATGAAATAATCGCTGGTGATTAGCTATAAACCATAGCTTCTACAAAGGCTGTACTGGTAGTTGAATTGTGGCACATGAATTACACAGAACAAATGGGCCACAGCTGTACGTATTCGAATGAATCCAGCAGTTTTTGACCCACGGACGTACTTTTTCTGCCTTGATGTTTTAAAATGTTGATTAAAGGAAGAGTCTGCCATGATGAGTCTGCCACTACTAGTCTCTTCCCTAAAGCAGGACCTTCTGGAACCAGACTCTAAACAAATAACTTCCAATGTTCTCAAACATCACTGTCATTCAGAACTTGAGAACATCTCTGATTTCTTCTTAGGTCTTTGTGTGTCCCATTTCTTTGTATATTCCTAAGACCTTTCTCTGAACAGCTCAAAACTGGAACTTGATTCTTTGTATTGAACAGTAAAATAGCTAGCTTGCCAGGCTGGTAGAAGTATCAAAGTGAATCAGATCAAGCCAGGCATCTGCCACTATGATTTTAAAGGGAACATTATTTCTGCAAAAATGTCAAGGATCTAAATTCTCGGGACTCTAAAGCAACGTTATTATGGTACATCCTGTACAATTCTCTCTACTTTACTTTTCCATACATTGAAAAAGTCATAATTTTTAACCCCTATACAATTAGTCCTCCTCAGCGGATAGAGGTGTCACAACTAAACACTCTTCACTAGTCCATGGACTGTGATCCATATCATAAGCTGGAACTTGTGATGTTGGGGCATGAACGTTATCCGAGAGGTCTTTGTAAAGCTCTTTAGAATCTCTGACTTGGGCAGCACTGAACACCTGCTGTAATAGGAGGATACATGTTAAAGATCTGGCTCCATTCACGCCAGGCCGAATGCCATTGGAGTGTTCAGGTCAACGGACATCGTCTCTGCCGGGACCGCATGTGGGAGAAGGTTAATTCGAGAGAGACCCACCTACTTTCCGTCTCTGCAGGCCCTGTCAGAAGGCTTGAGGAGTGAGCTTAAATAGGGGGCGCTGGCGTGGCGTGAACAGAACCAGGGACAATTCCACATCGACATATTCATGGCTTTTCACTTACTGTGTAAAACTGAAAAAAGTCAAGCACTTGGAAGGGTGCGTGTTGAGGAGAATTTGGTTGGTGCGTAGCTTGTCTGTGTAAAGTGATGAAGTGGAGCCTGTTGTGTCTTGTCTTCATTCAGTTTTACGAGCAGAGGTGGGCAGTGGAGCCAAAAGATTTACTCAAGAGTAACGTTACTTTCATCATTCAAATAATTATTCAAGTAAGTAAAAGGTACTTGAGAAGCAGACTGTACTGAATTTATGTTTTAATAGACATTGTAGACTAATTTCCAAAGACATCATCTGTACCGGGTCATTTTAAGACTTTCGTTAGAAACTGATGATCTTTCCAAATGTATTCTTTTCTCTCAGAAAAGTGTATTGTTTCCCCACACCTACAGTTTCTGTAATATTCCTCAGCATTGGTCACACTTACTTACTTTGAAGTGTCTAGTCGGCTGATTTAATGGAAGAGGAGAGACACGCACATCCGACGCTCTAAACCAGTGTGCTGGATCCAAAATAGTACATAATAAGAAAAAGAAAAGGATCCGCACAACTGAGGTAAGCTCACCAATTTATTGTTCACCGAAGGTGGTAGTTGACGTTTCGGGTCTAGCCCTTCATCAGACATAGTCGGCTGATTTACACAGGTTTTGGAGCTGCTTTCCTACCAGTGGAGGAAGGACAACAGTGCTGCCTGCAGTCTGACCTCTTCAGTACCGCATCCCAGATGTGTGAAAGCAAAAAAGCCCCTTCATCCCGGTTTACTGTCCCGGGGGCATGTTTCCGAATTTCAATCGTCTCCTTAATGCAAGGGGACAATAGAATTCTACCTCCACTGGTAGGAAAACAGCATTAAAACCTGGATAAATCAGCTGACAATTCACAGTAACATCATGTGACCGCCTCTGAGGGAGATTGCAGAAAATGAGAAGTTGAAAGTTTAACATAAGACGACCAACTTTTTTGGATTAAAACTGATGGTCTTTTAACAGAAGGCTGATTAAGCGCCAAGCCATAAGGTAGTGGTTACCTTGTTATTGGTAACACCTCTCTTTATTCTCAAAAACGACTCTCACCCTGTTCATTAGCCTGTTATACAGTTATCTGCTCATTGACCGTGTGAACTGTGTCACAGACTCACTGGCTGAGAGCGCCCTCGATGTTGTAGCTTTTTCCAGTTCAAGTTACCCTCAAGTTCACATTGTTCAAGTCGAGTCACTTTGGGCTAGTTTGAGTCAGGTGCGTGTAGGGCTGGGTACTGATAAATGATACCAGAAAAAGTTTAGGTACTACTGATATTGAAAAATATATCTTTCGAGACCAAGTTTTGATGCTGTTGGTCCAGGGACAGCATCAAAGGAACGCTAAGGTTCAAGTAAAAAAATGAAGTCTGAGTCTGAGTGGCAAGACCAGTCCATTTGAGAAGAGTTTTCAAATGATTTTTCGGACAATGTCCGATTGGATCCTGAAGGCTTGCTTTTAAAATGATTAAGTCAAAGGTTGGGACCAACTTTAGAGCTAACTCACAACTCCAAGTCCAATTTGAGTCCGGAGATGACTTGGAAAACCAGTCACAAACCCGAGTCCAGGACATACACGACTGCACTGCTGTGGCTGCAACTTTCTCAAGCCAGCTCTTCTCCTTGGCTAAAATTATGGCTTCACTGTCATCAATCCAGCAAGAAAAACAAAACCACTGTATTTCCTTTATGGGCCATAATGATATTGATCTATTCTGTAACCTACAGAGCAAGGGCTTAGCTTTGGTCACGAGAATGCGAAATGTTACTGAAATAAAAGTGCGATAAAGCGCTCAAGTAAACGTTCGTGGCTACCGCCCACCTATGCCGACCATTTAAGTGTTGGTCACAGCGGCCCCCTCTCACTTGAGCCAGAGGCAGCCACCGTGGACCATACAAACCACGGAGGTCATCAGGGTAGGTGGATAATTATAACAACCAGTTGAGCTGCCATGCCCCATTCAGCCCCGACATACTGCCCGCCCTGTGCCTGCGGAGTAGTGATGTGACGTCTGGGACCGCCTTTTGGAAGGGCCTTTTGGAAGGGCCTTTTGGAAGGGCCTTTTGGAACGAACTTTTGGAACGGCCATTTTGACGCAAACGGTTCCGAGGCCTCTCATTTGTGGGAGAAGAGCCGTATCAAGGTTTTTTGGTTTTCTGAATTTAATGCAGTTTTGAACAAGCATGCAAATGCGGGAAACAACCTGACAGTAGAGCAGGCCACACTGAATCAGAACTGAAACATAAGGTAAAACGGAACCAGTTTAATCATGACAAAAACTTGTGCACAATTTGAAATTTCCATGCGTTTTGGTTTGAGCGGCAGCCAGACTGCAAAACACATGTAAATCACAGACTTATTTACATACGGATATTGTATCGTCTACCACTATTTCACCGACATATGGAGCTGCATTTAAGCCAAAGAGTTTGGATGGTTTTAATCCCAAACTCTTGAAACAAACGAATCCCAACGTTTTGGCCACCGTTAAAGAGCCAATAACCCCATCACTACGGGAGAGGCAAACTCTTCCTCTGCACAGCCAATCACCTTTACCCCCGAGTCCATTTGAATTGAGGAGAGGGGCAGTATGCTCTCAGCGGTGCATCTTAAGTGAATGGTACATGGCTTGTGGGCTGGCTAGCATTGTTATACTGATCCACCCACCTTAATGGCGATGCCTTGGGCGTGGCGATGCCGTAGCCTTTGGAGTCCAGGTTGCCTCCCACTTTCATGGTGTCGCAGGGCTTCCTCTGCTCGATGTACTCGTTCATGGTGGACTCCAGCAGGTAGGCGTACTTCCCCTTGGACTTGCGCACCCGCTGCACGCCCTCCGACGTCTTCTTCACGAACACGGAGGGCTCGGCCGACTTCATGTACTGCCACATCTTGTCGAACAGGGCGATTTTGGAGCGCTGCGGGGGGACAGGGGGGGGGAGAAGGGGGAAGATGTGAGGCGGCGTTCAGACTGAAAGTGGGACTTGTGCGAGGAAAACAAACACGTTTACAACCTTGCTTTTCTACATGAGATTTAAATGAGCCCTATTGTCACTCGGAGCAGCAGAGAGGTGAGAAGTGCCCAAACTTTAGAGGCCGTTAACTCACCTTTGAGATATTTTGAGTTCCTACATTCAAACTGCCACGTCTTCTCCAAATATTGTCAGATTTCCATGTGTTACACATTGTTGGAGACTTTGGAGACACTTTCTCAATATATGTCCAACTCAAAATGCCCCAAAACCGAGTTGTGTCCCTCATTCGACTGGGCACAAATGTGCAGCACTTTGGGTGGTTTAATCTTGTTCCATTACATCATTTCATCTTCAATGAAGGTACTTGATTCATCTTCTGTATTCAGTAGTTGAAGTCTTCGAACGTTTCGCCTCTCATCCAAAAGGCTTCGTCAGCGACAAAGGTCACAATCTGCACGCAGGTGAATATATAGACCAACAGGGAGGAGTTAGGGTAGGCCAGTCTCCTCCTCTCTAATTACAGCTACTCTCACTCGTGGGTAAACCCCTTTGAAGTAGAGCGACCTGCTCACCTCAGTATCGGTCAGTCATGTCTTATTCATGGCTAATCACTACCCAGTATCTGTCCTATTCATGGATGATCACTACCCAGTATCTGTCCTATTCATGGATGATCACTGCTAATTACCTGCCTATTGTTCTTTTGTTGGCTGAGGTGCCGTCTCCTTGGGCTGGCCAAGCCTTTTCGGTTTCTCCCGAAGGAGATTGGAGTACAGTGAAGGAAGATTTGTCACTGACGAAGCCTTTTGGATGAGAGGCGAAACGTTCGAAGACTTCAACTAGTGAGTACAGAAGATGAACCAAGTACCTTCATTGAAGATGGACAACTCCTGTACGACTGAGAACTTACACAGACATAATTTCATTTTGTTTTAAATAAATAAAGATCTTCTTGTTCTTCTTCTCTTCTTTTTGTTTTTATTTTTCCATCCATCCAGCCATTTTCTTCCACTTGTCCATTGTCGGGTCGTGGGGGCAGCTGTTGGAGCTGCACCAGCCCCTATAGCGCCCCCTGCAGGTGGTGGGTCCACAGAAGGACGGCCTCATGGTTCTAACCGGCCTGTTGGTCTCTCATAAGGGGCTTCTGAACCGCTCTTTGTCTGACCCGTCACCTAGGACCTGTTTGCCCTGGGAGACCCTACCAGGGGCACCAAGCCCCCGACAACAGAGCTCCAGGATCATTCAGGCTCAAACCCTCCACCACGTTAAGGTGGCGGTTCCAGGAGGGATTTTTTTATTTTTCGGTAGCAAAAAAAAGATGACAAAACCTAAGACCAAATTTACCACTAGTCGATAAAGTTTACAGCCCAAAATGGCTCCAGATCGTCGGCCATTGTCCAAAGTAAGGCCTCTTTCAGATCGCACGTGGATTCGTGAACGAACTGTCGAGCGAATCAGTCTGCGCGATCATTCGTAAGCCTCGCTTCAAGTCGTGTCCTGTTGTGCAGATGAGAACGCTCTTGTGTGTTCACACAGCACGCCGAGGCAGGGGCGGCCGCCTCCACTCCCAAAACCAAAAATGGAACTGGAGCACATTTCTTTCGTGTGTGGGCTGCACAGCGAAGCGGCTTTCAGCACCAAAATGTGCAAAAATCACTTTTATAAAGCAATTTCACGTCATCCAATATTATACTTGGAATGCATAAGGACATATAACTTTAGGCATATTAATAACATCATTTTCCATGTAATAAATTTAGATTTCCTTTTTATTATGCATAAAACAAATTTAAGGTGACATATCAGTTGTATTCCTATCTTATACTTATTATAGTGTTGCTTTAGAATGAACGACGGGGAGTTGTTTTGAGTCCAATACTACTGCTTCGTCTAGGTGTTTGGCCCCCGCTCCGTGGCAGTGTGAATACATGTCGCTCACCGCGAGGTGGCTCGGCCGCAAAGGGCGCTCGGCGTGCGGTCTGAGTAAGGCCTAACTTACTCGAAAGAACTCTTTGGTGGAGCCAGAGTCCAGCGTTCCATAGCCGATCTCCGTCTGTTTGGCCAGGTCCTCAGCGCTCTCGATGGGAGACACCATCCTCTCCACAGTGAGGAAGGCTGCCAGGTTGGCCGTGTAGGACGAGATGATGATGAGCGTGAAGAACCACCACACCCCGCCCACAATCCGGCCAGAGAGGGACCTGCGGTGGGACAGCAGAGGGCACAGTGTGGGACTACTGATCACAGACCTTTAGTATATTCATAGAGAATGACAGGTGTGTACGATAGAGACAGAAGGTAAACCCTGATTTCACTGAAGGGGTAAGTCTGATGGAGCTGATTGGACAACGGCGCGTATAGGTGGAGACCACATGATCCCTGCCCAGGTGTGTGACAGGACATCAGGCTGCAGTAATATAAACAGCTCACATACAGTGATCTGATCATGACGTGTGTATTACAACTATGTTAGATCAGTTATTCTTTAACAGCATTTCATGAACTAAATTACAAACACACAGCAGTGGCCGATACTATTTAATTACTTTAAGCTCTTTGTGTAATTCTGGCCGTCGGCGACAAACAACACAGGTCATGGGGAAAACCTTTGTAGGTCGTAGTTCAAAATCGCAGGTCTGAGTTTGTATTTACAGTACAGGTAAACAAAGTGTCTGTGTACACTGGTGTATGAATGAGAGAGTGAATGGGCCCCCTATGAGAGACTAACAGGCCCGTTTGGAACTATGAGGCCGTCCTTCCGTGGACCCACCACCTGCAGGAGGAGCCATAGGGGACTGGTGCCATGTGATTTGGGCAGCTCCAACAGCTGCCCCCACGACCCGGCAACGGACAAGTGGGAGAAAATGGATGGATGGATGGGTAAACAAAGTGCACACTGTGACTGTGTCCCACGAAGGGAAATCAGAACAGTCAGTCGAGCCCGGTTTAGCGGAGCCTCACTCTAATGGGACAGTGTAGATTGAGGAGCACGTGCCGTGGTATGAACAGCTTTCTCCAGTGATGCATGAGGACGCACTGGAGGGATCGGCGGCTCACAGCCAAACTGAGTGGCGTTTGAGCTCACTCTCAAATATTATAGGCAGACTCCTGTTGTAAGTGTCCGGTGAGAGAGTGCACCTCTTCCATCATGATACAGCGTACCATCTGTTAATGGAACGCAGTACCTTTCACACCTGGATATACTGTGTAGCTAGTCAGCTGTTGCAGGACTGTACTTAGATGGAGCAAATCGAAATAAACCGTCTTCATTTGACCAGTTCATTTCACGAGGTGTCAGACAGCCAAGTCTAGTCCCGCGACATTCAGAAATGTTTGCAGCACATTATCTTTTAAAATCCACCCACTGCCTCGAGCTCAGCCTCAGGAGCATCAGCTCCTCAGCTCAGCTGGATTACACTCTGGCGTCCCGCGGCACATGAGAGGAGCCTCGCCTTAAGATCCATTATTCAAAGCGTGTGTCGGCTGCACGCTCCGGCTCCTCCGCCTCACGGCCTGCACATGTATGATTGATGTGGGGAACAGAGAGGAGCCCTGTCGCGTACCTGGGCGAGATGTCACAGCCTTGGCGCATGAAGGCCCCCAGGGAGAACCAGAGGGAGTTGAAGATACCAAACTCGTTGTTGGATTCTGTGGTGAGCGGCAGAGCGCCATCTTCAGGCTCCTCCAGGGTCCACTCGTATGGGCTGAAGCGAGACACCTGGAACGCACACGCAATGTCCTTATGAGGGCGACAGAACTAACGTCACGTTTCCACGAACGTCTCAAACCGCCGTTGCTACTGGATTGTTGAAGTGTCGAGGGCATTTCACCTCTCACCTTTAGTACTAAAGGTTTTTGATGAAACGTCCTTAACACAGACAGCTTCAAGCTTCAAAACGTCCACAGTAAACATACATGGCCTGTCAAAAGGATGGAAACACTTTTTATGTATCTTTTCTTTATTTTCAACACTATGTACATGCTAAATTAAACAACCGCGTTCTTACTTCAAGTAAAAAATAATAATGAAAAAAATCTGAATCTAAGTGTGTTTTCCATTAGTTCAAATCAAAGACATATACTTATTTCAAGAACATTTGTCTTATTTGTATAAGTCTTTTTGCAGTGGTTTAATCTGTATTGGCTTTGATCATTGATTACTAAAAGTGAAGCACTACAGAGATAAACTTTTCCCTGATTGTTCTATTGACGTTTTCTTTCTCATTAAGATTATGCAATATAAATCTGAAACGTAATGATTGAGTGTAATCAATAAAATAACTATATTATAAATGCAATCAAATGAAAGAGTAACTTTACAGGACAACAGTTATTCTAAATACATGTATTCAGTTCCTCCCCAACAATGTGAGTTCAATCTTCGGTAAATGATGTCACTTAGAGGCCTTGTATCCAATATTCTCACCTTCAAACCAGAAAACCAGTATAGCTCTATACAAATAAAGGTTGGTTGTAGTTTCGTATTTGTCGGTTCAATGGTTTACGGTTAAGGGAGCTGAATGTACGCTGGTAGAGGCAAAGAGTCAGTGAGAAGAGCTTACCAGGAAGAGCACCACGCTCACTCCGATGTAGGCGAACACGATGCACATCCAGATCTCGTAAGCCAGCGGGTCCAGGAAGGAGAACACGCCCGGTTTTGACTTTTGGGGTTTCTTGATCATGATGGAGATGCCCAGAGACATGAAGGGCTTGGAGAAGTCGATGACCTCCTCCCGCACCAGAGTGATGGTCAGAGGAGCGATGGCGATGTCAGCTTTCTGCGCAGGAGACACGAGTGGTCAGGGAGACGCCTTCCAAGAACGCCCTCTTTATACGACGTACCGGATCTTACTGCGGCTTGTATCACTCTTTAGCAAAACATTATTTACACCTGATGGCCAGTGGACACTGTGTCATTTTTTTGTCTTATAAGATTATTAGATGTCACAGTGGACAACGTGGGGATTGTAAAATGGTGAGCCGCATTCATCTCCACTGTGCGATAGTTCAAAGTGACAAGTCGTAGCAGTTTCAGGCTCCAGACACCATGTGTTTAGCTGAGGCTAGTGCTGCTTGCTTTTAGCATGTGCAGACCCTCTTCAGTGAGAGAATTTATAAGCTGCTATTGGACCGTTAGCACTAGCTGCATTAGCATGAGCAAATGTGTTGCAATTAACCTATTTATTATTGTGGAATCAAGGCAAGGCAACTTTATTTATACCGTGTACTTCGTACACATCAAGGTTATGACTGTACTACAGAGATGGTAGTATGGCTTCACAGCATGATAAACGGGATACTTTTAGACTGTGATTCCCACATTACGCAAATATTTCCAAAATTCTGTCTTATTTACAATGTTCATCTGTAATCGAGCATATGAGAAAAGAGGAATTGTTTGTAGTCTGTGTTCAGTATGTTAAGCAAGCAAATGTAAAAATATGAAAAGCCGTTCTTGGAAAGGGCTGGAGAGCTACTAGTTGGAGATCCCTGACCTAAGGTAACTGTACATGACTACAAGTATCATCTAAGAGAAGATAACACTCCCTGAGCTAAAGCCCAGCCCTGTCCGTTGGACCCTGTGTGCGTTCTCACCCCGTAGACCAGCTCGCCCACCATGCCGTTCCAGATCTTGGTTTCGGCGTCGCGGGCCCCGTACTTGCCGTCTCCCACAATGCGCAGCTGATAGCGGATGCCGCAGTGCTTGGCGATCTCTGCGGCCAAGTCCACACAGTAGCCTGGAGAAAAAAGAGTCAGGGGCCGGGCTGGTCCCAACATCACAGGTACCCCCTCACCTGCACTAATGGTTTCATCTGAAAGCACCACATTCTTCACATCTACAACATCGCCCGCATTCACACATAACCTTGGAACGGAAAGTGATACAGACTTCCGTTTTTGTGTCAGAAACTGGAGATTTCAAGCTTTCAAAGGAGCCAAAGCTCAAATTTGCCGAAGGCACCAAATCTGGTTACACACGAGAAATGCACTGACTGGAGCCATGGGGCAATTTCCATTCGTTGTCCCACACTGACACTCACAATACACTTTTATTCAGCCTATTGTACATTTTCTTAGTGGGAGGGGAAATTGGAGCACCCAAAGGAAACACCAGAAGAAAACACCAAACCTAATGCAATACTTAGGTAAAACTGAAATTGCAGATGTCCTGAGTACCACCTACAGAAGCCCAAGTATCACTATTGGTGATACTTGTGACATAGTAATAATAATGCTTCTAAAAACATGCAATACATGGTATTATTCACTCCCAATACTCAAAAGGAAGGTAGAGTCAGTATTGACAAGTAGGAACAGGGATAGAACCATTGACCTTATACATGGAGAGTATTGCGTTGTAGGAGGAATTTGTGATTATAGTAGTCTATTTAATGACTATGAAGAGACTGAGGAGTGGTGTGTTTTTAGCCACAGACTGTAAAATATGGGGGCCATGGGGGAAGCCATTTGACTGGGTTTTTGGAGCTAGCTTCATCATTTAGAACTATGGTTCTCAACTGGTGGGTTGGGACTAAGGCTGGGTACCATTAAATGATACCGTATGTACCGTAAAAGTGTAGGCTTGTCCTCCCAGCGTGATTCTGGGACCCGACGCCTTACCAGTAGAGAACCACTGATTTACAATAGGACGATTATAGTAAGGATTAAATTATGAGGATTTTGCGCATGTTACAACAAACACGAGGAGATCAGCGAGACCAGCCGTCCGACATTTCTTTACGGTTTCAGGAAGAAGTCGGCCACAGAAAGTCCATTCTTTTACAGTCTACAGGTCTAGGCTCTAATGACTGAATGATTTCTGCACTGTATATATTGCACTTTGTCCCTTTGCCTTGAGATAGAAATTAGCGTGAAAAACTGCAGGCTGGTACAAACAATCATCTTTAATCTGGAGTTAAATATAAATGAATTGTACATCTTCCCATAAATAAATACATGAGTTAAAACACCACCCGACCATTTGAGCCAAAGTTTGAGAATATAGCGAGTATTGTCTGTACCTTCATAGCGTTCGTTGTCCTGGAAGAGCTCGGCATTCTTCTTGAGCATGACGTAGGGTGCCTCCTGCAGGTGCACACAGGAAGGACACATGCAGTTATGGTCTGGGTCATATTGTTGAAAGAGTCCCGACCTGCAGTGGATCTTACCAAAATGGTGGTGACTATCACCGTCTTGTTCTCCATCCCCATGCTGTCATTAGGGTACAGGTCCGACTTGGTCACAACCATTTTGTCCATTTCGTTCCAGTAGCCGATCTAGTGCACGGACACATGGGTGATGTAAACGCCTGCTAACATGTACAATGCTTTTCAAACACTTCGTACACTGTTGCTTCGGAAACACCTACTGACAACTTAAAGAATGGCTTCTTGGTCACAAGGAGGTGATTTAGTAGTACGCAAAGGTAGGTTCACATGAGTGTGAAGGTAAAGCAGTGTATAAGCACCTTAACTTAACTCTACCCTATAGTCCGTACTACAACTCTTGAAGTAAGTGAGTGACCCTTGGTTAGAGTACATGGGAATGGTTGGGAGTACCTTGACCGGGCCACTGTTTTTCAGCTCCATGATGGTCACGGAGTAGTTGACTCTTCTGCCGTACTGATCAAACTGGATGTTGCCAGTGAGTCCGTCCACACGCACCTGTGAACAGTGAACACAGATTGGGGCTGAGCCTAGGCCTGTTTTGCAGAACGTCACATCAAACTAGGGATGTAGAGATACTAATATCAGTCGCCTATAGGGTATAGGGTTAGGGTTTAAGAGGAACATCCCTCCGCTTTAGTTCAAGTTGGTGCAGTCCAATCCAGTGTCCGCACAAGTGTCCGCACAAGTAAGCAGTGAAAAGGCCGGGAAAGGCGGAAAAGTGGACAAATAAATATTTGTATCTACACAACTTGGTGCTGATTGTGGAGTTCTATCAGGCTCAGAACATGTGTTCAGCGGCCCATGTGAAGAGAAAGCGTTAGAAAAGCGTCAAAGCTGTATTTGAACTGGAGACCTTCTATACCTGAGAACTGCGCACTACCACTGAGCTATGATTACAAACGAACATGGGACTGTCTTCTCTAAATTCCCGGGCCGAAATTAGGTCCCAACTCGCCACTGTATGTTGGCCACTTCATGCTCAGGAACTTAATGCATCTGTAAAGCTAATTCAGCAACTAAAACATAATCAGAAAGAGCTAAATAAAGAGAAACACCATGGCCATATTGAATGACATTTAGTTGCAGCAAAAATTATAAATTCTACTTCCTAAGTTTCTCTACGGCATTGAGGTCCACAAACCGGTGGTCACCACGGTGAAACATTCAACTGGATGCATTAAAGATGGATTTTAACTGTGTCTGTGTTATTTAGAATTGAAAGCTTAAAGGGATATTTCAGGATTTTTGACATAGGGCCTCATTTCCTAGTTAGATATTTTTTTCTTAAATTCATGCAGTTCTTATATTTGAAGAGTCTAGTGGCGCTAGGCTAGGGCAAGGCTAAAGCATTTCCATGGTATCAGCAATGGTCTCAGTGCACCTGAGGTAAATCACTTATAACACCAGACTAACCATATAAATGTCTGTGTTAATTGAATATTTTTTGAAGTATAACTG
The DNA here is from genome assembly GCA_021464625.1 of Proterorhinus semilunaris. NCBI lineage: Eukaryota > Metazoa > Chordata > Actinopteri > Gobiiformes > Gobiidae > Proterorhinus > Proterorhinus semilunaris. The sequence goes on along the minus strand of CM038349.1, from coordinate 41,667,990 downwards.
ACCTTGTATCACATGAATTACCGCATTTTGAGGGACTATTTTCTCGCAGATCACTCCGCCGCTGCGTTAGCTCACAGCCACGAAGCCTATGCTGTTCAAATATAAGTTATTTTAAATGCAAAATGGTTCAAATGATTCTATCGACACAGACATTTATATGGTTAGTCTGGTGTTATAAATGATTTGCCTCAGGTGCACTGTGGAGTGGGTCAGACTGTTTTTAACGCAGGCTAACTGATACCATAGGAATGCTTTAGCCTTGCCCTAGCCTAGCGCCAGTAGTCAAATATAAGAACTGCATGAATTTAAGAAAAAAATATCAACAACATCAACAACACTCTGGATAACTAGGAAATGAGGCCCAATGTCAGAAATCCTGAAATATCCCTTTAATGCAACTCTGTCTGTCAGAAAAATATTTGTTTTTGAGGCAATAATTGTGTCCGACAGCGGCCGCGGGTGTGAGGCGGGGAATCCACACAAAGTTTGTGCAGCAGCGGTATTTTGTTAAAAACAAAAAACAAAACATAAAAATAAAAAAACACCATGAGCGTCTCTGCGGCTGCAGTCCAGGTTCGAGTGTCTCTGGTCCAGGTTCTAGAGTCTCTGGTCCAGGTTCTAGAGTCTCTGGTCCAGGTTCTAGCGTCTCTGGTCCAGGTTCTAGAGTCTCTGGTCCAGGTTCTAGCGTCTCTGGTCCAGGTTCTAGCGTCTCTGGTCCAGGTTCTAGTGTCTCTGGTCCAGGTTCTAAAGTCTCTGGTCCAGGTTCTAGTGTCTCTGGTCCAGGTTCTAAAGTCTCTGGTCCAGGTTCTAGAGTCTCTGGTCCAGGTTCTAGCGTCTCTGGTCCAGGTTCTAGAGTCTCTGGTCCAGGTTCTAGAGTCTCTGGTCCAGGTTCTAGAGTCTCTGGTCCAGGTTCTAGCGTCTCTGGTCCAGGTTCTAGAGTCTCTGGTCCAGGTTCTAGAGTCTCTGGTCCGGGCTGAGCCTCTGGGCTCGGCCCGTGGCGTGGAGGAGCATGATGTCGATGCAGCGCAACATTGAATCAAGTCTGTCCATAAACATTAACGCTGTCGCCTTGTTTCATGTTTAAATCACTAATGAGGATCATATGTGATTCATGCTGTTAAAAACTGTTTTCCTGCTGTTTAGTGTTTAGTTAAATTGGTGTATCATGTTCCACCTCCTGACTTGGTGTAGGATCTGAGCGCGCTCAGATTGATAAATGCCAAAACAGGTGGTGATTTTTCGTACACCCCACATACGCTCTGATCGAGAAAAGTCTCGACCCTAATTAGTAATAAGTGAGTAAAATAACAAATGACTAACCCATCTGCTATAAAAACAAGTCAGACTATATGTGTGAAGAAAATGCCTCGTAGTCGGTATCAGCCTGTACTCAAATTAAAGTATCTAAAGTGATAAAACTCTAGTTCGATTAGATTCATTAGGTCTTCTAAGAATTATGCAAGCTTTCTTTCCTATAGACAGACCAAGTGTTAGTTTTCGTACCTGACGGTTTCAACAAATCATATGTGGGAGAAACTGGCAGAGCGTTCCACATCAGGAAGAAGGAACATCGAATAGAATGTGAACAAGAAACATCAAAAGCATGCACACGAGCCACCAGACGACAGGCAGAACAAGAACAGCTGAAGTCTGCCATATCAGAGAAGCCATCGAGATCCGGAAGCGCGCCCCCCAGACTGTGAACCGGGTCAAGGGGGCGTACCAACTTTCCCACACCTGGGACACAGTTCTGAAGAAGTCGGACTGCAGATGGCGCTGTCGGCCTGCTACTACAAGCAGGAAGACGGTGCCAAAACCTGTAAAAATCAGCCGACCAGAAACGTCACAGTAACACCACGTGACAACCTCTGAGGAAGGCCACAGTTGTAGCTGAAACCATCAGGTACGAAAACCAACACTTGGTCTGTCTATAGGAAAGAAAGCTTGCGTGATAAAACTCTTCTCACTTTAGATAAAGTCATTATATGAACTTGAAATAGATTTAAAAATACACCCAGGTGAAAGTTTGTATGTTTAAAAGAAATGGCTCAAAACCCCAAAATGAAATTTGAAAAAGAGTTTTGTGCTCTTACAGGGCCGTTCACAGATATGCTGGGGCCCATGCCTCCCTCATAAAAGACCAAATAGAAAAAGAGCTCGTTCCTGGCCCCCACTGCCAACGGCCCTGAAACCTGAAACAGAAACAATCCCCTCAGGACCCCTGACCCCAGGCCTCACCTGCTTGAGCGCACGCTCGATCTCCACGCCCTGCGCCCAGGGCACCGCGGGGTTGGCCAGGCAGTCTCCGGTGTTACCACGCCGGTTCATGTCGATCCTCTGTTTGTAGAGGAAGCGGAAGGCCTCGGTCATCACGTGCACCGCATCATAGGTCAGAGCAGACGTGTACTGAAAGAACAGACGAGAGTTTGTGACACCAGGACAGGGAGCAGCACCCTCATCACGGCACCATCGATTTATTCAGACTCCGTCAAAAATATGGTTCTTATCTCGCACAATTTCCCTTGGTGACAGCGGGGGGCGCTCCAAGCAACAATGCCGAGGTGCCCATGAATCTACAATTATGCAGGACATGTCCACTTAAGGTACACTTTGATGTTCCCATTCTCTGCCTTTGCCTCTTTCCTCCACTGGCACAAACTGCCATGAAAGCTGCATCCCTCTTGGTCTTTACGTTGAGTTCAGTGTCATGAGTTCCCATTTGGAGGAGCACCAGACACAGGGAGAACCCAGAACAGCCTTACCTTACCTTCATGCTAAGCCAGAGGCAAACCTCTCTTGTATAAATCGATAAGCACAACTATGATTATCCATCCATCCATCTTCCTCCACTTGTCCGTTGCCGGGTCGTGGGGGCAGCTGTTGGAGCTGCACCAGCCCCTATAGCGCCCCCTGCAGGTGGTGGGTCCACAGAAGGACGGCCTCATGGTTCTAACCGGGCCTGTTGGTCTCTCATAAGGGGCTTCTGAACTGCTCTTTGTCTGACCCGTCACCTAGGACCTGTTTGCCCTGGGAGACCCTACCAGGGGCATGAAGCCCCCGACAACAGAGCTCCAGGATCATTCAGGCTCAAACCCCTCCACCACGTTAAGGTGGCGGTTCCAGGAGGGGCACAACTATGATTATATGGAGTTAATCTTTTATTGACTAGTTTCAGCTAGAATCAAATAAGGAGCATCACTTTGAATGACTTTTATTTTGAAATGAACATTTGGTGCACTGTTTCTGTATCAGCCTCCTCAAACCGGCAGGATGTCTTTGGGCAGGTTCAGCAGACGGGGGGGTGGGGGGGGGGAGTCGTGCACTCACCCGGATTGGTGCGTCTGCCCCGGGGTACTCCTTCTCCTCTAGAGCCTCCCATCTCTGGTCAAACTTGGCCACAACAGGATCGTCAAAGTCCACGATCTGAAAGCCCGACACGTTGGCTCCTCCATACTGGATTTTCGACAGGTCTCCGTCCAGAAAGCCCTTCAGAAAGCACACGGACACAGAGTCAGTCACCAGGCGATAGCTGAGCGTGTTGGTTATCAGCGTGTTGTGGTACTCGTACTATTGTTTGGTGTTTAAGCACTGTAGTAATACCAGTAGTACATGCTGCGTTCCAACGGATACATTTCTGACCTCGTAAACTCAGAGACAAACACTGTGGTTCAGATCTGAGTTGAATACAACACTGGTACTGCTGTAGAGAAGTGAATGATATGATAAACATTAGCTTGACCACTGAGTAAGAGTAACGTTACTTTGAAATCATTTTACTCAAGTGCAAGTAAAAAGTAGTGACCCAAATATTTACGTAAAAGTAAAAAAAAAGTACTTGGAGAAAATGTTACTTGAGTACTGTGAGTAACTGATTTATTTTCAATGACGCCATAAATTGTGTGGAAAAAAACCTAAGATCAGGTGGAAATTGTGATATTTCCCAAGAAAATGGCAAAAAATACTGAATATACAAAATGATTCTAAAGAACAAGGAGCACGAGACGATCTTCATCGATTTCAAAATAAAGCACTTGCCGCTAAATATTTACTCACAGTGGAAAAAGTATGAATTATTTTTACTCAAGTAAGATTCAGATACTTCATTATAATTTGACTCAAGTAGAAGTAACAAGTACTGTATGATAAAACTACTCTAAGAAGTAGACTTTCTTCATGTACTTGCGTAAATGTAACTGAGTACTACCCGCCTCTGTGTCACTGGTCACAGTTTTACCACATGTCATTCAGCATGTTTTAAATCTGTTGTACTTTTGTGTGTGAACATCACATTAGCCTTGTTGATTATTCGGGTTTATTTATTTAGAAAGCTCTGAGGTCAGATCACAAGTAGGAAAGTAGGCTAGTTGCCTGGAACTCAGCATCAGAGCAGACTCTTGTCTGTTCTGCCGGAGGCTCCAACTTTATAAAAAGTCGATGTTTTGGCGAGCGCAGTTACATCATGAAACGAGGCTATTTACCCTGTTATGGTTATTATTAGAAGCTTATAGAAGCCATCTCACGGCTTGGCTTTAAAATGTAAGACTTCTGTTTTCAATCTCCTAAAATCAACTTGTTCCTGTTTTACATCATTGTATTTGTGCTACTCACTTACAAATGTTGTTTTCATTATTGTGTAGTCTACTTAACATACTTTAGTATTTGTGCCTTTGCTCTGTTGCTCTGACAGTATGAAGTATGATGTAGTATGATTCTTATTGTTCATGCTGTTCCTTGTATGTCTAGGATCCCCTTGTAAATGAGATGCTGCATCTCAAGAGGCTTTTCCTACAAATACATAAATAATAATAAATATAATATAATATAGTATAGCACCCCCTAGTCGGCCTGATACTCACCAGGTTGGCGATAATATAGTGGTATCCTTTGACATGTCTGCCAATAGTGATGACCTGTAGGGAGAAAACCACAGCATGTTCAAGTAGGACACCACTCTCCACAGCACATTCACTCACAGACACTGGAGGCGAATAAGGAGAAAAATCATATCTTTGCAGTAGATGACTGTCCAGCGTTCCCCTGCAGGCTCCCCTGTAGCCTCCAGTGTGCTGTAGTGGGGCGCATTGTGCATTCTCCCCCAGCCCCTGAGACTACCCAGATTAAACCCTGTTAGCATTGTAGCTACTGTTTGGACTGGGTTTAGTGTATACTAAATTTCCCCCTAAATATATTAGGCCTAATGCTATTGTTGAATTTAAACATTTTGATTTTAACTATGAGCCAAAAGTCTAAATAAATTCTGTTTGCACAAAAGGCTGTGTGGTACAATGTTGGTACTCATCTTCCTGACTGTGGAGTGTGCCGACCCTCACCTGCTCCAGGATGTCTTTGACCTTGTCCTGTTCACAGTCCAGGATGATGCGCCGCTCTTTACGGATCTCCAGGTCCTGAAACAGACAGAGCCATTAGCTCATACCCAGCCCAGACCCAGCCCAAACCCTGCTCATACCCAGCCCAGACCCAGCCCAAACCCTGCTCATACCCAGCCCAGACCCAGCCCAAACCCTGCTCATACCCAGCCCAGACCCTGCTCATACCCAGCCCAGACCCTGCTCATACCCAGCCCAGACCCTGCTCATACCCAGCCCAGACCCTGCTTATACCCAGCCCAAACCCTGCTCATACCCAGCACAGACCCTGCTCATACCCAGCACAGACCCTGCTCATACCCAGCCCAGACCCTGCTCATACCCAGCCCAGACCCTGCTTATACCTAGCCCAGACCCAGCCCAGACCCTGCTTATATCCAGCCCAAACCCTGCTCATACCCAGCCCAGACCCAGCCCAGACCCTGCTTATACCCAGCCCAGACGCAGCCCAGACCCTGCTCATACCCAGCCCAGACCCAGCCCAGACCCTGCTTATACCCAGCCCATACCCTGCTCATACCCAGCCCAGACCCAGCCCAGACCCTGCTTATACCCAGCCCAGACGCAGCCCAGACCCTGCTCATACCCAGCCCAGACCCAGCCCAGACCCTGCTTATACCCAGCCCATACCCTGCTCATACCCAGCCCAGACCCAGCCCAGACTCAGCCCAGACCCTGCTTATACCCAGCCCATACCCTGCTCATACCCAGCCCAGACCCAGCCCAGACTCAGCCCAGATCCTGCTTATACCCAGCCCATACCCTGCTCATACCCAGCCCAGACCCAGCCCAGACTCAGCCCAGACCCTGCTTATACCCAGCCCAAACCCTGCTCATACCCAGCTCATACCCAGCCCAGACCCTGCTTATATCCAGCCCAAACCCTGCTCATAACCAGCCCAGACCCTGCTTATACCCGGCCCAGACCCAGCCCAGACCCTGCTTATACCCAGCCCAAACCCTGCTTATACCCGGCCCAGACTCAGCCCAGACCCTGTCCATACCCAGCCCATACCCAGCCCCTGGACCTGCCCCTGGACCAGCCCATGGACCTGCCCTGGTGCGTCTCACCTGGAAGAGCGAGCGGTACGCCTCGTCTTTCCGCTCGTCTTTCAGCTCTCCCACGTTTATTGCCGTCACCACCCACTTCTTCTCGGCCGCGGTGTCCAGGACGACCTGCAGGGTGGACAGCCCTGCACGCAGCAGATGGACCAACTTTAGTTTATCTTCATGGTTTCTCACTTTATCATGAAATATTTGTCTAAGGAGAAGTGCATATGTTAAAGTTCATCATGTCTGAGTAGTCCTCCATATTCAGGTCATCTTCTTATCAGGGGCTCAAATGCTCCCTTTGGTTTTAAGTTCATACACCACTCAAATGTCCTTGTAAATGTCAAATGATCTAAATAACCAGCAGCTATTGTACTCAACCTTATTAAAGTATCTGCTTACATCTCTGCCGCACATATCAACATAAAATAACCGCAGTTTCATTTTTCAAAGCCAGGGCTTTGAAAAGACACTTAAGGCGAGATACTGCTGGGAAACAAACTTTGCAGTAGATTACTAATACAAATATGGGAAAACGGGGGATTATTTACATATATTGCTTTTGAATACGCCAGTTATCCATCCATCCAACCATCCATTTTCTCCCACTTGTCCGTTGCCAGGTCGTGGGGGCAGCTATTGGAGCTGCCCAAGTCACATTACGCCAGTTATTAGTGATACAAATCGGTATCTTGTTTTTTGGAGTTCAAATCGCAAAAAAAACCTCTTGGATTATTTTTGCAATAAAAAAAAAGAAAGTACAAGAGAAAATGAGTTGTTTATTTGCCATCTAGTGTTTTTCATGAGCAGCACCGGTTTAACTGAAATCCACGATGGCGTTTGGGAGAGCCGGTAAATGACTCAAAACACAGCGACACCGAGTATTGTGATTTACAATCCTGTTTGAATATTAGTGAAGAACCGCTAATAATACCATTCCATCCTACTGTATGCGGACAGTTAGCAAGTCGGCTAGTCCGGGAGACTTTTCAGAGTTCGCTAACCTGCTAAGTGTATTTTTCTTATAGCCGTTAGCATTAACATCACACATCGCAAATTGTGAACGATCCAGATGTTTATAGCCGTTAGCTGCCTGGTTAGAAATCAATAATACATGTACAGACATTTTGAGACTTGGTGTCTAAAGGTGTCGTTTGAAGTGAAGTTTCTCCTTTTTTTGTGGGTCCACATCCAGTGGCCACTTAGAATTTCGTCATAAATAATCGGTCATAAAATGTGATCTGATCTTCATAAAAATCATAAAAATGAATAAACAGTGTCTGCTTAAACTAATACCACCCAAACAATTACATTTGATCATATTTTTATTGGCCGTAACATGTAAACATTCACAGGACAGGGAGGAAAAAGTAAGTGAACCCAATCTGTGTAAGCTCTCAGTCGTACAGGAGTTGTCTATTCAACTATTCAACTTTGGTTTGTGAAAGAGCACGTGGACGCTCCACCGCACTACTGGAAAAATATACCGTGGACTGAGGAACCCAGGGTTGAATAGTTTGGGAGGAACACACAACGTCATGTGTGGAGGAAAAATGGAACAGCACATCATCATCAAAACCCTCTCCTCACTGTGAAGTCTGGAGCAGGAGCATTTCTCAAGATATATTACAGAAAAACCTGAGACAGTCACAACAGCGTGGAATAAGTGAGTGAACCCTTGTATTAAAAAACTGCTGCAGTTCAGCCAGATTCCTGGGTTCCCTTACTTTTTCCTCCCTGTCCTGTGAATGTTTACATGTTACGGCCAATAAAAAAAATGATCAAATTAAAATGATTGGGTGGTAGTTCAAGCAGACTCTGTTTACTCATTCTTATGATTTTAATAAAGATCAGATCACATTTTATGACCAATTTAGGCAGAAATGCGAGAAATTCCAAAGCGTTCGCATACATTTTCATCCCACTGTACCTCACCATATGCTAGTATTGCGCCTGACTCCACTATTAATTTGTATGAAGATAGAATTTGAAAGGCAATCCTGTGATTTCTATGGTAACAATGACACAAGTTCACCCTTCGCTGATTGGTTACTCCACTTCCTGTTAGCTCGCATTCGCTCCACCGCACGCAACGGTCACCAGACTCAATCGCCAACACTTCAATCGCTGGTTCACCCTCATTAAGAGATTTCTGTACTGTTTTGGGTCCATTTTGCCAGAGCTGCTGAGACACCATAAACAGTGATATAGTTTTCCCCTGTCGTGTCGCGCCTCAAAAAGACAAACGAATGAGGTGCCATGCATGGGAGAGCTCTGGTGGAGACTTCAGGGATGTGATGGAGGGAGAGGATGATGGCTTTGAAGTATGAAAGATGGATGTCGCCCAGATCCAACACACAGATGTTGATGGTGAAGAGGAGGACAGGTGGAGAAAGGTCATGGATCTGCTGCCGCGGTGGACATGTGGTCGGAGGATGGTTGGAGCTGAAACAACAGGAAGACGGAGAAAGAGTGCGTGCATGTGAATGAGGTGACTGGGTGACAACAGGACAGGTGAACCATTTCTCATGTATGCTCGGGGATTCACTAGAAATATATATTTTTGGCTACATGTTGGTAGAGTGGCTGGGTACCGTTACATTTTTTTTGTTACCGATACTTTAACTTTTCGATACCTATACTGAAATATGTGTCATCCGAAAACAGATACAGTATGCACATTAACAATATCAGGCTCATCACCAATGTCAAGAAATGTGTGAAAAATGAGGAATATTTTTTTTTTTGGGGGGGGGGGGGGGGGGGAATTGGGAGTAATATGGAAAATATTAGTTAAAAATTTGAAAAAATGAAGAGGAAAGATTGGGAAAACAAGAAAAAATTGGGAAAAAGTAAGAACATTTTTCGAAAAAAAAATGGGGGAAAATGGGGCAAACATTGGCCAAATTCTTTTAATTATTATTTATTATTGTTTTAATTGGGGGGAAAAAATAATTTATCTGAGCTGAAACAACCAAGTCACTTCCTTTAGTACTGCCCCTGGACCAACAGCATCAGAACTTGGATCTTAAGAGAGAAGATTTGTATTTTCGATACTTTTCATTTCAGTATCGGTATCGGTTCTAAGCTTAGTTTTTTTCCGTTTAACGATACCCAGCCCCACATGCTAGCAAGTACCTCTGTCGCTGTCGTAGAGATAGGCGAACTTCTCCCACTTGTAGTACTCCACCAGGGACACCAGCGGGCCCTTGATGTCGGGCCTCATCTGCAGGACGAACTGATTGGTGCCCTCTATGGGGAAGGAGGGCGTGATGAAGGACACGTGCAGCGTCTCGCAGAACGACGTGATGGTGTTCACGGACTTCTTGTCGTAGAAACCGAAGATGGCGAAAACCCCTCGGGAAAACTGGGAACAGACTGGAGAAGGATGTTGGAGATGAGACACGGCGGCTCGTCATTCCAGAACTAAGAACGCAGGACCACAATAACCTCAGGGAGTTTTTTACATGCTATCACTGGCTATATTTTCATGGCCAGCAAAATCAGATAACTGGAGTAATCGGATAGCCAAATAATCAGATCTGATGCATTTATATTCACTTAAAAAAACAAATCCAAAACTCTGGGTTCTACATGAGCCAGAGCAGTTTGGAATCTTTCGAGCAACTGAACGTTCTCCCCTCGCTTCAGTCAGCTCCACCTGCAGAACCAGGTCAAGTGTATCTGATTATGCTGTTTACATGTCTCTTCAATAATCTAATAACTCCAGAAATGAGATTTTTGTTCTCCATGTAAACGTAACTGATGTTTGAAAGTCTGTAGCAGCACCTAGTCTTTTTCTTCAGTGCGTTAAAAAAAAAAAATGCTTGTTGGCGCTGCATAAATGCACGCACTTACACAAACACTGCCATGTTTGGTCCAGACCACCTGTTCACCTGAGTGCAGATGTAATTCTTCAATAATCAGATGCAGTGCATGGTTCAATGTTTACCTCTACACTCCAAATTCCAATTCATACTGATTACTTGGAATAGTTTGTAAACCTGAAGCTAAGCAATGGTGCACTACTACAATGCTGGTATGATTAAGAGGGCTTTCAGATTCAAAGTATGCATTACTTATGATTACTAGACAATGTTAGTACTGACAACATGGAATTCCTTGTACTGATTAAGTTTCTTGCTTAAATGTTTCAGTGGCTCAACTGAATAAGTGTCATGTGTCACTTTATTGTCATTCAAAAAAAAAGAATGTTTGTTAAACTTTTTTTTTTGTAAAAGAGGGAGGGGAGAATGTACAAAGCAAATGTACTGCTCACTGGAGTCTTTTGTTATTTTGTTAAATGTATTTGTGTATTGTACTTGTGGTGTTTTTGATGTGTGGCGGGACTCTGTCCTAGACAAATAAAGTAAAGTAAAATGACGTGAACGAAGTGCTTGATACCCGTTGGAGAGAATTTTACTTGGCAAGTTCAACCCCCACCAAATAATGTGTGTGACTTTACCTTCATTGAATGTGTGACTTTAATGTGTGCATTCATTATGTAGTTCCAAATTAAAAAGGTTTATGCAAACGGTTGCCTTAAGGAATTCCAAGTTGTCAGTGCTAACATGTCTAGTTATCAGAACTTGTATCGTTATCATCATTCTGTGAAAACCTTCCTCCATACTAGCATTGTGCCAGTGACCAGGGCTTAACATGGGGTTTACAAACTATTCCAAGTAATCAGGATGAGTCGGAATTCATAGTGAAATCTCTTGCAGGGACTTATTTTTTCAAGTAATGGATACAAGTTGGTTTCATAGTGTACTTGAGAATGAACATAAGAATAACAGGATTCCAAATAATCAAAACTGGCATCAAGTAAAGTTAGTAAATACTAAATAAACACACATTTAAATGCAATGACAATTTTCTCTTCAAATAGTTTACCTTACATAGAATAGAGTAGCCATTCCCAAAGTCCAACACATCACGGCCTCTTTTATCAATCCAAAGTTACCACGCCCCCCCTTCCCCCCCCAACAATATGTAATCACTCTTTTCAAAGATTATCTAATGGTTTTCATTATAAATTTTGTATTAATTTATTTTAAAAATTGCAAACACAGGCTGAATACTTACTATAATTAAACAAATACATATAAAGAGAATCTTAAACCAATTCATCTTTATATAAATTATGTTTGGACAACCTTTGGAGGCCCAACTGAGATGCCTCTGAGGTCCCCCAGGGGTCCCTGGACCCCACTTTGGGAATCGCTGAAATAGAGGGTAATTAAAGCAAATTGATGGTCTCCATTTAGATAGTATTTTTAATTTCTTGTAACAACAGCAATTGGAATTTACAGTCTACCTGAGTCAAATATTATTATATAAGTAATGTTGACAGAACTCTGATCGCTTGATGTCTGTTGTTGTGAGAATGAGTTCGGGAGAGTGATTGTTGTCATGTGGCTAATGGGAGCAGCCTTTAGAGCAGGGGTGTCAAACGTACGGCCCGTGGGCCAGAACCGGCCCGCCAGTGGGTTCAGTCCGGCGATAACGGGATAAATATGCATTATTAAAGAAGAATAAACTTCATTTTCTTTCAAATTTGCAGTTCTTATATTGTCCGCTAGGGGCGCTGTGTTTAAGTCAGTTCTATCGCTTTACCTGCTTTTTCTGTTGACTCTTCAGGGAAATGTCTTTGTCAAAAAAGAGAAAAGTGGACAAAGAGTGTCGGATTTTTCAAGAAAAATGGACCTCTTCCTATATGTATACAGTGATCCTTGATGAATGTGTTTACATTATTTTATCGATTGATATAGTTGATAAATGTTGACATCTCTTTTGCAAGAAAAAAATAAGACTGTTGAAAAGAGGACCATTCCCTCTAATGAATACTATGTAGCACTTTGAGAAACTTGTAAAGTGTAAGCTGTAATGTTTTATTTTCCTGTTTACATTATATGTGGCCCGCGACCCGCCGTGGCAGCTGAATTTCGGCCCACGACCCAAAATGAGTTTGACACCCCTGATTTAGAGCGACTGGTGCCGGCACATGTGAGTGCAAACTGGACTAACGCTGAAGTAAATATAGCTGAAACTAGAGCGGCCCCTGGTTGGCCCACAAAGTGCTCCGACACTTGCCTAAATAAACTTACTAATATTTGGTTGGACAACCAGGAGCTACAAATGCATTATTTAATGTGTTCATTTTATTTGCAGAAACAGTAAGTGGTCTAAAAGTGCATACAGTGCCTCTCGAAAGTACTAATACACCTTGAACCTTTGCACATTTTGTAAAACATAAAGATATATTTTACTGAAAGTTCACACACAAGTAACAGACAACTGTGAAGTGAAAGCAAAATGATACATGATCCTGTTTTTTTTCAAAAAATAGAAAAGTGAAAAGTGAAAAGTGGGGCGTGCATAAGTATTCATACAGTATTTTCTGAGTGCATTAAATTGCCTTTATAACATTCCTAATGACTGCAGAAAGTTCACACCTTGCCCTAACCATTAAATAGAGGCCACCTGTGTGTAATCTACTCTCAGTATAATTCCAGCTGTTCTGTGAGGGCCTCAGAGCTATGGTCAGAGTGTATTGGTCACTAAACAACATCATGAAGGCCAAGGAGCTCACCAGAGAGGTCAGGGATAAAGCTGTGGAGAAGTTTAAAGAAGCGTTAAGTTATACAAAGATTTACCAAGATTTGAACATCTCACGGAGAACTGTTAAATCCATCATTCAGAAATGGAAAGAGTATAGCACCACTGAGAACTTACCAAGACACGGCCGTCCACCTAAACTAACAGACCGAACAAGGAGAGCACTGGTCAGAAATGCAACCAAGTGTCCCAAGATAACTCTGGAGGAGCTGTGACGTCCTGCCGCTGAGCTGGGGGAATCTGTACATGGGACAACTATAAGTCGTACTCTACACAAATCTGGCCTTCATGGACGAGTGGCAGAAGAAAGCCATTATTGAAAGGAGGCCATAAGAAATCCCGTTTGAAGTTTGCTAGAAGTCATATGGAGGACACAGCTACCATGTGGAAGAAGGTGCTTTGGTCAGATGAGACAAAAACGTTATGTATGGAGCAAACCTAACACTGCTCATCGTCCTGAGTGCACCATCCCCAGTGTCAAATATGGTGGGGGGAGCATCATGCTATAGGGCTGTCCAAAGAGACGTTTTGGAGGAAAACCTGCTGGAGTCAGCAAGAGAATTGAGGCTGGGGCGGAGATTCACCTTCCAGCAGGACAATGACCCTAAACACAAACATCTACAATGGAATGGTTTAAAAACAAACATATTAATGTGTTAGAATGGCCCAGTCAAAGTCCTGACCTAAATCCTATTGAAAATCTGTGGAAAGACCTGAAAACTGCTGTTCACAAACGCTCTCCTTCTAATGTGACAGAGCTGGAGTTGTTTTGTAAAGAGGAATGGGCTCAAATGTCAGTCTCTACATGTGCAAACCTTGTAGAGTCAAACCCCAGAAGACTTGCTGCTGTTATTGCAGCAAAAGGGGGTTCCACAAAGTATTACAGTTTTTCTCCATTGGTTTGGCTCATTTCCTGAAATAGAAATTACAGTCTCAAAACTCTAAGATCATTTGGCGAAACAGTCTTAAGTTCAGCGCAACACTATAGCTCACTCAGCAGAAGCTCAGACCTCTCCCAAAACAGTTCACTCATGTGTCAAAACTACATTTCCTTCTCATTTAAACAGTCAGTTCCTCCAAAATGCTTCGTCCCTTTGGCTCTGTGTAACTGCAGGTCTAAATGTTTAGATGTTTTGTCACTATGGCAGAGGACCATTGAAATGTCCCTCATGTCCACCTTTCAGGCTTAGCCCAATCCTTCATTGACTATGGTTATTGTAACTTTTTTTTGTCTAGCTAACAGAATACAATTGTGTATAAAACTGAAAAAGAAAAAAACCAACAACAAAGAAATAGGATTTGAGAGTAAGAGTCGCAAAGGGATTGATATTGGTATTCATGGTATTGTGTTCTTGACTCATTTTGAACAGACTATTGTGCATGTGACGACTTATACAATGAAATGACGCCGACACGTTTTAGCGCGAACAGCCATTAGACAAGGTGTGGCCGAGTGCTAACACAGGAGTACTCACAGCAGTTGGTGACGGCGAAACTGTTGGTCACCTCTAGGTTGTCGATGTGCGGCGTCAGGCGGAAGTCAGCCATCCCAAACTGAACCATGCCCACCCTGAAAGCACTGTACTCCTGATCCGCCCCACGCGGGAACAGACCACCTGCAACAGACAGGATAATCGGTTATCACAGAGAGAGGGGGAGACAGGGAGAGGGGGAAGAGAGAGTGGGAGAGAGGAGAGAGAGCGTGGGGGAGGAGAGAGAGAGAGGGGGAGAAGGGGAAGAGGGAGGGGGAGAGAGGGGGGAGAGAGAGGGGGAGAGAGGGAGAGGAGGACAGAGGAGAGAGAGAGAGAGAGAGGGGGAGAGAGGAGAGAGAGCGTGGGGGAAGAGAGAGAGAGAGAGGGGGAGAAGGGGAAGAGGGAGGGGGAGAGAGGGGGGAGAGAGAGGGGGAGAGAGGGAGAGGAGGACAGAGGAGAGAGAGAGAGAGAGAGGGGGAGAGAGGAGAGAGAGCGTGGGGGAAGAGAGAGAGAGAGAGAGGGGGAGAGAGAGTGGGGGAAGAGGGAGGGGGAGAGAGGGGAGAAAGAAAGAGGAGAGTGGAGAGGGAGAAAGAAGAGTGAAGAGAGGTGGGGAGAGGGAGAGTGGCACGGGAGAAAGAGGGTGAAGAGAGGGAGAGAGAGAGGGTGAAGAGAGGGAGAGAGAAAGGGTGAAGAGATGGAGAGGGGAAAGAGAGAGTGGAGAGGGAGAAGGAAAGAGAGAGGGTGAGAGAGAGAGAGTGAAGGGTGAGAGAGGGAAGAGCGAGGATGGGATAGACAAAGAGAGAAAGAGAAGTGGGTTAGGAAAGAGTGAAAGAGAGGAGGAGAAAAGGAGGGAGACATCATCATTAGATAGATAGATAGATTGAACAGGAACCATGTGTTTACATACACTTAATTTTGTAGGTCAATTAGAATTGTAAAAATTATTTCTATTTATCACATGCCAGACGAATGAGAGATAGAATTTTCGACACCCTTTTTTATTACCTTTTACAGAACCAAACGTTTACATACACTAAAATGACTACACCTTTAAACAGTTTGGGAAAGCCCAGATGATGATGTCATGACCTTGGAAGCTCAATTCTGGTTCATCCTGGTGTTGTTTCAAGACACTTGAAGGTCCAGGTTCATTGGTTAAAACAATGATGGAAATGACCAATCATCATACAGATCAGAAAGAAGGCGGGTTCTGTGTCCCAGAGATGAACGTGCTGTGTCTGAAATGTGAAGATCAACCCCAGAACAAAAGACCTGGTGAAGCTGCTGAACCTGGTTAGAGTTTGTCATTATCCAGAGTGAAACAAGTCCTGCACCGACATGGGCTGAGAGGGAACTCTGCCAGGAAGAAGCTCTGACTCCAGAAGAAACATCAAAAACCAGTTTAGAATTTGCAAATAAAAAAAGGATAAATACTTAAATTTTTTTAGACATATTCTGTGGTCTGACAGGGAAAACAATTTGTTTTTGTCCGTAATGACCATGGTCATGTTTGGAGGAAAAAGCCTGAGAAAATCATCCCAACTGGGAAATCCGGGGGTGGCAGCATCATGCTGTGGGGCTGTTTTGCTGTGGGAGGGGCTGGTGCACTTTACAAAATAGATGACATCATGAAGAAAGAACTCTATGTGGAAATATTGGAGCAACATCTCAAGACATCAGCGGGAAGTTAAAACTTGGGTGCAGATGGATCTTCCAAATGGACAATGACCCAAAGCCAAGCTGCTCATACTGGTCACAAAGTGGCTTAAGGAAAACAAAGTCACTGTTTTGAAGTGGTCATCACAAAGTCTTGATCTCAGTCCAGTTGAAAATGTATGGGCAGAGCTGAAAAGGCATAGGCACGCAAGGTGGCCTACAAATGTGTCTCAGTTACACCAGTTCTGTTTGGAGGAATGGACCAAAACTCATCCAACTATTGTGAGAAGCTTGTGGAAGGAAATCCAAAATGTTGACCCAAAATATACAGTTTAAAGTCAATGTTACCAAATATTAATGAAATGTATGTAAACCTTTGGTTTTGTAAAAAGTAATACAAAGATTGTGTATGGAATTCTATCTCTCATTCTAAATAGATAGATAGATAGATAGATAGATAGATAGATAGATAGGAATCCGTGTGAAGAACACTCCAGAAGGAGAAAGTGGGTCACTCCGGTGCTGCTTAAATCACACGCTGTTGGAGGAATCTTGATTTGAGTTTATACCTAAGCTGTTTGTGTCGCACGCTCCCAAACTTATGTCTTTGCGATTCACAGCAGCCGTTCTGAAGTGTGCCCTGCGGAGCTACATGGCTCCATCACAGACCTGCACGCTCCCAGAGGCCCCCAGCCAGGGGAGAGGGGGAGTAAGGAGAGAGGGGGAGAGGAGGGGAAGGATTGGGAGAGTAAGGAGTGAGCAGGGGAGAGAAAGGGAGAGGAGGGAGAAAGGGGGAGAGAAGGGGAGAGGAGGGGATGGGGAGAGGAGGGGGAGAGTAAGGGGAAAGGAGGGGAGAAGAGGGGAGAGTAAGGGGAAAGGAGGGGAGAGGAGGGGAGAGGAGGGGGAGAGTAAGGGGAAAGGAGGGGAGAGTAAGGGGAGAGGAGGGGATGGGGAGAGTAAGGGGAAAGGAGGGGAGAGTAAGGAGAGAGGGAGAGTAAGTGGAGAGGGGGAGGGTAAGGGGAGAGGAGGGGAGTAGGGAGAGTAAGGGGAGAGGAGGGAGCAAGGAGTGAAGGGGGACAGGAGGGGAGAGGGGGGTCAGCAAGGGGGGAGGAAGGGAGAGAGGAGAGGAAGAGCCAGGGGAGAGACGTTTGAGAGCAGGGAGTAGTAAACATATTACAAGTCCTAATGGTCCCTATGGTCCTAGACCTGTGTCTGCTGCCGAGGGCCCCGAGCTGACGGGCCTGGAGAACATGGCTGCCTTCATCAACAGGCTCGTAATAGCTGCAAGCATCCATGTGTGCCTAGTGGGTCAGGCTGCTGCATATGCAAATAAAACACTGTTCTGTCTTCGGTGTCGTGGATTCAAGTCCAAATTCTGACTGTTTGCTGAATATCTCTCCCTCTCTTCTCTTCACCCAATAAAGCCAACGGGCCAAAGAAAGTGATTATCTATAAAACATTTTGATAGCCACACATTCCCACAGATCCAGCTCCTGATTAGATGTTACGTGTTCTAGGCTTTTGGGTCTGATTTCTGTGGGTGAGTGTTGCTCCTGCTCTGGGAGCGGAGGATCCAGAGGATCCAGAGGATCCAGAGGCCCACTCATGTTGCTCTGAGGCGGACCACTCTCATGGAGCTATAGGCCTCTTCTATACACTGTACACGAGCTCCTCCGCCTGAAGAAACGAGTGGAACATAAGTCCTGGTGCGCAGTGATTTCAACGAGCCTGTGCTCACAGCCGCTTTACATCAGCCCACTCCTGTTCCGAGCAGAGTGCCATTGGGCAAGACACTTGAAGCACACCGGAGACAAGCTGACGCCGAATCTGGTCTCCAGATGCAATAATGATGATATGAACATTTGAAGCAACGCTCCATGACGTTTGTCTATGGAAATGTTGCATGTGGGAACAAGTGCGGCACCTGCACCTCGAGCGGAGCGCCTGGCCACGCACGGCCCCTCGCGCAGTCCTGTCCCCGCCAGGAGAGGCTTCAGCCCGGTGGACCAGTGTGACACCACACCGTGAAGGCTACACTGTAGGCGCACAATACCCTCTGAAACCGCGGCTCAGCCCAGGGCCTAAGAAAAGATGTCTGAACCATCTCTGTCCTCGATCAACACAGTGGCCAGCGTGCACGCGCACATACATGGACGCATTTGAATAAAGCGCAGCACAAGTGCGGGGGAAACATACACATGACACAAACGAACGGACGAGGAGAAGCGTTATTCTGCGGACGCGGCACTGCTCCGTGCGCGGTGCCAAGCGAAGGCTCAGGCGGTGAAGATGTGCACGACTCACCGATCTGGACGCTCGGAGAGCCGCAGGACGCGGAGCGCCACAGCAGGGCGAGCAGCAGCAGTAGCTCCATGGCGGAGGGTCGTCCTAAACGGTGCTCCTTGTGTTTGGCCGCAGTCCGGGCTCACGCCATCGTGCCGTGGAGGAGACACGGAGTCTGTGGTTGCGTGCCCTACTCAAAGGAATGCGCGTGCTGCCGCTGCGGCTGAGCAGGGGGCGCGCACCGTGGATGGCCCAGAACAGCAGACTCTGCTCTGCTCTGCCGAGGATAACGCGATGATGCGCTCAAGGGGAATGCCACGGCACAAATATTCACAAAGCGTGGCCCAGATCACTGCCGCTCCTCCGTAAACATGGAGCGACACGGATGGTCCTGCTCATAACGAGCCGCGAGGAACCGCGTCACACCTGCGTGGACACCTTAGAGCCTGAACGAGTAGCTCCCATTTGATGAGGTGTGAAGACAACTAAACCTAAAGTGCGTCTCTCTCGTTGACCCCAAAGTGACGCAGGCTAATTTAAAGGTTCCTTCTGTGGTGAGATGCTGGAGAATCTGGAGCCGCGCGCACTGAGGCCTCAGCTGCACGGCGTTACCACTTACTGTCATGAGAGGGCAGCACCGAGCTCAGCCACGGGGACTGCAGTCAAACTTTTTCACAGATGTCTTCTTTCTACCACAGCTCGGACTTAAAGTATTTAGCTATGAATGAACCCTAAACCACACCATGGTTTAGGGTTCAAATCAAATATATATTTTACTGATAACAATTATGATGATGATTCGTTCACAAATATAAAACGTCAGGTATCAGAATGAGCCAGTTAAGTAATAAGCCTCTGTTATAGTTTAAGCTCAGTGACCCAATGTTGGAGGCTCTGAGCTTTCAAATGAGGAATGGTATGTCTAAGTATTAACCACCAAAGACAAGTCGTCACAGTGGGGGTTGGTCGTCCCCATTGTTATGAATCATGTTTTTGGTGTTAATGTTAATGAATTTAGGAAAAACATTTGTAACTATTTTGTTTCTTGAGATGAAGAGACAAATGCTAAACAACGCCAAACGCCATTTCTTTGTTTTTACAAAATCCTCTGTAATGAGCTAACAATGCAGGAATTCCCCCAATGTAGAACAATGTGCATTTTCACAAGGGGGAAATGCTTCCCTTTGTGACAACCAGCCCCTGACCCACCTGAGACAACCAGCCCCTGACCCACCTGAGACAACCAGCCCTAGCGGACCACCTGACTCACAGTTTGACCTAACTCACAGCTGCAGCTATTCAACTCAAAGCTTTGATGTTTATTTCCTAAATATTTCCTTTTTTTCAAAAAGTAATCACCTCCAGCTTTAAAACAAAAACATGAGACAGTTGGAAAATTGTTCAAAAAACAATGATTTATGTGAATGGAAGCTGTCTCATAATAAAATCACAGTTGTTGGGTTAGAATTGTGCAGAATTATTCAACTTGTAATAAAAAGGACCATCGCTGGGGATGTGAGCTGACTCAGCCACAAGCCGAGGGTCAACACTTTGGACACCCCTCTCTTAGAGTACGACATTGTGGGTGGAGATGACGCACAATACCCCACTCGTACACAATAACTCGGACAGATGACAAACCCTATTGGATCTAGCTCCACCTGCGGTGTTTCCTGCGCACCGGGACGGGGGCAGCAGGATGCCCTCCTGCGCCCCGACGTGCAAAATAAACACAATGAATTCTCTCAGCGTTGAAATATTATGGAGGGACAAAGCGAAGCGTCTAGTGATTCACCACAAACCGAGCTCTTCGACACCGGGACACGCAGACAGACCGAGGAGGGAGCGTCTGCGCAGACGATTCATCTAATCGAATTATAAGCTTTTAAGTTCTTCAAACACACTTTTAGAAAAGTTCCGTTCTCTTGGAATATTTGAGAAAAGTCCTGTAGTCCCAGTGCGCTGATGGCACGTTCAGCTGCGATTTGTAACAATGTGTAAGAACAAGTGCGGCCTGTATAGTATGTAAGAAAAAGAACACAGCTCTTTTTAAATGTAGTTGTTTATATTAAGATGTGCGTAACTCAACCTGAAAAGACTCACAGAAACAAAGCAGCTTTAGAAGGTCGTGTTTGGCGCTCAGAGCCCGGTGGAAGACACTGGACAAACGGTTTGATGCACATTAACGTGATGAATGAATGGAGAAGTCTCCTCCCGGAGACACCGGTGGTGGTAAAGGACGAGATCCACGGTGGCCCGCGGATGACGAGCAGAGCGGAGGAGAGGCAGAGGAGCGTTGCAGCACAGACGGGAAACGGCCGAGAGGGCGTACGAGGGGGGGATCCCGGGCGGTGACGGGCCGACGCTGGAACGTGCTTCTGCAGTGATGAGCTGACTCGGAGGATCCGCTGGAGATGAGGCCATGAACTGATTGCTATAGGGAGGCCTTTTAAACTTCATTAGACTGAAAGTTACGGAAGTACCTGAGCATCACAGTCCTGTCAGACTTCTGCATAGGTGACAGAAGTACCCTATAGCAAACCAATCAAACACAATGCGAAAGTTCTTTCAGATTCTCATACCTCACACACTATGTAATGTATTTATACGAAAATAGTGAGTTGAACTTTATTCGTGTTTCAACTATTATAAACTGCAGCCCGGCTTAAGTTAAAGCCTTTGTGTAGGCCATTGTGCAAGGTAAAAAGTGAAATGTTCATTATTATTATTATTATTAATATTATTATTATTATTCACATGCTGTCATGATTCGTCTTTTGTTCCCCTGTTTTTGGTCTAGTCCTGTGTTTTATTTTGACGTGTGTGTTCTGTCCCTTGTGTTGATTGCCTGCCCCGCCCTGAAGTGTCCCACCTGTTCCCCGGTGTGTCCCTTGTGTTGATTGCCTGCCCCGCCCTGAAGTGTCCCACCTGTTCCCCGGTGTGTCCCTTGTGTTGATTGCCTGCCCCGCCCTGAAGTGTCCCACCTGTTCCCCGGTGTGTCCCTTGTGTTGATTGCCTGCCCTCGCCCTGAAGTGTCCCACCTGTTCCCCGGTGTGTCCCTTGTGTTGATTGCCTGCCCCACCCTGAAGTGTCCCACCTGTTCCCCGGTGTGTCCCTTGTGTTGATTGCCTGCCCCGCCCTGAAGTGTCCCACCTGTTCCCCGGTGTGTCCCTTGTGTTGATTGCCTGCCCCGCCCTGAAGTGTCCCACCTGTTCCCCGGTGTGTCCCTTGTCCTTTGTCGTGTCATTGTCTACGTCAGCCCCGGTTTGTTTGACTTTTCGTCTTCTCTGGGTTTTGTGTTTCGTCATCCATTAAACATCACCAGTTTTGTTGCAGTTTATTTTCTCCACTCCACCTCCACCGGGACACATGCACCTTCTCATACATCCACACATCAGTTACAACAGCTGTACATTGCATATTTCATGTGGTTTTGGCACACGACACCTGCATGCTTCAGTCTGTCCCTCACCGGGCCCATCATCACCGGACCGGCCTATTCAAACTATCACGTATTCAAGTATTACGTTAACTATACAGTGTTCTCATTTCGTACAATTCATGGATCAACCGCCTCCTAGAAAGAAAAAAAAAAGCACTTCATCAATCCGGTTTCTGTTCTCGCACAGAAATGAAAACGAACAAACGCAGTGGTTTCACATTCTTGTCGTTTAAGAGCGCTTTGTACAAGTTCTGAAGAGGCTATTCATAGTTTTTATGTGACATCGTCGGAGGGCAGGTTCACTGGAGGCACTGACTCTTATCAGAAACACGACCTTCGCACACGCCATCAGTGAGCGGGTTGTATTTGAGGTCCTGTGTCACGCAAAAGGCAGCATGCTCTCCTTCAGACACTAGATTTGGAGCCCTATTTCTGTAACACATATTTTAAATGGTAAATTAGGTTTGACATGCCCACACATTTTATGTTTCAGCTTGCACACGCTGTTTAGCACCAGTCGTGATACCGATTCTTGGCGTGTCAGGCCTGGTCCACGCATAGCAGGGTATCTCATCAAAGGAAGACATTTTCCTACGGCCTATCATCCACACCGGACCGCCAATGTCGGTCCTTAAAAACACGGGTTTCTAAAACCTCCGGCCAAAGTGAAGCTTTATGAATACTCGGAATGACAGACTATGCTACAACCTGTGTCTCTATCAGAAACAGCACGGATTCCTCAAAACTGTGTCGGTTTTTCCGATTCCTCGGGCACCTGTCTACTTCTGTCGGCCAAATAACCATCCCACGTCCAAGACATGTTCCTCAAAGACACCAACGGCGGTTTGGATCAGACCGGGATGAACTGCAGCTGCTAGAAAACGTTGTGATGGAAGTGGTCTGCGATAAACAAGTCGTGTCGAGGCCGGTGGTCTCAAAATGCTTAGCTAGGTACGTTAGCTATAACCAGTGATGCTAACACGCTAATCTGACTCCTTTTTTCAGTAACGAGTCATCTAACGCATTGCCATTTCTTAGACATTAATCAGAATAAAGTTACTTGTGTTACTAATTTGCCATTTATCCGTAAAAAGATATTTCGGCTTTCTCTTTGAACCATAAGGAGTGACGTAACCTATGCGACGAGTCACTTTTTCTTCAGCCTGAGGACCACAGCACAAACGTAAACAACAATGGAGGGAGGAGAGAGATGGACATACTGAATAGTCCCTATTTGAGTTTGTGTCGGACAAAGATAACAATATAAAGGTCCGCTGTACACTCTGTGTTGACAACAGAGTGTTAGAAACATTTAGAGTTGGTGTCAAACTGACAGAGTCCCAGCAGGAGATGTATGTTCATTGACACGCACTGTCCCAACCAAATAAATGAACAGCAGCACACTGACGTCAATCAGACTCGATCAATAGCCGTAATGGAGTGCCCTCTAGTGGTCAAATACCCAAACTACAGTAGATGTCACTTGATGTAAAATAAACTCGCTACAATAAAGTAACGAGTAATATAACTAAGTTACTTTCGAAACCAAGTAATCAGTAAAGTAACTAAGGAGTAATTAATTACTTTTTCAAGTAATATGTGGCAACACTGGCTAAGACCGTGCACAAAAGGAATGTGTGTTGCAGACACGTGGAGAGATTTGAACCATTAATGGACTTGATATATGCGGTCAGGTGTGGATGGCGTTTTTTTGTTTTTTCTAAACGAGGCAGTGTGGACTCAAATGTTTTTTTTTAGACGGAGGATGGTTTTCTAAATACACTGCTACGTGAGGACAAGGCCTTGGTTTACGGTGCAGGAGCAGTAGAGACTTCCTGTGGAGGGGGTTGGTTCATGGCAGCTCTGCGTAAACCAGTGAAGGACCGGTCATTTTCAAAGACCGGAGCGGAGCAGCAGCTCAGAGCAGGATTCACAAGGATCACCCTGACATCGGTGAACGACGCAAACACAACTTCAGGGGTGTTTCTGATAAGGAATTAACATTGTAACAAGACTACAAGCTTAAAAAAGGTGATTTTGCATGATATAGGCCCTTTAAATATGTGTTGGACATTTTATAGTTCATAAAGGGAGTCGATAGTTTCCATCAAAGAAAATGCGCATAATGACTGCATAACAAAAGCAAATTTACATGCGTTCCCTTCAAAGAGTTCTGGCGAATAAAGGGCAGTGGTTTCCTGGTTACAGCAGGCGGCTAAATGGTGTATTTGCAGCATTTACCCAGCAGAGGGCGCACTGTGTGATGTAACTCTTAAGAGCAGCTTTTTCTGTTCTTGTTTTGTTGTTGACCACTTTCATTTACCTTGTCACGTTTGTTTTTACTTGTAATGCCATGGATTCAAGGCCGTGGGAACCCAGGGTGCTGAGGGTGCTGCAGCACCCCCTGGTGGATAGTTTGCAACCTGCAGGCAATATTGATAAATAGGAAATATGCACAGAAAAAGCGTTTTTGGGGTAATTTTTTTTCCTCAGCACCCCCTAACTAAAATGTCTTCCCACGGCTCTGCATGGATTACTAACACGCTAAAGCTAAGCTAACATATCGCGACTACTCTGAAGTCTCACAGCACTTTTAAGGCTGGACAAACAAAATGGATATCTCAGAGCGAGTTTTCGACATTTTCCAATGGAGATCAGGAGTGTCGGCATCTCTGTCCATGTGTTTCAATTAGCATAAACGCTGCAGAAAAGGCAGTGCAGTGATGTCCTGACTGATGGATTATTTGTTTTCTTTCTTTCTGTCCTCTCCAGTCCAAAGGTCGGCTCAACAAACACGTGTTCCTTTTATTGGCTACATGAAACTTTGTGCAGTAAATCTGTTTCCATCTTCCAAAATGAGATTAATTAATGTGATAGCGGATAAACGTCGTTATGAGAATTAAAGAAATGTGGCGTGTCCATCACTCATGACTTATGCGAAACATCTAAATTCACATTAAAGTTGGATGGAAATGCAGTCGTTATGGGCAGCAACCGTTTCCTTTGTGCGCCGCCGATGAGACAAGTGACGTCGCTGCTTTTTAGTCAGCGCTTCCGTCGCGACCCTTTTGAAAATGTCAAGGTCCAGAGGTCAAACCGTCTTCCTCGCCCTGACTAGCCTTCGTCTTGCCCGCCGCCATGCAAAGGAGGAAATGAGTTGGCCTTTTACCGAAGCTGCTTTTTATAACATCATTAAACATTAGGATATTTCCTAGACACATGCAGATTTTTTGGGCGTGAAAATATACCAAGGCTAAGGGGTATAGCGTAGCTGTAAAAGCTTGCATGACACACATTCACAATGACATTTGTCTGGAGTTGTTGGAGCGTCAAACATCTTAACTGCATGTGGGTACCGCAGTGTGATGGATCAGTTTAGTCTATTTGACAATTTCCCACAAAATGGCCATTTCTATTAACATCCACCATCTAACATTCAATCCCTAACTCTGAGGAGTATAGTCCCTTCTACAATGTCACTCGAAAACGATTAATAGTTTCACCTTTTTGGCGAACATGTCAATGAATACACTGCAAAAAGGAATTAACTAGATTAGAATAAATGTCTCAATTTAAGCATAATAGTCCACATTTGAGTCTCATCTCATTGGCAATTTGACTTTCTTATTTCAAGTGAGATAACCTTAGAACTAGTCTGAAATGTCCTCAAACTAGCAAAGTAAACGTGGTCAGATCGGGAACATGAGTGAAAACTGCTCAGAACAAGATTCCTCAATGTGAGTGATTTAGGCCAATGCTTGATATTTACTTTTGCAGTGTACAGTAGAACTGGATACCCACCATGTCATGTTTTATAGTACTATTTCAATGAAACGTGAAGCCAAAGCACAATAAAAGCCATGATATTCAACCCTACAGACCTACTAGGTGTCAGAGGACAGAGCTTACCACCGCATGTCTAATACAGCAGCTTTGTGGATTTATCAGGCTCACATTTGTAGTTTTCAGTTTGTAGTTTTCTTCCAAAAATGGTTGGATTGCCCAAAGAGAAGAACAATCCTCTGCCCTTCATCTGAACTCATGATAAGATCAAATTATCATCTTTTCCCGTTCAAATGTAAAATGCTGCGTTGTTATGGTTGGGTGGTCATAGGTACACGGACCAGTAGACCATGTTGAAGAAGAAGAAGGAGAAAGGGAATAAGGCGCGTGCGTACAGGTCGACACGTTTGGCCGCTGCCGGGATGACCGGTTTGGGCGGCGGAGGCTTCTTGTTGGCCTTCTTCTGGGACTTGAGGCCTCCCGCCACTTCGATGGGTTTACCGTAACAGTCGAAGTTGGACAGTTCAAAGTCTCTGGGTAAGGAGCCCACGATGCTGAAGTCATTGGAGCGCAGGTCCGACTTGGAGGTGCACACTTTCTTACAGCGGTTCTCCACCACCTGGAAGAGAGAAGGTCCACTCTGATCAGTCATCTAGAAACAGGTTTTATTTTCCTGACATAAGTAGGGATGTAGCCTGGTCTGACCAGACCCTCGTACTCAATTCGTACAGAGGGTCTGGAACACACGCCTCACCCCCAACACACGCCTCACCCCCAACACACGCCTCACCCCCAACACACGCCTCACCCCAACACACGCCTCACCCCAGCATACGCCTCACCCCCCACACACGCCTCACCCCCAACACACGCCTCACCCCAACACACGCTTCACCCCAACACACGCCTCACTCCCAACACACGCCTCTCTCCCAACACACGCCTCACCCCAACACACGTCTCACCCCAACACACGCCTCACCCCCAACACACGCTTCACCCCAACACACGCCTCACCCCAACACACGCCTCACCCCCAACACACGCCTCACCCCAACACACGCCTCACCCCCAACACACGCCTCACCCCAACACACGCCTCACCCCAACACACGCCTCGCCCCAACACACGCCTCACCCCAACACACGCCTCACCCCCAACACACGCCTCACCCCAACACACGCCTCACCCCAGCATACGCCTCACCCCCAACACACGCCTCACCCCAACACACGCCTCACCCCAACACACGCCTCACCCCCAACACACGCCTCACCCCAACACACGCCTCACCCCCAACACACGCCTCACTCCCAACACACGCCTCACCCCCAACACACGCCTCGCCCCAACACACGCCTCACCCCCAACACACGCCTCACCCCCAACACACGCCTCACCCCCAACACACGCCTCACCCCAACACACGCCTCACCCCAACACACGCCAACACACGCCTCACCCCAACACACGCCTCACTCCCAAAACACGCCTCACTCCCAACACACGCCTCACCCCCAACACACGCCTCACCCCAACACACGCTTCACCCCAACACACGCCTCACCCCCAACACACGCCTCACCCCAACACACACCTCACTTCCAACACACGCCTCACCCCAACACACGCCTCACTCCCAAAACACGCCTCACTCCCAACACACGCCTCACCCCAACACACGCCAGACCCCAACACACGCCTCACACCAACACACGCCTCACCCCATCACACGCCTCGCCCATCACACGCCTCGCCCCAACACACGCCTCGCCCCAACACACGCCACACCCCAACACACGCCACACCCCAACACACGCCTCGCCCCAACACACGCCTCGCCCCAACACACACCCCAACACACGCCTCACCCCCAACACACGCCTCACTCCCAACACACGCCTCACCCCCAACACACGCCTCGCCCCAACACACGCCACACCCCAACACACGCCTCACCCCCAACACACGCCTTACCCCCAACACACGCCTCGCCCCAACACACGCCTCACCCCAACACACGCCTCACCCCCAACACACGCCTTACCCCCAACACACGCCTCGCCCCAACAAACGCCTCACCCCCAACACACGCCTCACTCCCAACACACGCCAACACACGCCTCACCCCAACACACGCCTCACTCCCAAAACACGCCTCACTCCCAACACACGCCTCACCCCCAACACACGCCTCACCCCAACACACGCTTCACCCCAACACACGCCTCACCCCCAACACACGCCTCACCCCAACACACACCTCACTCCCAACACACGCCTCACTCCCAAAACACGCCTCACTCCCAACACACGCCTCACCCCAACACACGCCAGACCCCAACACACGCCTCACATCAACACACGCCTCACCCCATCACACGCCTCGCCCATCACACGCCTCGCCCCAACACACGCCTCGCCCCAACACACACCCCAACACACGCCACACCCCAACACACGCCTCGCCCCAACACACGCCTCGCCCCAACACACACCCCAACACACGCCTCACCCCCAACACACGCCTCACCCCCAACACACGCCTCGCCCCAACACACGCCACACCCCAACACACGCCTCACCCCCAACACACGCCTTACCCCCAACACACGCCTCGCCCCAACACACGCCTCACCCCCAACAAACGCCTCACCCCCAACACACGCCTCACTCCCAACACATGCCTTACCCCCAACACACGCCTCACTCCCAACACACGCCTCACCCCCAACAAACGCCTCACCCCCAACACACGCCTCCCTCCCAACACACGCCTTACCCCCAACACACGCCTCACCCCAACACACGCCTCGCCCCAACACACGCCTCACCCCAACACACGCCTCACCCCAACACACGCCTCGCCCCAACACACGCCTCACCCCAACACACGCCTCGCCCCAACACACGCCTCGCCCCAACACACGCCTCACCCCAACACACGCCTCACCCCAACACACGCCTCGCCCCAACACACGCCTCACCCCAACACACGCCTCACCCACGCCTGACAGCACTGGAGGATAATGGGTTCCTGGTAGCTTCACGTTTGATTTTTCTGAAATCTCTGGCAGTTAATTTGCGTCTTTTTTGTCTCAGTGCATTTCTTGCGACCCTTTTGGGCATCGGCAACAAAACGTTTGATGGTTCTGTGGTCACGTCCTAATACGTTGGCAATTTGAAGAGTACTGCATCCCTCTGAAAGATGTTTTAGAGTTCTTGACTTTTCAGTTTCTGTTAAATCTCTTTTCTGGCCCATTTTGTCAGAAGGAAAAGAAGCTGGCTAACACCTATGCACACCTGATAAAGGGTGTCGATCTCTTAGGTCCACACCCTCCCTCATTACACACTTGCACATCACCTGGTATGCTTGATTCCAATAGGCCTTCTGCTTGCTTACTCACTTGCCTAATAATTGTGCACACAGTGTAGTAAGTAAGTAGCTCTATGAAGAGTGCATAGAGCAGTGAGTGCCTGGTACTTCTGCTGTGATGGCATGGTTCAGAGATTTTGTGCTAACCATTACATTAGAGGGTTTTTAAGCAGTTCATGACATTCTTCACCAAAACAACTGGGTCCACAAGGCTTTTGCATGAGCCAATATGATGATGAATGATATCCTTTTACTCTCAGGGCAGGGGTACTGACCTGCAGGGTGTTGGCGTGGATGGGCGTTCCTCCGGTTCCGTTCACTGTGTTCTTGCTGGCCTTCTTCCCCTCTTTCTCTTGTAGAGCTTTTTCTTTAGTGGCCAATTTGGCCTTCTCCGCCTCAATGAGACTGGGACTGTTCAGAATGACCTACATAGACAGAGAAACAGAACCGGTGGCTTTCTTTTTACAGGAAACACAAATAAAGTCAATCAGGCTGTAGGCCCTTGTTCTGCTCTGCTCATCTGGCTTGTGGGCCACTGCAAGGGCCAGTCCTTGGGCCCTAACTTTTCTTACTTTTCTTTACTGTTTTGCATAAACATAAAGCCGTTGAAGCAGTCCAAGTCCCTTGTTGAGTGCCTTGAAGAAGTAAAAATGTGTATGGTGTACAATTACGGATGTAAATTAGCCCTGTGGCTATAATCTGGCTTTGTGCAGGGAGCAGTGGAATGGTGCATTTAACAAGTCACAAATCAAAGTCTCTGCTAAATGTGTCTAAAATTTGAATTGTGTAGGTAAACAAAAAAACAGGGGATCCAGTTCACCAAAAAAGAGCCAAAAATTGCATTTTTAAAGTACTTTATGAATAAAGTTGGATTGGATGAGGGGGAAATATCTCAATATTTAAATGATTGGCTAAGTGACCTCCAGGAGCTCCTGCTGCTGCTTGGCTCATAATAAAGGATACATACTGTGTCTGATTACATTAGTCAGTCAATGAAAGTGAAGGGAATATTACCTGCACCACAGCAAACTCCACCAGGGACAGGAAGCCGAACATGAGGCAGGTGAGGAGCCAGACATCCATGGCCTTCACATAGGACACTTTGGGTAACTCTGAGGCCAGCAACATGCTCTCGCTGGACAGCGACAGGACTGAGAGGATCCCTGAGGACACACGTGAGGAGGGGTCACAGGCTGCTGTGGTGTGTTTTGTGAGTAGACAAAGTCACATTCATGAATTGACCCTCTATCACACTCGAGTGCATTTCTGTGTTGTTTGTATTTTACAGTGTTTAGAAAAAAACCTCCTTTGTGGGCCTTCAACACAAAAATGTGCTCCTAACTTCAGAAAGCTTACAAACAAGAAGGATTTATATCTTTGCAACACTAAATGGGAATATAAATAAGAATCCACTATTTTTTGAAGATATGTTGACATTTTGGTTTGCAGCCGAGTGTGAGGCAGCCGGAATGAGGATCAGCACCTCCAAATCTGAGGCCATGGTTCTCCACCGGTAAAAGGTGGTTTCCCCGCTTCAGGTCGGTGGGGAGTCCTTGCCCCAAGTGGAGGAGTTCAAGTATCTCGGGGTCCTGTTCACGAGTGAGGGGCGGATGGAGCGTGAGATCGGTAGACGGATCGGTGCGGCGTCAGCAGTGATGCGGTCGCTGTATCGGACTGTTGTGGTGAAGAGGGAGCTGAGTCTGAGGCAAAGCTCTCGATTTACCGATCGATCTACGTTCCCACCCTCACCTATGGTCATGAGATTTGGGTAATGACCGAAAGGACAAGATCGCGAATACAAGCGGCCGAAATGAGTTTCCTTCGCAGGGTGGCTGGGCCCACCCTCCGAGATCGGGTGAGGAGCTCAGTTACCCGGGAGGAGCTCGGACTCGAGCCGCTACTCCTCCACGTCGAAAGGAGCCAGCTGAGGTGGCTAGGGCATCTGTTCCGGATGCCTCCTGGTCGCCTCCCTTGGGAGGTGCTCCAGGCATGTCCCACTGGGAGGAGGCTTCGTGGAAGGCCCAGGACACGCTGGTGGGACTATGTCTCCGAGCTGGCCTGGTGTCGCCTCGGGGTCCCCCCAGAACAGCTGGAGGAGGTGTGCGTGGATCGGGAAGTCTGGGCATCTCTGCTGAGACTGCTGCCCCCGCGACCCGGCCCCGGATAAAGCGGAAGAAAATGGATGGATGGATGGATGTTGACATTTTAGGGATTAGAAAAGACACCTGGCATGGACACCAATTATATGATTCTGAAAAAAACCCTGAGATATCTGCTTTTGCAAATGAACTCTTCAATAGACATTATATTTTAATACTATAAATTTACAGTGACAACCTACCAGTTTTAAAGCAATAAGAAATGCACTGACCTTGTCCATGAGCTCTCCTTAGACCTGACTGTACCTTTAATGGGAGCAGGACGTCTCCAGCTCGATTCTATAGAGATGTTGACTAAATGCAGCCTAATAGATTTGAACAGGTTAGGTCCTCCTCCAAATCCATCCTTGGATTACCCACTGCTTAACTAGCATTTTGTGTCGAGCTGGTCATTCGGAGCATGTTTTGTATTGCGGACAACTGTCGAATCCAAAATGTTCACAGTGTGCCTTAAGTTTCACTTGTCTAAGTGTCTGATCTACACAAAAGGACGAACGTGGCTCCACCTACTGAGCTGCCCTTACCCCAGGCTCACATTGAACGGTTTCAGTGCAGCCTCCGCAAGGAATCCAAAGTCATTAAAATCAATTTTGATGGCTCATATGAGCCCTTCACGGTGCAGCTCCGGTTACCGAGGCTGTTCGGCACAACAGAAAGAAGCCGCAAGAAGTATAATTTTGGCAGACGTTGTAGAGGGCTGCAGTACTTTCTGATCAAGCCCCGACAATCACTCAAACCAAACAGGAAGTCAGGCTCCAGCCAGGGAAGAGAATCCGGTCAATTTACGATTAAAATCATCTCCTAACTTACGCTAACTTGGGTAATGTTAACAATAAAGCAAAATGGGAAAAATACACACATGGCTACAGAGGAGCAGCCAGAGGATCATGGGGGATATTTGTGCACCCGGACAACCACTGAAGAGGAAAACTATTTTGATTCCAGAAATCCAAAAAGGAGCAGAGTGGAGTGAATTAGATGGACTCTGACAGTGAATTGTAAGTTTGATCCGTCTTTTTGCCACATAAATGCGCTGTTTACTAGTATTTCTTTATGTACAAACATTTTATCGTGTGAGGGCTCTGTATCGTAAACACGTCGTACATAAAACTGTACTCAATGTGAGTCACAGTTTTCAAGAAAACCATACGGGATATGTGCAGGAGCCGTTCAGTATTCAGTGGAGTTAGACCTCCCCTGAGCGATGACTGTGTAAAAGCACTTACATCAAGGAACCATTCAACCATTTACACTTTCATTCACACATCAGGGTCAGACACTGGAGGCACGGAAGGTGAAGTCTCTTGCCCAAGGACACAACGACAGTGTGCACCTGCGAGATGCAAACCGCAGACCCTCAAGTCACAAGACGACTTTGTGAGCCAGAACTAGTCCCCTTTTTTTCTTAACACTTTGTCTTTTTTGCTTTATCTATTTGTCTTTCTTCCACAACCAGTAATG
The DNA here is from genome assembly GCA_021464625.1 of Proterorhinus semilunaris. Classification (NCBI taxonomy): domain Eukaryota; kingdom Metazoa; phylum Chordata; class Actinopteri; order Gobiiformes; family Gobiidae; genus Proterorhinus; species Proterorhinus semilunaris. The sequence goes on along the minus strand of CM038349.1, from coordinate 41,635,302 downwards.
CCTGCTCTCTTTCCTAATCCGAGTCCGGCTTACTTTGCAGTCCCAGAGGGCTATTTCCTAAAAGTCGCTCAGTAAGGCTCGGCTTAGGCTCCAAATCCTGGTTTACGTGAGGCACAACAATTCAACCTGCGATTACTGGGTTTCACCAAAGGGACGCCGAGTTTGGCTAATCTCACTACTTTAAGACAGTTTCAACTAATTAGCATCTGCCGCGGACATAAGCAGACCACACTAATGATCACGGAGTTCATTGAGAAATCATGGCCAAGCGTGAACGCGCAGCATACTTCACAGGCCGCCAGCTTTGTTCCGCTACCTTAGCTCCACAGGTAGAGCACAGGGCTCCCAACCACGAGACTGCGAGATCGATCCCAACTTTAACTTTTAATTTTTTGGGACTGGGCACTCACTGGGAAGAACATAATTCAGCGCCTATGAATTCAAACACTTTGCTTTTTTCCCCCAGGAATTTAAACACATTATAGAAAGAACAAGGCAAGCCAAGGCAAGGCAACTTTATTTATAGCGCGCATTTCGTACACAAGGCAACTCAATGCCAAACATTGTTGACACAGGTCATGAGGGTGGGTCCTGTGGGCTAAGGTTCCTTTTAATGTCATTAATATTTCCCACAACTTTGGCAGATGAGAGACAATTTGTTGCATAAAGTAATTGATTTTGTTTTCTTTTTCACATTTTTGAGGCCAACATACATTTTGGCCAGATGATGGCGCTAATACCCTGCTTGTGTCATTCACAATGCCCATTGGTGTTGGATTCCACGAAGAAGAAACATAGCTTGTGCTCAGTTCTCTGACTATGTTTCCATAGTAACTGAGCCGGACTCAGAGTGAGCCTGGTTTATGCAACAGCCCTCAGAGCTGTTGTTTTTGTTGTTTTGCCTTGTCCAGTCAAAATAAAGAGCAAACGTCACAAACCCAGGGGAACTCGCGCGGCAGAGGCATCCGGGTTGATCCAGAAGGACAGCCAGGACAGCACCACGCTGAGCAAAGTGGGAGCATAGACCCCCATCAAGTAGAAGCCCACCTGCCTCCGGAGCGTGAAGATCACCTCCACACAGGTGTAGTATCCTGGAGAACGCACAGGAGAAACATATTGTCAGTAAAGGTCATCACAGGGTCTGGAGGGGCTGCACAATATTCAATAACTGTCTTACACCATACAATACGATACAATTCAAAATAATATCGATCCTGAAGGAAAGAGATCGTAAACACTCTGGACAAGGAAAGACTTCCTCAGTCTATTTGTGGAGGAGCGCGAGAGCAGCCTCTCACTGGAGGCGCTCCTCTGTCTTATCACCAGCTCATGCAGGGAGTGGTCGCTGTTGTCCATCACAGTTTCTCCAGGGTTCTTTGCTCCATGACTGACACGAGTCCTGATCGGGGTTGGCCCATTAGTCTGACGACCCTTTAGTCCGACGTCTCATTATTCCGAAAATGTACCCTCGAGTAGAGGTGCCATTAGTCTGACATCTCTTTAGTCAGAAAAAAAGGGTGGCGGTTAGACTAATGGCACCTCTGCTCAACGGAATAATGAGACGTCGGACCAATGGCATGGGACCTCCTGATCAGCTCCAATCACAATGGAGGGCTTTCTGATCAAAGAACACTGCCTGGTTTACCAGTGGTAACACAGATCTTTTTAGAGTCAAGCCTTCTTAAGATGTTCACTGACCAGGCCCTTTTCCCATCCACCACCTCATTTATTGTTCTCGTGGAAAACCAGGAAAAATAAATGGTTTTGGAGAAATCCACTGGGGCATGGGACAGAGGGCTCAAAATTGGACCTGTCCCAGCCCGGTAAACTGAGACATCTGGTCAGCCTAGTGAGTAGCTGGTAATAGTAGTAGTAGTTTAATAGTACCTGTGCCCTGGTAGTACTTGGTGCAGTTGCCGTACTTGATGTCCTCTTGTTTGATGTCAAACTGGGGAAGGGAGATCTCGTCCATCTGCACAGGGTCTGACTGCCACATGAAGATCAGCTCCCGGGTCGTGTAGCCAACTGTAACACACACGCACAAGTCTGAGCCCACATTCAGAACCAATCTGTCATGTCTGCATGCAGGAGGAGGCGCCAGGGACGCAGGATGCCTGGGCGAGGGCACCGGACGAGGCAAGCGAAAGCACAACGATGGGACGTACGGGACCTACGGAACGCCCAATGCATCGGGTCGGGTAGAGCGAGGGGGCGCGTGTCGAGGCCGAGGATGTCCCATGGACAGGAGCGGCGAGAGTAGCGGCAGAAACAAGCTCTCCTTGCATACGTTCCCAGAGGTGGACCCCTGCAGCGCCTCCGCAGCTCCCCGAGCTGGCCGGACCCCTTCCCAGAGACTGACTGCACTTTAATGCACCCCCTCCTTTATCCCTTTTTAAACCCCAGTATTAATACCTTTTTAATGTATGTTTTAGCCCTTTTAACTCTATATACATTACATTGTATTTTATCCTTTTAACCTGGTTTTAATCATTGGTTACATCACAACATCCTCCAGTGAACCCGAACCTGTGACGTATTCCCAGTAAACATAGTCCATGATGTTGTGACAGAGTATCAAAATGCAGTCAAAGAGGCAAAATGTAAATATCTGTCAAATGTCATCTCTACTAGCTGCAACCGTCCCCGTGTGTTGTTCAGTACAATACAATCAGTTACTAATCCCACGGACAGTGTTTTTAAAAAAGGGGCCAATTCAACCTGTGAAGACTTCCTCAGTTTCTGTGTTGATAAAGTGGCCGCAGTAAGACAAAGTATAGGCAGTGCTGCGTCTAGTGTAGCCAACATGCTTCCTCCGGTTGTCCATAAGTCTGCTGTCCTTAAGGTGTTTGAGCCAGTGTCACTCTCTCAGCTTTCTGAGGTTGTCCAAAAGTTGAGACCCACCAGCTGTCCTCTCGACATTATTCCATCCAAAATGCTTAAACAGGTTTTCGACACAGTAGGGCCAGTTTTACTTCCATTCTTCAACAGCTGCCTAAGGTCGGGGTTTGTTCCAACTGTTTTTAAGCAGGCTGTGGTCAGGCCACTGATTAAAAAACCCAACCTTGACCCAGCAGTTTTGTCCAGTTTTAGACCTGTGTCCCATCTGTCTTTTCTCTCTAAAATCGCCAAACTCCACAGACACACCTCAGTCCATCCACAGGTGTCTGGCTGACATTAAGCTCTGGCTCTCACAGAACTTCTTGTGTTTAAATGAGGGCAAATCTGAACTCATTCTTTTTGACGCTCAAAATCCACTCAGCACCACTGTTCCTGGTCTCGTCCCCCACACTGTCATCAAAAACCTAGGTGTTAATCTGGATGCAAATCTGGACTTTTGCAAGCAAATTGAAAAGTGAAGCCTTTCCTCAGCAGCTCCGAACTGGAAAAAAAAGTTCACGCATTCATCAGCTCACGATTGGATTACTGCAATGCACTGTTTATTGGACTCAAACCTTCATTCACAGATTACAGCTTGTGCAAAATGCTGCTGCCCGGCTCCTCACCAACTCTCGCAAACATCACGCCTGTCCTTTACTCCCTGCAGGCTCCCAGTCCTTTTCAGAATCCAGTACAAACTTTTGCTTTTTGTTTTCAGTTCCATCCACGGCCTTGCACCTGTGTATTTATGTGAGACTCTGACTTACCAGCCCAGCAGAACCCTACGTTCTGCCCAACACCACCTGCTGGAGGAGCCCAGGTCACATCATAAAGAGTGGGGTGATCGGGCTTTTGCTGTGGCGGGTCCAAAACTCTGGAACTCGTTGCCGCTTGAGTTACGTGTCGTTTCAGACCTGCCCCTGTTCAAAGCAAAACTAAAGACTCGCCTGTTTAAAGACTCACCTGTTTAAATACTCGCCTGTTTAAAGACTCGCCTGTTTAAAGACTCACCTGTTTAAATACTCGCCTGTTTAAAGACTCGCCTGTTTAAAGACTCGCCTGTTTAAAGACTCGCCTGTTTAAACTCACCTGTTTAAAGACTCGCCTGTTTAAAGACTCGCCTGTTTAAACTCACCTGTTTAAAGACTCGCCTGTTTAAAGACTCGCCTGTTTAAACTCACCTGTTTAAAGACTCGCCTGTTTAAAGACTCGCCTGTTTAAAGACTCGCCTGTTTAAAGACTCGCCTGTTTAAAGACTCGCCTGTTTAAATACTCGCCTGTTTAAAGACTCGCCTGTTTAAAGACTCACCTGTTTAAATACTCGCCTGTTTAAAGACTCGCCTGTTTAAAGACTCGCCTGTTTAAAGACTCGCCTGTTTAAACTCATCTGTTTAAAGACTCACCTGTTTAAATACTCGCCTGTTTAAAGACTCGCCTGTTTAAAGACTCACCTGTTTAAATACTCGCCTGTTTAAAGACTCGCCTGTTTAAAGACTCGCCTGTTTAAAGACTCGCCTGTTTAAACTCACCTGTTTAAAGACTCGCCTGTTTAAAGACTCGCCTGTTTAAACTCACCTGTTTAAAGACTCGCCTGTTTAAAGACTCGCCTGTTTAAACTCACCTGTTTAAAGACTCGCCTGTTTAAAGACTCGCCTGTTTAAAGACTCGCCTGTTTAAAGACTCGCCTGTTTAAAGACTCGCCTGTTTAAAGACTCGCCTATTTAAAGACTCGCCTGTTTAAAGACTCGCCTGTTTAAAGACTCGCCTGTTTAAACTCACCTGTTTAAAGACTCGCCTGTTTAAAGACTCGCCTGTTTAAACTCACCTGTTTAAAGACTCGCCTGTTTAAAGACTCGCCTGTTTAAACTCACCTGTTTAAAGACTCGCCTGTTTAAAGACTCGCCTGTTTAAACTCACCTGTTTAAAGACTCATCTGTTTAAAGACTCACCTGTTTAAAGACTCGCCTGTTTAAAGACTCGCCTGTTTAAAGACTCGCCTGCTTAAAGACTCACCTGTTTAAAGACTCGCCTGTTTAAAGACTCGCCTGCTTAAAGACTCACCTGTTTAAAGACTCGCCTGTTTAAAGACTCGCCTGTTTAAACTCACCTGTTTAAAGACTCGCCTGTTTAAAGACTCGCCTGTTTAAAGACTCACCTGTTTAAAGACTCGCCTGTTTAAAGACTCGCCTGTTTAAACTCACCTGTTTAAAGACTCGCCTGTTTAAAGACTCGCCTGTTTAAAGACTCGCCTGTTTAAAGACTCGCCTGTTTAAAGACTCGCCTGTTTAAAGACTCCCCTGTTTAAAGACTCGCCTGTTCAAAGACTCGCCTGTTTAAAGACTCGCCTGTTCAAAGACTCACCTGTTTAAAGACTCGCCTGTTTAAAGACTCGCCTGTTTAAAGACTCGCCTGTTTAAAGACTCGCCTGTTTAAAGACTCACCTGTTTAAAGACTCACCTGTTTAAAGAGGCATTTGACACATAGTTCTGTGGCAACTGTTGTGAATCGTCTGTTTTTAATGTACTCCTTTTTATATTGTAATTTTATTTTTATCTTTATTGTGTGCAGCGCTTTGGTCAACTTTGGTTGTTGCAAGGCGCTTTAGAAATAAAAATTGATTGATTGATGATGTGTTAAATAATAATACAAGCTTTTAATCTTTCTTGTGAAATGATGATTTGAATTGTATTTATTTTGGGGGTGGGGGCTTATAAACTCGCTTCGGCCCACTCCTTTTGAGCAGAGTGTTTGCTGCTCAAATAAACTAAACTAAACTAAGCTTTTAATCTCAAGTAACACCTGACTCCTTATAGATTTTAAATTCATGCTTAGGCACTTCATCAAAAAAGTGGGTGTCCTCTCCCCCGACGTCCCTCTGGTCATCCTCATTGTGGACCACGTGCGCGATGGCTGTAGCACATGTGATAGACCGGATTCGAAAAGGCTTTGGACTAAATGGGGAGCAACTGTTAAAAGGTGAAGTACTTACAGCTCTCCAACTGCATCTTACACAGCTGTGTGTCCATGGGGAACAGGGTCAGGTCCAGAGGACAAGACAACGTCACGGACAGCCTGCAGGGACAACAGCTTATGACACCTCTTTCAGCCCATACGATCTCCCCATGTGTACAACGGAATTGAAACTCAACATGTCTGAAGGCACGGGTGACCTACCTCATGCTGATGAGCACGTCTCCGTTCCTGAAGATGAACAACAGGATGTTGTCTTGTGTGACGTCGTGGAAGTTTGCATTCTTCTCATTGGCGAAGAACAGGTCAGGTTTCCACAGGCACTGGAACATTTTGGGGTCTACAGTCAGAGCATCGCTCTTGAAGTCTGTGGGCAGGCGCAGGCGGGGATCGTTCCAGCGCTGACGGAGGAAGATGTTCAGTCTGTAGTCCTGTGAACACATTGGCTCTTTAGCTCTGCTTTACATACTCTGGATTGGATGGAGAACATTGACCTTACCATGGTGGTCTCCTGGATGGAGCCAAAGCTGTTGATGAAGATATTGACTTTGGATTCCACTGGTATACCTGCAGACAATGGAGACATACAGTATGATGACATATGTCATATGATGGGACAATCTGGAGGAAGACCCCACACAAGCATGTTACGCACGCACTTTTAAAGTTTCTTTGAAGGCACTCCAACGGAAACTAAACCTAGGATGCCTTGAGCTGCATGGACACACTAGAGTCTGCTAATCAGGACTTCATCAGGTCCTGACAAACTGTTTTTTGCCATAGAACCTGGCGGCAACCCTAAGTGCGGGGCATATTCAGCTTTCTGGCTGACTAATTGTCTCAAGACCCTGATCCAGAGGGAGGTAGGTTTGTGTTGCAGAGGAAGACCCACTGTCATCATTGTCAAAACACCAACGGCCAAACCTCACAATTGTAGCCCAAAGTATAACACAATTGACTCTGTGCATAACGTTAGAATTAAGCGAACGGTAGCTCCAGAGCCCACCCTCGCTCCTCTCCCTCACTGTTATCTCTCGCTCCTCTCCCTCACTGTTATCTCTCGCTCCTCTCCCTCACTGTTATCTCTCGCTCCTCTCCCTCACTGTTATCTCTCGCTCCTCTCCCTCACTCCTCTCATTCGCTCTCCTCCCTCCCTCTTCTCCCTCTCTCTTCTCCCACGCTCCTCTCCCTCCCTCTTCTCCCTCCCTCCCCTCCCTCGCTCTTCTTGGTCGGTCCTCTCTAGGGATGGGCACCGTTCGCTTTTTTTCGATACCACTACTTTAACGATACCTGCTTTGCGGTGCCGGTTCCTTACGGGTACTTTTTTCGGTGCCTATTTCATTTTAATTCAATTAAAATAACGTGTATAAAAAAGTGTCTTTCGAGAAAAAGTCCTAAAACAGCAAAACAGAAGCTCCACAGGCCGCAGCAGCGTCACCTGTAACTTCGTGTTTTGAGCACAATTTCCACTTAAGCAGCGATAAAAAGAAATAAAGGACGTTATTTCCTCCTGAGCTGCAGAGACAGATCCACATCAGGACACGGGTTCTTTCGGATAAACTTTTCTAAACACACTGAGCTTTGACGAAGAGAAAACACTTTCCCTTCAAAGATCCTTACATGGTGTGAGCGCTCACTCTGCCACCAATAATGTACAACAACTGTACCAGAAATCTCTAATACAGAGTGAGCGCTCACTGTTCCACAAACAATCTTTGATATTCCCCTCGCGCTGCAGCTGCTTGTAAAGTTGTAAACTCAGCCTCCGGGTCTGTCGCTAAAGGTAAACACGTCTTTCTTGTTGTCACTGCTCGGTTTTGCTTTTCAATAAACACAAGTTTCTTATTCAGTCCTGGTTCATAATAACTGGTTTAGTTTAGCTCTGGGTTTTACAACGGTGTAAGTCCTGGACCTGGTTTAGTCCTGGCTCAGTCCAGCCGCAGACTGGGCCGCTGGGCCATCTCTATTACAAAAGTTTAGTACGTTATAGCTTTGCTTGGCTTTAAGTTATAGTTTTGCTTTGCTCCATTTGCGCTGAAGCTCATTATCTCCACACACGTTCATGTTGCTTTTTTTTAGACTCGCTGCGGGTCATATATTGACGTCTGGAGAGAAAAAGAACCGAAAGTTGGCACCGAAAGAATTTTAGTTTTACGATACCACCCCCGACCGGACCTTTTTGGTCGGTACCAAGTAGGCACCGTTTAACGGTGCCCATCCCTAGTCCTCTCCCTCCCTCTTCTCCCTCGCCCCTCTCCCTCGCTCTTCTCCCTCGCTCCTCTCCCTCGCTCTTCTCCCTCACCTCGCCAAGACACCGCCACAGACCTCAGCTGCTGTTCATGTGCAGCGGAGCAAAGAAATAGAGCACGGGCACTTCTTTAAGGCCACTTTAGGGGTTGCTCCATATAGTGCTGATATACAGTGCACATATCGTACACGCTTCTGTTTCCACCACACACACACACACACACACACACATTTCTTGTGGGCCCACAGAGGACTGATCGTCATTTAAGTTTTGTAAGCCACGATGAGAACAAATGTGGACAAATGCTGCCTTCTGGTGGGAGTTATGGAGTCATTCTGAGGTACCAAGGCAAATAAAACAGAAATGCAACAGCTAAAACATGTACTATGAATGTTTAAGCAACATGCTAAAGTTATGCTAACACCAGCTAAAATTGCGCTAACAGCGGCTAAATGCATCGGCAACATCGCCTTTTAGAACAGCGGTATGATGTTGTGAAATATTCCATCCGTATGACCTGTGTGCCACACACAATGTAGTGAGTGAGTGGTTGGTGGTGGTCGGAGGGGCCGATGGCGCAGACTGGTTGACTCGCTTCCGTCAGTCTACCCCAGGGCAGCTGTGGCTACAAGAGTAGCTTACCACCACCAAGTATGGAGTGAATGAATAATGTAATGTGAAGCGTCTTTGAGAAAAGCGCTATATAAAACCAATGCAATATTATTATTATTATTATTATTATTATTACTAGTGAGGGCTGTTCACTCTGCCGTTTACCTATCAGCAGCCAGCACATCACGTTAGTCCGATTCAGGGTGCATTGGCCACAGCCAGAGGTCGGTCCCAAAACTTATACTGGCCTCCGTTGTGGAAAAGCTCACCAAACCGAGTTGACCAGGCATTGGGCTGATACGCGCCTGCCTGTGGAAAGGCAGCTTTAAAGCCCTGCTTGGTATTGTTGTCTATACTAACTGAGATACAGTACGTATGCCAACAGCTGACCTCCAGGGGAGACCACTGATATGGAGATTACCTTGGAAGTTAGGCCTGATCCTGGGGTCGTAGGTGGACATCAGGCGGTTCAGGATGTTAGAGGTGGAGTTGGCAGGAACATGGGCCATGTCCTCCGGAGACAGCTGACTGTGAACATAAACAACACGATAGATTCAATGTTTAAAATCCAGTTTGAGAGTTTGGTTCTCTGATGTTGTTTGAATAATCCCAACCACATGAGAAATATCAGAGCTTTGTTACAAAGTTATGCATGTAACTATAGTTGTATAACTCACATAGGTATATGTCGAGAATCTAATGATATCAGAGTCACTATAGACAAGTTTATTGGTAGTGTGCCATTGGTCCGACGCCCCATTAGTCCGACGTCTCAATAGTCCGAAAATGTCCCATTGAGCAGAGGTGCCATTAGTCCGACATCTCTTTAACCCAGTTGTGTTGTGGATTAGAGAGCCATACACAACCCCTGGCCCTAACTTTAAGGTCAGTGGACTCTTGCCTAAACCTAATTTATTTTTAAACCCCTACTCAATGGGACATTTTCGGAATAATGAAACGTCGGAATAATGGGGCTTTGGACCAATAGGCCGACCCCATTTGTAGAGCATAATCCATACACAAAGCAAGACAAAGTGCATAAAATCAATACATGAAACATCTATATAATCAATGATTAAAAACATGAAAAGCAAAGAGTGCAGATAAAATACTTTCAGTGACATATACGCAGCTAAAAAAAAGAGAAATGTTTCAGCCTGGATTTGAACATTGTCAGAGTTGAGGCCTGTCTCACATCCTTTGGAAGTTCGTTCCAGATTTTAGCTGTGCAAAACTGAAACGCAGCCTCACCGTGTTTAGTCCTGACTCTGGGAACCACCAGTAGACCACCTCCCTGAAGGGCCCGATATGGTTCATATAGCTATAACATGTCAGAGATGGACTTTGGTGCTGAACCATGAAAAGACTTGTAACAAGCAGTACTGTTTTAAATTCTATTCTCTGAGTGACAAGAAGCCAGTGCAGAGACCTAAAACCAAACTGGAAAGTATCAAACACATTGTTGAATAGGAATTGGTGGCATAGGGGTTAGCCTTGCCGAACAGTCACAAGATGGCACTAGATTTATTAAATAACTATGACCGTATATAATATTTGCTAATATTATGATAATAATGAAGATACTTACCCAGGACACACCACTTTCCTGCCCTTCCTGGAGGACTTCTTGCCCTCAGCAGCGCTCATGTCACTCCAGCACAGTGCCAGGAGCAGGAGGAACACCGCGGTATCTCTGGCAGCCATGATGCCTACAACACACCAGGAAACAAACCCAATTGTATTTTAGCTCTTCAAAATACTGAAATAGAATTAAAGATTCCGATGCCAATTAGGGATCAGATTTAATTACTCTGAGCAGATTTTTCCAGGTGGTCTTTGGCATATGACCCTGCCTGGTCAGCTGAGCTGCATCATGTGGTTTGTGTCAGAGTTCTGGAAATCATGGAAAACACTCCAGGTCCACTCAAAACCACCACTGTATCCACAGAGGAACCAGAAGAAGAAAAAAAAAAGCTGCATGTTGAGGACACAAACTGGTTTACTGGCTGTTATTCTACCTTGGAGTGCAGTATATTGTTTTTTGTAAACATTTGAGGAAAATAGACCACAATGCATGATCTGAAGAAGTGGTGCAGCTGTTGGCGCTCGTACCTCACAACTTGAAGGTCCCAGAGTCGATTTGGCTTTACCTCTCGGGCCAGGACTTCATTGAAAGGAGATTCTGACTTTCCTCGTTAAAAAAAGCTCAAATACAAGTAAATAAAGTAGGACTGACGCTAAAAATAATAAGCCTGGAGGAGTGTAATGTTAGGATAACTCTGCTGAAATGTGTGTATAAACTCTTCCCTATGAATCGGGATGATCGGAGTATAAATAGACCACAATACACAATTTAAAACAAACCAGAAAAATGTTTCTTTTTATTCATTTTCTTATTTTATAGATGAGTAAATATGGTACTAAGACCTGTTCCTAATCTTTTTATATGGCTTTCAGGTCCAATCAGGAAGGGGTTGGACACTCATTTTACTTTTGAATTTCTCCATTTTTCCTCATTTCGCAATCTTACAGACAATGAATTTAAGTTTTCTGTTTAAATTTAACTTGAAGAATTGGTTGAAAATCTTTCCCTTAACAGTATTATTTTAAATCAATATCCTTGATGAAGATGAGCAAGTGGAATATCCCTGATGAAGATGAGAATGTGCTATATCCTTGATGAAGATGAGCAAGTGCAATATCCCTGATGAAGATGAGCATGTGAAATGTCCCTGATGAAGAAGAGCATGTGAAATATCCCTGATGAAGATGAGCATGTGCAATATCCCTGATGAAGATGTGCATGTGCAAAGACCTTTAAGAAGATGAGCAAGTGAAATATCCCTGATGAAGATGAGCAAGTGCAATATCCCTGATGAAGATATGCATGTGCAGTGTCCCTGATGAAGATGACTATGTAAAATATCCCTAATGAAGATGAGCATGTGCAATATCACTGATGAAGATGAGCATGTGAAATGTGCCTGATGAAGAAGAGCAAGTGCAATATCCCGGATGAAAATGAACAAGTGCAATATCCCGGATAAAAATGAGCAAGTGCAATACCTCCGATGAAGAGGTTTATCACGGATAAACTGGAATATTTGGAGGGGCAGAGCCGCAGGAAAAACCTGGTCTTTGAGGGAGTGTTGGAGTCGCCTGGGGAGACCTGGGCTGACGCAGAAGAAAAAATCAAACAATTGCTGAGGGAGAAACTACAACTACAACACCCGGTGGAAATGGAGAGAGCCCATCGCGTAGGGAAACCTGGCGGGAGAGACTGGCCGAGACCTATCATCGCCAAAGTACTGCGTTGGAAGGATCGAGAAGCAATCCTGCAGCGCGCTAAACAACTCAAAGGAACTAAAATCTACATAAACGAGGACTACACGGACTCCATTAAAAGGAAAAGAAAAGAACTGATGCCGGAGATGAGAGCTGCACGGGAACGAGGAGACATAGCTTTTTTGCGCTATGACAAACTCATTGTACGTCCGCGCACCAGTACACCAAATCAAGCTTAAACACCTGGAAAAACGTATGGATTTTGGTATGTAAAAACACATAATTTCACATGTCCTGTAATACATTTACTCACTCAATGATGTCCAATCATACTTCATATGCCACTGACGGCAGTGACCTAGGATTACAGCAAAGGATTTTGGACTGTGAGCTCTTGGAGTTAAAAACTTCAGAGTACACTGAACATAATGCACTGGACTTGGAAGATCAGTTGGACCCAGATAACCTGTTCTTAACATCTAACGCAAATAGTTGCAAATACTACACTGAGAATGAATTTAATATCTCTGTTAAAACAAAAGGGAAATTCTCAATTATCCATTTCAATAGTAGAAGCATGTACGCGAATTTTGACGCAATCAAAGAATACTTACAACAGTTTGAGAAACCATTTAATGTCATTGCAATATCAGAAACATGGTTTAATGAGGATAGAGGCATCGTTTTTGAGTTAAACAGTTATACTTTAAACTATGTAAATAGAACCAATAAAGGGGGAGGAGGAGTTGCAATATATGTCCACAAGAAATTTAAATATAAAATATTAGAAAAAATGACAGCATCAATAAACAACTTGCTCGAATGCCTATCAATAGAAATTATCAATGCAAAAAAGAAAAACATAATAGTTAGTTGTTTATACAGGTCACCGGGCTCATGTGTGGAAACATTTACAAATTGGGCAGAAAAAACGTTCTCAGAATTGAGTAACAAGGTATTATTTATCTGTGGGGATTATAACATCGATTTGATAAATCCAAATAAACATAAGACAACTGATGAGTATATTAATAGGATGTACAGTATGAGTTTATACCCGACTATCACAAGACCTAGCAGATTAACAACGCACAGTGCTACCCTCATTGACAACATTTTTACTAATAATATGCAGTTCACAAATGTCAGCGGTCTAATGGTTTGTGATATAACGGATCATCTGCCCGTATTCACGGTGTATGGTGATAATGAGTTAGAGCAAAAATCACCTCAAAAATATTTTTATAAGCGTATAAGAACTGAGGATACAATTTACTCACTCTATAGTGACTTAACAAAACAAGATTGGAACGAGGTATATAACAAGAATGATGTAGACGGTGCGTACGATACTTTCATGGAAATTTTCAGTGTAGCATACAATAAAAACTGTCCAATTCAGAAATACAGTAAAAACAACAAAATGACTAAATGTCCGTGGCTAACCAAGGGTTTACAAAATGCTTGTAAGAAGAAAAACACTCTATATAGACAATTCATTAGACTAAGAACCGAAGATTCTGAAAGTAGATATAAAATATATAAAAATAAACTGACCAATATATTAAGGAAGGCTAAGAAACTATATTATGCCGATCTGTTGTATAAAAGCAAGAATAACATGAAAGGGGTATGGGGAATACTAAACACTATAATCAAAGGTAATGCAACAAATAATTCATATCCAAACTATTTCACTGATGGGACCAATGACAATCATAATATGAATGATATTGTAGAAAACTTTAATAGTTTTTTTGTAAATGTTGGACCGGATCTGGCAGCAGAGATTCCGGTGTGTAGTAACAACGAAATGGAGTCATTGATAGACATTAATTCAAAAACGATGTTTTTGTCTGGAGTAACTGAAACAGAAATAATAGATGTCGTTAACGGGTGTAAGAACAAATCGTCTACAGATTGTTTTGATATAGATATGACACTGGTTAAACAAATTATATACAGTATCGTGAAACCATTAACTTACATATGCAACTTATCGTTTCAAACAGGAACATTTCCAAATAAAATGAAAACTGCAAAAGTTATACCTATACATAAAAATGGGAACAAACACATCTTCACCAACTATAGACCTGTCTCTCTGCTCCCCCAGTTTTCCAAAATTTTAGAGAAACTTTACAACAGCAGAATGGATAATTTCATAGATAAGCATAAACTAATTAATGAAGGTCAGTACGGGTTTAGGGCAGCAAGGTCAACTTCAATGGCCATCATCGATGCAATAGAAGAGGTTACTAATAGCTTAGAGGGAAAGAAACATGCAGCTGGAATATTCATTGACTTGAAAAAAGCATTTGATACACTAAATCACTCAATATTACTAAAAAAATTAGACAGATATGGCATAAGGGGAGTGGCTTTGAGCTGGATGCAAAGCTATTTAAATGGGAGACAACAGTATGTGAAGATGGGGGAGTTTACATCAGGGTGTTTGGACATTAGTTGTGGGGTCCCACAGGGATCGGTTTTAGGACCAAAATTGTTCAACTTATATATTAATGACATTTTTAATGTGTCTAAATTATTAAAATTAGTGATTTTTGCAGATGACACAAACATTTTCTATTCAAATGACAATTATAGTACTTTAGTAACTAACATAAACTGTGAATTAAGGAAATTAAAAACATGGATGGACAATAACAAATTGTCCCTCAACCTAAATAAAACAAAAGTAATGTTTTTCGGTAATTATCATGGAAAACCAGACTCAGTAATTATAGACGGTGTAGTTTTAGATACAGTATCAGAAATTAAATTCTTAGGAGTCACCATTGACAGTAAATTAAGCTGGAAACCACACATAAGACACATAAAAGGTAAAGTCTCCAAAAGTATTTCAATCATTAATAAAGCAAAGTTTTTCTTAAATTACAATGCATTATTTCTATTATATAGTTCATTAGTCTTGCCATATCTAAATTACTGTGTAGAAGTTTGGGGAAATAACTATAAAAGCTCATTACACCCCCTTGTTATGCTCCAAAAACGGGCTGTAAGAATTATACACAAAGTAGGATATTGTGATCACACTAATATATTATTTCTGAAGTCTAAACTGTTAAAAATGAATGACTTAGTTGATTTCTCTACTGCTCAACTTCTATTTAAAGCCAACAAAAATGTACTACCTGCAAGGATGCAAATGCTTTTTGCACGCAGAGAAGGGGGATATAACCTGAGGGGGTGTGATAACTTTAAGGTTCAAGCAGTGTCTTCCACTAGGAAAAGTATGTGTGTGTCTGTATGTGGAGTTAAACTCTGGAACAAATTGGGGGCAGAATTAAAACAATGTCCAAATATTCATAATTTCAAATCAAGATATAAAAAAATTGTATGGTCAAAGTACCAGAAGGAGGAAATGAGCACTTGACTTGATTGCTAATGGGTGCTACAAAGTGCTGTAAAGGTCAGATATAATTAAGATTGTTCCTCTATAATCAAAGAGGGTTGCTACTTGGAACGGTTGTCATTCTATCGCTCAAATTACAAATGGAGAATTAGGGTTGGCAGGTTATGGATCTGTTGAGAGGAATCCTCCCAACAGGCTCTAAACCTTGTCTTTTAATGACAATGATACCAATTATGATAAGGGTGGATGACCAAAACAGTTGTGAGGGGCTAGTAAGGGGACATCCCTTTCCCCAGCTAAAGGCGGAATACCTGAGAGTGTGTCGTCAAAGAGGCACAAAACCAGGCGGAAACTTGGTAATCTATTGTAGTCAAAAAGGAACATTGGCGGATGCACCACTCAGCATAGGAACATCATTTACAAAATCAGCTGTTAGGGCAGTCATGTGGGGGTTTGTTAGTGGGGAGCTACTGCCCTCTTCAACTGGCCCGCTCTACACTCTGGCTTTTTAATGCACTACACTATGCAGGGCTTACATCATACTTCACATATAATTCAATTAAATAAATATATAAGTTGAATGGTTTAAATCTGTGAATTGATGGTGGAAGATAGAAGAGTCGTAAAAATAACGGAAGAGTTAAGGTAACAGAGTTATAGGACTACGCGTTGGGTTCATCCCTCTAAAAGCCGTAAGGTACGTGGCTAGGACCTCCCAGATCCGTGGACACACGGAACAAATACTACAGAGTTGGGGACTGTAGAACTTAAAGGGTCGAGGACCCACAAGAGTACTTAAAGGGTCGTGGACCCAGGGTCGTGGACCCAAATAAAGAGTACTTAAAGGGTCGTGGACCCAGGGTCGTGGACCCAAATAAAGTGTACTTAAAGGGTCGTGGACCCAGGGTCGTGGACCCAAATAAAGAGTATTTAAAGGGTCGTGGACCCAGGGTCGTGGACCCAAATAAAGTGTACTTAAAGGGTCGTGGACCCAGGGTCGTGGACCCAAATAAAGTGTACTTAAAGGGTCGTGGACCCAAATAAAGAGTATTTAAAGGGTCGTGGACCCAAATAAAGAGTATTTAAAGGGTCGCGGACCCAAATAAAGAGTATTTAAAGGGTCGCGGACCCAAATAAAGAGTATTTAAAGGGTCGCGGACCCAAATAAACAGTATACTTTCATGAGGAAAAGCACGTAAGTTTACAATGAATAAAGGACGAAACGAAGGTAAGAGAATGTGTGAATTAAAAACTTGTGAAGAATGGGTGAGGGATTTGGGAAATTCCTCACCATGGTGGAAATGGTAATAATAATGATAATGATAATAATAATGATGATGATAATTTAAACCCAAATTAAAATTATACTGAGGATGGTAATGACAACTGGGAAGTATCAAGATCTCGTTTTGCATTCTTTTGCTGTTGTTTCTTTATTTAATTGTTGTTCTTGTTGCTTGTTCTTGCCTTGCCCATGTTCCCTTGTTTGTGATGTGTTATATGTATATGTTATTGTTTTATTCTGGGATGGGCGCTTATAAGCCTTTGGCTTCGGCCCACTCCCTTTGAGCAGACAAACTGCTCAAATAAATAAATAAAAAAAAAAAAAAAAAAAGATAGGCAAGTGCAATATCCCTGATGAAGATAAGCATGTGCAATATCCCTGATTGAGACGAGCACGTGAAATATCCCAGATGAAGATGAGCATACACAATATCCCGGATGAAGATGAGCAAGTGCAATATCCCTGATGAAGATGACCATACACAATATCCCGGATGAAGATGAGCAAGTGCAATATCCCTGATGAAGATGAGCATGCGCAATATCCCTGATTGAGACGAGCACGTGAAATATCCCAGATGAAGATGAGCATACACAATATCCCGGATGAAGATGAGCAAGTGCAATATCCCTGATGAAGATGACCATACACAATATCCCGGATGAAGATGAGCAAGTGAAATATCCCTAATGAAGATGAGCATGTGAAATGTCCCTGATAAAAATAAGCATGTGCAATGTCCCTGATAAAAATGAGCATGTGCAATATCCCTGATGAAGATAAGCATGTGACATGTCCCTGATGAAGATGAGCATACACAATATCCCGGATGAAGATGAGCAAGTGCAATATCCCTGATGAAGATGAGCATGTAAAATATCCCAGATGAAGATGAACATGGGCAATATCCCTGATGAAGATGAGCATGTGAAATGTCCCTGATAAAAATGAGCATGTGCAAAATACCTGATGAAGATGAGCATGTGCAATATCCCTGATGAAGATGAGAATGTGCTATATCCTTGATGAAGATGAGCAAGTGCAATATCCCTGATGAAGATGAGCATGTGAAATGTCCCTGATGAAGAAGAGCATGTGAAATATCCCTGATGAAGATGAGCATGTGCAATATCCCTGATGAAGATGTGCATGTGCAATGACCTTGATGAAGATGAGCAAGTGAAATATCCCTGATGAAGATGAGCAAGTGCAATATCCCTGATGAAGATATGCATGTGCAGTGTCCCTGATGAAGATGACTATGTAAAATATCCCTAATGAAGATGAGCATGTGCAATATCACTGATGAAGATGATCATGTGAAATGTGCCTGATGGAGAAGAGCAAGTGCAATATCCCTGATGAAGATAAGCATGTGCAATATCCCTGATTGAGACGAGCACGTGAAATATCCCAGATGAAGATGAGCATACACAATATCCCGGATGAAGATGAGCAAGTGCAATATCCCTGATGAAGATGACCATACACAATATCCCGGATGAAGATGAGCAAGTGCAATATCCCTGATGAAGATGAGCATGCGCAATATCCCTGATTGAGACGAGCACGTGAAATATCCCAGATGAAGATGAGCATACACAATATCCCGGATGAAGATGAGCAAGTGCAATATCCCTGATGAAGATGACCATACACAATATCCCGGATAAGGATGAGCAAGTGAAATATCCCTAATGAAGATGAGCATGTGAAATGTCCCTGATAAAAATGAGCATGTGCAAAATACCTCATGAAGATGAGCATGTGAAATATCCCTGATGAAGATATGCATGTGCAATGTCCCTGATAAAAATGAGCATGTGCAATATCCCTGATGAAGATAAGCATGTGACATGTCCCTGATGAAGATGAGCATACACAATATCCCGGATGAAGATGAGCAAGTGCAATATCCCTGATGAAGATGAGCATGTGAAATATCCCAGATGAAGATGAACATGGGCAATATCCCTGATGAAGATGAGCATGTGAAATGTCCCTGATAAAAATGAGCATGTGCAAAATACCTGATGAAGATGAGCAAGTGCAATATCCCGGATGAGGATGAGCATGCGCAATATCCATGATCAAAATGAGCATATGCAATATCCCGGATCAAAATGACCATGTGCAATGTCTCTGATGAAGATGAGCAAGTGCATAATCCCTGATGAAGATGAGCAAGTGCAATATCTCTGATGAAGATGTGCATGTGCAGTGTCCCTGATGAAGATGAGTATGTGCAAAATCCCTGAAGAAAATTATGAAGATGATGACGTGAAATATCCCAGATGAAGATGAGCATGCGCAATATCTTGATAAAAAATGAGCATATGCAATATCCCTGATGAAAATGAGCATGTGAAATGTGCATGGTGAAGTTGAGCAAGTGCAATATCCCTGATGAAGATGAGCATGTGAAATGTCCCTGATAAAAATGAGCAAGTGCAATATCACGGATGAAAATTATGAAGATGAGCATGTGCAATATCCCAGATGAAGATGAGCATGCGCGATATCCATGATTAAAATGAGCATATTCAATATTCCTGATGAAAATTAGCATGTGCAATGTCCCTGATGAAGATCAGCAAGTGCAATATCCCTGATGAAGATGAGCAAGTGCAATATCTCTGATAAAGATGTGCATTTGCAGTGTCCCTGATGAATATGAGTTTGTATAATATACCTGATGAAGATGTGCATGTGCAATATCCCTGATGAAGCTGAGCATGTGAAATATCCCTGATGAAAATGAGCATGTGCAATGTCCATGGTGAACTTGAGCAAGTGCAATATCCCTGATGAAGTTGAGCATGTGAAATGTCCCTGATAAAAATGAGCATGTGCAATATCAAGGATGAAAATTATGAAGATGAGCATGTGCAATATCCCCGATTAAGACGAGCACGTGAAATATCCCAGATGAAGATGAGCATACACAATATCCCTGATGAAGAAGAGCAAGTGCAATATCCCTGATGAAGATGACCATACACAATATCCCGGATGAAGATGAGCAAGTGAAATATCCCTAATGAAGATGAGCATGTGAAATATCCCTGATAAAAAATGAGCATGTGCAATATTCAATTAAATAAATATATAATAATAATGATTATGAAAATTACACCCAAATTAAAATTATACTGAGAATAGTAATGACAACTGGGAAGTATCAAGATCTCGGAGTATAATATCTATTAATGTACCTTCATAACATAAAAGTAACTCTCGGTTATCAAGGGTAAAAATCTGAAAGAAATATATTAAGGATCACATTTTTTTTGACTGCTTTGTACTAGACATCGTACATGAAACTAGATTGTTGTTGTAGCTGTGCGTTGTTTCAATTAATTATATAAACAGTTCATATATTTTTTTTGTACGTTTTAAGTTGGTCTGTACGAATGTAGCTGCTTGAAATGTTCTGAAATGTTCTTTTTTTTAATTATTATTTTATTTATTTTAATGAAGCCTAGGCGGTAATTCAGCCTGGTAGACGAACACAGCATCATCAAACTTCAGCCAATGATCGCTCCCGAAAGGTCCACACCTCCACATCAGCGTCAGAGCCGCACCTCCGTAGCAGCCAATCACTGCCGTCGGTCTCGCTTTTAAGCGTCAGGAATCAGTACCTGTTTGCTTCCCAGCTGCGCTGCGACCCGCCTCCACCCCATCTCCGCTCTTTCATCTCGGCGCTAACTGAGCATTTCCGATGATCTCTACACCACCACCAGCGTCCTCTTTTTGGGGGAAGACATCCTAACTACAAGCTGTTTAACTACACGTCTTGTACATCGATGTCTAACGCCGGGGTCTGATCGCCAAAACTAATACTTGTCAATTATCTCCCTAATCACTGCTTAGTCTGTGTGAGTCTATTCAGGTTGAATTGCACTTGGGGGTGGGCACTCATAAGCTTTTGCTTCAGTCCACTCCTTTTGAGCACTATGTGTACTGCTCAAATAAACAAATAAACTAAACTAAACTAAACTAAACAATATCCCAGATGAAGATGAGCATGTGAAATATCCCTGATGAAGATGATGAAGATTAGCAAGTGCAATATCCCTGATGAAGATATGCATGTGCAGTGTCCCTGATGAAGATGAGCATGTGAAATGTCCCTGATAAAAATAAGCATGTGCAATATCACTGATGAAGATGAGCATGTGAAATGTCCCTGATGAAGAAGAGCAAGTGCAATATCCCTGATGAAAATGAGCATGTGAAATATCCCTAATGAAGATGAGCATGTGAAATGTCCCTGAAGAAGAAGACATTCTTCTTCAGGGAAGAAGAGCACTTGCCCTTCTTCCCTGAAGAAGAAGAGCAAGTGCTATATCCCGGATGAAAATGAGCAAGTGCCATACCTCTGATGAAGATGAACATGCGCAATATCCCTGATGAAGATGAGCATGTGAAATATCCCCGATCAAAATGACCATGTGCAATGTCTCTGATGAAGATGAGCAAGTGCAATATCCCTGATGATGATGAGCAAGTGCAATATCTCTGATGAAGATGTGCATGTGCAGTGTCCCTGATGAAGACGAGCAAGTGCAATATCACGGATGAAAATTATGAAGATGAGCATGTGCAATATCCCAGATGAAGATGAGCATGCGCGATATCCATGATTAAAATGAGCATATTCAATATTCCTGATGAAAATTTGCATGTGCAATGTCCCTGATGAAGATCAGCAAGTGCAAAATCCCTGATGAAGATGGGCAAGTTCAATATCTCTGATAAAGATGTGCATTTGCAGTGTCCCTGATGAATATGAGTTTGTATAATATACCTGATGAAGATGTGCATGTGCAATATCCCGGATGAAGATGAGCAAGTGCAATATCCCTGATGAAGCTGAGCATGTGAAATGTCCCTGATAAAAATGAGCACTTGCAATATCACGGATGAAAATGATGAAGATGAGCATGTGCAATATCCCTGATGAAGATGAGCATGCGCAATATCCATGATTAAAATGAGCATATTCAATATCCCTGATGAAAATGAGCATGTGCAATGTCCCTGATGAAGATCAGCAAGTGCAATATCCCTGATGAAGATGAGCAAGTGCAATATATCTGATAAAGATGTGCATGTGCAGTGTCCCTGATGAAGATGAGTTTGTATAATATACCTGATGAAGATGTGCATGTGCAATATCCCGGATGAAGATGAGCAAGTGCAATATCCCTGATGAAGCTGAGCATGTGAAATGTCCCTGATAAAAATGAGCACTTGCAATATCACGGATGAAAATGATGAAGATGAGCATGTGCAATATCCCTGATGAAGATGAGCATGCGCAATATCCATGATTAAAATGAGGATATTCAATATCCCTGATGAAAATGAGCATGTGCAATGTCCCTGATTAAGATCAGCAAGTGAAATATCCCTGATGAAGATGAGCAAGTGCAATATCTCTGATAAAGATGTGCATGTGCAGTGTCCCTGATGAAGATGAGTTTGTATAATATCCCTGAGGAAAATGAGCTTGTGAAATATCCCTGATAAATGAGAAAGTGCAATATACCTGATGAAGATGTGCATGTACAATCTCCCGGATGAAGATGAGCAAGTGCAATATCCCTGATGAAGCTGAGCATGTGAAATGTCCCTGATAAAAATTAGCTTGTGCAATATCCCTGAAAATGAGCACGTGCAATATCCCAGATGAAGATGAGCATGCGCAATATCGCGGCTCAAAATGAGCATGTGAAATATCCCTGATGAAAATGAGCATGCGCAATATCCCGGCTCAAAAGGAGCATGTGTACCCTGATGAAAATGAGCATGTGCAATATCCCGCCAACCATCTAGAAAAAAACAGTTCCAGAAGGTTGGTGTAAAACTAACATTGGAAGAACGTTGTTTTGTTGACAGAAATTGACTTTAAAAGTGACTTGGAAAAACGATTCCAAAACGAGTTAACAACCAAGCTTTTGTGTTTGTTCATTGTTTGACGAATATAGCAACATCATTATTTAACTCTTTGGGCCAGATCTTTTGTTTTCATTTTAAAACAAGTATTTGACTAGAAGGTCAATCGGTTACTTTTTAATTGACAAATAAACAACAGTAGTTTTCGTCAAAAACTGGAGAAAATAGCACTTTTGTAAAAATAAAAAATATAAATATTTCATGACGTTCATAAGTATTTAAAACATCCCTTGTCATACAATTAACTGTGAAATATATCTACCAACGTAAAAACATCAGATTTGCCTGTTTCATCCTCCTGGATTGTCCTCGGCTGCGTATGACTCTGATCCTGTCTCATCCAGTTCTTCTCTGGGGCCAGCTGAGTCGTGTGTGTTTTGAGGAGAAACATTGAAAGAATTAGATCGGGGAAGTGTACTGTTCCCCCGTTCGGCGTGGAGCAGCGTAGAGCAGGGAATGCTACGCTGCTTTCCCCAGGGTGCAATAGTGCTAACCTGCCAGACGCAATGTCAAGGCCGGTTTGCATCTGGCTGCTGTGTGCGCGCTCAGTTTTAGTCTTTGGACGAAAATGCTTTCGTTTTAGTCAGATGAAAACTCAAATGTTTTAGTCAGTTTCATTAAAGAGAGTCATTAAAGATTAGTATTTCAACAATTAATTGACATCGCTATTGAAACTAAGTATTGTAAATGTGAATGAATGCATTCTGACAGACAGATTGCACCACAATTGCAGAAGTGTCATTGTGAGCACGACGTGTCAGGTCGAATGCAGAGATGGACCAGAAATGCAGAGACGACAAAACAGCTCTGATGCAAAAGGATGGAAGTTCATCAACATGCTTCCCATGACACTGTGGGATTTAAAGTGATAGTCTGGAAGTTTAAATGTTTTTCAAATGCACAATTGACCACCTGGTCCTGTATCTATCTATATATTATATATATATATATATATATATATATATATATATATATATATATATATGTATGGATGATAAAAATATATATAATGTAGGTAAAGTCCTCCTTACTGGATCTCAGTGACTAATCAGAGTCCAGTATCCTCCCATGTCGACCAATGAGACAAGCTTTTCCTGTGAACCAGCCTTTCAGGTCCAATCAGGAGGGAGGGGGAGGAGCTTGAACGAACGATGACAACAAGCCTTTTATTCATTTGTGACGCGAGCGCTCACTCTCAGTTTGGTTTATGAGCGAGAAAAGCCATTTCTTTGACCCAAACGCATCCAAACTTTCCCTCAGAGCCGCCATGTTGGTCGGTCTAACGTTGCCACGACAACGGCGCTGAACTGTCTGCGTAACGTCGTGGTTTTTCCTTTTTTATACTTTTTAAATGGATAAAAAAAGGCATAATATTATGACTATAGTTTAAACATGGACATAAACTTTGCCCTTATTAAAGCTGCCGCTGGTTAAAAACGAGAACCGTCGTCGCTCTGTGTGACGTGTAGCGGTGTGTTCTCCTGCTCTGACGAACCACGTTCTCCCACTTTCGTCTCATTAACGTAAACTCGTAAACGTGTCGTCATGTTTCGCCAAAGAGCTGTTTCGAACTCGTCCCTCACTGAAAGAGGCGCGTCAGCGTAAGGACATGGTAATAGTGTTTGCCGATGAAAACAACATTAAAGTGTTATATCGGTCGAAGAGTAAAAGGACCTGCTTATTCATGACCATTGAGTTCTGCGAATGCCCCGCGGGGAAAACAATAAAGACGGCGGCTCGTTCCAAATCCGAGTGTTTCAGTCATGTGACCTTTTCCTCATACAGACGCCATTTTGTGGTATTTTTTTGTGCGTTCGGACTTAACAGCTATGCAAACAATACTTCCATCTCATCACCGGGGCAACACGTGGGCGCTTCTTCTCTGGTTATTCATTATTCATAAATCAGTGTTTTCTTTTTCTCCCTGGTCTGACACGTTGGCCCTCGCCTGTCCCGTGTGGGGATGGCTGACAGAAGGTGACCCTGACTGGCTATATATGTAGGGGGAAAGGGTCTAACTCGGGGGGGGGGGGGGCTTCACGTTAACGCGTCAGCTGACTGGGCTGAGCGGGACAGTGGTGCAGTGCCAGCGTTAACGCCGTCCCTGGCTGTAAAATGCCTCGTGCGGAGTGAACCAATCATGCACCAACTTGCTCCGTGAGTGTGAGGCACTGTTGTTATGCAGAGCACCGCACTTGTCCCGTCGTCTTTCCCCCCGGTGCATGTTGCGAATAGAGCAGTTACAATAACCGGGCTGCGCTCACTGGACTGGACAAACATTACAGCCCTCGTTACTCTCCCCCCTCTCCCCCCTCACTGCTCTCCAGGGAGCTGCGATAGTTTTCATAGGGACGCGCGCCGCTGAACCTGAATAGGACACCTATGAACGGCACGGACCTTTGGCAGACCTGCAGAGCCGGCGAGGGACGTCCCATTTGGCGTGCCGCTCTCCAAAAGCCGACACAAATCAAAGAGGCTGCAACTTGGGGTCCTGACACAGCTAAACGCGAGCAGCCTGAACCCCCCCTCCCGCCCCCGCAGCCCCCATGCCGCGTGTCCCCGCGCGTCGGTACCTGCGATGGCGTCCCGTCTCGTCCTGTCCTGTCCCGCGCAGACCGCTGCGTGCCGTGTAGCGTTCCTCTCTGCGCCACTATCTGCACTGCAGCCCCCCTCACATCCTCGTCGAAGTTCCTGTGCCTGCGCTCGTGCCTACCGGGGCAATATAACACTGTCAGGAGGGAGCGGGGGAGGGAGGGGCAGAGAGGAGAGGAGAGGAGGGGAGGGAGGAGGGAAAGAAGAAACAGATTTGGCATCACTTTATTAACCAGTTACATTTCCACCACCTGTGAGTTGTTTCACTCGCACCGATCTGACACATATGGTAAGACACAACAAGGTCTTAGCTTTCAAATTTGGCAATGCACTTTCCCATAGGACAACAAAGTGATAAAAGAGGAACAAAAAAACGACAAAAAAATCAATCATGTCACTACAATTTGAACACGCCTATTGGATCCCTAGAGACCCAGGACATGGGGTTAGACCCCAACACGAATAATAAAGGGGTAATGGGCATTTTAAGGATTTGGCGACCTTTTTGGACGCCATCTTGAAAATTACACCTTTCCAGTGGTCAGATTTTGGTAGACTTTTAGTATGTCAATAAGCACACCTGATACTACAGACAACCATTGAAAACCCTTTTGTGGCAATTTTTTGGGGGTCAAACCATATTTTCAGGAGGCTACTGTGAATGTCCACACTTATGCACCTGCACATCTGTAAATATAATCCCGCTGTCGTTCTATGTCAAATTGTTGTCGTCTTATTATATTTTACTTTTTATTTTCTATTATTTATTTGAATATTCTTTATGCATGCCCTTATAGCCTTATAGTTGTACAGGTTTTAGAGCTTATTGTTATCTCAATTCTGTGTTTTATGTTGCACGATTGTACCGAGGAACCTGTCCCAAACAATGGCAATAAAAACTATTCTGATTTTGACTTTGAAAAGAATTGACTGAACAAAAAAAAAAGCCCCAGGTCATTATGGCTCCCCCTCTCTGCGGGGTGTAGAAAACATCCCTGGAGTACTACGACATGTTAAATGTTAAAGTACTCCAGGTATTATTACGCCTCACAATATAGTTCCCCTTTTTATCCGCTTAGAAAATCCACATCTTTAATTTTGTGTGACTAGACTTGGATCATGTAAAGGCTCACGTAACTGTGTTTAAATAGAGGAAACGTGGAACAGCTCGGTAGCTTCTAACTTCACCCCCGTTTGGAGCTAAACCTTTGCCGGGAGAGGCTAAATGCTAACAACATTTATGTGACTGAGCGCACGCACCAAAGACCAGACGGTTATGCATCAACTCGTCTAAGCTCAGGTAAGAACATTCTCTCAGTGTGGAAAAACGATGGCCTGTTCCTACAAATGTGCACATGGACCTGATCCCCATTCAAATGAAAAGGGAAGACAGGCGCAATACTAAAGTATGGTGAGGTACCTTTGTCTTTTTCATGGCATTTATATCATTTCTGTGGTTTATCATTATCATCACCACTGGAGGTGTATCTGAGCCACAAAAAGCACAAACTGCAGCTGAATTTGATTCAGCATTTAGCAGAGAGGACGTTATTAGACAAACATTTGTATGTCTGTGTAAGCTCTCAGTCGTACAGGAGTTGTCCATCTTCAATGAAGGTACTTGATTCATCTTCTGGACTCAGTAGTTGAAGTCTCAAACGTTTCGCCTCTCATCCAAAAGGCTTCGTCAGTGGACTAAAGTCCCACTCAGCCCGCAGTTTAGATATAGATCAACGGGGAGGAGTTAGGGTTGGCCCGGCTCCTCCCCTCTACTAACAGCTACTCTCACCTGTGGGTAAACACCTTTGAAGTAGAGCGTCTCTAACAACCTGCTCACCTCAGTATCGGTCAGTCCTGTCCTATTCATAGATGATCACTAGGGTGCATCAAACGCCTCATATTTTTTTCTTCAATGGATCATTTTGTCCCCTGTCTAGTTTATGTAAAAAGAAAATGTATGGCAAAGTTTGGTGAAGTTTGAAGTACATTTAGGTGGTCCACCATTCAAATGAATTTTGTCAAAATATCGAAAATTCACCATTGGGCGCATATTTCCATTGTATGTCGTGAAATGACATAAACATGTCATTATGTTACATAATATTGCATGCAGACTTGTATTTAGATATTGCAAAAGTACATGCTCAGTTTTTATCTGATTACAATCAATAGTATGATGCTAAATGTATACAACGGTTGTTAGAAGTGTTTATTATATAACATATTAACCATTCACTACATCTTTTAAAATGTTTCAACTCATCGGAGACAATAGTTTCAACGCAATGAATTCAGATAGTATATGTTGTTTTCAACATTGTTCTAAATGATTTGTCCAATGTTTAAAATGTTAAATATAGTTACATTTATTCTGCTTTCAGCAATGTTTGAAAGTCAATGGTAGTTATTTGGTAGAAACTTGTTCTTTACTAGCCTGGCTAACGTCAGACTGCTGCGTGCTCCAATCATTTCGACCTTCACAGCAGACCTCGGCCGAAGTCTTCGCATGGATTTGGGACCAATCACAGGACGAGGAGGGACGGTAAGACGATGCCGCGCCATTCGACGGAAGCTTGTAGTTTGTTTACGGATTCGATCAACTTTTAGACCGTGTTCTAAATAGTTCAGCTTGAAAGTTTACAGCGTCACACGTCATCGAATTTGATTGGCTATGGCTACGTGCAGACGCATGACAATAAACGGCTCTGGACAATCGTGAACCACACCTCTCCTACGTCTGGTCCCCAGACTAAATATCACTGGTGATTTTAGTCTGGCGTTAGCCAGGCTAGTTCTTTACGGTCCTTTTCAACAACTTGCAGCACGTTCTGGTAATGTTCTTCACCCCTTGCTCATGCCAAGAAATCTGAGCTGAGCTTAACACCTCTCAGCAGTCATTGACAACATTCAGTGTTTGAAGGTTGCAGAGAGAAGATTGCCAAAGCCTGTTCCAAACCGGTTCTGTTGTGCCAAGAGGGCCGTTTTTGGTTTAACAGCCAGCAGACTGTCTGCAAGGGCTGGCCGGTCAGCGCCAGACACCTTACTGCTCCACAGAGCAAGAGGACTCATCTCTGCAGTCAGGTACCAGAGATGCACTCTGAGAGACATCTGGATTCACGACCTTGTACTGCAGTAAAGACTTGTACAACTGCAGGTCGTTCCACGGCTCTACCTCTGAACTGCACGTCACCCACCAGCTGCTGTAGACCAGTGTTGAAGTTCACATCGGCCTCACCTTTGGAACTTGATGCAGTGTAGTAATAGTGTTCCGTGGTAGTTTTTTAAAGTAAGTAAGTAAGTGCTTTATTGTCATTGCACAAGTGTACAACAAAAGTGTGTTCAGGTGTTAGTCCTGAGCTGCTGCGGCTGAGCCGCGCTGCCACTGTGTGTCCACCTGACCCGCATGACCTTGGAGGTCGGGGGAACTGTAGCACTCAGAAGAAACCTGGATGGCTGCCCTCTGATCCTCTGAAACGGTGCACTGCCTCCTGGGTTTGTCCCCGTTTCAGAGCGTGGTGTCCTGCACTGGTCAGCTCCACCTCCTCCTTCCTCCCTCCGCTTCACAACAGTCTTTCACCATCTCTCTTGTCCTTTTTTGTTTCCTGTAGCTCCTCTTGTGACGCGTCCTCTGTGCTGCAGGTGTGGGGGCTCTTGGTGCCTCTTCAGTGTCTCAGAAGAAGAAATGTGTCGGTTTCAAATGGGTTTAGCTGATTAGCTGTTGAATTTGCAGCTCAAACAGGCATATCTTTGAGTAGATGGGTTTAGCCATCCATTTGGCTTTGTGTAAGGCTCCTGGTTTCTTGAAGGTGACAGGATGATCTTCAGTTTCTTCAAGGAACACTGTGCATAGCTCAAATTCTTGATAATCATCTCAGCGTAGTGAAAGCTCTGATTTGGCTAGCTGGAGAACACTGGTTCGACATGCATCTACAATCTGAAGTGCCTCGTGGTTGAATGATGTCCAGTTCAATCGAGATAGCTGTTCATCAGTGCTTTTAGATGGCACCGTCAACATTTGGAAACTCTTACGAAATTGTGTAAACAAGGTGACGTCTGGATGCCTCAATCTTCAGATCATCAAAAACATGAGACATGGTGACAGGCTGAGCAAAGGAGAGCTCGTCCAAGCTGCTTCTGGACTGTCACACAGGCTGCAGTTATGTGACTTGTATTCGAAGCTGTGGTAATTCAAACAAGCCAAAGCATGTACAGAATATGCTGTAGTGCTACGAATATCATGAAAAATGGTCTGGATTATTGGAACTCTACAGCTAAATCCCAAAAACAACTTAATGTGCTAACAGTCAACATGTGCTAAATCTGACAGTAATGACTAGTTTGCATATAACATGTTATGGCACACGACGAGTGGAACCCAAGAAGTGACGCTAGACCCAGTTCCAGGAAAAATAAAAAAACTTTATTTCACAGGTGTAGAGGTGAGTGAGCTGGCAGATGAGGAGCAGCAGGGCAGGCAGGCGAAATCCAAGAACTAGCGATGGGTCCAGCAACACCGACGCACCGGTGCATGTGTTGAGCTCATAGGGCGAAGCCCCGTATCGATGCGCGTGTCGCTTTAAGAAAAGGATACGTGGTCAATACTGTCGCTCGTTACCGACGCACCAAACTGTGTTTAAAAGGTACCGCATCTCAGAATCAGAATCAGAATTCGTTTTATTGCCAAGGTTTGTGAACAAGGTTTACAAACTAGGAATTTTACTTGGTGCAAACGTGCGACATAAAACATATAACACAGAATTAAGATAAAAAATAAGCTAAGAACGTTAAGCTATAAGGCTATAAGGGCATGCATAAAATAAAAAAATATTAAATAAATAAGATAAAATAAAGTGACATATGTTAAGACAACAACAATTTGACAATGAACAACAGCAGGATTGTATATACAGATGTTTTGGCATTTAAAGTGATATTAAGTGTTATGAAGTGATAGCAGCGGGTCTAAGTGTGGACACACCTCACACTGCAAGTGCAGATACATCCATGACTCTGTGTCTGAGCTACAGAGACTTGTATTTGTTCATGAGTCTGATGGCGGAGGGAAAAAACTGTTCAAGTGGCGGGAGGTATGGGTCTGGATAGACCGTAGCCTCCTGCCTGAGGGGAGAGGGGTGAATAGTCCGTGTCCAGGGTGAGAAGGGTCAGCTGTGATCCGACCCACACGCCTCCGGGTCCTGGAGGGATGGGAGCCCACAGTGTCAACGGGATGAAGATGAAATAACTTCCCCCTACGTCAGTAAAATGGAGCCCGAGAGAAAAAGAAAAATGTCCGCTGTGTAGGATCATTTTGGACAAACTTATTTTTCTGAATAAAAATGCATAATAAAAAACTCAATGACATTTAAATTGGTAAATCACATTCACAACTTTCACTTTAATGTTCACATAAGATGTAAAATGACACCATAGGAGAGTAGTAACTTAATATTGTGTATACAAGTATGACTAGGTCATTGAATCAGCGCGTCTTGCGAGTCTCAAATAAGCTGCATGCAAGGATGTATAAGATCCACCAGGTGTCAGTATAGAGCAGCGACACTGTACCGGCACAGTATCAATACAGTTTTGGGGATGTGCCGAAACGCTTCACGAGGCCTCATCTACCCATCACTACCAAGAACTAAAAAACACGAAACGGGTAAGTACTTTAGCAGATCAAAACCAAACTTAAGACTAGTCTTGCAGAAGGTCACCATGAAGACTGAAGAACCATCTGGCGCCGTGGGGCTGGAGAGCTGGATTCAAATAGCTGCCTGCAGATTGCTGATGGGAGCCAGGTGAGACTGCTCCCAGGAAGACTCCGCCCATACCGGCCCAGGAGGGGGAGGGGAGAGAGGAGAGCCAGGTCACCGCACAGGGCGTGACATAACATTTGTAAAACAGGCTCTAGAATTGCGACAGCATGAATGTATGACGTAATAAGTTCAATCAAAATAAAAAGGTTTAATACAAAATTAGATACAATTTAAATATTATTTAAATTGTATTTAAATGTAGTAAAAACTCACTTTCAAAGATTGCAGACTTCACAAACAACGAGCAAAGAATAGTTATTTAATCAAATTCAGTACCATTGTAAAATATTAAATAAGTAAAGAGGTCAACAGCAAATAACATTCAACTGAATGAATATCGCAATATAACAATGCAAGTCTTGCTAATTGAGGTGGACCCCTAAACTATGTTGGAATTAGACAAAAATGGGTAGAAATTATTTTTATGACCAAATGAATGTTTTTAAACTGGAGACAGGATAATTGGTTGACATTGGGGCGTTTGATGCACCCTAATGATCACTGCCCATTATCTGTCCTATTCATGGCTGATCAC
Source organism: Proterorhinus semilunaris (assembly GCA_021464625.1). Taxonomy (NCBI): domain Eukaryota; kingdom Metazoa; phylum Chordata; class Actinopteri; order Gobiiformes; family Gobiidae; genus Proterorhinus; species Proterorhinus semilunaris. The sequence continues at coordinate 41,603,745 of CM038349.1, read as the reverse complement.
TGCCCTGGCTGTTCTTTTGTTAGCTGAGGTGCCATCTCTATGCCCTGTCGGTTTCCCCCAAAGGAGATTGGAGTAGAAGAAGATCTTTATTTCTATAGCGCCTTTCACAGACATGGTCACAAGGTGCTTTACATGAGAGCATTTTACATTCACTCCTCACTCGGTGGTGGTAAACTACATTAGTAGCTTCAGTTTCCCCTGGGGGAGACTGACAGAAGTGCTGTCGCGGCTGGACACATCTGCAACAGTCCCTCTGACCACCACCATGCATTCACACACACATCATTCATCCTGGCCTATTGTACATGTTTTGTGTGGTAGGGGAAACCGGAGTACCCAGAGGAAACCTACGCAGAACATGCAAACTCAACACAGAAAGGCCCCGTCCAGGTGGGAATCAAACTCGGGACCTTCTAGCTGTGAAGCACGAGCACTAACCACTGCGCTGCCGTGCCGCCACGGAGTAGAGTGAAGAAAGATTAAATCTGAGCCACCATTCCGGTTCATGGAGGGATTTTCTTTCTTGACAAAAATAGCTTCTTTAACTCCTCTTTCAAACCAACGTTCTTCTTTAGCTAAAATGACCTCCCCGTCCTCAAAGGAGAGGTTGGAGGCTTTGAGGTGGAGGTGCATCGCCGACTGAGGGCCACTTGTGCTTTCTCTTCAGTGTTGATAAAGTCTCTTCTGTAAAACTTGTTTAGTTTCTCCAATATAATGTTGTTTGCATTGAATTGAATAAACCACATTGCTTTGTTTGTGGCTCGGAGTTTTGTCTTTGGGATGAACACATTTTTGTCTCAGTGTGTTCACCGGTTTGTGGTTCACTGGAATCTTGTGCTGCCTAAAGATTCTCTGAAGTTTCTCTGAGACCCCGGCTACATACGGCACTACAACTCCCTTTCTTCTGGGCTCTGGAGTCTGTCTGTCTTGTTCTTTGGGTCTTCTTGCCCTTTGTGCTTTAGTGAAAGCCCAGTTAGGATAGGATAGATTGTAAAGTAGCTCCTCCTTCCTCTTCCTCCTGCGAAGCTCCTTCCTCTCCTTCCTTGTTTCCTGTAGCTCATCCTGTGACGCCTCCACTGTGCTGCTCTTGGTGCCTCTTCAGTGTCTCAAATGTCTTAAGCTGATAAGCTGCTGTTTGTTTACTTTTTAAAAGCTGCTTTCTTCAGGACCATTATCGGCCCTGGGTCTCTATAGCCTGGCATCCAGAATGATCCCCCTCTGTATACTTTATACACGGGGGATATCAGTCTGGGCAGGAGCAGCTGTCGCCGCTCCTGCCGAACTCAAACTCCGTTCAGAATTGTTTATTTGCGGTCACGTGTTGTTCACGAGCAGCATCATGCTTGGGATGAGGAAGTCCCCTCCATAACAATCTATGGAGGGGACTATGAGCCGAGTTTTTTTTTTTCTAATCAATGGCGAATGACCAAAAACACATCGGCAGTATTATGTGAGTTTTGTGATTCATAATTCTGTTTGAATATTAACCGCTAATAATGCCACTGACTGCCTGATTGGTTTACTCCGCTTCCTGTTTGCTTGTGTTTGTTGCGCTGTAGAAATCAAGTTAATGCGGAGTCCAGACATCCAGAGATCACTCAATCAATCAAGGGTATTGTATAGCCCAATATCACAACAGGAGATGCCTCACAGGGCTGCACTGAACATTAAGGCAATAAAACAGAGCAGTAAATAAGACAATGTAAAGTTCCGGTGAATCAAATATCCAGGCAAACATAATGTCCAAATAAGCGTCAGCAGTGGAGACGAGCAGCTCAGGTGTCCCCTGTCCTTAGACTCTCCAGCACGGCGAGGAAAAACTCAAAAACCCAGGGGGAGAAATGAGGAACCTTGAGGAGAAACACAGAAGGAGAGATCCACTCCCATGGACGGACAGGCTATAGAGACCCAGGGCCGAAGGAGTCCCTCAGCAGACGGGCCAAGATCACAGACCGTCCAGTCCTTGTTGTCAACCCAGTAGTCAGGATTCCTCCGTTAAACAGGGTTCCTCCGTTCAGCCGGGTCCCTCCGTTCGATCTTGACAGGCACTTCCGAGGGGGAGTGGGACAGGAGACACCATGTGAATAGTAATGAACAGACTACAGATAAAATAAATATTGTATCATAATAAGACAAAGTTTGCAGTAAGAAGAAGAAGAGGATAGAGCCCAGTGTACCGTACTTCCCACAGCAGTGTTTCTCCTAAAGCAGCTTTACTTCAGGCTGAGGGTTAGAGCTTTACTTCAGGCTGAGGGTTAGAGCTTTACTTCAGGCTGAGGGTTAGAGCTTTACTTCAGGCTGTGGGTTAGAGCTTTAGGTCAGGCTGAGGGTTAGAGCTTTACTTCAGGCTGAGGGTTAGAGCTTTACTTCAGGCTGAGGGTTAGAGCTTTACTTCAGGCTGTGGGTTAGAGCTTTACTTCAGGCTGAGGGTTAGAGCTTTACTTCAGGCTGAGGGTTAGAGCTTTACTTCAGGCTGAGGGTTAGAGCTTTACTTCAGGCTGAGGGTTAGAGCTTTACTTCAGGCTGAGGATTAGAGCTTTACTTCAGGCTGAGGGTTAGAGCTTTACTTCAGGCTGTGGGTCAGAGCTTTACTTCAGGCTGAGGGTTAGAGCTTTACTTCAGGCTGAGGGTTAGAGCTTTACTTCACGCTGAGGGTCAGAGCTTTACTTCGGGCTGAGGGTTAGAGCTTTACTTCGGGCTGAGGGTTAGAGCTTTACTTCAGGCTGTGGGTTAGAGCTTTACTTCAGGCTGTGGGTCAGAGCTTTACTTCAGGCTGAGGGTTAGAGCTTTACTTCAGGCTGAGGGTTAGAGCTTTACTTCAGACTGTGGGTTAGAGCTTTACTTCATGCTGTGGGTTAGAGCTTTACTTCAGGCTGTGGGTTAGAGCCTTACTTCAGGCTGTGGGTCAGAGCTTTACTTCAGGCTGAGGGTTAGAGCTTTACTTCAGGCTGAGGGATAGAGCTTTACTTCAGGCTGAGGGTTAGAGCTTTACTTCAGGCTGAGGGTTAGAGCTTTACTTCAGGCTGAGGGTTAGAGCTTTACTTCAGGCTGAGGGTCAGAGCTTTACTTCAGGCTGAGGGTTAGAGCTTTACTTCAGGCTGAGGGTTAGAGCTTTACTTCAGGCTGAGGGTTAGAGCTTTACTTCAGGCTGTGGGTTAGAGCTTTACTTCAGGCTGTGGGTTAGAGCTTTACTTCAGGCTGAGGGTTAGAGCTTTACTTCAGGCTGTGGGTTAGAGCTTTACTTCAGGCTGTGGGTTAGAGCTTTACTTCAGGCTGAGGGTTAGAGCTTTACTTCAGACTGTGGGTTAGAGCTTTACTTCATGCTGTGGGTTAGAGCTTTACTTCATGCTGTGGGTTAGAGCTTTACTTCAGGCTGTGGGTTAGAGCTTTACCTAACTGACCTGATCATAAGCTAATTCGAAGAGGAACGTTTTGTGCCTAGTCTTAAATGTAGGGACTGTTTCTGCTTCTTTAACGTGAGCTGGGAGTTTATTCCATAAAACCGGAGCTTGGAGCTAAAGGCTCTTCCTCCTACAGTGATGTTGGAGCTAAAGGCTCTTCCTCCTACAGTGATGTTGGAGCTGAAGGCTCTTCCTCCTACAGTGATGTTGGAGCTGAAGGCTCTTCCTCCTACAGTGATGTTGGAGCTGAAGGCTCTTCCTCCTACAGTGATGTTGGAGCTAAAGGCTCTTCCTCCTACAGTGATTTTGGAGCTAAAAGCTCTTCCTCCTACAGTTTTTTTGGAGCTAAAGGCTCTTCCTCCTACAGTGATTTTGGAGCTAAAGGCTCTTCCTCCTACAGTGATTTTAGAGCTGAAGGCTCTTCCTCCTACAGTGATTTTGGAGACCCGAGGAATCACTAGTAGCCCTGAGTTTTGAGAGCGGAGTGCTCTGGTTGGCCGATATGGAACGATAACGTCTTGGAGATAAAGCGGAGCCAAACCCTTTATGGCTTTAAATGTGAGGAGCAGGATCTTAAATTTGATTCTAAACTCAACAGGAAGCCAATGGAGAGACTTTAGCACAGGTGTTCTCTTTGTACGCGTTAACAATCTTGCAGCTGCATTTTGAACTAATTGAAACTTTTTAGAGAACTTTTGGGACAGCAGGCAGTTGCAGTAGTCCAGCCTTGAGGAAACAAATGCATGAATACGTTTTTCTGCATCACTCTTAGGATGTTTCGTATTTTAGCAATTGAGGTCGATTGTGTCAAAGGCTGCACTGAGGTCTAACAGAACCAGGACTGAAGCTAGTCCGGCGTCAGCTGCTAATAACAGGTCGTTGGTAACTTTGACTAAGGCGGTCTCTGTGCTATGATAAGTTCTGTACCCTGACCGAAATTTTTCAAATAAACTATTGTCCTGTAGGTGGCGGCAAAGCTGCTTAGCCACTACTTTTTCAAGGACTTTTGAAATGAAAGGCAGATTAGATATGGGCCTATAGTTTGCTAAAATATCAGGATCGAGATTGGGTTTTTTCAAAAGTGGTTTGATAACAGCATATTTAAAGGACTTTGGTACATACCCATTTTCTAAAGATGAGTTATTTTCAGTATGGTATCCGAGATTTCTGGGGTAATTTCTTTGTGGAGTTTAATTGGAATTGGATCTAGAAGACAAGTTGATGGTTTTGAAGACATAATGATTGATAATACCTCAGCCTCATCTACAGTTATGAACCTGTCTAAGACTTTGAAAGGAGACAATGATTCTACAGCTGGATTTAGATCAGAAGACAAGGGACGCTTATCATTTATTTTATCTCTAATGGTTGTGATTTTGTCATTAAAGAATTGAAGGAAGTCATCGCAGCTAAGGGTCTCAGGAATGGAAGGCTCTACTGCGCTGTGACTGTTTGTTAGCCGGGCCACCGTATTAAAAAGAAACCTAGGGTTATTTTTATTTACTTCAATGAATGAAGAGTAGTAATCTGTTTTTGCTTTCCTCATGGCTTGCTTATAGGCGAGTAGGCAATTTTTCCAAGATCTAAGAGATTGCTCAGTGCTAGAATTGCGCCATAACCGTTCTAATTTGCGAGTCTTTCGTTTAAGCGTGCATTTCCGTGTTGAACCAGGAAGCGACGCACCGAGGCCGAACAACTTCCTGTTTCAGTGGAGCCGCAACATCAAGGGCTGTTTTTAGTGTGAGCATAACGCTGTCGACAAACTGATCACTTTCATTTAAATCAATAAGCGAGCTATTCTCTGTGGACATAGTATTAAAGACTGGCTGGATCATTTCTTTAAACTTTAACACAGCTTTTTCAGATAGTGGCCGTTTTTATTGAATTTTATCCTGTCAGGGCTGAAAGGTTCTGACCCAAAAAGTGACACAAGACAGTGGCGAGGTAAGTGCAATTTATTGTCCAACAAAAACAATTCCGGAACCCAGGAGTGGAGCGGAGCAGGCCAGATACAAAAACAGGAGCTGAAAAACAGGAACAAGGATTACTCAAGGTGAGTACTGGTCGAATATCTAAATACTTTTCAGGAGCCAAGATTCACCGTCTGGTAGACTAACAATCTGGCGAAGACTGGCTGGAGCACAGGGCCTTTCATAGCAGGACGAGGTGATAGACTCCAGGTGTGCACCATCAGCCGCAGCTCCTCCCAGTTAATCTCCACACACACACACACACACACACACACACACACACGGAGAGGGGTGTGGAAACACAGGGCCCCATCACAGAAGGGCCATGACATATCCTGTGGATTAGTATAATCTTTGATTAGGAACCTGAATGTAATTAGAAAATGGTCAGAAAGCGCAGGATTCTGAGGGAGAACGTTTAGGTCGCTAATTTCAGTCCCATATGTTAAAACCAGATCAAGAGTGTGTTTATGGCAGTGAGTAGGTTTATTCACATTTTGTGTAAAGCCAACCCCATCCAGTAGGCACTAAATGCCTTGCTCAGACAATCACTATTATCGACATGAATGTTAAAATCACCTACTATCATTTTATTCCAAATCTGAATAGGGGCCAGGAGGTCGATAAATAATTGCTAGTAGTAAAGCGTTTTGATTTTTCCATTTGGGACAGGTTTGAGACAGTGTTAGACTTTCAAACGAATTAAACTTTAGGTTATTTTTGGGATTTAGAACAAGATTAGAGTGTGATATCACTGCAACCCCCCCACCTCGGCCTGTGGTTCTAGCAGCCTGAACATTGACGTAACTAGGGGTAGATTCATTAAGCCTAACATAGTCATCCTGCTGAAGCCATGTTTCAGTTAGGGCGAAAAGGTCAATGTTGTCAAATGGACGCAAAATCCACCGTAATAAAAATATACTACACTTACATGTGCTATGTGAGATGCTTTTTTAGTGCTCGTAGTCCTGTACCTGTTTCCTGCCCAAGTCCCAGCGCAGCTGACGCTTCTGTCCGGGGAGCCAGGAATCTACGTCACTGTCGGTCCTGCTGCTTTGCTATCAAAGCTCTGCATAATAAAATCCGTGATCAATAAATCCACTTCATTGGGATATTTCCAAGAGGAATATCTGTGTATCCGGTGTACTTCTGATTTCCTGGAACGTCTTGCCCATGCGCGGTTACATTAGCGGTTTTCCCAGGCGAAGAAACCGTAGGGGGCGCTGCTGAGCTACTGAAGGCCCCGGGGGGTGTACTGTCAATGTATATCGAATTCTGATTGGCTGATAATTCTGTCAATCATGTGTGCGGCCTGACAACACAGGGCGAGCAGAATCTGTGGAGAAGGCCCTGAGGAGGAACAGCTCACCAGGGGTGTTTAAGGCCCTTTTTGAGTTGGAAATGACAGTTACACATCAACAAAATCAATATAAGCAACTCAACTGTACATTATATAAATAAATTAGAAATTAAATATACTATTAAAATATTTTACACTTTTTTTCCCTCATTTGACCAGGGCTAGCAGAGAAGGCCCTGCTGGCCCTGATGGCACACCACTGGCTATACAAAACCATTGCAAAGAGTTCCGTTTTACAATTGACTGAAAAAAAGCTTGGGCTCTTTTCACAATTGCGATCTGGTTCACCTTAAAGAGCCATTCATCACCCTCGGGAAACTGCTGAGATAGCTTTGGGGAAACTTCATGTCGCCAACAGCAAAATCCTCACCCAGAGAGCTAAAAACTGGATTCCCCAAATTCTACAAAAATGTGGACATTAAAACAAGGAACAGCAACACATTAGATCAGGTGTACACATTATGTCGCGTGCGCTCACCCTTCACCTCATCTTGGACAGTCAGTCCATTTACCTTGCAACTAACCCCAGCATATAAACCACTTATCATGCAGACTAAACCACACACCACAACAGTGCAGATCTGGAATGTGGAGGCTTCCTCTGCATTACAGGACTGCTTTGAGGACACCAAGTGGGACCTCTTTGAGGACCCAGACATTGCGCTACACACCGATACAGTTCTATCATATATTAACTTCTGCACAGACCAGTAAAAAGGAGATCAAAGTATTCCCCAACCAGAGCCCTGTTTTACCAGTGGAGTGCAAAGGCTACTCAAGGTGCGGTATTCAGCACTTAAATCAGGAAACAGGGAGGAGTACAGGAGAGCAAGGATCGAGCTGAATGGGGCATTAAAGCTGCTCAAAAGCAATATGTTGCATCGTGGCCGAAATAACTTGGTACAACATCTCAAAGTTTAGTTAAATCTTTACTGCTTTTTCCACAACGTATGCACAGCACAAGCACATGTCACTAGCCTCACTTCTTCTAGCTTCCCGTAGGCAACATCAAGCTAGTTCGCCCTCTACTGGGTAAACCTTATACCGTTTACAATATAATAACAATAGGACACACTTATTCAGTATACCACATCTCCCCCACCTTTAAGCAAAAACCCCTCTTGATATATATATTTTTTTTAACCAATGCGTATATACATAAATAACACAATACTGATAATAAACTGAAAATACCAAGCAATACTCTTAAACTGAAAAATATTGTACTTTAACAAACAAAGTCTTTAAGATGGACAGGTGTATGTCTCTCTCTAGTAGAACGTCTCTTTTCTGGCTCAGTAGGTAAAACATTTTCAATCTGAATATCTGGGGCAGGTGGTATCTCTGAAACTTTCTCCACCCCAGAACTCTGTTGTTCTAACATTTGTGACTCGTTTAACTCGGGTAATGCAACAACATTAGGAGTAGTGTCTGGAAACAACACTAAGCTTTTCTCTTTCTCAACATTTAACACTGGATCTGGCAATCTGGCCCTGACCTGATCTACGTGCCTTTTCACAACTTGACCAGTACCAACACTAACTGTGTAGGACAGGGGTCCTGAAGAATCTTGGATAACACCCGGAATCCATTTCGGTCCATAGGAATAGTTCCCGATGAGAACGTCATCTCCAGATGTGAATTCTCTCTCTTTACAACGTGTGTCATGAATCTCTTTCTGTTTCAGCTGCTTTTGTTGTACTCTGGTTTTCAGGACCGGAACAACCAGATCCAGGGCAGATCTTAGTCTGCGTGACATCATGAGTTCTGCGGGGGGGACACCTGTTGTTGCGTGAGGTGTGATCCTGTAGCTAAACAAGAATCTTGATAACCTTGTTTGTATTGTCCCTTCTTTCATCTTCTTCATCCCCTCTTTGAAGGTTTGAACTGCTCTCTCTGCGAGTCCATTCGAGGATGGGTGAAATGGGGCGGATCTCACATGATTGATGCCATTTTGTTTCATAAATGTTTCAAACTCTGCACTTGTGAAGCAAGTTCCATTGTCTGACACCAGCATTTTTGGTATTCCAAAAAAGGCATCTGCATTTGCGTGATGTTTGCCTGGTTTGTAGACAATGTTGTACTTGTATGCCCTGAGTTTTACAGCCCACCTTTGTACTCTTGGTGATCCCATTTGGGGAATTGGCTTCTTCTCATTAAACAGGTAGATCAGTGGCTGGAGCGTCTTGGATTGCTTTTTATCCACTGGGTGTAGTCCTTGTGCATCGACTCTGTACCCCAAGTACTCAACTTCATCCTGCATAAAGGTGCACTTGTTTCTTCTTAGTCGTAGTCCAGCCTCTTTTAGCCTTTTTAGCACCGTATTCAAGTTCTTGATATGATCAGCTTTGTCCACTCCACTGACCAGAATGTCATACACTGCAACCAGGGGAATTCCACTCAAGAGACTCTCCATCGTTCTCTGAAATATGGCCGGAGCGGAGGCTACACCGAACGTCTGTTGTAGGTGAACAATCCTCTGTGCGTGTTCACTGTGAGGTATCTCTTGGAATCATCATCCATGAGTATTTGTTGATAAGCGTGACTCATGTCTAATTTGGAAAACTGCACACCTTTTGAAAGTGCGTTGAACAAATCATCCACTCTGGGTATTGGATACTGCTCAAGTGAAGATACAGTGTTGACAGTAAGCTTGTAATCTCCACATAATCTGACTGTGCCCACAGGTTTCAGGATGGGTACTACTGGTGCTGCCCATTCTGAATATTTCACCGGTGTGATAATATCATCTTTCAGCAACCTGTCAATTTCTTCGTCTACTTTTGCTCTCATAGCATAAGGAATCGACCTTGGACGAAAGAAGCGTGGAACAGCATTTTCTTTCACGTGGATTGTGGCTTTGGTGCCTTTCAATGTGCCCAGCTCCTCCTTGAAAACTTCCTCATGTTTACACAACACTTCTTGTAAAGTCACTTTAGTTTCCTGTTTGTTCGTCTCTGAGTAAACATGATTTGGCGATCCTTGTGTCTGGCTTTTATTTTTTTTCCAGTCCATTTCAACGTCCTCTAGCCAGCTTCTACCCAGCAAAGTGGGACCATCTCCTTTCACGACCACTAGGGACAGTTTGGCTCTTTGCTTTTCATACTTTACTTGCACTTGAGCTGCTCCCACAACCTTCACTGGGTCTCCTGTATACGTCTCCAACTTGATTCGTACTGGTTTAATGTGGGGTGTTTTGCTGTTTTCCCATGTTGTTTGAAATGTCTTTTCATTTATCACTGTGAGACTGCAGCCTGTGTCAATCTCAAAATTAACTCTTTTCCCATTTATTTCCATGCTCACCGTGTAGGGATCCACTTTTCTCAGGTGCATTTCACTCATACTCCCAAGCTTAAACTTCATGCTGTGTAATGCAAAAGGTCCTTCATCTGAGCTGTCCGTGTTACTTTCCTCTTGCTGCTCTTGAACGTTATGTGAGCGATAGCTTGAACGAGACTGCTCTTTTTTCATCCCAAATGTAGCATTGCCTTTCGGTTTGCTTTTATTTCGACATGCTCTCACAATGTGCCCCACTTTACCACATGCATGACATTTCTCTTGTTTAAACTTACACTCTGTAGGGTTGTGCTGACCTTTGCAACGATAGCATTCTTGAACACTGCCGCTCTTGAACGCGCCTCTCTGATGCGGGCCTTTGTTTATTTTAAAGCACTTCATCGTTGCGCTTGGATTCTGGAGATCATGTACATTTTTATTTGCCGTTTCTGCCGCAACTGCGATGGACAAGGCCTTCTCACACGTTAGGTCTGCCTCTGCCAGGAGTCGTCTTTGAATGCGATCATCATTTATTCCACATACGATCCTGTCTCTCAACTTCTGCTCCAACGTGTTGCCGTAATTACAGTCCTGTGCTATCTTGCGCAGCTCTGCTACATACTCCATCACTGATTCATTTGGCTTACGACTGCGGGAGTCAAACTTGTACCTCTGGACGACTTCACTTGGCTTTGGGTCGAAGTGGTTTTTCAACAGCGTCACCAGTTCACCGTAAGTCTTCTCTTTTGGTTTATTTGGGCTGAGGAGGTTCCGCATTAGACTGTATGTAGATGCGCCGACCACACTGAGGAGTATAGCTCTCTGCTTATCCCCATCATCAATCTCATTGGCCTCAAAAAACTGTTCCATTATTAGGCCCGAGCGGCCTGCCGTAGCAAGGGCCTATTGTAATCGCAACGCAGTGCGCGCAGCGCACTGAACCGAGGTGCGCGGAGCGCACGAAAACAGCGCGAAGCGCTGTCCCCATGTCAACCGTAAACTCACCGTGTAAAACAGTGACTGCCCACACGTCTGGTGTGGGCCCTTATACTTGTAATTGCAGCAAAATGAATGGGGGTATATGGCCAACTGCTTCGCGCTCGTCATCCACCTCCGAGCCCCACGAGTGTGTGGGGGAAGTCAAAAGCTTTCCAAAAATGTATAATATGATGTAGTCGCGAAAGCGACTATATTGTTTTTGCAGGAAATATTATTATTCTTTCTTTCTTCTTCTTTCTTTCTTCTGCTCTTTGAGCAGGAATTTGACCCCCTGAACATAGTCAAAAACTCACCAAACTTTGCCCAAAATTCAGATCCGGCGAAAAATTTATTAAAATGTGTGTTTCATTTTGGGGAAATAAAAAATGGCACGACAGCGCCACCTACAAAAGTGAAAATACATTGCGCCTATGGGGAGGGGGCCAACATAAACTTTGTCGTAGAGCGACGAGATTCGGTACAGACATTAGTCATGTGACGACAAACAAAAAATATTATTGTAGCCACGCCCCCAGACAAACCGGAAGTCCGCCATTTTGACAGGAAGTCGGGAAAATGCTGAGTCAGCGTTTTCGCTGACGTCGCATTTTAACGAACTCCTCCTAGGGCGTTTCACCAAATGAGCCCAAAATCGCTCCAGCTCATCTCGAGATGTGGGGCATCAAAAGTTATCCAAATTTTTTGGCTAAGTTTTACGGTTTGTTTGCGGCGAAGCCGCAATCTTTACGAAGAATTTTGCGACTTTCCGAAAACAACAAAATGCTCCCATTTGCACAAATGAACTTCGATTAAAAATCGGAAATATACATTTTATTGACCTTTCACCCCCGGACACAACAAATGTGAAAAAGTGAGATTTGGCGCGATAGCGCCCCCTCTAGGCCGAGAACAAAAAATGCATTATGAAAAAAAAATTAGTTTCTCGGAAATGGATAAAATTCGGCACAATAATAGCTGATGGCATCCCGGTCAAAAAAGCCAATGAGACCCATACCGTATTTTGTACGGTGTTGCCATGGAGACGCCCGGGGTCCACCATGTTATTCCAATGGGACTGACCCGCATATCACACATTATACACATTTACAGTGCGTTAGCGCCCTCTGTCAGGAGCTTGTGGACAGGTGTCATTGAAGTACGGCCCGTTAAGGACGTCCGATGCTGCTTGTGAAATAAAAAAGATTTGGGGCGCGCTAGCGCCCTCTGCAGGTTGGAGCCATCATTCACATGGAGACGCTAAAAATCTCGTTTTGATGTTTACTCACAAAGATTAATGGCACATCAGGGCAATAAAATGTAGTGTGGCCACGTTGGCGCCCTCGGTGGGTTATGGCGCGGCAATGGAGGCACTAAGGGAGGCCTCCATTACATGGTTGCTCGGCGACCAACAGGTGGTCGGCCATTTTGGGGAAAATCGAGTAATCAACGCCGAAGGCGCGATTTCTCGCCTTTGCTCTTTTATAATCTCGACCTAGTGTGGCAGCGACATTATAAGCAGGTAGGGCGCGGCAGCGCCTCCTGGTTATTGCGGCGGCGTGCGGCAACCGGCGTCAACCGGCCAACGAACCCCCGCGAGGGCCTCTCGATGCCGCTTGCGGCTTTAATTTCACAGTATTCTTCCCAGCTTTGACTTTTCGCATCAAACGCAGCCAGAGTGCCAATGGTCGCCATCTTCTCTTTTTTTCTTTTACGGAGCTTTCCCCCTGTTTCTTAAAGTCTTGCCACCCTAAAGCCACGTCCGTTCTCTTCAAACTTAATCCTCGTCGCCAAAAAGATGTTGCATCGTGGCCGAAATAACTTGGTACAACATCTCAAAGTTTAGTTAAATCTTTACTGCTTTTTCCACAACGTGTACACAGCACAACACATGACTATCGCGTCACTTCTTCTAGCTTCCCGTAGGCAACAGCAAGCTAGTTCGCCCTCTACTGGGTAAACCTTATTCCGTTTACAATATAATAACAATAGGACACACTTATTCAGTATACCACACAATACAAGAAATGGATTGAAAACAACTTTAATGACAACAATACCTGAGCCACGTAGAAAGGTGTCAGGAATATGACTCTTCCCACTACCATTGGTCCATCCTTTCCTGATGAGCTCAACACATTCTTAGGCTGCCATGAGGATAGCTCCAACACCAAAGCAGAACCACTCACAACTGGTGTGACCAGTCCCGCAGAGAGGAATCGCTCACTCAGTCTTCAGACCTACCAAGTTAAAAAACACGGCAGCATATTGATTGTAACAAGGCTGCTGGGCCCGATGATGTCGCAGGCAGGGGTCTGAAGCAGGGCTGGACTGGCCATCGGGCGTACCGGGACCTTTCCCCGTGGGCCGACATACTTTGGGGCCGGTCTGACCTGATGAGAGATCAGGCCCGTATTGCCCTATACAGGCCTACATGCTGCATGTTCATTAGGCCCGAGCGGCCTGCCGTAGCAAGGGCCTATTGTAATCGCAACGCAGTGCGCGCAGCGCACTGAACCGAGGTGCGCAGAGCGCACGAAAACAGCGCGAAGCGCTGTCCCCATGTCAAACGTAAACTCACCGTGTAAAACAGTGACTGCCCACACCTCCGGTGTGGGCCCTTATACTTATAATTGCAGCAAAATTAATGGGGGTATATGGCCAACTGTCATACGGAGGTGGATGACGAGCGCGAAGCGCTCGTCATCCACCTCCGAGCCCCACGGGTGCGTAGGGGAAGTCGAAAGCTTTAAAAAAATGCATAATATGTTGTAGTCGCGAAAGCGACTATATTGTTTTTGCAAGAAATATTATTATTTAGGCCCGAGCGGCCTGCCGTAGCAAGGGCCTATTGTAATCGCAACGCAGTGCGCGCAGCGCACTGTACCGAGGTGCGCGGAGCGCACGAAAACAGCGCGAAGCGCTGTCCCCATGTCAAACGTAAACTCACCGTGTAAAACAGTGACTGCCCACACCTCTGGTGTGGGCCCTTATACTTATAATTGCAGCAAAATTAATGGGGGTATATGGCCAACTGTCATACGGAGGTGGATGACGAGCGCGAAGCGCTCGTCATCCACCTCCGAGCCCCACGGGTGCGTAGGGGAAGTCGAAAGCTTTAAAAAAATGCATAATATGTTGTAGTCGCGAAAGCGACTATATTGTTTTTGCAAGAAATATTATTATTCTTCTTTATTTATTAGGCCCGAGCGGCCTGCCGTAGCAAGGGCCTATTGTAATCGCAACGCAGTGCGCGCAGCGCACTGTACCTAGGTGCGCGGAGCGCACGAAAACAGCGCGAAGCGCTGTCCCCATGTCAAACGTAAACTCACCGTGTAAAACAGTGACTGCCCACACCTCTGGTGTGGGCCCTTATACTTATAATTGCAGCAAAATGAATGGGGGAATATGGCCAACTGTCATACGGAGGTGGATGACGAGCGCGAAGCGCTCGTCATCCACCTCCGAGCCCCACGGGTGTGTGGGGGAAGTCGAAAGCTTTAAAAAAATGCATAATATGTTGTAGTCGCGAAAGCGACTATATTGTTTTTGCAAGAAATATTATTATTCTTCTTTATTCTTCTTTCTTTCTTCTGCTCTTTGAGCAGGAATTTGACCCCCTGAACATAGTCAAAAACTCACCAAACTTTGCCCAAAATTCAGGTCCGGTGAAAAATTAATTAAAATGTGTGTTTCGTTTTGGGGAAATAAAAAATGGCGCGACAGCGCCACCTACAAAAGTGAAAATACATTGCGCCTATGGGGAGGGGGCCAACATAAACTTTGTCATAGAGCGACGGGATTCGGTACAGACATTCGTCATGTGACGACAACCAAAAAACATTATTGTGGCCACGCCCCCTGACAAACCGGAAGTCCGCCATTTTGACAGGAAGTCTGGAAAATGGTGAGTCAGCGTTTTCGCTGACGTCGCATTTTAACGAACTCCTCCTAGGGCGTTTCACCAAATGAGCCCAAAATCGCTCCAGCTCATCCCGAGATGTGGGGCATCAAAAGTTATCCAAATTTTTTGGCTACGTTTTACGGTTTGTTTGCGGCGAAGCCGCAATCTTTACGAAGAATTTTGTGACTTACCGAAAACAACAAAATGCTCCCATTTGCACAAATGAACTTCGATTAAAAATCGGAAATATACATTTTATTGACCTTTCACCCCCGGACACAACAAATGTGAAAAAGTGAGATTTGGCGCGATAGCGCCCCCTCTAGGCCGAGAACAAAAAATGCATTATGGGAAAAAAATTAGTTTCTCGGAAATTGATAAAATTCGGCACAATAATAGCTGATGGCATCCCGATCCAAAAAGCCAATAAGACCCATACCGTATTTTGTACGGTGTTGCCATGGAGACGATCAAGGCTCCCCATGTTAATCCAATAGGACTGACACACAAATATCACATTATACACAATTACAGCGCGCTAGCGCCCTCTGTCAGGAGCTTGTGGACAGTAGTAATTGAAGTACGGCCCGTCAAGGCCGTCCGATGCTGCTTGTGAAATAAAAAAGATTTGGGGCGCGCTAGCGCCCTCTGCAGGTTGGAGCCATCATTCACATGGAGACGCTAAAAATCTCATTTTGACGTTTACTCACAAAGATTAATGGCTCATCAGGGCAATAAAATGTAGTGTGGCCACGTTGGCGCACTCGGTGGGTTATGGCGCGGCAATGGAGGCACTAAGGGAGCCTCCATTACATGGTTGCTAGGCGACCAACAGGTGGTCGGCCATTTTGGGAAAAATCGAGTAATCAGCGCCGAAGGCGCCATTTCTCGCCTTTGCCTCTTTTATAATCTCGACCTAGGGTGGCAGCGACATTATAACCACGTAGGGCGCGGCAGCGCCTCCCGGTTATTGCGGCGGCGTGCGGCAACCGGCGTCAACCGGCCACCGCGTCCCGCGAGGGCCTCTCGATGCCGCTTGCGGCTTTAATTCTTTCTTCTTCTTCTTCTTTCTTCTGCTCTTTGAGCAGGAATTTGACCCCCTGAACATAGTTGAAAACTCACCAAACTTTGCCCAAAATTCAGGTCTGGTGAAAAATTAATTAAAATGTGTGTTTCGTTTTGGGGAAATAAAAAATGGCGCGACAGCGCCACCTACAAAAGTGAAAATACATTGCGCCTATGGGGAGGGGGCCAACATAAACTTTGTCGTAGAGCGACGAGATTTGGTACAGACATTCGTCACGTGACGACAAACAAAAAACATTATTGTGGCCACGCCCCCTGACAAACCGGAAGTCCGCCATTTTGACAGGAAGTCGGGAAAATGCTGAGTCAGCGTTTTCGCTGACATCGCATTTTAACGAACTCCTCCTAGGGCGTTTCACCAAATGAGCCCAAAATCGCTCCAGATCATCCCGAGATGTGGGGCATCAAAAGTTATCCAAATTTTTTGGCTAAGTTTTACGGTTTGTTTGCGGCAAAGCCGCAAACTTTACGAAGAATTTTGCGACTTACCGAAAACAACAAAATGCTCCCATTTGCACAAACGAACTCCGATTAAAAATCGGAAATATACATTTTATTGACCTTTCACCCCCGGACACAACAAATGTGAAAAAGTGAGATTTGGCGCGATAGCGCCCCCTCTAGGCCGAGAACAAAAAATGCATTATGGGAAAAAAATTTGTTTCTCGGAAATGGATGAAATTCGGCACAAAAATAGCTGATGGCATCCCGATCCAAAAACCCAATGAGACCTATACCGTATTTTGTACGGTGTTGCCATGGAGACGACCGAGGCTCCCCATGTTAATCCAATGGGACTGACCCGCATATCACACATTATACACGATTACAGCTCGTTAGCGCCCTCTGTAAGGAGCTTGTGGACAGTAGTCATTGAAGTACGGCCCGTCAGGGCCGTCCGATGCTGCTTGTGAAATAAAAAAGATTTGGGGCGCGCTAGCGCCCTCTGCAGGTTGGAGCCATCATTCACATGGAGACGCGAAAAATCTCGTTTTGATGTTTACTTACAAAGATTAATGGCACATCAGGGCAATAAAATGTAGTGTGGCCACGTTGGCGCCCTCGGTAGGGTTATGGCGCGGCAATGGAGGCACTAAGGGAGGCCTCCATTACATGGTTGCTAGGCGACCAACAGGTGGTCGGCCATTTTGAGAAAAATCGAGTAATCAGCGCCGAAGGCGCCATTTCTCATCTTTTATAATCTCGACCTAGGGTGGCAGCGACATTATAACCACGTAGGGCGCGGCAGCACCTCCCGGTTATTGCGCCGGCGTGCGATAGCGTGCGGTAACTAGCCCACGAGACCCGCGAGGGCCTCTCGATGCCGCTTGCGGCTTTAATTAGGCCCGAGCGGCCTGCCGTAGCAAGGGCCTATTGTAATCGCAACGCAGTGCGCGCAGCGCACTGTACTGAGGTGCGCGGAGCGCACGAAAACAGCGCGAAGCGCTGTCCCCATGTCAAACGTAAACTCACCGTGTAATACAGTGACTGCCCACACCTCTGGTGTGGGCCCTTATACTTATAATTGCAGCAAAATGAATGGGGGAATATGGCCAACTGTCATACGGAGGTGGATGACGAGCGCGAAGCGCTCGTCATCCACCTCCGAGCCCCACGGGTGTGTGGGGGAAGTCGAAAGCTTTAAAAAAATGCATAATATGTTGTAGTCGCGAAAGCGACTATATTGTTTTTGCAAGAAATATTATTATTCTTCTTTATTCTTCTTTCTTTCTTCTGCTCTTTGAGCAGGAATTTGACCCCCTGAACATAGTCAAAAACTCACCAAACTTTGCCCAAAATTCAGATCCGGTGAAAAATTAATTAAAATGTGTGTTTCGTTTTGGGGAAATAAAAAATGGCGCGACAGCGCCACCTACAAAAGTGAAAATACATTGCGCCTATGGGGAGGGGGCCAACATAAACTTTGTCGCAGAGCGACGGGATTCGGTACAGACATTCGTCCTGTGAGGACAAACAAAATATATTATTGTGGCCACGCCCCCAGACAAACCGGAAGTCCGCCATTTTGACAGGAAGTCGGGAAAATGCTGAGTCAGCGTTTTCGCTGACGTCGCATTTTAACGAACTCCTCCTAGGGCGTTTCACCAAATGAGCCCAAAATCGCTCCACTTCATCTCGAGATGTGGGGCATCAAAAGTTATCCAAATTTTTTGGCTAAGTTTTACGGTTTGTTTGCGGCGAAGCCGCAATCTTTACGAAGATTTTTGCGACTTTCCGAAAACAACAAAATGCTCCCATTTGCACAAACGAACTCCGATTAAAAATCGGAAATATACATTTTATTGACCTTTCACCCCCGGACACAACAAATGTGAAAAAGTGAGATTTGGCGCGATAGCGCCCCCTCTAGGCTGAGAAGAAAATATGCATTATGGGAAAAAAATTAGTTTCTCGGAAATGGATAAAATTCGGCACAATAATAGCTGATGGCATCCCGATCCAAAAAGCCAATGAGACCCATACCGTATTTTGTACGGTGTTGCCATGGAGACGACCGAGGCTCGCCATGTTATTCCAATGGGACTGACCCGCATATCACACATTATACACAATTACAGCTCGTTAGCGCCCTCTGTCAGGAGCTTGTGGACAGTAGTGATTGAAGTACGGGCCGTCAAGGCCGTCCGATGCCGCTTGTGAAATTAAAAAGATTCGGGGCGCGCTAGCGCCCTCTGCAGGTTGGAGCCATCATTCACATGGAGACGCTAAAAATCTCGTTTTGATGTTTATTCACAAAGATTAATGGCTCATCAGGGCAATAAAATGTAGTGTGGCCACGTTGGCGCCCTCGGTAGGGTTATGGCGCGGCAATGGAGGCACTAAGGGAGGCATCCATTACATGGTTGCTAGGCGACCAACAGGTGGTCGGCCATTTTGGGAAAAATCGAGTAATCAGCGCCGAAGGCGCCATTTCTCGCCTTTGCTCTTTTATAATCTCGACCTATGGTGACAGCGACATTATAACCACGTAGGGCGCGGCAGCGCCTCTCGGTTATTGCGGCGGCGTGCGGGAACCGGCGTCAACCGGCCCACGAGACCCGCGAGGGCCTCTCGATGCCGCTTGCGGCTTTAATTTTTCTTCTTCTTCTTCTGCTCTTTGAGCAGGAATTTGACCCCCTGAACATAGTTGAAAACTCACCAAACTTTGCCCAAAATTCAGATCCGGTGAAAAATTAATTAAAATGTGTGTTTCGTTTTGGGGAAATAAAAAATGGCGCGACAGCGCCACCTACAAAAGTGAAAATACATTGCGCCTATGGGGAGGGGGCCAACATAAACTTTGTCGCAGAGCGACGAGATTCGGTACAGACATTCGTCCTGTGAGGACCAACAAAATATATTATTGTGGCCACGCCCCCAGACAAACCGGAAGTCCGCCATTTTGACAGGAAGTCGGGAAAATGCTGAGTCAGCGTTTTCGCTGACGTCGCATTTTAACGAACTCCTCCTAGGGCGTTTCACCAAATGAGCCCAAAATCGCTCCAGCTCATCTCGAGATGTGGGGCATCAAAAGTTATCCAAATTTTTTGGCTAAGTTTTACGGTTTGTTTGCGGCGAAGCCGCAATCTTTGCGAAGATTTTTGCGACTTTCTGAAAACAACAAAATGCTCCCATTTGCACAAACGAACTCCGATTAAAAATCGGAAATATACATTTTATTGACCTTTCACCCCCGGACACAACAAATGTGAAAAAGTGAGATTTGGCGCGATAGCGCCCCCTCTAGGCTGAGAAGAAAATATGCATTATGGGAAAAAAATTAGTTTCTCGGAAATTGATAAAATTCGGCACAATAATAGCTGATGGCATCCCGATCCAAAAAGCCAATGAGACCCATACCGTATTTTGTACGGTGTTGCCATGGAGACGACCGAGGCTCGCCATGTTATTCCAATGGGACTGACCCGCATATCACACATTATACACATTACAGCGCGTTAGCGCCCTCTGTACGGAGCTTGTGGACAGGAGTCATTGAAGTACGGCCCGTCAAGGACGTCCGATGCTGCTTGTGAAATAAAATAAGATTTGGGGCGCGCTAGCGCCCTCTGCAGGTTAGAGCCATCATTCACATGGAGACGCTAAAAATCTCGTTTTGATGTTTACTCACAAAGCTTAATGGCTCATCAGGGCAATAAAATGTAGTGTGGCCACGTTGGCGCCCTCGGCGGGTTATGTCGTGGCAATGGAGGCACTAAAGGAGGCCTCCATTACATGGTTGCTAGGCGACCAACAGGTGGTCGGCCATTTTGGGAAAAATCGAGTAATCAGCGCCGAAGGCGCCATTTCTTGCCTTTGGTCTTTTATCAACTCCACCGAGGGTGGCAACGACATTATAAGCAGGTAGGGCGCGGCAGCGCCTCACGGTTATTGCGGCGGCGTGCGATAGCGTGCGGTAATCAGCCCATGAGACCCGCGAGGGCCTCTCGATGCCGCTTGCGGCTTTAATTTTCTTTATTCTTTCTTTCTTTCTTTCTTTCTTTCTTCTTCTGCTCTTTGAGCAGGAATTTGACCCCCTGAACATAGTTGAAAACTCACCAAACTTTGCCCAAAATTCAGGTCCGGTGAAAAATTAATTAAAATGTGTGTTTCATTTTGGGGAAATAAAAAATGGCGCGACAGCGCCACCTACAAAACTGAAAATACATTGCGCCTATGGGGAGGGGGCCAACATAAACTTTGTCGTAGAGCGACGAGATTTGGTACAGACATTCGTCATGTGACGACAACCAAAAAACATTATTGTGGCCACACCCCCTGACAAACCGGAAGTCCGCCATTTTGACAGGAAGTCGGGAAAATGCTGAGTCAGCGTTTTCGCTGACGTCGCTTTTTAACGAACTCCTCCTAGGGCGTTTCACCAAATGAGCCCAAAATCGCTCCAGTTCATCTCGAGATGTGGGGCATCAAAAGTTATCCAAATTTTTTGGCTAAGTTTTACGGTTTGTTTGCGGCGAAGCCGCAATCTTTACGAAGAATTTTGCGACTTATCGAAAACAACAAAATGCTCCCATTCGCACAAACGAACTCCCATTAAAAATCGGAAATATACATTTTATTGACCTTTCACCCCCGGACACAATCAATGTGAAAAAGTAAGATTTGGCGCGATAGCGCCCCCTCTAGGCCGAGAAGAAAAAATCTATTATGGGAAAAAAATTTGTTTATCGGAAATAGATAAAATTCGGCACAAAAATAGCTGATGGCATCCCGGTCCAAAAAGCCAATGAGACCCATACCGTATTTTGTACGGTGTTGCCATGGTGACGCCTGGGGCCCACCATGTTAATCTAATGGGACTGACACACAAATCTCACATTATACACAATTACAGCGCGTTAGCGCCCTCTGTGAGGAGCTTGTGGACAGTAGTTATTGAAGTACGGCCCGTCAAGGCCGTCCGATGCTGCTTGTGAAATAAAAAAGATTTGGGGCGCGCTAGCGCCCTCTGCAGGTTGGAGCCATCATTCACATGGAGACGCTAAAAATCTCGTTTTGACGTTTACTCACAGAGATTAATGGCACATCAGGCCAATAAAATGTAGTGTGGCCACGTCGGCGCCCTCGGTAGGGTTCTGGCGCGGCAATGGAGGCACTAAGGGAGGCCTCCATGACATGGTTGCTAGGCGACCAACAGGTGGTCGGCCATTTTGGGAAAAATCGAGTAATCAGCGCCGAAGGCGCCATTTCTCGCCTTTGCTCTTTTATAATCTCGACCTAGGGTGGCAGCGACATTATAACCACGTAGGGCGCGTCAGCGCCTCCCGGTTATTGCGGCGGCGTGCGGCAACCGGCGTCAACCGGCCAACGAACCCCCGCGAGGGCCTCTCGATGCCGCTTGCGGCTTTAATTTGACTTGCTCCTCATTATTTGGGTGCAATTACACAATGTATCCACGGGATGTATCTGACGCTCTTTATAGCCCTCCGTTGGTGCTTTCTTGATTACTGTCAAGTTATGTTTTTGTCAATGCTGGTTTAACTTGAAAAACCCAGAAGGTACAGAGGACGCTTGGATCAACTCAGCTTCACAACTTTTATTGTAGCTGTAGCAGCAGCAGCAGCAGGTTGAAAACCTTAACATACAGAAACATATCTTTAAGAGTTGTTTTAACATGCAGTTTAGATTTTTACAAGTTATTTCAATGTAAATATTTTAACAAAGGTATATTTTAACAGATTTTAATTGTGACTTTATCAACTCAACAATTTGATATTTTACCATTTTAGATACTTATAAACTGGACAACCTATTTTATTTTTAAGTTAGTTTTAACAGTAAAATAGGACTAGAACTCACCGATGGCGTCTCTGTTCTCCTGTGCATGGACTGGGCGTGGCCACTGAGCAGACACACCTGTGTTAAGTTACCTGATCAATGCACCAGAAACATTAGGCTCAACTCCTGTCCTAGCGCCATCTAGTGTACAAACTAAAGACTTACAACCATAACAAAAGAAAAACTGAAAATAACATAGGAGGAAAATAGAGTTTTAACCAAACACCTCCCACGCCAATCTTCAATGTCTTTAGGATTTTTCAAATGTGCTTTCTTCTGTCTTGTCATCGGCTTGCTTCCTGCGTCAGAATCCATTCTCACCTCATCGAGTTTCATCTTGATTCTCGCACGTTGCATTTTACTGTCCTTTCTGTGTGAATCAGTTTTACAGTTGTGTAGATTCTCAATCTTCAACTTTTTCTGCCCTTCAGTTTTAAACTTTGAGTCTTCTTGTAGCACAATGTTCTTTTGAACTTTCTGCTGCTCAACACATTTAGCTTTCTTACCACTAGTTCTAGTTGACTTCTGTTCCTTCATCTTTGTGTTTTGTGGGCTATTTCTGCTCCCACCTTGGCATGGACACTTTCTGCTTTCCATTTGTTCTTCGTGCACTCTACTTTCTGGTAAAATAACAGTCGTTTGCATAGAACGAGCAAAATGAGTTTTAGAATGATGAGCTGCCATTTCAACATGCTCAATCAGATCCGGGTGAGCTCCTGCAACTGTCTTTCCGAGGGGGCCTACCCATAGGACAAGATCCTCAACAACTCTCACTCTTTGAGGAATCATCCTGCCCTCACGGTGACTGATCAGTAGCTCAACCTCTCTAGGTCTTTTTAGCTCCTCCAGCTGGACTTCAGGGAAGAAATCATGCAGTTTTCCTGGTTGTATGTGTTTGTGGACCTTGGCTATCTCATCCAAACCATAACACACCATCTCGTGCATCTTTCCCTTGCCTGAAGATGTTTTTATTCTCACTCTCAGAATGTATCTCCTAGTGGGAACTGTCATGGTCATTCCACCAACTCCATACATCACCAATGTCACCTTCTCACTTCTTAGCTTAAGACGTCTAGCAGCCTTATGGGTAATGTAGTTTGTGTCAGAAGCAAGATCTATTAGTGTTCCCACCTTCTGACCTGCATTAGCCGTTCCCTCCATTAGCATGAGTAAGACAGGTAATTCAGTGAGCCCATGTTGTTTTAACAGGTGAGATGGTGATGTGTTACCTGCTTGGATGTTGCTATTAGTGAATGCCTTTTTGCATTTCGTGGCCATCTCTGGAGAGAGTAGTGATGGGAACTCCTCCTGTTCAGTGGTCAGGCTGTAGGAACAACTGGTAGGTTTATTGGGACACAAAAAGTAATGATGTGCAGCAGAGGTTTGCCTTTTGCACTCCTTGTTCCTGCACAAGTGTGTGTCTTTGCACTCTTCAGCAGGATGCCAGCAAAGACACAGTTTACATGCTCCCAGTTGTTTTAGAGTAGCCTTTTTGTCTGGTACGTTTAAAGTCTTAAATTTACTGCAGAAATAGAGTTTTTTATAATGCCCTCTTTCGCCACACACATCACATACACTGTTGGGCCTTTTGTGTGTGTTTTTGGTGAAGGCAAACTTCTTCTCTGGTCGTGTAGAGTAACTGTGTGGTCGATCAGTTACCTGTAGTTGCTCTAGCCTCTCTAGGATGCTTTCCTGTTTCTTCAGGAACTCAAGGAGCACGTCAAGATGGTTGTCAGCGGTTACATTGTTGGTGGGCTGCAGCCTGAATATGAGCCAGTCTCTTTTCATATAATTTGGGAGTTTACTTTCTATAGTTCTTATAGCAAGGGGGTTGTTTAGTGCGCCAGTGTTTTCTAGTTCTGTCAAATCTACAAGGGCCTTTTCAACTGTCTGGATGAGATCAATCACTTTGCGGGGTTGATTATCTCTGACAGGTGGTATTTGTTCCAGATCTTCCAAGATTTCGATAGAGATCGCTGACTTATTACCAAACCTATTCTCAAGGATACGGAATATCTCTACAGCAGAGGAGTAAGTTGATAGCCTAAGATCTTTCACTATCTTTACCTCAATGCCGTCTAGAAGTTGTATTTTCTTTACCTCAGCTGATCCACTTGGCTCTCCTTGCCTTTGCAAGCTCTCCCAGTCCTTCCTCCACCTGTAGTATTCCCTCTTCTCACCATGGAACATCGGAAGTGGAGTGGCTTTTATTTTCACGATTGGATGTACAGGTCTAGGGGTTGCTGGTGCCTCGATCCTCCCACTAGTAGCTTTTGCAGCGTCTTCTGCAGCTCGCCTTCCAGTAACAAAGTCTGCTCTTCTCAGTTCAAGTTTGTTTTTTACAGTCTTATACATTTTAATCTTTCATAGAGAACACTCCTTTCTTCACCAGGAATCCATCGCTCCCAATTCTTCATGGTCTCTATAGCTTCTTTGAGCCTTTTGTCTACAAGTGACATGTGAACATCATAGCCCTCAACATTAACACTATGCACTGGCAAGTCATTTGCTATCTGCTCAATGTCCTCTGCTTCTTTGATTACAGAGTCAACTTCCTGCTCTCCATAATCTAAACAGAGGGTTTCTTGCACAGCTGCTTTTACAAGTTTATATTTATCTTCAGCCTCCATGGCTGTATTCTCAATCTCTTCCTTTTGATTAAGAAGTTCTTTGTCCTCTTTCACATCACACAGCAATCCAGCTAAATAATGATCATTCCTTTCATACAGTTCTCGGAGACGTTCGGATAGCTTGTCAAACTCATCCATTAATTGTCTTTTAACCATGGAATGTGCTTCTTTAACAATCATGTTGGACTGCCAAGTGAAGAGGCTCTTTGCAACAGTGCGCTCCTTTTTGAGCTGAGCAATAGACTTTTCTTCAGCCATTGCTCTTTGCGTCCACAGCACCAGGATACTTGAAGCCTTGTTTCTTCTTGTGCTTGCGCGGTTTTCAACTGTCAAGTTATGTTTTTGTCAATGCTGGTTTAACTTGAAAAACCCAGAAGATACAGAGGACGCTTGGATCAACTCAGCTTCACAACTTTTATTGTAGCTGTAGCAGCAGCAGCAGCAGGTTGAAAACCTTAACATACAGAAACATATCTTTAAGAGTTGTTTTAACATGCAGTTTAGATTTTTACAAGTTATTTCAATGTAAATATTTTAACAAAGGTATATTTTAACAGATTTTAATTGTGACTTTATCAACTCAACAATTTGATATTTTACCATTTTAGATACTTATAAACTGGACAACCTATTTTATTTTTGGCATCTCTGTTCTCCTGTGCATGGACTGGGCGTGGCCACTGAGCAGACACACCTGTGTTAAGTTACCTGATCAATGCACCAGAAACATTAGGCTCAACTCCTGTCCTAGCGCCATCTAGTGTACAAACTAAAGACTTACAACCATAA
Organism: Proterorhinus semilunaris; assembly: GCA_021464625.1. Classification (NCBI taxonomy): domain Eukaryota; kingdom Metazoa; phylum Chordata; class Actinopteri; order Gobiiformes; family Gobiidae; genus Proterorhinus; species Proterorhinus semilunaris. The sequence goes on along the minus strand of CM038349.1, from coordinate 41,578,054 downwards.
CAAAAGAAAAACTGAAAATAACATAGGAGGAGGAAAATAGAGTTTTAACCAAACAATTACTAGTTCCCTGATAATGTCGTATATAATGATCAGTGGGCCTCTCGGATATAATATTACTCCTTCCCCTCACATCATATTTGCCATTGTAAGTGAACATAGTTTAATTTGAACACCCTCCAGGACTCACAGTCCTCAGGCCTCTATTTTTATAAATTTTAGACGAATGTATGTAAAGAAGTGCATGAGGAAAGTTGTCCGGTGACTCGCCCTCCTGCCCCTCGACTCAGTTTGGAAATAGCTTCTGGTTTCCATTGAAAGGATTTACAATGTTTTGGCCTTTTTGGGACTTCCATTTTCTCTCCACACCTCCCTAACTCTGTGGCCAGTTTGACCATTGCATTGCCTAAATCTACAGTGTGGTCATTTGGTTGGTTTTGTGAAGTTTAAGTGTGCGAGAGGAACCTCCTTAACGGAACATGCATTTTAAGATTGTTTAGAAATTGTACAAATGTTGCAGCAAGTTGTAAATTACAGGATTAAAATGGTGAGTGCTCTGAGGCGTTAGCTTGAATTCAACAGAAACAACATGCAGCTCTTGTCCTCAGTTTTGTAGCTTATACTGCTTTAGTTCAAGGGTTTAATATTGCATTACTGTATGTCTCGTGAGGCTGGAACACCTCAGCACCCATTCAAATCTTTGGGCACCCAGGCGAATTAGCCCTAATTCCAAAATGATTCAATAAGTATAGCCTAACCTGTAAAACCGCCCCTCCGTAACACGAGCACGGGGCGGTTCATAACTTTAATGTGCGGTGGCGGGTCAATGCTCTGCTCGATTAGTTCCATAGGTAGAGCGCTGGGCTCATAACCACACGTCTGTGAGATCAATGCTGACCCCCACCCACTGGGAAGAACATAAATCAGCGTCTATGGTATGACTGATCTCATAGAGGTTTGGGTCTTTACCCAAAAGTCCCGGGCCGATTTTTTTCTGCCAGTCCATCCCCGTTCTGAAGGCATGCGCTGACCGGTTTGCTGCAGTATTTACAGACATCTATATTATGTCACTGCAACATGCCATTGTTCCCAGCTCTGAAAACTGCCACCACTATCCCTTTATCAAAAGGCTCAGCTGTCACCTGCATACCGGCACGTTACACACACTGGTGATTATGAAATACTTTGAGAGGCTGTTACTGGCCCATATCAAGACCTGTATCTCCCCAGACCTTGGCAAGCCTCAATACGCATACAGGAACAACAGATGCACATGATACCAATAGTACAATAGTTCTGCATTTAACTCCATTAACCCAAGAAAACTGGTCAACAAACTACTTACTCTTGGTCCACCACTCCTCGGTCACTGGATCAAATACTTTTCGTCCAGCACACTTCAGTATATCAGATTTGGACAGCACTCATCCTCTACAATAACTTTGAGTACTGGACTACCCCAAGGCTGCGTCCTAAGCCCAGCTCTCTACTCACTCTACACATATGACTGTACAGCCCACCACAACTCCAACACTCTAATTTAGTTTGGACTTGACGCGACCATTGTGGGACTGATCACAAACAATGAGGAAACTGCCTATAGGGAAGAAGTCAACACACTGACCACCTGGTGTTCGAATAAATAACCTCCACCTGAAGTCAAAGAAAACACACTAAATCATTATTGATTTTAAGAGAAACAGGAAAACACCTCACTGTGGTCTGTGGATTGATGGAGTGGAGGTGGAGAGGGTCGCAGACTTCAACTTTTTGGGTGTGCAGATAAGTGAAGACCTGACAAGGAGCCTACACACCTTCTGCATCATTAGGCTCAACCTCTCACACGTGCAACCAACATTCTGCAGGATCCCACTCACCCAGGAAACTGCCTCTTCATCACTCTCCCCTCAGGCAGACTCCAAACTCCCATGGCAGGCACAAATATGCTGCGGAACCGCTTTTACCCACGAGCAGTGGATGCTTTACTGTACATGCAGACTGGACCTTGTGCAATAACTGTTGTGTTTTTGATTCTTATTTAACCTTAGATGTACTTTTAACATTAATTCATTTATGATCATTGCTTATGTTATTGGGGTGAATGGGGTAAAGATTGAGTATACTTTAGAGAGCTCCATCTGTGTTTTGATGTTTTTTGTACAATGACAATAAAGAGCCGGTTGGTCATGAACGCCACATCACTATCCCACCCGATCCAAAACCCAACAAAATAGACAGCCCTCACCCACACTGCTGTTATTGTTAGCACTGACTGCTAAAGTACCATGGAGCAGCCTCAACGATAGACCTCCCTGTGTCAATCTGTGTTGATTTGTAAAGAGAGGAGAAAGTGAGTTGGAGTGGTGTGTGGGTGGGTGGCCTGCAGCAGCACACCGTGAGCCACTCTGGGTGCAGTCAGCCAGAGACACTGCTGGAGAAGTGCACAGAGCCACACAGTGATAATGCCCTGACTGAAATGGAATTAAATGAACGGACTGTGCGAAAAAAAAAAAACAGGCTGCAGCTCCTCTCGCATTCTCTGAACTCTCCTCAGACGACCTCAGAACCCCATGAGAGCTGAGAAGACCCACAGAAACTAGACAGAAGTGAGCATATACAGAGGGAACCATTAGACCTCCTTGGTTTCTTCCGAGTGCTACAGTTTCCCCGGCCTCCAAGGTCATGCGGGTCAGGTGGACACACAATGGCAGCGCGGCTCAGTCGCAGCAGCTCAGGACTAACACCTGAACACTATTTCGTTGTACTCTTGTACAATGACAATAAAGCACTTACTTACTTAACCAGATGTTTACATACACTATATAAAGAGACACATATGCATTTTTTCCCTCAGTGTCTGACATGAAACCAGAATTTACTTTTCCTTATTTTAGGTCAGGTAGAATTTAGCACAGCTAAGGCACGCATGCCTTCTATCCCTTCTATTGTTCTAGCGAATGAACATTCTCTGGAGAATAAAACAGATTAACTGCTAAGCTCTTCCCAGAAAATAGTGAAATGTTTAATCAATCTATCTCCAATGGAACATTCCCAGACTTTGGAAACAATCAAAAGTTATTCCCTTACCTAAAGATGGAAAATTAGCACTTACTGGTGCAAATTGCAGAGCAATCAGTTTACTTCCTGTGCTCAGTAAAGTATTAGAAAGAATAGTTTTTAACCAAATTATTAAATATTTCAACAAAAATGAGCTCCTGTGGTTAATGGATTTGGATAAAAATAAATCTGTGGGAGCTGTATTATTGGACTTCACAGCAGCCATTGATGTCATTGACCATGGTATTTTAATTGATAAACTCAAATCTTATGTTTTTTCTCAAACAGCCCTTAAATGGATAATCTCTTACCTCTCCAATCGTGTGCAACAAGTGTTTTTTAATGGCCTGTGGACATGCAGCACCTGCATGCAATAGGAGTGTGGTTGGAAATTAGAATATTGTGTATTGTCACATTAGAAATATTTTCCACTAATTTATTTTGGACCAGGATGTAGTCTATTCTAGAATATGAGTTATGTGTTTTGGAGTAAAAATAATATTGTCTATCATCAGGATTCTTTAGTCGCCAGACATCCACTAACCCATGAGTATCTAACAATTCAGAAAATGCTCTAGAAGTTGCTTTATCTGCAGGTAATGGATGACTGGAACGATCTAAAGAGGCATTACACACACAATTGAAATCTCCACCAATAATATGCAAGGTGTCTGTATACTTTGCTAATACGATGTTAATAGAAGTTAGAAAGTTTGCTTGTGCAGCGTTGGGAGCATACAGGTTAACTAATGTTATTTTCTGGTTAAGCATCTCACCCGATACTACCAGCCATCTTCCCTCTTTGTCTCCTTTTACATCAAGTGCTTTAATTTTTTTTTTTTTTAGATCAGTATACAGACACCTTTAGATGCACTAGTGCCCGGGGAGTCAAATCGCTGACCCACCCAGCGTTGTTTTAGCTTGATTGATTCTCCTTTGGTTAGATGTGTTTCTTGTAGCATCGCTATGTCACACTCAAGTGACTTTAGGTGTGCAAGGATTTTTGAACGTTTTGCCGCATTTTGGGCTCCATTTACATTCCATGTCACAACTTTAATTCCATTCGTCATCAGTTATATACAGTATATATTTAAATTCTTCGTTGTGAGATTGAAAAGATCACTTCATAAAGTAAAAACTTAGGCGACTTTTTCAATAGTAATAACGTAAGCAGGCGTAAGGTCTTTCATTTCATGTCACTTATCTCGCAGTCGGTATAGATCGTCTCCGCTGTCAGTGCGTAGCTGCACCCGGGGCAGCTGCTCGCACCCTCTGCAGGTGTTTTGGGAGCTTCTTCTGGAGTGTTAAATATGCATTTTACACTCGCGATGGTGGCGACCAGACGAGAAGGGTAAAGTACACTGACTCTTATCCCTTGCTTCTTCAGCTCCTCAATGATCTCGTTGTATTCGGACCGTTGTTTGCGGACCTCCGCTGTCAAATCCGGGCGAATATAGATGCGCTGTCCGTCCCGGGACAGTGTTCCTTTCTTCTTCGCTGCCATCAGTAACTGTTGTCTGTCTCTCCATCTCAAAAAGTGCACTACAATAGTGCGTGGGGGGTCCTCTGGGTTCGGGGGCGGCCGCAGAGTTCTGTGAGCCCGGTCCACCTCAGGGGGCATAACGCTCTCGTCTAGGTCCAAAATGTAGCGAAACATACGATCTAGAAAGTTCATCAGATCGTCCCCTTCCGTCCCTTCCTTCAAGCCCGTTATTCTGATATTGTTCATTCTACTACGTGCCTCCAATCTGTCAACGTTGGAGCCAAGGGGGGATACTTGTTTGTGAAGCGATTGTACCGTGCTCTTCTCTTCCTCGAGGCCGTCTTCCAGGTCGCCTATGCCCTTCTCTGCGGCTTTAACCCGATCATTCACTTCTTTGAATTCTTTAGATATGGATTGAACGGTCGAGTTAATTACTTCCAACTTCGTATTCAGTTCAAGTTGATTGTTGTTGAAAGTAGCGATAAGACACTGCCCAGGTAGGTGTAGCTTCATCAGCCTCGCTCTGGTCCGTAGTATTCATAGCAAGTTTTTGGCCTTTCTTTCCCTTTTTTGAACTCCGGGTTTGGGCCATCCAGCATTTACCAACGAACTAGCCAGGTTTTTTTGGTTTGTGACTTCAGGTTCTTGTGGACGAGTTAGTCCACGACTCACACTAAGACGCCATGTTCACCTGCCCGTAACCACGTGACCACTCAAAAAATTATAAATCTTTTTTTAAATTCTAATTGACCTAAAAAAAAAGTAAAAGTTAATTCTGGTTTCATGTCAGACAGTGAGAAAAAAAATGCATCCCACTGGACTGCAGTAGGAACCCCCCCCCCCCCCCAACTGTTAGCGACTCAGTCCCAGCACCACAGACAGCGCTGGCTTGAAACCCAGGGAGTTACACAACAGTTTCACAGAAGATCTCAATGGGATTTCCTGGTTAAATAAAGGTTAAATAAACAAAATAAAAAAATGAACTATGGGGAAATTCATGGAACGGGTCAATGGATGGATGTGGACTGATGGTGTTATGGTACACTAAACCTTAAGACTGTGCATAACCTGAACATAACTCATTAGAAATTCGTGTATAACTCTGGCCATATTTGGTGCACATAGGGGTGACATTGTTAACGATAGGCCTGCTGTTATAATGACTATTTAAACTTATCGCTCCGTGAGTAAAATGGAGGACAATAACATTTATAGACTGGATAAATGCGTAACATGCTCCATGTGTTTAAATATAGAACAATAAGCTCCATCTGCCAGTCTGGAGTCTCGATGTGCATACAACCAGATCCACAAAAAGAAGCTTAAAAGCTTGATGCCAAGTCTTTCTTCCACACGAGCAGAACTACCCTCTCTAGCTTCGCCACTCAATCCGCAACAAAAGCAACTTTTGCTTTTGTGCCAGTTGCCGACACAGAGATAAAGTGTGAAAGAGAACAAAGTCATCACACATCGAATATAGTACTACTGTTAAATAGCAGCAAACCCAGGCACTCTAAACAAATATGCACAGCACGAGGAAGTACTTGAAAGGCCTTTACGCTCAAGCCAACATGTTTCGAGCTCCCAGTCTTCATCAGGCTTAATAATTCTAATGTTCTTACACATGTAAGGAGACTGGAAGAGATTATTAATGGCCTACTCATCTTTGTACTGGAATCTCAGCGCAATTGATAAGTTTTTTTCACAAAGTGAGGCCACGGAGGAGGTCGTCTTCCCTGACCGGATTGTCCCAGCTCGGTTTGCGATGGATGTCGTTTGCCTCGCGGTCCTGTCGGTCGGAGACATCAAAGATATTTACTTATTCTCTTGATAACAGGGTACCTGCTTATTGGATGGACTGCTCTGGATTATCGGACATTTGGAATGACCACACTGCTGTCGGTTAAAATGAACGAGCACTTTGGAGCAGGGAGTGACCGAGTGATGGAATTAAACCGGAAAGTAACGCACAACAATGATGGACTGTTATGTAGGACCTGGCAGCTCGCTGTGGAGACGGACAATAGATGGACTTTATTTCTGGGAGGAAAAGGGATGAACTGTGAAGGGAACTACCTGCTCTGGAGAACTGAACTAAAGCTGAGACCAAGTAAAAGCTAATTCATCATAAATGTATGAACTGTTACTGGAATAGTTCTCGTCCTCTTATCTCTCCTACGCCGTCAACACTTCCCTTCAAGGCCAAGCCACGGAGCTAAACCTGAGGACTGAGCTCTCTGGGTCATATTTTGCAAAACACTGACTGTCAGACTGTAAATAACATCACACACATACCCCTTCCCTAACCACGCCCCCATCGTTCTGCGTCTGCCTCAACACGTTCTCTCAGCCCCGCCCCCCGGTCAATGGCCGGTCGTCCTTCCCCTCCCCAAGAAAAAATTCTGCACGTGACCTCGTGTGCTGTGTATTCCCCATGTCTTGATGTTTCTATATTTGTGCTTTGCCTTAACTTAACCTGATTTTGCCTGATCTTCTTTTGTAAGGCGCATTGAGTTGGCTTGTGTACGAAATGAGCGGTATAAATACACTTGCTTTGTATGGATCAAGTTTTTGTTTCCTGTGTATTTATTGTATTGTATTTATTTTGATCTCCATTAGCTGTAACAAGTACAGCTATTCTTCCTGGAGTCAATCCAGCATGCTGCTCACAGAACAGTTTTCACCACCAAGTGATAATGTTAATTTTGAAGGTTAGTTATGGAAGGTTAGTTATAATTATATTTCTTGTTAGATTCATCAAAGAGGCAGTAAATCTCTCTTTTACCTTGAGCCAGGACAGTGTATTATGCATCCAGTTCACATTAGTTCTGAGTGAGACCGAAGTGCACAGTGAGCTGCTCTGTTTTGGACGGTTTGTAGAGCGTTTATATTTGTTACAGCAGCACAAGACCAAATCTCCGAGCAGTAACTGCGACAATACAAGTGTTTTTATAGCATCTGCAGTCATACTAGAAGATAACATATGACAACATCTTTAACCATTGAGAGGCACTTTCCCATTCGACTGGCCACCTTACTAATATGCTTAGACCAGGATAGTTCATTGTCAATTTCGATACCAAGAAGTCTGGTCTGTCGCACCTGCTCAACAGTTACATCTTTGACAACAAGACTCAATTTGGGTTCATCCCGCAGCATATGTTTTGTTCCAAAAACAATACTTTTTGTTTTGCCAATATTTAGAACTAGCTTGTTAATTTACGCATTGTCAGGTTTCGGCCTAGAGCAATGAAAATTGTGTAAAAGTGTGCCACCCTTTACCCGTGTGCCCTAATTGTGTGGGGATATACACGTCTGAGTTCCCCTGGACCTTATATCAACTGTGGCCTTGTTAAGACTATTCAACAGTCACTCTAAAGGAGTGGGCAAGTCCATATACTAAATGATAATGTGTAAGTGAAGGCCCCTTGTGGCCACTCGACTGCCACACATGGTTAAATATAGATAAACACGCTTTGTTGTCTTGAGACTCGGCTGTGATTGGCTAAAACAAGGTGTGATCGCAAACAAATTTCCCGCTGAAAGTCCATCTTCTGAAATAATTTCAACGGGTACATTCCAGGTAGATACTCCAGATCAAACTTTAAAACTTAACCTGGAGAAGAGTCGCCATGAGGCAGGGTCAAATGAAGAGGCTGAATTTCCCGACAGTAAAGCTCACGAACCTTATGAATGTACCAGAGGAGTGTTCCTCAGCTTCACCTTACAGCGTATTACCCTTAGGATTTACGACAGCGTAAGTCAGGGGTGTTGCCTCAGGGCCTGGACAACGTGCTGTCAGCAATAGAAAAATGAATTCACAAGTTATTTTGCAGAAAAACCTGAGACATTCACAACAGCGTGGAATAAGTAAGTGAACCCCTGTATTAAATATCTGCTGATTCTTCTTTTGCAGCAATAACTGCTTTCCTGTAGTTGCAGATTAGACGCTCAAACAGGATGAATCTTGGACCATTCCTCTTTACAAAACTGCTGCAGTTCAGTGAGATCCAGGGGGTGTACTCACTTATTCCTCCCTCTCCTGTTAATGTTTACATGTTATGGCCAGTGGTGTAGTCTTCAATTTTCTAGTGGGTACGCTGTATTTTTTTAGCAGGCAGGGATGGCCAATTTTATGCGCTGAAAAAATGTGCCCGTCACATACTATTGATAATATTAAATGTGCCACAGACAATTAAATAGATTATAAACCAAACTGTCGATGTAAATGATATTGAAATAACAAGCAATAGACCTGTAGGATTGTTCTTGTAATTCACAGGCTGTAGCTAGGCTATGTATAATGAAGCCAAAATTAAAACTTAATTGAATAAAGCCCAGTCTGCTTTCACCCACCACTCAACCACCAGACTCTCGCGCGGGGCACATCCACTTTCCAGTCTCTGTCCAGGGACAGCTCCAGTGTCTGAGGCACCTGTCACTGCCTTTGCCCAAAGCCGCTCTCACCAGCCGCCGCAGAGGAAGGGAGTAATGCAGAAATGGGGATGAACAGGGAAAGTGATGGGGAGACGCTGACCGTGAGACGTACGCGACTCCTCCAGCACCGCGCCGGCTGTGTGTCTACTTACCCCCCTGGGTGGTTATACGGTCATTCTGGAGGCTTTCTACTGGTTATACGGCGTATACCTGCGTATCACGTAGACTACACCACTGGTTATGGCCAATAAAAGTATGATCAAATGTAAATGTGTGGGTGGCATTAGTTTAAGCAGACACTGTTTAATCATTCCTGTGATTTTGATGAAGATCAGACCAAACTGACCAAATTAGACAGAAATGTGTGAAATTCCAAACGGTGTACTTACTTTTTCTTGCTACTGTATATGGGGCGTTGGGGGAGGTCCCGGTGGGAGGTGCTTTGGGGTTTTGGAGGGTTTGTGAGTTGGGGGTGGTTGTTCATGGTAGGGGGAGTTTTTATTTACAAACTTGTTGGCAAATATGGCTGTAATCAAGCAGCTCTCTATAAAACACAGATTATAAAAAAATACACACACATCCCCAAAACACCCCCTAAACACACGTACACCCCAGGCCCCCAGGCCGATACATCCTCCACACCCCACATACCACCCCCTATCACACCTACAGTCCAGTATATCCCTCCATGACCCTCATAACTCCACACAAACATCAGTCTTATCACTCGATGGCAGAGCGATGAAAAAGTGAGTTTAAAATGGAAGTGAGTGGGGCATAAAAAGCTACTAACGTAACATCGGGAGAAAACATGAAAACTCAATGTTGCACGACGGAGCGGTATGGCATTTCCATTCATAAAATAATAAAAAAGCCAAAAAAATAAATACATTTGACAACGCCACTATAGAGAAGGCTCCGGACCTCTAAGGTTCATTTTTCATTTACAGGCAGACAAGTCCGTACTTTTTATATACATTTCGTTCCAATAAATTATTCTGTGTTTTTCTTTTGTTGTTAAAAGTTCATCTGGTTCACAATTTTACAAATATTTCATTACCATAATTTCTTGCTGGCAGATTTAAATTTTAATTTCATTAATTTCATTTTGACAACTTGTTTGTTGAAACCAAAGAGGCCAAGAGTGAACCACATTAAAAGAATCACGTTAAAAGACAAGGCAACAACATTCAGACAGCGCCATCATCACACCGGCGCGGGTCAGACCACCTGTGAAATATACAGACTGTTAACACCTACTTACTGGCACTATTATACCAAACCTCCGCCCCAAACATACCAGCAGACGCAGGGCACCACACACGGGTGTGGGGCCATGACAGCGAGACTCACACCATCCCTGCACATGGAGCATCTGGGGGCTACATCGTGGAACCGCTACCACAACGCGGAGCTAAATTACAAAACCTCCAGTTAGGGCCTGTAAAAAATGTATGCAATACAATCTAAACCAATCGCTACCTGTCCTTCGGAGGAGCGAGGAACACACTGACACACCGGCTGGACCAGGACGGAGTGAATGCATTGCGCTTATATACCCGCGGCAGCTGGCAGGAGATGACACAGGCATCGACTTACATAAAAACTCTTAAAACCAAAGTTGTTACTGATCTTTGGAATCCCCAATGGTGTTATAAAAAGTAAAACCTCAGTTTTGCATCTGTACCAGATCTTTACCGAATGCAGTTTTTTTTTAAACTACCACAGGACTGTCTCAGCTTCCATCTGGACCCGTATAACTGATCTGTTAACTGTTAGCCGGCTGAAAATATGGTTTGACCCCCAAAAAATTTCTACAAAAGGTTTTTCAATGGTTTCCTGTAGTATCAGGTGTGCTTATTGACATACTAAAGGTCTACCAAAATCTGACCACTGGAAAGGTCTAATTTTCAAGATGGCGTCCAAGAGGGTCGCCAAATCCTTAAAATCTTTTGAGGAAAATGTAATTTAGTCAAGATTTTGTCAAATACTTCTCTTCAATTTTCGTCTAGTTTTAGTTGATGATTTATGTTTGGACAAAGCTCAGAGCTGTTCCTTTGGCAGTGAATTTGAGGCTCTTTCAAACTGTCATCGGAGGTTTGGGTGATTTTAGTCTCATTTTTATTGTCTGATTTGAGCCAACAAAAATATCTGGACATTTTAGCCATAGTTTTAGTCTCATAAACAACTTTTTAATCAGCAAAACACTGGCCCCAATAACATTGCATTGCAGAAGGCTCCATTCTCCTTCTAATGCAAGTGAAAAAGTGAAAACCTGAGTAAACCTGTAAGTATGTCATGTGATTCTTCTCAATTTTGTTTTTAATGAAGGCACGTTAGAATATGAGCTCAAATGAGCCACTTTAGGAGAATGGAACTCGTCGTCTGTTGGATCAATGATCGTAGCGGCCTCTTTGTTCCAACATGTTGATGTGTTTCTGTGTTCTATAGGGGGCGGTTTACGGTGAGACAGAATGTATCGGCGCGGTGTCGCAGAGGAACAGGCAGTGCATGACTCGAGACATGCTCACACGTGCTCATATAGCCCGTAGTAAAGACTGTGCACACAAAACACAGTGAGATTGTATTCCGAGAGGACCAGAGGATAGGCAGCATGGAGGCCCTGTGCAGGCTGAGCGGACTGGATCCTTTCTGGGTAAGCTGTCATCTATAGTCTTTTTAGTTGTTAGGACATTGTACCAGACGCATAGCTTTCATTTCCCACCTGGAGCTTACTAGAAATATTGCTGTCTAAACGCCGAAGAGCACCTTCACGACAGAACAATGATTTGAGATATGTCTTGCAGGCTGTGGCTGTCATCCTTGTGAGCTGCAGCCTGGTGGAACTCCCGTTGGAATCTCTTCATCAAGTCTGCAGACGACACAACAGTGGTGGGTCTCATCAACAACAGAGACGAGTCAAACTACAGGAGTGAGGTGAGCAGTCTGCCCATGGTGTGCACACAGAACAACCTCTCTCTAAATGTGGAGAAGACAAAAGAGATTGTTGTGGACTTTCGAAGAGCGCGGGTCCAGCATGTTCCTCTAACAATCAACGGTGCTGTGGTGGAGAGGGTGACCAGCACTAAGTTCCTGGGTGTGCACATCACAGAGAACCTTTCCTGGACCATGCACACTACATCTCTGGTCAAGAAAAGTAATCAGCGTCTCTACTTTCTCCGCAAGTTAAGAAGAGCTAGAGTCCCAGCCTCTGTTATGTGCAACTTCTACAGAGGGACTATAGAGAGCATCCTGACCAGCTCCATCACTGTGTGGTCCATGACCTGTGGAGTCCCCCAGGGGTCAATCTTGGGACCCCTCTTATTCAACTTGTACATGCTTCCATTGGGTCAGCTAATCAACAGCAACAATGTGTCGTACCATAACTACGCAGATGACACTCAGATCTATGTGTCACTGGCGGCAGGTGAACATGGGCCTGTAGATACTCTCTGTCACTGATACAGGTGAACATGGGCCTGTAGATACTCTCTGTCTCTGATACAGGTGAACATGGGCCTGTAGATACTCTCTGTCTCTGATACAGGTGAACATGGGCCTGTAGATACTCTCTGTCACTGATACAGGTGAACATGGGCCTGTAGATACTCTCTGTCACTGATACAGGTAAACATGGGCCTGTAGATACTCTCTGTCTCTGATACAGGTGAACATGGGCCTGTAGATACTCTCTGTCACTGATACAGGTGAACATGGGCCTGTAGATACTCTCTGTCACTGATACAGGTGAACATGGGCCTGTAGATACTCTCTGTCACTGCATCGAACAGATCAGTTTGTGCAAAACAACTTTCTCCAACTAAACTCAGACATAACTGAGATCATTGTTTTTGTCCCACAGACACAAAGACAAAGTGTTATCAGTCACCTTGAGTCTCTCTCTCTAAAACCAAAAAATCAGGTTAGAAATCTAGGAGTAATCATGGACTCAGACCTGAACTTAAACAGCCACATTAAAACAATAACATCATCAGCTTTTTACCATCTGAAAAACATTAAGATCAGAGGAATAGTGTCAAAACCAGACTTGGAGACACTCATCCATGCATTTGTCTCCAGCAGGTTAGACTACTGTAACGGCTGCTCACTGGCCTTTCTAAACGAGCTGTTAGAGCTGCAGAACATCCAGAACGCTGCTGCTCGAGTCCTGACAAGAACCAGGAAATATGACCATATTAGTCCAGTGCTCCGGTCTCTGCACTGGCTTCCTGTCACTCAGAGAATAGAATTTAAAACAGCTCTGCTTGTGTACAAGTCGTTTCATGGTTTAGCACCAAAGTCCATCTCTGACATGTTAGAGCCGTATGAACCATCTCGGGCCCTGAGAACTTCAGGGAGGGGTCTCCTGGTGGTTCCCAGAGTCAGGACTAAACACGGTGAGGCTGCGTTTCAGTTTCATGCAGCAAAAATCTGGAACAGTCTTCATGAGGATGTGAGACAGGCCTCAACTCTGACAATGTTCAAATCCAGGCTGAAAACAGCTCTTTTTACCCGAGCAGATGAAAACTGAAAGTATTTTATCTGCACTCTTGACTTTTACTGTCATTGATTAACTTTATGTTGATGTTTTAATGATTGATTTGATCTGTTTTCTTGTAATTTTATGCAACTGTGAAGCACTTTGAATTGCCTTGTGTATGAATTGTGCTCTACAAATAAACTTGCCTTGCCTTCCTTGCCTTGGTCCTTCTACAGAGGGACTATAGAGAGCATCCTGACCAGCTCCATCACTGTGTGGTTCTTCTACAGAGGGACTAAAGAGAGCATCCTGACCAGCTCCATCACTGTGTGGTTCTTCTACAGAGGGACTATAGAGAGCATCCTGACCAGCTCCATCACTGTGTGGTTCTTCTACAGAGGGACTAAAGAGAGCATCCTGACCAGCTCCATCACTGTGTGGTTCTTCTACAGAGGGACTATAGAGAGCATCCTGACCAGCTCCATCACTGTGTGGTTCTTCTACAGAGGGACTATAGAGAGCATCCTGACCAGCTCCATCACTGTGTGGTTCTTCTACAGAGGGACTATAGAGAGCATCCTGACCAGCTCCATCACTGTGTGGTTCTTCTACAGAGGGACCATAGAGAGCATCCTGACCAGCTCCATCACTGTGTGGTTCTTCTACAGAGGGACCATAGAGAGCATCCTGACCAGCTCCATCACTGTGTGGCTCTTCTACAGAGGGACCATAGAGAGCATCCTGACCAGCTCCATCACTGTGTGGCTCTTCTACAGAGGGACCATAGAGAGCATCCTGACCAGCTCCATCACTGTGTGGTTCTTCTACAGAGGGACTATAGAGAGCATCCTGACCAGCTCCATCACTGTGTGGTTCTTCTACAGAGGGACTATAGAGAGCATCCTGACCAGCTCCATCACTGTGTGGTTCTTCTACAGAGGGACTATAGAGAGCATCCTGACCAGCTCCATCACTGTGTGGTTCTTCTACAGAGGGACCATAGAGAGCATCCTGACCAGCTCCATCACTGTGTGGCTCTTCTACAGAGGGACCATAGAGAGCATCCTGACCAGCTCCATCACTGTATGGTTCTTCTACAGAGGGCCCATAGAGAGCATCCTGACCAGCTCCATCACTGTGTGGTTCTTCTACAGAGGGACTATAGAGAGCATCCTGATCAGCTCCATCACTGTGTGGTTCTTCTACTCTTTCCCGACCCCCGCTCCACAATCAAGGATGAGAGAAATATAATTTCAAATCAGTCACATGGTTTGACAAATTAAAAAAATCTTGAATCTTGAAAACTGTTCCACAGAGCGACACCATTGATTGATAAACATCTTTCCTTTACAGGCAATTGAAACCTGGCTTTTGTAAAAACCTCAGCACCTTTTAGTTCATATCTACTTTTTCTCTTGGTGAATCTTTTTGCAAATTATTTGGTAAATTTTTCAGATGAGCTTTATACATGGCTTTTAGAAGGTTAAACTCTACTAATTCATTAAATTTAAGTGTTTAAGTGTCTCTGTATCCATTTCCACTGACGACTCTAATTGCTCTTTTCTGTAAAAGAAAAATTGGATTAATGTATATTTTGCAGGCACTTCCTCACATTTCAATGCAATAGATCAGATATGGAACAATCAATGAGTTATACAACAAAAACAATGCCCTCTTGTTTAGAGAATCTTTGACTTTATGCAGCACAGCTGCATAAATACCTTTACTTTGACATTATCAATATGTGATTTCCATGTCCAGTGTTCATCAATCATAATAGCTAGAAACGTAATCTCATGTGCCCTTTCAATTTCTAATCCGGTAATAAACAATGATGCTTCGACATGTTTCCTTTTACTACAACAAAATCATAAACTTTGTCTTGCTAATATTTAGGGACAATTTGTTGGCATTAAACCACCACTAATTTTCTGAAATTCATTCTCTACGATTTGTAAGATATCTTTTATATTTTTTCCTGAATAGAATAAAGTGGTGTCATCCGCAAATAGAAGGCACCTAAGTAACTGAGACACAGACAACTGGAAAGTTACATTAGGCAGATTTAACAATGTTGTGTGAGCAGTTGTGTCGGTGTCAGCCTTTGATTGAGTCAAAATCATTGCAACTGAATGAGGAGCCAGTAAAGTCAGTGGAGCATAGTTAACATAAGGTCTTGATGCCATCACTGCTGCCTCACAGGCTAGTGCCCTCAGACAAGGGGGGTTGACCTAGAGCTACTGAATTTGAGCCGGGGGAAAACATAGCCAACCGGTTTATGATGGTTGCCTTGTTTTTGAGTCAAAGCAGAGGTCATACGTTCATCAACAAACTGATAGAAGGGTTTTTCCGGATTAGGAAGGGAGAGAACTGGAGCAGTTTGTGAAACGTTTTAAGTTCCACAGAGGTTTACTATTCTTAATTAACCCTACATCATAAGCGTGTTTGGACCACAGAGTGTCGGGCAATTGGGTCAACAATGGAGAAATATCAGAGGTAGTCAAGATAGTTTCTTTCATTTTGGTTGAGCAGAGACTATTTAAGTGACTTTACAGGCATAGAGGCAATAACCGTGAAAAGGCCAGGGCTCATTCTACTCACCAGGGCATTGCTGGAGCATGTATGAAGAAGACATTTTAAATTTGTATACATTTATTTGTGGTTAAACTTATGTATAGTCCCTTTAAGTAGCGGTGGCCTCTGAGAGCCACACACGGGGAAGCATTGCACAGTCATGAAGCCACACACGCCCCCACAGTGTGCGCTATTTCTCTGACAAAACAAGACTTTTTCAACCTGAAAAACTAATCGACAATAGGCGCATGTCTAAAACTGCCTTTTTTGCGTGGCATTTGTTTGCTAAAGCATTTGTCAACAACGCAAACCAAAGCAGCTGTGCCTCCTCCTCCTCCATGGTGCAGTATGTAAATATACACAGACAAAGTCATGCCCCTACTGCACGCTCCCAAATCAAGGCGGTTTGAACCTAAAAGTTTACGCTTTAAAATATACCAATACTGGTAGCTTAAACATAGAGAGGCTTCATCTTGACTTCAACTGAACGATTCTGCAAAAAAGTGAAAATCACCAATTTAAAAAAAAAAAAAACCTCTCGAAAGTCGGGCTGCAGACATGTGTCCCTGGTTCCCACGGCGGGTCACATTTATGAACACTTTCCAAGATGCTGGAGAGAAACCATCAATTATCTGCAACGTCTACAGGTGGCGCTGAACCAGGCTGTGAAACGAGACTTTGATGAACATCTTCTGACTCAATTTTGCCGTGGCTGTAGGAATAACTCCCTGATAACAGAACTCCAACTGAAACAACGAAAACAGACCCCCCCCCCCCCCCCCCCCCCCCATTGTTCGCTGAATTTCTGCTCCTGCTGCAAACTGAAGAGGATCGTGAAGTGGCCAAAGCCATCCGCATGCAGCAACATCTTGGCTCTTCATGCTCCAGAGCTGCAAATCATGTGCAGTACGCCTACTCGGACAGTGCAGAGAGGGGAGAGATTGCTGCTCTCACCAACGTCACGCAGCAACTCGCTAAACAGCTGTCCGACATCCAGATGTTCAGTCAGTCTGCTGCTTTCAAGCCCACGCCTGGTCGGATGCCGGATGAGGGGCAGAGGGCTAGCGACCAACCAAAGAACCTGTCTTCTGTTCCCAAGCCTGGTAACTGCTATCGGTGTGGTGAAGATGGCCACATAAAGACACACTGTGATAACCCCCCGAACTCTGCACTGGTCACTGCCAAGAAGAAGCAGTTTGCAGAAAAGCAACAAAGCTGGCAAAGATCCAAACTATCTTTAAACTAGAGTTAGGTTACAGTTGTGGGGCAAACTGGAACTGTTGTGGACCCACAATGTCCCAACCTGAGGAAGAAGAATGTCAAATGTCAAGAAATGACCCAGCACTACTGCTGTTCCATCCTGGTTACCCAAAGGCTTGGTCAGATCGCGCTGCACAGCAAACATCAAAATCGCTGGTGAAGAATTCATCTGTCTGTTAGACACCGGATTGCAAGTCACTACGACCTCAGTCTCGTGCTACAACCAGCATTTTGCAGACCAGTCAGTGAAACCCTTGTGTGACCTACTGCAAGTTGAAGGAGCTGCCAGACAGGCTGTTCCGTATGTCGGATATGTGGAGAAGGGATTTTCTGGAAGCTGATTTCGACGTCTCAACGCTGGCCCTGGTTGTTCCTGACGTCGGAGCTCATCAGTCCCAGGTGTTAATCGGCATGAATATTCTGGAGCCTCTATACAACCAGCATATGGGGAGTGAGTTCTCAAACTTTCAGCCGACTGCTAATGGCTACAGAGCCGTGCTCCAACTTCTCCAAATATGCCACAAGCAACAACAACAAGGCAGCGATGGAGTTGTGAGATTAGCCAGCAAGTCGCCAGTCCTCATCCCTGCTGGGCACACCATCGTTGTCAAAGGCTCCATTCCCACCAGCATGCCGTCTCCCGGTCAGTGGGCGCTTGTGAAACATCCAGCCTCACCACTGCCTGTTTGATTATGCTCCCAAGCCAATCCCACGAGATGATTCCGGTCATCCTGAGTAACGAATCAGACCAGGATGTGACCACACCACCTCTCTCCACCATTGCAGATCTTGCTGTGTCACCGTAGTTCCTGTCGCACAGCGTTTTAACAAGCCATTAACCATCTGAAGGTCCCTGTACTCCTCTGAAGCTGAATTTTGGAGAGCCACCTAATCCGCCAGAGTTGAAGGCAAGAATCACTTCGCACTCAGTGAACTGGACCTTGGACGCACGTACAAGGTGAAACATCACATAAAGCTGAATGACAATACTCAGTTCAAACACAGAGCCAGACCTATTCACCCTCATGACATCAAGGCAGTCCGACAACATCTAAGGGACGATTCGTAAATCGTAGTCGCCATTTTCATCACCAATTGTCGTGGTCCGCAAGAAGAACGGTGGCATACGCTTGTGCATTGATTACAGAAAGTTGAACCTTCAAATGGTTAAGAATGCCTACCCCTTGCCAAATCTGGAGGAGTTTCTTCCTGCTTTGACCGGTTCGAACTGGTTCAGCGTTCTCGATTTGAAATCTGAATATTACCAGATCGAGATGAACGAAGCTGACAAAGCTAAGACAGCTTTTGTGACGCCCATTGATTTTGGGAGTTCAACCGAATTCGTAACAAACGCTCTATCTACGTTCCAGCGGTTGATGGAGAGAAGTATGGGGGATCTGCATTTAAAAGAAGTTCTGGTTTTCATCGATGATCTTATTGTATCTTCGGATTCGCAGGAAGAACATGAACGGAGGCTGCTGCTGTGGGTATTACATCGCCTGAAGGAATATGGTCTAAAGCTATCCTGAGAAATGTACATTTTTCCAGTAGTCTGTGAAGTACTTGGGACATATAGTTTCGGAGAAGGGAGTCGAGACCAACCCAGACAAAAGCCTGCTTTAAAATCTTGGCCAATTCCAAGAACTTTGAAAGAGTTCAAGTCGTTACTAGGATTTGCTGGATATTACCGGAGGTTCATAAAGGGGTACTCAGTCACTACCAAACCCCGCAACGATTTGACGCGGAGCTACACACCTACCTCCAGAAGAGATTTAGTCCAGCAAAGTTGACCAGTTCCGCAGTTACCATACAAGTAATTGCTTACGCCAGCCGGGGCCGGTCAGCGAGCGAATCGAGGTATCCGGCACACAAATTAGAATTCCTTGCGCTGAAGTGGAGTGTGTGAGAGAACTACCTGTATGGGGCCCACTTTGTGGTAGTGACTGACAACAACCCGCTCACTTACCTGTTAACATCGACAAAGTTGGATGCCACAAGTCAGCGATGGCTTGCTGCCCTGTCCACCTACACTTTCAAGATGTAATATCCGGTTGTATTCCTGTGTTAATTGAGGATTGGATTGTTACTGGTATATCAGGGGAACAGGACACACGCAGAGAGATGTGATGTCACACGCCGACTTGGGACACTAACTTGGGAGCTAACCTTTTTTGTGCATTATAACCTGTTTCTAAACTCAACATCCATTGACGGGTATGGGTTAATGCTTCACGGAGCTGCTGGGAGTGTCTGGTCCGACTTTGGGTGCACGGGAGGGCAGACGCTCGGTTTTTAACCGGGCCTGTCGTGGGATCAAGGCTTCAGGGTCTGGACTTCTTGTTTATGGACTTTATATGAACTACATTGCCTCTCAAAAGTACTAATACACCTTGAACATTTGCACATTTTGTCATGTTTACAACCATAAACAAAAAGATTTTATTTTGAATTTTTTACTGAAAGTTCACACACAAGTAACAGACAACTGTGAAGTGAAAGCAAAATGATACATGATTCTGTTATTTTTCCAAAAATAGAAAACCGGAAAGTTGGGTGTGCATAAATATTCATACAGCATTATTAAAGGTCCTATATCATGCAAAATCGACTTTCCGAGTTTTTAACCATGTTGTTATGCTATTTCCTTCTCAAAAACATCCCCAGGGTGTTTTTTGGTTTCATTCACACAGTTCTAAGCAATCCTCCTGAATCCAGCTCTCCTGGAAAACGACTGAGTTATGACACTCTGACGTAGTGTCAAACAGGAAGGGCCAGACCTCTGTAATGCCTTACGGCCTGATTTTAATTTATAAAGCAGCTTTTTCAAAAAAAAAAGAAAAAAAAAAGGAAGTCCCCAACGCGTCTGTGCTGTCCCGGGAGGGTAAACTAACGCACCCCCCGGAGGATCCGAACAGAAATCATGTTTGTGAAGACGGAGCTCTTTCTAACCTACTCTGGACACGCCTGTTCTTTTTTCTTACCCAACGATAAAGTCACGGATGCGCGTTTGGCTACGAGAGGAACAGGTCTATTCAACCTTCCTAAAGAAGAGTGCACTCGCCAGAAGTTGGAAGTTCTGTGTTGCACATATCAACTCCTTATGTGAACTCACTTTTTTAACAATTTTTGCAGCGATATTTATATTTACAATACTACAAATGTGGAATGAGCGGACAGAGGGGCGGAGTTAACTGACTCGAGCTATCCGTTTGCTGCTAAGCGGCTAGCATAGAAATAATTAATGCTATGCGCAGCTAGCTCCGGGAGAAAACAGATCGACTACGACTCGTTGTAGATAAAATGTGAGCAATAAACTTAAAAATCAACCAGCCTGGCTCAGTGTGTGATCATTGTTACACGGTTGTTTTATGTAGATGGGGCTTAATAGACTTTATTCGTTTTCACATGGATTGGCTCGTAGCAGCTTTGGGAATGCTCTGTGCATCCTCAAGGCCCGAACACATTCTCAGCGCAGATCCAGCCACTCAAATCAGTTTCTTGTCGCTGCTTTTATCCCGGGTGTTTAGGTAAATGAAACACTGATGTGTGTCTTTGTAAAAGTCCCAGAGCTGCTGTAGCTCTGGTTCACAACACGATGAAGCTAACCGCCGTGACTCTGACTGTTTACATCTGCGGGACAGAGATGGTTCACTCAGCTCCAACGCGCGTCACTGTTGGGGAAAGCTCCTGATTGGTCGACGCTCGTGAATTTCTCCAAAATGTTCAACAATTCCAACTCTAGCGTCGACTGCCTTCGAGGGTCTGGACGTGCGTCGTGCTTGCCACGCACGAAAAGCTTAAAAACGTGCTGCACAGGAGGTGCGGGACACACTGCAGGATCTGTCAACGCTCCTCGAGGCGCGTCCCCCGTGTATTTTCATCGTAAACCTGACGCTTTGGAGCGTCGTTTGGTCTGAACCTGGCATTAGGTTTGCTCCATACATAACGTTTTGCATTTGGGCCAAAAAGTAAAATTTTTGTCTCATTTGACCAAAGCACCTTCTTCCACATGGTAGCTGTGTCCTCCATATGACTTCTAGCAAACTTCAAACGGGATTTCTTATGGCCTCCTTTCAATAATGGCTTTCTTCTGCCACTCGTCCATGAAGGCCAGATTTGTGTAGAGTACGACTTATAGTTGTCCCATGTACAGATTCCCCCAGCTCAGTGGCAGGACGTCCCAGCTCCTCCAGAGTTATCTTGGGGCACTTGGTTGCATTTCTGACCAGTGCTCTCCTTGTTCGGTCTGTTAGTTTAGGTGGACGGCCGTGTCTTGGTAAGTTCTCAGTGGTGCTATACTCTTTCCATTTCTGAATGATGGATTGAACAGAGCTCCGTGAGATTTTCAAATCTTGGGAAATCTTTGTATAACTTAACGCTGCTTTAAACTTCTCCACAGCTTTATCCCTGACCTCTCTGGTGAGCTCCTTGGCCTTCATGATGTTGCTTAGTGACCAATACACTCTGACCATAGCTCTGAGGCCCTCACAGAACAGCTGGAATTATACTGAGAGTAGATTACACACAGGTGGCCTCTATTTAATGGTTAGGGCGAGGTGTGGACATTCTGCAGGAATGTTATAAAGGCAATTTAATGCACTCAGAAAATACTGTATGAATACTTATGCACGCCCCACTTTTCACTTTTTTTTGTAAAATAACAGAATCATGTATCATTTTGCTTTCACTTCACAGTTGTCTGTTACTTGTGTGTGAACTTTCATTAAAAAATACAAATAAAATCTTTATGTTTAGGGTTGTAAACATGACAAAATGTGCAAAAGTTCAAGGTGTATTAGTACTTTCGAGAGGCACTGTATAAAACCTTCTTTTTCACGCGCCTTAGTGCGTAGTTTTGTGTTTGTTGTTGGAAGTGGTTTACGCTCGAACGTGTGAGTGGGTTACACATCAACCTGCTTGTACTGAAATATACGGCCGATTACTAAAGCAATGTATGTGTTTGTTTGTATTCACCCCTGCTGGTATACAGTGTACAAAGCCACACCGCCTGTTACCTGAACAAGCGTAGTAACTTTGTAGTTACCTTGGAAAAGACAGGTGAATTGTTACAGGCCGAGCGGTGTCTTGAGCGTGTCATTTAAAGAAAAGTCATGTGACCAACACTTGCAGTGTCATTTTGTGTTATATAGTGTCGCCAGTTGAACAAGATCAACACTTGGTTCATTTTGTCATTTGTGATTTATCCCCTGGGCGCTGATTCCATGGAGCTCTCGGGCTCGAGCAGCCGCCTTGGGCTGCTTGGATCTTTGGGCACCAGGCGACTCTGCCCTAATTACAAAATTATTCAATAGATTGAACGTTCTAGATTCATCTGTTTCCTTGTCTTTCACGTCCGAGGTAGATATAGTTTAATATCACAATGCTTGCGTAGCTCTGTAAGGAGAGCGCACGGTTTGTAACCAGAAGGTTGTGAGTTCGAGTCAGATGGTCAGATGGTTTAGTCATTTGACTCGACACTCACTGGTAAAAACATTAAAGTGCTCTGCGCCTGACTGTCACAAGCAGTATTCTTTATTAAATCTAGGTCAGTGACTTCATTTAAGACGATTATGTCACTGATACTTCTTCATTATCCTGAGCAGTTTCCTCTTAATTATTGCTCTCAGCTGTTTAAACAGCTCACTCGTGATGAGTTGGTTCACATTTCTGAGTAAGAATAAATGAGCTCAGTCAGTGTTGAGTTTGCTTTTTTTGAGTAGGGTCTGCAAGAGAGAGGCGTGTCGTGTCGCCTCAGACCAGATCACAGGGGTCTGTGACATTGTTTTAGGGGCATTGTACCCAATTTTTAAGGCACATTTGCCATTTTAAAGCCAAGTTTAGACTTTATTTTAATTCAATTTGATTTCTGTCAATTCATTTCTTTATTAAACCAATTTTTGTTACTGATTATGCGAGCCTTAACCTATCCATGCCCTAATCTTAAAGCCACACCGCGTACATTTTTACCCACTAAATAATGAAATACAAGCATTTATTTGATGACAGATATCTTTATCATTCAAAAATACCTCATTAATGTACAAACAAACATGCGCTTTTGCCGAGAGCAGCTTAATCTCTTCTAAGACATATCTGTAACTTAACCAGGAGTGGACACGTCTCCAGCTCGTCTCCATGAAGATGTTGACTAAAGTCAGCAGAATATGAGATTTAAATAAGTTAGGTTCTCATCTAAATCCATTCTTTGAAAACTCACAGCAAAAGTAGCATTTTTCGGTGTCGAGCTGGCCATTGGGAGCATGTTTTGTGTTGATGGCAACATTATAGTCCAAAATGTTACACAGTGTGCCTTTAATATACTATGATTTCTAATGCCTAATCTTAAGGATCACGGTCTCCAGCCTCATTGCTGGAGGGGACATTTTGAGTTCTACATATATTTCTTTCTTGACTTTGAATAATGTTAGATTGTTGTCTAAGTGTCTAAGGCTCAGTTCAGCATAAGCCTTGGTGTCGACAGCGGTTAAGTCGTGGAGTAAGTCGGTTAAGTTGGGTTTTTATAAACAACGCCTACTACACCACACGCCCACTACTACACCACCCGCCTCTCTCTTGCAGGCCACAGACAGATATACTTGCTTTTTTCAGGCTCACTGGTGTAGTGCTTCGTCACCACCATATGGCGCACATAAAATGAAGCCTAAAAGCATAGTGTGATACAATTATGAAAATGACACACTTTAACGTATCATCTGCTCATCACTAGATCACAGCTGTCATAAGATCACATGTCTGAGGAAGAAAACATCTCGACACTTTCTGAATTTGAATAGATTATCTGGATAAAAGGAGACAGTATTATACAGTTGTGCTCAAAGGTTTACATACCCTGGCAGAATTGTTGATGATTTTTTAAAGAATATGAAAGATAACACAAAAGGTTTTTTTCCACTCATTGTTAGTGGTTGGGTGAAGCCAACTGAGGTGAAAAACCGGAGTTTGCTCTTTTTAAATCATAATGAAAACAGAAAATGACCCTGATCCATAGTTTACATATCTCTGTTCTGTGTAGTTGTGGAGAAGGTTCTGTATAATCTAATGGTAAAGCGGACCAGGGTAATTTTGGTACTTATGTTTTTTCATTATGATTTAAAAATAGCAAACTCAGTTGTTTCCCCACAGATGGCTTCACACAATCGCTAACTATGAGTGAAAAAAAACAAAAACGTTTTGTGTTATCTTTCATATTCTTTGAAAATAGTCCAAAAACTCAAACATTCTGGCAGAGTATGTACACCTTTGAGTGTGAGAATCCTTTAATGTGAGCAATTTACGGAATTTCTTCATGTAAATAATGTTTTCGATGTGTTCCAGTCGGGCTTTAGACCCCACCACAGTACTGAGACAACCTTGATTAAGGTGACGAATCAGGCTAAATACAGATGCAGACAAGGTCACAGTTTTAGTTCGGCTGGACCTTAGCGCTGCGTTTGACCCAGTGGACCACAGGATCTTTCTAGAGAGGTTAAAAACCTGAGTGGGAATCTCTGGAAAGGCTCTTGAGTGGTTCAGATCTTACCTATGTCACGGTGGGAAACTGTGTCTCAGACCGGATGGCATTAACCTGTGGGGTTCCCCAGGGGTCGATTCTGGGGCCCCTCTTGTTCAATTTGTACATGCTTCCATTAGGTCAATTAATATTCAGTAACAATGTGTCCTATCATAACTACGCAGACAATACGCAGATCTATGTTTCACTGACAGCGGGTGAACATGGGCCTGTAGATACACTGTGTCATTGTATCAAACAGATTAGTGTGTGGATGCAAAACAACTTCCTCCAGTTAAATACAGATAAAACTGAGATCATTGTTTTTGGCCCACAAAAACACAGAGATGTTGTCATTGGTCATCTTGAGGCTCTTTCACTGGGACCGAAAAGTCAAGTTAGAAATCTAGGGGTAATCATGGACTCAGACCTGAATTTTAACAGTCATATTAAGTCCATTACATCAGCGGCCTATTACAACCTAAAAAAACATTGCCAAAATAAAAAACTGTGTCAAAACCAGATTTGGAGAGATTAATTCATGCGTTTGTCACCAGTCGGCTAGACTACTGTAACGGCTGCTCACTGGCCTTTCTAAATGAGCTATTAGAGCTGCAGTACATCGAGAACGCTGCTGCTTGAGTCCTGACCAGAACTAATACGACCATATTAGTCCAGTGCTCCGGTCTCTGCACTGGCTTCCTATCGCTCAGAGAATACAATTTAAAACAGCTCTGCTTGTGTATAAGTCCCTTCATGGTCGGGCACCAAAGTCCATCTCTGACATGTTAGAGCCGTATGAACCATCTCGGGCCCTGAGAACCTCAGGGAGGGGTCTCCAGGTGGTTCCCAGTCACCACCAAACAGTTTCACGCAGCAAAAGTCTGGAACAGCCTCAGTGAGGACGTGAGACAGGCCTCAACCCTGACTAAAGAACACCTTTATACTGCTTCCTATGGCAGTTGATTGTATTTGAACACATTTTAATATATACAATATACATACTTTGTAATGTGGAACACAGTGTAGATAGAATCTGAAAATGTCCTTGTCCTTAATTATAGATTATCTTTATCTTTTGTCCTCAATGGGAAACTCCTTTACGACCGAGATCTTACTCGAACGTACGGTCCATGAATCGGTTTGTGAGTGGACGTTCTCCAGTAACTCTCCCCTCTGCTCCACAGGGCTTCTCCTCTGACCCAGTCCGCTTTGTCGTGCTCTTTTTAGTTGTCTTGCTTCAGTTTGTCCAGCTGGTCTTGACCTGCTTCTCGGACTAGCCCCCCGCCAGGAAAACACCGCCTGCTCAGTTGAATCAGGCACATACAGAAGATCAGTGTGAAAGGGCAAAACTGAAGTGACTGATGTGACCTTTTCACTCACTTCTGTCCACTGTTCAAAGGTTACAGGAAAGTTCATTTGTAATTGAGTTTTATTGAGCAAACCCATACCCTCATTAGACAGGATATCAGAGCATTAATGGGATTGGAGATCGGGAGGAGATCTTTAGTCTGTATAATATAGTTAGCAAGTACGTAAGTCATCGAGTAATGGATCATAACAAGATTCAAAGTAGAACTTCAATCTGCAACAAGAAGAAAAAGGAGAGAGATGGAGTAAATCTTTTATTGAAAACAACAAATGAACTGAAATAATCTGTTTTTGCAGCTGATCAAAAGTTTAGGACCACATGCCTCAGTGTCATCAGTATCATGCTTCATTTGGGCTGAGGATGGTCCTGTGTCTTGACGGACAGCCAATCAGCTCCTCCGGCTCAGAGCTGGTCAAATTTGTGTGGGTCTTCCACTTGACATTTTTGTTCCATAACCCTTCAGATCTTTTCCGAAATTCAAAATGACTGTTTTACTTCGTCCCACCAGTATGGTCCTCATGGCGGGGAGTTGACATTGCTGTAATACCACCCCCTGGTGGCCAGGGGCGACTCCAAAAGACAATTGGTGGACAGGGTTCTAATGGGACTTCAGACCTCCCTAGAACAGCCTAAAAGCCTGGCTCCAAAGAGTTTTATTATTTCTAAAATTTGCCATGACCCATGTGACAACGCTGGGCTGGGCGACTGGCTCCAGAGCCTGTCAATCAAGCTCTGGGACTCTGTGGGGGCTCTGCCCGCCCCACAAGTGTGGGCCTCCCGACTTTTTGCCCTTTTAAGGAACAGGCTGTGTAGGAGGAGATTGAGCAGCCATGTAAGTTTCACAGATGACTCGGGACCTTTACTATGAATGGGGCTGAATAGGGAATCATCTAACTCTAATTAATATATCTATGGTCCCACCTCGGCAGTGATGGCGCTCTGTAAGAGGCTCAACAACCCGGCCACGTTCAAAACCTTTGCATCAGGACAAAGTCATGATCGTGTAAAAACGTGACAGAAAATGACACTAAATTCACACTGGCCTTTTAAAGCCAAGTGGTCCTAAACTTCTGATCAGCTGCAAAAACAGACTATTTCAGTTTATTTGTTGTTTTCAATAAAAGCTTTAATCGGATTTTCACAGCAGACTCCTGCACTAACCCTGTTGATAACGGGAGGATGTAATCACATGAGACAAATTGACGAATCAGGAGCAAGTTAAGGTAGGGTGACCTGATGTTCCAACTTAAAAACTGGGACACAATTCTGGAAAATGCCGCAGGGGTTCAAGATCTTGACTGTCTTTTCGCTGAATGATAAAACTGTTACCAGGCCACGGGTTTTTCCATACTGAGATATGCTCTCCAGAGATGCATTTAGCCTCTCCTCCTGTCCTCTAAGGGCCCACACGGGGTGACATTAGAAACGACCGAGCTCTTCCACGTTTAAATACGGTTACTTGAGTAGTTACACAATCCAAGTATAGTCGCACAAAATTAAACATGTGGATTTTCTAAGCAGATAAAAAAGGGGACTATATTGTAAGGCGTAATAACACCTGAGGAGCACTTCGACGTCCGTGCAGATAGTACTGTGTGGACGTCGGAGGCTAAATGCTAACAACATCTTTGGTCTTTGTGCGTGACTGAGGGCACGCACAAAGACCAGACAGGTACGCATCAACTCGTCTAAGCTCAGGTAAGAACATAATATTTCAGTATGGAAGAACGCCGGCCTGTTCCTTTAATGCAGCACAATAAAAAAAAAAAAACAGGCAACAGATGCAATGAGAAAAAGAGTGTGCACAACTGTGTGATAGCTCCCAAATGTAATGTAGCTCTTTGCCGTCTTTGGGAACAAAGTACATGTATTTTAGTCAGTTCAGAGGGTAAAGCTTTCTCCTGTTGTATCTTGTTGCAGAGAAGGTGTCCAGAGGAGGGCGCCTCTTTCCTCTCACAGTTCTTCTTCTTCTGGTTCAGCAGGTACCATACATGTCAGAACCTATGGAGTGGGCTTTGTAAGCTACATTAAACAACATTCTGTTTAAGTATTTAGTGAGTGCAGTATTGTGTGCCTTTCAGTCTGGTTTGGAAAGGGTATCGCTGCCCCCTACAGGCCTCGGACCTCTGGGTGCTGAGGCCCCAAGACTCCTCAGAGCAGATCCTGAAGCACGTTGAGAAGGCCTGGACTTTACACACACAGAGCAGGTGGGAAGGGGGACAATTTCAGACTCCCGATAAATGCTTACCTTTAGCTTGTGTCAACTCTCTGTCGTATCTTAGACAAAAGCACGTAAGCTGTCATCTGTACTTGGTGGTTTAGGTATTGCATTTTGGCTCTCGTCATCTCAGTCTTAAACCACAATGCACTGCTTTGATTACAGTGAGGTTCAAATGTGACTGAAGAACAGAGATAGTTTGTAATGGCCCTCTGCATTTACAGTGCCTTGTGAAAGTACTAATACACCTTGAACTTTTGCATATTTTGTCATGTTTACAACCATAAACATTAAGATTTTATTTTGAATTTTTTACTGAAAGTTCACACACAAGTAACAGACAACTGTGAAGTGAAAGTAAAATGATACATGATTCTGTTATTTTTCCAAAAATAGAAAAGTGAAAAGTGGGGCGTGCATAAGAATTCATACAGCATTTTCTGAGTGCATTAAATTGCCTTTATAACATTCCTAATGACTGCAGAAAGTTCACACCTCGCCCTAACCATTAAATAGAGGCCACCTGTGTGTAATCTACTCTCAGTATAATTCCAGCTGTTCTGTGAGGGCCTCAGAGCTATGGTCAGAGTGTATTGGTCACTAAACAACATCATGAAGGCCAAGGAGCTCACCAGAGAGGTCAGGGATAAAGCTGTGGAGAGGTTTAAAGCAGCGTTAAGTTATACAAAGATTTCCCAAGATTTGAACATCTCACGGAGCACTGTTCAATCCATCATTCAGAAATGGAAAGAGTATAGCACCACTGCGAACTTACCAAGACACGGCCGTCCACCTAAACTAACAGACCGAACAAGGAGAGCACTGGTCAGAAATGTAACCAAGTGCCCCAAGATAACTCTGGAGGAGCTGGGACGTCCTGCCGCTGAGCTGGGGGAATCTGTACATGGGACAACTATAAGTCGTACTCTACACAAATCTGGCCTTCATGGACGAGTGGCAAGAAGAAAGCCATTATTGAAAGGAGGCCATAAGAAATCCCGTTTGAAGTTTGCTAGAAGTCATATGGAGGACACAGCTCCATGTGGAAGAAGGTGCTTTGGTCAGATGAGACAAACATTGAACTTTTTGGCCCAAATGCAAAACGTTATGTATGGAGCAAACCTAACACTGCTCATCGTCCTGAGTGCACCATCCCCAGTGTCAAATATGGTGGGGGAGCATCATGCTATGGGGCTGCTTTTCCTCAGCGGGGACTGGGAAGATTGTAAGAATAGTTGGGAAGATGGATGGAGCCAAATACAGAGACATTTTGGAGGAAAACCTGCTGGAGTCAGCAAGAGAATTGAGGCTGGGGCGGAGATTCACCTTCCAGCAGGACAATGACCCTAAACACAAACATCTACAATGGAATGGTTTAAAAACAAACATATTAATGTGTTAGAACGGCCCAGTCAAAGTCCTGACCTAAATCCTATTGAACATCTGTGGAAAGACCTGAAAACTGCTGTTCACAAACGCTCTCCTTCTAATGTGACAGAGCCTGAGTTGTTTTGTAAAGAGGAATGGGCTAAAATGTCAGTCTCTACATGTGCAAACCTTGTAGAGTCAAACCCCAGAAGACTTGCTGCCGTTATTGCAGCAAAAGGGGGTTCCACAAAGTATTCAGTATGAATACTTTTTACTTTTCTATTTTTGAAAAATAACAGAATCATGTATCATTTTGCTTTCACTTCACAGTTGTCTGTTACTTGTGTGTGAACTTTCAGTAAAAGATTCAAAATAAAATCTTTACGTTTATGGTTGTGCTTTCGAGAGGCTCTGTAACCTCCTAAAGTTACACACTAGAAAGTTTCAAAATCGGTTGCGATTTTTAAAACGTGATACACACTACACACATAGGGACATCAGTTCTCAGTTGAAAGGCCCTCGCCTCTGGACCAGCCTGCTGGAGCTCAGGACCGCAGAGAATGTTCAGATTTTTAAGAGCAGGCTCAAGACCCATCTTTTTAGCCATCTTTAGCTATCTATTTATTTATTTCAGTCCCATTTATTTATTTATCTATTTATTAATCATGATCACTTTATCTATTTATATTTAATATTTATTTCTAGTTTCTTACTGGTTTTTACTTTGTTTTTAAACTTTTTATCAATGTTTTTATACTGCTTCTTATATTTTTCCAGTGTTTCCTCTGAAGGAGCCCTCTGCCTCGGGAGCGGTGACTGGCTGTGGCTGTGTGGGTGCTGTTCTGTGGGTGCTGTCCTGTGGGTGCTGTCCTGTGGGTGCCCAGGTGGAGGTGTGGCGTCTCTGCCGCGCCTCCTATGGGGACCCTTGCTTCGGTGGCCGCCGGCCGTGGCTGGTCTGCTGCTCCTCTGATGGGGTTTCCTCACCGTGGTCCTCTGTACCCAGCCTTATGTACTTGATTTTGATTCTGTGTGATCCTGTGAAGAGCCACAAAGGCACTGACCATTTGCAATATCCAGGGGGGGGTAGTTTATTGTGATTAAATATAATGTGACTGCATTTTATTAAACATACAATCATGCACAGAGCCGCACTCTGATTGGCCCACCCCTGGTGCAGAGCAAAGGGTAGGGGGTGTAGGTGTGTGTATTGTGATAACTGTATATATTGGGAGAGTGGGAGGGTTTGACGGGCGAGAATGTTTTTAATGTCTTGTCTTTAATGTCAAGCACTTTGCAATGCACCTGTGTATGAAAAGCGCTCTATAAAATAAAGATTGATTGATTGATTGATTGATTGATAAACGTTCTGTGGTTACGCCAGACCTCCAAACTGAGTAATGTGAATCTCGGACCATCAGGACATAAATAAACATGACAGATACTGGACACATCAGCCTGTGCTTCCATGATTAATCATATGTGCAGCGTCAGGGACACGGATAAACACGCGGAGGTGAAATACTGGAGTGGGATTAAGTTGGGAGTTGTATATAATATCAAACATGTTTTTTTTTTTACAATTTAAGGTTTTTGCAAGAAGCTCCTTTGGGCCATGCCTCCACAAACTCTGTGTCCCCAGCTTCAGTTACATTTGTTATTTGTTTCACTGTTTTAATGTTTGGTGCAGTCCTTTGAGGCCACTCCTATTGTGATATTGGGCGATACAAAACAACTTGATTTGACTTGGTTAAAACCAGACGACCTGGGACAGTAATGTGAATCTCGGACCAGCAGGACATCATTTCAGCCCATCAGGACACATAAGTGTCCTCTCCATGACACTTCCTCTGTCCACACGGGGCCGCCAGACTCATAATCTGTGCCTGATGCATCTCCGCTGTTAGCTGACTGTTGTATAAATCAAATATACTTGATACATACGTACAGTAGGTCTCTAATAATCTTTTAGTCCCTTTTGGACTGACTTGAATGAGTTGGGAGGGATGTTCAACATCTAATAAACTTGTACCCGCCATGAAACAACTTTAGACGGTGCTTCTTGATGATGAAACATTCACAGCATTTAAGCTACAGACATCAGCTATGATCCAAACCTGTGCGCTGCAGGTCGGGGAGTCCTGGGGCGGTCCTATCGGAGAAGACCCACCTGCTGCAGCCAGAGGAGCAGAGGCAGAACTTCAGTGTGCTCCTGCTCAGAGCAGTGTCTCAAAGCTTCAGCCGGTACTTCCTGTGTGGAACCGTGTGTTTGATCCTTCACGACGTGGCCATGTTGCTCAGGTGAGTGAGTAACATCGATGCTGCTTTCAAAACGCGTCCATTTGCAACACGTGCCTCTAGTTGGAACCCGTCACTGGCTAGGGTCGCTTCATTCACACTTGTTGCTTGTTGTTCACTACACTTGTAGAGTCCGACCCCTGACAGTGTTTACTCTAAGATCAAACCATTCTTGTCCCGAGCCGACCTTGAAAAAGCCATTCATGCCTTCATCAGCTCGAGGATAGACTACTGTAACGCCCTCTACACTGGACTCAACCACTCACTCCTCAATCGGCTTCAACTGGTACAAAACGCAGCAGCCCGTCTTCTCTCCAACACCTCCAGACGCTCACACATCACCCCTGTCCTCCTCTCTCTCCACTGGCTCCCAGTGCGGTTTAGGGTGGAGTTTAAGGTCCAGATGCTTGTGTTCAAGGCCATCAATGGCCTGGCCCCAGCCTACCTCGCCGACTTAGTAACGGTCTACCAACCAGCCAGAACTCTGCGCTCCTCTGAACACACCTCCCTGGTCACCCCCAAGTTCAAATACAAAAAGTTTGGAGGCCGTTCTTTTGCCGTCCAAGGCCCAAAGCTGTGGAACGCACTTCCGGTACAGCTTCAAAACATCACTGAGTTGAGTCTTTTTAAATCCCAGTTGAAGACACATCTTTTCAGACAAGCGTAGCCACTGACTCGACTGCTGTTTTTATGTACATTTGTGTTTTTATTGATGTCTATTATATCTTTTATTTCTATTCTGGCTGTTGTAAGGCACTATACAAATAACATTTGATTGAATTTGATTGATACTCTACATTACAAGCGACCCACGAACCCCACTCATATAAACATCCCTCCTAGTGATGGGCAGGTGAAGCTTTGTGACACTGTCGGGCTTTCCGGGCAAATGTCTCAAAGACCATTCAGAGCTTCAGAGCTTCAGAGCTGCTTCATTCTGTTTGAACACTGACCGTTTGTGGACAAACTCTATCATTGCAATTATTTACTTCTCTTAAACATGAGTGAAGCACAAACACAATCAAATAAATGTGTGCACACAGGCAATCCGATACCGATGTTTGAAAGATCAGACCGATCATCAATCAGGCCAATAAATAAGAGTCACTCTGCTGTGCCAATCATGTCATGTCAATGGGGAATCAGTGACTCCAAATCTATGGAACTTTTCCCCATCTACGTCATTAACTTAAAAGACATTTTCTTCATTAAATTGCTGCTTCACTGACATGAAATTATTATTACTGACAACAGATGTTACCAAGTCATTTTTACATATTTTACAAGCGTTAAAACCTGTCATAATATGCACTTCATAAGACTAAAGGCTAAAATTGAACTAAATTATCATCTAAAAACCTATATTATTGATCATTTAGATGGAAGACCTCAGTGATATTTTGTGGCTTCGGGCGAAATAGATATTTTGTGTCACCTGCTCTTGGTTTGCAGACAGTCTAGACGAGGGGCTGCTGATGGATGGGGTTATTACCTGTGTGCATGTTTGATGTTCTCTGTGTTTGGGTGTCTCTGCTGCCCCCGTGTGGAAGGAGCTGCTGCTGTGTGTGTGAGTGGATGATGATGGATGCTGACAGTTTGGTCTGTGTGTGCGGGACCCGGCGGCCCCTGTGTGGAAGGGGCTGCTGTTCCTGCTCTCCTGTCTGCATGTACCACTGCTTCGCTGTGGGCATGAGGCTGAAGACTCACCGGCCCCCTCTACAGGAAGGTACAACAAACACAGTGGGTGATCATGGGTTCCTGTTTCATCATGAGTGTTCATCTACGGATCGATGTTTTTATTGTTCCATGTACCCTTTCAGTAGCATGTGAATCAAATCAAATGTATTTGTATAGCACATTTAAAACAACTGTTGTTGATCAAACTGCTTGACAAAAAGGTCTATAGTACAAAAAATAATAATAAAATAATAATAAACAAAACACAATATACAAGCAGCAAAGCACTAACAGCTCCGATTTTGGCCATGATGCTCGACAGTGTTAAAAGCTTTTGCACAGAAATGTGTCTTAAGCAATGATTTAAAATGGTCAAGTGTCTGTGCAGCGGCAAGTCATTCCACAGTTTAGGAGCTGCACAAGAAGCTCAGACAAATAGAGGAGCAGTGCCATGGAGACATTTGAAAACAACAAGTAGAAGCTTAAACCTTATCCTGTAATACACAGGAAGCCAATGTAGAGCAGCGAA
Organism: Proterorhinus semilunaris; assembly: GCA_021464625.1. NCBI lineage: Eukaryota > Metazoa > Chordata > Actinopteri > Gobiiformes > Gobiidae > Proterorhinus > Proterorhinus semilunaris. Next base: position 41,543,797 of record CM038349.1, on the reverse strand, counting down.
CACAGGGGTGATATGCTGTCGCTTTTTGGTCCCTGTGAGGAGACGGAGACGGGCAGTCGCAAAGTTATAAAAGCATGAATGGCTTTCTCAAAGTCACATGCATGGTAGATAATTCTTTACCTTGCTTAGAGTTTTAAGGTGGAATATCACACTACAATCCATACAAGAAGTGTGCCATGCCTATTCTGATTAGTTTTACATAGGGACCACATGCAATTTATAATAAGAGAATGTCCATCCATCTATTCTCTTCCACTTTATCAGGGAAAACGGAGGCCTACCTGGCCTTGTTGGCTTGTAGGACTCTAGCAGCAGCTTAGAGGTACCGACAGGTCCAGGGTACCTCAGCTCGTGCGGTCGCAGAGGTAAAAGTTCAGGGATCTCATTTATAAAGCTCACGTACGGACAAAAGGAGGCCAAACCCTTCCGTACGAACTGTTCTGCAAACTGTTCTTAAGTCGACTAGACCTGGCCCGTAGTCTACGGGCCAGGTGATGAAACGTCTTTTGCCCGACGTCTCATTACATTACAGACGTCAAGCACTTCCTGCTTGGACTATCTTACGAAAACCACGTAAAATGGTCCTGAGCCAGTCGTTACCAGGAGAGGATAGTTAAAAGCTCCAAAAAGTAGATTTCACATGAAGTGGGCTTCTCATTATGCTATTTGACGAGGATTACTTTAATTGTGTCCTTGTACTTTATGTACCTAATAGTTTGCAGATTCTGTTTTACAATGTTCAGTACCCAAAGAAAATGGATCTGAAATGTGTTTAGAAATGTTGAAAGCCTTGAGTAAAAAGGTATGGTAAAACTACTCTAAGAAGTTCAGATACTACGAAAAGTCATGATCTAAATGAATATTCCCCAGCTGTGTGAGTGGGTAGTTCCTCACCTGATCTTATGACCTGTTCGTGTTGTTCCTGTGTCCAGGTGACCAGTGTGCTCAGCTGGATTGTCCGCTCCTGGACTGATGTGGAGAACAACATAGTGTCACCGCCCACACCTCCAAAAAGGTACAGTACTAGCCCCGTAAGCTCTGGTCAATGATCTTTTCCCTACATGTTATGTCCGGGTCTGATCTCAGTGGCAGCGTTACATCGGTTGAATTTCGACCTACCATTCAGCGAGCGGGAAAGGCGGGTGTTGTAGGTGACGTCAAGCATTTGCACCAGATTGCTGGAGGAAGTTTGAAAACAGATCCAATCGTTTCAAATTAGTTCACTCCTCCCACCTAAAAACGGAGCTCAACTGGTAAGACCAGGCTAGTACAGTACCAACCACAGAATCAATGCAGCTCAAATGTTCAGGAGCAGAAAGAAGAGCGATCTTATGTGGTTTTCTATTTTCCAATTTCATTTTTCAATAACTTTACTTCAGTTTTATGGTTTACTCACTAATTTACTTTATTTACAAATAATCAAAATACAACACCATCTAAGTAGTTCCACATAAATGTACATTATGAATGTCTAATTTTCAGTATATACAAAATATGAACAAAATAATTGTCCTGGCTCCGGTGCAGGAGGCACAGGCTTAAATGGTTAGACTAGACTGGAGCAATGTCTCGAGTTCCTGTCTGGTTATGCTTCCACATGAAAAGGGAGGAATAGCCTCTGTTGTGCATCACACTGATATGCAAGCCAAAACATACCGTTTCTGAGAGCCAAAGTTATGACTACACGACAGAGATGGTATGACTGGTACAGCATGACCCAACATGGTTTTAACACTCTGACACAACAATACTGACTGCAGCGTGGTGCCTTGAGAAACTCAACTCAAGTGGAAAAAAAAGGAGAATACCATCAGATTATTCAACATGTTTTCACATTATTCATGACAAGGAAGGTGCATGTATCTGTTTCAGGCCCCCTGGAGGTCGGACCCCGGGGCCCTCTCCCCTCCAGTACCGCACAGGCTTAGACTGGGCCCTGACGGACATCAGCTTCAACATTCAAGACGGCGAGAAGATACTGTATCCTCAGTCCAAAGATATTTAAGAAAACTCTAGATCTGGCTGGCGAGGCTAACCCCTGTGCCACTAATGCAAAACCAGAAGCTACATTTTCATTGATCCAACGGCAAAATGGGAGACACACTTATTGTTTGTGATTAGTTTATTACTAATAGGTCTCATATCTCAGTCAGGAACAGGTCATTTCTTTGACACGCCGTGTTGTTTAGCCGTATTAGCTTTGTTTTCTCCAATCATTCCCAGGGTTCAGAGGTTAGCACTGTCTTATGTTCAATAAATATTGGTCATGTTGTGTTAAAAAGTCCAGAAATACTGTTTTAAAGTAGGAAACAAATGTTTCATTATTATTATTTGAAGTGTTTGACAGAGGAAAATCCATGAACAAATGGAGCCTAAGTCTGTGCCTCCGATAAAACTGGAATCATATTTGAAAAACCAGGTATGATATAAGGGGCCAGATCTAGAGCCTGGCGCAGGGACAGCGCAAGCTCCAAACGTGATGGTTATGTAATCGGGTCACAGGGGATGGCGTTTGTGCTATTTTGGGTTTGCTGTGTTTGTTTTTCCTATGTTTTTGAGTTACGCCCCCTCGTTGGTTACTATGGTGACCCCCCCCCCCCCCCCCCGCCCATCTGTCTGCAACGCACCAATCCACCACCTTTGCAATCAACACACCTGTTGTTCAGCGGGAAAGAGACGACAACAAAAGAGAGTCGACGCAGTTGAGGACGCTAGGCAGAGGAGAGAGCACGGTGTGAGGGAGGACAACGGCGCGCACCCACCACCCCAGCCAGACGACACCGACGCAGAAGACACCCGCACCACAACACGGAATACACGCAGAGGCAGGGCCAGTGAGTACTGCTCTATCTATGTGTGTGGGGCATGGTGCATTAGAAGCTTTGGGCTGAAGTGTTCGGAGTATCGTGCGTGGCTGGCCTGTGTGTGTGCTGTGTGTCAGGGCTTGAGATCGCTGCTGGACGGAAGGAACAAGCGGGGGACGGAGCGCGCTTTGGGGAAAGCTGAGAGGCCAAATCGAGCAGTGGGAGAGCGAGGAGCTCTCCCTGTCAGTGAGTACCGCCAAACGCAGCACTCCGCTATACGGGGTGGCCTTGGGCCTTTGCGCTTGGGTGTAGCGGACTCGTGTGCTGGCCTTTGCCTTTTGTCCAGGTGCGCCATCCGCGGATCAGGAGCAGTGCAGGACCCGGAACCCCAAACGGAGAACGAGTGACCGCTCTCCCCCTCCCCCCCCAGCGACTCCTGGTGCGGGATTCGGGCCTCCTCCTCGTTGTGCCTCGTTCTAACTAATTTTAGCATTTCTTAACCTTTTTTAAATGGCATTTTAAAGCTTGTTTTTAGTTTTGTAATAAACCGGGTTTTAACTGTACATCTGTTTCGTCATTATTGGTCACACCAGTCTGCTCTCATTTTAGGTTTCAGTTTATTTATTCGGCACCATTTTCATTTACCACTTTTAGTCTCTGTTTACACACAAACCCCCCATTACAGTTATCTTCCATGAACGCAGTTGTTGCGCTATGTGCCTGCGCTGCTGCCGAGAGGGCGGGGCTTAAAAAAAGAGAGAGGATTGAGGCGTGGTTTAATACAATCAGCACTAGAGGTAAGATTTTATGCTTGAGCAGGCTCGGGCTGAGATGTCGTGCATCACGTTAGTGTACGGTGTAGGCTCTGGATTTTCTATATGTATTTTACATTTCAATATGCTATATGCTATAGGCTTAGTTTTTAATCTATTAGTTACATGTGTAGTTATACTTTAAAATAAAAAGAATAAATAAACTAGCTGTTGTTGCCTCTCTGTTTTGAAAACAAAGTGTGCCCTATCTAGAGACACGAGCTAAGCATGCCATGCACGTGAGCTCGGCCCCGCCTTCATATATCAATCTCCCCCATCATTGAACACTTGACCTGGGATGAGACGCGTTCACTACTGTACTGAAAAATGGAGTTGCAAACAGTCAAAGAAAAGCTTCAGACTGGAGAGTTGATGAGACAGAGCTGAGGTATGGAAGGGGCTCAAACTAGTGAGACTGTGCTACCAAAACTCGTGTGGGCTTTTCCGAATGCAATCAACGTGGTGGCTTTGCTGTGATACGAGAGCAAAGAGACTGGCTCCTCTTCCCTGAGCAGACAGTTGAAAAAAAATGATGATTGCCAAACATCTATAACATAATCTAAGCAAAAGGCTGTGCCTCTGCGCAGGAAGCAGGCCATCACAGACAAATGCGTCGACTTTTGCTGTGAAGACTTGGGACCATTTTCTATTGTCAATGGTGAGGGATTTCAAGGTCTGGCCCAAGAAGTCTTAATGTTGGTGCAACTTTTGGTTGTGTACCTGTAAAGTCGGTCTTGCCCCACTACACCACCATTTCAAAAGCCTGCATTGAGAAGGCGGGGGAGAAGAGGGGCTTCCTAAGAAGACGGATCAAAGACGCTCTGGCAAGTGGCTGTGGCATAGCCATGCGTACTGATATGTGGACCGACGATTATAGGACAATGACTTACATTGCAATAAGTTGTCACTTTATTCAATGTGACTTCATGTTGGTCAGCAAAACTCTGACAATGGCTGTATTTCCAGCAGAAGATGCCAAAACAGGAACAAATATTAGGAGACAATTAGTGTGGCTGCTGGTGAATACATGTGGCTTGGCAGACCAAGGGAGTAACATTGTTAAAGCCTCGGAGCCCTACAGGAGGCTGTCGTGCCTTGACCGCGTAATCAACACGGTGCTTTGCCATGGGCTGGAGATGGATGCTCTATCTGAAAACGCCCCGGACATAGCACGGTGCTAGTTCTATGTCGCTGAATCTGCCCCAAGAGACCAGATTCAGCCCCGTATGCCTCACTCTGAAGTCGGTGCAGGAACTATAGAATGAGTTGGGTGAGAAGGTGCAGTCACACAGAGAGCAGGAGCCCATGGACAGCATTGTGCCAGACGTGCTGGATTAGTTTATCTCCTTTCTCAGGCCTTTTTATACCGCACAAAGGGAACTGGAAGGAGACAAATATACCTCACTGAATCTGGTTTGCCTGTGGAATGAGAAGTTAAAGAAACACTGCCAACCCAGATCCACGGACTCCGCACTGCAGGCATTTGTGCGCCACAGGCCTGCAGAGGTTTTGGGCCAACAAATACAAATGCATACATTGCACAAGGTTGATCTGTTCCTGTGGAAGTTTGCCGTGAGCAGTAAGTCTACTGAAAGGAGGGGTAGGGCCTTATAAGATAGTATTAACTTCCTCCTACTCCCTTTGAGAAACACTAATACTTCTTAGTTTAGTTTAGTTTATTTTTCAAAAGGGGACAGCGCAATTTCCTAAAACACATGATTAAAACATGAGTAAAACAGCCAGAATTAGCCAAAGAGGCTATTTTTCATCTGATGATGTCAAAATGGCAATGTTGTGAATAAATTATGTAAAATATATGTGTACTTTACCTGTATGTATCTGTTGCTCAAATTAATAATCTAAACCAAACTAATAATAATAATGATTTTATCTTTTATCTGCTTCCTTTCTCTTTTAGATTTCTTCTTTCTTTACGACATTTAAAAAGTAAAAACATCCTTGAAAAAATTATCTGACAAAGGTGGATTTTAGGATGCACATGTCTTTGCCTTAGGAGTACCCGGTAGAGGCAACTTTATTTATACCACGCATTTCGTACACAAGGCAACTCAATGCCCGGTAGACACGGGAAGAACATGCTAACTCCACAGAAAGGCAGTATCCAGGTGGGAATCGAACCCGCAACCTTCTTGCTGTGAAGCACGAGCGCTAACTGCTGCGCCACTGTGCCAGCGTCATTAGGGGCAGATAGAACGATTGTTTAGATGTTTCAGAATCATCCATTTCCAAGATATAATTCTCAAACCCTTTGTTCGTTGGTGCAGTGGTTAGCGCTTCATGTTCTCCCCGTGTTTATGTTTTCTGTGGGTACTCCGGTTTCAGCTACTACTAAAAACATGCATTATAGGTTAATCCTCCAGCCAGGTGGTTCTGACCATTAGCCTGGCGCAGCCTCTGGAGATGGGTCCCCGGGCACCATGCGGTTCCTTGTTAGAAAGTTCTCAGCTCTTTATTCATCATAAACCAAACATAGCCCTGAAGTTTCCCACTCGACCTCCGACCGGCTGGCCTTAGGTTTCCATCCATCACCTGGCGACTGTGGGACCTGTGTTGGGTAGTTCTCTGATGAGGGACACCCATAAGGTCCTCCCCTGACAGCCCTGGGCCTCACGAGTGGCGCCCTCTTGTGACTAACCGGTGGTCATCCGTGTGTGGCAGATCGGGATCGTCGGTCGGACCGGAGCGGGAAAGTCCTCGCTGGCCCTGGGACTCTTCCGGATTCTGGAATTGGCTCATGGCTGGATGTGCATCGATGGAACGGACATCTCACTTATTGGCCTTCACGATCTGAGGTCCAGATTAACCATTATCCCACAGGTCAGCAACACAAACTCTGTTTCCAGCTTTATCATTCAACTGTCGGGGTAAAGCAAACAGCAAACTCAAGTCAGCGCTTGATTCTATCGCTCCTTTAAAACTCAAGAAACTCCCCACAAAACCAATTCCTCCATGGAGGAATGAGGAAATCAAACAACTCAAAAGACAATGCAGGGTGGCAGAGAGAAAATGGAGAAAACACAAAATTACCATAAACTACCAAATCTTCCATGAACAACAAACAACCTACAATAACACAGTAAGAAACACAAGAAACAACTACTTCTCAAAAATGATCAACAATAATAAAAACAATCCCAAGGTACTCTTCTCTACAATAGAACATCTAATCAATCCTAATTTTAACAAGACCAACTTTACTCCAAGTGACTCCCTTTGTGAGGCGTTTGCAGACCAGGGGAAAGATAGACACGATCAGATGTAATATTTGATCTACTCAAAATAACACGGTTTTAAATGCATCTGGTTGTCTACTTGTTCCAGAGGAAACACTGCACAGTTTTGTCCAGGTTAATGCTGAGATGCTTAAGTTTTCTCCTCAGTGAGGCCCACCACATGTCCTTTAGACCCGGTCCACCACATGTCCTTTAGACCCGGTCCCAACCCCGTTTTTTAAAACTTTCTATGGATCTCTTAGAGACGAGCTTTTAAACATGATGAATTGCTCTCTTCAGACGGGGGTCTTCCCTGCTGCCTTTAAGGGGGCGGTGGTGAGGCCCCTGCTGAAGAAGAGCAATTTGGACCGTAATGATTTTAACAACTTTAGACCGGTATCCAACTTACCATTTTTAAGCAAAATCTTAGAAAAACCTTAGCGACTTTATAAATGCACATAACGTCCTTGAGAAATTTCAGTCTGGCTTTAGGGTAAACCACAGCACCGAGACAGCCCTTTTAAAGATTTTAAACGATTTTAGATTAAATTATGTTTCCAAAAGGCTGACAGTGTTGGTTCTACTGGATCTGAGCGCTGCCTTTGATACAGTCGACCAGACTATTCTTTTAACTCGTTTAAAACACATCGGCCTCTCTGGTGCTGTCCACAAATGGTTTACATCCTACCTCACAGACAGGACATTCATGGTAAGTGTGGATACCTGCTCCTCCAAGGTCCATAACATTACATGTGGTGTGCCCCAGGGTTCGATTTTAGGCCCATCGTTTTTAACCTGTATATGCTCCCTCTTGGTGATGTCATCAGGAGACATGGAGTCAACTTTCATAGTTACGCTGACGATACACAGTTGTACATCTCCATGTCTCCTGAGGACACCAGGCCAATGGATGCACTTTTTAACTGCATTTTAGATATTAAATCCTGGATGGCAGAAAACTTTCTCCAGCTTAACCAGGACAAAACTGAAGTTTTAGTCATCGGTCCTCAGGCCCAGAGAGAGAAACTTTTACCCAAACTACAGTCATTGTCTTTTAATCCTTCGTCACAGGTGAAGAACCTGGGTGTGATCTTTGACTCTGAGCTGACTTTAATTCCACACATTAAGAATATCACAAAAATAGGTTTTTACCATCTAAAGAACATAGCCAGAGTCCGCCCCATTCTCTCTCGGGCCAACACGGAGACGCTAATGCATGCTTTTATCACCAGTCGTATTGACTACTGTAATGCCCTGCTTTCTGGTCTTCCCAAAAAGAGTATCTCAGGTTTACAACTTTTACAAAATTCAGCAGCTCGTGTCCTGACGAAGACCAGGAGGAGGGACCACATTACACCGGTTTTAGAGTCGCTGCATTGGCTCCCCGTGTGTTTCAGGATCGATTTAAAAGTTCTTTTAATGGTTTTTAAATGTCTTAATGGTCTTGGTCCTTCTTATCTTTCAGAATTGATTTTACCATATGAGCCTTCGCGGCCCCTTCGCTCCTCCGGCAGGGGTCTCCTAGTTATTCCTAAAGTCAACAGAAAGACTCACGGCGAGGCGTCTTTCCAATATTATGGCCCTCGCCTCTGGAACGACCTGAGGAGGAGCTCAGGACCGCAGAGAACGTTCATGTTTTTAAGAGCAGGCTCAAGACCCGCCTTTTTAGTTTAGCTTTGAACTAATATTTACTTATATTAACCTTATTTACCGGTTTTAGTTCTATTATTTCTTTAGTTTCCCTCTTTTTATCCTGTGCTATTTCACGCACAGTTTTAGCGTTTTTTAAAGTATCTCTTATTAAATATTATTTATTTTTTATGTGTATATAAATATATAATTTTTATTGTATTTATTTATCTATTTTTTATTTATTTTATTTATTTATTTTTTATGTTCTCTTAGTGGTTCCTCTGAGGGAGCCCTCTGCCCCGGGAGTGCTGGTTGGCTGTGGCCGTGCGGGCGCTCTCCTGGGGGTGCCTGGATGGAGATAGGACGTCTCTCCTACACTTCCCCCGGGTACCCTGAGTTGGCGCTCTGTGGCTGTGGCCAATGGGCTGCTCCTGGTGCAGACGCTCCTTGGATGATGTTTCCTCTTTCGGTCCATCTGTACCCAGCCTTACATACTCAACTCTATGTCCATTTTTATTTAAGACTTTTAACTGCTGGCTGTCTGTACGTATATGTGTCTGTGTGTCTGTGTGTCTGTGTGTGCGGGTGGGGTGGGGGGGTTGTAGTTATTTATGTATATTTACTGGTGGGGACGATTTTAATTATTTATAAGCACTGTAAAGCACTTTGTGTTACTTTTTGTATGAAAAACGCTTTATAAATAAAGTTTGATTTGATTTGATTTGATTTGATAAAGGTGTGTCCTGATGCTTTAGAGGCCCAGTTCTTAGGTGGTTAAGAGACGAACTGCCCTGGGGTAAGTGCTAGTGGACCCTGATTTACGTGTTTTAAGGCTCCTGGCAATGGGCCTGCCCTGTTTCAAAGACCACCAGCTACCACTGATTCAGAGAGCTATGCACTGCCATCAATATAAAATGGAAATGAAAGTGCAATTTCTTCAAAACGTTACTCATTTAAAAGTATTTAATTAAATGTAACTAATTACTATGCTCTCCTTTGAGGGCATTAAGGGCATGTTCTTTTGCTTTAAATTGGGGCCATTATGAAGCTTCAGCGCAAATTCAACATGGAAGACGTACAGTGCATTGCAAAAGTACTCATACACCTTGAACTTTTGCACATTTTGTCATGTTTACAACCATAAACATAAAGATTTAATTTTGAATTTTTTTTACTGAACGTTCACACACAAGTAACAGACAACTGTGAAGTGAAAGCAAAATGATACATGATTCTGTTAAAACCGGGCGTGCATAAGTATTCATACAGCATGACTTAATACTTTGTGGAACCCCCTTTTTCTGCAATAACAGCAGCAAGTCTTCTGGGGTTTGACTCTACAAGGTTTGCACATGTAGAGACTGACATTTTAGCCCATTCCTCTTTACAAAACAACTCAAGCTCTGTCACATTAGAAGGAGAGCGTTTGTGAACAGCAGTTTTCAGGTCTTTCCACAGATGTTCAATAGGATTTAGGTCAGGACTTTGACTGGGCCATTCTAACACATTCATATGTTTGTTTTTAAACCATTCCATTGTAGATGTTTGTGTTTAGGGTCATTGTCCTGCTGGAAGGTGAATCTCCGCCCCAGCCTCAATTCTCTTGCTGACTCCAGCAGGTTTTCCTCCAAAATGGCTCTGTATTTGGCTCCGTCCATCTTCCCAACTATTCTTACAATCTTCCCAGTCCCCGCTGAGGAAAAGCAGCCCCATAGCATGATGCTCAGACTCTGTCTCCGCCTCTGCTGTCACCCTCGCTGGAGGGACTTTCTGGCTCCTGCTCCTCGGCTGCCATATAGCCTATCATCTCACCACCTATTCTTCAATCTTGTACCTTCTTCCCCATAAGTGGCACCTTTTAAGCAACCTTGCCACGGCTGCCCCTTTACCTCCGCTCGGTTCCTCTCCAGGCTCCTTCGATTTTCCTCCCGCTGCGCCATTCTCTTAATTTGAAGCTCAGGCGGCAGCGCTTACCTCGCACCTACACCCCATGATGGCACCTGTCTCACCAGCCGTTTCAGCGATCATTCCCCATCTTGCTTGTACATTTCCGCTCAGACCGGCTACCTTTTGGGGGGAAGAAATCTGGCTGTCATCCATCAACGCCATGTATTCCATATCAGTACTGCAATCTTCTGCTGGGGTCTAAGCACCTGAGTCTCTCAGGTTGAAATGGAGAAAAGAAGACACAGACACGAGGAAACAGCACACTCTAGTGGTCTCGTCTTTATTTTATACAAGGCTTATGTTTGCCCCAGGTAGAGCTTAAAGAAATAAAGAAAGAGGTAAGAGTCAGACCTGGAACACACACTGCCCACTGCAATCACCTCTGGTCCGTGGCCTTCAGTTGAGAATGATTGGACACCCGCCCCTTGCTTTGACTGAGCTCTGAAGGACGTCCATCACAGGGAGAGGGTCCCAGCTCACACTCCTTTCTCGGCCAGTGTAAACATAAAACATGAACCTGTGCAGGGACTGTGGATGGAAATGAGCATTTTTGCTATAAAATGGCACATGACATTTCTTTTAATGTCTTATATGCCTTATCCCTGATCCAAAAAACTAACATGGACCAAATGGGCAAGACTCTTGGCTTCGCTTTTGCAAGAAAGAAAGTCTAACTAAACCTGTCCACTGGTGTGTATAGCCAGGGCCATGTTTATCAGAGGAACTGTATTAGTAGGGCATTAAAAGTCATTAGACTAACTATGACCAAATTAAAGTCTTAAAGTCCTTAAAAAGCATGACACTATAGATTTGTGGCCTTATCAATATTGTTTTAGGGCATTACATGAAATTGAAAAGCATTGAAATAGACATGCTACTTCCTGAAATGTGTCTGTAACAAGTTCAGTTGCTGGTCACAAGTAAGTTTACGCTGAAATTGAATTGTTTGATTCTCAATTCTGTAATCTTTGGCTGGCCTTGGTGCCTCCTTAACTGAACCAGGGTCTGGACTTAAGAAAAAGATAAACTGGTGTTTTTAAAGACCTCCTGGCACGGCTTTTGTTTTGTTTTTTAGGATGAACTGCTGTTACTTCCACAGAAATCAGAGACGGTCGTGAAAGACGGTTTCATGTTGTGCTGTTTTATGATGTGCCAGTTGATCATCTGCTGTTAAATTAATCTGTGTCGTACGTACGCGACACTTTGTCCCCTAAATATGTCAAGGTCCATTTTTGAAACCGCACCTGTTGTCAAACCCACTATTCCAGTGTGAACCAGTATCATTCTGAACAGGCCTATATTATGCAAAGTCAAGTTTTTTTTTGTGGCTTAATCATATTTGAATTTCATATCTGTGTAAAAGAAAGCAAACCTGTAATCTCTTTCAGCAGTCAAAACTCCAGCCTACACTCTGGTAAAAGCAAAGTCAAACAGAGAACCTTTTCTTTTTATTTATTTATGTCATTTAAAAAAAACAAAAACACTAAGATTATCCTGCAAACATTACCTTATTTGCATATCTACTCATTGGCGCATTCTGTCCCCACCCTGTTCTTCTCCGGTGTTCCTCTGAGCCCAGGACCCCGTACTCATCTCTGGGACCCTCCGCATGAACCTGGACCCGTACAAGACCTGCTCCGACTCCGAGGTGGGACATCCTTCAGATGTCCCACCTCGCCACCCTTTGTGTCCGCACTGCCGCACAAGTTGGACCACATGTGCAGCGAGGGGGGAGAGAACCTCAGGTGAGCAGTGTGGGGGAGAGAACCTCAGGTGAGCAGTGTGGGAGATAACCTCAGATGAGCATTGTGGGAGAGAGAACATCAGATGTGTAGTGTGGGAGAGAACAGCAGATGAGCAGTGTGAGGGAGAGAGCCTCAGGTGAGCAGTGTGGGAGGAAGAACTTAAGGCGAGTGTGGGAGATAGAGAACCTCAAGTGGGAAGTATGGGAAGGAACCTCAGGGGAGCAGTGTGGGAGAGAACTTCAAGTGAGCAGTGTGGGGGAGAGAACATGAGATGAGTAGTGCGAGTGAGGGAGAACCTTACGTGAGCAGTGTGGGAGATAACCTCAGGTGAGCAGTGTAGGGGAGAGAACCTCAGGTGAACAGTGTGTTGGAGAAAACATGAGATGAGCAGTGTGGGAAGAACCTCAGGTAAGCAGTTTGGGAGAAATAACTTAAGGCGAGCAGTGTGGGAGATAGAGAACCTCAGGGGAGCAGTGTGGGAGAAATAACTTAAGGCAAGCAGTGTGGGCCTTTCTGTCTCTATTCTCTCCTATTTCAGAATCTTTGTTTGTAAAAAGTTATAATTACTTTACATTAGTGAGCCCTAGTTATCCTGTTTCCGTATTATTGTCTCCCTTCCCTCTCTGAGCAGTGTAGGGCAGAGGCAACTCCTATGTATGGCCCGCGCTCTGTTGAGGAAGACCCGGGTGCTAGTCCTGGATGAGGCCACAGCCACAGTGGACCTGGAGACCGACCAGCTCATCCGTAACCACTTCAGGGACTGCACCGTGCTAACCATCGCTCACGGCCTGCACACCACCCAGACTACAACAGGTCAGCCCTACACTAAAACACACCACCCAGACTACAACAGGTCAGCCCTACACTAAAACACACCACCCAGACTACAACAGGTCAGCCCTAAACTAAAACACACCACCCAGACTACAACAGGCCAGCCCTAAACTAAAACACACCACCCAGACTACAACAGGTCAGCCCTAAACTAAAACACACCACCCAGACTACAACAGGTCAGCCCTAAACTAAAACACACCACCCAGACTACAGCAGGTCAGCCCTAAACTAAAACACACAACCCAGACTACAACAGGTCAGCCCTACACTAAAACACACCACCCAGACTACAACAGGCCAGCCCTAAACTAAAACACACCACCCAGACTACAACAGGTCAGCCCTAAACTAAAACACACCACCCAGACTACAGCAGGTCAGCCCTAAACTAAAACACACCACCCAGACTACAGCAGGTCAGCCCTAAACTAAAACACACCACCCAGACTACAACAGGTCAGCCCTAAACTAAAACACACCACCCAGAGTACAACAGGTCAGCCCTACACTAAAACACACCACCCAGACTACAACAGGTCAGCCCTACACTAAAACACACCACCCAGACTACAACAGGTCAGCCCTACACTAAAACACACCACCCAGACTACAACAGGTCAGCCCTAAACTAAAACACACCACCCAGACTACAACAGGTCAGCCCTAAACTAAAACACACCACCCAGACTACAACAGGTCAGCCCTAAACTAAAACACACCACCCAGAGTACAACAGGTCAGCCCTACACTAAAACACACCACCCAGACTACAACAGGCCAGCCCTAAACTAAAACACACCACCCAGACTACATCAGGTCAGCCCTAAACTAAAACACACCACCCAGACTACAACAGGTCAGCCCTAAACTAAAACACACCACCCAGACTACAACAGGTCAGCCCTAAACTAAAACACACCACCCAGACTACAACAGGTCAGCACTAAACTAAAACACACCACCCAGACTACAACAGGTCAGCCCTAAACTAAAACACACCACCCAGACTACAACAGGTCAGCCCTAAACTAAAACACACCACCCAGACTACAACAGGTCAGCCCTAAACTAAAACACACCACCCAGACTACAACAGGTCAGCCCTAAACTAAAACACACCACCCAGACTACAACAGGCCAGCCCTAAACTAAAACACACCACCCAGACTACAACAGGTCAGCACTAAACTAAAACAAACCACCCAGACTACAACAGGCCAGCCCTAAACTAAAACACACCACCCAGACTACAACAGGTCAGCACTAAACTAAAACACACCACCCAGACTACAACAGGTCAGCCCTAAACTAAAACACACCACCCAGACTACAGCAGGTCAGCCCTAAACTAAAACACACCACCCAGACTACAACAGGTCAGCCCTAAACTAAAACACACAACCCAGACTACAACAGGTCAGCCCTACACTAAAACACACCACCCAGACTACAACAGGCCAGCCCTAAACTAAAACACACCACCCAGACTACAACAGGTCAGCCCTAAACTAAAACACACCACCCAGACTACAACAGGTCAGCCCTAAACTAAAACACACCACCCAGACTACAGCAGGTCAGCCCTAAACTAAAACACACCACCCAGACTACAACAGGTCAGCCCTAAACTAAAACACACCACCCAGACTACAACAGGCCAGCCCTAAACTAAAACACACCACCCAGACTACAGCAGGCCAGCCCTAAACTAAAACACACCACTCAGACTACAACAGGTCAGCCCTAAACTAAAACACACCACCCAGACTACAACAGGTCAGCCCTAAACTAAAACACACCACCCAGACTACAACAGGTCAGCACTAAACTAAAACACACCACCCAGACTACAACAGGTCAGCCCTAAACTAAAACACACCACCCAGACTACAACAGGTCAGCCCTAAACTAAAACACACCACCCACACTACAACAGGCCAGCCCTAAACTAAAACACACCACCCAGACTACAACAGGTCAGCCCTAAACTAAAACACACCACCCAGACTACAACAGGTCAGCCCTAAACTAAAACACACCACCCAGACTACAACAGGCCAGCCCTAAACTAAAACACACCACCCAGACTACAACAGGTCAGCACTAAACTAAAACAAACCACCCAGACTACAACAGGCCAGCCCTAAACTAAAACACACCACCCAGACTACAACAGGTCAGCACTAAACTAAAACACACCACCCAGACTACAACAGGTCAGCCCTAAACTAAAACACACCACCCAGACTACAGCAGGTCAGCCCTAAACTAAAACACACCACCCAGACTACAACAGGTCAGCCCTAAACTAAAACACACAACCCAGACTACAACAGGTCAGCCCTACACTAAAACACACCACCCAGACTACAACAGGCCAGCCCTAAACTAAAACACACCACCCAGACTACAACAGGTCAGCCCTAAACTAAAACACACCACCCAGACTACAACAGGTCAGCCCTAAACTAAAACACACCACCCAGACTACAGCACGTCAGCCCTAAACTAAAACACACCACCCAGACTACAGCAGGTCAGCCCTAAACTAAAACACACCACCCAGACTACAACAGGTCAGCCCTAAACTAAAACACACCACCCAGACTACAACAGGCCAGCCCTAAACTAAAACACACCACCCAGACTACAGCAGGCCAGCCCTAAACTAAAACACACCACCCAGACTACAACAGGTCAGCCCTAAACTAAAACACACCACCCAGACTACAGCAGGTCAGCCCTAAACTAAAACACATCACCCAGACTACAACAGGTCAGCCCTACACTAAAACACACCACCCAGACTACAGCAGGTCAGCCCTAAACTAAAACACACCACCCAGACTACAGCAGGTCAGCCCTAAACTAAAACACACCACCCAGACTACAACAGGTCAGCACTAAACTAAAACACACCACCCAGACTACAGCAGGTCAGCCCTAAACTAAAACACACCACCCACACTACAACAGGTCAGCCCTAAACTAAAACACACCACCCAGACTACAGCAGGTCAGCCCTAAACTAAAACACACCACCCAGACTACAGCAGGTCAGCCCTAAACTAAAACACACCACCCAGACTACAGCAGGTCAGCCCTAAACTAAAACACACCACCCACACTACAACAGGTCAGCCCTAAACTAAAACACACCACCCAGACTACAACAGGTCAGCACTAAACTAAAACACACCACCCAGACTACATCAGGTCAGCCCTAAACTAAAACACACCACCCAGACTACAACAGGTCAGCCCTAAACTAAAACACACCACCCAGACTACAACAGGTCAGTGTGACCGATGTGTGCGTCTAGAGAGGCCACGGACTCAGGACTGCAGTTTTGACGATTTCTTTTAATGTGATCTGCACCACAAAACATATACAAAGTCCATCAGGGTGGGGACAACTGCATGCAACGGTCGTCTCCAGCATTTACCGTTGCTCTCCTGATTATTTATAAAAGTTTGATTTTCTTTCTTTCTTTTTTACAAGTGATCGTATAGTATTGATTTACAAAACATATTTACAGTATTAATTATATGGCAATAAACATTTCTAAATTCTAAAATAACTAATTCGGCCTTCTACCAATGACAGCTACAACAGATATTGTTGCCAACGGCAACGGTCAACAGAACAACAGATTTACATTTTTAATATCAAACATATTTTGGAGCCTACCTGCACCACAAAACATATACAAAGTCCATCAGGGTGGGGACAACTGCATGCAACGGTCTGTACGGGACAAGAATAAACACAAATATTACAATAAATCTCCTGGGCGGGCGGTCAGCTGCCGTTAGCCTAACGCTCTAACTGGGGTAATATAGTAACATATAATTAAGTGGTAATTTTAACATTTTTTTTACAGGGGATATTTACAAATTACACTCTAGTGACACAAATATACATGTAGGGAGTAAAATAAAATAATTATTTTGGCGTAACAACTTTAAAAAGTTAATTAAAGATTGGAGCGATCTCTCCTGCACCTACCGTCTCCAGCATTTACCGTTGCTCTGCTGGAGACGCAGGGAGCGCGCGTGAAGCACCCGTTGCATGCAGTTTCCAAAACCACCACCAGGTGGCTCCAAAGGTGAAACAACAAAAACAAATAATCTTTAAAGAAATTCAATAACACATCTCTGTTACATCCACCCCCGCTGAATTTCAGCCAAAATTATTTAAGAAGCAAGAACTATCACCATAACAGAAAACCTTACGAGTCCAGACATGGTCAAACATCAGTCCAACTTAAAAAGCATCCTCTAAAAAGGATGAAGTGGCAAGGAACTTGCGCCTTATTCCCAACCATCTTCTGGAAGCAGGATGCAGCCTACATCCCACATAAACCATGTCTTGAAAACAAAAAGAGGTCCCTAAACCTGGACCCATACCATATGGTGATACACATTACTCATAGTACAAAAACTAGGCACAGCCAGGGCAAAAACGAGCATATACTATTTACTGAAATACCCGGAGGACTGATTTTGAAACTTTATCAAATAGCTGACTAGCATCACTGACAACAGCTTTGTTGGTCATTACTTGGATTAGCCTGTTGACTGGCTTAACTATCCTACCTACTCGGGTTTTGACTGTATTGATAGTGTCAGTGTCAGTGTTCATATTGGAATGAGTGACTTGAGAAACTTGTGAGTGAACACTCTGTGTGTCAGTTAATGGGGCCTGTGTCGATATGTGATCATAGTCCATCTCACTAGGGGACAGGAGAGACTCATCATCTCCTGCAACATCCACGACAGGTTCTCTGACAGTGTTATTCACTTGAGCATCATCACTCAATCCATTGGATAAACAGCTGACCCACTCTTGAGTTCTCATTCTTGAATCTTCTTCAATGACTGAATCCAGAACATTTGAATCAATAACATCATCAGATTGTTCAGTTGAGAGGACAGGTGAGTGATCAGACTGATTGGCCATGTCAAGGGGCAAAAAGTTCACAAGCATCAAGAGGTTACGATGCACTACTCTCTCTTGACCGGTAGTGGGGTTTTGTATCCGATAAGTGTGAGTTGTAGGATTCATGGCCACAACGGTATACACTGTAGACTCCCAGCGGTCAGCAGTTTTACGTTTTCCTCGTTCACGTTTGTTTGAGACTAGGACACGGTCTGCGACACAGATGGTCTTTCCTTTTGTGCGACGGTTGTAGAGGCCAGCCTGGCGATCTTGTTCTTTGTCTGCATGACTCTGAGCTATGGCCATGGCCTCTTGAAGATCTTTTGTGAGAGACTGCACATACTTGTCATAGCCAACTATTTCAGGATCTTTGAGAATGTTCTTAAAAAGCACGTCAACTGGGAGGCGTGGCACTCTACCATACATCAAATAGAAAGGGGCATAGCCTGTAGTTTCATGGACAGTGCAGTTATACATGAATGTCAGTGTTTGGAGTTGTTTCGGCCAGCTTTGTTTAGCTTCAGGTGGAAGGGCTCTTATCATGTTACCAAGTGTCCTGTTGAAGCGCTCCACGCTACCGTTGCCCATTGGGTGGTACGGGGTTGTGTGGGATTTTCTTACACCTGCGACCTTCAACATTTCGGCTATAAGTTGACTTTCAAAAGAAGGACCTTGATCTGAATGGATCCTTTCAGGAAATCCATAGATACAGAAGTACTTGTCCCAAAGCTGTCTCGCCACCTGTTTAGCAGACTGGTCACGGCAAGGAAAGGCCTGAGCGAGCCGTGTAAAATGGTCAGTCACAACCAGCACATCAACCGACTTGTTATTAGAATCCTCCGCAGTCCAAAAGTCGATGCACACAACCTCCAGGGGTGCAGATGTTTTTATACTCTCGAGAGGTGCTCGACCTTCTGGATCAGGGGACTTGCCAATGACACACCTTGGACACTGGCGGACATACTCTCTAACATCACGATCAATGTGTGGCCAGAAAAACCTCTGACGAGCAATAGCTAAACTCCTGAACTGTCCTTGATGGCCAGCACTGTCGTGGATTCCCCTGAGAACATCAGCTTTGAGAGAGTCAGGAACCACAAACTGGTAGCGTCTTTTGTGAGTAACCTGGTCTTTGGAAAGTCTGTAAAGGATGCCACCAGTCGTTGTAAACTTTTCCCAGTGCCTGAGGTACCTGATGACCATGGCTGGCTCATTGGGTTTCTCTCTCCTGGACGGACGACGACCTCGGTCCACATAGTGCATCACTCTAGACAGGACAGGATCGTTGTGCTGCTTTTCACACAACTCATTATCTGAGAACACAGGTGGGTCAGCTTCAGTGGGAGGAATCAACTGAGGTAGGTGCCTTAGGGTATTAATAGCTCTTAACCTGGCAGCGGACTCCCATGCACCGTGTGTCTCGAAGATAGCAGAAATGTCATCTTTTGTGAAGGACTGACATTTTGTACTTTCGAGGACATGTGATACTTTTGTGTAGTTGTCCTTAGCATTTGATTGTCTGAAGGCATCTTGGACTGAACCAGATGACAGAGGTAGGGCCTCATTAAGAAGTTGATTGTATGGGCTCCTCAACAACCTCATCCCTACAGTGGACTTGATGAAAGGCCGGCGACTCAAAGCATCCGCTACTATGTTCTTTGAGCCAGGGATATATTTAATATCAAAGACGTAGGAAGCCAGCTTTGCCACCCATCGCTGTTCACAGGCATCAAGACGTGGCTTTGTCAGGATATGTGTGAGCGGGTTGTTGTCGGTCCACACCGTAAAGACATGTCCTTTGAGCCAGTGGCTAAACTTGTCACACACGGACCACTTGAGTGCCAAAAATTCGAGGCGGTGGGCTGGATACTTTTTCTGGGCACGTGTGAGAGACTTGCTGGCAAATGCCACTGGACGAGCCACCACCTCTCCTTCCTGAACTTGTGAGAGAACGGCGCCCAAACCATCTAGTGAAGCGTCAGTGGACAGGACAAATGGGCGATTAAAGTCTGGGTGGGCTAGGACCACTGAGTCAACCAAAGCAGCTTTAAGTTTATCAAATGCGCCTCTGTGTACATCTGTCCAGTCAGCTGGAGTTAGTTTGCGAAACTGGAGTTTGCGCTTGGTGGTTAACTTTGATTTGCGTTTCTGTTTTGCTCCAGCAAGAAGGTCAAAGAGTGGTCTCGCAATAGAGGAATAGTTCGGGATGAAATGCTGGTAATAATTGACCATGCCGAGAAACGACCGAATGCGAGACTGGGAAGGAGTGGCACCATCTGGTTCCATAAGATCTGTACTCGACATGCTGTTGACAGACTCGACTTTAGCAGGATCTGTGGAGACACCACTCTTGTCAATTATGTGCCCGAGAAATTTCACAGATCTTCTCAGCAGCCAGCATTTCTTCTGGGCCAGTTTCAAGTTATGGAATCTGAGTCGACTGAACACCATCTCCAACCTCTCGAGGGCCACTTCCTCAGACGGGGCGAACACCAGCAAATCATCGAGGTAACACAGCAGGCTGAGAAAGTTTTGGTCACCAAATATGGACATCATCATTCTCATGAAGCTGGCCGGGCTGTTGCACAGACCTTGGGGAAGCCTGTTGTACTCAAACAACCCCATCGGCGTCGTGAAGGCAGAGTACTTGCGGTCGTCTTCGTGCAGAGGCATGTTGTAAAAGCCAGACGTCAGGTCCATTGTGCTAAAGAATGCGTTACCTCCCAAGGCAGCTAAGCAGTCGGCTTGGTGTGGTAAGGGATGGGCATCCTTTAGGGTCCGCCTGTTGAGCCATCGGAAATCTGTGCACACCCGCAAGTCGCCATTCTTCTTCCATACAAGAACCAGGGGCGAAGCATATTCACTGTTCGATTTGCGGATTATGTCTTTCTCCTCCATCTCATTGAGGACTTGGCGGAGCTTCTGGTACTCAGCAGGGGGTACACGGCGATAGGGCAGCCGGAATGGTCTCTCGTCAGTGAGTCGGATCCTATGCACAAACCCTTTTGCCTCTCCACAGTCCAAGTGGTGGTGGGAGAACACGTCCTCATAACTGATCACAAGGTCTGTCAGCTTTCTCTGCCAATCATCTGACACGTCACAGGACTGCAGGTCAAGATCACACAAGCCAGCACGCTTCAGCCTCTCCTGCACATTATCAGTGTTTTTGGCTATAGAACCAGGGCATTTGATGGAGGCGGCCTGATATGAGCATTTTACATCTTGCATATCCAGATCTTCCAGAGCAAGGCAGGTGTAGACGTCAGCCAGCTTGGCGTTTCTACGTATGGTGATAGGGCCATTTGTAGCATTCAGAATCTTCAGAGGTACCCACCTGTCTCCCCAGAGAGGTGTCACAGCTCTCGCCACTAGGATGCCTCTAGGAGCAGAATGAGAAGATGTAGGCTCAGACATAACGGTGCTGCCGGGTGATAACTTTGTGTCTTTGGGAAGTTTGCCCCACATCAGATACTCGGTGCCAGCCTCCAGAGTGACAGCTCTGTTACATCTCACAGTGCCAATTTTATCTGGGACATCTTCATCTGACCAGCGGTTCAGGCCAGCAAGCAGGGAGAGGAACTTCTCGAGCTCAGTGTCACCATTATTTGACGTGGACACAGCTTCCCAATAGGAGGAGTCGGTTTTGAATTGGTGCAACAGATGCCTGATAACGTTCGAGCCCACCAGTAAATCATCCTGCTGGTTTTTCACTACAAAGGTGGGTACTGACAGCCTGCATCCATAGATCTCCATCTCCAGATCCACTACTGAAGTCGGCTTTACTCTGGCACCACCGCATCCCACAAACACAATATCAGTTGATTCTTGATGGGAGAGCACGACACCAGCATTAATTAGTGATTGGAGGGCTACTTCGCTTAACGAGCACGCCATCGAACCACTATCCAACATAGCACCAAGAGTTACCTTATCTCCAACTTTGACAGAAGTGTAGAATAGACTGTCACTGGTTTTAATTCTTTGTGTGTCTTGAACAATAATATTGTTTGGCTCATTCAGTTTTTGCATATTCTGATACAGTTCAGCAGCATCAAATGTGTGGGAGATTTCACCTTGACCCATGCAGCCTCCCTCCGAGCATAGGTCGCTTAGTTTCCCTGCACATTGTCTGTTGGAACAGTTTTGTTAGGACAGAAGCGGCTCGTGTGGTCAGGGCTGAAACATGTGAAACAAAGGCGGTCTGAACGGCAGTGAATTTCTGTTGTATGCTTGTTATCATTGCAAACTCGACAGTTCATAACGACAGATCTGGCTCGTCCCCGCATGTGCCCACGACGAGCAGAGGACAACTGACCACCAGCTTGAACTTTAGTGAGGAGCTCCTGGAGCATAGACATCATTTCACCAAGCGTGGCGCCGTCTTGTGGCTGATTGGGCAGTTGTTGACTTTGTGGAGCAGTAGCAGAATGCTGGAACTGGCACTGCACTTGTGTGGGTTGACTGTGCTGCTTCACAGGCTGTGGAGCAGGAGGAGATGTTGGCAGTTGTTGGTTCTGGACCAAGCCCGGAGTACACAAAAGAGGCGGAGCTTCAGCTGCGGCCTGAACAGCTTGAGAGAGCAAAACATTATTAGGCACTGGCACGTTACTGGAGACTTGGGGCTTAACATGTGTCTCATAGCATAACAGTGGGGCAGCATATAGTTTGGTCATAGGTGCTTTGGACACCCGCTCTCTTTGGTGCTCATCTAGCCTCTCTTGGATGTCTTTAGAGGTCCACTCATGAATCTGCTTATACTTAAACACTGAGGCCAGTTCCATATCAGGGCAGTGCTTTACAAACATTTTAGCAATCTCACCTCCTATATCCTCAATGTGCCTCCCTTGACGTTTTAAACCTTCTTCAGCCATGTCTGCGGCCTTATTGAGGCGGATCCAGTAGTCAACAGCGTTCTCTTTCTGAAGTGGCAATGTTGAGTAAAAGTCTTGTAGGGGCAGACAGGATGATGTGCTACTAAAGTACTGTATTAGCATGTTGTAAATGATATCTGGGGAGCATGTAGTGTGAAGTGCAGGGTTACTTCTAAGACCAATCTTAACTACATCTCTGGCCTTTCCCATTAACTTCCCCATAACTTCTTCATTTTGCTCAGAAACCTCATAGTTATGCTTCCTAAGGTAACCTTTCATCATCTCAACCCACTCAGTAACAGTGTATTTGTCGGTATTGTCACCCCTGAATGTAACAGGTTCTTTCTCTGATTTCACAATAACATTAAACCTTGGACTCTCATTAGTAGTATTATTGACACCTGAAGTATCCTGTTTCTGACAAGTACTATTAGTTTCATTTGTGCCAATGACACCAGAAGATAGCAGTTTTGATGCAATAGACTCCCCAATCTGTGAGCCCAACTGACAGATCATGTCACGAAACTGGTTTAAATCATTACCAGCACTAGGTGTTGAGTGGCTCGGGCCACCAAATGACATCTCCCCAATAGGTGACTCAGCTGGATCCTGAACCAATCCCTGAGGCCTATTATTTGCAGGTAACACAGGTGAAGCACGCAAACCTCCCCTAATAGCACTGCTGGGCTGAAAGCTAAATCCCATTACACCTCTACCTCTCCCAAAAGAGGAGTGACAATCTGCTGTTAAACCGCTGGGAAAGCGTCTCTCTGCCATTTCAAAATAAAATATAGGAAACGTAATTGTAAATTGGCATTAAAACCAAAATTTCCCTTCAGTCCTTTAACCTTGTGACCAAAAAAAAAAAACACACTTTGTGATGTGTAGAGGTGACTTGACAGGCGTAGACGACAGGGCAACCTCGGTCGATCTGCATCAAGCGGATCAAGGACCACGGAGTCACGGCACCAGTGTGACCGATGTGTGCGTCTAGAGAGGCCACGGACTCAGGACTGCAGTTTTGACGATTTCTTTTAATGTGATCTGCACCACAAAACATATACAAAGTCCATCAGGGTGGGGACAACTGCATGCAACGGTCGTCTCCAGCATTTACCGTTGCTCTCCTGATTATTTATAAAAGTTTGATTTTCTTTCTTTCTTTTTTACAAGTGATCGTATAGTATTGATTTACAAAACATATTTACAGTATTAATTATATGGCAATAAACATTTCTAAATTCTAAAATAACTAATTCGGCCTTCTACCAATGACAGCTACAACAGATATTGTTGCCAACGGCAACGGTCAACAGAACAACAGATTTACATTTTTAATATCAAACATATTTTGGAGCCTACCTGCACCACAAAACATATACAAAGTCCATCAGGGTGGGGACAACTGCATGCAACGGTCTGTACGGGACAAGAATAAACACAAATATTACAATAAATCTCCTGGGCGGGCGGTCAGCTGCCGTTAGCCTAACGCTCTAACTGGGGTAATATAGTAACATATAATTAAGTGGTAATTTTAACATTTTTTTACAGGGGATATTTACAAATTACACTCTAGTGACACAAATATACATGTAGGGAGTAAAATAAAATAATTATTTTGGCGTAACAACTTTAAAAAGTTAATTAAAGATTGGAGCGATCTCTCCTGCACCTACCGTCTCCAGCATTTACCGTTGCTCTGCTGGAGACGCAGGGAGCGCGCGTGAAGCACCCGTTGCATGCAGTTTCCAAAACCACCACCAGGTGGCTCCAAAGGTGAAACAACAAAAACAAATAATCTTTAAAGAAATTCAATAACACATCTCTGTTACATCAGCCCTAAACTAAAACACACCACCCAGACTACAACAGGTCAGCCCTAAACTAAAACACACCACCCAGACTACAACAGGTCAGCCCTAAACTAAAACACACCACCCAGACTACAACAGGTCAGCCCTAAACTAAAACACACCACCCAGACTACAACAGGTCAGCACTAAACTAAAACACACCACCCAGACTACAACAGGCCAGCCCTACACTAAAACACACCACCCAGACTACAACAGGTCAGCCCTAAACTAAAACACACCACCCAGACTACAACAGGTCAGCCCTAAACTAAAACACACCACCCAGACTACAACAGGTCAGCCCTAAACTAAAACACACCACCCAGACTACAACAGGTCAGCCCTAAACTAAAACACACCACCCAGACTACAACAGGCCAGCCCTAAACTAAAACACACCACCCAGACTACAACAGGTCAGCACTAAACTAAAACAAACCACCCAGACTACAACAGGCCAGCCCTAAACTAAAACACACCACCCAGACTACAACAGGTCAGCACTAAACTAAAACACACCACCCAGACTACAACAGGTCAGCCCTAAACTAAAACACACCACCCAGACTACAGCAGGTCAGCCCTAAACTAAAACACACCACCCAGACTACAACAGGCCAGCCCTAAACTAAAACACACCACCCAGACTACAGCAGGCCAGCCCTAAACTAAAACACACCACCCAGACTACAACAGGCCAGCCCTAAACTAAAACACACCACCCAGACTACAACAGGTCAGCCCTAAACTAAAACACACCACCCAGACTACAACAGGTCAGCCCTAAACTAAAACACACCACCCAGAGTACAACAGGTCAGCCCTACACTAAAACACACCACCCACACTACAACAGGTCAGCACTAAACTAAAACACACCACCCAGACTACAACAGGTCAGCACTAAACTAAAACACACCACCCAGACTACAACAGGCCAGCCCTACACTAAAACACACCACCCAGACTACAACAGGTCAGCCCTAAACTAAAACACACCACCCAGACTACAACAGGTCAGCCCTAAACTAAAACACACCACCCACACTACAACAGGTCAGCACTAAACTAAAACACACCACCCAGACTACAGCAGGTCAGCCCTAAACTAAAACACACCACCCAGACTACAACAGGTCAGCCCTAAACTAAAACACACCACCCAGACTACAGCAGGCCAGCCCTAAACTAAAACACACCACCCAGACTACAACAGGTCAGCCCTAAACTAAAACACACCACCCAGACTACAACAGGTCAGCCCTAAACTAAAACACACCACCCAGACTACAACAGGTCAGCCCTAAACTAAAACACACCACCCAGACTACAGCAGGCCAGCCCTAAACTAAAACACACCACCCAGACTACAACAGGTAAGCACTAAACTAAAACACACCACCCAGACTACAGCAGGCCAGCCCTAAACTAAAACACACCACCCAGACTACAACAGGTCAGCCCTAAACTAAAACACACCACCCAGACTACAACAGGTCAGCCCTAAACTAAAACACACCACCCAGACTACAACAGGTCAGCCCTAAACTAAAACACACCACCCAGACTACAACAGGTCAGCCCTAAACTAAAACACACCACCCAGACTACAACAGGTCAGCCCTAAACTAAAACACACCACCCACACTACAACAGGTCAGCACTAAACTAAAACACACCACCCAGATTTTTATTTTTTTTCCCGACATAATATCATAATAATACCCCCCCCCCCCCATACCTTTAGTTTAAGGTATGGGTGCATGTGTTTGAGGTATGGTAACAAAAGCTTCAAGTTTTGTTACTTTAGTCACATATGATGCCAATTCTATCCAGTTTATGGTCATTTTGTTTTTTCCAATAAATAAACAAAGGCATTATTGAAGTGGTATTTTGCCATGGTCTCTACCTTATTTTATTGTCATGCCTCATTAGAATCAGAATCGTTTTTATCGCCGTTGTTTGAGAACAGGTTCACAAACTATACGTATTTTTATCAGTGCTGACGTGCAACATAAAACTGGAAAAAACTGTTCAAGTGGCGGGAGGTATGGGTCTGGATAGACCGTAGCCTCCTGCCTGAGGGGAGAGGGGTGAATAGTCCGTGTCCAGGGTGAGAAGGGTCAGCTGTGATCCGACCCACACGCCTCCGGGTCCTGGAGGTGAACAGGTCCTGGAGAGATGGAGCTCACAGCCAATCACCTTCTCTGCAGCAGCACAATGCGCTGCAGACGGTGCCTGTCCCGTTCTGTAGCGCCGGGGAACCACACGGTGATGGAGGAGGTGAGGATGGACCACACGGTGATGGAGGAGGTGAGGATGGTCGGCTCCCATTTGAGGTCCTGGGTGATGGTGGTGCCCAGGAAGCAGAAGGATTCCACGATGGAAATGGGGGTGGGAGACTCTGTCAGGGTGAGGGGGGACGGTGGGGCTGTGTCTTTCCTAAAGTCCACGATCATCTCCACTGTCTTCTGGGCGTTCAGCTCCAGGTTGTTGTGGCTGCACCAGGACGCCAGCCGGTCCACCTCTCTCCTGTAGGCGGACTCATCACCGTCCGAGATGAGCCCGATGAGGGTGGTGTCGTCCGCAAACTTGATCAGTTTAACGGAATGGTGACTGGAGGTGCAGCAGTTTGTGTACAGGGAGAAGAGCCAGGGGGAAAGTACACAGCCCTGAGGAGATCCAGTGTTTGTAGTCCGAGTGTCCGAGACGATCTTCCCCAGCCGCACGTGCTGTCTCCGGTCCATCAGGAAGTCAGTGATCCACCTGCAGAGGGAGTCGGTCACGCTGAGCTGGTAGAGCTTGTCTCGTAGCAGTTCAGGGAGGATGGTGTTGAAGGCAGAGCTGAAGTCCACAAACAGGATCCTGGCGAAGGTTCCTGGGGAGTCCAGATGCTCCAGGGTGAAGTGGAGGGCCAGATTGACTGCGTCATCCACAGACCTGTTGGCTCTGTAGGTGAACTGCAGCGGGTCCAGGAGGGGGGCGGTGATGTTTTTGAGGTGGGGCAGGACCAAGCGCTCAAAAGACTTCATGACCACAGTAGTTAATGTAGTCATTAAGTCCTGTTAATGTTACTTAAGGTTAATTAAGGTTCATTATGCAAAGGTCAGGCTTTGTGAACAACATGTAGGTATTCATGCTTTAGATTCCAAAAAATTAAATTAATATATATATAAAACTCTTCCTCACCCTTTTTACGCCAAGCTCGGGTCCTCTACCGTCGGCCTGGGAGCTTGAGGGCTCTTCGCAGTATCTTTGCTGTTCCTAGAACTGCACTTTTCTGGACCGAGATGTCTGGTGTGATAGATCTGGGCCTCTATTGCTCTGGTGCTCAAGGCTCCTGTGCAGCCATGATGAGCCTCTGTGCTGCCCTTCAGGCCAGCTCTGTCTAGCCATTGGTAGGATTTCTTCAGTTATGTTTCGGCGGTACATCCCGTGAAGGGGCTTGTCCTCCCATGACGGGACCTCTAGCACCTCATCTTCTGTTCCCCATTGTCTGAGCACGTCATCTGTTGGAGCCTTGTCCTTGATGTACTTATGGATCTTGGATGTTTCAGCCTGGATAGTGGCTCTCACGCTCACTAGTCCTCGGCCTCCTTCCTTACGGCTAACGTACAGTCTCAGGGTGCTGGATTTGGATTTAGATCTATCTATCTACATGCATGAAGCAATTTAAGGGCAGGTTTGTGATCCTGTGATAGATGAAAGGCCTTACGTGATTACTTAGTTTACAGTTACAGACAGAGCACTAGGTTCAAACTTCATAATCAACAATGAGCTGACCATTGATAAAGCTGTAGAATTAAACCATTATCTCTCTTTCTTTTTGTGCTTTGCAATATACTGAAGGACAAAACAAACTGCATTCCTCCAGTAACCCAGATGCGGAAGTCTATAGGACCTTTAAAGTTTAAAACACGCATCGGCCCACGAAGAACATTCTGAACCGAGAGTTTGTCCCTGAAGTCTACTTTTTACTGCGCGTTTGCAGCGGGCTGACTCCAATATCAAGAGGCTGTGGGACTTTGCGGTCAGCCGCGCGCTCCCTCTGATTGGTCCAGTCCTCTGGGGGAGGGGGCCAAGGCGCGCACAGCCCCAGAAACCCGACACTTTCTCCAACTTGGATCCGCGCTAGACGTGGACTGATCCCGGGGGTTTGTTTGTGAGGGATGCCCCGACGAGCGGAGAAAACAAATAACGAGCTCCAGAAACAAACTTTGCCAGAGTGTCGCCCCCGCGCGCGCGTCTCTGTTGGCGCTGGTCCTGACGCGCCTCACTCATCCCCGGACAGTCCGGTCTTGTCTGAGGATGAGAGCTTGGTTTTGTGCCGCCTGTAGCTGCATCAGAGGCGTCTTTCCTGCGAGCGGGAGCGGTGTCGCCCCGCTGTGAGCGTGGAGTCCATTCTGAGGGGCTCTGTGTGCGGGGAGTTGACGTGGACCGAGCTCGGGCTGCGGGCTGCGGGCTGGGACCCCCTGGCAGGCGGGGAGCGCGCTGATTGGCGACACAGGGGAGCAGTGTTGTTTTTGTCGTCCGGCTGAAGTCTGCGCACCCAGGGCAGCATGTCTACGGAGCCGTACGTGTGCGCGTTCTTCAGGCTCGTGCTGCCGCTCACTCTCACCGCAGGTACGAGCGTCTTCTACTTCAGCCTACACACCAACCCTTTACCAATGCCACGGAGAGGACTTTGGTTTTAATGTGCATGAATTCTAATTCTATTCTATTTATGTGTTAGCTTATACTTGTTGTCCACCCTGTTATGAACTTGAATGTATCAATAAGAAACACATGAGCATCACCAAACCTTTCTGGCCAGGCCAGGTCCCCATACCCCTGGTTGGGAAACACTGCACTATAATTTGGCCCCAACAATAGCTATTGTATGAAGTGATATTATCATAAATCATGGACAAAACAATATTTTCCCAACATTTAAGTCACATGTGACGCCAACCCCTGACCCACTGAGACCACAAGCCCCGACTGACCAGTGACCCCCTGACAACAAGTTTGAGCCGCTCTTTCACACGGCGTTAAAGGAACAGGCCCCCGGTTTTCCATACTGAGATCTGTCTTTGTGCGTGCACTCAGTCATGCAAAAAGACCAAAGATGTTGTTAGCATTTGGCCTCTCCCAGTATATTCCTTTAACTCACTCAACAAGCTAGACATATCAGAAACTAACAGAGGTGAGCAGAGGAGCCAACATATTTACTCAAGTAAGAGAAGTGTTGCTTTTAAATAATTTCCCTCAAGTAGAAATAAAAAACTATTGGCCCAAATAATTAAGAGTAAAAAGTACTTGTTACTTGAGTAAGTGAGAACTGAGTTTGAGCCAAAAAGTGTTCATGAATGTTCATTAATGAACTTGTATAATAACTTAGTGTTAGGGATGCACCAATACCACTTTTTCTAAAACCAATAGGAGTATAAGTAGACCTGCCGATACCGAATACCGATATGAGTACAAGACATTTTCTTCAACATACTTTTTGAAGTGAATAGACGGTTTATAGACTTTTTGGTTTGTAGATTGGTTAGTAATGAGTTAATTTACTCATTTCCATTTCCATGAGTAAAGGAGGCTACACTTTTAAGAGAAGTTATATCAGAATTGAACAGATGCAATTTTAGAAGAAGAAGAAGATCTTTATTTATACAGCGCCTTTCACAGACATGGTCACAAAGCGCTTTACATGAGAGCATTTTACACTCACTCCTCACTCAGTGGTGATAAGCCACGTTAGTAGCTTCAGTTTCCCCGGGGGGAGACTGACAGAAGCGCTGTCGCGACTACACACGTCTGCGCCAACGGTCCCTCTGACCACCTCCATGCATTCACTCACACATCATTCATCCAGGCCTATTGTACATGT
The DNA here is from genome assembly GCA_021464625.1 of Proterorhinus semilunaris. Lineage (NCBI taxonomy): Eukaryota > Metazoa > Chordata > Actinopteri > Gobiiformes > Gobiidae > Proterorhinus > Proterorhinus semilunaris. The sequence continues at coordinate 41,513,243 of CM038349.1, read as the reverse complement.
TTTTAGTGGTAGGGGAAACCGGAGTACCCGGAGGAAACCTACGCAGACACAGGGAGAACATGCGACGGTGGCGCAGATGGTAGAGCGGGTCGTCTCATGATCGGAAGGTCGGGGGTTCGAATCCCGCCTCCTGAAGGTGCACATTGTCGTTGTGTCCTTGGGCAAGACACTTCACCCTCCTTGCCTCCAGTGTCTGCGTACCCTGGTGTATGAGTGAGTGGCAGGTGGTGGGCCGATGGCGCAGACTGGCTGCCCCAGGGCAGCTGTGGCTGCAACAGCAGCTCACCACCAAGTATGGAGTGAATGAATAATGACGACAGTGTAGCGCTTTGAGAAACTTGGTAATACAGGCTTGTAAAGCGCAATATAAGTGTAAGGCATTATTATTATTATTATTTAAACTCCACACAGAGGCCACGTCCAGGTGGGAATCGAACCCGTGACCTTCTTGTTGTGAAGCGAGGTATCAGTAACCACTGCGCTACCGTGCATATTATTGATGTTACACTGTCCAGTATAGACAGAACAGCCCATGTCCAAAAGCTCCTCCTGCTTTATTAATGTATCTATTTTTATTTAACAGTATTATTGAGATGGTTACTTATTACTGCAGCTAAATGCTCTCCTTTGGCCTTCACTACAGCTCTGTGTAGATTTCCTCGTGTGTTTAAGTAGCCTACAGCATTTTGATTGTTTTGCTGCAGCTCATTTTCGCTCAATCTGGACATGCTGTATCTCTTTACTTTGGATTTTCGGAGAACTTTTTAGTCACTGGGTCAGTTTATCAGATGAATATGAGTTAGCGGCAAGTTTAGCAACATTAGCCTGTATCTTGGAAACACACTAACAACATTTAGGTCTGGTTAAATCCAGCACAGACTCTGGTTCAGAGAGTGTAGTCTGTGATAAAAACGTCCAGTGGTATCGGTTTCTGGTGTCGGGACCACATTAATGAGTACGAGTATGAGTACAAGCATGTGGTATCGGCCCGATACTGGTATCAGTATCGGTGCATCCCTACTTAGTGTGGTATAAAAAGCAGCGACAACCAGCCCCAGTCTCCCCTACCACAGGGCAAGACCACGAAGGCCAAGGCCAGACTAAACCAGGGCTGAAAATATAGAAATAACTGACCTTGAACTAAATGAACCTAACCTTGGTCTAAATAATGCTTAAACTAACAAAGTACATCAAGTGATAAAAAGCTTCAACTCCCATTCTGCTGAATGTAGATTAGTATATGCCTAAAAACAAAGTTACAACAGATAACCAACATTAAAACCCCCAAAAAATTACACAGTTGGGGTACTTTAAAACCATTGCTGAAGTCTTGGGTAAACTGACATAGTTAACTCAATAAAATCAGTTTTACTTTACTAGTAGAGTAGTAGTTTAGTAGTAGAAATAGTTTGTCCTTGCAACAAATGAGAGTTTTAATTGTTTTTGTAGAATTACAATCTCACATGGCACCTGTCCCCTATGGCTCCTCCTGCAGGTGGTGGGTCCACGGAAGGACGGCCTCATGGTTCCAAACGGGCCTGTTGGTCTCTCATAGGGGGCCCATTCACTCTCTCATTCATACACCAGTGTACGCAGACACTGGAGGAAAGGAGGGTGAAGTGTCTTGCCCAAGGACACAACGACAATGTGCACCTTCAGGAGGCGGGATTCGAACCCCCGACCTTCCGATCATGAGACGACCAGCTCTACCATCTGAGCCACCGTCGCCCCCATGTGGTGCCATGTGACTTGGGCAGCTCCAACAGCTGCCCCCACGACCCGGCAACGGACAAGTGGGAGAAAATGGATGGATGGATGGATGGATGGAATTACAATCTTTTGAAACAGAGATTTCTCATTGTTGGTCAGGGATCTGTCCATCCATCCATTTTCTTCCGCTTTATCCGGGGCCGGGTCGCGGGGGCAGCAGTCTCAGCAGAGATGCCCAGACTTCCCGATCCACGCACACCTCCTCCAGCTGTTCTGGGGGGACCCCGAGACGACACCAGGCCAGCTCGGAGACATAGTCCCACCAGCGCATCCTGGGCCTTCCACGAGGCCTCCTCCCAGTGGGACATGCCTGGAGCACCTCCCAAGGGAGGCGACCAGGAGGCATCCGGAACAGATGCCCTAGCCACCTCGGCTGGCACCTTTCGACGTGGAGGAGTAGCGGCTCGAGTCCGAGCTCCTCCCGGGTAACTGAGATCCTCACCCGATCTCGGAGGGTGCGCCCAGCCACCCTGCGAAGGAAACTCATTTCGGCCGCTTGTATTCGCGATCTTGTCCTTTCGGTCATTACCCAAATCTCATGACCATAGGTGAGGGTGGGAACGTAGATCGATCGGTAAATCGAGAGCTTTGCCTCAGACTCAGCTCCCTCTTCACCACAACGGTCCGATACAGCGACCGCATCACTGCTGACGCCGCACCGATCCGTCTACCGATCTCACGCTCCATCCGTCCCTCACTCGTGAACATGACCCCGAGATACTTGAACTCCTCCACTTGGGGCAAGGACTCCCCACCGACCTGAAGCGGGGAAACCACCTTTTTCCGGTGGAGAACCATGGCCTGAGATTTGGAGGTGCTGATCCTCATCCCGGCCGCTTCACACTCGGCCTGTTCAAACCGCCCCAGTGCGCGCTGGAGGTCCTGATTTGAGGAAGCCAACAGAACAACATCATCTGCAAACAGCAGAGATGAGATTCTGAGGTTCCCAAACCGGACACCCTCCAGCCCCTGGCTGCGCCTGGAAATTCTGTCCATATAGGTCTGACTTACTGCCGGCAATGCAAACCAAGCTCCTGCTGCAATCATACAGGGAACGGACAGCCCTTAGTAGAGGGCCCCGGACCCCATACTCCCGGAGCACCCCCCACAGGACACAACGAGGGACACGGTCGAACGCTTTCTCCAGATCCACAAAACACATGTGGACTGGTTGGGCGAACTCCCACAAACCCTTGAGCACCCGATGAAGGGTATAAAGCTGGTCCAGTGTTCCACGACTGGGACAAAAACCGCATTGTTCCTCCTGGATCCGAGGTTCGACTATTGGCCGGATCCTTCTCTCCAGCACCCTGGAATAGACCTTACCAGGGAGGCTGAGGAGTGTGATCCCTCTGTAATTGGAGCATACCCTCCGATCCCCCTTCTTGAAGAGAGGGACCACCACCCCGGTCTGCCAATCCAGAGGCACTGTCCCCAACCGCCACGCAATGTTGCAGAGGCGTGTCAGCCAGGACAGTCCTACAACATCCAGAGACTTAAGGTACTCAGGACGAATCTCATCCACCCCTGGGGCCTTGCCACCGAGGAGCTTTCTAACCACCTCGGTGACTTCAGCCTGGGTGATGGACGAGCCCCCCTCCGAGTCCACAGCCTCTGCTTCCTCATCGGAAGACGTAACGGTGGGATTGAGGAGATCCTCGAAGTACTCTTTCCACCGCCCGACCACATCCCCAGTCGAGGTCAGCAACCCCCCACCCGCACTGTAAACAGTGTTGGTGAAGCACTGCTTTCCCCTCCTGAGGCGCCGGATGGTTTGCCAGAATCTCTTCGAGGCCGACCGATAGTCCTCCTCCATGGCTTCTCCAAACTCCTCCCAGACCCGAGTTTTTGCCTCTGCGACTGCACGAGCTGCAGCACGCTTGGCCTGCCGGTACCTCTCAGCTGCCTCCGGAGTCCCACAAGCCAACAAGGCCAGATAGGACTCCTTCTTCAGCTTGACGGCATCCCTTACCTCCGGGCGCCACCACCGTGTGGGGGATTCGGGGATTGCAGCCGCGACAGGCACCAGAGACCTTACGGCCACAACTACGAGCAGCCGCATCGACAATGGAGGAGGAGAACATGGTCCACTCGGACTCCATGTCTCCAACCTCCCTCGGAATCTGTGTGAAGCTCTTCCGGAGGTGGGAGTTGAAGACCCTACTGACAGAGGGATCCACCAGACGTTCCCAACAGACCCTCACAACACGTTTGGGCCTGCCAAGTCTGACCGGCTTCTTCCCCTGCCAGCGGCTCCAGCTCACCACCAGGTGGTGATCGGTTGACAGCTCAGTCCCTCTCTTCACCCGGGTGTCCGAGACACGCGGCCGGAGATCAGATGACACAACTACAAAGTCGATCATCGACCTCCTGCCTAGGGTGTCCTGGTGCCACGTGCACTTATGGACATCCTTGTGCTCGAACATGGTGTTCGTTATGGACAAACCGTAACTAGCACAGAAGTCCAATAACAGAACACCACTCGGGTTCAGATCGGGGAGGCCGTTCTTCCCCATCACCCCCACCCAGGTCTCACTGTCGTTACCCACGTGGGCGTTGAAGTCCCCCAGTAGAACAATGGAGTCCCCAGCCGGAGCACCATCTAGTACCCCTCCCAGGGCCTCCAAGAAGGCCGGGTACTCTGCACCGATGTTGGGCCCGTAGGCCGAGACAACGGTGAGAGACCTGTCCCCGACCCGAAGGCGTAGGGACGCGACCCTCTCGTTCACCGGGCTGAACTCCAACACGTGACGGCTGAGCTGGGGGGCTATAAGCAAACCCACCCCAGCCCGCCGCCTCTCCCCGCGGGCAACTCCAGAAAAATGGAGCATCCAGCCCCTCTCCAGGAGTTAGGATCCGGAACCCAGGCTGTGCGTGGAGGTGAGCCCGACTATATCTAGCCGGTACCTCTCAACCTCCCGCACGAGCTCAGGCTCCTTCCCCCCCAGCGAGGTGACGTTCCATGTCCCGAACGCCAGAAGCTGCGCACGCGGACCAGGTCTTCGAGGCACCTGCCTTCGACTGCCACCCAGTCCTCTCTGCACCCGACCCCTACGGATGCCTCTGCGGGTGGTGGGTCCACAGGAGGGCGGGCCCACGTCGTCCTTTCAGGCTGTGCCCGGCCGGGCCCTGTGGGCAGAGGCCCGACCACCAAACACTCGCATTCGAGCCCCAACCCCAGGCCTGGCTCCAGGGTGGGGCCCCGGCTGCGCCATACCGGGCGACGTCACGGTCCTTGTTATTATACTGTCCATAGGAGTCTTCGAAATGCTCTTTGTCTGACCCGTCACCTAAGACCTGTTTGCCATGGGAGACCCTACCAGGGGCATAAAGCCCCAGACAACATAGCTCCTCGGATCATTCCTTGCAACAAATGAGAGTTTTCATTGTTTTTGTAGAATTACAATCTTTTGAAACAGAGATTTCTCCTTGTTGGTCAGGGATCTGTCAGAAAGTATAATGTTCTCACAATAGTAGTAAGTTTTCACTTTCACTTCAAATACTAAATTACATTCACCAGAATAAGAGTAACCCTGTTGTTAGTTACTGTACATCAGTGTAACCATTATTTGTTCCAATTATTTGATTGATATCATTTGTATTTATTGGTTTATTTGGTCGGGACAGTGCATGTTAATGAACATACATGGGTCTCATGCATGTAAACTTACACTGGATTGTAGCCTTGGGCTAATTTGCATCCGACGTCCCCCATGCGCACTCTCAAACACACTCTCATTCATCCTGGCCTATTGTACATGTTTTTAGTGCTAGGGGAAACCGGAGTACCCGGAGGAAACCTACGCAGACACGGGGAGAACATGCAAACTCCACACAGAAAGGCCCCGTCCAGGTGGGAAACGAACCCCGGACCTTCTAGCTGTGACGCACGAGCGCTAACCACTGTGCTACCGTGCCGTCCTGTCTACATATAATCCATGTAAGCTGCGTCACTTACACCACCAGGTGACGCTTCTGAGGAAGATCACAGGCAGTGACATCTCTCTGTTGAACACGCTAAATGAATTCTCAACGCCCCCTCCAGAAGACCAAGTGCTGAAGCTATCTCCAGAGAGTGTGAGAAGATCTCTGAGCAGGATCAACATACACAAAGCACCGGGTCCAGACAACATACCAGGTCGTGTACTGAAAGGTTGCGCTGATGAACTCACTGAGGTCTTCACAGACATTTTTAACACATCTCTGCAGCAGGCTGTGGTCCCAACGTGCCTCAAAGCGACCACCATCATCCCGGTACCAAAGAAGTCACCACCCTCCTGCTTTAATGACTACCGCCCAGTAGCACTCACTCCAATTCTTATGAAGTGCTTCGAGCGGCTCGTCATGGAACATATCAAGTCTGTTCTCCCTCCCACCCTTGACCCATACCAGTTTGCTTACCGGTCCGGCGGAAAGTCCTCCAGAACCATCACACTGAACACGGGAGCTCCCCAAGGCTGTGTTCTGAGCCCCCTCCTGTTCACTCTGCTGACCCATGACTGCACTCCAAAGTACGACTCAAACCTCTTCATCAAGTTTGCAGACGACACAACAGTGGTGGGTCTCATCAACAACAGAGACGAGTCAAACTACAGGAGTGAGGTGAGCAGTCTGGCCATGTGGTGCACACAGAACAACCTCTCTCTAAATGTGGAGAAGACAAAAGAGATTGTTGTGGACTTTCGTAGAGCATGGGTCCAGCATGCTCCTCTAACAATCAATGGTGCTGCAGTGGAGAGGGTGACCAGCACTATAGAGAGCATCCTGACCAGCTCCAGAATGAACATCTCGATTCATTGTGAAATGAATTGACAATAAAAATCTTTAAACTTTGAACTTTAGGTTAATGTAGTCCAAGTTCTGGTTATTTAAGTTTAAGTTTAGGTAATTTAATCAAATTTTAGGATCATTTAGTCCAATTTTAGGTTAATTTAGTTCAAGTTTAGGTTACTCTAGTCCAAGTTCAGGATCATTTAGTCCAACGTTTGGGTTCATTTGTCCTATTTTTTATTTGAAAACATTAATCTGCTTGAGCTGACTTCTGATATATATACGTAGCCTATTCCTTTACAACATGTTGTGACTTCACTTTATGTATGTTATCTGGTATGTCATTTGAACAATTTAAAAAGAGCGCTTGTTGTGGAAAGGTTTGGCCTAAAACCAACTGGTAAAAAAAATATGAAATTTATTTATGTAACCAGACATAAAGTTTTTTAAAAACTTATTTTTCTAATATTTTTATAACTCTTAACGATGAAAATTGGTCTCAACGATAGTGGGGTTGTACATGTTATTTTACATGTTAAGATAAATTGAAAGAATCGGACAATGAGTAGGCCAAGACATGTAAGGCAAATTTTAAGAATTTAGTCTCCAATCCACCTGGGCCAGCTCTAGTTTCTGAGTTTAAGCTGTCAATTATCTCCTAAGTGGAGTAATATTCTTAAAGACAAAATAATTCTCCATGGTAGATAGAAAGGGAAATCATAAAGTGATGCTGAGGATTCCAAGCAACAGAAGAGAAATGATCACTAAAGGCATTAGCCATTTTTGGGGGCTCTTTTACAGTATCATTATAAATTTTTCAATAACCAACCTGTTAAACTACTACTGTTATTAGTAATTTTCGTGATCAAAAGAACCAGATGTTAGACAATATTTTTTCCGGGCCTCATCTATTTTTCTGAAAAGCCTTATTAAAGCAGTACTAAGTAACTCATGCCCCTAGAGGCCATAAGCGCCAACTGCAGGTGTCGTAGCATGTTGTGTTTTTTGCTCATTAAATGTCCGTGAGAGTAAATACTACGCTGACAGAAAAGACAAAGGGACAGAGGGATGTTGTACATCCAATGACACAATGGAGATCTTTGCAAATACTGTTTAAGTGGCGCTAGCCCACAGTTAGCTTTGCCCGTCAGCCTGTTAGCTTCTTCTTCGTGATTCCATTAGTGTGTATTGGGGCCTCCGACCCGGTGGCAGCGAAGTTACAAATGTGGTTTTATGGCCAGATACACCAGGAGAAGAGGAAAGACCCCCCCAATCATCCCATTAACACTTGTATTACCCCCAGAGGGACGACGGAAAGAATTTATTAAGGTAAACAAGTTACTTAGTACTGCTTTAAATCTGCATTAATCCAGGGCAAATGTTTCCCTTTTACTCTGATTACCTTCAAAAGGGGAATGTTTATGACCTTGGAAACGTCAGTGTAAAAATAACTCAATGCATTTTCAACAAAAGGGATCGAATGAAATATATCCAGTTGATATAGTATCTATGAAGTGTTCTAAATTCAAATTTCTGAAACAGTATGAGCATTCTACAAACTCATCAAACCATGGAGTGATCAATAAGTGAATCAGGTAACACACCCAATGAAATATTTAAAAAGACTTGACTTGATACTCTGTAAATAGATTGACCTCTTGGTCCAGTTTGACTAGAGCCGTTTGTTTCTATGTGGACACATCTGGACCCGGCAGACCCAGACCCCTGACGCACGCTTCTGACCTCTGACCTTAGTCTGAGAACTGAGACCATTTGGCCATATGTCTCAAAATGAGGCGGTACTGTTGCCAGTAAGGTATCAACAAAATAAAAAAGGAGAAGCTACTACTGGTATTGAACTTTTTTTTTTCTATAACTACCAAATATTGATGGCTCGTGTGTCTTGATAAAACACTAAAGAAAGTTTCTTGAGGTTTTCTGGTCAAAAAAGTATGAACAATGTAAATGTCATGGTTGTAGATAGTGAATAGTGTAAGACAGGTATCAAAGAATGCATTGTTCAGGAGCCAGTATTGTAATCCAAGCATGGTTTATGTACTGATATTAAAAAAAGATATAAATGTACAACATTTTCCAGTCCACCCTTAGTCAAGAAGTTGACTGAGACACAAAGTTTGTTTCTATAATTTAATTAAAAACTTTCTGATTGGAAGAGGACAGAACCAATAAAATCTGAAGATGCAGCTGTGTTTGTAGAATTGAGATGATCATCTGAGATGATCCTATGCCTAAGAAATTAGGAATAGGCCACCCCGTTTTCTATACTGAGATCTGTTCTTACCTGAGCTTAGACGAGTTGATGCGTACCTGTCTGGTCTTTACGCGTGCGCTCAGTCACGCAAAAAGACCAAAGAGGTTGTTAGCATTTAGCCTCTCCTGCTCATGGGGCCAAACAGGGGTGAAGTTTGAAGCGACCAAGCTCTTCCACGTTTTCCCTATTTCAATACGCTTATGTGACCAGTTACATGATCCAAGTCTAGTCACACAAAATTAAACATGTCGATTTTCTAAGCGGATAAAAAGGGGAACTATATTGTAAGGCGTAATAACAACTTAGGAACACTTCGACGTCCGCGTAGTAATATCTTCACTTTACTGCTCAGGTAAAAAACATATCTCAGTATGGAAAAAACGGTGGCCTGTTCCTTTAAGGCCAATTTATACTTGAGCTCAAATCCACCCTGAAGCGCTGAATGCACCTGGCAGCCACATGAGAAAAGTGTAAACCCGACCACTGATGATAAAGACACATATACGTGGAAATGTTTAAACTGGGTCAGGAATTCAGAGCATGTACCTGTCGTGACCGCACTTTCTCACACTTCAACCCAACCGTTTCCAACAATCCAACAGTGTACACAGTTTGAACATTTGACAAAAAAATAACAATATGCTCAATCAGTCTAACATTTATTGTTTTAAGAAAAGAGCCGACTGAATGTGATTGCAGAAAGAAGGAAAAACAACAACAACATGAAAAAAAGTATAACAAAACTAAAAACAAATCGGACTTCTCAGACCAACAAATTGTGTTTGTGGTCGTTCTGACTGAACGGGGCGTCCCGTCACTTGTTGGAGGGAGGTGTGTGCTTCACTGGCTCGGGGCTTTGGTGCGTTGCAGGTGTGTTGCGTTGTCGGCCTGCAGCTGGGATTGGCTGGGATCATTGTACTGACTGTTGCCATCAGGTTGTTATACATTGCCCTGGTACTGGCTCCAACAACATGAATGAAAATATGATATTAACAGGGGTGGGAATGTATAAGTTATACTTCCTCCCACTCCTTTTCGAGTTTATGTACAGTATTATGTATATATGAAAGTATGTTAAAATGCCATGAATGCTTGTTATAATGTTGCAAAAGCTGCACATGTTAGTCATGTTTATATGTATTGTACACTGAACTCGGAATTAAAAAAATAATTAATAAATACAAAAATTAAACCTGGATATTTATTTACAATAAGTTAATAATGTAAAATAGATTGTAAGTTTTAATATTCCTTCTCTGTTCCAGCCTCCAGCGTCCGCTTCAGCGCATTCTCTCTGGTGTACGTCACACTGCTGCTACTGCTGCCATTGCTACCTCTACCAACCACCCCCAACACAGGTAATACCTCTACCAACCACCCCCAACACAGGTAATACCTCTACCAACTACCCCCAACACAGGTAATACCTCTACCAACCACCCCCAACACAGGTAATACCTCTGACAACTACCCCCAACACAGGTAATACCTCTGCCAACTACCCCCAACACAGGTAATACCTCTACCAACCACCCCCAACACAGGTAATACCTCTGCCAACTACCCCCAACACAGGTAATACCTCTACCAACCACCCCCAACACAGGTAATACCTCTACCAACCACCCCCAACACAGGTAATACCTCTACCAACCACCCCCAACACAGGTAATACATCTGCCAACTACCCCCAACACAGGTAATACATCTGCCAACCACCCCCAACACAGGTAATACCTCTACCAACCACCCCCAACACAGGTAATACCTCTACCAACCACCCCCAACACAGGTAATACCTCTACCAACCACCCCCAACACAGGTAATACCTCTACCAACCACCCCCAACACAGGTAATACATCTGCCAACTACCCCCAACACAGGTAATACCTCTACCAACCACCCCCAACACAGGTAATACATCTGCCAACTACCACCAACACATGTAATACCTCTACCAACTACCCCCAACACAGGTAATACCTCTACCAACTACCCCCAACACAGGTAATACCTCTGCCAACTACCACCAACACAGGTAATACCTCTGCCAGCTACCACCAACACAGGTAATACCTCTGCCAACTACCACCAACACAGGTAATACCTCTGCCAACTACCACCAACACATGTAATACCTCTACCAACTACCCCCAACACAGGTATTACCTCTACCAACCACCCTGGGCCAAAACGTGCTGAACTGAAACGTGATCTGATGGGCCAGAGGAGCGAGGACAGCCCTCACTAAAATAGGCATGTCCTAGCAGTTAGCCACTGTTAGCGTGTCCTAGCAGTTAGCCACTGTTAGCGTGTCCTAGCAGTTAGCCACTGTTAGCACACCTTAAGCTGGTGTTAGCATACCATCAGCAGCTGTAGCTTTGATTTGATATTTGAGCTATTATTTACAGTTTGTGGTTATTTACAATATTTACATCTTTACATTTACACTTAAAAAAAAAAAAAAAGACAAACAAAAAAATATAATAACTCAAAAGGTGTAGGCCGAAGCAAGAAAGCTTATAAGTGCCTACCCCAATTTCAAAGTACAATTAGCGGTTAGTGCTCTGGCTTCACAGCTAGAAGGTCCCGGGTTCGATTCCCACCTGGACGGGGTCTTTCTGTGTGGAGTTAGCATGTTCTCCCCGTAGGTTTCCTCCGGGTACTCCGGTTTCCCCTACCACCAAAAACATTTACAATAGGCTGGGATGAATGATGTGAGTGGTTGGTGGTGGTCGGAGGGGCTGATGGTGCAGATTGGCTGCCTCACTTCCGTCAGTCTACCCCAGGGCAGCTGTGGCTACAATAGTAGCTTACCACCACCAAGTATGGAGTGAATGAATAATGTAATGTGAAGCGTTGTTGAGTGTCCAGAAAAGTGCTATATAAAACTGATGCTTTATTATGTTGTGAACCGCTTTATAATCCTTTACTGAGTGGTGCTTTAAAAAGACAAGATTTATGAGCCCGTTGAGGGGGGGACCTGTAATTTCTTTTTTTTTTAATGACCGGCCATTTGTTATGGCCTGCTTGTAATGACCAGCCGGCCATAACAGCATTTTTAATGCTTGTAATTTATCTGAAAGTTCCTTTAACACAGATCAAATAGACTTGGTTGATAGAGTAGGTGACAAATTGATTATATCAGCAATAATGTGGTATTTCACAAGTTCATAGTAATACAAGTTTTTGGCTTGGTACCTCTGAATAATTTCATAAACCTCACTAAACATTCATCGCTGTTCTGTTGTGCCTTCAGTAATACGTTTTTAATGTATTTTTTATTTATTTATTATAGGACAGTGCATATTAACCAACAGTACAACTGTATAATATGCCAGAATTAGCCAGGAGGCTAGTATGTATGCTAGTTCTGCCCATCATTAGCTTCTAATGAAAATAGTAGAGGAGTGAAACAAAGCGAAGCCGTGTATTGTGTCCCAAGCTAAAGAGCAAATCTCACCAGAGTCTCCACAACTTGGACAGATTGCGTGCAAACAAAAGGCCTATCTCACCGGCCTTGAAACTAATTGGAGGTGAGAGTCGCTGCTAGTCACAGAGCTGTCTCTGAGATGTCCCCTGGCAATAAGGCGGTCTACGCGGTCTGAAGCTGCTGTGGCAACATTGTGAACACTTTTTGTTGTTCTCAATATGTGAGACGTTTCTGTGATGTCCATGCAATGTCTCCGAGACCTGTTGGATACCAAAGAGTCTTTTTGGTATCCAACAGGTCTCGGGAACATTGCAGGGACGTCACACAAACGTCTCACAGGTTGAGGACAGCACATAGGCAAGGCAAGGCAAGTTTATTTGTAGAGCACAATTCATACACAAGGCAATTCAAAGTGCTTCACAGTTGCATAAAATTACAAGAAAACAGATCAAATCAATCATTAAAACATCAACATAAAGTTAATTAATTACAGTAAAAGGCAAGAGTGCAGATAAAATACTTTCAGTTTTCATATGCTCGGGTAAAAAGAGCTGTTTTCAGCCTGGATTTGAACATTGTCAGAGTTGAGGCCTGTCTCACATCCTCATGAAGACTGTTCCAGATTTTAGCTGCATGAAACTGAAACGCAGCTTCACCGTGTTTATTATTGACTCTGGGAACCACCAGGAGACCCCTCCCTGAAGTTCTCAGGGCCCGAGATGGTTCATACGGCTCTAACATGTCAGAGATGGACTTTGGTGCTAAACCATGAAAAGACTTGTACACAAGCAGAGCTGTTTTAAATTCTATTCTCTGAGTGACAGGAAGCCAGTGCAGAGACCGGAGCACTGGACTAATATGGTGGTATTTCCTGGTTCTTGTCAGGACTCGAGCAGCAGCGTTCTGGATGTTCTGCAGCTCTAACAGCTCGTTTAGAAAGGCCAGTGAGCAGCCGTTACAGTAGTCTAACCTGCTGGAGACAAACGCATGGATGAGTGTCTCCAAGTCTGGGTTTGACACTATTCCTCTGATCTTAATGTTTTTCAGATGGTAAAAAGCTGATGATGTCATTGCTTTAATGTGGCTGTTTAAGTTCAGGTCTGAGTCCATGATTACTCCTAGATTTCTAACCTGATTTTTTGGTTTTAGAGAGAGAGACTCAAGGTGACTGATAACACTTTGTCTTTGTGTCTGTGAGCCAAAAACAATGATCTCAGTTTTGTCTGAGTTTAGTTGGAGAAAGTTGTTTTGCACAAACTGATCTGTTCGATGCAGTGACAGAGAGTATCTACAGGCCCGTGTTCACCTGTATCAGAGACAGAGAGTATCTACAGGCCCATGTTCACCTGTGTCAGTGTCAGAGAGTATCTACAGACCCATGTTCACCTGTATCAGTGACAGAGAGTATCTACAGGCTCATGTTCACCTGTATCAGTGGCAGAGAGTATCTACAGGCCCATGTTCACCTGTATCAGTGACAGAGAGTATCTACATGCCCATGTTCACCTGTATCAGTGACAGAGAGTATCTACAGGCCCATGTTCACCTGTATCAGAGACAGAGAGTATCTACAGGCCCCTGTTCACCTGTATCAGTGACAGAGAGTATCTACAGGCCCATGTTCACCTGTATCAGAGACAGAGAGTATCTACAGACCCATGTTCACCTGTATCAGTGACAGAGAGTATCTACATGCCCATGTTCACCTGTATCAGTGACAGAGAGTATCTACAGGCCCATGTTCACCTGTATCAGTGACAGAGAGTATCTACAGACCCATGTTTACCTGTATCAGTGACAGAGAGTATCTACAGGCCCATGTTCACCTGTATCAGAGACAGAGAGTATCTACAGGCCCATGTTCACCTGTATCAGTGACAGAGAGTATCTACAGACCCCTGTTCACCTGTATCAGAGACAGAGAGTATCTACAGGCCCATGTTCACCTGTATCAGTGACAGAGAGTATCTACAGACCCCTGTTCACCTGTATCAGTGACAGAGAGTATCTACAGGCCCCTGTTCACCTGTATCAGTGACAGAGAGTATCTACAGGCCCCTCTTCACCTGTATCAGTGACAGAGAGTATCTACAGGCCCATGTTCACCTGTGTCAGTGACAGAGAGTATCTACAGGCCCCTGTTCACCTGTATCAGAGACAGAGAGTATCTACAGACCCCTGTTCACCTATATCAGTGACAGAGAGTATCTACAGGCCCCTGTTCACCTGTATCAGTGACAGAGAGTATCTACAGGCCCATGTTCACCTGTATCAGTGACAGAGAGTATCTACAGACCCCTGTTCACCTGTATCAGTGACAGAGAGTATCTACAGGCCCGTGTTCACCTGTATCAGTGACAGAGAGTATCTACAGACCCCTGTTCACCTGTATCAGTGACAGAGAGTATCTACAGGCCCATGTTCACCTGTATCAGAGACAGAGAGTATCTACGGGCCCATGTTCACCTGTGTCAGGGACAGAGAGTATCTACAGGCCCATGTTCACCTGTATCAGTGACAGAGAGTATCTACAGGCCCATGTTCACCTGTATCAGTGACAGAGAGTATCTACAGACCCCTGTTCACCTGTATCAGAGACAGAGAGTATCTACGGGCCCATGTTCACCTGTGTCAGGGACAGAGAGTATCTACGGGCCCCTGTTCACCTGTATCAGTGACAGAGAGTATCTACAGACCCATGTTCACCTGTATCAGTGACAGAGAGTATCTACAGGCCCATGTTCACCTGTATCAGTGACAGAGAGTATCTACAGACCCATGTTCACCTGTATCAGTGACAGAGAGTATCTACAGGCCCATGTTCACCTGTATCAGTGACAGAGAGTATCTACAGACCCATGTTCACCTGTATCAGTGACAGAGAGTATCTACAGGCCCATGTTCACCTGTATCAGTGACAGAGAGTATCTACAGGCCCCTGTTCACCTGTATCAGTGACAGAGAGTATCTACAGGCCCATGTTCACCTGTATCAGTGACAGAGAGTATCTACAGACCCATGTTCACCTGTATCAGTGACAGAGAGTATCTACAGGCCCATGTTCACCTGTATCAGAGACAGAGAGTATCTACAGGCCCATGTTCACCTGTATCAGTGACAGAGAGTATCTACAGACCCATGTTCACCTGTATCAGTGACAGAGAGTATCTACAGGCCCATGTTCACCTGTATCAGAGACAGAGAGTATCTACAGGCCCATGTTCACCTGTATCAGTGACAGAGAGTATCTACAGGCCCATGTTCACCTGTATCAGAGACAGAGAGTATCTACAGGCCCATGTTCACCTGTATCAGTGACAGAGAGTATCTACAGGCCCATGTTCACCTGTATCAGTGACAGAGAGTATCTACAGACCCATGTTCACCTGTATCAGTGACAGAGAGTATCTACAGGCCCATGTTCACCTGTATCAGAGACAGAGAGTATCTACAGGCCCATGTTCACCTGTATCAGTGACAGAGAGTATCTACAGACCCATGTTCACCTGTATCAGTGACAGAGAGTATCTACAGGCCCATGTTCACCTGTATCAGAGACAGAGAGTATCTACAGGCCCATGTTCACCTGTATCAGTGACAGAGAGTATCTACAGGCCCATGTTCACCTGTATCAGAGACAGAGAGTATCTACAGGCCCATGTTCACCTGTATCAGTGACAGAGAGTATCTACAGGCCCATGTTCACCTGTATCAGTGACAGAGAGTATCTACAGGCCCATGTTCACCTGTATCAGAGACAGAGAGTATCTACAGGCACATGTTCACCTGTATCAGTGACAGAGAGTATCTACAGGCCCATGTTCACCTGTATCAGAGACAGAGAGTATCTACAGGCCCATGTTCACCTGTATCAGTGACAGAGAGTATCTACAGGCCCATGTTCACCTGTATCAGAGACAGAGAGTATCTACAGGCCCATGTTCACCTGTATCAGTGACAGAGAGTATCTACAGGCCCATGTTCACCTGTATCAGTGACAGAGAGTATCTACAGGCCCATGTTCACCTGTATCAGAGACAGAGAGTATCTACAGGCACATGTTCACCTGTATCAGTGACAGAGAGTATCTACAGGCCCATGTTCACCTGTATCAGAGACAGAGAGTATCTACAGGCCCATGTTCACCTGTATCAGAGACAGAGAGTATCTACAGGCCCATGTTCACCTGTATCAGAGACAGAGAGTATCTACAGGCCCATGTTCATCTACAGGCCCATGTTCACCTGTATCAGTACATTTTTAATGCCTTGGACTTTGTCATAAAAAAATATTGCAAACTCATTGCACTTAGATGTAGAGATTAGTTCTAAGGGCAGTGAAACTGGAGGGTTAGTTAATCTGTTTACTGTGGAAAACAGAACACGAGAATTGTTTCTTCAGTTTGTGATGATTTTAGAGAAGTACTTCTCCCTTTCTCCACGCAAAATCTGGTTGAACTCACAAAGCACTTCTTTGAATATCTCAAAATGAACCTGGAGCTTTGACTTGCGCCATTTCCGTTTGGCTTTTCGGCACTCCCTTTTCTGTGTCCCTGTTGTATCATTTATGTGTCTTCTCTGAATAACTCCAGGCCCAGCCTCTGGTTTGGGTGTAACAGACAGGTCAAAGAAGACACAGAAATTATCAGACAAAGCAACATCAACAACATTCACATTTGATATATTAACACCTTTTGTAATGACTAGATCTAGAGTGTTCACAACACAACTGCTCGACACTGCGTAGACCTCTTGGAGACCATGCGGAGAGCATGCAAAGAGAGCATGGAGACTTGAAAAAGTCTCCCTGTGGTCTCCGCTGAAATCAAATCTTTTAGTTTTCACGAGACTAGCTGGAGACTAGTCTCATTGCCAGGGGACGTCTCGGAGACATCTCTATGACCAGCGGAAACCCGAGTCTCCAACCGGTCTCCAACTAGTCTCCAGGCCGGTGAGATAGGCCCGTAAGTCAAAAAGGGGCAATATAAGTGACATGTGCCTCAAATTTACTGGAGCCGCTCATGAGTCACAGAGACGTTAATGGTGTGGAAGTTCAGCCCAGAGTAAGAGGACAAGAGCTTGAATGACTTTTTCCAGGTCTGTATGAGATAGGACGTGGTTTATTTTGGCAATATGACTCATTTGGATGAAGCGTGCTTTTATAGCTTTGGTCATTTGTTGGTCAAATTACAGGTCAGAATGTAAAATAACCTGAATAGCGGGAAGTAGGCCTGCCGCGATAATCACTATATGGTAAATGGTCTCAACTTATATAGCGCTTTTCCACCTACATTAGGCACTCAAAGCGCTTTACAGCAAGGATCCTCTCACCCATTCATACACCAATGTACGCAGACACTGGAGGCAAGGTGGGTGAAGTGTCTTGCCCAAGGACACAACGACAGCGTGCACCTTCAGGAGGCGGGATTCGAACCCCTGACCTTCCGATCATGAGACGACCCACTCTACCATCTGCGCCACCTGCCGCGATAATCACTATATCGAGTTATCGCTCGATAAGTAAAATGAAGGACGATAACATTTTTAGTCTCGATAAATGCACGTGCTGCGTGTGCTTAAAATAACTACAGAAGAATGAACGCCATTACAGCGCTGAGTGAGCGGAGTGTCCATCCAACCCGTCTCCCTGTTCATAAAGACAGCATTGAGCACATCAGCCGTATCCCGCATGTATCCAGATCATTTATAGATCAGCTGCTTTTGGAGAGAGGCGGGGGGTAAACAAAGTGCCGCTTCTACGGAGCTGCTGAACCCGACACTTTCTGTGAACTTTATCGCGGAGCAAGAGGGACTCGTGTGAAAACATTTGGAATTCCAGCCAAAAGAACTCATCATGGAGAGAATAACAACATTATCGCGACTGCAGGTTTGTCCAACTAAGAACGAAACAAAACCACCGCCCAGTCAGTGCATCAAAGCTAATCAGCGCTACTGTTAGCGAGAGGAACCCGAGCGCTTTAGCCACTGTCCAAATACAAGCGCGATAGTCCTGAGAACATTACTCAGGGCTTAGGACTATGTTACTGTCCAAATACAAGCGCGATAGTCCTGAGAACATTACTCAGGGCTTAGGACTATGTTACTGTCCAAATACAAGCGCGATAGTCCTGAGAACATTACTCAGGGTTTAGGACTATGTTACTGTCCAAATACAAGCGCGATAGTCCTGAGAACATTACTCAGGGCTTAGGACTATGTTACTGTCCAAATACAAGCGGGATAGTCCTGAGAACATTACTCAGGGCTTAGGACTATGTTACTGTCCAAATACAAGCGATAGTCCTGAGAACATTACTCAGGGCTTAGGACTATGTTACTGTCCAAATACAAGCGCGATAGTCCTGAGAACATTACTCAGGGCTTAGGACTATGTTACTGTCCAAATACAAGCGCGATAGTCCTGAGAACATTACTCAGGGTTTAGGACTATGTTACTGTCCAAATACAAGCGCGATAGTCCTGAGAACATTACTCAGGGCTTAGGACTATGTTACTGTCCAAATACAAGCGGGATAGTCCTGAGAACATTACTCAGGGCTTAGGACTATGTTACTGTCCAAATACAAGTGATAGTCCTGAGAACATTACTCAGGGCTTAGGACTATGTTACTGTCCAAATACAAGCGCGATGGTCCTGAGAACATTACTCAGGGCTTAGGACTATGTTACTGTCCAAATACAAGCGCGATGGTCCTGAGAACATTACTCAGGGCTTAGGACTATGTTACTGTCCAAATACAAGCGCGATAGTCCTGAGAACATTACTCAGGGCTTAGGACTATGTTACTGTCCAAATACAAGCGCGATAGTCCTGAGAACATTACTCAGGGCTTAGGACTATGTTACTGTCCAAATACAAGCGCGATAGTCCTGAGAACATTACTCAGGGCTTAGGACTATGTTACTGTCCAAATACAAGCGCGATAGTCCTGAGAACATTACTCAGGGCTTAGGACTATGTTACTGTCCAAATACAAGCGAGATAGTCCTGAGAACATTACTCAGGTCTTAGGACTATGTTACTGTCCAAATACAAGCGCGATAGTCCTGAGAACATTACTCAGTGCTTAGGACTATGTTACTGTCCAAATATAAGCGCGATAGTCCTGAGAACATTACTCAGGGCTTAGGACTATGTTACTGTCCAAATACAAGCGCGAAAGTCCTGAGAACATTACTCAGGGCTTAGGACTATGTTACTGTTCAAATACAATCGCGATAGTCCTGAGAACATTACTCAGGGCTTAGGACTATGTTACTGTTCAAATACAAGCGCGATAGTCCTGAGAACATTACTCAGGGCTTAGGACTATGTTACTGTTCAAATACAAGCGCGATTGTCCTGAGAACATTACTCAGGGCTTAGGACTATGTTACTGTTCAAATACAAGCGCGATAGTCCTGAGAACATTACTCAGTGCTTAGGACTATGTTACTGTCTAAATACAAGCGCGATAGTCCTGAGAACATTACTCAGTGCTTAGGACTATGTTACTGTTCAAATACAAGCGCGATAGTCCTGAGAACATTACTCAGGGCTTAGGACTATGTTACTGTCCAAATACAAGCGCGATAGTCCTGAGAACATTACTCAGGGCTTAGGACTATGTTACTGTTCAAATACAAGCGCGATAGTCCTGAGAACGTTACTCAGGGCTTAGGACTATGTTACTGTCCAAATACAAGCGCGATAGTCCTGAGAACGTTACTCAGGGCTTAGGACTATGTTACTGTCCAAATACAAGCGCGATAGTCCTGAGAACATTACTCAGGGCTTAGGACTATGTTACTGTCCAAATACAAGCGCGATAGTCCTGAGAACATTACGCAGGGCTTAGGACTATGTTACTGTCCAAATACAAGCGCGATAGTCCTGAGAACATTACGCAGGGCTTAGGACTATGTTACTGTCCAAATACAAGCGCGATAGTCCTGAGAACATTACTCAGTGCTTAGGACTATGTTACTGTCCAAATACAAGCGCGATAGTCCTGAGAACATTACTCAGGGCTTAGGACTATGTTACTGTCCAAATAAAAGCGCGATAGTCCTGAGAACATTACTCAGGGCTTAGGACTATGTTACTGTTCAAATACAAGCGCGATAGTCCTGAGAACATTACTCAGGGCTTAGGACTATGTTACTGTTCAAATACAAGCGCGATAGTCCTGAGAACATTACTCAGGGCTTAGGACTATGTTACTGTTCAAATACAAGCGCGATAGTCCTGAGAACATTACTCAGGGCTTAGGACTATGTTACTGTTCAAATACAAGCGCGATAGTCCTGAGAACATTACTCAGTGCTTAGGACTATGTTACTGTCCAAATACAAGCGCGATAGTCCTGAGAACATTACTCAGTGCTTAGGACTATGTTACTGTTCAAATACAAGCGCGATAGTCCTGAGAACATTACTCAGGGCTTAGGACTATGTTACTGTTCAAATACAAGCGCGATAGTCCTGAGAACATTACTCAGGGCTTAGGACTATGTTACTGTCCAAATACAAGCGCGATAGTCCTGAGAACATTACTCAGGGCTTAGGACTATGTTACTGTCCAAATACAAGCGCGATAGTCCTGAGAACATTACTCAGGGCTTAGGACTATGTTACTGTTCAAATACAAGCGCGATAGTCCTGAGAACATTACTCAGGGCTTAGGACTATGTTACTGTTCAAATACAAGCGCGATAGTCCTGAGAACATTACTCAGGGCTTAGGACTATGTTACTGTTCAAATACAAGCGCGATAGTCCTAAAAACATTACTCAGGGCTTAGGACTATGTTACTGTTCAAATACAAGCGCGATAGTCCTGAGAACATTACTCAGTGCTTAGGACTATGTTACTGTCCAAATACAAGCGCGATAGTCCTGAGAACATTACTCAGTGCTTAGGACTATGTTACTGTCCAAATACAAGCGCGAGAGTCCTGAGAACATTACTCAGGGCTTAGGACTATGTTACTGTCCAAATACAAGCGCGATAGTCCTGAGAACATTACGCAGGGCTTAGGACTATGTTACTGTCCAAATACAAGCGCGATAGTCCTGAGAACATTACGCAGGGCTTAGGACTATGTTACTGTCCAAATACAAGCGCGATAGTCCTGAGAACATTACTCAGTGCTTAGGACTATGTTACTGTCCAAATACAAGCGCGATAGTCCTGAGAACATTACTCAGGGCTTAGGACTATGTTACTGTCCAAATACAAGCGCGATAGTCCTGAGAACATTACTCAGGGCTTAGGACTATGTTACTGTCCAAATACAAGCGCGATAGTCCTGAGAACATTACTCAGGGCTTAGGACTATGTTACTGTCCAAATACAAGCGCGATAGTCCTGAGAACATTACTCAGGGCTTAGGACTATGTTACTGTCCAAATACAAGCGCGATAGTCCTGAGAACATTACTCAGGGCTTAGGACTATGTTACTGTCCAAATACAAGCGCGATAGTCCTGAGAACATTACTCAGTGCTTAGGACTATGTTACTGTCCAAATACAAGCGCGATAGTCCTGAGAACATTACTCAGGGCTTAGGACTATGTTACTGTCCAAATACAAGCGCGAAAGTCCTGAGAACATTACTCAGGACTTAGGACTATGTTACTGTTCAAATACAAGCGCGATAGTCCTGAGAACATTACTCAGGGCTTAGGACTATGTTACTGTTCAAATACAAGCGCGATAGTCCTGAGAACATTACTCAGGGCTTAGGACTATGTTACTGTTCAAATACAAGCGCGATAGTCCTGAGAACATTACTCAGGGCTTAGGACTATGTTACTGTTCAAATACAAGCGCGATAGTCCTGAGAACATTACTCAGTGCTTAGGACTATGTTACTGTCCAAATACAAGCGCGATAGTCCTGAGAACATTACTCAGTGCTTAGGACTATGTTACTGTTCAAATACAAGCGCGATAGTCCTGAGAACATTACTCAGGGCTTAGGACTATGTTACTGTCCAAATACAAGCGCGATAGTCCTGAGAACATTACTCAGTGCTTAGGACTATGTTACTGTTCAAATACAAGCGCGATAGTCCTGAGAACATTACTCAGGGCTTAGGACTATGTTACTGTCCAAATACAAGCGCGATAGTCCTGAGAACATTACTCAGGGCTTAGGACTATGTTACTGTCCAAATACAAGCGCGATAGTCCTGAGAACATTACTCAGGGCTTAGGACTATGTTACTGTCCAAATACAAGCGCGATAGTCCTGAGAACATTACGCAGGGCTTAGGACTATGTTACTGTCCAAATACAAGCGCGATAGTCCTGAGAACATTACGCAGGGCTTAGGACTATGTTACTGTCCAAATACAAGCGCGATAGTCCTGAGAACATTACTCAGTGCTTAGGACTATGTTACTGTCCAAATACAAGCGCGATAGTCCTGAGAACATTACTCAGGGCTTAGGACTATGTTACTGTCCAAATACAAGCGCGATAGTCCTGAGAACATTACTCAGGGCTTAGGACTATGTTACTGTCCAAATACAAGCGCGATAGTCCTGAGAACATTACTCAGGGCTTAGGACTATGTTACTGTCCAAATACAAGCGCGATAGTCCTGAGAACATTACTCAGGGCTTAGGACTATGTTACTGTCCAAATACAAGCGCGATTGTCCTGAGAACATTACTCAGGGCTTAGGACTATGTTACTGTCCAAATACAAGCGCGATAGTCCTGAGAACATTACTCAGGGCTTAGGACTATGTTACTGTCCAAATACAAGCGCGATAGTCCTGAGAACATTACTCAGGGCTTAGGACTATGTTACTGTCCAAATACAAGCGCGATAGTCCTGAGAACATTACTCAGTGCTTAGGACTATGTTACTGTTCAAATACAAGCGCGATAGTCCTGAGAACATTACTCAGGGCTTAGGACTATGTTACTGTCCAAATACAAGCGCGATAGTCCTGAGAACATTACTCAGGGCTTAGGACTATGTTACTGTCCAAATACAAGCGCGATAGTCCTGAGAACATTACTCAGGGCTTAGGACTATGTTACTGTCCAAATACAAGCGGGATAGTCCTGAGAACATTACTCAGTGCTTAGGACTATGTTACTGTCCAAATACAAGCGCGAGAGTCCTGAGAACATTACTCAGGGCTTAGGACTATGTTACTGTCCAAATACAAGCGCGATAGTCCTGAGAACATTACGCAGGGCTTAGGACTATGTTACTGTCCAAATACAAGCGCGATAGTCCTGAGAACATTACGCAGGGCTTAGGACTATGTTACTGTCCAAATACAAGCGCGATAGTCCTGAGAACATTACTCAGTGCTTAGGACTATGTTACTGTCCAAATACAAGCGCGATAGTCCTGAGAACATTACTCAGGGCTTAGGACTATGTTACTGTCCAAATACAAGCGCGATAGTCCTGAGAACATTACTCAGGGCTTAGGACTATGTTACTGTCCAAATACAAGCGCGATAGTCCTGAGAACATTACTCAGGGCTTAGGACTATGTTACTGTCCAAATACAAGCGCGATAGTCCTGAGAACATTACTCAGGGCTTAGGACTATGTTACTGTCCAAATACAAGCGCGATAGTCCTGAGAACATTACTCAGGGCTTAGGACTATGTTACTGTCCAAATACAAGCGCGATAGTCCTGAGAACATTACTCAGTGCTTAGGACTATGTTACTGTCCAAATACAAGCGCGAAAGTCCTGAGAACATTACTCAGGGCTTAGGACTATGTTACTGTTCAAATACAAGCGCGATAGTCCTGAGAACATTACTCAGGGCTTAGGACTATGTTACTGTTCAAATACAAGCGCGATAGTCCTGAGAACATTACTCAGGGCTTAGGACTATGTTACTGTTCAAATACAAGCGCGATAGTCCTGAGAACATTACTCAGGGCTTAGGACTATGTTACTGTTCAAATACAAGCGCGATAGTCCTGAGAACATTACTCAGTGCTTAGGACTATGTTACTGTCCAAATACAAGCGCGATAGTCCTGAGAACATTACTCAGTGCTTAGGACTATGTTACTGTTCAAATACAAGCGCGATAGTCCTGAGAACATTACTCAGGGCTTAGGACTATGTTACTGTCCAAATACAAGCGCGATAGTCCTGAGAACATTACTCAGTGCTTAGGACTATGTTACTGTTCAAATACAAGCGCGATAGTCCTGAGAACATTACTCAGGGCTTAGGACTATGTTACTGTCCAAATACAAGCGCGATAGTCCTGAGAACATTACTCAGGGCTTAGGACTATGTTACTGTCCAAATACAAGCGCGATAGTCCTGAGAACATTACTCAGGGCTTAGGACTATGTTACTGTCCAAATACAAGCGCGATAGTCCTGAGAACATTACGCAGGGCTTAGGACTATGTTACTGTCCAAATACAAGCGCGATAGTCCTGAGAACATTACGCAGGGCTTAGGACTATGTTACTGTCCAAATACAAGCGCGATAGTCCTGAGAACATTACTCAGTGCTTAGGACTATGTTACTGTCCAAATACAAGCGCGATAGTCCTGAGAACATTACTCAGGGCTTAGGACTATGTTACTGTCCAAATACAAGCGCGATAGTCCTGAGAACATTACTCAGGGCTTAGGACTATGTTACTGTCCAAATACAAGCGCGATAGTCCTGAGAACATTACTCAGGGCTTAGGACTATGTTACTGTCCAAATACAAGCGCGATAGTCCTGAGAACATTACTCAGGGCTTAGGACTATGTTACTGTCCAAATACAAGCGCGATAGTCCTGAGAACATTACGCAGGGCTTAGGACTATGTTACTGTCCAAATACAAGCGCGATAGTCCTGAGAACATTACTCAGGGCTTAGGACTATGTTACTGTCCAAATACAAGCGCGATAGTCCTGAGAACATTACTCAGGGCTTAGGACTATGTTACTGTCCAAATACAAGCGCGATAGTCCTGAGAACATTACTCAGGGCTTAGGACTATGTTACTGTCCAAATACAAGCGCGATAGTCCTGAGAACATTACTCAGGGCTTAGGACTATGTTACTGTCCAAATACAAGCGCGATAGTCCTGAGAACATTACTCAGTGCTTAGGACTATGTTACTGTCCAAATACAAGCGCGATGGTCCTGAGAACATTACTCAGTGCTTAGGACTATGTTACTGTCCAAATACAAGCGCGATGGTCCTGAGAACATTACTCAGTGCTTAGGACTATGTTACTGTCCAAATACAAGCGCGATGGTCCTGAGAACATTACTCAGGGCTTAGGACTATGTTACTGTCCAAATACAAGCGCGATGGTCCTGAGAACATTACTCAGGGCTTAGGACTATGTTACTGTCCAAATACAAGCGCGATGGTCCTGAGAACATTACTCAGGGCTTAGGACTATGTTACTGTCCAAATACAAGCGCGATGGTCCTGAGAACATTACTCAGGGCTTAGGACTATGTTACTGTCCAAATACAAGCGCGATGGTCCTGAGAACATTACTCAGGGCTTAGGACTATGTTACTGTCCAAATACAAGCGCGATGGTCCTGAGAACATTACTCAGGGCTTAGGACTATGTTACTGTCCAAATACAAGCGCGATGGTCCTGAGAACATTACTCAGGGCTTAGGACTATGTTACTGTTCAAATACAAGCGCGATGGTCCTGAGAACATTACTCAGGGCTTAGGACTATGTTACTGTTCAAATACAAGCGCGATGGTCCTGAGAACATTACTCAGGGCTTAGGACTATGTTACTGTCCAAATACAAGCGCGATGGTCCTGAGAACATTACTCAGGGCTTAGGACTATGTTACTGTCCAAATACAAGCGCGATAGTCCTGAGAACATTACTCAGGGATTAGGACTTTGTTACTGTCCAAATACAAGAGCGATAGTCCTGAGAACATTACTCAGGGCTTAGGACTATGTTACTGTCCAAATACAAGCGTGATAGTCCTGAGAACATTACTCAGGGCTTAGGACTATGTTACTGTTCAAATACAAGCGCGATAGTCCTGAGAACATTACTCAGGGCTTAGGACTATGTTACTGTCCAAATACAAGCGCGATGGTCCTGAGAACATTACTCAGGGCTTAGGACTATGTTACTGTCCAAATACAAGCGCGATGGTCCTGAGAACATTACTCAGTGCTTAGGACTATGTTACTGTCCAAATACAAGCGCGATAGTCCTGAGAACATTACTCAGTGCTTAGGACTATGTTACTGTCCAAATACAAGCGCGATAGTCCTGAGAACATTACTCAGTGCTTAGGACTATGTTACTGTCCAAATACAAGCGCGATAGTCCTGAGAACATTACTCAGGGCTTAGGACTATGTTACTGTCCAAATACAAGCGCGATGGTCCTGAGAACATTACTCAGGGCTTAGGACTATGTTACTGTCCAAATACAAGCGCGATGGTCCTGAGAACATTACTCAGTGCTTAGGACTATGTTACTGTTCAAATACAAGCGCGATAGTCCTGAGAACATTACTCAGGGCTTAGGACTATGTTACTGTCCAAATACAAGCGCGATAGTCCTGAGAACATTACTCAGTGCTTAGGACTATGTTACTGTCCAAATACAAGCGCGATAGTCCTGAGAACATTACTCAGGGCTTAGGACTATGTTACTGTCCAAATACAAGCGCGATAGTCCTGAGAACATTACTCAGGGCTTAGGACTATGTTACTGTTCAAATACAAGCGCGATAGTCCTGAGAACATTACTCAGGGCTTAGGACTATGTTACTGTCCAAATACAAGCGCGATAGTCCTGAGAACATTACTCAGGGCTTAGGACTATGTTACTGTCCAAATACAAGAGCGATAGTCCTGAGAACATTACTCAGGGCTTAGGACTATGTTACTGTCCAAATACAAGCGTGATAGTCCTGAGAACATTACTCAGGGCTTAGGACTATGTTACTGTTCAAATACAAGCGCGATAGTCCTGAGAACATTACTCAGGGCTTAGGACTATGTTACTGTCCAAATACAAGCGCGATGGTCCTGAGAACATTACTCAGGGCTTAGGACTATGTTACTGTCCAAATACAAGCGCGATAGTCCTGAGAACATTACTCAGTGCTTAGGACTATGTTACTGTCCAAATACAAGCGCGATAGTCCTGAGAACATTACTCAGGGCTTAGGACTATGTTACTGTCCAAATACAAGCGCGATAGTCCTGAGAACATTACTCAGGGCTTAGGACTATGTTACTGTTCAAATACAAGCGCGATAGTCCTGAGAACATTACTCAGGGCTTAGGACTATGTTACTGTCCAAATACAAGCGCGATAGTCCTGAGAACATTACTCAGGGCTTAGGACTATGTTACTGTCCAAATACAAGAGCGATAGTCCTGAGAACATTACTCAGGGCTTAGGACTATGTTACTGTCCAAATACAAGCGCGATAGTCCTGAGAACATTACTCAGGGCTTAGGACTATGTTACTGTTCAAATACAAGCGCGATAGTCCTGAGAACATTACTCAGGGCTTAGGACTATGTTACTGTCCAAATACAAGCGCGATGGTCCTGAGAACATTACTCAGGGCTTAGGACTATGTTACTGTCCAAATACAAGCGCGATGGTCCTGAGAACATTACTCAGGGCTTAGGACTATGTTACTGTCCAAATACAAGCGCGATGGTCCTGAGAACATTACTCAGGGCTTAGGACTATGTTACTGTCCAAATACAAGCGCGATGGTCCTGAGAACATTACTCAGGGCTTAGGACTATGTTACTGTCCAAATACAAGCGCGATGGTCCTGAGAACATTACTCAGGGCTTAGGACTATGTTACTGTCCAAATACAAGCGCGATGGTCCTGAGAACATTACTCAGGGCTTAGGACTATGTTACTGTCCAAATACAAGCGCGATGGTCCTGAGAACATTACTCAGGGCTTAGGACTATGTTACTGTTCAAATACAAGCGCGATGGTCCTGAGAACATTACTCAGGGCTTAGGACTATGTTACTGTTCAAATACAAGCGCGATGGTCCTGAGAACATTACTCAGGGCTTAGGACTATGTTACTGTCCAAATACAAGCGCGATGGTCCTGAGAACATTACTCAGGGCTTAGGACTATGTTACTGTCCAAATACAAGCGCGATAGTCCTGAGAACATTACTCAGGGATTAGGACTTTGTTACTGTCCAAATACAAGAGCGATAGTCCTGAGAACATTACTCAGGGCTTAGGACTATGTTACTGTCCAAATACAAGCGTGATAGTCCTGAGAACATTACTCAGGGCTTAGGACTATGTTACTGTTCAAATACAAGCGCGATAGTCCTGAGAACATTACTCAGGGCTTAGGACTATGTTACTGTCCAAATACAAGCGCGATGGTCCTGAGAACATTACTCAGGGCTTAGGACTATGTTACTGTCCAAATACAAGCGCGATGGTCCTGAGAACATTACTCAGTGCTTAGGACTATGTTACTGTCCAAATACAAGCGCGATAGTCCTGAG
This sequence comes from Proterorhinus semilunaris, assembly GCA_021464625.1. Lineage (NCBI taxonomy): Eukaryota > Metazoa > Chordata > Actinopteri > Gobiiformes > Gobiidae > Proterorhinus > Proterorhinus semilunaris. The sequence goes on along the minus strand of CM038349.1, from coordinate 41,484,484 downwards.
AACATTACTCAGTGCTTAGGACTATGTTACTGTCCAAATACAAGCGCGATAGTCCTGAGAACATTACTCAGTGCTTAGGACTATGTTACTGTCCAAATACAAGCGCGATAGTCCTGAGAACATTACTCAGGGCTTAGGACTATGTTACTGTCCAAATACAAGCGCGATGGTCCTGAGAACATTACTCAGGGCTTAGGACTATGTTACTGTCCAAATACAAGCGCGATGGTCCTGAGAACATTACTCAGTGCTTAGGACTATGTTACTGTTCAAATACAAGCGCGATAGTCCTGAGAACATTACTCAGGGCTTAGGACTATGTTACTGTCCAAATACAAGCGCGATAGTCCTGAGAACATTACTCAGTGCTTAGGACTATGTTACTGTCCAAATACAAGCGCGATAGTCCTGAGAACATTACTCAGGGCTTAGGACTATGTTACTGTCCAAATACAAGCGCGATAGTCCTGAGAACATTACTCAGGGCTTAGGACTATGTTACTGTTCAAATACAAGCGCGATAGTCCTGAGAACATTACTCAGGGCTTAGGACTATGTTACTGTCCAAATACAAGCGCGATAGTCCTGAGAACATTACTCAGGGCTTAGGACTATGTTACTGTCCAAATACAAGAGCGATAGTCCTGAGAACATTACTCAGGGCTTAGGACTATGTTACTGTCCAAATACAAGCGTGATAGTCCTGAGAACATTACTCAGGGCTTAGGACTATGTTACTGTTCAAATACAAGCGCGATAGTCCTGAGAACATTACTCAGGGCTTAGGACTATGTTACTGTCCAAATACAAGCGCGATGGTCCTGAGAACATTACTCAGGGCTTAGGACTATGTTACTGTCCAAATACAAGCGCGATAGTCCTGAGAACATTACTCAGTGCTTAGGACTATGTTACTGTCCAAATACAAGCGCGATAGTCCTGAGAACATTACTCAGGGCTTAGGACTATGTTACTGTCCAAATACAAGCGCGATAGTCCTGAGAACATTACTCAGGGCTTAGGACTATGTTACTGTTCAAATACAAGCGCGATAGTCCTGAGAACATTACTCAGGGCTTAGGACTATGTTACTGTCCAAATACAAGCGCGATAGTCCTGAGAACATTACTCAGGGCTTAGGACTATGTTACTGTCCAAATACAAGAGCGATAGTCCTGAGAACATTACTCAGGGCTTAGGACTATGTTACTGTCCAAATACAAGCGCGATAGTCCTGAGAACATTACTCAGGGCTTAGGACTATGTTACTGTTCAAATACAAGCGCGATAGTCCTGAGAACATTACTCAGGGCTTAGGACTATGTTACTGTCCAAATACAAGCGCGATGGTCCTGAGAACATTACTCAGGGCTTAGGACTATGATACTGTCCAAATACAAGCGCGATAGTCCTGAGAACATTACTCAGGGCTTAAGTCTACATGTTACAGAGAAAGCTGCAGCGGTCTGACAGTCAACACGTTTTCCAAAAAAGCTGCTTCACTCCGACAGCCGTGTGTACAGGAGGTTATATTTTAAAAGAAAAGGAAAAAGAACACAACATATGGCTACTCTACTTTTGCAGTAATACAGTATTATCTGAATCCATACATTTAATATAGAAGTGTCACAGAAGTGAGTTTTTTGTGAGGAAATATTTAACCAGGATAATGCAGATGAAATATCAATTGTTATCCCAATTGTTATTGGGATATTTTTAAAGATGATACTGTATATTGACTATTTATTGTAAATGTTGTGAGGCCTAGTTCAAACACAGAACCTGGTGAGAGTGTAAGTTATGTTAACAAGTTGAGAAGCACAGATGGATACAGTGTCCTAGAATATGTCGACCCTTCTAGTTTGCACTTTGTTTGGTATAAGGTGTTAATATTGAATGTCAGAAGTTCAATACATTTCAATTAAAATAGTTGCTTACAGTTTTCTTTTTATTGCCTACAGTATTTGCATTATACTCAATATTATCATTTATTGTGATATTTTTTTAGGACGATATATCGTCCTAAAAAAAAACTTATCGTGGCAGGCCTACCGGGAAGAGGACTTGATTCTAGGTCAGGTTTCCCAGATTATTAATAGACTAAATTGCCTGAGCAGAAGTATTTTGGTTTTAGATCGTTCAGTTGGAGGAGGTTTTGTGACATCTTTTGAGGGAGTCTTGGTCATTATTAGTGAGAGGAACATTTTGCTAAGTGTCATCAGCATAGAAGTGATACCTCCAGGTATGGTGCTATTTAATAATGTGGCCAAGGGGCGCATGTGAATTAAAACTAGAAACAAGCCGAGGGTAGAGCCCTGATGAACATGACCTGTCAGTGGAGTTGAAGAGGAGGAGAAATAATCAAGTATGTAGTAAGTGGGAGAGAGGCATGAATGAATCCAAGACAAGGCAATCCACTCAACAACACAGTCCAGTTGATAACTTACAATGTTAGCATAATGTTCCATCCATTCCACATGATTGGATTTCTATATTTTATTGAATTTTCTTTATCAAGAGAAACTAAATAAAACTGTAGACATAACAAGCACTTAACAAATAATAAGCCGTTAGAAACCCTCCAGAAATACGCAACAGATAGACATATACCTCCAGAAAATGAAATGAACAAACATTGTAAAACAGTATAATATATGATATGCCTCGTGAGTGACAGCCGAGCTCCTCGTCAGTCTGTGCACCGTCTGAGAAATGGCTGACTCCTCAGTGACTCCGTTTCAACACTAGACACTACAGGGAGTTCCAGTGGCATGAGCTCACTGACAACAGCAGCTTCACCTGTGTCCTCATCCTGTGTCCTCATCCTGTGTCCTCATCCTGTGTCCTCATCCTGTGTCATCACATTAGCTCCAGACACTGTGTCTTTGCTTAGCTTAAACCTAAAGGTAACAGCTATCAGCCCTAGGTCTGTGGCCTGTCCTATTTGGACACTACATTTGGTTGGGCAATACATTGCTTATTTGTTTTAATGTTAATTTCAAAAATCTCAGTTATGAAATTTGACTAATCCTAGTACAATTTAATGTGCTTAATAAATTCATTAATAAAACTAGGCTGACATAAAATGCTCTAATTTAAAGCATGTGCTCACATTTCTCACAATATGAGTAGCCTCATAGGGCTAATTATGTTTTGTTAATTGTGAGTTATAGTTGACATGACAGTCTCAATCAACCAACCAATCAACCAACCAATGAATCAATCATTCATTTTATTACCATTGTCATTTAAATGACAACAACATTTTGTTGGAGCATTACAACAGCAACTAGTGATGTTGAAGGTGCATAAATGGTGTATTCATAAAATACTGTGTAAAAGAGTAATATCATTTCAGGCACAACATGTAATATACAGTAAGAGTCTCAGGAGGAGCAAAGAGGGAGATGGAGAACATGATGAGAACATAATACGTTGTGTTAGCGCACGCACAAAGACCAGACAGTTATGCATCAACTCGTCTAAGCTAAGGTAAGAACATATCTGCGTATGGAAAAACGGCCTTTGTGTTTTCTATAAAATAGAAGTTTTCAGAGTAAAGTCCAATGGAAATGCCTTATTTCCATTATATTCAATATAAAAAAAATACAGTGATTTTTATTCATGTGCCAACAATGGGAATGAGGTCCAATCTGATGAAATTCAGTAAAAATGTTCAAATTCATTCTTTTTCTTCCAAATGAAATGCTGACATTGTAAAAAGTGAAGTTTTAAACGGCTGTGGAAGAGCAAAGAAAAACATGTTTATAATGGAAGTCAATGTTTCAGTCGCTGCCATTTTCAAATAAAGAATCATCCGCTACAGAAAAACTATAAATGCATCAAATCCATTTCACTTCATCTGTGACACCAACACGGCTCTGGAAACAGACAAACGTCAGCTCTCGACATTGTCTTATTCTAAATATAATCACACTTTTGTGTTTTAAGTTTTGAAACAGGGATTTTTAGGGTTAAAATCCAGACAATTATGTTTGGTAGTTTTGGAAAAGTTTCCAGTAGTTCATGTGATTTATGCAAAAAGAATTGGAAAAAAAATTAAAAATCCAGATTTTATGGCGGTTTTTAAGCATGTTTTTGTAACTAGGGTGGCAAACTTATGTAAAGTTGTAAATTTCTCACTACAGGAAAAACTACAAATGCTTCAAATTAATTCTTTGCTCATATTTGACACATCCAAGGCCCTAAAATCCACCAAAGCTCCAGCACTCTACTATTAATTATTATAAAGGTAAAGAGGTTTTTATGTTGTTTTGTAACACTAACTTCAAAGTTTTTGTTTTGAAACTGGCATATAAAGGGTTAAAACTCCCAAATAAACAACATGTTTGGTAGTTTTGAGAAGGTGAGTGATGGGGAATTATAGAATTTATTCGGCCATCACATAGTCCTCTTATCATATTGTAAGTAAGTAAGTAAGTAAAGTTTATTTATAAAGCGCTTTCCACAGATAAAATCACAAAGTGCTGTACAGGGTAAGAGCAAAAAACAATAAAAATGTGAGGACATATGTAAAATCAAAGTGACACTAGTGAAAACCCGTCAACCAAAAGCTTTTTTGAATAAATATGTCTTCAGGTCCTTTTTTTGTACTGTTAGATTAAGACACGGCGGCCCCGACCTTCTACATGATATGTGGCCTAGTGGGCCGAATGAATTCTATAATTCCCCATCAGTGAGTGATTCTTCCGATTTATGAAAAAAAATTGAAGAAAAAATGAAAGTATGTGTTTTTTATAGCAGTTTGAAAAGCCTGTACATTTTTGTACACTAGGATAACGAACGTATAGAAAATGCAGGAATCCAATATGAAGGACAGAGAGAAAAACAAACACTGGATTCTGATCATTTGGCTCAAAAGAACATTTTCTGCAGAAATCCATGTCTCAAGCTGCAACACAGACAAAATGGTCATCAAATGAAAAAAAAAATAATCTTGCAAAATGGACAAAAATGGCCAGGTTTTATATTGATAAAGCAAACTCTTTCCCACCCCCTGCAGTTTCTCACCTTAAGCCCCCACGGCGGCCATGGCAGTGTAGCTCTGAGCAGTGCTTATTATCTGGGTCTATACCAGAAATACAAATCCTCATTGTTGTTAGGCATGAACCCTAACTGCCCTGTGAGTGGAGCATGTGTATTGGATCCAGGTGGAGCTGTCGAGGGGTAAATGCCTGGCGGCGATGGCTCGTGTCAGAGCGTGCCCAGACTCACCATCTCTGTGTCAACACATACTATAGGGTCACATACATGCTGGCTCTGTTCAGATGTTATTCCCTCCTGAACATTTTCATGGAGTATTATTCGTGTTGTTTTATTAGTAATTCTGCATTTGATTAGCCTAGAGTATTGGTGTGTTTTTGGTTTTTTCTTTACCACAAAGTTACAATCACTGAGGACAGTCCAAGGCTGTGTCTGAATGTCCAGATAGAAAAAAGTAGTGCACTCAAAATTTGCATTCTGAAAATGCATTGTGCATGCAAACGGGTCAATATAGTCCACAATGCATTGCGAGAGTCGGAGAATAACGGACACAGCCACAGGTCTTTGAACTAAACAAGAACACCACTGAATGAAATCAGCTGTTTCAATCGTGTGTTGTGTATTTATCATTAATAAATGACTTAAATATAAACGGTTACGGTGAAAAATGCTAGCGTTAGCTGCTAACCTTTAGCTCGAGCTGTTAAATGAGCGATAGCTTCCTTTCAAATAATCCAAGCCATTCCTGTAAAATCCATGTTAAATATATTTGACTCGTATTTATCCATAGTCCACTGTTTCATGAGTTTGGTTGATCTTTTTATCACAGAAATACATTATTCCCGGAGTTAGGGTTAGGGTTAACCCTAACCCTAACCCTAACCCTAACTTGCAGAAGTTACTTTATTCTGACGTCAACAAGTGCCGAAGCTAAGGTCAAATGGATTCGTCTAATTGTCTGATATCTGAGTCTAAGAATGAATGTGTTAACTCCCGGAAGGCACACACTGAGGCTCATATTGGTCTACTCCAGGTTTCAAATTCTTCACCAGCTTTATTAGACAACAAATAATAGCATTCGGAAAGCCTATAAAGGACACTGTCAGCAATCCGGATTGAGATGCACATCAAGACACAAGAAAAAATTTAGCAATAATCCTACATTTTATATTGAATAGGCCACCATTTCTCCATACTGAGATACGTTCTTACTTTAGCTCAGACGAGTTGCTGCATAACTGTCTGGTCTTTGTGTTGTTAGCGTTTAGCCTCTCCCAGCGAAGGCATAGAGCCACTCCAGGTGTTATTACGTCTGACAATATAGTTCCCCTGTTTATCCGCTTAGAAAATGCACATCTTTAATTTTGTGTGACTAGACTTGGATGGTGTAACTTTTCACATAACTGTGTTTAAACAGGGGAAACGTGGAACAGCTCGGTCGCTTCTAACTTCACCCCAGTTTGGAGCTAAACCTTTGCTGGGAGAGGCCAAATGCTAACAACATCTTTGGTCTTTTTGCATGACTGAATGCACGCACAAAGTTCAGACAGGTACACATTAACTCTAAGCTAAGATAAGAACATATTATCTCAGTATGAAACGGTGGTCTATTCCTTTAAAGCACTGGTTCCCAACGTTTTGGAGCCGTGTACCCCCTGAAGCTTTGGGTGACGAGCGCGTACCCCCTACTTTGCCACGATTGAAAACACTGGGAATATTACATTTAATATTATGTTTATTTCCCCAATTATTACAGTGAACTCAAGGTTTTCTACATTCAATATTTGTGTTGCTCGTCTCGGGTAATCAAGGCTATGAAGAAAATGTAAATACAAAAACTTTAAATAAAAATGCCAGTTTTTGATTATTTGTTAGTGTGAATGGATAAAGCTGAGTGTTTACGTTGTCCCAGTGGACCAGGACTCTGCTGCTTTTGTCCCCCATTCTGAACATCAGACTCTGGTTTGGACCCTTTGCGTCTCCCTCAGTCGTCCTGTCAGACCACCGGTGCAGATTCAAATGCCCTGGTTTAAGCTTTTGTTACAGCGAAGATAATACGCAGGACAGAACCATCTATGCACGTGCCACCACACATCAGCTCGTAAACTTAAATGTATTTGTCAGACACACATCCACGTGTTTAGCGGCAGAGGAGGGGCCACAGACACTTGTCCCCTCGCTCCTCGGATCAGAATGAGAGGAAAACTCCTGATGCAAATGGAAGTCACCTGATGGTGATGGTCTGACGGCACAGGTTCCTCTGTCTTTAGGACAGATATTACAAAAATTGCTGATCGAAAGGCGCTCTTAGAGGCGCTGCTGTTGTAGTGAGGGCCGACGCTCCGCCGCAGCCGCGCTCTCGGCCTCTGCAGAGTTTTAAGCGCTCGGGTCTTGAGGTTCGGTTCTGGAGAGACACATTTAGGTCCCGAACAAGCTCATCACGTCTGAATTATAAGACTATTTCGCCTGTATAAACGCGTTTCCCATGCGGCGGTTTTAACGGGTCAATATCGATCAAATTGTAATTTTTTTTTCTCCAAAATTTCTTTGCATACCCCCGGGGGTACGCGTACCACAGTTTGGGAACCCCTGCTTTAAAGTATATTGCACTTTTTGTAAATGCATTGTCCCTTTAAATAAATAAATACAAATAGTATTTCCCAAGTAGCCTCCTATCAACAATAGTGTGATATAATAGCATAAACATCAAATAAGTTCTGTCAAGCCTGTTTTGAGGTGCTGTCCACTGAACTTACACATAATGGAATTGGGGAACTGACAAATACTTGGAAATATCATAGTTTCCGCCTGAAATATTTCCACCCTACAGTATGAAAACATGGATATTCTGGTACTGTTTCGCCCAGAAGTGAATCTCAGACGTGGTTTTGGGGACACAATCCTGAGAGTATGTAGTGGAAGACGACAACCTTCCATTTAGACGGCCCTCCAAACCGAAGCCCCGTCATTCCAACAACCGTCCCCCCCAATCCGAACACGTTTTTTGGAGTGCTGGGTCAATTAGACCTCGATGTCGGAGTGGGGGATGTCGAAATGGCGACGTGTAACCGTGGGAGACAAAAGGTGGATTCAAAGTGTCGTGTGTGTGTTTTGTATGTGTGCAGGGAGCCCCGCCCGCTGTGTCACCGCCGTCTGCGTGTCCAGTCTGCTCTTCCTCGTCCTGCAGTGCTTCTTCCAGGTCACCACCATCACCCTGCAGCCAGACTACAACTGTACGTCCCAGGCACCGGCACGCCCAGGGGTGGCTCACGGGAAATGCTGAAATGTTGAATTCCAGTAAAAAAAAAAATTTTTAAAATAATGCGAAAGTGGTAACTTGTCTCTGTGTTGCCTTTAGGTACCTCCTGGCAGAAGGCGCTCTCTCAGCTTGGACTCATCGGGTAAGACCACTGCGCTAGGAACTTACTATCCTCCTCCATGAGCCGGCAAATGTTCACATGTCTTAGGCTGCACTACCCTTTTCTGAAGCGTGAATGGTTCTCCTTCGCTTTGTGGAATTTGATGTCCAGCATAATGTTAATTCCGGCCCCCGACGCTATAGTCTCTGTACGGGACGTTGAATGAGCGAGCTTGGGTTGGGCCTTGGGTTCTCCTGTAAACTCTCCATGTCCGTGGCTCCTCTAGAAAAGTGTCCCTCTGTCTTCCAGACTTGCTGGCAGTGACGGCGGCTCCGTGGTGCGACACATTGCCCCAGACTTGGCTGTGCTCATAGTGGGCGTGTTCACCTGGAGGCTCAGCTCCAAACTGGGACGTCCCCCTCAGGTAGAGTCTGTTCACGAGCTGCAGTGGGAATCGTCTCTTTTTTGTTTCCTACTGCATGAGGCCCGTCTGCATAAACCCCTCTGTAAATGCTTAAGCAACAGTGCGATGCGACTGAGTTGGTGGACACAAATGTACAATATAACAGCAGATGCACGGTGAAGGGAAAGCATGTCCTTCCGCTGCAGCCGGATGTCTGCCAGGGCGTCCGGACGTAACTCCATTAGTGCAGACTCAGTCACAGTCACCTGAGGAACCGCTCGTACAGAAGAGAAAGCCATTTGTTTCCATTTGCTCTGGCGCCGTGCTCTGCGTCCCTCTGTTTAGCAAACAATGGACATTCATAAAAATCACTTTCTAAAATCACATTTGTGTCTGAATTGAGTTATCTTTATTGTCTGTTCCATCACATGCCGCACACAAGCCAAGAATCCACAGTGTTGTACATGACTGTATGGGAGGTTTTGCTGGAAAAGTTTTAATTAATTCATTTTCATTGACATTTTTTGATTTTTGTCATTTTTTAGAGTAACATGTGTGTTAGATCTCTTATTTGCGTAATAATTTTCCTGAAATCATGTTGGGGTTCTATGACGTTGCCTAACCCTGCTGTAGGTTCATGATATTGATATAAAAATGCTTTATTATCATATGCACGGTGTCTTTCCCACAGTTGTCATCGGTTACTACAGTGGTTCTGGTGGGCCGGGACCCATCGGTGTGTCGCGAGCCCTTCCAAGAAAACATTTCTTTTAATATTCATCAGAGGTGGGAGACTCGAGCCAAATGACTTGACCTGAGTCTCATTTTTACGTACGTGACCAACGCTCCAGACAGGCAGCCTTCAGAAGGACGCCACGCTACGATTCATTGGCAAAAAGGTTTTTGTTTTTTTAAGGCGCTCGCACAAAAGTTACAGCATTTAGAGACATTTTTCCGCATTCACCCAGAGCCCTGTGACAGCGGGACTGAAGGCTGATCCACTTTGAACAGGGGCGACCCCGAGCAAACAGGGGCTGAGGCATTTGACTCCTCTGGGACTTGGACCTTCACGACTTGGACTTGATTTGAGACTTGCATTTTGCATTTACTTGAGTCTGTAAAAAATGACAGTTGTCGGGTTGTTTTGATCATAATTTCATAATTTAAGTCTGAGCCGTATTTGGGATGTTGAGAACCACTGGGTTACAACGTGAGGAGGACAAAACAAATGTTGGCGTGCCTTTCAGGAGCCAATCCTCGACATAGAAATAATTTAATACATCTCATAATTTAGAAGGATCTTGGTTGTGTGAGTGCGTGTGCATGCGCTTGTGTGTGTGTGTGTGTGTGTGTGTGTGTGTGTGTGTAAGCTGAGAAGCTTGTTCTAACGTAGTTACCGAGAAGAATGGCCCATTGTTTCATTGATCCTTATTGCAGTAATCAGCACAAACATATTCTTCAGAGATAAACTAATACTGGGAGCTTCTCGTAATGTCCTCCCTTTGTTTGAGACAAAGATGAACTTCTTAACATTTGTAGAGGTCTAAACTGCACTAAACGTGCAGCATCATTCTTTCATTCTTTTGTGCTTCTAGCTGTAGGTTCTAGAATATTATGTGCAACCAAAATGAGCAAAAGATTTGAGTAATATACAGTGAGGAAAATAAGTATTTGAACACCCTGCTATTTTGCAAGTTCTCCCACTTAGAAATCATGGAGGGGTCTGAAATCGTCCTCGTAGGTGCATGTCCACTGTGAGAGACATAATCTAAAAAAAAATATCCAGAAATCACAATGTATGATTTTGTAACTATTTATTTGTATGATACAGCTGCAAATAAGTATTTGAACACCTGAGAAAATCAATGTTAATATTTGGTACAGTAGCCTTTGTTTGCAATTACAGAGGTCAAACGTTTCCTGTAGTTTTTCACCAGGTTTGCACACACTGCAGGAGGGATTTTGGCCCACTCCTCCACACAGATCTTCTCTAGATCAGTCAGGTTTCTGGGCTGTCGCTGAGAAACACGGAGTTTGAGCTCCCTCCAAAGATCCTCTATTGGGTTTAGGTCTGGAGACTGGCTAGGCCACGCCAGAACCTTGATATGCTTCTTACAGAGCCACTCCTTGGTTATCCTGGCTGTGTGCTTCGGGTCATTGTCATGTTGGAAGACCCAGCCTCGACCCATCTTCAATGCTCTAACTGAGGGAAGGAGGTTGTTCCCCAAAATCTCGCAATACATGGCCCCGGTCATCCTCTCCTTAATACAGTGCAGTCGCCCTGTCCCATGTGCAGAAAAACACCCCCAAAGCATGATGCTACCACCCCCATGCTTCACAGTAGGGATGGTGTTCTTGGGATGGTACTCATCATTCTTCTTCCTCCAAACACGTTTAGTGGAATTATGACCAAAACGTTCCATTTTGGTCTCATCTGACCACATGACTTTCTCCCATGACTCCTCTGGATCATCCAAATGGTCATTGGCAAACTTAAGACGGGCCTTGACATGTGCTGGTTTAAGCAGGGGAACCTTCCGTGCCATGCATGATTTCAAACCATGACGTCTTAGTGTATTACCAACAGTAACCTTGGAAACGGTGGTCCCAGCTCTTTTCAGGTCATTGACCAGCTCCCCCTGTGTAGTTCTGGGCTGATTTCTCACCTTTCTTAGGATCATTGGGCCCCACGAGGTGAGATCTTGCATGGAGCCCCAGTCCGAGGGAGATTGACAGTCATGTTTAGCTTCTTCCATTTTCTAATGATTGCTCCAACAGTGGACCTTTTTTCACCAAGGGAAACGTATCATTAGCATGTTTTGTTTCCTTAAGTTTCGACAACAACAGCAGTGCCCAAGCACATACGTGACCGGCACATGTGAACATAATAATGCCGCAGCAGGAAGGAAGGCTTCTTCCTGACCTGAGGAGAGCAGCTTCGTAGCGTCAGGTTGAGGCTGCTCCACTTTAGTCCAAAGAGTTGTCCATGACGTGGTAGAAGTAAAGCCTGAGGGAAAGTGTCTGCTCCTCGTTTTGTTAAGTCCATAAGCGATTTCAGAGGTGTCCTCAGCGGTGCAGAAGGAAAAACAAACCAGTGTTAAACTCTCCCTGTAAACTCACGGTCACGTGACACGCGAGACTGTCAGGCAGCAGCAGAGCGGCTCACCTTTGTGTGTTGGCAAACTGAGACTAATTAATCGTGCGATAAAAAGATGTCCGTTAAAATTGATTTGCGTTAAGAACACAATATTTTGGACAGTCTAGTAGAAATATCGACTGATGTGGGTTTTCGAAGGCCGATGCTGATATGCACTGCTGATTGAACTGCGACAGCAGGGGGCGCTGTATGAGGGTCCATACATTGGACTGGGCTAATCTAACCAGTAATGATATTAATGTATATCACCAGAGGACACATATGTACCTGGGTCATATTGTGATACCTAAAGATGCCATTTTGTGCCGTGACATCAAGAGCACTGTTCTCAACTGTGTTTGTTATATAATGAAGTTATCGAGGCTCTCATCAAATCAGGCAGGTCCCTATGTCAATGCAGAAAAAGCATTTACAATGGTAGATTGTCATTGTTCGAGAAGAAGAAACATGCTAATGCTCAATTTAAATATGCCTTAAGGTGCATTAAAAGGAATGACAATCGCTTAAGATCAGAGGCCCTTGCGTGTAAACTCCAAAACAACTCGTACACTGACTTTTGGAAAGAGATCAGAAAGTTAAACAGTAGCAGGGCTTCTCTTCCTTCCAATATTGAGGGGACAACTGGCTCTGATAATATCTGCCAGATGTGGCGGAATTATTATTATAAATTGTTTAACTGCTTAAAGAGTAACTTGGCCTTTGCTGAGACTTTGGAATTTGATGAGGAAATGATAATAACTCCACAGGAGGTTCTGTCATTAATCAGCTCATGTATGCAGATGACCTGGTTGTGTTCTGTCCATACAGTGTAGGACTTCAATATCTCCTGAATATCTGTTCACAATATGGCTTCGACAATGATATTAAATATAATGCCATGAAAAGCTATATAATGGTTGTGAGAACCAAGGATGATAGGTCTCTAACATTCCCTGAGTTCACCCTGTGCTGCAGTTTTCTTAACGTCACAAATGAGATGAAGTATTTAGGTCATGATATCTGTAGTGACCTCACTGATGACCGGGACATGCACAGGCAGGTGTGTAAACTGTATGGACAATCTAACATGTTGGTCAGGAAGTTTCATATTTGTTCTGTGGATGTCAAACTTAATCTGTTTAAAGCTTTTTGTTGTCCTCTGTACACTGCGCAGCTGTGGCAAAGTTTTAAAAGGTCCAGCTTGCAGAGGCTCACAGTTGCATATAATGACTCAATGAGGCTGCTGTTAAAGATGCCTAGACACTGTAGTGCGAGTCAGATGTTTGCTGACTGTGATGTTCGCTCCTGTCCTGCTGCACTTCGTCATTGTTATTATAAATTTATGTGTAGACTGAATAACTCTCAGAATGCCATTATACGGACTCTGGTGTGTCCTGAGATCAGCTCAATGAGATTCATGTCAAAAATGTGGAATCATTGGTGCATTCAACACTATAATCCCACAGCAGCTAATACACAAACTGCTCCACCTGGGGATCAACACATCACTGTGCAACTGGCTGCTGGACTTTCTGACGGGGAGACCACAGGCTGTACGTGTCGGCGGAAAGTCCTCCAGAACCATCACACTGAACACGGGAGCTCCCCAAGGCTGTGTGCTGAGCCCCCTCCTGTTCACTCTGCTGACCCATGACTGCGCTCCAAAGTACGACTCAAACCTCTTCATCAAGTTTGCAGACGACACAACAGTGGTGGGTCTCATCAACAACAGAGACGAGTCAAACTACAGGAGTGAGGTGAGCAGTCTGGCCATGTGGTGCACACAGAACAACCTCTCTCTAAATATGGAGAAGACAAAAGAGATTGTTGTGGACTTTCGAAGAGCACGGGTCCAGCATGTTCCTCTAACAATCAACGGTGCTGTGGTGGAGAGGGTGACCAGCACTAAGTTCCTGGGTGTGCACATCACAGAGAACCTTTCCTGGACCATGCACACTACATCTCTGGTCAAGAAAAGTAATCAGCGTCTCTACTTTCTCCGCAAGTTAAGAAGAGCTAGAGTCCCAGCCTCTGTTATGTGCAACTTCTACAGAGGGACTATAGAGAGCATCCTGACCAGCTCCATCACTGTGTGGTTCTTCTACAGAGGGACTATAGAGGGCATCCTGACCAGCTCCATCACTGTGTGGTTCTTCTACAGAGGGACTATAGAGAGCATCCTGACCAGCTCCATCACTGTGTGGTTCTTCTACAGAGGGACTATAGAGAGCATCCTGACCAGCTCCATCACTGTGTGGTTCTTCTACAGAGGGACTATAGAGAGCATCCTGACCAGCTCCATCACTGTGTGTTTCTTCTACAGAGGGACTATAGAGAGCATCCTGACCAGCTCCATCACTGTGTGGCACGGCGCCAGCACTGCCTCCTGCTCCACAATCAAGGATGAGAGAAATACAATTTCTAACCATGTGAATGGTTTGACAAATAAAATATCTTGTATCTTGTGTCTTATTATTATTATTTTTTTAATATAAATATGGATCATGTGTTTTGAAATCTCTTTTACAGGGGAGTCCTGGCTCCAGAAGGGAAACTATTGTACATGTTTTTTGTGGTAGGGGAAACCTGCGCAGACACGGGGAGAACATGCAACCTCCACACAGAAAGGCCCTTCCAGGTGGGAATCGAACCTGGGACCTTCTAGGTGTGAAGCATGAGCGCTAACCACTGGGCTACCGCCCAATCCTGTGGGCTATATTGTAGCTCAATGTGTCACCCAGTCTTCAGCTAATGAATCCAAAACACCTACAAAGGGTCCCTGAGACTTTAAATGGTCTCTCAGTGGTTCAGTAGAATTCACCATCATGAGGAAGACTGCTGACCTGACAGAAAACCATCATATACACAAGCCTCAGAAGGAAATGGCAAAAGAAGTTGGATGTTCTCAAAGCACATTCATAGAAAGTTAAGTGGAAGGAAAAGTGTTGAAGAAAAAGGTGCACAAGCCGCAGGAATGAGCTCAGTCTGGAGAGGACTGTCAGGAAAAGGCCATTCAAAAGTGTGGGGGACCTTCACAAGGAGTGGACTGAGGCTGGAGTCAGTGCATCAAGAGCCTCCACACACAGACGGATCCTGGACATGGGCTTCAGATGTTCCTCTGGATGTTCCTCTGGTTAAGCCGCTCCTGAACTACAAACCACGTCAGAAGCGTCTTGTGTGGGCTAAAGAACGAAAGACCTGGTCTGTTGCTCAGTGGTCCAAAGTTCTCTTTTCTCATGAGAGTTCATTTTGCATCTCATTTGGAAACCACGGTGCCAGAGTCTGGAGGACAAAAGGAGAAGCACACACTCCAAGATGCTTGAAGGCCAGTGTGAAGTTTCCACAGCCTGTGATGATGTGGGGAGCCATGTCTTCTGCTGGTGTTGGTCCACTGTGCTTTATTAAGTCCAGAGTCAACACAACCATCTACCAGGAGATTTTAGAGACTTCATGCTTCCTTCAGCAGACAAGCTTTATGAAGACGCTGACTTCATTTTCCAGCAGGACTTGGCACCTGCCCACACTGCCTAAAGTCCCAAAGCCTGGTTAAATCACCATCAGATTACGGCGCTTGATTGGTCAGCAAACTCACCTGACCTGAACCCCATAGAGAATCTGTGGAGCATTGCCAAAAGAAAGATGAAAGATGAGAGACATG
The DNA here is from genome assembly GCA_021464625.1 of Proterorhinus semilunaris. Lineage (NCBI taxonomy): Eukaryota > Metazoa > Chordata > Actinopteri > Gobiiformes > Gobiidae > Proterorhinus > Proterorhinus semilunaris. The sequence continues at coordinate 41,468,924 of CM038349.1, read as the reverse complement.
AGACCGAACAATACAGAGGAGCTTAAGGAGCTATTGAAGCATCCTGGTCTTCCATAACACCTCAGCAGACCCACAGGCTGAGAGCATCCATGCCACGCAACCACATTAAGGCAGTCATTCAAGCAAAAGGCCCAAACCAAGTACATATGCATGATTATAGTTTTCAGAGGGCCCACATTTCTCTGTTTAAAATCTTTTTTGTATTGATTTCATGTAATATTCAAATTTTCAGAAATTTAGATTTTGGGTTTTTTACAAGCTGTAAGCCATAATTTTCACTTTGCATGCCGTGAGTCTATATCATATATTAGTTTCAAATTTTAAGTTGTACAGAAATAAGTAAACTTTTTCATGATATTCAAATGTTCAAAGTTTCACCTATACATTAAAGCTACACTGTGTACTATTTTACCCAATACATGAATTTTAAATAGAAGCATTTATTTTAGGACAGATATTTTCGTCATTGAAAAATACCTAAATCTACAAACATGTGCTTTTGCTGTGAGCGGCTCATCTCTCCTAAGAAATGACTTTACTGGGAGTGGGGACGTCTCCATGGAGATGTGACTAAAGTCAGCAGAATTTGACATTTAAACAGGTTAGGGCTTCATCCAAATCCATTCTTTGATTACCCGCTGCAAAATTAGCATTTTCGGTGTCGAGTGTGCCTTTAAAGGGAGCTTGTCAAAAATCAGCAGATTCCAAAACAAAAAACGTCCAGTGTCTATCTCTTATGGTTCTTAAAGGAATAGGCCACCGTTTTTACATACTGACATATGTTCTTACCTTACCTTAGACTAGTTGATATGTACCTGTCTGGTCTTTGTCCGTGCGCTCTGTCATGCAAACGGAGCACAAACGCAGCCTCCTCCACATACTGTATAGTTCCAAATCAGCTCCCGTTAGAAGCTACCAAACTCTTCCACGTTGTCCCTATTTAAATACAGTTACGTGACGTGTTAGACTACAAAGTATAGTAACACAGAAATGTAACATGTCGATTTTCTCAGCGGATAAAAAGGGGTACTATATTGTGAGGCGTAATAATACGAGGAGCACTACGTCCGCGCACTAACACCTAAAGACTTCTCCCCCGCTCACTTCCGTCAATAGAAGCAGCGTGACTTGTAGTGAGCGGGAGAAAAGTCTTTAGGAGTTAGTGCGCGGACGTAGTGCTCCTCGTATTATTACGCCTCACAATATAGTACCCCTTTTTATCCGCTGAGAAAATCGACATGTTACATTTCTGTGTTACTATACTTTGTAGTGTAACACGTCACGTAACTGTATTTAAATAGGGACAACGTGGAAGAGTTTGGTAGCTTCTAACGGGAGCTGATTTGGAACTATACAGTATGTGGAAGAGGCTGCGTTTGTGCTCCGTTTGCATGACAGAGCGCACGGACAAAGACCAGACAGGTACATATCAACTAGTCTAAGGTAAGGTAAGAACATATGTCAGTATGTAAAAACGGTGGCCTATTCCTTTAAATGATAAGCAAAATAAACAAAAACAAAAAACATGTGACCGATTTTCAATTTTAGGAGGACTAATTTTAAAGCTCTGACGGAGCTCTTTCCCATGCAAACAATAAGAAGTCGCTATCACTTTCAATTCCGGATATACCGGCCTTTTCATCGACTGATATCGGCCAATAGCCAATAATTATTGTAAAACAAATATCGGTTTGCACCCCCTTCTTTATATGAAAGAAGCTTTATGTTGCCATAGGAAAAATCATTTACGAGACTTTTTTCATGACTTTATCTTTAGTCTGTCGCGGTAATATGAAAACCATTGCTTTGATCTCTACTTGATAATGAACATTACTGTGAGTCAGTATTTAGCTTCCCTGCCCTGTGTGTGTGTGTGGATGCCAGGAGCAGGATGGAGACGCTGTGCTGGGGCCGGAGGTTGCGAGTTCAAATCCAGAGCCGAGTCAGAGCCGGGTCCTGCTGGAACTGGACTCGCTGTTCAGGCAGATGAAAGACTGGGCCACGAACCTGAGCGCAACAGGAGGCCGTGTCCTGCTGACCGCTCTGCTGGGGCTGACAGGTGAGGAACATCCGCACTATACTCATCCCGGGACACTCGCGGCCTTAAGGCGTCTCCCACACTCGCTCATCTGGGCTGTATTCGTCATTTAAGCACAACACATTATCGTTAGACAGGCTGCAGAGCTTGTACCTGACTCTAGTGGCTCACTCGAATACTATAAAATACGTGCATGAGAGTGTAGTCTGGGGAAAGTATTGCCCAGAAAGGTAGGATACTACACCTAAAAGAGTGCACGATGAAAACAAGTGCTGCCAGCAAATGCTTTGGCCGGAACATCAGACTACGGGGACATAGTCTACAGGTTGGCATCAAAAACATTGCTCCATGAACTTGAGGTCATCAGATGTGTCCAGGGCTGGACTGGGACAATAATTCAGCCCTGGCATTTTTTACGCACCGGCCCATTTTGGTACCAGCCCACCTGTCAAATGCCCGGTAAAATATACGGCCAGTCCGGGCCTGGATGTGTCACAGGTGCCCCACACAACACTCACCACTGTGGCCTATACTCCTCCATAATCGCAGGCAAACTCATTGGTTGCTGTTCATTTACAAATCTTTAATTGGCAAATCCCCCCTCTCTGTTAAACATCCATGACCCCAGACCCCAGAAGTTGTTACATAAACCTCTCTGTTCCCAAAGTTCGCACGTCCCCTTTCATTTCAATTCTCTACTTCAAACAACTGGAATAATTTACAGCAAAATCTAAAACACATAATTTGTGTCAATTACAGCTTTCAAAAACTAACTTCCTACAATGTTCCAGGATCAGTGCAGATGTTCTGAATGCGTTTTGAATGTAACTTCATAATGCAGTATCTGTTTTTATTCCTTGACTGCAATTGTAATGCATCTTGGCCCGCTCGTCATTGTGAATGAGATTTGGTTCTCAATTGACTTACTTGGTTAAAATAGAATAAAAAACGCTGGAGCAAATCCACCGTGACACACCTTTGCGTTGCAACCACACCAAACGCTTTTTGGGCTTCAAAAATGCGCCCAAAGCCCCTAGTTGGACGCGTGTGCTTACTGAAGTCAGATACTTGTCCCAATATCATGACTGTCAGATCAGAGTGTGCCCTGAAGCGTTTTGGGGCTAACTAGTCCCTCCTATGGATCTTTAACTATACCCGCATGGTCTACGCCAGGACCTCCCCAGTATTTAAGCCTCTCCAGCTCATTCACTTGAATAGAGGGACATTATTTGTGCCGGTAAGTGGCTAGGCTAGGTCCGTCCGGTTAGCTTGTTACAATCGCCTACAGCTCATTGTTGATGAAAAGTCTAAAATAAACCACAAATGCGTCAAGCCATCATAAAGGCTGCTTTATGTAGTGGCTGGCTTTATTGGAGTTATTAGTGCATAATATTTGTTTTCACAAGATCAATGCGAGTTAGCTGCTAGCTGCTAATAGCTAGTTAGCTCCGGGAGTAAACCACTCGGCTACAACCCATTGTAGATGAAATGTGAGCAATAAACTTCAAAATCAACCAGCCTGGCTCAGTGTGTGATCATTTTTAAGTGGTTGCTTTATGTAGATGGTGGTTTAATTGACTTTATTTGTGCATATTTCTCGTTTTCATGTGATCGATCGGAGCTTTCGCTTGTAGCATTAGCTTTCTCCGATGGGAAGGCTCCAGGCATTATAAAGGCCAAAACACATTCGCAGAACCAGCCACTGAAATATGTTTTCTTGTTGCCGCTGGGATTTGCGCCGGTGGCTCTGCTCCAACGTCACTGTTGGGGAAAGCTCCTGATTTTGGAGGCGCTGGACGCACGTCAAAAAGCTTCCCATGCTCAAAAAGCTTCAAAACATGCTGCACTGTAGGCAGCTGAGCTGCAGCAGCTCCTCTTCCTCCTTCCTCTTCCTCCTGCAGCTCCCTCCGATCCACAACAGTCTTTCACCATCTCTCGTTTGTCCTTACTTGTTTCCTGTAGATCCTCTTGTGACGCCTCCTCTGTGCTGCAGCTGTGGGGGCTCTTGGTGCCTCTTCAGTGTCTCAGAAGGAGAAATGTGTCGGTCTCAAAAAAAAGTTTAGCTGAAAAGCTAGCATTTGTTACTTTAAAACGCAGCTTTCTTCAGGACCATTTTAGACTCTCAAAGTAAACACATCCACCAAACCTCCACAAAAACTCGGTAAAGACGTACAAAAGTATCCAGAAAAACAAAGTGGAACACAGAAACCACAAATGCAGGTCGCAGAAAAAGGTGAACAATTTAGTTGTACCAGGAGGGAGGAAGGTTATATAGACCGTCCAAATGTGAATTCACTCTTGGCCTTGTGGGAGAAATGAATATTTAGTTGAAATGATATGAAATGATAAATCAACATGAGTGTGGGTCTCTTGCTTTCTGACTGCAGGTATCATGTTCCCGTCGCTGTCCTCCATGCCCTACCTGATCTGCTTCCAGGTGATATGCTCTTGGTGGGCGTGGTCAGGAAATATGTCATCTTTCCTGATTGGCCACATGTCTTTGATGTCACTGCTGTACTCGGCGGGTCATTTCCTATTGTTCTACTGCTGCCAGTTGCCCACGCTGCAGGACACTATGGTGAACTCCAGCACTGCCAGGTAAGTCCTATTCAACCCACACTTTAGGGGTACATCCGACACAAGAGGTCCGACGCCAAACCCGATGTGCGTCTGCGTCCGCCATGATAAGAAGTCTCCGAATAGTGCTGTCAGTTAGGAAGGCGCTAGGAGAAGGAGCCTCAATGCTAACTATCATACCTTATAGGAACCGAACGGAATAACGACCCATAACGTAATAACGATAATAAATATCGTAATAACGTAATAAGTTATTACTCAATACGTTATTACGTTATTGGCCTTGCAACGAGAAAATCCTTTGATAATGGAGGCACGGTAGCACAGCGGTTAGTGCTCTCGCTTCACAGCTAGAAAGTACTGGGTTCGATTCCCACCTGGACGGGGCCTTTCTGTGTGGAGTTTGCATGTTCTCCCCGTGTCTTTGTAGATTTCCTCTGGTTACTCTGGTTTCCCATACCACTAAAAACATGTACAATAGGTGTGTGAGTCTAATGTAATACCTGCAGCCAAAGAGCGAGCACCAGAGCAGACTGCTAACACTGTAGTCTGGTCAGTATTAGCAGTGCAGGGTTACAGACAGGTGGCGTATCAACCACATGTGGGGTATTGCACATGTTATTGCACATGAGTCTTGTACAGTCTGACAGCAGTGGGGATGAAGGACTTGTGGTTTCTCAATCTGCCACTGAAAGAGTCAGTCAGTGGTTTGTTGCTGGCGAGGCACATGCTATTGACTCCAATATAAAGTAAGGAAAAAATGCAACTTGCTGTCTCTGGTATTCTCTTACTTTGAAATAGCATTGAATAGCAACACATTTAAATATAAAATACACTCTCACAATAATGCAAACAAAACTTAAATAGTAGTGAACGTGACTCGTACCCCGCGTGGCCAAGTGATGAGTTAATGACAATCCTGATGCTCCACACAGGCGGTGCATAGTTGTGTCGACATGTCAGCCTAATCAGTTTTCCCTTTTACTCCTTTACGTTTAAATATCCTCTCCTAAACCGTGCAGAATAATAAAACAGACTGTTTTTCACGTGTAGTCCACATGTTTTTGTAGAAATGTGTAGCGCTGACGCAGCGCCCCCCTCAGGTGATCAGGGCAGTGCATTGGAGGCAAGCCTCACTTCGGGCCTTTCAAATCGCGGTTTAAAGTCAAATGAACAGATTAAACAAGTCGTTCTGATTCTTTATCCAGGTGATAGAAAACAAACGCGCCCGACAAAAACCCATTTCAATGGTCTCAACTTATATAGCGCTTTCCGCCTGCATTAGGTACTTAGGTAAGTGCTTTACAGCAAGGATCCACTCACCCATTCATACACCAATGTACGCAGACACTGGAGCAAGGTATGTGAAGTGTCTTGCCCAAGGACACAACGACAGCATGCACCTTCAGGAGGCGGGATTCGAACCCCCGACTTCCGATCATGAGACGACCCGCTCTACCATCTGCGCCACCGTCGCCCGTACATTTACAAATGTATTTTACTTTTAGGGGGCGAAAAAAGCCCGGAATGGGACAGAGCGCTGAGCGGATGAGCCGAGCTCCAGTATGTGCGGGACGCTGGAGTCTCGCCGCAGCGCCGCCCTCTTTACACGATATCCACTGATAAAACATTTGGCATGATTAAAATCATAGGAAATCGATATCATCTTAAGAGAAGGGATTTGTTTTTATAAAGTTCATTGTATTTTTTTTATCTTTGTTTTTTTTCCCATGATGAGCTGCTCAGCTCCTCTACAGTCCTGTGCAGTGGGTGGGAGGTGTTGTCCATGATTGGGGTGAGCTTGGCTAATACCCTCCTGTCCCTCACCTCCTCCACAGAGTCCAGGGGGCAGCCCAGGACGGAGCTGGCCCTCCTGACCAGCTTGTTCAGTCTGTTCTTGTCCCGCTCTGTGCTGCCCGGGGCCCAGCACACGGCAGCGTAGTGGAGAGCAGAGGCTCCACAGGGTCCTGCTCACTCCGAAGGACCTCAGTCTCCTCAGAAGGTGGAGGCCACTTTGGCCCTTCTTGTACAGGGCGTTGGTGTTGTGGGACCAGTCCTGTTTATTGTTGAGGTGAACACCCAGGTACTTGAAACTGTCCACCACCTCGATGTCCTCCCCTTGCTGCTCAAATAAACAAACAAACAAGAAATGGAAAGAGTATAGCGCCACTGCGAACTTACCAAGACACGGCCGTCCACCTAAACTAACAGACCGAACAAGGAGAGCACTGGTCAGAAATGCAACCAAGTGCCCCAAGATAACTCTGGAGGAGCTGGCACGTCCTGCCGCTGAGCTGGGGGAATCTGTACATGGGACAACTATAAGTCGTACTCTACACAAATCTGGCCTTCATGGACGAGTGGCGAGAAGAAAGCCATTATTGAAAGGAGGCCATAAGAAATCCCGTTTGAAGTTTGCTAGAAGTCATATGGAGGACACAGCTACCATGTGGAAGAAGGTGCTTTGGTCAGATGTGACAAAAATTGAACTTTTTGGCCCAAATGCAAAACGTTATGTATGGAGCAAACCTAACACTGCTCATCGTCCTGAGTGCACCACCCCCAGTGTCAAATATGGTGGGGGGAGCATCATGCTATGGGGCTGCTTTTCCTCAGCGGGGACTGGGAAGATTGTAAGAATAGTTGGGAAGATGGATGGAGCCAAATACAGAGACATTTTGGAGGAAAACCTGCTGGAGTCAGCAAGAGAATTGAGGCTGGGGCGGAGATTCACCTTCCAGCAGGACAATGACCCTAAACACAAAGCTACATCTACAATGGAATGGTTTAAAAACAAACATATTAATGTGTTAGAATGGCCCAGTCAAAGTCCTGACCTAAAGGGGGAGGGGGAGGGGGGGAGAGCTGGCTACAGTGTACGATCAAAGGTCTAGAGCGGCTTGCCTGGCTGGCTGTGAATTTGGGCTGAAAATATTCATAACTGATACTACAGTACTACAATTAACATCGGCCAGGGATGGCTACAAATAGTGGCGTTGTCCAAAATGTAAGTGGGGGGTTTCCAAAATGCAAACATATATATAAAAAAAAAAACACTTCCTCACCCTCCGCGGGCGGTCTCTTTTTCCTCCAAGCTCGGGTCGTCTACCAGAGACCTGTGAGCTTGAGGGTTCTGCGCATACATTATATGTATGCTCCTTATTTAACTATAAAGATATTATAATTCTTTTTCCTGTCAAAAAAAGTACTAACTGGGGGCGAACCTTTGTAAGAACCAAGTAGCTTCTAGAGCAAATCATGGATGTGCCAGCAGCAGCATTATACTCATGTACAGTTCAGTGTCTGTAAATGCCATTGTCTTCTCATCCCCTTTGTATATGTTTTGTACCAAGCCAACAGGGACAAGTGCAAATGAGCTTCTGCTATAAGCACTATGATGCATACATCAGACTTATGTTACAGTATCTGTATCTGTCTCTATCAAATAAATAAAAAATAGAGCAGCTGTGAGACGTCACATTGGTTATACTGACCAACAACGCTGTTAAATGAATCAGGCTTTGGCTTCTGTTTTGTGAAATACATCATTCTGTCCAAAGATGGCCTCCTGTTTTCTTAGTTAAGCCTTGTACTTGGTCTGACAGAGCCCTCTCGCTCTGTCAGGTATATGCCGGTCATAGCGCCAACACGCCGCTACTCAAAGCATGCGTAAAAGTATACTTTTATGGAAAAGGAACAGCAAGCCGGATTAAATTGTTTCACTATGGCCTCTTTTTTGCCCCGGATTGGTGCTCCTGCGAAGTCCGTTCATCAAGCGGAGAACAAGGGAAAATGTTTGCCACTAAAATATGATGCACAGTAGATTGATTTGTGTAAAACGTCCAATGTTCATTTGCACCGACAAACATTTCTGAGGGCGACCTGAAAACGGCTGTGTGTCTGTGTTTTTCTCTTGACTTCTGCAGCTCTATGTAAACTAGGTACAATTCATGGTGGCACATCTGGAATAAGCTAAACTTGTTTTGTTTCTTGTTCTCCTAGTGTGTTTGGAGTAAAGCCGTTGGTGAGGGTGGACTGCAGCGCCCCCTGGAGGCTGCAGCTGAGCCCAGAGCTGCAGTGGTTCCACCTGTGTTCGCCTCTGATGGTCCTCCTGCTGTTCCACAGTGTGTGTGCCCTGCGGAGGAACAAGGTACTGCACCGAGGGACGCATTAACACGACGCGCCTCCATGCTTTGAGTAACAGTGGTGTCTCGCAGCTCTTGAACGGGGACGTGACTAGGAGTGTGGAGGAGGACCAGCCCGTGGACCTTCATGAAGACATGGTGTTTGAGCTGTCAGCTGAAGCCAAGAGGGCGCTGTGGAGCAGCACGCACACACAGGTCCGCATCATACTGCTCCTCAGTGTGGTCCTTGAGGGCCATTTCTAGACATCTAAAACAGGCTGTGCAAATGTGTGGGGCTCCATAACCACGTGGGCCCCGCCAAAGCTAAATAATCAAGTTACTGTTTTTTCTCCTCTTTCTCATGTGTTGTGGCATGTCAAAATGCTGATCAGACACACACATATTGCACCGGTGTGCCTTAGGTTGTCTACAATAAAAGGACACTCTGAAATGTTCAGTTTGGGGGTTGGAATGTTGGTCCACTCCTCTTCAGTGGCTGTGCGAAGTTGCTGGATATTGGCAGGAACTGGAACACACCGCTGTCCAGAGCATCCCAAACATGTTCAACGGGGGACATGTCCGGTGAGTCCTCTGGCCATGTAGGAACTGGGATCTCGTCATCCTCCAGGAATTCCACACAGATCCTCGCGACATGGGGCCGTGCTTCATCGCGCCGCAAATAAGGTGATGGTGGGGGAGGAATGGCCCAACGATAGGCCTCAGGTTCTAGTCCCGGTGTCTCTGCGTTGAAAATACCTTCAGTAAAAATGCACCTGCGTTTCCGATCCTGACCAGGAGACTGCGTGAGGCAAATTGAGTCACACCAGACACTGACTGGTTTTCTGACCACCCTTCCCCATAAAGCAAAACAGAACATCATAGCGTGTCCTTTTATTGTAGACAACCTAAGGCACCGGTGCAATATTCATACATCTAATCAGCATTTTGATATGCCATAGCTGTGAGGAGGGATGGATTGAGTGCTCACTAACACAGATGTAATGATCATTTATGCTCTCCATCTGAAATGTATCTGCGTGTAGCCTTCCGTCAGTCGCTTTGTTTACCCGGAGTCATGGCAACAGAGCAGTACTTGAGCTAAGCGAAGGGGGCGCTTCCTCTCCCGTTTGGGTACATTTTCCAGCGCTCTCTGGTGGCAACTTTTGATGTAGGGCATCATAAACGTCTGGAAGCATAAACAGTCACCGGTTCACGTACGTACGAAATGGGAGCATAAACGAAGCCTCAGACAGATTTGTTTAGACGACTTTTGAGAGAAACTGGTCTACTGTGTGGATCTTGAAAGGTCTCCTCTTGTGCGTGTAGGTCTCCTCGACCAATCCCAGTCCATCCGGCTCCTATGGCCTTCCCACTCAGAGCACTGCACTTGGAACGGACATGTATGCCACGCCGCAGGTCTCGTACAGCCAATCAGGTGAGTGTTGCTGTCGCGGCGTTCTTGTGGTTCCAAGTTGAGATCGGAACTGGGTAATAAGTTATGAAACTCAAAGGAAAGGTGGACAAGAGTGATTTCAAGGCTGAGGAGTCGTGGGGACGATTGACAGACATGAGTGCAGATTGGTTGAAAGTGACTTCAGGTCCGAGGTGTGCGAGCAGCTGGGGGGGTGGATAGTGACTTTCTCTGGGGACGGAGTGAAGTGAGTTCCAAGTCATCAGCTAGACAAACATGACCAGCAGAGGGTCCATGTATATCTGAGCCTGTATCGCAGTAAACTATAGTGAAACAATACAAGTGCAAGAGGAGAGAAGTAATAGCCAGAAAGAGTGAGACAGGTTCTTTGAGGATAGTCCTCACACGTTGTGCAGCCGTTCAACTAGAATACTTGGATTGGCAACCTGACTGAATTCAAAACATGAGCCTGAGCACGCGTTACTAGATAACATGTTACCCTCAATGGTGTGTAGATACTCTGGAGACCTGCATGTTTGAGGACGACCTAGACCACAGCCTGGACCACAGCCTGGACCACACCTCAGAGCAGGGGGAGGAGCTGTCTGAGCCAGGGGGTGTGGCGTCTGTGGCTCTGGGCTTCCTGCTCAGACAGAGCTACATCGCCGCCCTGGTGGCCATGCTGGGATGGTCCATCTCGTACGTGTCCTGGCTCTGCTGCGTGCTGCTGGTTTGGTCCTGTGTCCTGTGGATGATGAGGGAGCGCCGTCGACGCACCCTGGACTCCGCCCCCTGGCTGGTCGCCTATGGCAACATGCTGCTCATTCTGCAGTATGTCTTCAGTCTGCCAGGCATACATAAAGTCCCTGGGGTCTTTCCACAGAAGGAGGAGCCCTGTCTGGAGCTGGCCCCAAAGGTGAGCTCCCGGTCTGCTCACACACAGCTGTCATGACCAGAGCGATTCAGCACATTTCAGTTGAATCAGGACTCAGTTCATCTGTCAACATCGTGCTTTGTAATAGATAGGTCTAGCGCCTCCTGTGGCAGTAACAGCTCACTGTTCGTGTGTTTTGTGTTAAATAGTACTGCAGTAGAAAGCCTTCATGTGTTTAAAGATGCATTACACAACTTTTTATATACCGTAAATTCTCTAATACCGGCCTGTATTCCGTTACTGGCCGGGTCTCTAACAGTGGCCGGGTTCGTAGCTGGCGGAGGCAAATAAAAGCCAGTCTCTAAAACAGGCCGGGGCTATTACTAGAAACTATAGCAGTAGAAATATTTCCCATGTTCGGAATTTGTCTCATACTCGTGTAAATGATAACTCGCGTGCAGGAAGTAAACAAACGGGAACCCAGGCCGAGAGGGAACACTGCGGAGTGGAGCTGATCCAAGCGTAACTCCGACACAGATTTAGCCACTTTTCAAACCTTCTGTGAAACAGGGCAAGCAACAAATGTTGTGTGACCCTCCAGGGTTTTAATAAAAAGTCACCATCGCGTCCTCAAAGCACATCCAGCGCCTCTCCGTGTGCAGGTCCGTCCCAAACCGTCTCGTCTTCTCTCGGACCTGTTTTCTGATCGATCACAAACACAAACGCTCCGTCTAAACTCACCTTCACACGAGATAACAACAAATAATCCGGTCTGCGGTAAAAAAAGAAAGAGAAGTGCAGTGACATTGATGCCAATGTTCCGCTAACAGCAGCGAAAAGGTTCCTGTTGTCCCTACAAAATAAAAAGTGTCAATGTTCCTGCCGCTGGGAGAGTGTTTGCAATGTTAATAAATAAATGAACCTAATATTTTAGTTTTTCTTCATTCTACTGGTAATCAGTTTTGCTCAAATAGAAATAAAAGCCTGTCTTTAATTTTGGCCTGGTTCCAATGGAGGCCTGGTCCTCGATGCGCTTGAGTAAATAAAGGCCCCGGTCAAGCACATCCCAAACATGCTGCTTGACCGGCGAATACGACAGCGTGTACCAGTACCAGCAACTTCGCCTAGCCATTATAGAGGAGTGGACCAACATTCCACAGGCCACAATTGACAATCTGATCAACTCTGTGCGAAGAAGATGTGTTGCACTGCATGAGGCAAATGGTGGTCACACCAGATACTGACTGAGTCCCCAGACCCCCAATAAAACAAAAAAACTGCACATTTCAGGTTGGCCTTTTATTGTGGGCAGTATAAGGTACACCTGTGCACTAGTCATGATGTCAGATCAGCATCTTGATGTGGCACACCTGTGAGGTGGGATGGATTATCTCAGCAAAGCAGAAGTGCTCACTATCACACATTTGGACTGATTTGTGAACAATGTTTGAGAGAAATGGTAATATTGTGTATCTGGAATGAATTTTGGATCTTTAAGTCCATCTCATGAAAAATGGGAGCTGAAACAAAGGTGTTGCGTTTATATTTTTGTTGAGTGTATAAGCAGCTAAAAGCACATGTTTTAAACGTGGTAAAACGGGGTCAAATTAGCTTCACTACAAAAATGTTTTTAATTATTCGCTGATCAAACGAGGGTTAATCACTTGTGGAGCCAACACACTTTATTTTATTTCATGTACTGCCCATGGACATGTATTCACATAGTCTGCGATCACAAACAACGCACAAGAGACACTCTTTTTTTTATTTTATTTTTTATTCTTTATTTATAGATTTTAACAGTATAAAGATGGGTACAATTCACATATGTGCGAACATGAGCACAATATTATTGTTCACTCTCAAAGAATACTGTCCCGTCTAAAGAAAAAAAAAAGAAAAAATAAATAAATAAATAAAAAAAACACAATAAAACAAAACAAACAAAAACAACAGATATGAAAACTTCAGGGAGTGACCATTACGTTGTTTTTAACTTGAAATTCAAAATCAAAGCAGGCTTTTTAATTTTTATATATGCGATCCATTTTTCCCAATATACTAGAAACTTCTCTTGTTTTTGGTTTACCAATGCTGTCAGCTCCTCCATTTTAAAAATATTCATTATTATGTCCCACCACGCAGATAGGGTAGGAGTATCTTGTGATAACCATTTTTGAGTTATGCATTTCTTGCTTGCCACCAACAGGATGCTTAACAAGTATTTATCTTTATGTCTCCATTCCTGTGGTAAGCATCCAAAGTATACAGTTTTCATTTCAAAAGGCAATACACAATTAAAAATATCTTGTAATGCTCTGTGAATGTTCATCCAATATTGTTTGATAAGTGGACAGTTCCAGAAGATATGAGAATGGTTTGCATGTTGGTCTCCACACTTTCTCCAACAAATAGGAGGTCGTCTGTCAAAGTGTGTTTTTTGACATGGAGTGATAAAGAATCTTATTATTGTTTTCCATCCATATTCCTTCCATCTCTGTGAGTTTGTACATTTCCATTGGAGTTTCCATATTGTTGTCCATTCTTCCTCTGATATAGTTGTCCCTCCCTCTTTCTCCCACAATATCTTTACATACTCAGTAGAATGGGACTTACGATTCATCAACCATTTATACAAACTTGAAACAAGCTTCTTATTTGATTTCCCATCATATGCATTTCTAAACAATTGTAACAAGACCATTTTACCTTCTGACATAGGATTTACTTTTGTTTCTATATAATGACGTATTTGCAGGTATCGAAAAAAATCCTGTTTCTCCAGAGCATATTTTTGTTTGAGTGTATCGAAACTGACAACTTTTCCATCCTTAATAAACTTGCTTAAAATTGTTGTACCTTTAGAAGTCCAAAATTTGAATCGCAAATCCAATTTGTTTGGTGCGAAATCTGAGTCATATGCATACCATTTTAAAACTGCAATATCTTTTTTCAAATTATATTCTTTTATAACATTTTTCCAAACCGAAAGAGAACATTGAACCCATGGATTATCTACAGAATCAATATATGTTTGAATATTCCCATCAGCCAAAGTTGCTTGTATTGGAATAGGAAAAAATGTTTCCTCTATATTTTTCCATTGGGAATTGTATGACATATCACACCAATTTATCAGGGCCTTCATCTGTGCTGCACGAAAATAATCCCTTAAAGATGGCAGTCCCCATCCTCCCTTCTCTTTAGCTAATTGCAAGGTCTTGAAACATACTCTTGGCTTTTTCCCCTCCCATATATATCTCGATAGCATTTTGTCCATTTCATTAAACTGAATTTGATCAATTTGTATTGGTAAAGTCTGGAACAAATATAGTAGTCGTGGTAAGATATTCATTTTAATGGACTCAATACGCGAGTATAGAGAGAAGTAAGGAATTAAATTCCACCTTTTCAGATCTTCTTTTATCTTTTTATTCAGTGGAGTATATTTTTTGGTATATTAATGCCTAAATATTTTAATGATTCAGCCTGCCACACCATAGGATACTTTGTAGTTATCATCAATGGCGGGTTGTAATTGAATGTGAGCGTCTGGGTTTTACTCATATTTATCTTGTACCCAGAGAGCCGACCGTATTGTTCAAATAGCCGCATTAGTCTTGGAAGGGAGTCTGTTGGTTGTCCCACATATACCAAAATATCATCCGCATAGCAAGCTAGCTTGTGCTCCCCCCTCCCCGCAGTTATACCCTTGATATGCGGATTTTGTCTCACCATTTGGGCCAACGGTTCTAGATACAATGCAAAGAGAAGGGGAGACAACGGGCAACCCTGCCGTGTACCTCTTTCCAAAATGAAGCTACTTGATAAGCAACCATTAATTTTTATTCTTGCAGTCGGGTTGGCATATAGCGCCTTAATAGTATTAATAACAGTATCATGTAGACCAAACTTGTGTAATGTTCTGTAGAGAAAGTCCCAATTAACCGAGTCAAATACTTTTTCAGCATCAACACTTATAAGTACTGCTTTAGTTTTATTCTTTTGTATAGAATCTAATATATGTAGAGTTCTGCGTATATTGTCTTGTGTCTGCCGGTTTCTTATAAAGCCTGTCTGATCGTTATGTATCAGTATTGGTAAAAATTCCTCCATTCGCCTGGCCATATAGCAGTGAATAATCTATAATCTATGTTCAGTACTGATATCGGTCTATATGATCCACACTCTGTTTTGTCTTTGCCCTCTTTTGGTATTGCTGTGACAATTGCCTCTTTCCAACTTGGAGGTGTTTTTGCGTTTTTCAAAACCCAATTCAGGGTAGGGAGTAATACTGGGATCAATTCGGACTTCAATTCTTTGTACCATTCAGCCGTATATCCGTCTGATCCTGGAGACTTGTTGGTTTTCAATCTACTAATGGCCTTTTTGAGTTCCATTTCTGATATGTCTGCAGTCATCCTTGCGTTCTGCTCTTCGGTCAGACTTGGTAGATCCAATGAATTTAGTAGACAATCAATTTCGTTATCACTTCCTCCTGGGACTTTGGAATATAATGATTTATAAAATGTTTCAAACGCTTTGTGAATTTCTTGCAATTTATTCTTCATCTTTCCTGTTTTTGGGTCTTTAATTTTCGTTACTGTATTTTCAGCTATTTTCTTTTTTAATTTCCACGCTAATATTTTCATGGATTTTGACCCACTTTCATAGTACTTTTGTTTCAGAAACATTAACTTTTTCTTTATATCTTGGATGGCTAGATAATTAATTTCATTTCTAGTGTTTTTAATATCGTCAAGTACATTTAATGTTAGAGATTGTTTTTGTTTAATTTCAAATTCTTTCAATTTATTTTGTAATTCCTCCATTTTTTTATTCCTCATCTTTTTCTTGTGTGAGGCTATTGGAATAATTTTCCCTCTAATTACGGCTTTTAGTGTATCCCATAGACTAGCAGGCGAAACCTCTCCATTATCATTTATATCCAGGAAATTTTGTATTTCTTTTTTCATTTGTTCCTTAAAATTTACATCTTTAAGCATACTCGAATTCAACTTCCATGTGATCATCTTGGGGCACAAATCTAAATTCACCGTTAAATACACAGGTGCGTGATCACTCACATCTATTGTCCCCATGTTACATGTCTGAATTCTGTCTTTGTCTTTTGCAAAAGTCATAAAATAATCAATTCTCGTGTAGAGAGAGTGTGGAGCTGAATAATAAGAGTAATCTCGCCTGCTAGGAAAAAGATCCCTCCAAATGTCAATTAAACCAACCTCTTCAAAAAGAGCACACACCTTCTTATGCAAAGTATTTGAATCTGGACCTTTTCTATTTGAACTGTCAGGTTCTGGCCGCAAACGGATATTCAGATCTCCACCACATATCAGAAAACCTTCAGTTTCAGTCACTATTATATTTACGATTTTTTGGAAAAAGGCGAAATCGCTCCCTGGGGGGATATAAACATTCATTAATGTAATTGGATTACCATCTATATGTCCTTTTACTAATATGAATCTTCCTTCTTTATCTTTCAACTCAAATGTCTTTTCAAAATTAACTTTATTTGAAATAAGGATCACAACACCTCGTCTGCGGCCAGATTTATAGGATGAGGAAAACATTTTTGTAAATCCCATTCTCTTCAATTTTTCGTGTTTTTTATCGTTCAAATGGGTCTCCTGTAAATACACTACTTGTACCTGATCTTTTTTTACTTTAGTCAGGATTCTGCTTCGTTTAACTGGGTTAGTTAATCCATTTACATTAAATGAAATACATTTTACCAAACCGTTATTCATTAGTTACAAACCAAATGTATAAAATGTCACAAACATGAAAAAATGCGTCAACTCCCTGAGTGAACAATAACTCTGAACAATGAAAAACAAAAAAGAACCAACTACTAAACAAATTAAAAGAAAGTCACTCCAAGGTAGGGGTCTCTCCAACATGACCCTGTGGTATGGTGGTAAAAGTGTCAAACAGTAGGGGAAAGCCTCTCTTCACGTAGGAGAGAGGGCCCCTATGGCAGCTCTGTGCTTCCATCCCAAAGTCTATATTAAAAGTCTTTTTACATGCCTTTTCCTCATTTATTGGTGAAAAGAAAAGCGTGGCATATTTACCCAAAGTGGTGTCGAATTCTTGTCTTTAATGTTCTGTGGCAGGTGGTGTAAGTCTCCTGTAGATCTGAAGTCTTTCCCGGATAACTTGTTCACGAGTTTCTTCATCCTCCCGTCGATGATGCGCTCCTACCATGGTCCACGCCGACCGCGCCAGCTGCTCCGCCGGGCTATCCTTGTTACTAGAAAGCCTCTGGTGATCATATCGGTTGTTGCCTCCTGCGCTGATTGATACAGTCGGGTCTCGTTCTCGTAAAACACCCTCAATTTGTAAGGGAAGGGGGTCTGAAATTGGATGTTGTGGCGTTTCAAAACTTTTTTCGCTTCAGCATATTCCTTGCGCTTCTGTAGAATAGCTGGAGGATAGTCCTGATCGAAGTATATTCGCTTTCCTTGCCAAAGCACTGTCTTCTTGGCCCATGCTTTACGCAAAACTTCTTCTTTGACTGTAAAACGTGCGAATCCTATTATTATTGACCGTGTTTTATCCTCAGTCCCCGATGGCTTGGGGCCCAGTGCTCTGTGTACTCTCTCAATGCCCAGGCTCACCGTCACCGGGATCTCCAGACTCTCCCGAAGTAGTTTCTCCACAAAAACCACCATCTGTGACCCATCCTCAGCCCCTTCGCGAACGTTATACAGTCTCAAGTTATTCCTGCGAGATCTACCCTCTTGATCGAGGAGTTTGTCTTCCTGATCCCTCATAACTTTTAGCATTTTAGCTAGCACTTGCTCCACATTTTGGACCCGTTCTTCGACATTTTCAATACGAGTTTCAGCCTCCGTAATCTTCTGGTTGACTGTAATTAGCTCGGATTTAAAGTCTTGGAAGTCTTTACGAAAGTCTCGTAATTCCGATAGCATGGTCAACGATGTAGCGTGAAGACTCGAGGCCTGGTCAGCGGCAGCATGAGCAGTAGCACCTGAGCTAGCATTAGCATCTTCGTTAGCTTCTAAATCGCTCGCATCACGTCCAGGTGTTCCTTCTCCAACCGAACCTTTTGCTTTTGGATTTCTTTTCACCATGTTCGCCCCGTGTATCCCTTGTCTATTACAGTGAGAGAAAAAATGAATCTGATGTATTTACGGGGCGAAAAAAATAAAATTTCAAGAGCGCTGCCGAACTAAGCTGCCATTCACGGAGATGACGTCACCGGACCCCACAAGAGACACTCTTAATAAAATATAGTTAACAGGAGACTTCAAATTGACACGTTATTTATTTAACCGGGCCATTATGATGCTGTAGCTATTAGCCAAGATTAAGCCTAACACGCACAGCTCCACCACAGCAGGATACACCCATGTAGTCTCATCAATTCAGCTTAGCCGACAGTCAAATATAGAAACAACATGTTAGGCTTCAAACACCAGGTCACATGACTGTTAAGTTCTGAAAAATGGACTCGTAAAAAATGACACAGAAAGAGTCTTTTCACATTACGCCACCGACAAATGGAACGAACTACGAAGACTCTTTCACGTCATTGAATTATTATTCTCTGCTGTGAAAACAGGGCGCTCATGAAAAAAAGAGTCTCATACTCGCATTGGGCCATCCCTTTATAAATGAAGATAAAGAAATAAAACAGGCTGGAATTTTAGCTGCGTATAATTTGTTTTGCTCCATTAATTACCACGGTGACCAGAAGTTAATTCTACACTAAGTGGAATGTGGAAGTGGTTAGCACATAACAATTAGTAAGTATGAAGCAAATTTTAGATGTTTGACTATACAGATAAAAAAATAACCAACTGCCTGCACTGTTTTAAATATTAAAATACAAAATATCCATTAAAACATATATTATTGTTTTATTTTCCCAAATGGGGGCAGCTCCTGTGTTTGCTGAGCTTCTGGATGCTGCTACGTCAGTCGATCACTGAGAAACAACATACACTGAGCTTGAGCCCCGTCCCCGCCCTGCTGTCCAACATCATTGTCCACGCCGCAGCGCCCCCTGGAGGTCAGCTGCACTGTCACACTCATCAAAATCCCTGTCGACCTCTGAGTAATTGTAATAATATGAACCATGATCTGACATGGCTCGTCTTTCCAGTGGACGCGGCGCAGACCCCAGCTTCCAGCGGGGATGTGTTCCTCCTGGAGGCAGGCGTCGGCGGGGGACACATGAGCATGCTCGGGCCCTTGGGCGCGGGGCAGATGACCGTCATGGGGGCTGTGGTCAAGCGCATGTTCGTCAAATACTGGATCTACGTGTGTGGGACCATGTTCTTCTTCGTGAGCTTCGAGGGGAAGATTGTGCTCTACAAAGTCATCTACATGGTGATGTTCCTGTGCTGCGTGGCCCTCTACCAGGTACAGGAACTGCTCAGATACAATAGCAGAGGGCTGTACTAGGAAGCTGGAACTTCCTAGTACAGCCTTCTGCCTCAGCTAAAGCCTTTAGCTGAACTAAACCTGGTCCAGATCAGGTTTTGAGCTAATGGGCATGTTTCCATGGAGAGCTACCCTGATAGAAAGTTATCCAGCTTTGTAGAACCCCAAAACCAGGGTTAACCCTCAACTTACCGCACTAACCTCCTAATCCGGCTTCGTAGTACACCCCTCACTTTAACAATCTCAACCACTTCCAGTCCTTTGCAGGGTTCCGGAAGTCAAAATCCCATACTTATTTAGTTTTTTTTTTTTTCTTTCTTCTGGACCCCTGCAAAGGACCTGGAGCGGGCGGGGCTGCTGAGCTCTGTAACAGCTGAATATCACTGAGGATGGGGTGAATCAATCATGACTACAGTGTTGCCTTGAAAAACCTGTCCTTGTAAAGTGCAAAACAAATGATGTGATATTCTCCCCTGTAAACTTCCTCACAGCCCTTTTGAATGCTGCCAAAGTCACAGTATTTAGATCATTATTCATGTAAGTGTGATATTGGAAGTTTCATATAGTGCATTCATATAGTGGGAGGAAAAAGTGAGTACACCATTTGGAATTTCTCACATTTCTGCCTAAATTGGTTATAAAATGTGATCTGATCTTTATTAAAATCATTAGAATGAATAAACAGCGTCTGCTTAAACTAATACCACCCAAACATTTACATTTGATCATATTTTTATTGGCCTTAACATGTAAACATTCACAGGAGAGTGTGGAATAAGTAAGTACACCCTCTGAATCTCACTGAACTGCAGCAGTTTTGTAAAGAGGAACGGTCCAAGATTCATCCTGTTTGAGCGTCTAATCTGCAACTACAGGAAAGCAGTTATTGCTGCAAAAGAAGAATCAGCAGATATTTAATACAAGGGTTCACTTACTTATTCCACGCTGTTGTGAATGTCTCAGGTTTTTCTGCAAAATATCTTGATAAACTTGTGAATTCTTTTTTCCATCGATGATATCACGTTGTCCAGGCCCCATGATGCTCCTGCTCCAGACTTCACAGTGAGGAGAGGGTTTTGATGCTGTTCCATTTTTCCTCCACACATGACGTTGTGTGTTCCTCCACTGTGAAGTCTGGAGCAGGCGACTCATGGGGCCTGGACATCCATAGGTGACGGGTCTCTGTGTGCAGGTGAACTACCAGTGCTGGCGCTCCGTGCTGCGTGGCTTCTGGCTCACTGTGGTGGTCTACTCCATGCTGGTGCTCATCCTGGTCTACACCTTCCAGTTCCCCTCTGCCCCCGCCAACTGGAGCTACTACACTAGCCTTAGCATCCACAGGTACCTCCTCAGTAAACACAACAGTGAACCTCCTGTCACAATTTCAAATGTAGATTTAGTATTTTTCATTTTCACTGTTAGGTCATTATCTAGTCTAGGCTATATTTAATCAAAACGTGCCCGCTCAATTTCTTTTGTCAGATGTTTTCATGTATCTAAAGTGTAGTAATGGGACTTGCTTGAATAACTGATTTCCTCGTGTGAGTGCGTGGCATTCAGTTTTTGTTTTCCTTTCTGTTTATTACATTTCGCCAACTTCATCCGGGCAAAACTCGCAGCTAAGCCACACGAGCCTTCTGTTCCTACTGTTGTTCTGCCTAATTACTGGAGAAGAAGATAGATTATATTTGTCTGCGGTTCAGCTGTGGCTCCGGAGTTTCACAGGTGACCCTTAGGTGAGGAATGGCGTCGGAGCCAGGGCAGGAGGAGGAAGACAAAGATGAAGATGAGAAAGAGTAGCTGACCAGTGCAGGACACCATGCTCTGAAACAGGAGGCACTGCACCTCAAGGCTCAAACATCATTATCCTTCTTCCCAAGAGGGTTATTCACTTGGAATTTCTTTGGCCTCAACCCTTCTTGTTTTTTGTTCACTTTCTGCTATCACCAGGGCCTTTAAGTGTCCTGCATTGGTCATGGGACACAATCAATCAATCAAACCCTGAAAGCCCCGCCTTTTATAACCTCGTAAACACTCCATTTCATGTCTTTCTAAGTCATATTTGTTTCTGCCTGTGAACGCAGGTTGGACGACCTGGGTCTGGAGCAGTTCTCAGTTCCTGTTCTCTTTACCAGGATCTTCATCCCAGCCGCTTTCTTGCTGGTACCCACTCCCACTTTTTTTGTAATACTCATGTTGAATCGGACCTTGTCGAATTGAAAGATTCTGTATATTGCATTATTTAAGCTTTCAAACTACATTCAGGTATTGTTTGCAAGTTGACATTTTAACATTTCAACACAACACTGTTTTGGACTCAAGGACATAAGACTTTTTCAATCTACACAATAGATAGAAAAACAGAATCCTTCCACAGGTGTGCCTTAGGGTGCCTACAATAAAAGGACACTCTGAAATGTTCGGTTTTACACACAGCACAATGCCACAGATGTCGCAGGTTTCGAGGAAGTGTGCAGCTGTCATGCTGAATGTTGATTTCTCTACCATACTCTCCAAAGGCGTTTCAGAGAATTCAGCCGTACATCCAACCGGCCTCACGACGGCCGACCACGTGTAACCCCCAGCATTCAGCATGTTCACCTCCAAGATCCTCTGAAACCAGGTGGTAACTGAGTTCCAGGGGCAGAGGCTCACATTCTGTGATGTACGGTACATTAGAGAGGTGTTCTCTTCATGGAGGAATGGCAGACAGCGTGTGGTGTCGTGTGGGTAGGGTACCTACTTGGTACCGACTGAAAAGCTCTAGTAGTCTACATACAGGACGACCCTTGGAGACACTTTAAGGGGGCCCCAAAAAGCTTGTCTAGAAAACAAGTACATTGAAAAATATATATTTTAAAAGGAAAAATGTATTTATTTATTCGCTAAAATGTATTACTTGAAACCAGTTTTAAACTCCACTCATTGCAAGATTTCGCTTTTTATGTACTTTTAGCTGTAAAACAATGAGAAAATTCCAATGAATAGGATAGATTATTTTCTATTGGGGGCCCCCCGAGAGAATTTCGGATCGACATGCGATATTCCGGACTTTGGGAATGGCTGGATTAGAGAAACAGCAGAAACTAGACACAGAGAAGAGCACAACAAGAATGACATGTTTAGTGCCAGACCCACAGAGGCTGTTGTTTACACCACACTGCAGCGTAAGGAGAATATCAAAGATTATTTGCGGAAAAGTAAACGCTCACTATGTATTAGACATTTTTGGAAAAGAGATCCTTTAAAAACAGTAGACTGCGCACGATTGTTGTTTCACTGAGCCAATACTTTTAACATTAGTTAATTTGAGGAAATTTGTTTCAAACTGTGTAAAGATCTTTGACGTGTGAAATACTTTACCATTGAACAGCACAGCTCGTGTTTAGAAAACCTTAGCAGAAATAAAACCGTATCATGATGTGGATCTGGTCTGTCCATGCAGCTCAGGAGGTAATGTCCCTTCTCTCTTTTTATCCCTGCTTTAGTGGAAAATCTGCTCAAAACAGGCCTGTGTTGTTCTCTGTTGTGCTGTTTTAGGACATCCTAAATGATACTTTTTAAACCCATGTTCAATTCTAATAATGTCAATCTTTTTTTTTAATAGTAAAGTTAAGGCACTAGTATCAAAAAGCAGGTACCGTTAAAGTAGTAAAAAACATGAATGGTACACAACGTTGTGAAGCAAGTGGCCCATGGTAGCAGTGGGGTAATGGTGTGGGTGTCGTATGTTATGGACAAAGAACACAGGGTTCCTTTTATTGATGGCTCACACACTCACTGGACATGTCGCCCATTGAGCATGTTTGGGATGCTCTGGATCGGCGTATGCGACAGCTTGTTCCAGTTCCTGCCAATAGCTATCCAGCAACTTCACACAGCCATTGAGGAGTGGCCCAACATTCACAGGCCACAATCAACAACCCGATCAACTCTCAGATACTAACCTCCGACCCCAGCAATAAAGCAAAACTGAACATTTAAGAGTGTCCTTTTATTGTAGACAGTCTAAGACATATGCCACAGCTTTGAGGGGGGATGGATTCTCTAGACAAAGAAGTGTCTGACCTTAAGTGTAACATTGAAGAGAGTACATTTAAGTTACTCCACGTATCTGGACCCACCCAGTGGCCCAATGTGAGGTACTGGGAAAGCTCCTGGTGCTCCTGATGGCCGGTACTGGCTGACCTCCTGATGGCCGGTACTGGCTGTCCTCCTGATGGCCGGTACTGGCTGACCTTTTGACCATTTTGTCATCTCCAGGTGTGTGTCATTCACCTGCACTACTTCCATGAGCCCTTCCTCCAGCTCACTGACCTGCAGACTGTGGTGGACACACACAACAGCGCCATCTCCAGGTACTAAATGTTCACGGGTGTAGCCATTTCAGACTGGCACATCAAGGTTCTGATACACTGCGTGACAAAAACAAAAAGTTCCCATAAAAAAGGTCATATTTGTTTGAACGCCTTCAGTTTTTAGTACAGCCCCATTTTCCCCAAGATCGTGTGACCACTGCACAAAGCGACTGATCAAACTTGCTCAGAAGCTCATCCCCGCGAAGAATCGGGAGAGAGAAATATGTAACAAAAGTAAAGAATACGTTTGGACAACTATCTAAATCAACAAGTTCCATGGGGTTGAAAACTGCAGAGAATAAGCAGAGAACCATTAAAATAGAGTGTGTAAAGAATCACACCAGAAGCTACAACAAAACCTGTCTTCATGGCTACAGCGATCAGGGCAGTGGTTCACATTGAAGTAATGATGATGGAAACCGGCAAACCTGCAGTTAGAGGAAAGAGATGTTTATTTGACCGGGGACAGGGTCATGTGTCGGGCCTGTAAAACTCAGAGAGAGCGTGGGCTGCCGTGTTCAGTGCACAAGTGTGAGGTAGACTAAAAACGCAGGATTACTCCACTCCGGTCATGCTCCTGGTGAGGATATTACACAAATTCCAAAAAGTAGATTTTTGCCTTATGTTAATAGGTCTGTCGACTCAAGTGCTTTATAATTCCTTCCATTGGTTTAAAGCCCATCTACATAACAAGGGGCAAATGTGGCGCAGATAGTAGAGTGTGTCGTATCGGCGTACGAATCCCACAGGTCCACGCTGTCATTGTGTCCTTGGGCAAGACACTTCACCCACTTTGCCTCCAGTGTCTGCGTACACTGGTGTAGAGCCCTGCACGGGCCTGAATTCTGGGCCCGAGCCCGGCCCTCGGGCTCAAATGCAGGGCTCTAGACTGGTGTATGAATGAGAGTGTGAATGGGTGACTGGTTCTTCGATGTAAAGCGCTTGCCTGAAGCAGGTAGAAAGGCGCTATATGAACGTCACCATTCATTCAACATTTCACCCAATATGGTTCTGAAGCCCGTGCTGTGCGCAGGCTGGTGCACTCGGATGGGAGCTTGGTGGACCTGTCTCTGGAATCTCACTACATCAGCGCTGAGACCAAAGCTACGGAGAAGCCACCAGAGAAACTGTCAGAAGAAGAAGAGGAGGAGGCCTTCGAGTCGTTCTCAGATCACATGACCGGTCAGTCTCATTACTGTCTGGTTGCAGACTCGTCCATGATCTTTAGATACTCCTTTGATTTTTGTATCGTGTGTGAAAATTAAAATTGAATGGATAGAAACAGGCAGCATCTTTGCAAATGCCCATATATTTTCAACTTCGAAGCAGCCAAGAAATTACTTTCTCCCATTTCTGCCCCATTACTTTAACACATTATAAATATATTTTTCTACTAAATAAAGTGGTTCAACAGCCCATAAGTACTTAATAAACGGACAATGCTAACCAGGAAGCTAGGCTACCTTCATGCTACGTACTATATACTAAAGTCAGCTAAATATGCTAACAAGTGCCGTTTGTCGCTTATACAGAACTATTTGCTGTGTATGAGACATTCATAAGGACCAGACTTTGGGTTGACTTTGTTGGTGTGTGATAAATATGTTTACTGTCAGCCAGATAACGGAAAGGGGAAAAGTGTGATTCCCATGCAGAGTTGAGTCACAAAAATATATTACTTTTTTCAGTAACTAAGGAACACAACATATTGCTTAAAATACGGGTAATATTTTTGAAGTAATGACTTCAATTGTAAATCATTACAATTGCATTTAAATGGCTTGCATTGATGTACAAACAACAAATGCCAAACTCCGCCCCCAAATAAAATGCAGCACCAATCTGCAGTCACATGTAGCTAACGTCGCCAAAACAAAGAGAATGAGGAAAGCGAAGGAAAAGGAAATCTCTGGCTGCATTTTTGCTTGGTGGCATTATTACCATTTTTAGATTATATTTTGCAAAAGTAACTCAAAGTCGTGTAACTATGCTATTTTGTTTTTGGTTTTTTCTCAAATTCTCAAAAAAATAATGTTCTGGATCGAAAAATCTTTCTGTGGTTGTTTTAGATTTCAGTATTCAGTTGAAGAGCCTAAAACTCTCGATATTCCCGTATACGTGGTTGTTTTCAGCGCTGGTTTCCTGGCGGCTGGTGGTGGACCGTCTCTCTGTGCTCTTCCTGCGCTTCCTCCTGTCCCTGCAGAAGCTGCAGCGCCTCGTGTGGTGGCTCCTGGAACTACACATTGTCAAAGTGGTGTCGGCGTACATCATTTGGGTGTCGGTCAAAGAGGTACAGCCGGCTTCATCGTTTATCTTTGCACGGCTGCAAGTTAGTCAGGGAGAAGACAAACGAGCAGTGCTTTGATACACAGCAGTTAGCACTTGTGCTTCACAGCTAGAAGGTCCGAGGTTCGATTCCCACCTGGACGGGGCCTTTCTGTGTGGAGTTTGCATGTTCTCCCCGTGTCTGTGTAGGTTTCCTCCGGGTACTCCGGTTTACCTTACCACTAAAAACATGTACAATAGGCCAGGATGAATGAGAGTGTGTCTGAGAGCATGGGAGACGACGGATGGAAATAGTCCAAGGCTACAAAAAAATGAAAAACACGTGGATCAAACAGTGACGGTTCCCATTGGCCCCTCTATAGAGCTCTATAAAAAGGCCTGAGCACGCCAGGGTTAGGGTTCCAGCAGAGACCCTCTGGTCCCCAAGAAGATTTGCAGGTTAGAGGTCAACCGATACATCAGGCCGATTTTGTATCGGATTTTACAATATTAGCAATCGGCCGATCTCCGGAAGTGATAGAAACTTCCCGTTTTTTGCATTGGAGAGAGCTCAGTCAGAGCCCTCCCATAACATCCTAAGCCTCGGGGGAACTGGGAAACATCGCGATAGAGATCGTGTTTTTCTTTTCTTTTTTATCTTGCAGACTTTTGCTTATAATAAACAGATAGAAACTAATTATCTTTTTTTTTGGAATCTGCTGATTTTCTTTCAAACAAGCTCCCTCTGAAGTACCTAATACAATAAAATGAATCACCCCACGCCCCTAATGAACCACCCCCCTGCTGCCACTGACATATTTTACAGTTTAGAAGCGTCATACACAGGATTATAGACGAGACATTTGGAAAAATGTGCCAAAACTATTGGCCATGCATATCGGTATCGGCCTAAAAAAAACCAGAAAAATCAGTCAACCTCTACAACAGGTCAAAGACATGTTTAGCTACTCTAAGAATACTAAAGGAGTACATTATTTTCTAATTTTGCAGAGAGAATGTGTGTGAAGGCTGTCATTTGTCCAAGAATTATTCAACATAGAGAAGCTGTTGGCCAGAGACTGCTCATAGAGATGAACCAGAGCTACTGTTTATCTGGAACAAAGCCTCTATTCTTTTGCCTCATGTGAGATTCACGTCTTTGTGCTTGATCCTTATCAAACGAACCAGTACATTAAATGAATCCCCTCAAACATCTCTCCAGACTGGTAGATCAGCACATGGATTGGACAGGTTCAGAATTAGCCACCTTTCATGTTGTTAACCAAGTTTGGTCACTAAATAGAATAAAATAAGTCATTTCTTTGGGTTGGGAAATGTGTGACTGTCCCTCTCCGTCTGTGCAGGTGTGCGTGTTCAACTTCCTCTTCGTCCTGTGTGTGGCTGTGGGCCTGCCGTGCAGAGGGTGGCGCCCCCTGCTGTCGTCAGTGTGCACCATCTGGGCCTGTGTGGTCATTGTGTGTAAGATGCTTTACCAGCTGAAAGTGGTGCAGCCCGGCAGGTACTCGTCCAACTGCTCCACGGTACGAGCCCTATGCCACACTTTGATTCATCTGCTCTGCCCTCCAGTATCAACATTACTACCAGCTCTGAGCCACCTTGTCACAAACATACCTGTTATTGTATTCATTCAGTTGTGTGTGTGGTATTTGGTTCATATTATGTTACCACATGAACATAATAACGTCAAAAACCTGCTGCAAAGAAGATGTTGCAGTTTCTCAAATCCGTGTTTGCGCCTGCGTAGCAAGTGTGAACGGCCGGAAGTTAGGACATGGCTGGGACAGGTGGAAATTGATTGATTGATAAACTTTATTGTCCCCAATGGGGAAATTTGTCTTGGGCTCATTGCCCGCAGCTGCCACACATTCAGTACAGTATAACCTTTCATATAAAACAATTAACAACAGTTAGTCAGTTAGAACCAGTACATCACAATAATCCAATACAGTTCAATTCAGTTATTCCCCTGCTCTTTATCCCTCTGTTTGTTTAACAGAGACAGAGTTCAGGAGGAGAGCTTGTATCTGTTGCTCTTGAAACGGTGTGCTCTGTCTTCCTGATGGTAGAATTTCATTCTCAATGATTTTTTATTTATATTTTTTTTTAGCTTGGATGAGGAAGGTAAGGGAATCTTATTTGTATAGCGCTTTTCATATGACACAAGTCACACCCAAAGCGCTTCACACATAAAAGGGAGGGGGTTCATTCTCTCCATGCTGATGGTGCAGGACAGTGCTTTCAAAAGTATCTTTCATGGATGGACACTCTTTTGTTCGTCAGCTTCCTGTCCCTCAGGACTAGTCTCTCAATTTGTGTTTTGCTCTGCACAGTTAGAGGACGGTACCAGGCTACGATCTCGTACCAGATAAGACTCTCTAGAATGGCATTGTAGAAGTGAGTCAACATTTCTGCGCTCAAACCAAACCGATGCAGTGTCCTTAAGACGTGGAGTCGTTTAGAACACAGATACTCAATGTGCACGTCCCATTTGAGCAACGTGTACACCCAGATTCTTGAAGGATTTGGCCTGCTCAGTTTGTTTGCCTCCGATCACCACAGGGTCATGTTTTTGTGTAGCTCTGGGATCAGGTGGTAGAGTCATGTTTTGGGCCAGAATCATGGGGAGAGAGCTGGTTGGCCTCTTTAGGCTCCCTGAAGGTGCTTTCCTTCAGTGCTTTCCCTAACAAAATCATCTTCATGCATGACAAAGCACCATGTCATGCTGTAAAGAATACCTCTGCATCATTGGCTACTATGGGCATAAAAGGAGAGAAACTCATGATGTGGACCCCATCCTCCCCTGACCTCAACCCTATTGAGAACCTTTGGAGCCTCAAGCAAAACATCTATGAGGGTGGGAGGCAGTTCACATCCAAACAGCAGCTCTGGGAGGCTATTCTGACACCCTGCAAAGAAAAACCAAGCAGAAACTCTCCAAAAACGTCCAAGTGTAATGGATTTAAGATGTTTTAAGCTCCTATCAAAGAATGTTAAAATATAACTTGACCTGTTAAGATGTTTTGGATTGAAATAGCTTTTGATTTCAGTAAATATAACCTCCTAAGGCTGCAAATTCAACAAATGACCATTTTCACTTCTTTACAACCTTTAAAATGTATTGAGATAATATGATATGAGTTGCATAATAAGTACATTTTGAGTTTGTTACTATATTTATTTTTGAAAATACTGTTATCACTGGGAGGTTTTTTTCAATCACAGTTATAGCATCCTCTAACAGTTAAAGACTTAAAAACTACGCTGACATTTGAGTTGATAATTTAGAAAATCTTAGAAAAATGTCATTTACATAATAATTTGGAACGCGGTGTATAAGTGAACGTTAGCACTAGCCACTATAAGCGTTAGTATTAGCAAATGTGCGATTAGTCTGTTTATTTATTATGGAATCATGACTGTACTACCGAGATGGTTTGGTTTTACAGCATGTCCCAATATGATACATTAAGATGCTTCCCAGAGTGTCAGTGACCAACAGACAGCCCACCCAGATGCCTTTCTCATCTTAGCTGGGGATTTTAACCACGCAGACCCAAAGAGCTTTTTCCCCAAAGTCTATCAACACATTGAGTTTCCAACAAGGGGAAACAACATCCTGGATCTGGTTTATACCACCAAAAAAAGGAGTATAGGAAGCTAGGGCCAATCTGTCCCGCGGCATAAAAAAAAAGCCAACAAGCAGTACTCCAAAATGATCACTTCAGAGACAGCAGAGACTCGGAGTCTGTGGGAGGGGATAAAGACCATCACAGACTATAAACGTCCTCCACAAACTTGTGCCAGTGACACCTCTCTGTTGAACGCTCTAAATGAATTCTTTGCTCGCTACGAGGCCTTCAACAGAACCCCGGCACAAAAGTCAACACCACCTCCTGAAGACCAAGTGCTGAAGCTATCTCCAGAGAGTGTGAGAAGATCTCTGAGCAGGATCAACGTACACAAAGCACCGGGTCCAGACAACATACCAGGTCGTGTACTGAAAGGTTGCGCTGATGAACTCACTGAGGTCTTCACAGACATTTTTAACACATCTCTGCAGCAGGCTGTGGTTCCAACGTGCCTCAAAGCGACCACCATCATTCCGGTACCAAAGAAGTCACCACCCTCCTGCTTTAATGACTACCGCCCAGTAGCTCTCACTCCAATTCTTATGAAGTGCTTCGAGCGGCTCGTCATGGAACATATCAAGTCTGTTCTCCCTCCCACCCTGGACCCATACCAGTTTGCTTACCGGTCCAATCGCTCAACTGAAGATGCCATCTCCACTGCTCTTCATTCAGCCCTCACTCACCTTGAAACAAAGGACTCTTACGTTAGAATGCTGTTTTTAGACTTTAGCTCAGCATTCAACACTATAATCCCACAGCAGCTAATACACAAACTGCTCCACCTGGGGATCAACACATCACTGTGCAACTGTCTGCTGGACCTTCTGACGGGGAGACCACAGGCTGTACGTGTCGGCGGAAAGTCCTCCAGAACCATCACACTGAACACAGGAGCTCCCCAAGGCTGTGTGCTGAGCCCCCTCCTATTCACTCTGCTGACCCATGACTGTGCTCCAAAGTACGACTCAAACCTCTTCATCAAGTTTGCAGACGACACAACAGTGGTGGGTCTCATCAACAACAGAGACGAGTCAAACTACAGGAGTGAGGTGAGCAGTCTGGCCATGTGGTGCACACAGAACAACCTCTCTCTAAATGTGGAGAAGACAAAAGAGATTGTTGTGGACTTTCGAAGAGCGCGGGTCCTGCATGCTCCTCTAACAATCAATGGTGCTGCAGTGGAGAGGGTGGCCAGTACTAAGTTCCTGGGTGTGCACATCACAGAGAACCTTTCCTGGACCATGCACACTACATCACTGGTCAAGAAAAGTAATCAGCGTCTCTACTTTCTCCGCAAGTTCAGAAGAGCTAGAGTCCCAGCCTCCGTTATGTGCAACTTCTACAGAGGGACTATAGAGAACATCCTGACCAGCTCCATCACTGTGAGGTTCTTCTACAGAGGGACTATAGAGAGCATCCTGACCAGTTCCATCACTGTGTGGTTCTTCTGCAGAGGGACTATAGAGAGCATCCTGACCAGCTCCATCACTGTGAGGTTCTTCTACAGAGGGACTATAGAGAGCATCCTGACCAGCTCCATCACTGTGTGGTTCTTCTGCAGAGGGACTATAGAGAGCATCCTGACCAGCTCCATCACTGCGTGGTTCTTCTACAGAGGGACTATAGAGAGCATCCTGACCAGCTCCATCACTGTGTGGTTCTTCTGCAGAGGGACTATAGAGAGCATCCTGACCAGCTCCATCACTGTGTGGTTCTTCTACAGAGGGACTATAGAGAGCATCCTGACCAGCTCCATCACTGTGTGGTTCTTCTACAGAGGGACTATAGAGAGCATCCTGACCAGCTCCATCACTGTGTGGCTCTTCTACAGAGGGACTATAGAGAGCATCCTGACCAGCTCCATCACTGTGTGGTTCTTCTACAGAGGGACTATAGAGAGCATCCTGACCAGCTCCATCACTGTGTGGTTCTTCTACAGAGGGACTATAGAGAGCATCCTGACCAGCTCCATCACTGTGTGGTTCTTCTACAGAGGGACTATAGAGGGCATCCTGACCAGCTCCATCACTGTGTGGTTCTTCTACAGAGGGACTATAGAGAGCATCCTGACCAGCTCCATCACTGTGTGGCTCTTCTACAGAGGGACTATAGAGAGCATCCTGACCAGCTCCATCACTGTGTGGTTCTTCTACAGAGGGACTATAGAGAGCATCCTGACCAGCTCCATCACTGTGTGGTTCTTCTACAGAGGGACTATAGAGAGCATCCTGACCAGCTCCATCACTGTGTGGTTCTTCTACAGAGGGACTATAGAGAGCATCCTGACCAGCTCCATCACTGTGTGGCACAGCGCTGAACTCCCTGCGTGTAGAGGCGATGGGCCTTTGATGAACACCCAGTCCATAACAGAGTCTAACCCGCAGGTCTCGGGTGTTTGATTCTAACGGTTAGAATAGTTTGCGGTTTGCTCTGCACGAGACACACGTGCAGTTTGTTTGTAACGCACTGCAGCACACACACACTTGATTCTCCTGCAGTGACTTGTGATTGGCTTACAGTTCTGGCTCAATCATTCTGATTGGCGAACATGTCTATCAATCAAATGGTGGAGGCGCAAGGCAGAAACACAAAAACCTACCCCCGTCCTACAGGTCGCGTTAGCTCGTGCAACTCAAACCTCAATTTTGATGTGATGAAGGTTAATCGTGCAACAATAATTCAAATGATGAATCTTTAAATATCAGTGCTGAGGTGCCCAAAGGAGACGTGTTATGTCCACTTTAATGTCAGGCCCGGTTCGTATAACTTCTTTTAGTCACTTTGATAATTCTGACTGCTGCAGGTCGCCAACTCCAGTCTGAACCTGTCCAAGTCCGTGCTGTACTCTGGACCAGTGGACCCCGCCCAGTGGGTGGGACTTAGGAAGACCGACGGGAGAGTCCTGGACTATCTGTTGGTAACATCCCACTTCATCAACTGCACTGTCAACACAAGATAAACTTTCCTTCCCCTTTGAAATAATGATTAGTTACACTAAAGATCGGTTGCAAAGATAATATTAAAGGAATCAGAAATACAGTCCAGACATTGGCAATGTGGTAAATGACTACTCTTTCTGGATTTGGGTGATTTTTAATTAAATAGGTGACAGAGGCATTATTTCCAGAAATCATCACTCCAGTGATGAATCGTGCTAAAGGCTAATTGACTAAAAAAAACTTGTGCAGCTAGATAAGGTGCAGTGTTCCGAGTTTCAGTGTCGCAGTTGTCAATTAAATGACAATGAAACAAATACAAAGAATTTAAGCGACAAAGTTGGTAAAAAATCTGAGAAAATATGTCCACAATTAAATCATTTTAGAAACCCAAGCTGTGTGGTAAGATTTATAATCTACTAAATAGCAACGTTAGCAACATTAGCATCGCAAAGCAAACCGTCCTTTAAAAAACGCAGTGACTCAACTTCAGTGCAGGAGCTGAGTGACAGACAGCAGGGGGCAGTAGAGGACAACTAAAGAGTTAAGAATACAAAGGATGATCTCCGTCCTGTGGTTCCTACAATAATGTAAAAAAACTATTGTAGTTTTATCTACAGCTAACTTCATGTGTGGCCATGTTGTTTTCCCCAACTCGGGGATCGTCAGACTTTCTCAGTGGGAAATCCAACATCCGGGGCGTTCTAGTTTAAATTTCCCACAGGGAGGTCGGAAATTCTGACTTCCGTGTAAATGGAACGCACCATAAGCTGGAGGAGCATCTGGAGCATCTGGAGCATCAGCATTTGTGCGTTCCGTTCTACTCTTAAAATAGCCAGAAACTTTCTTCTGAAACCCGACAGTCTGTTCTGGTTCTGAGAAATGGAGGCTATTCCATACGAGGTTCCATGAAGACATGACATTGTCCTGGTGACCCCAAACGTTTGAACCATTTTGTCTAACCTGTGGTGGTGACATATCTATACCGGCTAAGGGTGTGACAATATATTGATTTTGCGGCATGATACAAGACTGATACTTTTTATTCCAATATCGATACTCTTGATTACATCATGCATATTAATGACGGACGCCACGCTTATTAAAGTGATAGTCTGTAAGTTTGCAAAGTGAGGAGAGACAGAGAGACATTTGAAAGTAAACAACACGGGAGGATACTAGACTCTGATCTAGAAAGATCTAGAAAGGAGAGACTTTCCAAAAAATAATATATGTATACATAGGTTAAAAAAAAATTGTAATACGTTTAGACTTCCAGACTATCACTTTAATGAGGCAGCAGCGCTCCACTGCTTTCACTGTCAATAGAGGCCAATGAATGATCAAGAATTCAGTTAGAGCGCTACAATTTCGAGCACTTGGACCAAACACTGTCACAAATATATTACAAAGCACATAAAAACAACTGTTAAATTATAAAAAATAAAAACAGGTTAAAGATCACGTTAAAAAATCGTGATGTATTGTAGGTTATTTTGGTGCAATATAGTGATTATCGCAGTATCGGCGTATCAAAAGGTTATTTTTATTGTGAGCCATGTATTGCATTGAATGTACCCAGAAGTTCCAGCCCCTAATACCGTCTATATCCATCCGTATATTTCAAAGAGGAAATACCAAAGGGTTAATAGTGCTTGGTTGATAAAAGCACTTCATTCAGCACTGAGCTACATCAGCAGAGCACATGGCCCTGTGGATCACCGTACCGTCTGTCCACAGAGTAACCTGACCATGCTAGCACTGTTGGCGTTCGAGGTCACCGTTTACCGCCACCAGGAGCTCTACCGTCTTCGCCGCGGGGAGGCCCCACCCCCAACTCGGACGCTGTTTGATGACATCACCAGGCGTCACCTCGATAGGGGCCTCCTCCACTGCACCAAGTACTTCATCAACTACTTCTTCTACAAGTTTGGCCTGGAGGTGAGCAGACGTTCATGTACTCAGCCGCCGTTCCCCGTCCTTTGGTTCCATCGTGGTCGTGTCCCGTGTTTCAGACGTGCTTCCTGCTGGCGGTGAATGTGATTGGCCAGAGGATGGACCTGTTTGCGGTAGGCCACGCCCTCGCTCTCGTCAGCATTCTGTGGCGTCGCAGCCGGTGCCTCATCACAGCGGTTTGGCCTCGCTACTGCTACTTCCTGTCGGGCATGTTGTGCGTGCAGTACATCCTCTGCATAGGCTTTCCTCCGGCCAGCTGCAAGGGTAAGGATCCATGATGAAGATGGTGATCGAAATGTGCAGGTTTTTATTCAAACCACAATGTTCAAACAGTGAGATACTCAATCAAAACCATATACTGTATTTCTAATCCACTTTCTAGCTTCTTTTACTCATAAGACACTTAATAGATCCATAGTTTGAAGTCGTGGCAATTGAGAAACACCCTTTGTCTTACAATGTGTCATTGCCACTACTGCCTGCAGAGGGATAACTGGGAAATGAGGCCCAATGTCAAAAATCCTGAAATATCCCTTTAAAGGCACTATACAGAGTTTAAAAATGTTAAAATTATGTATTCCCCCCTTACATGTTTCAGCAATGTCCTGATGTGTAGAATGAGCCCAGATCGATTCACCACAACTGCCTCTAAAAACCCGCACTGTCACTCAAAGAGCTGTTACTTCGGGTCCGCAGTGCCGTCACGCATGAGCTTAATATAGAAGCTGCAGTTACGCGTAAGACCTGAGCTGAATATAAAATGACAAACTCTCATCCAGTCCCGTTAAAGACTCATTTAAGCTCTCTGTTCGAAACGCATACGGATTTGCTGGTAGCCTTCTGTGTGTCTCCTGCGTGAGTCTGCCCATGCACTTTGTCAGTCACTTTGTTTACCCGGAGTCATAGCAACGGAGAAGTACGTGGGCCAACTGCTCAACAGGTGAAGCAGAACAAACGTCTAAACTTTACTTGAGTATACTTCAGTCAGTGTGGTGTGAAAAAACCTTGCGGGTGACGCCATACTGTTCCGGTCCCATCTCTTCCTCTCCCGTTTGGGTGTATTTTCCAGCCCCCTCTTTTAACCACTATTTTACTCAATATACAGTGGTGTAGCAAGGGTACCAAGGGGCCCCAAGTAAGAATGTTGGTAGGGGTCCCCCTGGCGGCCGCTTGGTGTACTGCGCAGTGGGAGACAGTAATTTAGGCAGTAGCTGATCACCTGACAACTCCCATGATGCAGTTCTCTGCATGAGCTTCCCTCAGAACAGAAGGCTGAGGTTCTTTGGGTCATGATGAGTTTTACAATAACCTTGCTTCACTATTAAAACATATAATCTGGTGGGGCAATGAGTAAAAAGTCTGTCCACTGCTCATTATAAGTTAACATAATGAGCAGTGGGATGGGGATCAACAGCGCCAGAGCACATTGGTGGAGAGATCATGTAATTGCAGCATAAAAGTCATAGGGAGACTGCGTATATCAAGCGTTTGATGCAAGCTTATAAATAATGGACTAGTTCATGGGGGCCCTTGACTGTTGGGGGTCCCAGGCAGCTGCCTGCCTTGCCTAATGGCAAGCTACGCCTCTGGCAATATAACATTAAGTACAAAAACAGTCACACAAACCAATTAAGCTTTTAATTGTGCACTCATTCACGTTACTTTGCTCTGCCTCTGCCCCTGGCACGAAAGAGAAGGGTCAGTCTCCTCTGTGACAGACGTTTACAGCCCGTCTGCTCCTAAGTAGTCAGAGTTTTATTTCACAAACTCGTTGCCTTGAGTTCCAACATGTCCTAACAGTACGCAGACGTTTGTTGTGTGGGGGAGCGAGGGGAGGCGGGGCAAAGGGACAGAGTGATTGTTGAACCTGGAGGAAAAGCTGAGGGAGAATTTGAATACCTTTTTATAGATAACATGGCATTTTCTAACTGACAAAGTGAAAGATGAAGTGTAGGTGATTAGGATATATCAGAATAATACTCTCTCTTTGAATATTATTTTCAAATTTACAACCAAAAATATAAAAGTATGTTTTATACTGTATGTTCACTTGAAGTTGTCGTAAAGCGCTGCTTACTGTTTTTACTAGGGGTGGGCATAGATAATTTTTTTTAATCTAGATTAATTTTGAAATTAATCTAGATTAATCTATAGATTAAAGTTGTTTATTTTATTTCTGACGGAATATGTGCTACCCAAAACTAAAATTGAGACCAGTTGTTTACAAAATGCATCACAAGCTGCTTAAGAAAGCTGTTAAACTATGATAATTGGTGATGAAAATAAATCATGTTCAATAAGATGTAGCCTACCTAAAGCGAAGGAGAGAGAGAAAAATTAAATATAGTCGGACTCGGCGCGCAAGGGACAGCGGCGCCCCATAGCGTCAACATGCTTATAACAAAAGTCACTGCTGGAGGGGGCGGAGAGAGGGGTGTAGGATTGACAGAGGGACAGTTTGTGAATGCATGACCGCGGGACGTGAGCGCGGCCTGCGTAGGGTGACCAGATGTCCCAGTTTACCCGGGACAGTCCCAGTTTTGAGCCCTCTGTCCCATGTCCCAGTGGATTTCTCCAAAACCATTGATTCGTCCCAGTTTTACACAGTTTCTGTCCCAGGTGTCCCGGTTTTCCACCACTCCCACGCCCGAGGTAGCCATTTTGGACTTGTGCCTTCATGATTATGGCCATGTGTGCCTCAATATCTATAGAGCTAAGCACCAACTTTTCACTTCACTGCCGATTGTTCCATTAAATTGACATTGGACTCTTAAAGACAAACAATTTACCATTCAAGGTGGGAGGAAAAAAATGTCTCATGATGGCTCGCTCCACAAATTCTCATTGGGTCCCAGTTTTTAAAGTGGAAAATCTGGTCACCCTAGGCCTGCGGGCAAACTGTTTCAGAGCGCGGCTCTGGGAAAACGCTCCCAGCGCCAGCGCTGTCCCGGGCCATAGGAGAGTAAAAGGCGCGCGGGGTCCGTGAGTGACGAGGCGGCTACAGGAGCCCCGTCACTCACATCTTCCACCTGTTCGCTCAGCTCCGCTCTGGGCCGCCTCCGAACGGCAGCGACATCACCGCACAGTCTCCTCCTCAGCCCGCCCCGGTCATCTCCCCCGCTGCTCCACGAGGAGCTCAAAGTGAGTCATCATAGTAGTATAGATCCCACTCCCAACTCAACTTTGAGAATAGATTAATGCCGATATTTTTTTTATCGCCCGACAAGACTATCGCATTAACGCAGCACGTTAACGCCGATAACGGCCCACCACTAATTTTTACACATTATATTGTCATCATTTATTACCAGTTCATCGCTGAACATTTGAGCATTCTTATAATGGACTGAAATTACAATTACTGTGGACAACCAGACAGAGCCATTGGACAGACCAAACGTTACTTTAAGCACAGACAGCTGCCATGTTTACTTCCATTGTTTAAGTTTGTCTCACCACGTGTCTCTCTCTGTGGCCTCCTCTGATAAAAGCTATGTGACCTGCAGATTACCCCTGGAGGGCGCCCTCCTCCAGCCTTGACTCCAATGTGGTTAAGTGGCTGTTCCTCCCGGACCACCTTACGCCGCCCAACCCCATCTTTCTCCTCTGTAAGTGCCATCACTCACACAGGCAAAGTCAGTGGGATAGGATTAAAGAAAGGCCTTATTTTAATTATTGGTGTATAATATATCATGATGTCTGTTCTGTGAGCGGGTTCAGGCTCAGCTGCACCGGAGCAAAAGTGCAGCTGGTGCCGGTGTGCGACGGAGGAAGTCGCAGTTCACACAAAATCAAGAACTCTACAAACGGAAACTAATCCACTGATGTAGTCTCCACATCTCTCGCTTTTAGCCACATATTTTTGGTGTAATGGTCAAATGAAAGGATTTTTCGAACACTTCTTATCATGGTGTATGATAAGACGTCCTGTTCCCCTTAGGGCTCAAGTCTAGTTACTTTGGGAGCTTTGAGGAACAGCCTTTGTCTCTCTGAGCAGATGACTTCCTGCTGCTGATGGGAGCCTCACTGCAGAGGCAGGTGTTTGAGGAGGAGTTACAGCCTGACACCCAGCAGAGGGCAGGAGACAACGGAGAACTGGACTTACACCAGGACCCAGACCTGATCAGGCGCCTGTCCACCAACCCTGTACCCGACTTCATGCTCTGCAGGTGAGGACCTCTGCCCCACACAGCTCTAAGACACAAATCCTCACGATCCTCAGCCTCTCCCTATTCTCCTGAGGGTCAGGAGAATATTTATGATATGGATACATCTAACCTCAAAAACACAACAGTGTTTAATTCACAGCTTCCTATTTTAACATTTTATTTCTGGAATGAACACATCTCTCAGTATTTATATGTATTATACTATATGCCTATTATACAAATGGTATGGTTATAGAAGACAAATTGAGCCTTGTGATGTATGTCGTCGTATGCATTTGACCTGGACTGGTGCTTTATGGAGCCAAAATGGTGTGAACGACAACAAAGTATTTTTTTCCTGATAAATGAATTTATAAATAAATTGTATCCATATATTATATGGATAAAATGTAAACAATTGTTATTAAACAACAACAACAAAAACACACAACGTTGTGTGCTGGTAAACCCTATTTCACTTAGGATATCTTCTAGATTTATTCTCTGACAGAAATCCACTTCAGAGTTCTGTTAATGATCAGTTCAGTTTTTAGATAAATCTGTCGTCCCCGCACGGAGGAGTGGATACAAAAAAAAGCAGTTCTACCAGCTTGAAGAATTCTGAGGTCATCAACAAAAACCTGGCCTTGGGATATTTTCCCAGTTAGGTGGACCTAAAGGGACTCTCGAGCCCAGAGCGGCGCTTTTAGGTCAGTGTGAATCCACTTTGGGCCGAACTAAACCCGGAGCGGCTGAAACAGGTGGTCTCGGAGCGGGTCCTCTCGTCCTCAGGTCTCACTCCAGAGCGGGGTGGGTGTGGATTGAAGGCGACTGACCTCTCACCAAACTGCGGTCATGACGTAACAGACCACGTGACATAAAAGGTGTTTTACTGAGGCTGGAACAATATGGCGACACCCATACTGGAGGTTTGGGCAGAACACTTCATTCATTTTGTGTTATTTTTGAACCAGATTAAAACGCATTGAGATTAAAAAACTCTTTTTCTAAATTGTCCTGGCCAAGAGGCAGGGCGACAATTTCACATACAAATTACATTACGCATGTTTACACAGTTCAATAGCAAGTCTTCTGTCAATCAATCAATGGTTTTGTATCGCCCAATATCACAACAGGAGTTGTCTCACAGGGCTGCAACAAACATTAAGGCAATAAAACAAAACAGTAAATGAGACAATGTAAAGTCCAAGGAGGATGGAGTCCTGGTCAACCATCCTCCAGTCATCACTGGGCCAGACCAGGTCCAGCACCTCGCTATTCCCTGAATCCCCCATACCAGCAGAATCCTCAGCATGGCCGGCCAGAGGACAGCACCAGCACTTTGTCCTTGTTACATGGCCTGCATCACGTGGACTACCAAAATCTACCAATGATTTCATTTTTAAAGAAAGTGCAATTATAGATTTATTATATTTTTTTTGAAAAAAAGGTGCAATGTAGAATTTTATATAAGGGCCGGTCCGTGGCATATTTTGTTTTCATTAGGGCTGTAATCAACCAAGGAAATGGTTGGTCGACCAAGAGTATGGCACATGTAGCGATTAGTCGACCAAAAAAAAAAGTATTATTATTCAATTATTAAAGGCCATTATAAAAACGGTGGCACAGATGGTAGAGCGGGTCGTCTCATGATCGGAAGGTCGGGGGTTCGAATCCCGCCTCCTGAAGGTGCACATTTTCGTTGTGTCCTTGGGCAAGACACTTCACCCTCCTTGCCTCCAGTGTCTGTGTACACTGGTGTATGAACGCAAGTATGAATGGGTGAAGCCCCTTATGAGAGACCAACAGGCCCGGTTAGAACCATGAGGCCGTCCTTCTGTGGACCCACCACCTGCAGGGGGCGCTATAGGGGCTGGTGCGATGTGATTTGGGCAGCTGCCCCCACGACCCGACAACGGACAAGTGGGAGAAAATGGATGGATGCTGCAATTGAAAGCCCCTGCATAGTAAAGTCTAGTCGACCAATGAAAATCTTGGTCGACCGCGACGGCATCGACCAATTAGTCGACTAAACGACCGAAGTTCCCAGCCCTAGTTTTCATAACTGATTTTTTTATGTGATATGTCTCTTTAGTTTTCGACACTGAGTTTTGTTCAATTTATACAAAATCAGATACATTTAAACAAATAAATGAAGAAAAAATAAAAGAATGTCATCATTGCACTAGTTCTCAATTGGATTATATGGGAAATTGTTACTTCAAGTTTTCCTCACTTTCCACTGATTATGGGCATAACAATATTTTGAAGATTTGTTCAGAAGGACTTTTCAAAATTTAACTTCTATTCAGATGTATTTTGTATTTAATCCAAGGCACAGACAGGTTTTAATTGTTCACTATTAAAGTAGTGCTAAGTAACTCATCTGTCGTGAGGTACACCTCTCAACATGACACTGCTGCAGATTATGTTCCCAGTCCACTATTGCTCTGGAAATGATTGAGGAGCTCAACAAAATTCCAGTCCCAGCCAAGAAAGGTCATAGATCTTATACAAACAGTCGAAAAAGATTTAGCTGACCTGACATACTGGATACTGGATACTCATTAAATCCATAGAAAGCAAGCTTCCGGGTGTTATGAAAAGGGACTGGCTGGTTTTCATGGTCAATCCTGTCAATGGAGTTACACCGAAAAATCATTTTGTCACTCTTCTTAAGTTCTTGAAAACATAAGAAATGTTGGAAAAACTAGAGCAACTTGGAGTAAATGAAAAAAATGATGGACAGAGATAAGACAGAAAAGAAACTCGAAAGGAGACAGGCTTTCACTCGGTCCACAAGCAAAAATCAAGGCTGTATAGTGTGTGTGGAGATTTAAGACACGGAGATCAAATATTATTTTGCAGACAGTTTAAAGCCATGAAAGTGTCTGAAAAGCTGAACATTTTGAAGAAATTAGGAGCATGTAAAAAGTGTTTGGGATGTCATGAAGAGGATGATGAATGTACAGACACTTACCTTTGCAGGAACAAAGACTGTAAAAAAGGAAGCTCCTCCGGTCTTTTTACCCTCTTCAATCCAAAGGGAATGGAACAGATAAAAACAGGAGAAAGAATAAGTTTACAGAGGAACAAGAGAAATTCATGGCTGAGCTCTCAGAAAATGCAGAAGAGCTTTCTCAAACATGACTGCACACATTGCTACATGTGCACAGAGAAGAAAATCAATGGACTGTTGGACTACAAGAGCCTCCAGTCATTCTAATGCTGTTGGAGGTCACTGCGAATGCAGGTGAAAAGATTGGAACTTTAATAGAT
Organism: Proterorhinus semilunaris; assembly: GCA_021464625.1. NCBI lineage: Eukaryota > Metazoa > Chordata > Actinopteri > Gobiiformes > Gobiidae > Proterorhinus > Proterorhinus semilunaris. Next base: position 41,426,875 of record CM038349.1, on the reverse strand, counting down.
TTAGCCTCCGACACAAGCTATATCACAGAGTGGCCCAAAGATTAACTCTGGACAGTGAGAAGATAACATTGATTGTCCATAGTGTGGGGGGAATGGCAATAAAAGTCAAAACAAAGAGAGTTAAAAGTGAGAGTTAAAACCCCCAAAGGAACCAAAAAAGCTCATCAACGTATATGCTCTGGCCTCAGTGAGATTGCTAAAGTTCACAAAGTCATTCAACCACAGCAACTAAAAAGGTTATTCTCAGAAATTGACCAGAAAGATCTCAAAAGACCAGATACCATAGAGCTACTGATAAGCCACAGAGAAGGTTGTCTTGTCCCAGAAAAAATTAAGGTGGTGGGTAGGCCTGCCGCGATAATCACTATATGGAGTTATCGCTCGATAAGTAAAATGAAGGACGATAACATTTTTAGTCTCGATAAATGCACGTGCTGCGTGTGCTTAAAGTAAATACAGAAACATGAACGCCATCACAGCGCTGAGTGAGCGGAGCGTCCATCCAACCCGTCTCCCTGTTCATAAAGACAGCACTGAGCACATCAGCCGTGTCCCGCATGTATCCAGATCATTTATAGATCAGCTGCTTTTGGAGAGGCGGGGTGTAAACAATGTGCTTCTACGGAGCTGCTGAACCCGACACTTTCTGTGAACTTTATCGCGGAGCAAGAGGGACTCGTGTGAAAACATTTGGAATTCCAGCCAAAAAAACTCATCACGGAGAGAATAACAACATTAATGTGACTGCAGGTTTGTCCAACTGAGAACGAAACGAAACCACCGCCCAGTCAGAGTATCAAAGCTAATCAGCGCTACTGTTAGCGAGAGGAACCCGAGCGCTTTAGCCACTGTCCAAATACAAGCGCGATAGTCCTGAGAACATTACTCAGGGCTTAGGACTATGTTACTGTCCAAATACAAGCGCGATAGTCCTGAGAACATTACTCAGGGCTTAGGACTATGTTACTGTCCAAATACAAGCGTGATAGTCCTGAGAACATTACTCAGGGCTTAGGACTATGTTACTGTTCAAATACAAGCGCGATAGTCCTGAGAACATTACTCAGTGCTTAGGACTATGTTACTGTCCAAATACAAGCGGGATAGTCCTGAGAACATTACTCAGTGCTTAGGACTATGTTACTGTCCAAATACAAGCGCGATAGTCCTGAGAACATTACTCAGGGCTTAGGACTATGTTACTGTCCAAATACAAGCGCGATAGTCCTGAGAACATTACTCAGGGCTTAGGACTATGTTACTGTCCAAATACAAGCGCGAGAGTCCTGAGAACATTACTCAGGGCTTAGGACTATGTTACTGTACAAATACAAGCGCGAGAGTCCTGAGAACATTACTCAGCGCTTAGGACTATGTTACTGTACAAATACAAGCACGATAGTCCTGAGAACATTACTCAGCGCTTAGGACTATGTTACTGTCCAAATACAAGCGCGAGAGTCCTGAGAACATTACTCAGGGCTTAGGACTATGTTACTGTCCAAATACAAGCGCGATAGTCCTGAGAACATTACTCAGGGCTTAGGACTATGTTACTGTCCAAATACAAGCGCGATAGTCCTGAGAACATTACTCAGGGCTTAGGACTATGTTACTGTTCAAATACAAGCGCGATAGTCCTGAGAACATTACTCAGGGCTTAGGACTATGTTACTGTCCAAATACAAGCGCGATAGTCCTGAGAACATTACTCAGGGCTTAGGACTATGTTACTGTCCAAATACAAGCGCGATAGTCCTGAGAACATTACTCAGGGCTTAGGACTATGTTACTGTCCAAATACAAGCGCGATGGTCCTGAGAACATTACTCAGGGCTTAGGACTATGTTACTGTCCAAATACAAGCGCGATGGTCCTGAGAACATTACTCAGCGCTTAGGACTATGTTACTGTCCAAATACAAGCGCGAGAGTCCTGAGAACATTACTCAGGGCTTAGGACTATGTTACTGTCCAAATACAAGCGCGATAGTCCTGAGAACATTACTCAGTGCTTAGGACTATGTTACTGTCCAAATACAAGCGGGATAGTCCTGAGAACATTACTCAGTGCTTAGGACTATGTTACTGTTCAAATACAAGCGCGATAGTCCTGAGAACATTACTCAGGGCTTAGGACTATGTTACTGTCCAAATACAAGCGCATAGTCCTGAGAACATTACTCAGGGCTTAGGACTATGTTACTGTTCAAATACAAGCGCGAGAGTCCTGAGAACATTACTCAGGGCTTAGGACTATGTTACTGTCCAAATACAAGTGATAGTCCTGAGAACATTACTCAGGGCTTAGGACTATGTTACTGTTCAAATACAAGCGCGAGAGTCCTGAGAACATTACTCAGGGCTTAGGACTATGTTACTGTCCAAATACAAGCGCGATAGTCCTGAGAACATTACTCAGGGCTTAGGACTATGTTACTGTCCAAATACAAGCGGGATAGTCCTGAGAACATTACTCAGGGCTTAGGACTATGTTACTGTCCAAATACAAGCGCGATAGTCCTGAGAACATTACTCAGGGCTTAGGACTATGTTACTGTCCAAATACAAGCGCGATAGTCCTGAGAACATTACTCAGGGCTTAGGACTATGTTACTGTCCAAATACAAGCGCGATAGTCCTGAGAACATTACTCAGGGCTTAGGACTATGTTACTGTTCAAATACAAGCGCGATAGTCCTGAGAACATTACTCAGTGCTTAGGACTATGTTACTGTCCAAATACAAGCGGGATAGTCCTGAGAACATTACTCAGTGCTTAGGACTATGTTACTGTCCAAATACAAGCGCGATAGTCCTGAGAACATTACTCAGGGCTTAGGACTATGTTACTGTCCAAATACAAGCGCGATAGTCCTGAGAACATTACTCAGGGCTTAGGACTATGTTACTGTCCAAATACAAGCGCGAGAGTCCTGAGAACATTACTCAGGGCTTAGGACTATGTTACTGTACAAATACAAGCGCGAGAGTCCTGAGAACATTACTCAGGGCTTAGGACTATGTTACTGTCCAAATACAAGCGCGATAGTCCTGAGAACATTACTCAGGGCTTAGGACTATGTTACTGTACAAATACAAGCGCGATAGTCCTGAGAACATTACTCAGGGCTTAGGACTATGTTACTGTCCAAATACAAGCGCGATAGTCCTGAGAACATTACTCAGGGCTTAGGACTATGTTACTGTCCAAATACAAGCGTGATAGTCCTGAGAACATTACTCAGGGCTTAGGACTATGTTACTGTCCAAATACAAGCGCGATAGTCCTGAGAACATTACTCAGGGTTTAGGACTATGTAACTGTCCAAATACAAGCGCGAGAGTCCTGAGAACATTACTCAGCGCTTAGGACTATGTTACTGTCCAAATACAAGCGCGATAGTCCTGAGAACATTACTCAGGGCTTAGGACTATGTTACTGTCCAAATACAAGCGCGATGGTCCTGAGAACATTACTCAGGGCTTAGGACTATGTTACTGTCCAAATACAAGCGCGATGGTCCTGAGAACATTACTCAGCGCTTAGGACTATGTTACTGTCCAAATACAAGCGCGAGAGTCCTGAGAACATTACTCAGGGCTTAGGACTATGTTACTGTCCAAATACAAGCGCGATAGTCCTGAGAACATTACTCAGTGCTTAGGACTATGTTACTGTCCAAATACAAGCGGGATAGTCCTGAGAACATTACTCAGGGCTTAGGACTATGTTACTGTCCAAATACAAGCGCGATAGTCCTGAGAACATTACTCAGGGCTTAGGACTATGTTACTGTTCAAATACAAGCGCGATAGTCCTGAGAACATTACTCAGGGCTTAGGACTATGTTACTGTTCAAATACAAGCGCGAGAGTCCTGAGAACATTACTCAGGGCTTAGGACTATGTTACTGTCCAAATACAAGCGCGATAGTCCTGAGAACATTACTCAGGGCTTAGGACTATGTTACTGTCAAAATACAAGCGGGATAGTCCTGAGAACATTACTCAGGGCTTAGGACTATGTTACTGTCCAAATACAAGCGCGATGGTCCTGAGAACATTACTCAGCGCTTAGGACTATGTTACTGTCCAAATACAAGCGCGAGAGTCCTGAGAACATTACTCAGGGCTTAGGACTATGTTACTGTCCAAATACAAGCGCGATAGTCCTGAGAACATTACTCAGTGCTTAGGACTATGTTACTGTCCAAATACAAGCGGGATAGTCCTGAGAACATTACTCAGCGCTTAGGACTATGTTACTGTCCAAATACAAGCGCGATAGTCCTGAGAACATTACTCAGGGCTTAGGACTATGTTACTGTGCAAATACAAGCGCGATAGTCCTGAGAACATTACTCAGGGCTTAGGACTATGTTACTGTCCAAATACAAGCGTGATAGTCCTGAGAACATTACTCAGGGCTTAGGACTATGTTACTGTCCAAATACAAGCGCATAGTCCTGAGAACATTACTCAGGGCTTAGGACTATGTTACTGTCCAAATACAAGCGCGATAGTCCTGAGAACATTACTCAGGGCTTAGGACTATGTTACTGTCCAAATACAAGCGCGAGAGTCCTGAGAACATTACTCAGGGCTTAGGACTATGTTACTGTCCAAATACAAGCGCGATAGTCCTGAGAACATTACTCAGGGCTTAGGACTATGTTACTGTCCAAATACAAGCGCGATAGTCCTGAGAACATTACTCAGGGCTTAGGACTATGTTACTGTCCAAATACAAGCGCGATAGTCCTGAGAACATTACTCAGGGCTTAGGACTATGTTACTGTCCAAATACAAGCGCGATAGTCCTGAGAACATTACTCAGGGCTTAGGACTATGTTACTGTCCAAATACAAGCGCGATAGTCCTGAGAACATTACTCAGGGCTTAGGACTATGTTACTGTCCAAATACAAGCGCGATAGTCCTGAGAACATTACTCAGGGCTTAGGACTATGTTACTGTCCAAATACAAGCGCGATAGTCCTGAGAACATTACTCAGGGCTTAGGACTATGTTACTGTTCAAAAGACAGAGAAAGCTGTAGCGGTCTGACAGTCAACAAGTTTTCCAAAAAAAGCTGCTTCAGTCCGACAGCCGTGTGTACAGGAGGTTATACTTTAAAAGAAAAGGAAAAAGAACACAACATATGGCTACTCTACTTTTGCAGTAATACAGTATTATCTGAATCCATACATTTAATATAGAAGAAGTCACAGAAGTGAGTTTTTTGTGAGGAAATATTTAACCAGAATGCAGCAGATGAAATATCAATATTGTTATTGGGATATTTTTAAAGATGATGCTGTATATTGACTATTTGTTGTAAATGTTGTGAGGCCTAGTTCAAACACAGAACCTGGTGAGAGTGTAAGTTATGTTAAAAGGTTGAGAAGCACAGATGGATACAGGCCCTGTCCATACGAAGTCAAGCTGAGGACCAAACGCAAAGATATTTTATCAATCCAGTGTATCATCCATACGAGTCCGGCGTTTTGGGGGTCTGTAAACGAACATTTTCCAAACTAGGTCCCAGAGTGGAAAGATCTCAAAACGCCGTTTACGTGGCGCCGTTGTTACAACGTCTCCGCAACTTTTACTAAAACGATGACATCACAGCACAGGGGTGGAGTCTGTTATCCATAATCTACTGACCTTATAATGAGTTTTACTCATGGATCTATGATGGTTTTACTCCGCTCCGTTTTGCTCCACTGTAATCCGCAAGCCACAGGTGATAAGTAGAAAAAACACGGCCGAGTCAGTCTCTGTTGTTGGACAGACAGTCAAAGTCCGGTCACTGACAGGTTTTTCTGCTTTAGTCCCCTTACGTCTGAAGAATAAACTCGCCTCCTCGTCTCTTCCGTAAATCATAATCCTTGAATCCGTTTAATTTTCACTGTTTACATTCCAGAAAGGTTTACTGCGCATGCGCCCTCTACATCTTGTTCTATTATCTGTGTGAGCGTCACAGCGCCACACACAGGCCTGGCAGATGAATCACACCGTTTTCACAGACCTGAGTCGACCCATGTGGACGCACACATTTACTAAGCTGGCTTCGTGCTTACAAAGAACGTTTCTGAAAATATAAGCGTTTTGTCTTCGTGTGGATATAGCCACAGTGTCCTAGAATATGTCGACCCTTCTAGTTTGCACTTTGTTTGGTATAAGGTGTTAATATTGAATGTCAGAAGTTCAATACATTTCAATTAAAATAGTTGCTTACAGTTTTCTTTTTATTGCCTACAGTATTTGCATTATACTCAATATTATCGTTTATCGCGATATTTTCTGAGACGATATATATCGTCCTCAAAAAAACACTTATTGTGGCAGGCCTAGTGGTGGGAGATGTATTCTTGTGGAACAGCCCACTGGGTGTAACAGTGGGAGGGGCTCATCCGGATCCGAAGTTCACGTGACAGGGCACCTGTCAGAAACACACTTTGCCCGCTCCATGCGCACAACTGCAGTGAGACTTGGAATTGGGAGAGCATTGGAGCAGCTTGTGAACCAAAGTGTGGTGGATGCAGATGTGGCAATTGTCAACCAGGAGGAAAAGACACTACATTAATAGACATTAATACTTAAGCCATCTAGTAGCACCAAATCCTCCCTCTGTAACCTCTCCTGTGCACTTAGTATGGAACAGCAGCCAGAAATGTAAAGGTATGAGTATGAACGATATCCTGCTAAAGGGGCCTGATGTTCTAAATTCCATACATGCTGTTTTACTAAAGTTCAGAAGAGGAGTATACGCTGCATTGGGAGATATTAAAATTCTGTGTGGCTCGAAGACCAAGTGATGCACCTCCACAGATTCCTCTGGAGAGACTGCCCAGAAGAGGATATCAGTGAATATGCTATCACCAGGGTCAATATTGGAGATCGCCCAGCAGGCTGTGTGAAACCGCAAAGCTGCCACTGTTTGTCCACTTAGCAGAGGAGCAGAGAATCCTCAAAGAGGTTAGTTATATCGATGACATTTTAACCTCTAACAATGACCCAAAGCAGCTGGGCAAGCACACTAAGAAGGTGGAAGAAATTTGACAAGCTGGTGGATTCTTCTTAAAGCCTTGGGTCCTATCAGGCCAAAGTGGGAGGCAAAAGGTTTGTCCAGAGGAAGGCGCCTCCATCACCTGGTAAAGTCAAGGCAAGGCAAGGCAACTTTATTTATACCACGCATTTCGTACACAAGGCAACTTTTACCTTTATACTCCCCAACCAGATGAAAGAGGAGGACGATAAGGCCTTGGGAGTTGGATACCTGTTGGAAGAAGAAGAAGATCTTTATTTCTATAGCGCCTTTCACAGACATGGTCACAAAGCGCTTTACATGAGAGCACTTTTTACATTCACTCCATAGTAAGCTATGTTAGTAGCTTCAGTTTCCCCTGGGGGAGACTGACAGAAGCGCTGTCACAACTGCGCCAACGGTCCCTCTGACCTCCATATATTCACACACATCATTAACCCTGGCCTATTGTACATGTTTTTAGTGGTAGGGGAAACCGGAGTACCCAGAGGAAAACTACGCAGACATGGGGAGAACATGCAAACTCCACACAGAAAGGCCCCGTCCAGGTGGGTATCGAACCTGGGACCTTCTTGCTGTGAAGCGAGAGCACTAACCACTGTGCCACCGTGCCATCAAGAAGAAGGCAAACTTTATGTAATGACATCAATCAACTTCTCAAGAAGAAGAAGGAAAATGAGATCGGGACAAGACTTATGTGAAGAAGAAGCGAAAATAAACACTCCAAATCAACTGACAAGGAGAGAGCTTCTTAGCCAAGTAGCTGGGCTCCATGATCCCATTGGCCTGGTTACACCTACCAAATCAGAAGGGGGCATTCTTGTGAGAAAGGCTTTTTAAGAAACCTGAAACGGAGGTAAATCGAGCGACACTTGGGATCAGTCACTGATGGTCTGAGAGAAGCGGCAATAGAGCTGTTCCAAGAGTACAGTGCCTGTCATGTTTACAACCCTAAACGTAAAGATTTTATTTAGAATCTTTTACTGAAAGTTCACACACAAGTAACAGACAACTGTGAAGTGAAAGTAAAATGATGCATGATTCTGTTATTTTTCAAAAAATAGAAAAGTGAAAAGTGGGGCGTGCATAAGTATTCATACAGCATGACTTAATACTTTGTGGAACCCCCTTTTGCTGCAATAACAGCAGCAAGTCTTCTGGGGTTTGACTCTACAAGGTTTGCACATGTAGAGACTGACATTTTAGCCCATTCCTCTTTACAAAACAACTCAAGCTCTGTCACATTAGAAGGAGAGCGTTTGTGAACAGCAGTTTTCAGGTCTTTCCACAGATCTTCAATAGGATTTAGGTCAGGACTTTGACTGGGCCATTCTAACACATTAATATGTTTGTTTTTAAACCATTCCATTGTAGATTTAGCTTTGCTCTAACTGGTCCTGCTGTGGTTTTAGGTCCTACCTGGACATGCTGAAGGTCATCATCTTCTGCTACATGTTCTGGTTCGTCCTCACCATCATCTTCATCACTGGCACAACCAGGTAAAGAGAAACACACTCTGAACGGGTGTGTTCATTCAGCATATCTGTCAATAAACTGAAAGTGAGTTCATGAGTAATACAAGAGCTTGCCCCCACCTGTTGATATCATGCAGTGGTGCTTGCTCTGTGTTTAAAAAAAAAAAAAGTTTTTCCTAAATATCAAATAGGGCTGAGTACCGTATCTAAAAAAATAAATTATCTAAAGCAGGTACAGAAAAAAGATTTGTTTTTCTTATTCCCAATTTTTTTCCCTATTTTTTCCCTTCATTTTTGCTCATCTTTATTACTGATATTTTCCCTATTTCCCCCAATGGTTTCACAAATGTTTGCCCAAAAAAAACACACAAAAAACCACACAATTTTCTTCCTTAATTTTGCCACAATTTCTCACAATTTTCCATCATTTCTCCCATTACACAAGCTCAACAAAAAAGGACATTTTGTGAGACATAAGTTCCCTAAGTTAGAAAGCATCCATGTTAGAAATCCAAAAGTAATGCCTGAATCATGCACAATCCTAATGTGTGTGCAGGATCAGCATCTTCTGCATGGGTTACCTGGTGGCCTGCTTTTACTTCCTGCTGGTGGGGGGAGATCTGCTCCAGAAGCCGCTCGGCTCCATCCTGCTGTACTGGGACTGTTTGATTGGATACAACGTCTTTGTCATCACCATGAAGAACATCCTGTCTGTAAGGCCGCTTTAACATCTGATACTTCCTGCATAATTGTGGCTTAAAGCATTCATTTGACACCTCAGCATTGGTATCCAAACATTGACGTGATATTAGTCATAAGAACTTTCCGTCAAAAGATAAATATAACAGGATTGGACCTTACAAATAATGATCATTTGTATAGTTTACTTTTGAAGATTTCTATTAAAAACTGTCTTTCTCCCATTGGGTTATTGGCACCTGCGCCACCTGACATTATGACCTCATCACATTCTAGAAGTTGAACACAACCTATATGACAACATAGTAAACAAAACACATTGTACATTGTTCATTAAGTCATTTATGTCAGTTTGTTGTTCATATAATTTAAGGTTTTAAGTTGGTTTGGAAAGTATACCTGTCAAATTGCATTAACCATAGTGTATCTATGGTCATTGTATTTTAAAAGAATATAATTGGTAAAGCTTCCCACTTTCCCCAAAATTCACATATGAAGTAAAAGTGGAGTGACCCAACATGAAGCCTGTGTTAGTTGGGGATGAGACTCTTGAGCCGTCTGCAGCCTTCAGCTTAGTGGTGAGTGATGATCTCACATGCTTGTATCAAGGCCGACTTTTAAGAAATCGCAGTCACGGTCACATTAGAGCACGGGCTGCGACTGGACGCGGTGGATTTGGATAGTGTCCGAATGTGAGTGGTGCAAGGAAGAAAGCGAATGGTGAGCGGCTGGTGAGCGGCTGGTGAGCGGCTGGTGAGCGGCTGGTGAGCGGCTGGTGAGCGGATGGTGAGCGGATGGTGAGCGGCTGGTGAGCGGATGGTGAGCGGCTGGTGAGCGGCTGATGAGCGGATGGTGAGCTGCTGGTGAGCGGATGGTGAGCGGATGGTGAGCGGCTGGTGAGCGGCTGGTGAGCGGCTGGTGAGCGGATGGTGAGCGGCTGGTGAGCGGCTGGTGAGCGGATGGTGAGCTGCTGGTGAGCGGATGGTGAGCGGATGGTGAGCGGCTGGTGAGCGGATGGTGAGCGGATGGTGAGCGGATGGTGAGCGGCTGGTGAGCGGATGGTGAGCGGCTGGTGAGCGGCTGGTGAGCGGCTGGTGAGCGGATGGTGAGCGGCTGGTGAGCGGCTGGTGAGCGGCTGGTCAGCGAGTGTCTCACGGACCACAGACATTGATTGCGGGCAGTGGTGCGTCACTGCTCCCGGTCGTGCGTCAGACGTCCTCCTCGTCTTCCACGCTAAACTTCGAAGGGACAAGTCGACAAGATGCCACCCAGGAAGACCAACGCCGCGAAAGTAAAGGTACTCGCCAAAGCCACAGAGAAGACCAAACGGGGGAAGAGGAAACAGCGTCTAGCCTCTATATACCCACAGCGGGAATCCACGAGACTGAGAGTGGACTGATAGTGGCGCTCACCAGTCTCTCACCAGTGTCTCATCAGTGTCTCACCGGTCTCTCACCAGTGTCTCACCAGTGTCTCACTAGTCTCTCACCAGTGTCTCACCAGTCTCTCACCAGTGTCTCACCAGTGTCTCACCGGTCTCTCACCAGTCTCTCACCAGTGTCTCACTAGTCTCTCACCAGTGTCTCACCAGTCTCTCACCAGTGTCTCACCAGTCTCTCACCAGTCTCTCACCAGTCTCTCACCAGTCTCTCACCAGTCTCTCACCAGTCTCTCACCATCTGCGTGACTGAGACAATTTATCTTTCACCATTTTCGCGACCGTAGCAGCCTGCTGTGGTTATATTGCAATCGACCTCCACTGGATTTTGTGCATGCATGACATTCAGCTGCGACTGATGATCCGACTGCGATTCAAACCTTTTCATGCGGTCAATAGCGGTCGCTCGTGCAGATGCCCGTGCGCCAAAAGAGAGTGTTCGCACGACCTTCATATTTTGAGGCCGCAAATGATTGCATAGTGCCCGTGCCCGATACATGATTCTGTTATTTTACAAAAAATAGAAAAGTGAAAAGTGGGGCATAAGTATTCATACAGCATGACTTAATACTTTGTGGAACCCCCTTTTGTTGTAATAACAGCAGCAAGTCTTCTGGGGTTTGACTCTACAAGGTTTGCACATGTAGAGACTGACATTTTAGCCCATTCCTCTTTACAAAACAACTCAAGCTCTGTCACATTAGAAGGAGAGCGTTTGTGAACAGCAGTTTTCAGGTCTTTCCACAGTTTTTCAATAGGATTTAGGTCAGGACTTTGACTGGGTCATTCTAACACATTAATATGTTTGTTTTTAAACCATTCCATTGTAGATGTAGCTTTGTGTTTAGGGTCATTGTCCTGCTGGAAGGTGAATCTCCGCCCCAGCCTCAATTCTCTTGCTGACTCCAGCAGGTTTTCCTCCAAAATGTCTCTGTATTTGGCTCCATCCATCTTCCCAACTATTCTTACATCTTCCCAGTCCCCGCTGAGGAAAAGCAGCCCCATAGCATGATGCTCCCCCACCATATTTGACACTGGGGATGGTGCACTCAGGACGATGAGCAGTGTTAGGTTTGCTCCATACATAACGTTTTAAAGAGGATTTAGCAAATGTGTGTGAATTAAGTAATCTATTATTCAGTGTTTTGATGAGTAAAGGTTATCACATGATTCAGCAAAAGGTCGTGACACATTGCACTGACACTACATGAGGAAATGATTGATTGTGGGAAGCACCACTCAGGCCACGTCTTCCTGAAGTTGATCCTTGAGCGGAGAACACAGGGCCTGTCATTTACTGGAATGTCTTCTGTTGCAGATCTTGGCATGTGGCTTCATAAAGTCTTTGGTTGTGAACCACTGTTGGCTCATCCAGCTCTTCAGCCTCGCCTGCACCATCAAAGGCTACAGTAAACGTAGGCAACACTCTTTAATTACAAACTCCAATTTAAAAGTGTCTGAAGGTTCACCAGTCTGTAGGATACAGTGCCCATATATCTCTTCGTAGAAAGCTCTGTTGTTTTCTTACAGAGGAGTTAGACATGCCCTAACCTATATCTAGCTTATTGTAATACTTAGTTCGTTATAATCTTTTTAGTTATTTCAGCTATTTTTAACTGCAACTTACAACATAGAAGATTCTTCAATGCTCTAACAAGCATTGCATAACCCAGACTTAGGTTGTCTTTCTGTAGACATACTTGTACTTAACTTGTGACCAGATCAGTAAATGAAGCGTCTAATCTGCTACTGCTTCTACTTGATCCAGCGGAGCAGAGCTCGAAACAGTGTGAGCTTCCCAATGGTGAAGCTGGGATCATCTGGGACGGTATCTGCTTCTGCTTCCTGCTGCTTCAGCGGAGAGTGTTCAGGAGCCACTATTTCCTCTATGTGCTTCTTGACCTGCACAACACACAACTGCTGGCATCCAGGTAAACATACAAGACGACTGCTAGCATCCAGGTAAACATACAAGACGACTGCTAGCATCCAGGTAAACATACAAGACGACCTTCTAGAATCCATGTAAACATACAAGACGACTGCTAGTATCCAGGTAAATATACAAGATGACCTGCTAGCATCCAGGTAAATATACAAGATGACCTGCTAGCATCCAGGTAAACATACAAGACAACCTGCTAGCATCCAGGTAAACACACAAGGCGACCTGCTAGCATCCAGGTAAACATACAAGACGACCTGCTAGCATCCAGGTAAACATACAAGATGACTCCTAGCATCCAGGTAAACATACAAGACGACCTGCTAGCATCCAGGTAAACATACAAGACGACCTGCTAGCATCCAGGTAAACATACAAGATGACTCCTAGCATCCAGGTAAACATACAAGACAACCTGCTAGCATCCAGGTAAACATAAAAGACGACTGCTACCATCCAGGTAAACATAAAAGACGACTGCTAGCATCGAGGTAAACATACAAGACGGCTGCTAGCATCCAGGTAAACATACAAGACGACCTGCTAGCATCCAGGTACAAGACGACCTGCTAGCATCCAGGTAAACATACAAGACAACCTGCTAGCATCCAGGTAAACATACAAGACAACTGTTAGCATCCAGGTAAACGTACAACATGGCTGCTAGCATCCAGGGAAACTTACAGCACAGTAGTGCTAAAACTACCACTGATCCTTTAGCTTTCTGTAATCTCCCTCTACTAATCTCCAAGTATTTCCATATACATTAGACGTCTTTTGATTGTGCGATTCGGACAACATGCCAAAAGTTTGTTTTGCCATGTAAGATGAGTCAATATGGGTGGAAGAGTTATTACCTGTTAAGTGTGAATTTGCCTCAGTTTTCTTCAGTAACCCATGTAATGTTATATATCTGCATGTGTGTGTGTGTGTGCGCGCAGAGGAGCAGAGCTGTTTGAGGCCTCCACAGTGAAAGCTGTCAGAGCCAGGCTTCAGGTGGAGAAGAATTCCATGGACCTTCTCAAGAGACAGTAAGACCTATTCTGTCCTAGCCTGGCCTTAGCCATCCGTAAACGCCGGTCAATTATAATTTGCCTACATGTACGTCTCAGTGGCCACGTTTCATCGGTTGAATTGCAACCTACCATTCAGCGAGCGGGGGAGGCAGGTGTTGTAGGTGACGTCAAGCATTTGCGCCGCATTTGCTGGTTGTAGTTTGGCAATGGCGGCGGATACAAAAGTAATGGAAGCTCTTCAATCCGTTCTGGCTCGGCTCCCGAATATCCAGAATTTAAAATTGAAGCCATGGAATGTGCAAGGAATGCTCCCAAGAGTTATGATAGCTGCTTCACTCACTCGGGCGCATTAAATAGACCAAACACTAGCGAAAATTGGATCCAATCATTTCAAAGGAGTTCACCCCTCCCACCTGATAACGGAGCTCAATTGTGAAGATCCAGACCCTTGTATGAAACAAAATGAGTACGGTAAAACCAGGCTAATTCTGTCCAAGATTTAGACTAGTTCTGATCCTCGACCTCCTCTTTGTCCCGTCTTTAGGATGGAGCGAATAAAAACCCGTCAGCAAAAGTTCCGCCGCGGCAAGGAGACACTTCTAAGTTTAAACAGGGAGCCTGCCGGTGCTGAGGGGATTCCTGACCAGAAGGAGAGTAGGGAGGGCAGCCAGTGGTGGAGGCCCTGGGTCAACCACGCTTCCAGTAAGTCCCATTTCCTCCAGGATTACGACAGCCCACTTTGACCTCTGACCTGTCTTTGTTAGTGATCCGCAGTGGGGACTATTACCTGTTTGAGACTGACAGCGATGAGGAAACAGAGGAGGAGAAAGAGGATGTGCGAAAGAGAGGACCGCGACCTCCGGACAAGTCTGCGTTTCAGGTTAGCACTTACACAATCCAATCAATCCAATCAATCCAATCAATCAATCAATCAATCCAATCAATCCATCAATCGTTTTGTGTAGCCCAATATCACAATGGGAGTTGCCTTACAGGGCTGCACAAAATATTAAAGAAATGATACAAAACAGAAAACAAGACAATATAAAGTTCAGGCAAACATAATATACATATAAGCACCGGCAGCAGGTGATGACGAGCCACGTGGATGTCCCCTGTCCTTAGACTCTCCGGCACTGTGAGGAAAAACTCAAAAGCCCAGTGGTAGAAAAAATAAACCTAGGGGAGAACCACAGAAAGAGAGATCCTCTCCCATGCACGGACAGGCTATAGAAAGACCCAGGTCCAACGGGAGTCCTTCAGCAGCCGGGCCAAGATCGCAGAACGTCCTGTCCTAGTTGGAGCTTCATTTCTTCTTGTCCAGTCCCTGCAGGTGGGGTTCATCCAATCCTTTGTTCCTCCGTGGACACGGCTGAAGACGGCGACACAAACGACCCACCGTCTGAAACAGGGGCACTCCCAATGGGGGGAGTGGGACCACCATGTGAAAAGTAATGAACTGGCATTACACGTATGCTATGCAGCTGTTATTGTTGGGGAACGATTTGAGCATATGTAATGGTTTTCACAACAAACTGGTGAGTTGGCCAAAACTTGCTCCTGTGGATTCAAGTAGGATTTTAAACACAGCTCATCCACATGGGGGATGCAACATGCAACACAGGCACAGTGGTAAAGCATAAAATATAAATGCAGGTTTATGCCCAATTTCCTGCAAATCTGAAATGAGTTTTTGATGAATGACAACGCTTTGTCCGAATGCAAGGGAGCACCTCCCTCGGGAGGTGCTCCAGGCATGTCCTACTGGGAGGAGGCCTCGTGGAAGGCCCAGGACACGCTGGTGGGACTATGTCTCCGAGCTGGCCTGGTGTCGCCTCGGGGTCCCCCCAGGACAGCTGGAGGAGGTGTGCGTGGATCGGGAAGTCTGGGCATCTCTGCTGAGACTGCTGCCCCCGCAACCCGGCCCCGGATAAAGAGGAAGAACATGGATGGATGGATGGATAATACAAGTGTAAATGGGATGATTGGGGGGTCTTTCAACTCCCCCTGGTGTCTCTGGCCAGAAAACCACAATTGCAACTTTCCCTGCACCTGGTCAGAGCACTAATACACACTAATGGAATCACGAAGAAGAAGCTAACAGGCTAACGGGCAAAGCTGACTGCTAGCACCACTTAAACAGTATTTCCTGCCAGTAAGTGAAAAAAATTATCTCCATTGTGTAATTGCATGTACAATATCCCTCTCCCCCTTTGCCAGCGTAGTATTTACTCTCACGGACAATTAATGAGTAAAAAAACACAACATGCTACGACACCTGCAGTGGGGGCAGGTGCATAGTACTGCTTAGTACTGCTTTAAAGCTGTTGTGTAGCACTCAATTTCTGATTAAATATAAGTATATTCAGTATGGCTGTCCACTCCTGGAACCACCACCTTAACGTGGTGGAGGGGTTTGAGCGCCCGAATGATCCTGGGAGCTCTGTTGTCGGGGGCTTCGTGCCCCTGGTAGGGTCTCCCAGGGCAAACAGGTCCTGGGTGACGGGTCAGACAAAGAGCGGTTCAGAAGCCCCTTATGAGAGACCAACAGGCCCGGTTAGAACCATGAGGCCGTCCTTCTGTGGACCCACCATCTGCAGGAGGAGCCATAGGGGCTGGTGCTACGTGACCCAACGATGGAAAAGTGGAAGAAAATGGATGGATGGATGGACAGTATGAACGTATGAATCTATAACTTATTCGCATTGTTATATAAGTCGCAGGGTTTAAAGCGTGTGAAAAAAGTAGCGGCTTATATTCCGGAAATATACGGCATGCATGATATGTAGATATCACAGAGATCAATTCAACCTGATAGACTCACACAGACAGAAAAGCGTTTTAGACGTTTTATTGAATGAATGCAAAACATAATTTGGGGCTCAGACCCCGGCGGAGGATTGGATGAACGATAAATCCGCACGGCGTAGAACGATAGCCAGGATCTTCCCCCGGAGCCTGGACACTGGTGGTGGTAGAAGACCCAGGGTGACCAGACGTTCGAGCAGCGCCGAGAGAGCCCAGGTGGAGAATAGGGGTGGAGGAGGGTTGCAGCACGGCTGGGAAACTCGGAGTGATGGGCCATGGTGCTTATGAAGGAATCTTGGAGCGATGATTGGTTGATGTGGAGAAGCTGAATGGCTGGACTGTGATTGATGAGTGGAAGCAGCTGCCGGTGATGAGCGGTGGTTTAAACAGCTGTTGAGTCTTCCTTGTTGAATTTGCGCATAAGCTTCAATGTGCTGTCCACAGTTTGTGTACCACGCCTGGATCACTGACTCCAGAACAGCCATGAGAGCTCGACATAGGCAGAAGAAACTTCACCAGAGGTCTGCCCGACGGAGGCAGCGCTGGGAGCACTGCGCAGCAGGTCTGAGAGAACCCTGATACACATTCTTTAACGTCATATACTGCAAGATCAGATTTTGTTTTCACACCAATGACTTTTATGAACAGAAATCATCTTTTTTCATTTTTCTGTTCATATTGTGCTCTCATGAAGCCACTGAGGTCTCTATGGAAACAGACGAGGAGGACACAGAAGAAGAGGACAATGAAGCAGGTAAGTCACGATTAAAGGGACTGCATGGAAGTTGTAATTTTTTTACTCACTACTGCCACCTCAGGTACTACATGTAACTACAATTTCTATATTAAGCTCGTGCATGACGGTACTTCGGGCCCGAAGTAACAACTTTTTGAGTGACTGTGTAGGATTTTAGCAGCAGTTGTGGTGAATCGATCTGGGCTCATTCTACACATTAGGACATTGCTGGAGCAAGTAGGGGGTAGAAAATACATTATTTTAACATTTTTAAACTCCATCTAGTCCCTATAAGGCGAGATGCTGCAGGTGCAGGGAAAACAATAACATTTAGTAATATCAATTAGAAACCTTTCCTGAACATTACTGATATAAATATGAGAAAAAATGTATTGTTTTCTGCCATTTTATCTTTTCATACAAAAAAAATACTTGTTATGCATAAAATGGCTAATATTGTCAATATTTTCTGCAACGAAATCTAAATAATGAATAGAGCCATGTTTAGATTTATGGTTTCATTTTGTTGATATATTTGTTGAAAAGATTTTTTTCTCAGTGATTTTGGATCTTTTGTTTTTGAATAAGCTCACACCTAACTTTGAAATCTTTAAGGCCCCAAATCTAATATGTAGTAAATGAGAGAATGTTGTGTTAATAATAAATATGCCAGTGACTGTTGATCCATTTTTCTACAAACTACTTTGCACAGGGGCAAACGATTGGTAAATGAGTGCATCCTACCTTTAAAAATTGATTTAACTAGTTAGTAATAGTATTAACTAAGCCGAAGGGAGCCATGACTGTTTGCATCTCTCCAGACACTGTCCTCCAGAGGCTGTCCAGCGGGCTGCGCTTCTGTTGGGTCCTGGTCTCTGCTCTGCTGGACTCCCTGACCACGTGGCTCCAAGGCCTGTGTCAGGAACACATCGACATTTCCACTGTGCTCCGCATGGAGAGATGTATGCTCACTCAGCAGGCCCGCCAGGTACGACCACACCAACCGCAGTTTAGACCAACACATATGCAACTGTGGTTGCTCTGAAACAATAAGATTACTCATTGAAATTTGGGAAAATCTTAGTTAATAAATCAAATCCAGTCAAATGTTTATATGTTGTATTGTATTTATATCTCTGTCTTGATGTTGTAGATAATGTCTGCTTAACTGGTTAACGCCTCATCAATCACCTAACAGTGTGCGGTTGATCGTTTTTTTGTCCCGTTTTGGTACTGTTACTTCAGTACCCTCCCCCCACCCACTCATGCCCCTCACTTCTCCTCCACATGCTGCCCTCATGATGCGTTCAAAGAAAGATGTTATTGATTCCGGGGCGGTGCAGAGCTCGTCTCTGTATGACTACAATATGACTGCAGTATTACTACTGCATGACTACTCTATGACAACTGTATGAATAACAGTATGACTACAGTATGACTACAGTATAGCGCTTTGAGAAACTTGACAATTCAAGCTTGTAAGACGCAATACAGAGGTAAATCAATAATCATTATCATTTTAACTCAGGGCACAGTTCCATCTCGAGAAGGCATTCACATCTACTACCAGCAGCAGCTAAAGCGGAGATCCAGGGAGTCAGGACTGGACCACAAGGAGCACGCTGAACCTGACCACACTGAGCAAGGCCACGCAAGATCAAGCAACGGTGAACACAGACCAGACCAAACCATAGTCGAAAACCCAAGCCCGGACCACACTGAACCAGTCCTTTCAGGACGGGTTTATACCAGACCTGACCACATCAGCTCTGACCACACCAGACCAGACCACAGTGAAGTAGACCACACTGGACCAGACCACATTGAGCTAAGCCATGCAAGCTCGGGCCACAGTGAACATGGGCCAGACTATATCAAACACGAAAACCCCAAACCAGACCACACTGGATCTGACCACACTGAGCCAAGCCACACTGAGCCAGACCTTTCTGGGCAGGTTTACACCAGACCTGGCCACGTGAACACTGAACACACCAGACAAGACCACACAGAACCAGACCACAATGAAGTACACCACACTGGACCAGACCACATTGAAGTAGACCACACTGAGCCAGACCGTAGTGAACATGGAGCAGGCCAAACTGGGCCTGTTTACACTGAAGTAGAGAACACTGGAGTAGACCATAGTGAACATGGAAGACACCAAACAAGAGCAGACCTCTCTGGGCTGGACTATACTGGACTAGAACATACTGGACCACAACACAGTGAACCAGGACCACACCATAGCACCCCAGGCTACATGGGAGCAGCCCAGGACCACACTGGATCTGTACAAGATCAGGACACACAAGAGTTGGACAGCACTGCCCTGGAACCACATCCTGACAGACGCCCACCGGACCACAGCGCTTTGGAAACCGACCCAGGTACACTGCTTATAGTGAATATCATTGAGCAGTGCTGAGCGCTATGGGCTGCCTGTTTTCTATTGAAAGAGCAGATAGTAAAGTGAAAAGATTGTTCCGTTAAAGGAATAGGCCACCGTTTTTACAAACCGAGATATGTTCTTACCTTAGCTTTGAAAAGTTCTTTTGTACCTGTCTGGTTTTCACGTGTGCCTTCCGTAATGTAAACACAGCACAGACGGCGTTAGCATTTAGCTTCTCTCGTCTCCTCTATAGCTCCAAACGAGGTGAAGATAGAAGCTACCAAACTCTTCCACGTTTTCCCTATTTAAATATGGTTACGTGAAGTGTTACCGTATAAAGTATAATTACACAAAATTAAACAATGTGGATTTTCTAAGTGGATAAAAAGGGGAACTATATTGTAAGGCGTAATAATATATATAAGTTGAGACCATTTACGTAGTGACTGTAGTAGGCCAAAGTCCCCCAGATCATGGCCATTTGTTCCCATAACTTTCTTAACAGTACAGGTTGTCATCAGAGGTACACCGAGTCCCATTCCTCTCACTTGCTCTGAGAACACTTGCTATGACTTCCCTCCACAGTAAAGTCCCCTCAATGAGGGAAGTGCAAATGAAGGTTTTCCTTTAAGAAGTGGGACACCACTGGTATACAAATGAACGCTGCTCCTGCCTGTTGTGTGTGCTAAGTTGTTTTATCTATGTTTGATAAATCAACGGAGAAGAAATATATGAAACAGAAGACGCGTTCACTGTATGCTTGCAATAGTCGGGATGTTTCAGGTATGTTGTTTTGTTTAATTTTGACACTTTGCTCAACTCAGCTACCAACTAGCTTACCATTGTTTCTAAAAACAAGACGGTTTGCATCCGGTCTATCTTTAAATGATACTCCCTTGGCTGCAAGTCTGGTCCAGAGCTGACTTGGGGCATTTTTAGTGGAGGGTAAGCACTTCCTCTTGCTCCCTAAAGTATTGGGACACCCTACCCCCTTGCAGGGAACGTGCAAAATCTAGGGGAAGGACTCAAATCAAGGGCTAGGGTTTGAATTAGGATTTGACCCAAGTCAAAGATTGAGCCAGATCCTACAGCTCGAATGTCAACAGGACTAGGCTTTCACAGACAGTATCGGATATAGCCAATACTCGGAAAATTACAATATCAGCTATCAATTCCAAATAACCGATACTGAACTGATACTTTGACTTTCACCGTTTTAAAAATACAACTTTCACCAACTAAATCTAAGTGAACATGGACATGCTGTATGTCATTTTGAATTGCGCAGCTGGCAGCAGCATGGTCACCATTGAAGGTCTCAGCGTTTGTAATTTAGGTTATGAAATATTGGTAAAGAATGACTGATACTGTAGTGACTCATGTAACCAAGGATATTTAGTGAAGAAAAGTCCACTGATCCTTGTTTGATCATTTTCTATTGTGTTTATCAGTAGAAAACCCCTTTGATATGTTACATCTCGTCAAAATAAGACGAGACTTTATTGATTTCACAAATCAACACAACTTGACCATTCAGTTTTTCACTCACAGCAAGCTACTTTTAAGAAAGGCTTTTGGTATTGGATATTGGTAGGTGCTCCAAACCCCAGTATCGGTATCGGAAGCAAAAAAAAAGCTGTATTGGTGCATCTTTAAACAGAACCTTCCGGTCACATTCAGGTCCCTATCCCATTATGTAATATATAAACTCAGTGTTTGGCGCTAACATAACAGGGGAATTGTTTGCTGTGTTTAGCTGTGAGCCGAGCGCACGTTCGGCATCGACCCCGGCTGCTGAAGATGAGGAGGGTGAGGTCTTCGTCGTCATCAGAGGGCGAGGAGGAGCTCCCACTCAGGTATTACCGTATGAGGCTGTACATATGTTTGGGAACTGTTACTTGGCCTACATTATGTTGCTGTCACTGGTAAAGTGCCTGTTTTTACTTTTCTTATCATTCAACATAAGAGTAAGAATAAAGCATCCTCAACCTCAACTCAGTCAACCCAGTCCAGCCGATGATACTTGACTTTACCACAATGCAAAATCCCTGGACGACAGAGAGCCTAAACAAACATACAAACTTCATATAACATATCTGTTTAGACCAGGGACCAGTAGCTCGCCAAAGACTTTCTACATCTCTTCACGCTTGAGACCTTAAATGTTAGATGCATTTTCTGTTTGTTCTGAACATGCTGAACACAATGAACAGTTGGTTCAATATTGTAAAGTATACGACTATAGACTAAACTCAAGTCACTTTCTTTAAAATAACATCTTGGAGAAGTAATTCTTCTGCGTGAACCCCACCTAAGTGTTTTTGAAGCATAAGTAGCTCTCTGATGTTCCTGTAGTGTAAAAGTAGCTCGCCGTATAAAATAAGTTGGACACCCCTGGTTTAGACTGACCTGCAAGAACTAAATGGATATTACAGTCCCAATAACATTAGCTCTGTCATCAATCTGGGATTGCTCCAGCTTGAACTGTTGGGCTACACTTACTCCTGATTGGACAAATCCAATATATATTTAGTTTTGAAAAATGTTTTGTGTTTGTAAGTCTATAGCAACATCTCAAGTTTTTTCCGTTGTCACCGTGTTGTTAATTCGTACCAATAAAAGTGTTTCTTGTACTTGGCAAAATAAATTATGGGAATTATTATTCTCAGTCATTGTGACCTCTGCGTCATATATAGCCGCTGTGTTTTTAATTCCCTATTTTAAACCTCCTGCCCATGCATACGTGCCTGTGTCCATATTATCGTGTCTGCAGGTATTTTTATTCTAGGGTTAATATGTCGGGATTTATAAGAGAGTGATATGGATTCCCCTCCTGGAACCGCCACCTTAACGTGGTGGAGGGTTTGAGCGCCTGAATGATCCTGGAGCTCTGTTGTCGGGGGCTTCGTGCCCCTGGTAGGGTCTCCCATGACAAAAAGGTCCTGGGTGATAGGGCTGAACGATTTTGAGAAATAATCTAATTGCGATTTTTTTTCTTCAATATTGCGATTGCGATTAAATATGCGATTATTGTTGCAAGGTCCTCTTCTCATGTATTTTTCACCTAACACAAGCAATAAATCAGCCTGTTTCATAATAAACATATTTATTTGAAGTGAAAATTGCAACAAAATTGTTGCTTGACCTATTCAAAATGTGTGTGGACTGCACTTCTTAAACTGTCTGAACTTAACAGTACAGTCTATAAATAAATGCTAAATTATACTATATAACTCACTGATCCAGTCAGTAACATCACCCATACTAAAGTGCAGGAAAGTAAGAACAAACGTCTGCTTTAACTAGTTGGAAAAGTTTTAGGAAATCAAACTACCAGTTAATACAAAATAAGCTATTTAATTTATTAAATAGTACTTTATTATTTCGGCCAATCAAATCCCAGTCTGAGCTGCGACTGGTAGTTGCTTCAGATGCGTGTTATCGATGGACACGGAGAGGCCAGATGGAGCACACGCCAAAACACAGAGGAATTAAGAGCAGCATTTTGGTTTTGGGATGTAACTTTGGACAATATGAAGAAAGAAAAGAACACTGACACAAGGAGACGGGACATGAGGTGCCAGACACAGACACGTATCTTTGACTCGCAGCCATTTAGTGACATTTCAGCTTAAACAGCACATTTCCTCAGCAAAATAAGACATGACACGGACTCCTGCCTCGGATCCTAGTTACCAACCCTTTTCATACAGCAGTTTAGTGTTTATATCTTGCGTCTGTCCCTACGGAGCGGATATGCGGTAGATGCAAAGGTAAATAAAGGCACATCGCCTCCGGGGATACTTAATGGTCATGAAACGTCATTATGCTTTTGAGATAAGTTCTTTATCCACAACATTCCCAAACATAAGCCTCCTAAACTGAGCCACAAACGACTCTTTACTTTTTACAATCAGCACAGACTCACCTATATCTCTGTGGAGGCAGAGGCGTGTGAATCCGGAGGTGAGGGAGTTTCTGTGATCATCAGAGCGTGTAGTAGCGACGGAATGGCGTGATTAGCGCTGCGGCTAACGCAATGCTAACGGAGAAAAGCAATATTCCTTCGCGGTGGCTGCATGATAAACGCTGATATTTTCACTGTACATCCACAATCTACCGCGCACCGTAACTAGACTGAGACGTAAACAAAAGCTTGCGGCGGAGCGGACTTTGCTGCCATATCTCGTTGCTCCATTTACTTCCCAAATCGCGTGCCCTGCGATTACGAAATCGCGATAAAATTGCAAATGCAATTAATCGTTCAGCCCTACTGTGGACCCACCACCTGCAGGGTGCAATGTGATTTGGGCAGCTCCAACAGTTTCCCCCACGACCCGGCAACGGACAAGTGGCAGAAAATGGATGGATGGATGATATTGGATTGTCATCCATTTAAGGTTTTGACATCTTTAAATTGTGAATGTGTGTCAGCCCAACCTATTAAGTCAAGTGAGGTGTTACATGGATGTGTGTCCTCTCTTTAGCTGGAGTCATCTGCCGCCGTCCTACAGCCTGGCTCTGGGTCTGGATCAGGACCCTCAGCAGTATGCAGAGCCCCATGGCAGCACACAGGAGCCGGATGCAGAGCCACTGGACTCCCCTTTTCTTCTGTCGCGCACCCAGGAGCTGACGGCCAGTGAGCTGCTGCAGAACAGGTGCCAGTGTGAACACTCACTCGCAAATACATGTTGAGATGTATCTAAGACTTGTTGTTCCACTAGGGCCTTCTATGATGAAGAGCTGGAGGGTTCTGACCACTTCTTCAGCAGCCAGCCCCAGCTTCTGCAGCTCTGCTACACTCTTTACAACATCCTGGCTGCTAGGTACAACACACAAGGCAGAGACGGAGACACATACAGTCAGTGTTGGGAACGTTACTTTAAAAAAGTAATTAGTTATAGTTACTCACTACTTGTTCCAAAAAGTAACTGAATTAGTAACTGAATTACTCTATAATGAAAGTAACTCGTTACCAGGGAAAGTAACTATTTGCGTTACTGTTAAAAAAAAAAAAGTTTTATATCAAAGAATTTTTTTCTTTGTTTTTACCGTTTTCAAAAGTCAGTTGAGATGAGTAGAACATACAGAGGTGTTTGTATTTATCATGTAAAATATGTACATAGTAACTGAATGAACTGAATGGGGGTAGAGTGGGGGGGGAGGCCTCTGTTACTGAATGGTATTGACCAGTATTTGCGCAGCAAAACTGATGGACAATAGGCGTATGTATAAAACTGCCTTTTTAGCGTGGCATTTGTTTTCTAAAGCGTGTGTCAACAACGCAAACCAAACCAGCCGTGCCTCCTCCTCCTCCACGGTGCTTCGTCTGAACTCAATCCTATATACGTTTCTGCTTTTTGTTTGAGCGGCCCATGAATAGCTTTTGGGCTGAAGAGTGTAAATTCTCCTCCAGTATTTTTTGAAAAACTGCAGTATTCATCCTGCCCTCAATTTTGACCAGGTTTCCAGTGCCTTGGTAACTCACACGTCCATATTTCACAGTAGGAATGGTACACCTTTCATCATAGGCCTTGCTGACTCTTTGGCCAAAAAGTTAAATTTTCAATCACTCCAAATGATTTTGTTCCAGAACTTTGGTATACTGTAAGTGAGATGCTTTGCATTTGCGTAGTAATGGCTTTCTTCTGGCAGCCTTGTAGCCCATTTTTCTTCAAGTGCCTCCTTATTGTGCTTCTGGAAACAGCCACGCCACTTTCACAGTCCTGAATTTCCGCAGAAGTTATTTGAGAGATTTTCTGTGCATCGCGAACAATTTACCCTGCAGTTGTTGCAGACATTTTTGTTGGTCGACCTGACGGTTGTTTGGTTTCAGCAGGACCCCAAATATACAGTAAAATCCAACCACTCATGACAGTTCTGCACCATGATTGAACACAAGCGGTACAGATCCAAATAAAAGAGTGAGAGCTGCACAGGTTTGATTTCTGTGACTGGAACAATCTAGCTTGCAGCAAAATGCTTCTTTACGTGTGGGTCCCGACACTAATCCTCTAGGCTCCGCGCAGGTCAGAGGCCGTGTGCTTCCTGGTGATGGTGGTGAACCACATGGTGTCGGCCTCCTGCCTGACTCTGGTGCTGCCCGTGCTGGTGTTCCTCTGGGCCTCGCTCTCTGTGCCGCGGCCCAGTAAGACCTTCTGGATGACAGCCATCATCTACACAGAGGTACCACCCCTTCTTCTCGCTGCTCGCATGAGGCTGCCGGCGGTTCCTTGCCTGGCTAACTCCATGTGTCCTCCGCAGGTAACCATTGTCATCAAGTACTTCTTCCAGTTTGGGTTCTTTCCGTTTAATCAGAAGCTGGAGGTGGACCGTTCGAAGCCCTTCCACCCTCCTAACATCCTGGGAGTGGAGAAGAAAGAAGGCTACGTTATCTACGACCTGCTGCAGCTGTTGGCGCTGTTCTACCACAGGGCTATACTCAAGGTACTGCCGCAGAGAGAGACTCAGTGCAGTTTGTTTTAGATGGGATGCACACACTTACCCCTGTGTTTCTGCCATGGACAGTGCCATGGGCTGTGGGACCAGACTGACCCTGAGCCCGACAACAGTCACCACAGCAGCCAGCTCAGCTCCACCCGCACCTCCTGTTCAGAGCCAGCAGGGGGCACATATTCAGCGAACAGGCAAAGAAGGCAGTCCGGGTCCAGCCCTGAGTCTCCAGCAGGTGGAGCAGTGGTTATCAATTGTGCACTCGTGTTGCTATATCTTAAACTGCTAAAGATAGATTCAAAGGAGTGAAATTATTTTCATCTTGAATTAAGAATTGATCATTCATGTACAGCCGACCTTTCAGTGACCGAGCGGCGGTTAGCATAGCGGTGGTTAGCATAACGCCTTTATTTTCCATCACGGCGGCCTCTAGGACTCTCCAGTAACAATTGCTTTTTGGGTTTCTGGTGAAATGTAGGATGGAAGGAAGAACTTTATTTGTACAGCGTCTTTTACAGACATAGTCACAAAGCGCTTTACATGAGACCATTTTAAATTCACTCCACACTCGGTGGTGTTCAGTTTTCCCCTGGGGGAGACTGACAGAAGCGCTGTTGCAACTGCACACATCTGCGCCAACGGTCCCTCTGACCACCACCATACATTCCGGAGTACCCGGAGGAAACCTGCGCAGACATGGGGAGAACATGCAAACTCCACACAGAAAGTTGATGTATCGGTTACCATGGAGATGGTTCCATCAGCAGTGAAACCCTAACAGAAACCCCCAAAACAAAACAATTGATCCTGGAGCGTCGTAGGAAGCAAAGGCACCAAGCTAACCACCCATACAGCCGCTGGGTCACTGAAAGGTCAAATATGCCAAACAACTTTTGGTTTCTGGTTAAAAAGTTACTTCAAAATCAATGACGTCATGATAACTGTATTTCTCCATCAGGACATTTTTGTGACATTTTCTTGTTTCTTTTTGAGGAATAACATTGTGACATACTATAATGAATGCTTTCCTGTGCTCTGGCAGGCAGCTCCGGCTCCGCTTTCCATCCTGAGAAAAAGATGCAACTGTTCCTGACCAAACTGAGAGACCTTTCCCGGAAAGCCCAGCATCAGTTTGTCAACAGGTGAGGCTGGGGCAGGGAAGATCCAAGTAGGCGAGCTAATGGAGGTGAGGCTGAAGCTGGCAGGACTGATGGAGGTCACGGTATTTGTCGAGCGCTCTTGTTTACAAAGAAATGTAAAGTCTATTCTTTGACTGACAGGAAGTGCAGAGACCTGAGCGCTGGACTAATATAGTCGTATTCCATGCTCCTAAACTGTAAAGTGTGCCAGTGTTGAACTTTGATAGCAAGGGGAGCTCAGGTACAAAAATCAGCAGATTCTAAAACAAAACAAAAAAACAGTAGGTCTCGATCTCCTATGGTTCAGAAATCAAAAGCAAAAGTCTGCAACATAACAATATATGTATACGATCTAAGGTGCACAAACTTGTGCCGATGTTTCTCATTTCCTCTGAGGCCGAGGAAGTTGTTTTAAAGGAACAGGCCACCGTTTTTACATACTGAGATATGTTCTTACCTGAGCTTAGACGAGTTGATGCGTACCTGTCTGGTCTTTGTGTGTGCCCTCAGTCACACAAAAAGACCAAAGATGTTCTTCACTGAAGGTACTTGAGTCATCTTCTGTACTCAGTAGTCTTGAAAAGTCTTCAACGTTTCGCCTCTCATCCAAAGGGCTTCGTCAGCGGACTTAAAGTCCCGCTCAGCCCGCAGCTTATATAAAGCCCACGAGCTGCGGGCTGAGCGGGACTTTAGTTTATGATCAGAAATAGCTTCCACAACTGTCTCAGGATGCACACAATAAGTTCATCTGCTTTATTATATCTGAAAGGAAAGGGAAACACACACAAAGGTGGAAATCAGCTGTTCAAGCTAGTCCTGTTACTGCACTTTAGAAACATGTTTCTTTAGTCTGTTCATCAAAACAATCTGACAAATAATTAAGCAGGGCAGCATAAGTTTGAAATCATAAACTTAGGCTAGATTGCGACCTATAATAATATATAATAAAATATTCATCATTATTATTATTATTATAAAGTAGGTTACGCTTGTATTATTCAATGTATTTGGCAAAAGAGTCTTGAAGGCTTTTTACTTTTAGAAACAGCAAGTTCAATTATTGAAAAACTATTTTAAATACAAAAACAAAAAAAATCTCCCTTCATTAGATCCATAAACACAAATAATCATAAAATCACAATATTTTGTCTCACAATAATCGTGGCTCAAAAAGTTGAAATCATGACACTCCTACCACCGGTGTCATCTGCATAGTTGTGGTAAGACACATTATTGTGTAGTAGTTGAGCCAGTGGAATCGTGTATAGATTAAATAAGAGGGGTCCCAGGATTGACCCCTGGGGAACAGCACAGGTCAGGGCCATTCAGTTCATCCAGTCCTCGAGGTAGGACTAGAACAGTTTAGATTTGAGAAGTTTTGAGCAGTACTCACCCAAAATTCCCACCCTGGGTGAGTGGGAATCTCACCTCTGTAAAAGGCAGCACCCGGGTCCAGGAGAGTTTTATTCGTACAGCACTTTTTTTTAACAAATGTTACAAAGTGCTTCACAACAGAATATTCAAGTGTCCACATTTGCAGCAGAGAAATCTCACTTGTGTGCGCTGTCCTCAGCAGAATGCGTGCGGCCTGCTCTCCAGTGCGGGACTTCTTCCGCGCTCTGGTGCAGCCCGAGTACAGCGCGGTCACGGACGTCTACGTGCTCATGTTCCTGGCCGACACTGTGGACTTCATCATCATCGTCTTCGGCTTCTGGGCCTTTGGGGTGAGCTTCACACAGTGCACTGCACAAGCATAGTCAAATGTGAGCGGGGCAGTCATCAGTTTACATGAACGGACTCACTCTATTCAACATGCTACAACAAAAACGTAAACCCAACACTTTAGTTTTGGCTCTCACAAACAGGAAGAGTTTTCGGGCCTTGGTCTGTAAATATGTTCTAAAAAGGTGTAGAAAGTATATTTATATTTATACAAATGCAATCTGTATTTATATATCCAGTGTCGGGTATCGTTACTTTTCATTTGTTAAGTTGACTCGTAAGTGAACCCAGAAATCTGCAGCAGTTTTGTAAAGAGGAACGGTCCAAGATTCATCCTGATCGTTGTGAGCGTCTAATCTGCAACTACAGGAAAGCAGTTACTGCTGCAAAAGAAGAATCAGCCAGCTATTAATACAGGGGTTCACTTACTTATTCCATGCATGTTGTGGATGTCTCAGGGTTTTCTGCAAAATATCTTGATAAACTTGTGAATTCTTTTTTCTATTGATGATAGCACATTGTCCAGGCCCTGAGGCAACAAAACAGCCCACACCATGATGCTCCTGCTCTATACTTCAAAATGAGCATAGGGTTTTAATGTTAGTGCTGTTCCATTTGTCCTCCACACATGATGTTGTGTGTTCCTCCCAAACTATTTTGGGTAGAGATCAGGACTAAACTAACGCGTTACTGATTTGAGAAAGAAACTAGTACTTTATTACCTGCAAATGCAAAACTAACGTGTTACTTTACTCGTTACTCGGAAAAAGTAATTTGAGTACTCTTAACGCGTTACTAAGTAGCGCGTTACCCCTAACACTGCCTATATCTATTCATAAATACAGGTTGTATTATTAAGATTTAGTTTAAAACTTAAGAAATAAGATGAATTCTAGAAGCAGTAGCAATGCTGTAACAAAGGAAACTGATTGATGTGAGTTGTAAGTGTGTGGTGTGTTGTTGCAGAAGCACTCAGCGGCGGCAGACATCACCTCCTCTCTGTCTGAAGACCAGGTTCCTGAGGCCTTCCTGGTCATGGTGCTCATTCAGTTTGGTAGGTCTCTGCTTTCCAGCGCTAGGCCTTCTGCCAAGGGCTGGGTACTGTTAAACAATACCAGACTGGTATTAAAAAAAAAGGGAAAAATAAAAGTATCGAAAGCAGGTACCGGAAAAAATATCATATCTTTAGAGATTTTGATGCCTATTGGTTCAGGGACAGCATTAAAGGAAATTACAAGTCCGAAAAGGATAATGGTGATTGCTTCAGACGGTCCTCTGTGCTAAGGGACCAGCTTAGCAGGTGCTCTTCAATGACTAGGTGAAATAGCAGTTTGTGAAAGTGTGTTTGTGTGCAGGGAACAGCAGTTTGTGAAAGTGTGTTTGTGTGCAGGGAACAGCAGACTGTGAAAGTGTGTTTGTGTGCAGGGAACAGCAGACTGTGAAAGTGTGTTTGTGTGCTCAGGGAACAGCAGTTTGTGAAAGTGTGTTTGTGTGCAGGGAACAGCAGACTGTGAAAGTGTGTTTGTGTGCTCAGGGAACAGCAGACTGTGAAAGTGTGTTTGTGTGCAGGGACGATGGTGGTGGACCGTGCTCTCTATCTCCGGAAGACTGTCCTGGGGAAGCTGGTGTTCCAGGTCATCCTGGTGCTGGGTATCCACTTCTGGATGTTCTTCATCCTGCCCACCGTCACAGAGAGGTACAGTCCAGCCAGGCCAGATCCAGTCCTGGAATAGGCCATTGTTTTACCTGAGCTCAGACGCACAAAGACTGTGTTAGCATTTAGCCTCTCCCAGCATATTCCTATGGCTCCAAACTGGGGTGAAGTTAGAAGCTACCAAGCTCTTCCACGTCTTCCCTTTTTAAATACGGTTACGTGAAAAGTGACACGATCCAAGTCTAGTTACACAAAATGAAACATGTCGATTTTCTAAGCCGATAAAAAGAGGTTCTAATAACGCCGTAGGAGCACTTCGATGTCCACGCAGAATGTTCTTTACTTTACTGCTCGGACGTCGAAGTGCTCCTAAGGTGTTATTACGCCTTACAATATAGCCATAGGAATATGCTGGTAGAGGCAAAATGCTAACAACGTCTTTGGTCTATTTGCGTGACTGAGGTCACTGAGGTAATAACATATCTCAGTATAGAAAAACGGTGTAATGCTCATTACAAGCCTGTATTACAAAGTTTCTCAAAGTGCTACACTGCTACTATTCATTCACTCCATACTTGGTGGTTTAGTCCATGTTCAGGCTTAGTTTAGTCCAGGTTTAGTCCAGGTTTAGACATGGATTAGTCCTAGTTTAGGCCCTGTTTAGTCTCGGTTTGATCCTGGTTCAGTCCTTGTTTAGTTCTGGATTGGCTGGTATACCATCGTCCTGCTTCAGTCTATCTTTAGTCCTGGATTAGTCCTGGTTTAGTCCTGGTATACCATCGTCCTGCTTTAGTCTATCCTTAGTCCTGGTATACCATCTTCCTGCTTTAGTCTATTTTTAGTCCTGGTTTAGTCCTGGTAGACCATCTTCCTGCTTTAGTCTATTTTTAGTCCTGGTTTAGTCTTGGTATACCATCGTTCCTACTTCAGTCCCTGTTTAGTCCCGGTTTGGTCCTGGTTAAGCCCTGGTTCAGTCCTGGTTTAGTCCTTGTATACCATCGTCCTGCTTTAGTCCGTGTTTAGTCCCGGTTAAGTCCTGGTGTAGTCCTTGTGTTGTCCTGGTTCAGTCCTGGTTTAGTCCTTGTGTTGTCCTGGGGTAGTCCTGGTATACCGTCGTCCTGCTTTAGTCCGTGTTTAGTCCCGGTTTGGTCCTGGTTCAGTCCTCTTGTGTGCTGCAGGCGCTTTAACCAGAACCTGGTGGCTCAGCTGTGGTACTTTGTGAAGTGCGTGTACTTCGGGCTGTCGGCGTACCAGATCCGCTCTGGGTACCCCACTCGAGTCCTGGGCAACTTTCTGACCAAGAGCCACAACTACCTCAACCTCTTCCTCTTCCAGGGGTAAGTCCTGCTGAATCCCTTTGCTTCTCTCCATGTCTCTGTGGAGAGGAGCAGAGACACTTAACACCCTGCTCAAAAGGAGTGGGCCAAAGCAAGAGCAAGTGCCCACCCCCATAATCCATACAATGAAATAATACAAAGGAACATAGTGCAAAAGAAAAGGATTATATATATACTCGCAGTATCCAACCATGGTAGAAAAGACCATTTACAAGATGGCATTTACATACGTGACATGACTGAAACTGAAATGTCAATCATGTCGTTGTAATATTTGATTTGAACGTGTTTACCGCAGACACGTGTCACATGTAGATCATGTTTATCCATGTTTATTAACGCCTGGTATCGGCCCTGAAATGTGTCCCCGGTGATCCTTGTGATTTGCACCGCTAGCTTCCGCATGGTGCCCTTCCTGACCGAGCTGCGTGCCGTGATGGACTGGGTTTGGACGGACACCACTCTGTCCCTGTCCTCCTGGATCTGTGTGGAGGACATCTACGCCCACTGCTTCACCCTCAAGTGCTGGAGAGAGTCTGAGAAGGTAATCACTTCATCTCGTCAGAATAGAGTCAGCGTAGTGCTTGGTTTAAATTAGAGAGGCACGGATCCAGCTTCTGATACCAATACTGGGGGTTTAAGTATCTGCCCATGTACGATATTAGCCGATATCAAGAGACTTTTGTAATGAACCACATTACCATCTCTTCCCTCACAAACAGATGCCTGAACTGGTGTTTTTAATGGTGTATGTTTTAGTATTCAAACGGAGTAACCTGAGTAACCTGTCCATGTGCAGCGGTACCCTCAGCCCCGCGGGCAGAAGAAGAAGCGCGTGGTGAAGTACGGGATGGGCGGCCTCATCGTGCTCCTGCTCATCTGCATCGTGTGGTTTCCGCTGCTCTTCATGTCCCTCGTCAAGTCTGTGGCCGGAGTGGTCAACCGGCCGCTGGACGTGTCCGTAACTGTTACGCTGGGCGGATTCCAGGTACGACCCGAAGAGATGCCTGAGTGCAATGTCAGGAAGTCTTTGAAAAGGCCCAGTGACTAAACCAGAGCGCAGCCAAAATATCAAGGAGTTATATTTTATTAGTCGGTTTAGTTTTGATGTAGTAAGTAAGATGTGACTTAGGCCATGCAAAGTCCAGACTAGATCTGGACATGCAAAGTCCAGACTAGATCTGGACATGCAAAGTCCAGACTAGATCTGGACATGCAAAGTCCAGACTAGATCAGACAAATATTTTTTGACTGCCTGATTTTCTATGCAGCTGCCTCGACTCGTCGGCATGACAACGGGAACATTCTTCATGAAATGAGAGGAAACGTACGAATCAAGATTACGGAGTTAAAGAGACATTATGTATTATTTTTAATTGATCGTCTACAGATACATCAGCCACATTAAAGGGACTATATCATGCTATTTTAGCCATTCCTCTATCGGGTGTGTTTCTTGTTATAAGAGTTAATCCACTTTGGTTCTGGCAGAGGTTCGCCAAGCATCCATCGGTGAAGTGACAAACATATTCTGGCTGGTTAGTCACTGAGTCCCGGAGAGAAATTCCAACTTCTGGCGAGTGGACTCTTCTTTAGGAAGAGTGAATAAAGTCCTGTGCCTCATTTTCCTTATCATTAGGTAAGAAAGAGGAGGAGCCACTTCTTCACAACTACACCGCAAAAATGACTTTGTTCGACTTGACTTTGTTTGTCATAAGGAAATGGCAAAAGCCCAAGGCTACCATCCAGTGTGGCTTGTTTACATGCATGAGACCCATGTATGTTCATTAACATGAACTGTCCCGACCAAATAAACCAATAAATAAATGTAAAAAATAACATAGTTAAAAGCTCCAAAAAGTTGATTTTGTATGATTTAGGACCTTTAATATTCATCATATTCATATACAATAGGTAATATTAATAAAGGCTTTTGCCGCGTTCATGTGGTCCTCTGGAACTGTTGGAAAATGCACGGGAATGCTCGCTCAAAACGAGCTTCCCGACCTCCACACCTGACTCTGTAAATCAGCTGATTTGTTCTTTTGTCTAACGTGAGCCTTTGAGTCAAACACTGCTCCTTTCTGTCAGTGTGAGCTGTCATCCTCCTCAGAGAAACATAATCCTCAATCAATGTTAGCAAAAAGTACATATTTTTTTAAACCATTTACCGTTTAGCTTTTGAGATGCTAACAACACATTTAAATCATTAGCTGAGCTAAGCGCTATCAAAATCCCCACTTGCCCACATAAAACGCTCATGACACAAACCAACTGGAGCAATGAAGTCACATCTCGGGAAAACCAGCTCCACTTGAATGCAGCATTACACTTGTATTGTGCTTTACAAGCCTGTGTTACCAAGCTTCTCAAACACCACACTGTAGTCATTATTCATTCACACCATGGTAAGCTACTATTGTAGCCACAGCTGCCCTTGGGGTAGACTGAGAGAAGCGAGGCTGCCAATCTGCGCCATCAGCCCCTCCAACCAGCACCAAGCACTCACTCACACTATATTCATACTGGCGTATTGTACATGAGTACGAGTTTGTGATACAGTTATTTGTTTTCTTCAGCCCATCTTCACCATGAGTGCGCAGCAGAACCAGCTGAGGGACCTAAGTGAGGAGGACTACCAGGCCTTCCTCAGCTCGTACAGCTATGAGCCTGTGAGTAAACTGCGTGTTTAGCTATTGCTATTGTTTGTGATTTTAATCACAACTCATAAGTAGGGTTGGGCACCGAGAACCGGTTCCAAATAGGAACCGGTTCCTAAAGTCCGGTTCTGGAACCGTTAAGAACGTTTGTATTTTGATTCTTTTTTCAATTCCTAAATGCCAGCGATGCGGCCCGCACAGCGGAAGCGTTTGGAAGGTGGGGGGGGGGACACATTTCAAAAATGACCCAGCATCATAAAGCCCTGGCTTCATGACGCTTTGTGAAAAAACTCAGTGAATGAAGCTCTTATGAGTCGGCGCCCTCGTGTTTGCATCCACATTTATTCAACTTCAGCCACACCCGTTAACTCCCGCCATCGCAAACAAACATCTCAACGCTCGTATCTTCACATTTCCCACAAACGCAGATAAAATTGAGTCAAGGGGTAAAGGAAGCAAACATGTATCCGTCAAATGAATAATTCAGATATTATTTGGTTAAGTTAGAGTCCAGACAGCGAGGTTTAACTCGTGCTAGCCCGGGGCAGTTTCCCCAAACTCACGCTACATCAGTTTCATCACTCGCTTTACAAACACGTCCAAAACTGATGTTCCTCACCTTAAAGTTACTGGTCAGGCCCTTTGTACCGATGAGGACACGCTGTCCACCTGCTGAGGACGCAAAAAGTCCTCCATGTGATGATCCGAGAAAAACTCTGAAGACACGATGCACGAGTCCTTGTGCTTCGGTTTGGTCAAATCTGTCCAACGATAATCCTCAGTATTCTCACTTCAGCCGTTTCTCAGCGTTTACAGAGCCATGTTTACATTTCAGCCGCTCTGAGGGGATTGTATAGGATCTGCAAAGGTCCAGTCTAAACTAGTAAATGTAAAGTCAATGAAAATTCACGTTGTGACAGTGGCGGGGACTTCCGGCGGAAAAAATAAAATAATTACTCCACCTGCGAAAAAAAAAAAATACTCGTGCGTGTGTTCCTTGTTTTTTAATTTCATTTGTTTTTATGTAAAGCACTTTCTGTTGCCTTATGGCAGTAAAAGTAGTTAAGAAATACAATTTTATTTGATTTTGATTTGAAGTCAAATAAAAAATATAGTGATATTGAGAAGTGAGAATCGGAATCGGAACCGGAATCGTAAAAATGCGAACGATGCCCAACCCTCCCATAAGAGTATGCACTACATGTTGACATTGTTTCCTGTGGCTCCCAGAGTGCTCTTCAGTTCCTGGAGGCCTACAGCGCTGAGGACGTGACTGTGGCCGAGCTCCCAGGCAGCAGTAACTCCCTGTGGACCATCAGCCCCCCGAGCCGCCACTACCTCAGCCACGTTCTTCATCTGGACAGCTTCCCGCTCACTCTGTCCTGGACCGTGCAGAGGTACTGTCCCCTTATACTGTCCCTACTTACTACTTCCCTTCAGGAAATCTCCCAACTCTCCAGATTAGCAACACTGACCGAGGATTAGCGTCATCGTGCTGTGATCCGGAGCTACAGCAGCCCTGGGACACAAAGACACACATCAGTGTTTCTTTTTCCGCATCGGAGAAAGCTAATGCTACGTGCTAAATACAAGCTCCAATCGATCATGTGAAAACAACACACTATTTAAAAGTCCATAAAACCACCATCTACATACACTGAGCTGGGCTTGTTGATTTTGAAGTTTATTGCTCACGTTTCATCAACAATCGGTTCAAGAGGTCCCGGCTGCAGGCCTCCACTGTGAGGGTTGCTACCGTCACAGGCTCCACCCTCAAGCTGGGACATGAAATGCACGGGATACGTTTCAAAATAAAAGTAAAATAATAAATAAATAAATAAAATAAAAATGTGAATGCACTTCCGCTTGAAACACTTTCCTCACAAATACTACATTAAGTAGTAGTAGTCACCTCCTGAAGGTGCATGCTGTCGTTGTGTCCTTGGGCAAGACACTTCACCCACCTTGGGCGTACATTGGCGTATGAATGGGTGAGCAAGGATCCAAAGCGCTATATGAGTTGAGACCATTTACCATTAAGTCCAGAGTAGCAAAATCAGCAACTCACCGCTACTCTGGACATACGCTGGCTCGCTGGTCTCCCTCAGATTAAAAGGCAGGTCAAATCGGCGTTTAAACGGCCTCACTCAAAAAGAGTCAGCCCTTCCCGTCCTGACAGTGGAGGCGTTCTGACTCTGGAGACTACACCCGGAGCGACCTCACAGTGGAGGCCTGCAGCCAGGTGCCTCTCGATCGGTTAGCATCCGGAGTAGGCAAATCAAGCTGCTTTCCATCCATTGTCCCCCATGCACTCTCTCATTCATCCTGGCCTATTGTACATGTTTTTATTGGTAGGGGGAAAACGTAGGAT
The DNA here is from genome assembly GCA_021464625.1 of Proterorhinus semilunaris. NCBI lineage: Eukaryota > Metazoa > Chordata > Actinopteri > Gobiiformes > Gobiidae > Proterorhinus > Proterorhinus semilunaris. Next base: position 41,389,975 of record CM038349.1, on the reverse strand, counting down.
AACTGTCAGGCTACCAAACGCAACAACAACACATTGTCAAATAGCATCGCTACTTTTAATGGGCTACTGCCGTTGTTGTACTGTGTACGACTGCTCCTACATGGATGACAGGAGAGCTCGTTTTAGTGGCTTTTATGAGACAGAGGACTCCCATACAGCTAAGCTACAGCGCTAATCGATTATATGAAACAAATAAGCACCAATAAAGTCACTAAAACCATCAGCCACGTTTAAATTGGCTTTTAAAGTCGTGCTGTGCCTATTGAATGTATAGTTTATCGTATCATATTACAACCATGTTCACCAAAATGATGGAAAGAAATGATCTCAAGTGAAACCACCGTCACCATCAGGACACAGAGGGGGGGTTTAAGCTACATTTGTTGCCACAGCTGCCGTGGAAGTCGGCTGCCAATCTGCCCCATCAGCCTGACCAACCACCACCAACCATTCACTCACACATTATTTACCCACTGTGTCCATGTGTTAGTGGTAGAAGAAACCTTTGCAGACACGGGGTGAACATGCACACCCCACAGCGAGGCCCTGTCCACCTTATGGATCACTAAGTCTAAGTTGTGTTGTGCCACAGGAACCTGAGCCTGGGGGCCAAGGCAGAGTTAGCCTCAGGGAAACATGTGATATACCTGGAGGACCACACCAGACTGGAGCTCATCCAGCTGCTCAACGGCACCAGAACCCTCCCGGTGTGAGTATAAACTAAAGGGATCGAACTAACAGTCCCATCACTCCAAATAGATTTTTGTACTCGCATAATATTTGTTTTAGCACTGAACAAATAGCCAATCAAGCTAAACACTGACGAATTTTAAGTTATGATAAAGTATGGAAATGGGGGGGGTAGGGGAAAATACGTTTAACTTCTGTTTATCTGTTTATCTGTTTATTTGTTTATTTGAGCAATACACATTGTGCTCAAAAGGAGTGGGCTGAAGCAAAAAGCTTATGAGCCCCCACCCCCAAGTGCAATAAAATAAAAAAAAGAACATTTCAAAACATTTCAAGCAGCTACATTCATACAGACCAACTTACAACAAACAACAAAAATATATTAACTCTTTATATAATTAATTGAAACAATGCACAGCTACAACAACAATCTAGTTTCATATACGATGTCTAGAACAAAGCAAGTAAAAAAAAAAAAAATGTGTTACTTAATATATTGCTTGCATATTTTTACCCGTGATTACATAGTTACTTTTATGGTATAAAGGTACATTAATAGATATTATAATCTGAGATCTTGATACTTTCCAGTTGTCATTACCATTCTCAGTATAATTTTAATTTGGGTTTAATTATCATCATCATTATTATATATTTATTTAATTGAGTTATATGTGAAGTATGCTGTAGCCCTGCATAGTGTGGTGCATTAAAAAGCCAGAGAGTGAGCCAGTTGAAGAGGGCAGTAACTCCCCTTCAACAAACCCCCTAACAGCTGATTTGTAGATGATGTTCCTATGCTGAGTGGTGCATTAAAAGACAAGGTTTAGAGCCCGTTGGGAGGATTCCTCTCAACAGATCCATAACCTGCCAACCCTAATTCTCCGTTTGTGAATTTGAGCAATAGAATGACAACCGTTCCAAGCAGCAACACTCTTCCTTGATTATAGAGGAAAAATACACATAATCCATCCTACTGCTCCCCCTAGTGGCAACACATTTCTTCTTGTCTGTATATTTCAAAAGTCTTTTGTTTGTATTTAAATTTGAACAGGTTGATGTTTGGACATCGTTTCAAATCCATCTCCAGTTTATTCCACAATTGTACACCATTAACTGTTGGACTAAAACTTTTCAAAGTTGTGCTATGTTTCTGAATCCTAAAGTTTAATTCATCACGTAATTCATAACGACCAGTACGTTCTTGGAACCTTCTTTGTATTTGGTTTGGTAACAATTTATACCTTGCTTTGTATAACATTTGTACAGTTTGGAACTCAACAATGTCACAAAACTTCATGATCTTTGATTTGAAAAATAATGAGTTTGTGTGGTCCAAAAACCCAACTTTATGAATTACTCGGAGAGCTCTTTTTTGCAACAATATTATTGGTTTAACTGTGTTTTTATAAGTACTACCCCAAACCACAGTACAATAATATAAGTAGGGCAAAATCAGAGAACAGTATAAGGTATGTAGAGCTTTGATGTTTAAAATGTGCTTTGCTTTTGCTATTACTGAAATGCTTCTAGAAATTTTCGTAGATATATATTTAATGTGAGATTTCCAAGTAATTCTGTCATCAATAATCACACCAAGGAATTTGATTTCATGCACTTGCTCGATAACAACACCCTCTATCTGAATTGCTTCCTGAGCATTGCAATTACAGTTGCCAAATATCATCATTTTGCTTTTACTCAGATTTAAAGATAATTTATTTTGTTTGAACCACTTATTGACACTTTTGAGTTCCAAGTTAACAATCCGACACAGCTGTTGCAAGTCGTCTCCTGATGCAAAAATATTTGTATCGTCAGCAAACAAGATAAATTTAAGTATTTCAGACGTTTTACAAATGTCGTTAATATACATATTAAACAATTTTGGGCCCAGAATAGAACCTTGAGGTAAACCACAGACAATTTGTCGACAACTCGACTGATAATCACCGATTTTCACACATTGTTTTCTATTTTTTAAGTAACTGGTGACCCACTGTAGAGCTACCCCCCTAATCCCATAATGTTCTAGTTTATTAATTAATATATCATAGTTTATTGTATCAAACGCTTTACTCAGGTCAATAAATAACCCTATTGCACATTTCTTGTTATCTACAGCATTAGTTATTTCTTCAGTTATATCAAAGAGCGCGTGTGAGGTTGAGTGATTGTTCCTGAAACCAAACTGATTGTCCGAGAGTAAATTACACTTTTCGATAAAGCCGTCAAGTCTAGAGTTAAAAACCTTTTCTAAGATTTTAGAGAATTGCGGTAAAAGGGAAACAGGTCTGTAGTTTGTAAAGAGATGTTTATCTCCTGCCTTGAACAGAGGAATCACTTTTGCTACTTTCATACTGTCAGGAAATTGTCCAGTTTGCAACGATAAGTTACAAATGTAAGTTAACGGCTTAGAGATACTTTCAATAACAGTTTTTAAAGTTTTCATGTCCATGTCATGGTAATCGGTCGAAGTTTTATTTTTACACCCTTTAACAATGTCCAGTATCTCCTTTTCCTCCACAGGTTTGAGGAACAGGGACATAGGATTTGTGTCTATCAGTTCACAATTATAGTTCTCAACGTTTGCAATTTTTGCAGCAAGGTTCGGTCCAACATCTACAAAGAATTTATTAAATGTTTCGACGACTTCATTCATATTATTTAAAGTGTTATCCTCATCTTTGAAATATTTTGGATAATTAATCGTTCTTGGTTTATTTCTAATTATACTATTTAAGATGTTCCATAAACCTTTAATATTATTCTTATTGCTATCTAACAATGTATTATAATAATCCTGTTTACATTTTCTAATGATACCTGTCAGTTTATTTTTATATTTCTTATATTTATCCTCAGCTTCTTTTGTTTTGTTATTTATAAAGTTTTTGTAAAGATTATTTTTTTTCTTGCAAGCATTTAGTAAACCTTTAGACATCCATGGTGTTTCTTTACACTTTCTGTTTTTACTGTATTTCTTCATTGGGCAGTTTTTGTCGTATACCTTTTGAAATACTTGCGTAAACTCATCATATGCCATATTCGTGTCATTCTCTCTGTACACAATACTCCAGTCTTGAGCTAAAAGCTCCTTTTTAAATGCATCAATAGTTTTCTCTGTTTTTACCCTTCTAAACCAATACTTGTTTTCCTCTTCATCTTTTACATATCCATTTTTATACATAACGAAAACTGGAAGGTGATCACTAATATCATTTATCATTAACCCGCTGACTGTATCACTTTCAATTTCATTTGAGAAAATGTTATCAATCAAGGTTGCACTATGGGTTGTAATTCTACTAGGTTTGGTTATTAGAGGAAACAGACCTATACTGAATAAAGTATTTATAAATTCGTCCGTCTTTTTATGTTTATATGGGTTTAAAAGATCGATGTTGAGGTCTCCCCCCACAAACATGACTTTATGACTTAATCCTGAAAAGTGCTCCTCCATCCACTTAGAAAAAACATCTATATCAGAGCCAGGTGTTCTATAGATAGAACTCACAATAATATTTTTCTTTTTTTGCCTTGTAATTTCAACAGTAATGCATTCAAGTGTATCATCCACCACCATTGTCTTATTTTCCATTACTTTGTAACTATAGTTGGAGTCTATAAACATAGCTACGCCCCCTCCATGCTTGTTCCTTCTGTTCATACTTATAAATTCATAACCCTCAATAGAAAACTCAAATTCTCTGTCATTATTGATCCATGTTTCTGTGATTAAAATGACACTGAATGGTGTGGAAAACTGTTTTAAGAAGCTTTTGATGTGGTCAAAGTTTGCATAGAGGCTTCGACTATTGAAGTGGATTACAGTGAATGCCTTAATGTTCTTAAGTTTACTATTGTACAGATCCTCTGTGTAGTATTGACAGTCATTGGTAGCTCTAGAAAAGAAGTTATTTTCCGGGTCGATGTCGATCTCAGTGTTCTGTAGGTCGTACTGAGAGAATGTAAAATCCTGGGAGTTTGCTTCAGCAATTCTCCTTATTGAAAAATCCAAGTCGGTGCTTCCTATAGAACTGTATGTATTACTAGACATGTGAGATTATGTGCTTTTACATACCAAAATCCATACGTTTTTCTCGGTGTTTATACTGGATGTGGTGTACTGCTGCGTGGACGTATAATGAGTTTGTCATATCGCAAGAAGGCGATCTCCCCCCTTTCTCGTGCAGCTCTCAGCTCCGGCATCAGTTCTTTGCGTTTTCTTTTTATTGATTCGGTGTAGTCCTCGTTTATGAAGATTTTTGTTCCTTTAAGTCGTTTGGCGCGCTGCAAGATTTCCTCGCGATCCTTCCACCTCAGTAGTCTGGCGATGATGGGTCTCGGCCAGTCTCTCCCTCCGCCGGGTTTCCCTACGCGGTGAGCCCTCTCCACCTCCACCGCGTGATTTAGCTGTAGCTTCTCCTTCAGTATCTCCTTAACTTTTTCCTCAGCGTCGGCCCAGGTCTCCCCAGGCGACTCCAACACTCCCTCAAATACCAGGTTATTTCTGCGGCTCTGCCCCTCCAGATACTCCAGTTTGTCCGTGATGATGTGTAAATTGTCACATACTTTGTAAAAGTCCGTTTGTAAAGTGTTTGTGCGCTCCGTGAGTTTCAGATTATGTTCTTTTAAAGTGTCCACCTCACCTTGCGTGAACTGCAGGCTTGTTTTTAGTTCTTGAATGTCCTTAGTCTGTAAATCCATGCGGGTGTTTGTTGATTCCATGATGAGTTTAATAAATCCTTTGAAGTTCTCCTGTTGTTGTTGAATTAATTCCCTGAACATGACCCTCTGCTGCTCCATGAGCTCCGTGACTCGACTGAGGCTTACGTATTCTTCTTCCACCGCCGAATCTGCCTGTTGCTTCGCCTCTATTTTCGGCGGTTTTGGCATTTTGCTCCCTCTCAGCAGGCCTGAATTTTCTTAACGAATATTTTAATATTCTTGAGAACTTTTTTCGCGTTGGTCTAGCTTTGTCCGTCCCTGAAATCGGTCCGACCGGAAACCTTCTTCCTACTCCCCTTTTGAGCATGCATTATTTTAATGTAGTTGTATTTTCTTTTATATTTATATACTGTATGTTTTTTATCAGTTATGATTGTGTACCGTATTTTCCGGACTCTAAGTCGCTCAGGAATATAGGTCGCCCCCACCGTGGCTACTACCTGGGCATGGAGGCGTAACTAGCAAACTTTCTTTCTGTTGCTCGATTACCTTTTTTTTTTTCATCTTCAGTGGTACAGGAGTAGCAGATACTGGTACACAGGCCTAGAGCGCCTTCTAGCGGCTGTCAGTGTGAAAATAACAAACATGTGAAATTATTTATGTTGATATATAAGTCGCACCCCCAGCCAAATTATGAGAAAAGTGCGAAAATACGCTACATAACATGTTCAAAATAGAAAATACTATACTTTACTAATTATAACTTTTTAAAAAGGAAAAATGCTGAATTTACTTTTTTAGCCTCTAATCACATTATAACTTTGTCCCCTGTCCCTCATCATAACCATAACTGGAGGATCGAAGTAGAAATGGTTAAATATGGTCGACTGACTACTCAAGATAAAAGCGAAACATCTTCAATAGGAAATTGTTTAACTGTGTAACTGTGTGTCCAGCGTGATACCGGACGTCTTTCCGTGCTTCCTCCGTGCTCCGAGCGACTCCAACGCTAAGCCCATCGAACAGCTGTATCCAGGTACGGACCACAGGCGCGTGCAGCCCTCCACTGCGCTGCAATGTCACTTTAACTCTGTTTCTGCCAGATGGACGCTTTAAGGACATCCTGTTGGCTCTGGAGCGGACCACCAGTCAGCGGTCTGATAGGCAGGAGTGGTGGATCGTAGACCAGTCCGCTGACGGTTTGGTCCACCTAGGGGGTGCGGTCACGGAGCACCGGGAAGCGGGACTGCAGCTGTTTGTCTTCAGTGACAAAGTCAGCCCTCCCAGCCTGAGCTTCCTCGCTGGATACGGGTACGTACTCGAGCAACTGAGGCCTGTCCCATTGGTCAGACACCAGTGGGCCGCGCAGAACCTTCACAGGCTTTAGGAGCTTTTAACCATGTGATAACTAGGGATGGGACGATACACTTAAACTCACGATACGATGCACCTCGATAAGTCACGAAACAGCGTTATCACTAGGGATGGAAGGAAATATCGTTTGGCGAAATATCGCGATACAAAACGTGACGAAACGCATCGAGGTAAAAAAAAAATTAATCACGATTTATTTATTCTAATTTTTTTTTTTTTTTTTTTTTCATGTAAAGCGTCTTTGAGTGTCCAAAAAGCGCTATACAAGTCCTGAGATACATTAACCTCGGGTTAGAGCAGCACTAAGGGGGTGTTCTTGTTGTGTTTGGCCTGTTAGGCCTTGTGTTTGCCTGTGTTCAACTGAAACAAAAATAAACAAGTTGTTATTATACAGTAATATTTTTGTCTTTTTTGATATCGTATCGTGACGTATCGTTTACTCGTCTAAAACATACCGGAAGTAGTTTATCACTTCATTCAACTGCTTTTAACCATCCAATATGTTAAGTAACTCTGTAACTCTTCTTTCTCATCGTCCTCATTGAATGTGGGACGTTTATTCTTATTTTTTTGTCATACTGCACAGTGTTTTGTTTTGCTGTGTTGTTGATGCAGTTGACAAAAAGCGGCCGTGTATTCAGTACCCATGAGGAAGAAGTTATAGAAATGTGTGCCAATGCGACAAATGATACAATGCACCAAACGTGATCAACTTTGGCAATATACGTTTACATGACCTGAAAAAAGTTTGCATCATGTAGTTTTCAGTGAAAAAGGGCCTGATATCCAGTTCATACGGGACCTTTCTGTGTGGAGTTTGCGTGTTCTCCCCGTGTCTGTGTAGGTTACCTCCGGGTACTCCGGTTTCCCCTACCGCTAAAAACATGTACAATAGGTGACTCCTCCAGTCGGGTGATTCTGGCCATTAGCCTCGCTTCACATCTGGAGATAAGCCTGGTGAGACCAGAATGATTCTCCTCTGTATTTTTTAATACAGAGGGGGATCAGTCTGGACCCCCCGCCCCCGGTGGCGGTATTCGCAAAATCAATTAGATCCCGTGCAATCAGATTAGTTTATTTGAGTCACGTGTTGTTCACGGGCAGCGCCACTCACGGGACGCGGAAGTCCCCTCAATAACAATCTACGAACGGCTATTACTCAGTGTATGCCTCTTTGGCTTTTAGTGACCTAATTGTATCATTAACCCTCTCAAAAAGCAGTATTCCATCACCCAAAACATGCACAATAGGTTATCCCTCCAGTAAGGTGATTGGTACTAGCTGATAAGGTTACAGTATATTGGATTTGCCCTTTTCATACCTGTGTCTGCCCTGTAGAATCATGGGACTGTATGCCTCGGTGGTGCTGGTCATTGGGAAGTTTGTGAGAGAGTTCTTCTCTGGGATCAGCCACTCCATCATGTTTGAGGAGCTGCCATGTGTGGACCGCATCCTCAAGCTGTGCACCGACATCTTTCTGGTGAGGACTGTGACACCATGTACACACCTATGTAACGCTCTCCACTGACCAGATGATATACAAATGTAACGCTCTCCACTGACCAGATGATATACAAATGTAACACCGACAGGACGACACGCAAATGTAACACCGACAGGACGACACGCAAGTGTAACACCGACAGGACAACACGCAAATGTAACACCGACAGGACGACACGCAAATGTAACACCGACAGGACAACACGCAAATGTAACACCGACAGGACGACACGCAAATGTAACACCGACAGGACGACACGCAAATGTAACACCGACAGGACGACACGCAAATGTAACACCGACAGGACGACACGCAAATGTAACACCGACAGGACGACACGCAAATGTAACACCGACAGGACGACACGCAAATGTAACACCGACAGGACGACACGCAAATGTAACACCGACAGGACGACACGCAAATGTAACACCGACAGGACGACACACAAGTGTAACACCGACAGGACGACACGCAAATGTAACACAGTGACCAAACAGAACACAAATGTAACACTGTGACCAGACCACACAAATGTAACACTGTAACCAGACCACACAAATGTAACACTGTGCACCGACATCTTTCTGGTGAGGACTGTGACACCATGTACACACATATGTAACGCTCTCCACTGACCAGATGATATACAAATGTAACACCGACAGGACGACACACAAGTGTAACACCGACAGGACGACACACAAGTGTAACACCGACAGGACGACACACAAATGTAACACCGACAGGACGACACACAAGTGTAACACCGACAGGACGACACACAAGTGTAACACCGACAGGACGACACACAAATGTAACACCGACAGGACGACACGCAAGTGTAACACCGACAGGACGACACACAAATGTAACACTGTGCACCGACATCTTTCTGGTGAGGACTGTGACACCATGTACACACATATGTAACGCTCTCCACTGACCAGATGATATACAAGTGTAACACCGACAGGACGACACACAAGTGTAACACCGACAGGACGACACACAAGTGTAACACCGACAGGACGACACACAAGTGTAACACCGACAGGACACCACGCAAATGTAACACCGACAGGACGACACGCAAATGTAACACCGACAGGACGACACGCAAATGTAACACCGACAGGACGACACGCAAATGTAACACCGACAGGACGACACGCAAGTGTAACACCGACAGGACAACACGCAAATGTAACACCGACAGGACGACACGCAAATGTAACACCGACAGGACGACACGCAAATGTAACACCGACAGGACGACACGCAAATGTAACACCGACAGGACGACACGCAAATGTAACACAGTGACCAAACAGAACACAAATGTAACACTGTGACCAGACCACACAAATGTAACACTGTAACCAGACCACACAAATGTAACACTGTGCACCGACATCTTTCTGGTGAGGACTGTGACACCATGTACACACATATGTAACGCTCTCCACTGACCAGATGATATACAAATGTAACACCGACAGGACGACACACAAGTGTAACACCGACAGGACGACACACAAGTGTAACACCGACAGGACGACACACAAATGTAACACCGACAGGACGACACACAAGTGTAACACCGACAGGACGACACACAAGTGTAACACCGACAGGACGACACACAAATGTAACACCGACAGGACGACACGCAAGTGTAACACCGACAGGACGACACACAAATGTAACACTGTGCACCGACATCTTTCTGGTGAGGACTGTGACACCATGTACACACATATGTAACGCTCTCCACTGACCAGATGATATACAAGTGTAACACCGACAGGACGACACACAAGTGTAACACCGACAGGACGACACACAAGTGTAACACCGACAGGACGACACACAAGTGTAACACCGACAGGACACCACGCAAATGTAACACCGACAGGACGACACGCAAATGTAACACCGACAGGACGACACGCAAATGTAACACCGACAGGACGACACGCAAGTGTAACACCGACAGGACGACACGCAAATGTAACACCGACAGGACGACACGCAAGTGTAACACCGACAGGACGACACGCAAGTGTAACACCGACAGGACGACACACAAGTGTAACACCGACAGGACGACACGCAAATGTAACACCGACAGGACGACACGCAAGTGTAACACCGACAGGACGACACACAAATGTAACACTGTGCACCGACATCTTTCTGGTGAGGACTGTGACACCATGTACACACATATGTAACGCTCTCCACTGACCAGATGATATACAAGTGTAACACCGACAGGACGACACACAAGTGTAACACCGACAGGACGACACACAAGTGTAACACCGACAGGACGACACACAAGTGTAACACCGACAGGACACCACGCAAATGTAACACCGACAGGACGACACGCAAATGTAACACCGACAGGACGACACGCAAATGTAACACCGACAGGACGACACGCAAATGTAACACCGACAGGACGACACGCAAGTGTAACACCGACAGGACGACACGCAAATGTAACACCGACAGGACGACACACAAATGTATAACCGACAGGACGACACGCAAATGTAACACCGACAGGACGACACGCAAATGTAAAACAATGACCAAACAGAACACAAATGTAACACTGTGACCAGACCACACAAATGTAACACTGTGACCAGACCACACACAAATGTAACACCGACAGGACGACACGCAAATGTAACACTGTGACCAGACCACACAAATGTAACACTGTGACCAGACCACACACCAATGTAATGCTCTCCACTGACCAGATGATATACAAATGTAACACCGACAGGACGACACGCAAATGTAACACCGACAGGACGACACACAAGTGTAACAACGACAGGACGACACGCAAATGTAACACCGACAGGACGACACGCAAATGTAACACCGACAGGACGACACACAAGTGTAACACCGACAGGACGACACGCAAATGTAACACCGACAGGACGACACACAAGTGTAACACCGACAGGATGACACGCAAATGTAACACCGAAAGGACGACACACAAATGTAACACTGTGACCAGACCACACACAAATGTAACACCGACAGGACGACACGCAAATGTAACACCGACAGGACGACACACAAATAAATAACCGACAGGACGACACGCAAATGTAACACCGACAGGACGACACACAAATGTAACACTGTGACCAGACCACACAAATGTAACACTGTGACCAGACCACACAAATGTAACACTGTGACCAGACCACACACAAATGTAACACTGACAGGACGACACACAAATGTAACACCGACAGGACGACACGCAAATGTAACACCGACAGGACGACACGCAAATGTAACACCGACAGGACGACACGCAAATGTAACACCGACAGGACGACATGCAAATGTAACACCGACAGGACGACACGCAAATGTAACACTGTGACCAGACCACACAAATGTAACACTGTGACCAGACCACACACAAATGTAACACCGACAGGACGACACGCAAATGTAACACCGACAGGACGACACGCAAATGTAACACTGTGACCAGACCACACAAATGTAACACCGACAGGACGACACGCAAATGTAACACCGACAGGACGACACGCAAATGTAACACCGACAGGACGACACGCAAATGTAACACCGACAGGACGACATGCAAATGTAACACCGACAGGACGACACGCAAATGTAACACTGTGACCAGACCACACAAATGTAACACTGTGACCAGACCACACACAAATGTAACACCGACAGGACGACACGCAAATGTAACACCGACAGGACGACACGCAAATGTAACACTGTGACCAGACCACACAAATGTAACACCGACAGGACGACACGCAAATGTAACACCGACAGGACGACACGCAAATGTAACACTGACAGGACGACACGCAAATGTAACACTGTGACCAGACCACACACAAATGTAACACCGACAGGACGACACGCAAATGTAACACCGACAGGACGACACACAAGTGTAACAACGACAGGACGACACGCAAATGTAACACCGACAGGACGACACGCAAATGTAACACCGACAGGACGACACACAAGTGTAACACCGACAGGACGACACGCAAATGTAACACCGACAGGAAGACACGCAAGTGTAACACCGACAGGACGACACGCAAATGTAACACCGACAGGACGACACGCAAATGTAACACTGTGACCAGACCACACAAATGTAACACTGTGACCAGACCACACACAAATGTAACACTGTGACCAGACCACACACAAATGTAACACCGACAGGACGACACGCAAATGTAACACCGACAGGACGACACACAAATGTATAACCGACAGGACGACACACAAATGTATAACCGACAGGACGACACGCAAATGTAACACCGACAGGACGACACGCAAATGTAACACCGACAGGACGACACACAAATGTATAACCGACAGGACGACACGCAAATGTAACACCGACAGGACGACACGCAAATGTAAAACAATGACCAAACAGAACACAAATGTAACACTGTGACCAGACCACACAAATGTAACACTGTGACCAGACCACACAAATGTAACACTGTGACCAGACCACACACAAATGTAACACCGACAGGACGACACGCAAATGTAACACTGTGACCAGACCACACAAATGTAACACTGTGACCAGACCACACACCAATGTAACGCTCTCCACTGACCAGATGATATACAAATGTAACACCGACAGGACGACACGCAAATGTAACACCGACAGGACGACACACAAGTGTAACAACGACAGGACGACACGCAAATGTAACACCGACAGGACGACACGCAAATGTAACACCGACAGGACGACACGCAAATGTAACACCGACAGGACGACACACAAGTGTAACACCGACAGGACGACACGCAAATGTAACACCGACAGGACGACACACAAATGTAACACTGTGACCAGACCACACACAAATGTAACACCGACAGGACGACACGCAAATGTAACACCGACAGGACGACACACAAATGTATAACCGACAGGACGACACGCAAATGTAACACCGACAGGACGACACGCAAATGTAACACCGACAGGACGACACACAAATGTATAACCGACAGGACGACACGCAAATGTAAAACAATGACCAAACAGAACACAAATGTAACACTGTGACCAGACCACACAAATGTAACACTGTGACCAGACCACACAAATGTAACACTGTGACCAGACCACACACAAATGTAACACCGACAGGACGACACGCAAATGTAACACCGACAGGACGACACGCAAATGTAACACCGACAGGACGACACGCAAATGTAACACCGACAGGACGACACGCAAATGTAACACTGTGACCAGACCACACAAATGTAACACTGTGACCAGACCACACACAAATGTAACACCGACAGGACGACACGCAAATGTAACACCGACAGGACGACACGCAAATGTAACACTGTGACCAGACCACACAAATGTAACACTGTGACCAGACCACACACAAATGTAACACCGACAGGACGACACGCAAATGTAACACCGACAGGACGACACGCAAATGTAACACTGTGACCAGACCACACAAATGTAACACTGTGACCAGACCACACACAAATGTAACACCGACAGGACGACACGCAAATGTAAAACAGTGACCAAACAGAACACAAATGCAACACTATGACCAGACCACACACAAATGTAACATTGCGACCAGACCACACACAAATGTAACACTGTGACCAGACCACACACAAATGTAACATTGCGACCAGACCACACACAAATGTAACACTGTGACCAGACCACACACAAATGTAACATTGCGACCAGACCACACACAAATGTAACACTGTGACCAGACCACACACAAATGTAACATTGCGACCAGACGGCACACACAAATGTAACACTGGTCCCTGCTCTGATTGGCTGTTGTGTTGCGGGTCTCTGCTGTAATTGGCTGTTGTGTTGTCGGTCTCTGCTCTAGCTCCATATTATTGGCTGTTGTGTTGCAGGTGAGGGAGACCGGGGAGTTGGAGCTGGAGGAAGAACTTTACGCCAAACTCATCTTCCTTTATCGATCTCCAGAAACTCTGATCAAATGGACCCGACGATGACATCATTAAGTCACATTAGAACTACAATGAAACTGCAGGTGGACTACAAACATGTACTGATGGATACCAAATGTTCTTTGAGCTGGATTAGAATAGATGCAGCCAAAATGACTTTCCCTAACGTGGTGAGAAGGGTTGCACATTTTATTGCTCTTATGCGATCGCAGCCCAGGGTTGTTTTACCCCCACTGGTCATACGCCTGGTCTGAACTCTGCCACCGTCTTAGATCTGAAAGGTACGATTGCTTCCCGCCGCACTTACACAATATGTCACTGTATACTCCTGCTACAGACTCAGTTTATGTCGACAAGACGTGGCAATGAAGCACAAGACAATCACAAAATATATCACAAAACATTACTAAACTCATGGCTGATTTATCCGACATTATGATGCACAGCCCAATGAGGACGGTGCATGATAGAAAGTCAGTCCTCTTCGTAGTACCTAAAGCCGGTTTCACCATGACGTTACCTCGCAAACCCTGTAATCCAGCTTTGTAGTACAGGACCTGTCCGTGTTATCATGAAATCCTCCGCTTGTTACTGCGTCAGTTCCATGGACTGTGTTTTTGAGCTGCATCCTCTGATTTAGACAACCTGCTCACCGTTCAGACAAGATGTAATGTTATGTTACCTATATAAGAGTTTTTTTGAAAAGGGAAATGTCATGCACATGAGCTTTTAATAACATTTTGAGTCATATGTTACCACATTCACGCAGGTTCGAGTCATTCTGTTTATGACCGTCTGCCGCTGAAATGCAATGTAAATGTGATTTCCCACATTTTGTTGCATAATAGCATTTTGCTGCCTAATCACTTGACCTGGTCTGAGCAAAAATGAATTAGAAACTAGAATTAGAAATGTTAAATTCTCTACCTCTGAACGAACTTTGTAAGTTATAACACAATGAACATCACCAACATCAAACTCCTTTAATTACAGTAACATTGTCTTGTTATTGAGCTGCTAGCGAAAAGTAAGTGTGTGTTTTTTTTAAATGCTTTAAGGCGAGACACTGCTGGTGAATAGGGAAATAAAAAATGTATTTATCAATTTAAAAAAACTTCTGCTGTCGATTACTGACATAAATATGAGGGAAAAGATTTATTGCAAGTTTTCTGAAATGTTATGTTTTCATATGAAAATAAGATATAATAAAAATTGCCAATATTTTCAGCAACGACATCTAAATAATGGACAGACCCAGGTTTAGATTTATTGTATTGTTTATTGTATTGTTTTATTTGCATATTAGTTACTAAGATTTTTTTTTTCACAGGGGATTTTGGATCTTGTTTAGTTTGTGAAAAAATCAGTAAAAATTCTAATTTTGCTTTGTTGTTTGTGTTGTGTTCAAAGCTCAATAAATCAGGCTAGGAATGAGAAAAAAACCTTCAAACTCTTGTTAAGTCCAAGACAGGACAGTGAAGTCTGTAGGAGCGACTAAAGTGGTGAGGTCGTCGCATGAGTCGAACAAAAACCTAATTTTGAGGGAAATATAAAAGTATTGTACGGGGTAAGTGTTGTCTCTTTGTATACACTGATATAAAACTAAGATGTTAAGAGAAGAAACTAGCTAAAAATCTCCACATTGACCACTGAGTGGAAAATCTGTATTTTCACCTGCCATGTCTCGCCTTAAGACAGACAGTTCCCACTGCTGCCTACAGAGGGTGTTCAAACTAGGCCTGCCACAATAAGTGTTTTTTTGAGGACGATATATCGTCTCAGAAAATATCGCGATAAACGATAATATTGAGTATAATGCAAATACTGTAGGCAATAAAAAGATTGAATTTAATTGAAATGTATTGAACTTCTGACATTCAATATTAACACCTTATACCAAACAAAGTGCAAACTAGAAGGGTCGACATATTCTAGGACACTGTATCCATCTGTGCTTCTCAACCTTTTAACATAACTTACACTCTCACCAGGTTCTGTGTTTGAACTAGGCCTGTCACAACACTTACAATAAATAGTCAATATACAGTATCATCTTTAAAAATATCCCAATAACAATATTGATATTTCATCTGCTGCATTCTGGTTAAATATTTCCTCACAAAAAACTCACTTCTGTGACTTCTTCTATATTAAATGTATGGATTCAGATAATACTGTATTACTGCTAAAGTAGAGTAGCCATATGTTGTGTTCTTTTTCCTTTTCTTTTAAAGTATAACCTCCTGTACACACGGCTGTCGGACTGAAGCAGCTTTTTTGGGAAACGTGTGGACTCTTTGTCAAACCGCTGCAGCATTTCTCTGTAACATGTAGACCTAAGCCCTGAGTAATGTTCTCAGGACTATCGCGCTTGTATTTGGACAGTAACATAGTCCTAAGCCCTGAGTAATGTTCTCAGGACTATCGCGCTTGTATTTGAACATTAACATAGTCCTAAGCCCTGAGTAATGTTCTCAGGACTATCGCGCTTGTATTTGGACAGTAACATAGTCCTAAGCCCTGAGTAATGTTCTCAGGACTATCGCGCTTGTATTTGGACAGTAACATAGTCCTAAGCACTGAGTAATGTTCTCAGGACCATCGCGCTTGTATTTGGACAGTAACATAGTCCTAAGCACTGAGTAATGTTCTCAGGACTATCGCGTTTGTATTTGGACAGTAACATAGTCCTAAGCCCTGAGTAATGTTCTCAGGACTATCACACTTGTATTTGGACAGTAACATAGTCCTAAGCCCTGAGTAATGTTCTCAGGACTATCGCGCTTGTATTTGGACAGTAACATAGTCCTAAGCCCTGAGTAATGTTCTCAGGACTCTCGCGCTTGTATTTGGACAGTAACATAGTCCTAAGCCCTGAGTAATGTTCTCAGGACTATCGCGCTTGTATTTGGACAGTAACATAGTCCTAAGCCCTGAGTAATGTTCTCAGGACTATCGCGCTTGTATTTGAACAGTAACATAGTCCTAAGCCCTGAGTAATGTTCTCAGGACTATCACGCTTGTATTTGAACAGTAACATAGTCCTAAGCCCTGAGTAATGTTCTCAGGACTATCGCGCTTGTATTTGGACAGTAACATAGTCCTAAGCCCTGAGTAATGTTCTCAGGACTATCGCGCTTGTATTTGGACAGTAACATAGTCCTAAGCCCTGAGTAATGTTCTCAGGACTATCGCGCTTGTATTTGGACAGTAACATAGTCCTAAGCCCTGAGTAATGTTCTCAGGACTATCGCGCTTGTATTTGGACAGTAACATAGTCCTAAGCCCTGAGTAATGTTCTCAGGACTATCGCGCTTGTATTTGGACAGTAACATAGTCCTAAGCACTGAGTAATGTTCTCAGGACTATCGCGCTTGTATTTGGACAGTAACATAGTCCTAAGCCTTGAGTAATGTTCTCAGGACTATGCGCTTGTATTTGGACAGTAACATAGTCCTAAGCCCTGAGTAATGTTCTCAGGACTATCGCGCTTGTATTTGGACAGTAACATAGTCCTAAGCCCTGAGTAATGTTCTCAGGACCATCGTGCTTGTATTTGGACAGTGGCTAAAGCGCTCGGGTTCCTCTCGCTAACAGTAGCGCTGATTAGCTTTGATTCACTGACTGGGCGGTGGTTTTGTTTCGTTCTCAGTTGGACAAACCTGCAGTTGCATTAATGTTGTTATTCTCTCCATGATGAGTTCTTTTGGCTGGAATTCCAAATGTTTTCACACGAGTTCCTCTTGCTCCGCGATAAAGTTCACAGAAAGTGTCGGGTTCAGCAGCTCCGTATAGCGGCACTTTGTTCACACCCCGCCTCTCCAAAAGCAGCTGATCTATAAATGATCTGGATACATGCGGGACACGGCTGATGTGCTCAATGCTGTCTTTATGAACAGGGAGACGGGTTGGATGGACACTCCGCTCACTCAGCGCTGTGATAGCGTTCATGTTTCTGTATTTATTTTAAGCACACGCAGCACGTGCATTTATCGAGAGTAAAAATGTTATCGTCCTTCATTTTACTTATCGAGCGATAACTCGATATAGTGATTATCGCGGCAGGCCTAGTTCAAACCAAACAAAGCAACTTAATAAGCAGCAGTTTTTCCTGATTGATTATTTGTTTGAGTTGTTGCTTGCATTCCTGATGCTATCGTTTGCCCTCGTAATGCAGTGTGAGCGGCTCGAGAGAAAAGCAGCAACAGGCCACTTTCTTCTGGTGAACCTGTACTACTTTACAAGAGTCGTGTTGTTGTTGTCATTGTCATTGTTGTGCTCAATGTCGTTTTTTTCCCTCGCTAAAGAAGCCAAGTGTCTGTTCTCCTCTCGCACCAGGCTAAACCCTGCGTGAGATATGTCTCCATGGAGACGGCTGTCAAGCACAGACAGCAGCTAGTCAAGGTCTGAAAATAGAATGTGATTCCAATGACACAGGCTGTGTCCGTATGTCCACCCTAGTCCCTAACCCCTCATTTACTACATAGGCCCGCACTATATAGTAGACTATATAGTAGACTAGGTTGGTGATTCGGACAGAAGCGACTACTTTTCATATAGTAGACTATATAGTCCACTGATTCTGTTGGCTATTCGGACAGAAGCCCACTACTTTCTCCAAGCTGCGTGACTGTGCAGATTTTTTTAATAATTTTTTTTATCCTAATTTATTTATTGTTACAAACGTTTATTTTATGAAACAGAACGACAGTTTTGGCACTTTTACAGCCGTTTTATTTGACATTTAAATTTAAATTAAAACTATCATAAAAAATAAATAATAAAAAATCACTCCAGCGTTAGCTCAAAGACGTGCAGAAAGTAGGTCAGCCCGGTGTCTGAAGCGCCAGCAGAATGAGCGACTACATCTGCTAAAAGTCGCTAAACTCCGGGAATAATGTATTTCTGCGATAAAGACCAAACTCATGAAACAGTGGACTATGGATAAATACGAGTCAGATATATTTAACATGGATTTTACATGAATGGCTTGGATTATTTGAGAGGAGAGGTCATTTAACAGCTCGAGCTAAAGGTTAGCAGCTAACGCTAGCATTTTTCACCATAACCGTTTATATTTAAGTCATTTATTCATAAATACGCAACACACGATTGAAACAGCTGATTTCATTCAGTGGTGTACTTGTTCAGTTCAAAGACCTGTGGCTGTGTCCGTTATTCTCCGACTCTCGCAATGCATTGTGGGCTATATTGACCCGTTTAGTGACCGCCGCTGCTCACTACTTTTCCGAATGCATTGTGGGAAACTTTCAGCGCACTACTTTTTTCTCTCTGGACATTCGGACACCCCTACAAAATGGCGTGACCACTATATAGTCACTATATAGGGAATAGTGTGGACATTCGGACACAGTCACAGTGTGCATCAAGGTTAGTCTATTCTTAACTTTATCATGAATAAATGATCAATCAGGCTTATTATGGCTCATAATACTGTAGAGAGGAGAGGAAAAAGGCTTGCAATTGTATAAGGTAAAAGGGATATCTATCTATATTTATGTCACACACACACATTTATCAGCTCTTATGATTAAACCAACCCTCCAATAACTACAATCATTCTGCATAACAATATCCAAAATCTCCAGTTTACTTTGCTCATCGCGCTCGTTTCAACTTTTAAAGAAAGAGAACATAACATGACTTTAACTGATACAATCGCACAAAGAAAAGGTTTGAGCCACTGCACATATTTATGTTACAGCTAAAAAGTACAAGACTCCTTAACCATTATACTGAATTATAGCAGTGCCACTACAAAATACGGAGAGGAAAGAGAAAATAAATACATAATAATGGATGAATTTTGACTCTCAATCAATCAATCAATCAATGGTTTTGTATAGCCCAATATCACAACAGGAGTTGCCTCATAGGGCTGTAACAAACATTAAGGCAATAAAACAACAGTAAATAAGACAATGTAAAGTTCAGGCGGATCAAGTATCCAGGCAAACAGTCGGACTACACATGTGAACAGGCCATTCCTTATTTGAAAGCTCAGAACCTCCAGAGTTCCACGGCCGAGCTTTGATGGCCGATCGGGGCCGGGGGCCAGGACTGTGGAGGTCGGAGAGAGCCCCTTTATGTTCATTTCCAAACTGTTTTAGTTGTGGAGAATGACAGCCGGACAGCCACTGAAGTAACTGGAGTAACTGGAGTAGAGGTATGGGAGTACATGTAAAGAGTGTCCTGTGGAATGTGAAAGAATAAACTCTCTGAGCCCTGTCGCTGTTAAGTGCATTTCTTTCTGAGACCACAAGGTGGAACCATGTCTACACACCACGGATCATCGGTGACATTTTGTGTGGGGACAAAAAATAAATCAGTGAGTGTCTCTTATTCTTGTGTCGAATGGAGTCTATTTTCCAAGGGTAACCACAGAAAGGAGTTTGATATTAACATCATACTTGTGTTTATGGAGCTGGGATCTTAATATGTCGCCTGGGCTTTGTTGTTTTGACTCGTGATGTGCAGAGACAGTTTAAAAGTAAAAGTGCTACTTTTACTCTGTTGTTTATTTCAACCTGTTTAGTTTCTTATGTCGTCTTGTGTACATCTGTGTGTCGTATCACGTTCGTCATGGTGATGATCCATCAATACAAAAAAGAAGTGGACCGTCAACAGAGAACAGGACTCAATCAAAAAGGGATGCGAGGTGTAAACCTACACTAAAGGAGGTGTTACGGCTGCTTTATCTCCCTCCAAACTGCACGCACACATTGGGTACTCCCTGTGACGATGACGCACTGGGTCAATGACGAGGAGAAGGAAGTTATTACTAAGCTTATTTACACTTCTTACACGCTCTCACCTCCGTTTGCAAACTAGGAAATCAATCCGTCGCTGTCATTCTGCAAACCTACAGACGATCACGTTCAACGTTCAGTAAATATCCACCGTTTACTTTTTTTGGTAACGCTTTAGAATGCGAGTTCCAGGTGTAAGTACGGGTAACAAGAAAGTAATTACACGTATAAGTGTCACAAGGGGGAACAATGTCTAACAAGGAAGTACACTGTGTAACTATGTGTCAAGGTGTAGTAAAGTATTCAAAGAGCAATCAATGGTGCTGAGCTGTCACATAAGACTTGTGTGAAAGTGAAGACATGACTCCAGGCG
Source organism: Proterorhinus semilunaris (assembly GCA_021464625.1). Lineage (NCBI taxonomy): Eukaryota > Metazoa > Chordata > Actinopteri > Gobiiformes > Gobiidae > Proterorhinus > Proterorhinus semilunaris. Next base: position 41,368,521 of record CM038349.1, on the reverse strand, counting down.
TTTTTATTGACACCGTTGCCTGTAACAAGAGTGAACAGAGAAAAACAGAGTGCATGTACACCATGAGTACATGTGATATGATGGCACAGTGGTTAGCGCTTTGGCTTCACAGCTAGAAGGTCCGGGGTTCAATTCCCAAGTCAGACGGAGCCTTTCTGTGCTGATGTGCATGTTTTTCCTGTGCCAACATAGGCTTCCTCCCGTTTCCCCGACAACGACAAACAATTCACATCAGCACAGAGACTCCGTCTGACTTAGGGATGATCATTAAGCGATCATTTTTGGACACTTATTTTTCTCTGTTCACTCTTGTCTCTGCTTGTTACATGTATGTGTCTCACTTACGTTTACAGCCCGTGCTCTCCTGTGCCTACACATTAGTTACAGTACACACGCACATTCATAACGTGGTACTTTTCCTTGTTTTGCTTTATTGGTTGTCTGTTCACTCTTGTTTCTGCTTGTTACAGGCAACTGTGTCTCACTATAAAAAAATTAAATAAACCACAATATATATATATATATATATATATATATATATATAAAAATGAAAATGTATATTTTTACTACACCTTGACACGTAGTTACACGTTGTACTGCCTTGTTACATGTTGTAAGAGTACCTGTACTTACATGTGCGATTACTTTCTTGTTACCCGTACTTACACCTGGGACTCGCGGAAAACGTACTGGAGAAATTGTCCTTTGAAATGGTCCAGGTTCCCATTTTGAAGTCTCTGGAGGATAAAAGACGTTTGTGTGGATTATGTCTTTGCCCGTGTTCAGAGAAAACTAAACCTGACTAAAAGTGACTTGTGGCTGCAGTGTCTTGGTTGAGAAATAAGTGCATTATTCCATTTAAAAAGGAGTAATGACAAACTGCACTTGAAACAACACTTAAGTAGACAAAACATGGGCATGTTGGCACTTTGTGTTAGTTTAGCCGTTCATATCCTCCTCGACCTTTGCACATCGAGTTGAACCTGGATTTAAATCCAAAATCAGGAAATCTTAACTGCAATACCAAAGTTGTACAGCTCCACAAGAACAACCAGGAAAGCCTGTGTGTGTTTAAATAAAAATGCTAATACTGTTTTTATTTTTTTAATTTCTTTATTTGAATTGGGACAGTGCACATTAATCAACATGTGTTTTTCAACATGTAAATGTCCGGGGTTAGCCATATAGGCTAATTTTCATCCGTAGTCCCATGGCAGGTTAATGTCAAGACAGGTAGGACATACAACAGGCACAAACATACAGCAAAACACGATCACAGAGACGTACAAAGTGAATGATGTATAACAACATATAGTTAAAAATGCAAAAAATAGGTAAATTTGTTCAACTAAAAGATCAGAAGGGGACAATACACACAACACCACAATCTTCCACACAGCAAGACCTGTATCAGTGGTTGGTGACTTTATACCATGTTGTGTTCACATGTCTGATTGTCCAAAAGCCACTTTTTCACAGAGTTCCTAAAAGTGTGGAATGAGGTCAGGTTCCTCAGTTCTGTTGGGACCAAGTTCCAGGAGTGTGCTGCGCGTACTGAGAAAGCAGATTGTCCGAATGAAGTCTTTCTAAATGGGATTGTACAGTCTCCTCTGCTTGAAGAGCGTGTGTTTGTATTTACATGCAGCTGTATAAACTCCTGTAATGGGGGCGGTGCAAGTCCGTTTAGGGTTGTATAGACCATAATTACATCAGAGTACATTATCAACTGTTCCCACTTTAAAACATTATGTTTGGTAAAGACTTTACAATAGTAATATGAATTGTTCTTTGTATCTAATGTTTTTACTGTCTGCTTATAAAGTCTTTCTATGGGCAACAACGTGGTCTTGTTGGCCTGAGACCAACTCGTCAAACAATAATTAATATGCGAGAGAATTGTGGCGTTTAGGTACAGTTTTGAAGCATCAGTTGTTAAGTTATTTCTAATGTGTTTAAAATTCACTAAATTGAATTGAATCTTGTTAATTTCTTAACATGTTTTTAAAATGATAATTGAGAATCCATGGTGACACCTAAATACTTGTACTCTTGCACCACTTGTAGTGCTTGCCCATTCACCAGAACTATTGGATCGCTCTCTTTGGTTGCCGACTTAGAAAAGAACATACACATAGTTTTACTAGTATTTAGGTGTAATTTTGAATTTTTTAACCACTCACAGACTGACACCATTACAGATGACAGCTTCTCTGCTGCCAGCTGTTTGGTTTTTGCGTGAACATAAATGATGGTGTCGTCGGCATATAACTGACATGATGCTTCAGAACACACATCAGGTAAATCATTGATAAATAAACTGAATAGTAAAGGGCCAAGGGTTGAGCCCTGGGGCACACCTACATAATTATACTTTACCTCAGATGTTTTGTTGTTAACCCTGACACACTGTTTCCTGTCTTTTAAGTATGATGCCACCTATTGTAGCACCTTTGGTGAAAAGTTAAATTTAGATAATTTAGCAATCAATATGTCTGAATTGACAGTATCAAATGCTTTTCTTAAGTCGAGGTATATGGCCCCAACTATACCCCTCTATCCAATTTTGACTTGATATTCTCTATAAGATAAATGTTTGCAATATTGGTTGAATGAAATTTACGAAATCCAAATTGCATTGGATGCAACTTAAATGATGAGTAATTTAAATGAGAGATGATTTGCTCTGAAACACATTTTTCCAATACTTTTGATATTGTCGGAAGAATGCTTATTGGTCTTCTGTGGATTATAACAACAGGTATTTGATGTCCCCAAATACTAGTCAAATACTGGATAGAAGATAAGAAATGCTAAACTACTCCAAGAACCATATGCATGTTCTAACCTGTTTGTAGAGCGCTCCACTACAGGAACAGCACATGTTCCAGTGTTCATTTGTGTGTATATATTGAATTGTATTGCGCTTTTCAAGCCTATGTTACCAAGTTCCTCAAAGTGCCTCAGTGTATTTATGTTTTTCTTTCACTCCATACTCAGTGGTGGTGAACTACTCTTGAAGCCACAGCCGCCTATTGGGGTAGACTGACCGAAGTGAGGCTGCCAATTTGCGCCAGCTGCCGCTACCTCTCACGAGCCACAAGTCTTATAAATCCCCAACACCATGTTCGTTCACTGGAGAACAAGACAGATTATTGTTGTCTGCTACCTCCCAGAAGATGGTGAAAGACTGTTGTGGAGCGGAGGGAGCTGAGCAGGAGGAAGAGGAAGGAGGAGGAGCTGACCAGTGCAGGACACCACGCTTGGAAACAGACAAACCCAGGAGGCGCTGCACCGTTTCCTGTGTTGGGAACGTTACTTAAAAAAAGTAATTAGTTATAGTTACTCACTACTTGTTCTGAAAAGTAACTGAGTTAGTAACTGAATTACTCTATAATGAAAGTAACTCATTACCAGGAAAAGTAACTATTTGCGGTAGTGTTAAAAAAAATTGCTTTATATCAAAGAGTTTTTTCTTTTTTCTTCCAGTTTTCAAAAGTCAGTTGAGATGAGTAGAACACAGAGGTGTTTGTATTTATCATGTAAAAGATGTTCATAGTAACTGAATGAACTGAATGGGGGGTAGAGTAGAGGGGGGGCCTCTGTGACTGAACGGTATTGACCAGTATTTGCGCCGCTGTTTTATTAATGTAGGAATGCGGCCGTATTCAAAGAGAATGAGGAGGATCAGGAGTAAAAAGGTGCGCTGTGTACAGAGGTGTGGGCGCCAAGTTCAGTTTAATTCATATGTGCAGTATTTGTATTTGGTAAAAATATTTATTTTATTTATAAGCGATTTAATAGGTTAATTTGGTAAAATAGGGTAAAATTATTATATTGCACTCGTGTTCATTTTGTTGTATAAGTGTATTTTTTGGAGCTAATTTCAAGTTTAAAAACTCAAGGCCAAGGACTGTGCATCGCGCTCGAGCGAAAGGTCAGAGCCAGCGCGAGAAACAGCACCACGTAGGAAAGAGCTATGCGCTTTTCTTACCGTAGTTTATTTTGAGGATAGATAAGGAGTTGTCTTTGACCGAGAACTCAACTTCAAACAACAAAGAAATGCTGTTGTCAAAGCCGCGCCTTTTCACCAAGGCGAAGCCCTTTCTCTCACGCCAAGCCCTCGAGAAGGCCACGCACGCGTTTATCAGCTCTCTACTCTGGCCTCCCACACTCGTCACTCCACCGGTTACAGTTAGTGCAGAATGCAGCAGCCCATCTTCTCACTGGTTCATCCAGACACAGCCACATCACTCCTGTCCTCTCCTCCCTGCACTGGCTCCCGGTCCGTTTTCGGATTGATTTTAAAATGTTAATGCTTGTTTTTAAAGCTCTTCATGCTCTCGCTCCGTTATATCTGACTGAGTTGTTGACCGTACATTGCCCCAGCAGTGCTCTCCGGTCTGCCAATCAAATGGTTCTGGACGGGCCCAGGTCCCACTACAAACAGTGGGGCGATCGTGCCTTTAGGGTTGCAGCGCCTAAACTGTGGAACAGCCTGCCCCTCAGTCTGCGTGTTCTCACGGACCTGTCCCTGTTTAAATCCAGATTAAAGACTCATCTTTTCAAACTTGCTTTTAATACTTAGGGCACACTGAATTGTGTCTTGGTTGTAATCATTTCGTGTTTTTAAATTGTTTTCATCTTTCTGTGAATCTTTGGTCCTCCTGGTGTTGTTGTAAAGTGCTATATAAATAAACCTTAATTGATTGATTGATTCAATGCTCCTGTGTTTTTCCGTTGTGGAAATACATTTTTGTTTAACTTTTTACATCGGAGTGGCTGTGGAAGTTTTTCCTCGAAACAAACACGAGTGTAAGAAGGGAACCGTGGACTCGTGCCGTCACAAGGAACATTTTCACTTTGTGAAAACAAATTTTTGCCAAAGTTTGCCTGGGAATACAACGTTCTACATGGTTTGTTTATGTCCACATCATTAGACAAGTCTTCTGTCAATATATGCACAAGATATTTTATTGTGTTTGTAACACATTAGACAAATACAAATCAGGATATGATGTCTTCTATACTCCTTGGCTCTACAGATCATAACCAAACTTTTCACTGCATTATATTTACTGTCACGCTTGAACAAATGTGAAGTAGCTGTTGCAGCCCAGCAGTGCTTGGACTGAACACAAGATCGTCTGCATACAACAAATGATTTAACACAAGGTTACCAGTTGTACATCCAGTATTACAAGCCTTAAGTCTTGTTGACAGATCATCCAGATACAAGTCTGACCCCATTGCTGACCTTAAATGGAGCAGACACGCTGTTCCCCCACTTAACCTGCATCTTTAGCTGAGCATACCAGTAGATCAAGATCCGTACAATGAATTTGGGAACACCTTTCTGAATTAGTTTAATAAATAACTTCCTGTGATTAACTCTGTCAAAGGCCTTAGAGTTTTGACCCTTATATTTAGTAATCATTTCTTTGAGGGCGTATATACACATGTCTGTGCCCAGCTTAGCTTTAAAACCAAACTGGCAATCTGACGACAAAATAAACTTAGATATTTTGTCCAGCAGAATTGTTTCAACAATTTTAGACACAATACCTGCCAATGCTATCGGTCTATAATTGTCTGAACAGCCAATCTTCCCAGCTTTATCTTTTAAAACAGGAACTAACAAAACAGTGAGCATAGAATCTGCCAAAAATGGAGAGCAGAGGAGCTAACCTTGAACTCGCAAACTTTAAGTGCTCAGCTGAGACACCATCTGCCCCATTGGCTTTGTTGTCTGACACATTTGAGATAGCTTTGAGGACATCATGACATAAGATAGCAAACGATACGAGCAGTATCCCTGTTAGCACTATCCCTGTTAGCACTATCCCTGTTAGCACTATCCCTGTTAGCAGTATCCCTGTTAGCAGTATCCCTGTTAGCAGTATCCCTGTTAGCACTATCCCTGTTAGCACTATCCCTGTTAGCAGTATCCCTGTTAGCAGAATCCCTGTTAGCACTATCCCTGTTAGCAGTATCCCTGTTAGCAGTATCCCTGTTAGCAGTATCCCGGGTGCATACCTATGTTCCCCGGGTCCTATGTTCCTATGTTTTTGTTTTTTTTACCGTAGGTGAGTTGGTACTTCAACCAATCACAAATCATGAGAGTGAAATCATATATATATATATATATATATATATATCAAGCAGCTTAATCCTGACCCTGCCCTAGCCACTAACCTTAAGGATAGTGGGCTGGTGCGTAATCTTAATCAATAGAAGTGGGGGAACATAGGTACCGGGGAACATAGGGCTGACCCCCAGTATCCCTGTTAGCACTAGCGAGAGTGTTGCCTATTTATTTATTATGAATTCATCAAGGTTATGACTGTATTATGCAGATGGAATGGCCGCACAGATGTCCCAATATGATACATTAAGATGCTTTTAGATTGTGATGCCCCTGTCACACAAAGATTTCTACAGTCCTGGCTCATTTACAAGGATGTAGCTGCTCATGCACAAAGTGACCTAACACGTATTTGGGAAATGAGGAAGTTTTAAGTTTGTATCTTGTAGCACTTTGGTCAACTTGGTTGTTTTTAAAGTGCGTTATAAATAAAGTTGCAGTTGCAGAGTGAAGTCACATTTACAAGGTTGGACTCATATACACACACACACTCACACACACGCGCTCACACACACACACACATACACCTGCAACAGTGTCCACATGAACACTGAAACATTTGCTGTGACAAAGTCTCATAAAGAAACAGCCTCTCACTGCCTCACAGTCAATCCAAAGTTATTGGAGTTATTGTTTGGGTGGTGCCCTGTCTGTCTCTGTGTGGTTCCCCCGATGTCCCTGGAGACATGTGGGGTCCGTTGCTCAACAGTAATAACACAATAAGGACTTGTGCTCTCATCAACAGCCAAGAGTCAAACCCACTATCACCATGGTGACATGAGGCGCCCAATCCGTCTATGTGCTCACGCAACACACACACATGCACACGCTCACACACATTCTCACACACACACACACACATGCTCTCACACACACGCTCACACACACACATACACACTCTAACACACACATACATCTGCTCATACCCGTTGCTATGGACGGGCCATCGGGGGCCGGGCCCGTCCCCCAAGATGCGTGTTGTCACGGCTCCCGTGTTGTCTTCTCACAAAATAAAACCCGAGCGGAGAATATCTGATAACGATAGAGGTTTATTAACAGTCTGTCTCACGCTCCGCTCAGCGACTCCCTGTCAGAGACACTGTCCCTGTTCATCCCCCGCTCAGAGTCCGTCCCTCTGCAGCGGCTCGTGAGCCTCTTTGGGCAAAGGCAGTGACAGGTCGGGCTGGTAACAAGCAATCTGTATTTGACTACAAAGCGCTGAGGTTTGTTCCAAGTGTGCGTTTTACTGCTGAGGCTTGAACAAGACTGAAAAGTGGACACGCCCACAGCACTGACCGAACCACGCGTTCTCCTGTTTACTCAAAACATGGTCCAAACCAGTAGAGTATGTATAGTAAATGTGCCCCCTCGTGGATTTCATATGCCCCCCTTAAGACTGACGTCTGGCGACGGGACTGCCCCTGCTGCGTGAGCTGACACCGCGGAGCTCATTCAGTCCAATTGTAACGTGCCACTTTGTTTACCCAGTAACGATGACGGCGTGGTAACGATGGGGAGAGGAATGAATTAGATTACTCCGTTACTGAAAAAATAACGCCGTTCTTTTAAACGGGGGTGACCTCAGATCTGACCAATAAAACAATCATAAATGTTGCATCGTGGGCGAAATAACTTGGCACATCATCTCAAAGTTTAGTTAAATATTTACTGGGCTTTTCCCACAACGTATGCACAGCACAAGCACATGTCACTAGCCTCACTTCTTCTAGCTTCCCGTAGGCAACATCAAGCTAGTTCGCCCTCTACTGGGTAAACCTTATACCGTTTACAATATAATAACAATAGGACACACATATTCAGTATACCACATCTCCCCCACCTTTAGGCAAAAACCCCTCTTAATATTTTGAACCAATGCGTGTATAAAACACAATAATAATAATAAACTGAAAATAACTTCCCTCCTGGAACCGCCACCTTAACGTGGTGGAGGGGTTTGAGCCCGAATGATCCTGGAGCTCTGTTGTCGGGGGCTTCGTGCCCCTGGTAGGGTCTCCCAGGGCAAACAGGTCCTAGGTGACGGGTCAGACAAAGAGCGGTTCAGTAGCCCCTTATAAGAGGCCAACAGGCCCGGTTAGAACCATGAGGCCGTCCTTCTGTGGACCCACCACCTCCAGGGGGCGCCATAGGGGCTGGTGCAGCTCTAACAGCTGCCCCCATGACCCGGACAAGTGGAAGCAAATGGATGGATGGATGAAAATAACTAAAACCAAGCAATACTCTTAAACTGAAAAATATGGTACTTTAATGAACAAAGTCTTTAAGATGGACAGGTGAACGTCTCTCTCTAGTAGAACGTCTCATTTCTGGCTCAGTAGGTAAAACATTTTCAATCTGGATATGTGGGGCAGGTGGTATCTCTGAAACTTTCTCTGCCCCAGAACTCTGTTGTTCTAACATTTGTGATTTGTTTAACTCGGGTAATCTGGCCCTGACCTGATCTACGTGCCTTTTCACAACTTGACCAGTACCAACACTAACTGTGTAGGACAGGGGTCCTGAAGAATCTTGGATAACACCTGGAATCCATTTTGGTCCATAGGAATAGTTCCCGATGAGAACGTCATCTCCAGATGTGAATTCTCTCTCTTTACAACGTGTGTCATGAATCTCTTTCTGTTTCAGCTGCTTTTGTTGTACTCTGGTTTTCAAGTCCGGAACAACCAGATCCAGGGCAGATCTTAGTCTGCGTGACATCATGAGTTCTGCGGGGGATACCTGTTGTTGCGTGAGGTGTGATCCTGTAGCTAAACAAGAATCTTGATAACCTTGTTTGTATTGTCCCTTCTTTCATCTTCTTCATCCCCTCTTTGAAGGTTTGACCTGCTCTCTCTGCGAGTCCATTGGAGGATGGGTGAAATGGGGCGGATCTCACATGATTGATGCCATTTTGTTTCATGAATGTTTCAAACTCTGCACTTGTGAAGCAAGTTCCATTGTCTGACACCAGCATTTTTGGTATTCCAAAAAAGGCATCTGCATTTGCGTGATGTTTGCCTGGTTTGTAGACAATGTTGTACTTGTATGCCCTGAGTTTTACAGCCCACCTTTGTACTCTTGGTGATCCCATTTGGGGCATTGGCTTCTTCTCATTAAACAGGTAGATCAGTGGCTTGTGATCTGTATAAATAGTGAAGTTGCGTCCATATAAATATTTGTGAAATGTTTCAATTCCAAACATGACTGCAAGTCCGTCTTTGTCCAACTGCGAGTATCTTGTCTCAGCAGGTTGTAATGTGCGAGAAACAAACCCGATCGGTCTCTCACTTCCATCTCCCATGACGTGTGATAATACTGCACCTACTCCATAAGGTGAAGCATCGCATGACAAAACTAGCTCTCGGTCCACTGAGTAGTGTACAAGTACATCATATGTGTTTAGTAAGTCCTTGGCGTTTTTAAATGCCTTTTCTCATTCTTTATTCCATTTCCACCAAACATCATGTCTCAATAATTCATGTAATGGCGACAACCGTGTTGCCAGGTGTGGAAGGAAATTGTTATAGTAGTTTATTAGTCCCAAGAATGATTTGAGCTCCATTACATTTGTTGGGGCTGGAGCGTCTTGGATTGCTTTTTATCCACTGGGTGTAGTCCTTGTGCATCGACTCTGTACCCCAAGTACTCAACTTCATCCTGCATAAAGGTGCACTTGTTTCTTCTTAGTCGTAGTCCAGCCTCTTTTAGCCTTTTTAGCACCGTATTCAAGTTCTTGATATGATCAGCTTTGTCCACTCCACTGACCAGAATGTCATACACTGCAACCAGGGGAATTCCACTCAAGAGACTCTCCATCGTTCTCTGAAATATGGCCGGAGCAGAGGCTACACCGAACGTCTGTTGTAGGTGAACAATCCTCTGTGCGTGTTCACTGTGAGGTATCTCTTGGAATCATCATCCATGAGTATTTGTTGATAAGCGTGACTCATGTCTAATTTGGAAAACTGCACACCTTTTGAAAGTGCGTTGAACAAATCATCCACTCTGGGTATTGGATACTGCTCAAGTGAAGATACAGTGTTGACAGTAAGCTTGTAATCTCCACATAATCTGACTGTGCCCACAGGTTTCAGGATGGGTACTACTGGTGCTGCCCATTCTGAATATTTCACCGGTGTGATAATATCATCTTTCAGCAACCTGTCAATTTCTTCGTCTACTTTTGCTCTCATAGTGTAATGACCGGAGGGGCAGATTTACTAATTTGACTCAAAAGGTTACTTCCGAACAACGCCACCCTGGAATAGAGTAGTGCCAGGGACACTTAAACACATAAGGCTCGCGCAAATAAGGGATAGAGTGGACCAGTAGACCAAAAATATAGAAAATGTACAAAGTTTATTTATAAATATAGAAAAGTAAAAGTAAAAGGTGCATCAATACATTTAACAAAGCTCAGTAAGCTGCTCACTGAAACTGATTAAAAATACCCATTTGACACAATAATTGTTACAAGCATATCCTCAACACGGCAGCCCCACAATGTTCATGTGCCCGAAGGCCCTACCCGATGGTGCGCGCGGATCCGCCGCGCAGTTGCGCTACAGTCTTTAGCCACTGGATGAACAGGTGGTTGCTGCTGTTCTTTAAGGCAAATGGGAAACGTGGAGGGACAACGCAAATGGGGTTCGAAGGGGGAGGAGGAGAGACCCGCAAGGTTTCCAGTCCAACACGTAAACAGTGAGCCACGCTCACAGATGGCAATCAAAAAGGTAGCTATATCCCGAGTGCCACGCAGAAGTTTCTTTTAAACAAGGCACTGCACGAGAGGGGAATTACCCTACTTTAGCTCGTGCGTAAAAGTCACTTGACGCCCCGTACGAAGCTTTTGCGTATGCAGAGCATGTAGCATGGGCCGCAGATGTAAACAAATGGAGCGGAGCCTTGTGCGCGTGCGATGCGCCACAGCACGCAACGATAGTCAAGACGCGCTCTGGATCAAAGTATCAAAACAATGTTGTTATCTTAAAACCGTGCCACTAATGATCGTGGGACAAGGCTCCACTCCTCGTGCTCCGTGCTCAGCTCCAAAACGGCGGGTGACGTCAGAGGCGACCAAGAGGGGGGCGGCAGGTGGGAATCCCTCCTCTTAAAGGGTTCAGGTGGCACTTAATAGGCTGCCGGTGGATATGAGGGCCTACCGCCACATTCTACCCCTCCTCCTTGCATCGTCGCCCTGACGATGACTTGACAACTTGGTCCACAAAAGCCAATGACAACTCAAATTTTAGGTGTCCAATGCTGACCGTGGCAGATTATGAGGGTTTGGGTGGCGACCAGCGGTGGTGCGCATTGTTCGACGCATGCTACAATTTCCAACATTAACTGGTGAAGATTGCCTTGAGCTCCCTGCGGGTGTTCCCAAGAGAGGTACCTCCAACCCAGGAGAGACAGGATTGGTTACCGGTTGACCTCCAAAAGTTTGGTCGGGAAACAAAGGTTGCAGGGTTTCGGAAACAACCCACAAGTCTAGATCACAGGAATCCTCTTCCACGACACAGTGAGTTGCCCCTAGTTGGCCATCACCTTTACTCGCTTCAGGTGGGCCACCCCCAACCAAGACCTTTAACAAAGACCGATGGACTGTCTTGACTCTAGTGTGGTCATTGACAGGGGCAATGGTGTACACAGCTCCTCCGTCGTGAACTTTCAAGACAACATAAGGTAAGGAAACCCACATGTCCTGTGTTTTACGGCGGCCTCTAACACCTGTATTTCGCAACAAAACCTTCTCGCCTGCCTTCAAGAATTGATCACAGATGTTTTGATCATGTAAAGCCTTCCTGTGTCCTGCAGCTGTTCTCAAGTGTTCTTCAAAAAGCCCCTTCAAAAGCAAGCTGCAGCCGGGTCTGGTGTTCCAAGATCCACTCATGATGATCCCCCGCAACAGGACAATCTATCTGGCCAAGCAAGAAGTCGACTGGGAGCCTAGGATCCTGGCCGAACATCAAGAAAAATGGGGATACCCCAGTGGACGGGTGAGGTGTGGTGTTATAAGCGTAGAGGATTTGGGGCAGGCAAGAGCACCAATCTCGTTTGCGGGATGTGGGCAAAGTGCGAAGCAAGTTGTGTAGAGTGCGATTAAATCGCTCACACTGCCCATTCCCGGCAGGATGGTAGGGTGTAGTCCTTGATTTCGCAATGTTGTAAAGATTGCACAGCTGTTGCATCAACGAGTTCTCAAAACTGCATCCCTGATCAGAATGAATCCTTGCTGGCACACCAAACTTTGAAAACCACTCTGAAACCAAGATTTTTTCAATGCACGCTGGTCGCGAGTTGGGAAAGCCTGTGTATATTTGCTAAACACATCAGTGACGACCAGCACATTTTCAAATCCCCCCGATGATGGTTCTAGCAGCGTAAAATCCAAGGCAATGATTTCATTAGGCCGTGATGCCAAAAGGTGACCCATAGGAGCCCGAGCTAGGGGCCTGGTGTCTTTAGCCACCAGACAGCGTAGACATTGTTGACACCACTCACGCACTGCCTTCGACATACTGGGCCAGTAGCACCGTGCCCACAAAAGCGCCAGCGTCCTCTCAATGCCTTGATGACCATGTTCGTTATGTAGTTGAGTCAAGACCTCCTCGATCATAGCAGCAGGCAAAAGGAGTTGAAACACAGCCTCACCGCCGTCAGCACGAAAGACTTTACGATACAACAAAGAGTCCCGTTCGACCAGCCTGTCCCACTGGCGAAGCAATACCATTGCCGAGGGAGACAAGCGTTTTCGCTCCTCAGGGTTCGGTTTTTGCCTTTGCCTCCAGAAGACTGCTACTTCCTGAATAACAGGATCTAAATCCTGAAGGGCCCGGATGCCTACGGAGGAGTGACCCGGCAAAGCAGACACGACGGCCTGTGTTACTTCAATTAATGGTGGGGGGAGAACTTGCTGCAAAGAATCGGGCACGATGGTACCTGGAGCAAAAGCGCCCAGGTGGGAGGGACCGCAGTCCCGTTGACGAGACAAGGCATCTGCGTTGCGGTTGCTCCGACCTGATCTATACCGTATTTCGAAATCAAAACATGCAATTCGCGCCGCCCAGCGCTGCTCGACAGCTCCAAGGTTTGCAGTGGAAAGGTAACTCAGAGGATTATTATCCGTGAACACAACGCACCTATGTCCCAAAAGGTATTCTCTAAACTTCTCGGTCATAGCCCACTTTAGGCCAAGGAGTTCAAGTTTCATTGAGCTATAGTTTGACATGTTCCGTTCTGTGGCTCGTAGCCCCCGACTGGCATATGCTACGGGCCTCACCTTACCACCTTGCTCCTGGGAAAGAACCGCACCCAAGCCACAGTGGCTTGCATCCACTTCCAGAATGAAGGGTAATGTAAAATCAGCATACGCCAGTACTGGCGCGCTGGTAAGCCGCTCCTTCAAGCCATCAAAGCTACTCTGACACTCTTGGTCCCATTTCTCCATGCTGCGCTTAACTAACCTCCCTTTAGACTTGCCAGACAACTCTGCCACTTTGTGATGTAGTGGGGCAGCGAGCTTAGCGAACCCCTCCACAAATCTGCGATAGTAACTCGCAAAGCCGATAAAGGACCGTAGCTCGGACACAGTGGTGGGCACGGGCCAATCGGCGACGGCCTGAATCTTACCAGGGTCCGTGGCCACCCCTCTATCCGAGATGACGTGTCCCAAATAGTGCACCTCACGCTGAAAGAAACTGCATTTGTTCAATTTAACCTTAAGGCCTTCGGAGTGGAGACGGCTCAATACCCCACCTAACCTCTCTAGATGCTGGTCCGAGTTGGAAGAAAATACTATGATATCATCCAGATACAAAAGCAATGATTGACCTTGCTGACTACCAAAGATTCTTTGCATCAACCGATGGAATGTACTTGGTGCGTTGCAAAGGCCGAACGGCATCCTATTCCATTCGAACAAACCGATGGGCGTGCAGAAAGCAGTTTTCGGACGATCCTTCTCAGAGACTGGAACCTGATTGTAACCGCTGGCAAGATCTAAGGTTGAAAACCAACAAGCACCGGTGAGAGAATCAAGAGATTCCTCTATGCGTGGAAGCGGGAATGCATCCTTCCTGGTTACGGAGTTCAACTTACGGTAATCGACACAAAGCCGTAAAGTGCCATCCTTCTTTCGGACAAGCACTATCGGCGAAGCGTATGGACTCGAACTCTCACGAATGACTTGCGCCTCCAGCAGTTGGTTAATATGATCTTTCACAACCTCATATTCGGCAGGTGGAATACGCCGATGTTGTTGGCTGATGGGAACATCGTCAATCAAAGGGATATCATGGGATATCAAGTTCGTACAGCCAAGGTCTTGATCATTGGCAGAGAAGACTGAGACATGCCGTCGAAGGAGAGATTGAGCAGCATCACGGTGTTCAGGAGGTAAACAGGACAAGTCAATCGCATCAATCTGGTCAAGAACAGAAGTGGTACTTTGGCCAGCTACTTGGGCGGCCATAGAGGACACCTCTACAACACCAGTAGGTAAGCTAACGACCCGCGCACTGTCAAGCGTACCAATAACAGTGCGGGGATAAAGAAGTACATCAGCTACACCCACGTTCACTACCGGAATGTAAGCGGTCCCGCGCTTGACATGGACCAAAGCTGGTGACGCCATGAGGCCTGCTGGTAACCCATTCTCCAGTGGTTCAAAGAGTACAGTTCCATTAGAGAATTGTTCCGAACAAGTGGCGGTAACTAACTTTATTACACCACCCGGGATTCGACAAGCCCTCTTCCCGCGAACCCGAACACGACCTGGCTTAGGTGTTGACTGGACACTGGCGACATGGCACTTCTGCATTGCTTCTACAAGAATGGTAGGAAGTGAGCTGGATGACTCCCCAAACAAAGCAGACCCGTATTGACCAAATAACTCAAGGTAACACTTACGGATAATGTTCATCCCAAGCACACCTGGAACTTGAGAAGGCGTCTGTCCAGGAGGATCTCTTACTATGAGAACACCACACTGGGGCATCAACTTCCCACTAAAAGTGACGTCAAGTTCGAGGTAACCAACATATGGAATGGACAGACCATTGGCGGCTTTAAGCTCTAGCCAATGGCAAGCTTTTAGACGATCCTCTCCCCATGGCTCAAAGTTCTTCCGAAAGAAGCTCTCTGTAACTGTAGAGACCATCGACCCGGTATCCACCAGACATGGTACGGTGGCGCCACCCATACCAACATTGATGTGCGGGCACAAGGAAATAAATTTGGAAGCGTCTTCAAGCCCTACCCAAGGATTATTTGAACCAGTGTGTGCCCCACCCGAGCTGTGGCTCGGCAACTCGGTGGGCACTAGTTTTCCGAAGGCGTATGCTGCTGAGGGCCGCCACGCCCCGAAGACTGTGGACGGAACGGAACCCGTGGCCCATCACATTCCCTTGCAAAGTGGCCTGGTTGTTGACAGCGCAAGCAGATTACTGGGCCTGAGCGGGGAGAACGGCCACGCTGGCGGGGCTCGGAGGCCTGTAAGCGGGAGATACTCTGTGTCAGCTTGTCCAGCGGTTCCTGCTGGCGTTTCAAAAGCTCCTTCATTTCGCCGACTTCACTAGAGGTTGGCTGTTGGCTTGACCGCTGAACGCCACCCTGCACCGCATACTGTATTCCAAAGGCTGAGGGGACCGAATTGCTTCGGCCCCGCATGATCCCCGGCAGCCCCTCACGTTCCCACCTGATTGCCTCGCCTCTGACATCAAGTAGGGTCGCATCAAGAGACCGACGCACGTATTGTTTTAATTCACGCCTAAGATTGCCATCGAGAACCTGTTCAACAAACTGGTCGCGCAAGAGGATTTCTGAATTCACAATATTGTTTGGAGCGCGCGCTTTAACTTTCTCCATTAACGACATAAGGGCGAGGGAGTATTCCAACAAACCTTCCCCTTCCTGCTGTCGCCGTGAAAAAAAAGCCTCTTGCAATGCTACATATGACTCCGAGCAGCCATACAGGTCCTGCAAAATTGCTGTTATTCTGTTTGGGTCGCTCCGTTCTTCAGCGGAGCGGTATTTTATCTCCTTGCGGGCCTCTCCTTCCAAATGGTCAAATAAAAAAAATGCTTCATCAGCTAAAGACAAATGTCGAGCTCGGATACACGCCTGGGCCTCTTCTAGCCACTCGCTTAACCCGATACCCGTTCTACCTCGGAACATAGGGCATTTGCGATCCCTCGGCACAAAAACGAGTCGATCCCCCCCAGGGTAGACTCGTGCCGGAGTTGCGGGTGGTTCGGTAGACCGACTAGATGGCCCGGCCCCAGTATCTGGATTAGTTCGAGACTGTTCCTGACGCAACTTTTCATTATCAGCTTTTAATTGTTTTACCAATTCCTGCAGTTCGCGCATTTGTTCCTCCATGTTTTTTTTTTTTTAAATATACAAACGCTATTTAGAACAAAAATGGGAAAATGCTGCTGTATTGTTCACACAGTATACCAAAGGCAAGAAACACTGTTTAGGTACAATAGCATAAATGGAATTTAGCCATTCGGGATAGAATCAAGGTAGCTCTAATGGTTATAGTTAGAAGGTACAAACAAATGAAAAACAATCACATTTGAAAATAGACACAGCAAAACATGCAAAATGAAAACAAACACTGCAATCCAAAAGCAAACATTACATGCATAAAAAAATTGACCTTTAAACCATATGCCTTAGGCGCCCTTAGTTCCGCGAATAGCAGCACTCACAATGAGCTAAATGTACTACAGTCTGTGTTCTAGACAAAATAATGTGGCCTCGTACAAGTTCTATAGGTCTTGGTCCCACTCAATCGTATCCTGCCGTACAAACGCCAAAACTGTAATGACCGGAGGGGCAGATTTACTAATTTGACTCAAAAGGTTACTTCCGAACAACGCCACCCTGGAATAGAGTAGTGCCAGGGACACTTAAACACATAAGGCTCGCGCAAATAAGGGATAGAGTGGACCAGTAGACCAAAAATATAGAAAATGTACAAAGTTTATTTATAAATATAGAAAAGTAAAAGTAAAAGGTGCATCAATACATTTAACAAAGCTCAGTAAGCTGCTCACTGAAACTGATTAAAAATACCCATTTGACACAATAATTGTTACAAGCATATCCTCAACACGGCAGCCCCACAATGTTCATGTGCCCGAAGGCCCTACCCGATGGTGCGCGCGGATCCGCCGCGCAGTTGCGCTACAGTCTTTAGCCACTGGATGAACAGGTGGTTGCTGCTGTTCTTTAAGGCAAATGGGAAACGTGGAGGGACAACGCAAATGGGGTTCGAAGGGGGAGGAGGAGAGACCCGCAAGGTTTCCAGTCCAACACGTAAACAGTGAGCCACGCTCACAGATGGCAATCAAAAAGGTAGCTATATCCCGAGTGCCACGCAGAAGTTTCTTTTAAACAAGGCACTGCACGAGAGGAGAATTACCCTACTTTAGCTCGTGCGTAAAAGTCACTTGACGCCCCGTACGAAGCTTTTGCGTATGCAGAGCATGTAGCATGGGCCGCAGATGTAAACAAATGGAGCGGAGCCTTGTGCGCGTGCGATGCGCCACAGCACGCAACGATAGTCAAGACGCGCTCTGGATCAAAGTATCAAAACAATGTTGTTATCTTAAAACCGTGCCACTAATGATCGTGGGACAAGGCTCCACTCCTCGTGCTCCGTGCTCAGCTCCAAAACGGCGGGTGACGTCAGAGGCGACCAAGAGTTCAGGGTTCAGGTGGCACTTAATAGGCTGCCGGTGGATATGAGGGCCTACCGCCACAATAGCATAAGGAGAAGTTTACACAACACTTCTTGTAAAGTCACTTTAGTTTCCTGTTTGTTCGTCTCTGAGTAAACATGATTTGGCGATCCTTGTGTCTGGCTTTTATTTTTTTTCCAGTCCATTTGAACGTCCTCTAGCCAGCTTCTACCCAGCAAAGTGGGACCATCTCCTTTCACGACCACTAGGGACAGTTTGGCTCTTTGCTTTTCATACTTTACTTGAGCTGCTCCCACAACCTTCACTGGGTCTCCTGTATACGTCTCCAACGTGATTCGTACTGGTTTAATGCGGGGTGTTTTGCTGTTTTTCCATGTTGTTTGAAATGTCTTATCATTCATCACTGTGAGACTGTGTCAATCTCAAAATGCTCTGTCACTGTGACATGGGCAAACGCTGAATCTGACAAGACAAACAAATAAACTCACGCTTTATGTCACATGAGTCTGTGCAACAGCGGCACGTTCAGTCAGACTTTACTCCACAGAATAAAAACACTACACTCACTGTGCACTCCATCATCTGTCGTAGAACTCTTCACCTCTTCATCCCTGACTCACTCGTCTGGTCGATCGTAGCTCCATTTGGAAAAAACTATTTTGCATAACCCACAACAACAGGCCCGTCTCCACCCGCCCCGCGCTCATCGCCGCTGGTTTTTCACGTCTAGTTGTAAATAAGCCTCAACACTTCTCCATGTTCTAGCTCCTGTGACCACGCGTTGATGTGTGGGTCAGTGCGTTTTTCACAAACGCGCGGAAAATCGGGACAAATCTATAACATACGGGTTCTCCAGCGGGGCGGCAATAGGGGTGTCAGGAACTGGCTCCCGAACACCAGGAGGAAGAAACGCCGGCAGTGCAACTTCAGCACCTGAGGAGCGGCAGTGGAGGGTGCTGTCCCGGGCCTGGAGCCGGACTGGCCGACTGTGTGATTTTTCTTTGGCATACTGCAGGTACCAACATTTACTTTTGGGCGTAGCGTGTGTTTCTGTCAATGTTGAGCGTGAAAACAGTGATTCTGCTCCACAAATGCTCTCACGCTGAATTACGAAGCGCTACTACTCCTCACGAAAGGACACGCTCCGTTGCGAACTCCACGAACAGAGGGTGATTCGTGACGTTCGTGGAAGATTTTTTGACAGACAAAAACTTTCTCCACGAACGTCACGAATGTCACGAGCTGATGCGTTCTGTTAAGAATCCCATTGAGACGCGTTAAGTCACGCCACGAACGTCACGAATGACGGAAAAATGACATTCGTAACGCATCGTGCTTATGTGTAAACGCAGCATTAAAGGAACAATGCATATTAATAAACATATATGTAAATATGACAGAATTATCCAAGCTGTAGTCCCTGGCCGATCGAGAAAATACAAAGAAATCCACACACACACAAAAAAAACTTGGAAGTCTAAGGGTTATTTAGTAAGTGCATGTTGCATCTGATTCATCCTGTATCGCAGTATTAGGGCCCCAAATTTGATCATGCAGGAGAAAAAACATTCTCAAATGACTTCTGCTGCACTTTTGCACATGCTTGGCAAATGACCCCATATACAGTGCCTTGCGAAAGTATTCGGCCCCCTTGAACTTTTGGACCTTTTGCCACATTTCAGGCTTCAAACATAAAGATATAAAACTGTAATTTTTTGTGAAGAACCAACAACAAGTGGGACACAATCATGAAGTGAAACAACATTTATTGGATATTTCAAACATTTTTAACAAATAAACAACTGAAAAATTGGGCGTGCAAAATTATTCAGCCCCCTTATTTTCAGTGCAGCAAACTCTCTCCAGAAGTTCAGTGAGGATCTCTGAATGATCCAATGTTGACCTAAATGACTAATGATGATAAATAGAATCCACCTGTGTGTAAACAAGTCTCCGTATAAATGCACCTGCTCTGTGATAGTCTCAGAGGTCAGTTTAAAGCACAGAGAGCATCATGAAGAACAAGGAACACACCAGGCAGGTCCGAGATACTGTTGTGGAGAAGTTTAAAGCCGGATTTGGATACAAAAAGATTTCCCAAGCTTTAAACATCCCAAGGAGCACTGTGCAAGCGATAATATTGAAATGGAAGTATCAGACCACTGCAAATCTACAAAGACCCGGCCGTCCCTCTAAACTTTCAGCTCATACAAGGAGAAAACTGATCAGAGATGCTGCCAAGAGGCCCATGATCACTCTGGATGAACTGCAGAAATGTACAGCTGAGGTGGGAGACTCTGTCCATAGGACAACAATCAGTCGTATACTGCACAACTCTGGCCTTTATGGAAGAGTGGCAAGAAGAAAGCCATTTCTTAAAGATATCCATAAACAGTGTTGTTTAAAGTTTGCCACAAGCCACCTGGGAGACACACCAAACATGTGGAAGAAGGTGCTCTGGTCAGATGAAACCAAAATCACACTTTTTGGCAACAATGCAAAACGTTATGTTTGGCGTAAAAGCAACACAGCTCATCACCCTGAACACACCATCCCCACTGTCAAACATGGTGGTGGCAGCATCATGGTTTGGGCCTGCTTTTCTTCAGCAGGGACAGGGAAGATGGTTCAAATTGATGGGAAGATGGATGGAGCCAAATACAGGACCATTCTGGAAGAAAACCTGATGGAGTCTGCAAAAGACCTGAGACTGGGACGGAGATTTGTCTTCCAACAAGACAATGATCCAAAACATAAAGCAAAATCTACAATAGAGTGGTTCACAAATAAACATATCCAGGTGTTAGAATGGCCAAGTCAAAGTCCAGACCTGAATCCAATCGAGAATCTGTGGAAAGAACTGAAAACTGCTGTTCACAAACGCTGTCCATCCAACTTCACTGAGCTCCAGCTGTTTTGCAAATATTTCAGTCTCTCAATGTGCAAAACTGATAGAGACAAACCCCAAGACTTACAGCAGTAATCGCAGCAAAAGGTGGTGCTACAAAGTATTCACTTAAGGGGCTGAATAATTTTGCACGCCCAATTTTTAGTTGTTTATTTGTTAAAAATGTTTGAAATATCCAATAAATTTCGTTTCACTTCATGATTGTGTCCCACTTGTTGTTGGTTCTTCACAAAACATGACAGTTTTATATCTTTATGTTTGAAGCCTGAAATGTGGCAAAAGGTCCAAAAGTTCAAGAGGGCCGAATATGTTTTACAAATGTTATAAAATGTGCCAAATCGACCACTTGGTCTTGCATTTTGATATAAAGTAAGTAATAATAGATATATAATAATAATATTAATAATAATAATAATATAACATTTAAGTTTTATTTTAAATACTATAAATGTGATAGTCTCTAATGTCAGAAGGGGGGAAAAAAAGTATTTTATTAATTTGAAATCATTCCCCTGCTCAGTGCCCGAGTGCCCCCAGGGGTCCTCGGGCACTAATTGCACTCCTTATGTGAAGACCTTGTTGTAGTGATAGTGATCATGAGCCATTGTCGTTTTCACACGAGAAAAGCACTGGCCTGCAGTCACACTGCTCATATAAATGAATCAACCACCACCACACCCACGGCCTCGGGGGAGCCCGCACATAAATCTACAGAGACGCTGTCGCCGCTCGTCATTAAGCTCTGAGCGGCTGTGGGTCTGTAGCGCAGACCCCTCCTCCTCACAGCTCACCTGAGCAGGTACACGTGTAGTCACATGGCCGGAGGACACGAGCACAGGAGCACAGGAGACAGACCGCGGGGCAGAAGGAGACATGCAGGCTGTGTGCGCGCACGCAGGGCAGACGTGCCTACGACGGTAAGACCTGGGGCATCAGTGTTACCGTTACTGTAGCGGGGATTTCCGTTCTTTAAAGAGCCTTTCAACACACGTCAATTTTGTATTTGATTTTTCTTGGTGTTGTAAGACGCCAGCCAGAAAAAAAAAGTCCGAAATGCTCATTCCCATGGAGATGCTAATTCTTGGAAACCTCTGAAATGCGCCATGGAGCAACAGTTGATGACAAGAGGCACACGGTGTGCTTTCTGCTCTGCTCTTATGTCTGCTCAAGAGTTACATTTGTGCTACATTTCTTAGACTGATTATTCTAGTTACATATGTTTATGTTTAAGAAGCTCTTATCTCCCGCCTTTAACCGAGCGCATTTTCTCCATTCCAGCTTTACCCAAAGTTCACAGCCTATAAGCCAGTGTAACGCCGCATTTGAAAGCTAAGACCCACAAAACTCATCTAAACGGATCTTTCTCCTCACGTTGTTTTTCCAGCTTCTAGATTCGCGGTAAAGCCAAACTTGAGAAAATGTGGCCCGTTAAGGTGGGGGGGGGTTAAGAGGTTAAGAACCCCATTAGCTTCCACCGCTCTTTCTGTAACACTTTTATTTACATGAAATCAAGTACGAGAAGTCATTATCAATACATGTTCAGATACAAAAACACCATCCACCTTTTTGTTTAGTTACAACAGTAATTCAGATATTTTTTTTTTTGGAATTCTTCTGAAAGCTCATGTGCCATAATATAATTTGAGTGGCTTCTTAAAGGAATAAGAAGAGAATAAGAGATGTGTTCTTACCTGAGCTCAGACGAGTTGATGCGTAGCTGTCCGCTCAGTCACGTAAACAGAGCACAGACGGCGTTAGCATTTAGCCTCTCCTCTATGGGGCCAAACGGGGGTGAAGCTAGAAGCGACCGAGCTCTTCCACGCTTTCCCTATTCAAATACAGTTACGTGAGCCTTTACATGATCCAGGTCTAGTTACACAAAATAAACATGTCGATTTACCAAGCGGATCAAAAAGGGCAACTATACTGCAAGGCCGAGTAATGTTTCTACGCCTTGCCATTTAGTTTGAGCCGACACACACGCGCGTGCTGTGAAGCGCGGTGGGGACTGGCCGTGGGCGTGTGCGGCTGGAAAGCGAAAAAAGGAGCAACCAGG
This sequence comes from Proterorhinus semilunaris, assembly GCA_021464625.1. Taxonomy (NCBI): domain Eukaryota; kingdom Metazoa; phylum Chordata; class Actinopteri; order Gobiiformes; family Gobiidae; genus Proterorhinus; species Proterorhinus semilunaris. The sequence continues at coordinate 41,345,704 of CM038349.1, read as the reverse complement.
TTTGCACAAAATACTTATTTACAGTGGGGAGAAAAAGTATTTAGTCAGCCGACAATTGTGCACGTTCTCCCACTTAAAAAGATGAGAGAGGCCTGTAATTTTCATCATAGGTATAACCTCAACTATGAGAGACAAAAGGAGAAAAAGAAAATCACATTGTCTTGATTTTTAATGAATTCATTTGCAAATGATGGTGGGAAATAAGCAGGGACGGCTGGTATCAATGGGCTGGGTGGGCTAAGCCCCTCCTGACAAGTTGTATTTTTCATCTATTATAATTCATTTGTTCTCCCAACTAATCGCCTAATTACTGCGTATAATCATTGTAGGTTTATACATCAGATCACAAGAACAAAAAAAAGGGGCTGGTTCTGTTTAGAACACACATGAATATGACAGGGATGGACCGATGGCAGTGCTGCAGGTCCTCCAGCACATACACACACGGACATTCTTCGTTTTTTGTTTTTTTTGACTATTGTATATATACAATATGGTCTAATTCCATATCTCTTTTTAAAATATATCGATATATCTTAAATATCGATATATCGCCCAGCCCTACTGCCCTACAAAGGAAAAAAGCAGTAACTACACTCTGGGTGAAACTGAGACAACTGTCTTTTTAGTTTTTTTGATGCCCTGTCAAAATGGTTTGATCTTTATCATTTATTTCTTTTTTATTTTGTAGCTTTTTATGGTAGAATTATTATGGGAATAAAACACAAACTCTAAATTTACTCTAGTCCCTAAAAATGCACATACTGCACTTTTCCCTTGTACGAGCCTACATTCCACATATGGTTATACAAAGGAAACGTGCAGTATGTGCGTGTTTGTTGTGTCAAATGCAGATTTTTTGCTTTCTGGTATTTTATATATATATAGTATATATAGTAAATGATCTGCGTCAGTATCAATCATCATTTGAGATGTAAAGTAGTTCATGTAAAGCATTACTTTCTTATGGTAAGTGGAATCCATATACTGTATTAAGTGTATGTATAATGTATATTAAGTACCTAATTTTTTTAAGAACCCAACCAATTTTGACTTGAATCGAAGTGATTCAACAAACAAACAAATCTAATTTGAATTTAAATGTTAAACTTTCTACAAAAATAATATATAAAAACAATATAAATATAAAAATATTCCATGAACCATATCATTGTTTTTACTTTGATTAAACTTTTCCATGGATAGTTCCGTTATGTGGCTTTTTCGACCATCATCTGGTCCTGTGACAGAGCAATAATCACTTTTTTGACCATTCGAAATCCACCGCAGTGAAGGCTGATGAAGCCAAGATGGGTTTGCTGGAGAGGAGTCCTGGTTGCCACGGTAACCTTAGTGGAATGCGCAGTAACTGTGTTCCCCTTGGTTTTTGTGTCAATTTTGTAGTTACTGCAAATTAAATTATGGATTTTCTCTAAAACAGAATAGTTTTGAAATAAACCACTTTGGTACAAGATAGTACAGATGAGAAGAAGTTCAAATCTGCTCTTAACTCAATTTTGACAAACTATGCAGTTACTGCCTTTTTCCTTTGTAGGGCAGCCTAGACCAGAGCACCTTCTTCCACATGTTTGGTGTGTCTCCCAGGTGGCTTGTGGAAAATTTTAAACGACACTGTTTATGGATATCTTTAAGAAATGGCTTTCTTCTTGCCACTCTTCCATAAAGGCCAGAGTTGTGCAGTATACGACTGATTGTTGTCCTATGGACAGAGTCTCCCACCTCAGCTGTACATTTCTGCAGTTCATCCAGAGTGATCATGGGCCTCTTGGCAGCATCTCTGATCAGTTTTCTCCTTGTATGAGCTGAAAGTTTAGAGGGACGGCCGGGTCTTTGTAGATTTGCAGTGGTCTGATACTCCTTCCATTTCAATATTATCGCTTGCACAGTGCTCCATGGGATGTTTAAAGCTTGGGAAATCTTTTTGCATCCAAATCCGGCTTTAAACTTCTCCACAACAGTATCTCGGACCTGCCTGGTGTGTTCCTTGTTCTTCATGATGCTCTCTGCGCTTTAAACTGACCTCTGAGACTATCACAGAGCAGGTGCATTTATACGGAGACTTGTTCACACAGGTGGATTCTATTTATCATCATTAGTCATTTAGGTCAACATTGGATCATTCTGCAGCCCTACACTCCCGCTCGCGCTCTCAGGTCGGCAGATCATTCTTTGCTTGTGGTGCCCAAAGTAAACAGGAAGCTGCGAGGCGACCGCTCTTTCTCTGTCGCTGGACCTAAATTGTGGAATGCGCTGCCCTTGTACCTCAGACAGGCCGCGTCACTTACAATTTTTAAGTCACAGCTGAAAACCTACCTTTTTACTTTGGCTTTTAACTTTTGATTAACTTTTACATTGATTCTCTTCTGTTGGTTTTGCGCTGTATATGGTTCCATTTATTGTACTGAGTTTATTTTAATCTTTTTGTATCACTTGTTGTCTTATTGTTGTTGTTTTGTTTTTTGTTTGTTGTTTTTATGATGTGTGTACTGCACTTTGGTCAACCCTGTTGTTTTTAAAGTGCATTATAAATAAAGCTGGATTGGATTGGATTGGATTCAGAGATCCTCACTGAACTTCTGGAGAGAGTTTGCTGCACTGAAAGTAAAGGGGCTGAATCATTTTGCACTCCCAATTTTTCAGTTGTTTATTTGTTAAAAATGTTTGAAATATCCAATAAATGTTGTTTCACTTCATGATTGTGTCCCACTTGTTGTTGGTTCTTCACAAAAAATTACAGTTTTATATCTTTATGTTTGAAGCCTGAAATGTGGCAAAAGGTCGAAAAGTTCAAGGGGGCCAAATACTTTTGCAAGGCCCTGTATTGCTTGTTATTTTAACCTGTGCATGGAGGACTGCTACCTGTGCTCACAAAGGCTGTCCTTTTGGCCTTTGTCCCAGTTAGGGATATCAAGATTAACCAGTTGTACAAATACCACGATTGTGCTCCAAACAAAGACGTGTTTGTCCAGAAGTGTTAAATGCGTTGAGTGGCGTTTACTTTGTCAGTCCTGCACTGTGTTATTACCCGAACAACTTGTTTGGGAACTTGTGCAACTCGAGGGGCTTGACAATGTGCCAAAGACAGAAAGTGTAATGCGTTCCAAATGTGCTGAAACCAACAGAATGATCTTAAAGAGATAGGAGGGGAGGTCTCTCTGTGGTTTATGGATGTTTATGAACAACAGTGTGTTAAAGACCAGTTGTGTCAGAATTTGAGCATACCACTATAAAGGGCCCAAATTAATGCCACTCTGAGTATTATTTCACCTCATAAATATAACAGAATACAATATTTCATTATTAGTATGAAAATACAGGACACAGATGTTGTTTTTGTCACTTATTATAAATAACATACAGTATGTGCGTCATCAGATCTGAAGGAAACGTGCTCAAATTCAATATTTATTTCACTGGCTACAATTCAAATGTTGATCTACTCCCAATTACTATTGAATCCTTATAGAGACGTTATTTCAAATTATAAAACATCAAATATCAATGCCTCTCTTTTAAAGCTCCATAGGCATGACATATCCATTTCAACATCATGGACTTTTCCTCCCATCTGACCATTTTTATCGCTCAAACAAATGGTAACTTTTAAGACCTAGCTTAATCTGCTTTAGTTTCACAGGTTGGGCCCAGTAGATCAACAAATCAATATGCCGCCATTTTGAATAGCCCGGTGGTGCTAAAGGTGAACACCCACATTGCCCTTGTATGAGGTGTGGTGCATGAATGAGTGAGTGAGTGGTTGGTGGTGGTCGGATAGCACAGTTTAGCAGCCTCACTTCTGTCGGTGTGCTCAGGGCAACTGTTGCTACAACAGTAGTCTGTAGCAGAAAGGGGAAGATTTTGTCGAGAGGATTAGCATGATCATATTGTTGTTGTTTGCTGTCCTATTGTGCCAATGTATCATGAGCGCGTTAGAGTTGTATTGTGTCACCAATGAAACATAAATACTTTATTTTCATACAAATATAATAGGATCAAAATCAATAGGAATAATAAAAAAACAACAACGACAAACCTGTCATATGCACTTAAGGCTTAGAGGTACTTGAGCAGCCTTAAAATAGGCCTACACTCTAAGAAATGAAACATAGAAATGAAACATAGGGTTTTTTAAATTTAATTCATACTTTTCTTTTCAATGTACATAATATTGTTCATGTTAGGGCTGTAATTAATAATGTTTTATTGGATTTAATGGATTTTAAACCGTGCTGATGCTAAATGATAGCAATATCTAGAATGTATTGAACACTTTTAATTAAAGCCAAAGAGCCCTTTCTACACTATTTCTGAGCATGCGCAGATAATGACGCATATCTTCGACCATGCGCACTTGCCTGTCTTCATCTTCCAAACCGCCATTGCCGTCTGACCATGCCCTTTGGAATTTGAAACTAATCGCCGATAATCCGTCAAAATTAAGGTAACTTCTTCTTATTTATAATGGAATATCATTGAACTAGTACTTTGTGATAATATATGGGGTATATTTTTACAATAAAAAAAAAAGCCGAATGTGTAGGTGGTCTGTAGGAAAACGCATTTTGCAAGCAGTGAAAACGTTCATTTGCGTATTAGACGAAACTGTATGTACACCTGAATATCGTCTTGACTGCGTTTAAAATCACCTTCAAACGCAGACAAGCACGCTTATTTGATTTGATTTATCGCGGTATCAAGCTAGGTGTAAGTTAGCAAGTATCCACTGCTAGCTTCGCGTCACCTGTGAAGTTTTCACACGAGTTTAAGAGCGAGCAAGTAATGAGATCACACTCGTACGCAGTGATCGCTAACACGCCCATCCAAACCTCCCTCTCTCTCTCTCTCTCTCTCTCTCTCTCTATCTATCTATCTATCTATCTATCTATCTATCTATCTAATGGAGAGTTTGGGGTTTAAATTGTCTTTCTCTTCAAATGTAGCACGATTATTATTATTGCACATGTGTGGTAATGTGTCGTACTTATATATTATTTTTCCTCTCTCAGGTTGCTAGCTGTGGAGTTTGAGCTGCGCTCTGAAAGTGCATGTCAAAGGTACCAAATGCCTTTCGTATGATTTGCTGTTTACACAATTTTTCTTTTCAATCTTCCTATTTGGTCTCTCAGGTTATGAATGTGGAGTTGTAAGCTTTGCTCTGAAAGTGTATCTAAAAGGTACCAAATCCTAAAACACTTAAACACTTGAGCTTTGGCTTCAGTTCTGGACTTGGTACTGACTTAAAGTAGTGGAATAAAATTGTTTTTGCCCTTCAGTATTTTGCAAAAGCAGACATTTGTGTCTGCTGTGCATCTGATTTAAAAATCTTACATAATGCTGTTCCATGTGATTTCAAATTGCCATATTTTGTAAGTTCAGTGGTGGTCTTTCTCAAAACAATGAAAAAGTAATTTTCATGTGTTTTGTTAACAGAGTTCCCGCATCGAAGTGAAACGTGACTGTATCCTTAAAGCGCTGATGATCTACCTGAATGAGAATCCACAAAACCTCATCAAAGAGTATTTGGTAAGTTTAGTTTTAAGCCACAGTGTGCAACATTGCCGTTAGTAAATGGATTAAAATGAACGCATTTATTTTATTCAATCGCTGGGATTTTGCAATGTTGCAATCGCAACTATTAACTCAATCAGCCCATAACTTTCTCACAACTATTACAACAATCTGCAATTTACTTGGCAACAATTCCTTAACTATGCAGATTTGCTTAACTAAAGTGTGTTTCTGATCCGTTAAATCCATTTAACTTGTTATATTTACACATCGGTTATTCAGACTGAAGCGGGGCTCAGCAAATACTTTTTTTTCTCTGCTACGTGATCTTAATTTGGCAATAAGCTAAATCTTTATCCTTTGGTCAGCCTTGTTCAGGGCTCTGTTATAAGGGTTGTTTGTACTTAGAGCATGCACTCACAGAAACAGACGGGTGATAGGACTACAGGTAGACAAACATAGATGTGTGCTTTATTTTAATAACCAACTCCTGAAATAATGTTTATAGATGTTGCAGGTGCAGAGCATTTGATACCGCCGCCATGTTCATGACTTTAACAAGTTCAGTTGTGGCAGTAATATAACCACATGAATTAAATGTAAATAGTGTTTAACATCAACAATATGAAATGTGTAAAGCTGTTGGTCATGAACAAAAGATTAAGATGCAATTTGGAAAAAAAAGTCATGCAAACCTATTGATGTGGTGATGCAAAGACGTATGGTAACCTAAATGCAGATGCTTTCCACGCAGTTTTGGTTAATTTCTGTCATTATTGGACCTTCCATGAAACAAAAACTGTTAAAATGCTAAACATCATAAGAAAAATCATCTTTATGAAAGTGGCTTGATGAGATGAAAGGATTCAAAGCAAAAAAAATTAATGACAAGTTATGTTTGTCTTTGATAATTGGTAGCTGAAAGTATAGAGAACTTGTTTTATCTCAACTATTTCACTAAAATAGAGTCAATTTTGTGCTAGACAGTTGAAAATAAGTCAATACAATGAATTAAAAAAAAAAGTTCTATGTCCCTTTCAGGATGTCAACGTGATGGAAGCTGAAGAACTCGAGAGGATTGATTTGGGCGTTTATAAAATAATCCACGAAGGAGCACAGCCTGATGACTCCCTTGAAGATGTTGGCGTCGTCATTGAAAGATGCACTGTCTTGCAGGATCTTGGAGATGTGGCAACCGGGTGTGCGCTTTTGTTTGGTCTAATTTACTGCCTCAATCTGAGCTACCCAAAGCCACTTCGCTACACATTCGAGTTCTTCCAGAAAGTGCTCATGGGACTAGAAGATAAAAAACTATCCAACAAAATGCAAGTGCTGAAGAACAAACTCTGCCAGAAGGAGAACCAATGACTGTTCAAGAGGGGAATGTACAAAAAAATGCTCCATTGTCTTGCTAAGCAAAAGTTAAACTGTTTAAAAGTTTTAAATGTTTTATTATGGAAAGGTAGGTCAAAGGTCAAATTGCTTGATCATTTTTGGTCTTCGCATGTAATTTAGAATATTTGCTGTATGCAGTTTGGTTTTGAATGAGAAAAAAAACTATCCGAATCAGATTTTTTGAATTGGGGGCAAAATCGCCCAGATTGACTTTTTATTTTATTTTATGTCACTTAAGAATTTTTTGCATTTGCAGTATGCAGTTATTTAAGTTTGTTTAAAACATTTTTTAAATGTTTAAAAGATTTTAGAATCAAAATTGTTTTATAGATTTAGAATTAAAATGGTTTTGTGTGTGAAATCTGCTCTCTTGGAGGTAATGCCCACAACAATTGTTGTCTTTGCCTTCCCTTTATTATTGGACCAACTGTGTCCCTGCTGATGAACCAGCTTGGCTGATTATTTTAGACTTAAAGGAATAGGCCACCGTTTTTACATACTGACATACGTTCTTACCTTACCTTAGACTAGTTGATATGTACCTGTCTGGTCTTTGTCCGTGCGCTCTGTCATGCAAACGGAGCACAAACGCAGCCTCTTCCACATACTGTATAGTTCCAAATCAGCTCCCGTTAGAAGCTACCAAACTCTTCCACGTTGTCCCTATTTAAATACAGTTACGTGACGTGTTAGACTACAAAGTATAGTAACACAGAAATGTAACATGTCGATTTTCTCAGCGGATAAAAAGGGGTACTATATTGTGAGGCGTAATAATACGAGGAGCACTACGTCCGCGCACTAACTCCTAAAGACTTCTCCCCCGCTCACTTCCGTCAATAGAAGCAGCGTGACTTGTAGTGAGCGGGAGAGAAGTCTTTAGGAGTTAGTGCGCGGACATAGTGCTCCTCGTATTATTACGCCTCACAATATAGTACCCCTTTTTATCCGCTGAGAAAATCGACATGTTACATTTCTGTGTTACTATACTTTGTAGTGTAACACGTCACGTAACTGTATTTAAATAGGGACAACGTGGAAGAGTTTGGTAGCTTCTAACGGGAGCTGATTTGGAACTATACAGTATGTGGAAGAGGCTGCGTTTGTGCTCCGTTTGCATGACAGAGCGCACGGACAAAGACCAGACAGGTACATATCAACTAGTCTAAGGTAAGGTAAGAACATATGTCAGTATGTAAAAACGGTGGCCTATTCCTTTAAAAGATCTCGGCGAGCTTTGTAAACTATAGACTGAAGCTACTATGTGTCGCATAATTTGGAGTGAAAGGCTCAGAGCTTCGAAAGACAATTTCCTAATAAACTGATGCCTACATACTATAATTTATATAATACATTGAGCACTATGCAGATCTAGGACTGGAGATCCACAAAATATTGGATTCGACGTCCTACTGCACATTTTACATGCATATTATTTAATATTGCAGTGTTCACTGTTAAAACATTTTGCCTCGTTAAAGGCTTTTGCAAATAAAGTTGTGAATGCAACACAATTTGTATGTATTGACACTTTGTGTGTAAGCTCTGGCGTACAAGAGGTTTCCATTGTAGGTTAAGGTTTTTGAGTTATGTAAATGTGTATATGACTAAAAAGGTTCTTGAGCTGTCACCTGTACTCTGAAGTGTTAGGCCTTTCAGAGATCCTCAGGAAAGGTCTAACACTTCAGAGTACAGGTGACAGCTCAAGAACCTTTTTACACTAGTTTTTATTACACCTAAACATTTAACATATAAGTAATACTATTCATTAAATCATAATTAACCAAATTAATTAAGTACAAAGCACAGTATAAATGGTACACGTAAATCAAAATTAATATTGTCTATTAAATCCAAGGTAACACTGTCAATGAAATTAACAGTGTGATTACAATCTAATAAATGCTGTTAAATAGTGCTAATTGCACAAAGCTGTAGCCTTTACTTAACAAGTTCATTTCTGATATACGTGACCATTGAGATTGCAGATAACAACCATATTGCTTTACACTTAATTGACAGAGTTTTGTGGAAAAGATTGCCTTAACTTTATCAATTAAATCCAACGTTTTATTTCTTAGAGTGTAGCCTCGCCCCTGCATTCACCACATTCACACACAGGAGAGGGGGGTGAAGTGCCATTAGGTTAAAACATTTAATAAATAGATACAAAATTAAACAAGACTGAAGTGGCATTTATCTTTATGCATGTGACTGATACGGGAGAGGTGTGAGCATGATGTGCTGTACCCAGTGGATTGCTGGGACCTAATTGCGGCCCGGGAATTTAGAGAAGACCGGCCCACTCTCGTGTGGAATTATAGCTAGCAAAATGTTCAGGAGGGGGGGGTAAGAGGGTAACAATGATCCAGGAGTTATTTGTGCCAACTCTCAAAGAAATGGAACTGGGCAATGTGCTGTTTCAGCGAGATGGGGCCCACAATTCCAGGATTTCAATGTTTTGATTTTTTTAGAGAAGCAACTGAGCTCCCCGAGAGAGACGACGTAAACTGGCCTGCGCTCAGCTGATTTAGCCCCTTTGCTGATTTCCTGTGAGTTATCTCTGATCCCTGGTTCATTATGATCGTCCACAGAGCAAATTGCCAATATACCGGCCAACCAATTGAAAGAGTGACCAAAACAATGGAGGCCGACATATAAAGGATATTCTTGTGTAAAATTAGATTTTGAAACTTCAAAAAATGACTGGTCACACCAACTACACCTTGCGATCCTTTTTTGTGGAATACGATTTTTAGACGTCACACTGCACGACATGGGGATGGTGAAATCGTCTCCACTCTGCGACGGGTCAAAGAGATAACCGTAGCTATGATCAACGTTTTGTCGTAACAGTTTCAGACTTCAGAAGGCGTGTGTTTAGCTGAGACCAGTGCTGCATGATAGCAGGGTTTATTTTCCACGGAAAAGTCCAGAGAAAGTCCTGTTAAAATGCGTAGTCGGACCCGCTCATGCCCGGCCCGTGTGGCTGTGCCTCTGGCGCTGATGTGTTGACGGGACACTGACGGAGATCCTCTCTGCAGCGAGAGGAGGCTCACTCTGCGACTAGTGTGACGGTCGTCTGTGATCGTACAACGGTTCTATTTTAAATCTTTGTCCCCGTCTCACGGTACGACCTAAGACCTACGATTTTCAGCTACGACCTAAGATTTTTCTCACGACTAGTGATCGTACGTCGCAGACGGCCAAAACCGCACAGTGTACGCCCACCATAAAAATCACCGCCTGCTTTGGCATTTCTCAATTTGTCAATCCTACACCAAGTCGGGAGGTGGTGTACATTTTACACCAATTTTATCTAAGCACTAAACCGCACAGGAAGACAGTTTTCAACAGGATTAGCCACGTTGCTAATCCTCAGGTGATTCAAACATGAAACAAGGCTAAAGTGTTCATTTTTATGGACAGACTTTGATTCAATGTTGCGCTGCATCGACACGCTCCTCCACGCCAAGGGCCGAGCCCAGAGACTCTAGAACCTGGACTGCAAGCCAAGGCAAGGCAAGTATATTTGTAGAGCACAATTCATACACAAGGCAATTCAAAGTGCTTCACAGTTGCATAAAGTTACAAGAAAACAGATCAAATCAATCATTAAAGCATCAACATAAAAGTTAATCAATTACAGTAAAAGGCAAGAGTGCAGATAAAATACTTTCAGTTTTCATCTGCTCGGGTACAAAGAGCTGTTTTCAGCCTGGATTTGAACATTGTCAGAGTTGAGGCCTGTCTCACATCCTCATGAAGACCAGATTTTAGCTGCATGAAACTGAAACGCAGCCTCACCGTGTTTAGTCCTGACTCTGGGAACCACCAGGAGACCCCTCCCTGAAGTTCTCAGGGCCCGAGATGGTTCATACGGCTCTAACATGTCAGAGATGGACTTTGGTGCTAAACCATGAAAAGACTTGTACACAAGCAGAGCTGTTTTAAATTCTATTCCCCGCCACTGACTTCCTGTCCAGTGACAGGAAGTCAGTGCAGAGACCGGAGCACTGGACTAATATGGTTGTAGTTCCTGGTTCTTGTCAGGACTCGAGCAGCAGCGTTCTGGATGTACTGCAGCTCTAACAGCTCGTTTAGACAGGCCAGTGAGCAGCCGTTACAGTAGTCTAACCTGCTGGAGACAAATGCATGGATGAGTGTCTCCAAGTCTGGTTTTGACACTATTCCTCTGATCTTAATGTTTTTCAGATGGTAAAAAGCTGATGATGTTATTGCTTTGATGAGCCATGAGCCACAGAGACGCTCATGGTGTTTTGTTTTTAACACAAAACACCATTGTAGCCATCCACTCGCATGGTTCCCCGGCCTCACACCCGCCATTCTGTTTGGAGCGTGTGTATGCTTTCCACTGGCACTGGCAATTTTCGCCAACCCTGATCACTGCTCTAATTTCAGTGAGAACAGTAAAAAAACTTCATGCCTTCCCGTGCATGAAGTTTTTGCATTCTGTGCACGGGAAGGCACTCATAAATGCGATTTAGGAGGCGGGGAAAAAATAACGAGAAACCGGGGGAGAACAAAAGTCCTATACCAGAACTTTGTCCAAGCTCAGGTCTAATTTTTTTTTTTTTAACTCTTGAAACGTGTGTGTGTGTGTTTGTGTTAGCAGGCTGCTGCTGAAGACCTGCCCCCAAAACAAGCTGCTCCACTCCTGCTTCCAGCTGCTGCTGCTGTGCCTGGCCCTGGTTATCTTTGCCTTCACCATGTCGGGCAGCATCTCCTCGTGGGACACCCTTTCCCTGGATGAGTACTACCAGAGACTGTTCAACCAGACCAGAGAAACCAAGTTCAGACCTCCTCCATTCCGTGTCCACAGAAACCTGACACACACCCGGATTCCCACGACTGCACCCTCCCCCACACCCAGCAGCGCCTCGGTGCCCCCTCCAACGACCCCCGCCGCGACGTCACCCCCACACTTCCACCAAGCCTATGCCCCAAACTATCACTTCACCATGGACAACCCGGACGCCTGCAAAGACCCTCCCTTTCTGGTTCTTATGGTACCCGTGGAGCCTAGGAACGTGGCGGCGCGTGATGCCATCCGCGAGACGTGGGGGAAAGAGCCTCTCGTCCTGGGGGAGAGGGTGCTGACCATGTTCATGCTGGGGCAAGCCGGGGGCGACCCGAACAGCCTCAGTCGAGAGAACCTCCAACACCATGACCTTATCCAGAGCGACTTCACCGACTCCTATCAAAACCTCACCATCAAAACCATGGTGATCATGCACTGGCTGGCCATGCGCTGCGACAACGCCACCTTCGCCATGAAGATCGACTCGGACATGTTCCTGAACATAGGTAACCTGGTGGACATGCTGAAAAAGCCCCAAATCCCCCGGGCTAACTATCTAACCGGGATGATCATGTGGAATCGTCCCGTGGTCCGCTCCAAAAACTCCAAATGGTACGTCCCGGAGGAGATGTACCCCGAGCCGCAATACCCAACCTACGTCCTGGGCGCGGGCTACGTCTTCTCCAATGATCTCCCGGCAAGGTTCGTGAACATCTCCGGGACGATCAAGCCGTTCAACATTGAGGACGCGTACATTGGGATGTGCATGAAGAGGCTGGGTCTGGCCCCCACCTCGCCCCCGAACCCTGCGCAGTTCCAAGCCTATAAGTCCCACTACGATCGCTGCCAGTTCTCGCGGGTCATCACCTACATCCTGGGCTCTTCGAAGCAGCTGCTCCAGTACTGGGCCGACCTGAAGAAGCCGGGACCGCCCTGCAAGCGATGAACAACGAAGGCACACTTTATGTCTTACACGTGGTCAAAATCCAACGGAGATTTTTTCAGCGCTACATTTGCTATTTATTCCGTTTGCAGGGCACATTTTCAACACATCCAGGGGCTTTAAAGTGACTATTTATTTTGTTTTCTTTCTTGACAATGCCTGTTCACGTTGAAATTAAGACTAAATATGTCCTCAAGGTTGAACTTTATTGAATCATTTTGTAATAGAGGCAAATTCGCCTGGGTGCACACCGATTTGAGTGGTGCTCCAGACATGCAGCACCCACGGGATTGGCGCCTATGAGTGGAAAGGACTTCCATGGAATTTGGCGCCTCTGTCCTGATGCTGTTTTGCCTAGTGGCTTTTCCCGAGTATTGCGGCAATAAAGTTCACCTCCTTATAAAGATGGCGCCATACACCTCAATAGGCTCACCTCAAGCAGATACACTTTCACGTACGCTACGATAATGACATTTGAATAACAGATCAGCTTACCATTACAATAAACCAGGGGATATGGCCTTGGGCTCATGTGCAAGCTGTCAATATCTATAGGCTAGTAAATCCAATTGTGAGACATACGAGAGGGGTCTGTCTGCAGACCTCCACTCTCAGGACCCTGCCTTGCAGACCTCCACTGTCAGGTCCCCTCCGCTGTCAGGACCGGAAGTTTATTCGAAGCCTTTCAAAATAAAACCGAATATAGTGGAAGCACGTATTTGTCATTGTTCCTTGGGCTTTATTTTATGTAATATGATAATATGATATAAAAATGTATAATATATGTATAAAAATATGATATAAAAGCAACTATAAGTAGTAGCCTTCATGTTTGGCTGCAGACCACACTCCCCTTCCAAAATGAAAAGCAGGCATACCGGAGGGCGTATTTGTTGTTCCTCATGTGAATATACTTTATTTATTTGGGCCATATTTTATGTATATAATGTAAATATGATTCAAAAGCAAGTATTCCAGGAGTAGCCTATGTAACGGAGGCTGCTTGGCTTCCAGAAGTACGTTAGGTAAATCTCACTCCTCCACGCTTCATAATACACAATGATTACATTACAGACAATTGTCTGGTAGTCATGTGGGTAAGTCGGGCGCCTCCCAGTGCAAACCACATAGTTTCGATACCAGCGCTGAACAAGATGACGTTTCAATTTTTGTTTAGTTTTTGATGCGAGCACACTTTAGCTCTTGGTTCATTCATTTATGTCTAAATATGGAAATATTATGTACGTGTAATCACGTTGACTTAAAAAAGATAAGAAAAAATATAGTATGTTTCCACTTCAACGAGATAAAATCCAAGGAAAGTACAGCTATTGTGATCCCCTTAAAACATTCCTCATTACTGCATTATTTTATTTTTTATACAGTATTTTGATGTAATTGGCCAAAAAGACAGCTGTTAGTTTAGTTTGCACTACATATCCGTTTGCTTTGAAACAATACATCTGTGTACACACACCCTGATATGTGTGATGGCATAATTATTCGGATTAGATTAGACGGAATCATTTCTATGCAAATGCTGTTTGCAAACGACAACTTCTTCTTCTAATGGTTTCCGGCAGGCTGTACACGTTGTGCTGCCCTCTTCCGTTCAACATGCACTTCCGGTCCGGTCCTGACAGCGGAGGGGTCCTGAGAGTGGAGGTCTGCAGCCAGACTCTCTTGGAGACATACAGGTGTGGCAAGGCGAGGGTTAACTTGGATTCGATTTTAGCTTTAAATGCCACAACGCCACCCCAGGAGTCTCACCTGGAGATTTAACTTATGCTGACAAAGTACAAGGCACACAGGTTCGTTATGATAGAGAATGACATGCAGGCAATATTCATATTTACAAGAGGCGCTCAGACATAGCGCTAAAGAGGTGCTACCAGTGCAGAGGGAAAGACCAAAGAGGAGCAACATGTCCAGAGAGCCCTCTCAGACTGTGGCTATCCGAACTGGTCTTTCACTAAAGCACAAAGGGCAAGAAGACCCAAAGAACCAGACAGACAGACTCCAGAGCCCAGAAGAAAGGGAGTTGCAGTGCCGTATGTAGCCGCGGTCTCAGAGAAACTTCAGAGAACAAAAATAAATGTGTAAATAAATACATACACATTTTTTTATAAATTAATACAGAAATAAATAAAAGAAAACTAAAATAAATGCGTAAATAAATACATACAAAATTAAATAAATAAATAGATACAAAATAAATACAGAAATAAATAAATAAAAACAAAAATAAATGCGTAAATAAATACATACAAAAATAAATACAGAAATAAATAAATAAAAACACATATTAAAATAAATAAATACAGAAATAAATACGTATATAAATAAATAAATGCACTTATTACAATAAATTGTTGCATTTCTTTGCAAATGTTATCTTTATTTTATTTATTTATTTATATATGTATTTATATATTTATTTATTGTTTTGGCAGCCATGGTCCTCCATACTTGTGCCTGTCTTGCGAGGGATTCAAGCGAGTGTATGACTGTGATTGTGCATGTTTCTTTAGCATTATTGTAATCGCAAATACACTGTGAGTCATTTTTGCATTTTTGTTTGTTTTATACCGAGCAGAATTTGTACTACGTGTTCTATACTATGAGTTGTCCGATATCGTCAAATGAGCCTGGACTCTCATTCAAATACATTACAAACCCATTGCGTCAATGGAGACGCAAACGGGACCTTTTGTGTTCTATGTTACGCATAAGGCGAGTGACCGTTCGTCAATTTATGACGCTTTCAGAGTGAGACTGTGTTGGAAAAGGAGATACTGGACTTTGTTAAAGGGTGTAAAAATAAAACCTCGACAGATTACCATGACATGGACATGAAAACTTTAAAAAGTGTTATTGAAAGTATCTCTAGGCTGTTAACTTACATCTGTAACTTATCGTTGCAAACTGGACAATTTCCTGATAGTATGAAAGTAGCAAAAGTGATTCCTCTGTCCAAGGCAGGAGATAAACATCTCTTTACAAACTACAGGCCTGTTTCCCTTTTACCACAATTCTCTAAAATCTTAGAAAAGGTTTTTAACTCTAGACTTGACGGCTTTATTGAAAAGTGTAATTTACTCTCGGACAATCAGTTTGGTTTTAGGAACAATCACTCAACCTCACACGCGCTCTTTGATATAACTGAAGAAATAACTAATGCTGTAGATGACAAGAAATGTGCAATCGGATTATTTATTGACCTGAGTAAAGCGTTTGATACAATAAACTATGATATATTAATGAATAAACTAGAACATTATGGGATTAGGGGGGTAGCTCTACAGTGGGTTACCAGTTACTTAAAAAATAGAAAACAATGTGTGAAAATCGGTGATTATCAGTCGAGTTGTCGACAAATTGTGTGTAGTTTACCTCAAGGTTCTATTCTGGGCCCAAAATTGTTTAATATGTATATTAACGACATTTGTAACACATCTGAAGTACTTAAATTTATCTTGTTTGCTGACGATACACATATTTTTGCATCAGGAGACGACTTACAGCAGCTGTGTCAGATTGTTAACTTGGAACTCAAAAGTGTCAACAAGTGGTTCAAACAAAACAAACTATCTTTAAATCTGAGTAAAAGCAAAATGATGATATTTGCCAACTGTAATTCCAATGCTCAGGAAGTAATTCAGATAGAGGGTGTTGTTATCGAGCGAGTGCATGAAATCAAATTCCTTGGTGTGATTATTGATGACAGAATTACTTGGAAATCTCATATTAAATATATATCTGCGAACATTTCTAGAAGCATTTCAGTAATAGCAAAAGCAAAGCACATTTTAAACATCAAAGCTCTACATACCTTATACTGTTCTCTGATTTTGCCCTACTTATATTATTGTACTGTGGTTTGGGGTAGTACTTATAAAAACACAGTTAAACCAATAGTATTGTTGCAAAAAAGAGCTATCCGAGTAATTCATAAAGTTGGGTTTTTGGACCACACAAACTCATTATTTTTAAAATCAAAGATCATGAAGTTTTGTGACATTGTTGAGTTCCAAACTGTTCAAATGTTATTCAAAGAAAGGTATAAACTGTTACCAAACCAATTACTAAGAAGGTTCCAAGAACGTACTGGTTGTTATGAATTACGTGACGAATTAAACTTTAAGATTCAGAAACATTAGGGGGAGCAGTGGGATCAATGATGTGTATTTTTTCCTCTATAATCAAGGAAGAGTGTTGCTGCTTGGAACGGTTGTCATTCTATTGCTCAAATTCACAAATGGAGAATTAGGGTTGGCAGGTTATGGATCTGTTGAGAGGAATCCTCCCAACGGGCTCAAAACCACCACACTGTGCAAGGCTACATCATACTTTACATATAACTCAATTAAATAAATAAATAATAATAGTAATAATAATGGTGATAATAATAATAATAATAATAATTATTAATATTATTATTATTAAACTCAAATTAAAATGATATTGAGGATAGTGATGACAGCTGGGATCCCAGAATATAATATTTATTAATGCTTTTTTAATGTATTACATTGTACACACATTGATATTATACTGAGGATGGTAATGACAACTGGGTATAATATGTACTGCCTTTATAACATTAAAATAGTGATTCTAGTAATGTACTAATGTTTGGCATTGGTAACAATTTGTAAGAAATATATTAATGATCATCATTTGTTACTCGCTCTGTACTAGACATTGTACAAGAAATGAAACAGCGGTTGTGTTTTGTATCTACTTGTTTCTGTTTGTTACTGGATGAGTTAAAATAGTGCCTTGTAAGTTTGGTCTGTGTGAAAATAGTTGATTTTGTGTGATGTATTGTAATTGACTGGATATTGTGAGTGTTGTAGTACATTCTTTTGCTGTTGTTTCTTTATTTTGCTGTTGTTTCTTTATTATTGTTCTTTATTATTTGTTATTACCTTGCCCTATGTTCTCTTGTTTATGATTTGTTACCTTGCACTACGTTCCTTGCTTTGATTGTTAAATGAAAATGTTATTTTTATTTTGGGGGTGGGTATTTATATAGCCTGGCATCCAGACTAATCTCCGATGTTTATTAGTTAATAAACAGGAGACTAGACTTCTGTAAAGAAGCGGGCTCTGGTTGGCGAGACTAGCGTTTATAAGCCTTTTGCTTCGGCCCACTCCTTTTGAGCAGGCGAACTGCTCAAATAAACAAATAAACTAAACTATGTGAAATAAATAGCAATAAAAGCCCATGTTTCATACTGATCTTGGTCACTTTAATTTGCTTTGCTCTTGTCACTGTGGACCAAAGGTGGACTACATTTACTCAAGTACATGTACGCTGAGTAATTGTACTTCTTAGTTTTACCATATGGTTCTTTTTACTTCTACTTCAGTAATATTATAATTAAGTGTATTCTGTAGTCTTACGTCAGTAAAAAATAGTTACTCGTTCTGCAGTGAGTAAATCTCAAGTAGATGTAGTTTGTATTTATATAATTTGTTCTTCAGACATTCTAGGACTCATTTATTAATCATTTATGTCACGACCGAATCCTAAATCAGACTTTTAAACTCAAACAGTTACTCAAGTAGCCCAAAGCTATCGGGTTCAAACTCAGTCTGTGCTTCAACGTCTTTCAAAAATGTGCGGAGCTATGACTCAAACGGTAAATAATCAGAGCTGGGACTTGAACTCACAACGCTGAGATTGGAGTAGTATTCTGCATATGTGCAGCACCTTACCCATTCAACCGTTGGAAACACACTTTCCAAACAAACAATTTATAGATTTATTTCATGGCTAACTTTTGTGTTTTTTGTGTGTGTTTTTTTAATTTATTTTTTACAAAAATCTAAAAAACTTTAAATCTTTTCATAATATCTTTAAGTCTTTGTGACATTAGTTTTTCCTCTTTGCTGTATTTTCCTGGTTAGTTTATGCACATGTGTGCAAGATCAGAAAGAAATCAGATTATATGAGTATCAGATTCCAGAAACTCCAGAAATCAGATCATGATCACATGACTCTCAGCTCTACAGCACATATTCACATTCAACATTATAATGGGCCGTACCAAGAGCAGAATGTCCATACTCTCAGGACCATGTGTTTTAGCATGTTAGCATGTTCCTTCTGCCCGTACTGCATCTGTTTTTGGTTTTTAGTGTCTCATTCTGACAAGAGCTAAAAAGAGGTTTCTGTGAAAAGACCGAACTGTCCTGAACTCAGCTAAACCCAGGCCAGGCGATGATTCACGGCACGATTTCTGATCCAAAGTTTGGGACCTGTTAGGACTGGGTCCTTTTGTATCACGTGAGAACTGTTATTTGGATATGGCCAAAGCAGACTCTGGAGATACAAGTCGGCTCACAGAAAAGGCTTTTATTGCCGGTGTTCCAGTTACAAAGTTACAGAGCAGAATAACCAGCTGGTGACTTCAGAGAGAGAAGAAGTGAAGTCCAGACCTCCGTCCACCGTTCTCTTTTATCCTGGTCTTGCACTTCTCTTCAGAGAGGGTGAAACAGCCTACCAGTGAGTCAGTTATTTGTGTCTTTGTGTTTGTACTTTATCTGTACTTACGTTATGTTCAGAAAGATTATGGTGTGACCGTTTATCACTGACATGGTCTCCTTGTTCTGTAGCGTGAGCAAAGCATGCGTCAGGAGCTTGTTTAGATTTCGTTATCACCCTTATCCCTCTGTTACTTACTCACCAAGAGCAGTCCCGGCGCCAGCTCAGTACAGAAGGGGGGGCGGCTGAAAACCAAGGGGGGGCGACGACGTTAAGGTCAGCACACCCTACACGATTTTTATGCCCGATTTTGATACAATTCTCAGTCGCGCCGAGTCTTCCCGAGTCGTGTTTATAGTCACACAGAGTCGTGTCTTGTAGTGCGGGGAGGGGGGGGGGGCACGACTGGACTCGCGTTTGAATCGTGTCGTGTGGGCGGCAGTCAGACGCAACTGGACTACAGTCGCAGGAAATCAAACATGTTTGATTTTTTAAGCCCGATTTTGGACGCACAGGAGAAACGTGGGTGATTTTACCGTCCTCGAAGTGAACACACAGAAAGCGAAATAAAGTGAAATAAAGACGGAAAAACACCGCCGCGCCTCCCTCGTCATTTCTGTCAAAACAGCGGCACAAACAGCTCATTTCATGGCCACAGCGATTCCCACACGAACAGCACAACTTTATATCACCAAACGTTGACGAGAACCACCTTTTCAAGCAACATTTCAACCGCGAACAGAGTTTAGCGGCACTTACTGAGTTTGGAGACGAACTGTTCAGCTTCACCTCGCCGCTAGCGGCTCGCTTCTCCGCTTTCTCCGCCGTCTCCTCCGCCTCCTCCATCTTGGAGCGCGTCTCATTTTCTTATTAAATCCACTGAAATACGTCCCGCTTCTTCGTGTCGCCGACTTTTATCTCCATTTGATAGAACTATAGCCAAGTTGAAGGCTTCGTAGCAGCCTTGCACTGCGATGTTGTGACACTGTTGACACCCCTGACCAATGAGGGACACGCACATGTTTTCGCACGCTCACAAACACGGCCTATCTTTGCGGATTTGGAGTCAGGTTTTGAAACCGGAGGAGAAATGAAGCGGTAGAGACACAGACGTGCTGTGTTATCAAACATCAGCTGTTTGTGTCGTGTGTGCATTGTATGAGAAAGCTGCACACAGGCTGCAGGGACACCGATAGTGTAGTTTGTCGCTTTTCAGCCATTTGCGAATGTCCATTTTGAACAGAAAATATAGCTGCTGGCTACAGGCTACTCCTTATTGCGGGATGATGCACTGATGACATAGTAGGGAGGTGCGTGATGGGTTCAAGGACCACTGGAAACTCTGAATTTTAATTTCCAAAACTGTTCATTAGAGTCAGTGCAGTTTCTTCCAAGTTTTGGGTTGTTTTGAACACATCATAGACTGAAAACAATATATAAAAAAATTACTGATTTTGACTGAGGGGGCGGGACAGTCCGCGTGAGGGGGCGACGCCCCCTCACGCCCCCTCTTGACGCCGGGACTGACCAAGAGTAAGTATAATTAAAGGGACGGACAAAGCTAGACCAACGCGAAAAAAGTTCTCAAGAATATCAAAATATTCGTTAAGAAAATTCAGGCCTGCTGAGAGGGAGCAAAATGCCAAAACCGCCGAAAATAGAGGCGAAGCAACAGGCAGATTCGGCGGTGGAAGAGGAATACGTAAGCCTCAGTCGAGTCACGGAGCTCATGGAGCAGCAGAGGGTCATGTTCAGGGAATTAATTCAACAACAGCAGGAAAACTTCAAAGGATTTATAAAACTCATCATGGAATCAACAAACACCCGCATGGATTTACAGACTAAGGACATTCAAGAACTAAAAACAAGCCTGCAGTTCACGCAAGGTGAGGTGGACACTTTAAAAGAACAAAATCTGAAACTCACGGAGCGCACAAACACTTTACAAACGGACTTTTACAAAGTATGTGACAATTTACACATCATCACGGACAAACTGGAGTATCTGGAGGGGCAGAGCCGCAGAAATAACCTGGTATTTGAGGGAGTGTTGGAGTCGCCTGGGGAGACCTGGGCCGACGCCGAGGTAAAAGTTAAGGAGATACTGAAGGAGAAGCTACAGCTACAGCACGCGGTGGAGGTGGAGAGGGCTCACCGCGTAGGGAAACACGACGGCGGGAGAGACTGGCCGAGACCCATCATCGCCAGACTACTGAGGTGGAAGGATCGTGAAGAAATCTTACAGCGCGCCAAACGACTTAAAGGAACAAAAATCTTCATTAACGAGGACTACACCGAATCAATAAAAAGAAAACGTAAAGAACTGATGCCGGAGCTGAGAGCTGCACGAGAAAGGGGGGAGATCGCCTTCTTGCGATATGACAAACTCATTATACGTCCACGCAGCAGTACACCACATCCAGTATAAACACCGAGAAAAACGTATGGATTTTGGTATGTAAAAGCACATAATCTCACATGTCTAGTAATACATATAGTTCTATAGGAAGCACCGACTTGGACTTTTCAATAAGGAGAATTGCTGAAGCAAACTCCCAGGATTTTACATTCTCTCAATACGACCTACAGAACACTGAGATCGACATCGACCCGGAAAATAACTTCTTTTCTAGAGCTACCAATGACTGTCAATACTACACAGAGGATCTGTACAATAGTAAACGTAAGAACATTAAGGCATTCACTGTAATCCACTTCAATAGTCGAAGCCTCTATGCAAACTTTGACCACATCAAAAGCTTCTTAAAACAGTTTTCCACACCATTCAGTGTCATCCTAATCACAGAAACATGGATCAATAATGACAGAGAATTTGAGTTTTCTATTGAGGGTTATGAATTTATAAGTATGAACAGAAGGAACAAGCATGGAGGGGGCGTAGCTATGTTTATAGACTCCAACTATAGTTACAAAGTAATGGAAAATAAGACAATGGTGGTGGAAGATACACTTGAATGCCTTACTGTTGAAATTACAAGGCAAAAAAAGAAAAATATTATTGTGAGTTCTATCTATAGAACACCTGGCTCTGATATAGATGTTTTTTCTAAGTGGATGGAGGAGCACTTTTCAGGATTAAATCATAAAGTCATGTTTGTGGGGGGAGACCTCAACATCGATTTGTTAAACCCATATAAACATAAAAAGACGGACGAATTTATAAATACTTTATTCAGTATAGGTCTGTTTCCTCTAATAACCAAACCTAGTAGAATAACAACCCATAGTGCCACCTTGATTGATAACATTTTGTCAAATGAAATTGAAAGTGATACAGTCAGCGGGTTAATGATAAATGACATTAGTGATCACCTTCCAGTTTTCGTTTTGTATAAAAATGGATATGTAAAAGATGAAGAGGAAAACAAGTATTGGTTTAGAAGGGTAAAAACAGAGAAAACTATTGATGCATTTAAAAAGGAGCTTTTAGCTCAAGACTGGAGTATTGTGTACAGAGAGAATGACACGAATATGGCGTATGATGAGTTTACGCAAGTATTTCAAAAGGTATACGACAAAAACTGCCCAATGAAGAAATACAGTAAAAACAGAAAGTATAAAGAAACACCATGGATGTCTAAAGGTTTACTAAATGCTTGCAAGAAAAAAAATAATCTTTACAAAAACTTTATAAATAACAAAACAAAAGAAGCGGAGGATAAATATAAGAAATATAAAAATAAACTGACAGGTATCATTAGAAAATGTAAACAGGATTATTATAATACATTGTTAGATACTAATAAGAATAATATTAAAGGTTTATGGAACATCTTAAATAGTATAATTAGAAATAAACCAAGAACGATTAATTATCCAAAACATTTCAAAGAAGAGGATAACACGTTAAAAAATATGAATGAAGTTGTCGAAACATTTAATAAATTCTTTGTAGATGTTGGACCAAACCTTGCTGCAAAAATTGCAAACGTTGAGAATTATAATTGTGAACTGATAGAAGCAAATCCTATGTCCCTGTTCCTCAAACCTGTGGAGGAAAAGGAGATACTGGACATTGTTAAAGGGTGTAAAAATAAAACTTCGACCGATTACCATGACATGGACATGAAAACTTTAAAAACTGTTATTGAAAGTATCTCTAAGCCGTTAACTTACATCTGTAACTTATCGTTACAAACTGGAACTTTTCCTGATAGTATGAAAGTAGCAAAAGTGATTCCTCTGTTCAAAGCAGGAGATAAACATCTCTTTACAAACTACAGGCCTGTTTCCCTTTTACCGCAATTCTCTAAAATCTTAGAAAAGGTTTTTAACTCTAGACTTGACAGCTTTATCGAAAAGTGTAATTTACTCTCGGACAATCAGTTTGGTTTTAGGAACAATCACTCAACCTCACACGCGCTCTTTGATATAACTGAAGAAATAACTAATGCTGTAGATAACAAGAAATGTGCAATAGGGTTATTTATTGACCTGAGTAAAGCGTTTGATACAATAAACTATGATATATTAATTAATAAACTAGAACATTATGGAATTAGGGGGGTAGCTCTACAGTGGGTTACCAGTTACTTAAAAAATAGAAAACAATGTGTGAAAATCGGTGATTATCAGTCGAGTTGTCGACAAATTGTCTGTGGTTTACCTCAAGGTTCTATTCTGGGCCCAAAATTGTTTAATATGTATATTAACGACATTTGTAAAACATCTAAAGTACTTAAATTTATCTTGTTTGCTGACGATACAAATATTTTTGCATCAGGAGACGACTTACAGCAGCTGTGTCGGATTGTTAACTTGGAACTCAAAAGTGTCAACAAGTGGTTCAAACAAAATAAATTATCTCTAAATCTGAGTAAAAGCAAAATGATGACATTTGGCAACTGTAACTCCAATGCTCAGGAAGCAATTCAGATAGAGGGTGTTGTTATCGAGCAAGTGCATGAAATCAAATTCCTTGGTGTGATTATTGATGACAGAATTACTTGGAAATCTCATATTAAATATATATCTACGAAAATTTCTAGAAGCATTTCAGTAATAGCAAAAGCAAAGCACATTTTAAACATCAAAGCTCTACACACCTTATACTGTTCTCTGATTTTGCCCTACTTATATTATTGTACTGTGGTTTGGGGTAGTACTTATAAAAACACAGTTAAACCAATAATATTGTTGCAAAAAAGAGCTCTCCGAGTAATTCATAAAGTTGGGTTTTTGGACCACACAAACTCATTATTTTTAAAATCAAAGATCATGAAGTTTTGTGACATTGTTGAGTTCCAAACTGTTCAAATGTTATTCAAAGCAAGGTATAAATTGTTACCAAACCAAATACAAAGAAGGTTCCAAGAACGTACTGGTCGTTATGAATTACGTGATGAATTAAACTTTAGGATTCAGAAACATAGCACAACTTTGAAAAGTTTTAGTCCAACAGTTAATGGTGTACAATTGTGGAATAAACTGGAGATGGATTTGAAACGATGTCCAAACATCAACCTGTTCAAATTTAAATACAAACAAAAGACTTTTGAAATATACAGACAAGAAGAAATGTGTTGCCACTAGGGGGAGCAGTAGGATGGATTATGTGTATTGTTCCCCTATAATCTGGAAGAGTGTTGCTGCTTGGAACGGTTGTCATTCTATTGCTCAAATTCACAAACGGAGAATTAGGGTTGGCAGGTTATGGATCTGTTGAGAGGAATCCTCCCAACGGGCTCAAAACCTTGTCTTTTAATGCACCACTCAGCATAGGAACATCATCTACAAATCAGCTGTTAGGGGGTTTGTTGAAGGGGAGTTACTGCCCTCTTCAACTGGCTCACTCTCTGGCTTTTTAATGCACCACACTGTGCAGGGCTTTCATCATACTTCACATATAACTCAATTAAATAAATATATAATAATGATGATGATAATTAAACCCAAATTAAAATTATACTGAGAATGGTAATGACAACTGGAAAGTATCAAGATCTCAGATTATAATATCTATTAATGTACCTTTATACCATAAAAGTAACTCTGTAATCACGGGTAAAAATATGCAAGCAATATATTAAGTAACACATTTTTTGACTTGCTTTGTTCTAGACATCGTATATGAAACTAGATTGTTGTTGTAGCTGTGCGTTGTTTCAATTAATTATATAAAGAGTTAATATATTTTTGTTGTTTGTTGTAAGTTGGTCTGTATGAATGTAGCTGCTTGAAATGTTTTGAAATGTTCTTTTTTTTATTTTATTGCACTTGGGGGTGGGGGCTCATAAGCTTTTTGCTTCAGCCCACTCCTTTTGAGCACAATGTGTAGTGCTCAAATAAACAAATAAACTAAACTAAAAGCCGCAAGCGGCATTTGGAGGCCCTCGCGGGCCGCGGTGGCCGATTGACGCCGGTTCCCGCACGCCGCCGCAATAACCGGGAGGCGCTGCCGCGCCCTACCTGCTTATAATGTCGCTGCCCCCCTCGGTGGAGTTTATAAAAGAGCTGGCAAAAGAAATGGCGCCTTCGGCGCTGATTTTCCCAAAATGGCCGACCTCCTGTTGGTCGCCTAGCAACCACATAATGTACTTTTTTGTTCGGACAGTCATGACGCACTTGTGTACCAATTTTGGTTTGGCTACGGCAAAGTTGACATTGGGTCGTTGCCATGGCAACACGGTGGGAAAAGGGGCGGGGCATCAATATATTTTTTGTTCGGGATCACGTGACGGATGTCTGTACCAAATTTCATGCATCTACGACAAAGTTTAATTTTTGGCTCCATTCATTTTTATTTTGTGCTCTGCAGGGGGCGCTATTGCTGCAATTTTCAAAATTCCTATATCAGAACATCCGGGGTCGACGACTCGACCAACGATTCAATTTTCGTTCAAATCGGCCAAAGTATGTGCGAGTTACGGCTGTTTGAACACGGCGGCGAGCGGCGAAAACGGACGCCAAATTCATGGCGTTCCCACGGCAAAACCAAAAATCCTATTAAAAAGTTTTTAATAACTTTTGATGTACCACATGTGGAGATGATCTGGAGCGAACGGGGAGTCGCTGCGTTAAAAGCCCTAGGACAAGTTCGTTCAAATGCGTGGGCATGAAATGGCGCCTTCGGCGCCAAGTCCCTCTTCGGGCCAATATGGCCGCCATACTGTTGGTTGCCTAGCAACCGCGTAATGTGTTTTTTTGTTTGGCTTTACGTGACCAATAACTGTGCCGAATTTTTTTCGTCTACGACGAAGTACGTTTTTCGGGGTTTTGCGGTATTTTGGGGCGTCCTGCCATAGGGCGCAATGTTAACGTCGTTTTTCCAGGGGGCGCTGACGCGCCATTTTTTTGAATTTTTACAATTTGGAGATGTGAAGTTTTTTTTTTTCACCTAATTGAATTTTGGGCAAAAATTCAGGAGTTTTCGTCGGTGGGAAAGTGCCGAAACTGGCGTTTTGGGGGAGAGAAAAAAAAAAAATAATAATAAGAAAAACTCATACAATAACAATATGGGGCCGCCTCCGGCGGCCAACCTTATATATTCGGAAAGGTCTCATGTCCAGTAATCCAACCGTGGGGTTCAAAGTCCAATACGAGCGCGTTGCGCTCGTCTTTTACCTGTTCTTTGTCAATGTTTCTCTATGGGATTTTTTTTTCTAATTTTTGTGAGTACAAGAACAAATTTGCCGCTTTCGCGGCAAATACTTATATCACCGGATAGGGCTCGATGCCCTGAGTCACTGTATCAGTGTTTTGGTGAGTGGCCATGGTCGATGACGAGCTACGCGCACGTCTTTCTTCAGTGCGCTCCGCGCACTGCTTGTACAATTACAAGAGGCCCGAGACCTGCCAGGTCCGCTCGGGCCTAATAATAAGTTCTAAAACTAAGCCGTCTAAATTAGCCCTTAAATAAAAACTAAATATTAGCTTGTGTGGTGTGTGATCTGTGTGTAGTGACATTCCACTGTATAGCTCCATATCTAGGTGTTTCTTTAACGTGAAACTCAGCTCTGCAACCCTTTTAGTTCCAGTCAATGCCAGCATGTAGCCTGCTTTATTTTTTGCGAAGCACATAGTGTATTATTTTTATTACTAAACATTGTGTACCTGTCAATAATCTAAATAAGCAGACCTACTAACATGTGTGATTAACTTTAGCAACATTGTGTATCAGTCAGAGATGCACAATGTTGCAAGTCCCAGTCTAGGTCCAAGTCCCTGACCCAGTGTCCGCCCCCTTTCCTCTGAAATGAGTTGTCCTAGTGGCAGGCCGTGGTATTGCAGCCTACGGCTCAACAGCCTTTTCACCAAAGACACTCATGTAAAAGGAGCAGCCTGTAAAATGGTCCACGGGGCATCTGGAGTTTCAGACTGAGGCAAATATATTTCTTTAAAATTACTTTTTTTAGGACATGGACTTTTTTTCTTCGTAAAAAAAATGGTAACGCATCAAAAATATTTTTTAAAACGTTTTCTAATGACGTGACGTCACCAGCGCTGTGGACGCGCGCGAGCGTGAGGACTCATGCGCGAGCAGAGGTCTCCCTCGTGTGTTTTGGTCTGAGCAAAACAGGACGGCCTGGACTAAAAACGCGAACTAAAACCACCTCAAGTAAGTTTATGTTTCTCTAAGTGTTCAGCCCAAAGCTAAATACGAAGTCTGTGATGATATAGGAATATAGCATGTGTTTGTAGCACTGGACAACGACAGCAAATGAAAACGAATGTGACTGTAAGAAGCTATTCCACTGGATGAATGAGCTCAATCTTTTTTCAAAATCTCGACAATTAATAGGTTGCGTTCACGATTTAGAATTCCATTTCAGTTGGAGGGCAGGTGTCAATACAAGTCTATGGGAGAGAAACAGTTTTTGAAAGAAATTTCCAAAAAGAAAATGTCCAAATGTTTTCTGTGATCATCATGTGACAGGGATTGGATTCACAAACCTGACATGTGAATGTTATGGCTGAAAGTCCTTTCTACTGGCCAACATCAAGCACATGTTATTGAATATTGTCTCCACTTTTGGACGCCTTTGTGAAGAAATAATTAGACATATGTTCATATCTGCTGGAAGATGTGACTTCGAACTTTCTGTCAGTTTTTGTTTCTTGTGAATTGGCCCAATAATTACAGATATATTAGCAATGATTTAAGACTATAAATCTGCATTTTGAGCGTTACTATGGTTACGGCCGTGGAATTTTCAGTTGCCCTCCACCTCAATGTTAAACTATAGGCTCTTTAGAGTGTTGTGATGTCACGTGAACGCTACCTATTGAACATAAAAGTGCAAAAATGCTTGAAAGCTTTTTGTTAGATTTTGACTTGACTGATTTACACAATGCTTCACATACTGCCCCTACATTTTAGTTGTTTTACTTTAACATTGTAAACATAACGTGCCTTGTTTGTTTGTGTTTGTTCATTGCAATAAAAAAATAATAATACAAAAAATAAAAAATTATAATAAATAAACAAATACAAAAAAATGTTACTGTAAGAAGCTAATTTATGAAAATTCAATAATGGCACTAATAAACCGTAATTGTTAGATTAATTGAATAAATACTAGCAACATTTCATGTACTTGGTAAGTTTACTACTATGTTATTTGAGTACGTAATCTTTATTTGTAGCACCTTTCACAGACAAGAGCCACAAAGTGCTTCAGGACAGTTTAAAAATCTGAAAAATACACACAATAAAAGAATAACAATGTAAATCACTCATTTGTTTGGCTCCTTATGTCAAACCCTGTGGACTAACATGAAGCTTCTCAATCTCTGCAGGTCCAGCCTGAAGCCCAGAGGCTCCTCCTGATGTCCACACTTCTCTGCAGGGGATATTGGTGCCGCTTCCCAGCGTCGCATAGAAAACATTACATCGGATATAAAGAATATTGTACAAAAAGTCCTTATTATGACTGTCTGATGCTGACAGTGTGGTTGTTCTTTTGTAGAGCCAGGCTTTTGCAAATAGACATGTCATTTTCCAACTAATTATTGTGACTTTCCATAAGCGGAGATTAGTTAAGATTCCAAACCACACTATGATTGTGACAAATGAAATTGATTCATAAGATTTGTATATATTTGTTTTTGTTTCATTCAATAATCTTTTTTCAGCTGATAACGTTACATGACAAAACAAATGTAGATATGACGCCCAAAAACCTTAATTTCTGTTTTACTTCATGAGATTAGTGTTGCCAAATAAAAGTACAATTTTAGGATTTTTGTATTGAATTGTTTCATAACTACATAAAGCGTTTGTATACTTTCTAAAAATTGTTTCATTTTCATATTGGGATAGAATAAAATTAATAATAGCACTAAAATAACCAACAAGGCAATATTACACTACTACTACTACTACTGCTGCTACTACTAAAGGAACAGAATGGTAAAAAATCAGATGCAGTAGTTTATTAATGATGGTTGTGGTCAGTCCTCCTGTGCAGGCCCTGATGGTTGTGGTCAGTCCTCCAGTACAGACACAACGGACATGCACATATCAGAAGAATAACAGGTCGCTCCGTCACAGGGAAAGGTTTTGTTAGGGATCATTTCACCTTGGACAGTGAAGCATCAGCAGCATCAGGAAAGGTCTGGATCTGAACTACCCCAAAGCATACTCTTTCCCCACGTGCTTCATGTCTTCTGTAAATGAATAACACACATACATACATACATACATATAAGAAGAAGTTGATACAGTTTATTTTCAGAAAACTACCGTATAAATGTGATCCCAGTTTCCCTTGGGTGCCCTGCCATAGATCACCTGTTCATTCACCCAGTCTTCTGCACTCCACCCTCCAATCATCAGGACAGTGTGATCTTGCCTGTCATGGTCAGCTTGACACCAGTAATTTAGACCTACAATGACACACAAAGTCATATATTGTAAATCAAAGGAATATACCTAACTCTCTGGCATGAGCTAAAGTGTAGATATTTTACAACTTACCTTGGATGTGTTTGAAGGACCATCTCTGAACTAAACCCCTGAGCAGGTCTGCCTCGTGAGGGCTCAGTCATGTCTGAGGAAACGCTGCCATCCACCAGAAACGTATCTGTAAATAAAGAAACAAAAACAAATGGTAAATAATTTAAGTTACTTCAGTGGTGATGTTTATATTTTTATTTTCAGATAACATAGCTACAGTACCTATAAAACCTATATTCAAACATAACAAAATATGCGCAAAATCTATGACAGAGGCTCATGTCCTCATGTCCCGTCCCACCCCCCTTGTTTCCGGCCCACAGCCTCGCTCTTCCACAGTCTGACGAGTCTGACGCTCAGTTTCCTTCTCTCGTTACTTCATCAGAATAAGGCTGACTAGTGGATCACAGATTCACAATGCAGACGTATCCAGCTCTGACAAGAACAATATTGCATTCCAACAACTACATATATTTAGTTAAGAATATACTTTGTTTATCTTTAATGTGCTTGAGTAACTTTTTGAAGAAATTGTGGGCCTACTTCTTCGAGTAGTTTTATCATACCATACTTTTTATCTCCACTTGAGTCAAATTCTAATGAAGTATCTGTTTCTTACTTTAGTAAAGTAGTAGTTACTTTTTCCACTTTGAGTAAATATTTAAGCTCCCTGTTCTTAAGAATTATCTAGTGTTTCTGTATGTTCTGCCATTTTCTTGGAATTTTCTTTGTAAACATCACAATTTCCACAGGATTTAATGTTTTGGTTCACACCATTTATGGTATCATAGTAAATAAATTGGACTTTTACACTCAAACAATTAGTCACAGTAGAAGAAGAAGAAGAAGAACTTTATTTATATAGCGCCTTTCACAGACATGGTCACAAAGCGCTTTAAATGAGAGCAATTGCATTCACTCCACACTCAATATCAATACCTTTTTTTTATTTTACTTGAGTAATTGTTTGGGTCACTACTTTTTACAGGTACTTGAGTAAAATTATTTCAAAGTAATGTTACTCTTTCTTGAGTAAATAATGGCTACTATACAACCTCTGGCGGAGTGTTTGATCAAATCTGTCTTTGACATCAGCCTCAGGAAAAACTATCCAATCACACTGATCGATCTGCTAGCAATCAGATTGCAACACATGAACATTCCTTCGTATTATTATTATTATTATCATTCCTTTTTTTTCTGTAGTATTTATGTATTACTTTTTTAGGCAATGTTCTTCTAGAACAATAATATACTAAATAATGAATTACAATAGCTAATATAATTAATTAGCCGATTATACTAGCTTTATTTTGATATTGGGTCAAATATGTTATAAAGGTACTTCTTTAGTCTCTTTATGAATTAGTAGTTTGATTACGGTTTTCAGTTTGAGTATATCTGTGATCTACTAGTCAGCCTTATTCTGATGAAGTAACTATGAAAAAGAAACTGAGCGGGCAAACTGTGGAAGAGCGAGGACCAGTCTATGGCGAGGACACTGTGGGCCGGAAACTGCGCGCTGAAATGCAAATACGGGGCGTATGAAGGGACATAAGCCTGTTATAGTTTTTGCGCTCACTTTTAGTGCACGCGCCCTCGATCCCTGTGTTCTGCGCGCGTTGATGTTGAATTTGCGCCCTCAACTTAAAGATAGTTATGACGCCACACTTTCCCATACTAGGAAAAAAAATGTGGCGGGCGGGATAAGAGAGCGGCTTCCGTTCGGCGCGTGGTGGGCGGGTCCTGTGTGCGTCAGGTGAGTGTTTCCGCTACGGGCTGTGTTTCTGTCAACAAGAAGAGGGAGACCAGCCTGAGACCAGCGTGAGCCCGCCGTGAGAGACGAGAGGGAGAGAGGCCGTCGAGCCGACCCAGAGAGCGAGCAGAGCCTCAACGCGAAGCCTCATGTGTCCTCCGCTCCACAGACACGCTCAGGTAACCGGCGTCCACAGTCTGACGGTACCGGTACAGTCTGCGCCGTGTGTGCGTGCGTGTGTTTGTTTGTGTGTGGGGGCTGATGGCGAGCAATGGGACGAGCACGTCGCCCACTTCCGCGTCTTTGTTGTTGAAGGGAGGGCGCTGTAGACGTGTACTTACCCTTACTGAAGAAAACCTGTCAACTGTTAGTTCACCTAACTTACTTTAGCATAGCCGACCCCACGTGAGGCGCCATCATTAACTTAGCCCAGCTATTGTAGACCTTTGGTTTGTGTCGAAAAGAAGCCAGACCCTGCTTGATACACTTTTACTGAAGAGATAAGATAAGAAAGTACTTTCCACTGTGGGGAAATTAAATAGTTGCAACAGCCAGTATATGTAGCATTACCACTAGAAAACCCAGAGAGGTGTCATTATTTGACCTTTACACCTGTAAAACCCACAGACTGGTCTTCTGACCCAAAGGATTTTAGCTAATAGGGCTGGAAAGTCTCGTACCAGAAGCACCTCCGGTTCTTCGCTCGGATACAAACTAACAACCAGCTGTTCGAGGAGGCGGCTGAATTGAATAGTGCAAAATGCTTTCATGACACAGCGAGCGGTTCGCCTCAGCAGTTCAACACAAAACGCCAATCAACGCCGGAGACGACCAACACCAGCACATTAAGGCACGGAGGTCCGCTGTTGATCAAATAGTTTACAGAGGCAATTTATACCAAAGACTTGAGTTTATTTCACGTTTTCTTTTAGTTAAAACCTCTTAACCCCCACCTTAACCGAGCACATGTTCACCCGTTCAGCAACAAGCATAACACACAACAAAAACGTGACAAAAAAAAAGTTATAAAAACATGATAAAAAAGCGACAATAAAAAGTGAAAATGTACTTGTTTAAAGTGGGGGTTAGGAGGTTATGACCATATTTAGCTCGTGGTTTGTTTCACAGTTCTGTTGAGTCCTTAGAGGCTTCAGTCAAATGGTAAATGACCACAGTCCGTCAGTAGAGGTGTTGCTCTCACACACGGAGCTCCACATGTCCAGTGACAGGGGAATAACAAAAAAACAAAAAAGAGCAGAGGAAAAGGCAGGCGTGCGTGTCGACCCTCCTTGACCAAGTCGTCTACAGATATAAAAAGGCGCATGTCACTACGAGTGTAACTTACTCGAATATTATCACTAAATGGGACCATGCCACAAACCTGAGCGGGGCATGTGCCGATCCACTCAGCGACTAGCATGGCCATATACGAAGTTTTTCATCCCAGTGACGAAATGTGTCCAAAATAACACAGAAAAAGCCGTCAGAGCGTATGAAGTCTGCGATATCAGTACAGGACGACCAGCCTGTGTTTGTTTTGTATCCGTGGACGGAAATCTCGCAAATTCTCGCACTTCCGCTTTCCAGCCCTATACCTGTCCTCAGCTGCTTTTGTTATGTCAATAGTTATTCCTATAGGTGTGGAAATGATCTCAGCCCTGCCCCACCCCAACCTGTGAACACACTGAACACATTCTGAACATGAATATTTCATCACAGTTCATACATTCTGATGCACATCAGTGTCTTGAACACAATGTGAAAAAATTGATAAAGTACAGTAAAAAATGTCTTCCAAATGAAACCCTGATATCACAGTTTGAGTGATTTTATGCCGTATTTCTATGAGATTTAAAAATTGACGTTTTTTTAGAGTAAAGTCCAATGGAAATTCAATAGGAAAAACTACAGTGATTTTATTCATGAGCCAACAATGGGAATGAGGTCCAATCTGATGAAATTCAGTAAAAATGTTCAAATTCATTCTTTTTCTTCCAAATGAAATGCTGACATTGTAAAAAGTGAAGTTTTAAACGGCTGTGGAAGAGCAAAGAAAAACATGTTTATAATGGAAGTCAATGTTTCAGTCGCTGCCATTTTCAAATAAAGAATCATTCGCTACAGAAAAACTATAAATGCATCAAATCCATTTCACTTCATCTGTGACACAAACACGGCTCTGGAAACAGACAAACCTCAGCTCTTTACATTGTATTATTCTAAATATAATCACACTTTTGTGTTTTAAGTTTTGAAACTGGGATTTTTAGGGTTAAAATCCAGACAATTATGTTTGGTAGTTTTGGAAAAGTTTCCAGTAGTTCATGTGATTTATGCAAAAAGAAGTGGAAAAAATATTGAAAAAGGCAGATTTTATGTTTTTTAAGCATGTTTTTGTAACTAGGGTGGCGAACGTATGGAAAGTTGTAAATCTCTCATTACAGAAAAACTACAAATGCTTCAAATTAATTCTTTGCTCATATTTGACACATCCAAGGCCCTAAAATCCACCAAAGCTCCAGCACTCTATTAATTATTATAAAGATAATGAGGGTTTTATGTTGTTTTGTAACACTAACTTCAAAGTTTTTGTTTTGAAACTGTTTTTAAAAAGGGTTAAAACTCCCAAATAAACAACATGTTTGGTAGTTTTGAGAAGGTGAGAGATTCTTCAGATTTCACTGCACGTGTTTTACCTTATGTTTGCATTTAGTGCAGACCTACATTTGTGTGAGTCAGTGTCCCCCCTCCGCCGCTGATTTCTGTTTACAAATGAATAGAAGCAAATTGAAGCCATCAGTCGTCAGTTTGGACCTAATGGTCATTTGACCCTGCCCCAGGACTTCTCTTCTAGTGTAAGTGAGGACACGACAGTATGAGCTCAAATATCTCACTCTAGAATTTAAAAATAGAAAATAAAGGAATAAAACGAATCTGCATAATGAGTAAGAATATAAACATACTTTTTTTTTTAATCAGTGTATCGTGCCAAGTGTGGCGTTGTCAATGTCATTTCTTACTTTGTATTTACCCAATGAAACTGGAAATATTGGCTGCGAGCCGCCGCCCAGACGATTCTTCTTTTGAAAAGAAAGGAGGAATGTCTGGCAGGCAAAGGACAAAGGGTCAAAAAACCTATGGAAAATAGACTAAATAAACATGTACTTTATTGTCCCCGTAGGGAAATTTGTCCTCTGCATTTAACCCATCCTTCGATGCCACTGAGGCAACCCGTAAGGAGCAGTGGTCGACGGCCCACGCCCGGGGCCCCATCTCCATGATGTGGAGCCAGGCTGATGGTCAGAATCACCTGCCTGGAGGATTCACCTATTGCACACGTTTTTATATTTAAAACAATCTTCGATTAAATTAAAATACTTTTGTAAAATAGGAACATAAAATATGATATGCCTAAATAAGAATGTACATGTTATCCTCTAAAGCTTTTTTAATATCATTTAGTCAAATGTGGTGTCAGTAATGTCTCCATGGTAACGCTGAGGGGAGGGGCTGACTAACCGACTCTCTCGTTCCCTGGTGTGTGTGCGCTGTAGGTCTGTGTGTGTGTGTGTGTGCTGTAGGTCTGTGTGTGTGTGTGTGCTGTAGGTCTGTGTGTGCGCTGTAGGGCTGTGTGTGCGCTGTAGGGCTGTGTGTGTGCGCTGTAGGGCTGTGTGTGTGCGCTGTAGGTCTGTGTGTGTGCGCTGTAGGTCTGTGTGTGTGCGCTGTAGGTCTGTGTGTGTGCGCTGTAGGTCTGTGTGTGTGTGTGCGCTGTAGGTCTGTGTGTGTGCGCTGTAGGTCTGTGTGTGTGCGCTGTAGGTCTGTGTGTGTGTGTGCGCTGTAGGTCTGTGTGTGTGCGCTGTAGGTCTGTGTGTGCTCTGTAGGTCTGTGTGTGTGCGCTGTAGGTCTGTGTGTGTGCGCTGTAGGTCTGTGTGTGCGCTGTAGGTCTGTGTGTGTGCGCTGTAGGTGTGTGTGTGCTCTGTAGAGCTGTGTGTGTGTGTGCGCTGTAGGTCTGTGTGTGTGCGCTGTAGGTCTGTGTGTGTGTGCGCTGTAGGTCTGTGTGTGTGTGCGCTGTAGGTCTGTGTGTGTGTGCGCTGTAGGTCTGTGTGTGTGCGCTGTAGGTCTGTTTGTGTGCGCTGTAGGTCTGTTTGTGTGCGCTGTAGGTCTGTGTGTGTGTGCGCTGTAGGTCTGTTTGTGTGCGCTGTAGGTCTGTGTGTGTGTGTGCGCTGTAGGTCTGTGTGTGTGTGTGCTCTGTAGGTCTGTGTGTGTGTGTGTGCTGTAGAGCTGTTTGTGTGCGCTGTAGGTCTGTGTGTGTGTGCGCTGTAGGTCTGTTTGTGTGCGCTGTAGGTCTGTGTGTGTGTGTGTGCGCTGTAGGTCTGTGTGTGTGTGTGCGCTGTAGGTCTGTGTGTGTGTGTGTGTGCGCTGTAGGTCTGTGTGTGTGTGTGCTCTGTAGGTCTGTGTGTGTGCGTGTGCTGTAGAGCTGTGTGTGTGCGCTGTAGGTCTGTGTGCGCTGTAGGTCTGTGTGTGTGCGCTGTAGGTCTGTGTGTGCGCTGTAGGTCTGTGTGTGTGCGCTGTAGGTCTGTGTGTGTGTGTGTGCTCTGTAGGTCTGTGTGTGTGTGTGCGCTGTAGGTCTGTGTGTGTGTGTGTGCGCTGTAGGTCTGTGTGTGTGTGTGTGCGCTGTAGGTCTGTGTGTGTGCGCTGTAGAGCTGTGTGTGTGTGTGCGCTGTTGAGCTGTGTGTGTGCGCTGTAGAGCTGTGTGTGTGCGCTGTAGGTCTGTGTGTGTGCGCTGTAGGTCTGTGTGTGTGCGCTGTAGGTCTGTGTGTGTGCGCTGTAGGGCTGTGTGTGTGTGCGCTGTAGGTCTGTGTGTGTGCGCTGTAGGTCTGTGTGTGTGCGCTGTAGGTCTGTGTGTGTGCGCTGTAGAGCTGTGTGTGTGCGCTGTAGGTCTGTGTGTGTGCGCTGTAGGTCTGTGTGTGTGCGCTGTAGGTCTGTGTGTGTGTGTGCTGTAGAGCTGTGTGTGTGTGCTGTAGAGCTGTGTGTGTGCGCTGTAGGTCTGTGTGTGTGCGCTGTAGAGCTGTGTGTGTGTGCGTTGTAGAGCTGTGTGTGTGTGTGCGCTGTAGGTCTGTGTGTGCGCGCGGTAGGGCTGTGTGTGCGCGCGGTAGGGCTGTGTGTGCGCGCTGTAGGGCTGTGTGTGCGCGCTGTAGGGCTGTGTGTGCGCGCTGTAGGGCTGTGTGTGCGCGCTGTAGGGCTGTGTGTGTGTGCGCGCTGTAGGGCTGTGTGTGTGTGCGCGCTGTAGGGCTGTGTGCGTGCGCGCTGTAGGGCTGTGTGCGTGCGCGCTGTAGGGCTGTGTGCGTGCGCGCTGTAGGGCTGTGTGCGTGCGCGCTGTAGGGCTGTGTGCGTGCGCGCTGTAGGGCTGTGTGTGCGCGCTGTAGGGCTGTGTGTGCGCGCTGTAGGGCTGTGTGTGTGTGCGCGCTGTAGGGCTGTGTGTGTGTGCGCGCTGTAGGGCTGTGTGTGCGCGCTGTAGGGCTGTGTGTGTGTGCGCGCTGTAGGGCTGTGTGCGTGCGCGCTGTAGGGCTGTGTGCGTGCGCGCTGTAGGGCTGTGTGCGTGCGCTGTAGGCCTGTGTGCGCGCGCTGTAGGTCTGTTTGTGCGTGCGCTGTAGGCCTGTGTGTGCGTGCGCTGTAGGGCTGTGTGCGCGCGCGCTGTAGGGCTGTGTGCGCGCGCGCTGTAGGGCTGTGTGCGTGCGCGCTGTAGGGCTGTGTGCGTGCGCGCTGTAGGGCTGTGTGCGTGCGCTGTAGGCCTGTGTGCGTGCGCTGTAGGCCTGTGTGCGTGCGCTGTAGGCCTGTGTGTGTGCGTGCGCGCTGTAGGGCTGTGTGTGCGCGCTGTAGGTCTGTTTGTGCGTGCGCTGTAGGCCTGTGTGTGTGTGTGCGCTGTAGGGCTGTGTGCGTGCGCGCTGTAGGGGTGCGTGCGCGTGTGTTGTAAGGCACAGTGTGTGAAGCCACAGGTGTGTGAGTCTAAATGAACAGTTACACAATCAGCATTGAGTCGACTATAGAGCGATGACAGAGGCAAGGGAGTGGTTCTTCTCAAAGATCGGGTTGCCAGATCATGCAAATATATCTCCCACATTCACTGTAAAATCGGGAGATTAGCGGGGGAAATGACGGAGCGGGAGCACCGCGGTGTATGATACAACACCATGCAGTTAAAGAATGAGCAATATGCTGAGATTTGAGACCTGAGATTGAGTAGATGGGGCGACGGTGGTGCAGATGGTAGAGCGGGTCGTCTCATGATCAGAAGGTCGGGGGTTTGATTCCCGCCTCCTGAAGGTGCATGCTGTCGTTGTGTCCTTGGGCAAGACACTTCACCCACCTTGCCTCCGGTGTCTGCGTACACTGGTGTATGAATGGGTGAGAGGTTCCTTGCTGTAAAGCGCTTTGAGTGCCTAATGTAAGTGGAAAAGCGCTATATAAGTTGAGACCATTTACCATTTAGATGCTGAACTGCGATTGAAAGCGCTTGATATGATAGATATTGAACACAACGTTGATTTGTTTTTTTAATCTTTTCTGATATGGAATCAAGGTCATGCAAATAACATTGATTAGGGGTAACAATTTTTCAACATTTATTAAACTATTTAAATATACATCTTTTTTAAACAATATTTAGATTATTGGAGCTACTTACTGCCTAAATCAGCCACTAAACAGCATTCATGGTCATCCTGTCCCACAGGCAGAACCAGTCCAGTCTATGAATCCTCCTGTTTGTGTACATTATGCCTCCATATAGCACTCCGCATCACCACTGTATCGAGGTTTACCATGGCATTTACATTTCAAAACTTTACAGTGCATGCCCCATTGAAATCATTATATTTTGGTGCCATTAGTGTGACAGTGCCTCCTGCAGGCCCAAGACAGATATTACAGGGCAAGTTTACTGCATTTGCAGACAGAGCCCAGCACTTTTTCAGCCATTATCCATAAACAAATATAGCAAAACCAATAACCAGTGCCTCGGTGAAATATGTGCAGGAAATTAAATTAAATCAAACACCAAAAAAAAGCATTTGGAGCAGAAGAGCATGAGACATGGATGAAAGACAGGTTTGTGACCAAATAACACCAGAATAAATGGTAAACTCATTACTAGGGATGTAACGATTCACTCAAGCTTCGATTCGATTTCAATTTTTTCAGAATTTTTTTATTTTTATCCTTTTTAAAGAAAAGAATATGACTCATTCATACCAATGTTTCTTTTGTTTTAACATCTGCATTTTTTTCCTTGTAACACACTGCAACTGTCTCAGTAAGAGAACTTTACAAAAAATTACAGACATGAAAATGAACTCTAATTATTTTTGACATGAGTGCTTGAACATCATAATACCATTTAGAACTAATTTTATAGTGCGGTTTTGTTCACCCTTGAAGCCTCACTGCCTCCGGTGCAGCCTTTGTAAACATGAGGAGGAAAAAGACATGACGGCTCCTGTAGGTGTTGGATTATTTGACAAACGGACATTTGAGGAGGAAAAGGTTCGCTCGCTGATTGCAACGATGTGAGAATAAAGTTGTACAGGCGTTCTCCATCTTCAATGACTGTTCTTGAGTCATCTTCTGTACTCCGTAGTTGAAGTGTCGAACGTTTCGCCTCTCATCCTAAAGGCTTCGTCAGCACACTAAGGTTCAGTTCAGCTCGCAGCCCAGATAAAGACCACAGGGAGGAGTTCAGCCTGGCTCAGTCCCTCCCCTTTAACAGCTACTCTCACCTACGGGTAAACATCTTTGTAATAAGCGAAGTCGTAATCTCAGTTCTCACAATGAATTGTGGGATCGCTCAGAGGTCAATCGGGATAAATTTGACAGCGCAGAAGCATACACAAAGACGAGAGTGCAGATAAATGTCGTTTAAATGATTTGTTATTGTTTGTATGATATCCAAAACGTACTAAACTGTGTGAGAGGCTCAGGTGGAGGATACAGAGATGCGTCATGATGTTTATAGACGATGGACAATTGCTAATTTGAAGTTATTTGTGTGGAAACGCGGGCTATCGCTAAGCGGCTACAGAGAGGACTTGTTGGTGTCAGACACAAGATGGAGAAACTCTGGCAGATCCTTGAAAATTCCTCCAGTGAAACAGGTCGTCGAGATAGATGGAGTTTGCTGCTGATCTACGATGTGCTTGTGCCGTGACATCGGTGAAAATAGCATCATGTCCGCGACAGACTTTACCGTGGGTCTGGAAGTGTCGGGCCACTTTACTGCAGTCCGCGACTTGATACGGCTCGTTGTTGTTTTTTATCACATTTTATTTTGATCTCCTTTATGTATGCCCTTTTAAGTTTTAAAGTTTATATAGTTTATTATTTATCTAAGTTTTATGTTTCGACACGCGCCTGAAAGCTTTCAGTTTCTATACATTTGGATGGTGTGGGACGAAGTACGAAGTACAGTTTCTTGAAGGCCGAGAAAAGAGCCAACAAATTACATATAAAGCATGTGATCATTGAACAGGACGCATAAGGTGCTATTGCACATGTTTTCCAGGGTATGTTTATTGTTTCCTATGCTGCATGACTTTATTCAACTTCTAGGCATTTGCCATTTAGCCTTTCCTTCAAACACAATCATCGTAATCCCTCCTACCCCCAGTACAATGCTGAGAGAAAACATGTTCATGTAGGCCAGAGCATTGTGTAGTATAAAAGTAAAGATGGCTTACGTTGTGCTTTTCTATTGTACAATTTATATATAGTGTGTAATTTTCAGGAAAGAATGATCCCCCCCACCCAAAAAGTCGACATTTAATTTAGCTTGTGCTCCTGCAATTGGAGATTAAAACCATTTGACCAAAATGTTAGTGGAAGCACAGATACTCACCCTCAATATATTTTTGATGATCTGTTAATGTACCACATTTTTTATGCCCTTAAAACAATCTTTATTCATGCATATTTTACATTGGGATTACTGGGAGACAGCGCCTTTATCCCGATTGACCTTTGACCGGAAGCGCTGCGCACTACGAGATTACGACTTCGCTTATTGGAAGTCTTTGAAAGAACGTTGTTGGGACTTATCATTTCAAGCTTAGTGTCGCAGACAAGTCCTTTTGGATGAGAGGTGAAACGTTCGACACAGATTGTTAATCTAGTCTTCTGGTTGTGTTGCAGAGTTGATGGAGACGGGGAGAAGGTACACAGTTGGCATTGTGCTCTGCATACTGCTGGCTCTCACCTACCTCCTGGTGATTTCCAATGTGGAGCAAGAGCAGAGTGGGACGGGCCAGTTCTACCTGCCTCTACCCAAAAAGGCCCCCAACCCATCCGGGCAGCCCCCTCACTCCCCTGAGCCTCAGTGGGAAGACCCCGGGCCGTATCATGTGGCCTACCCCCGCAACTACCGCTTCATCATGGACGACACAGCCGTGTGCCGACAGTCCCATCCCTTCATTCTGCTGCTGGTGCCTGTGGCGCCCCCTGACGTCACTGCCAGGTACTACGGGAGAATAGGAGCGCTTTATTGTGTAAAAACAATACGTGAAAATATAGATTTTTATGCATTGGTCAATCTGGAGATTTTTTGCTAGTTTCCTCCTTAATGGGGCTGTCACACCGTGACGATTTAGCCGACGTATGTAAAACACACGCCTGAACCCTCAACACACGCCTGAACCCTCTACACGCGCCTGAACCCTCTACACACGCCTGAACCCTCGACACACGCCTGAACCCTCTACACGCGCCTGAACCCTCTACACACGCCTGAACCCTCGACACACACGCCTGAACCCTCTACACACGCCTGAACCCTCTACACGCGCCTGAACCCTCGACACACGCCTGAACCCTCGACACACACGCCTGAACCCTCTACACACGCCTGAACCCTCTACACGCGCCTGAACCCTCTACACACGCCTGAACCCTCTACACACGCCTGAACCCTCTACACACGCCTGAACCCTCTACACACGCCTGAACCCTCTACACGCGCCTGAACCCTCTACACACGCCTGAACCCTCGACACACACGCCTGAACCCTCTACACACGCCTGAACCCTCTACACGCGCCTGAACCCTCTACACGCGCCTGAACCCTCTACACGCGCCTGAACCCTCTACACGCGCCTGAACCCTCTACACGCGCCTGAACCCTCGACACGCGGCTGAACCCTCTACACGCGCCTGAACCCTCGACACGCGCCTGAACCCTCGACACACGCCTGAACCCTCTACACGCGGCTGAACCCTCTACACGCGCCTGAACCCTCGACACGCGCCTGAACCCTCGACACGCGGCTGAACCCTCTACACGCGCCTGAACCCTCGACACACGCCTGAACCCTCGACACGCGGCTGAACCCTCTACACGCGCCTGAACCCTCGACACGCGCCTGAACCCTCGACACACGCCTGAACCCTCGACACACACGCCTGAACCCTCGACACACACGCCTGAACCCTCGACACGCGCCTGAACCCTCGACGCGCGCCTGAACCCTCGACAAACACCTCTGAACCCTCGACACGCGCCTGAACCCTCGACACGCGCCTGAACCCTCGACACGCGCCTGAACCCTCGACACGCGCCTGAACCCTCGACACGCGCCTGAACCCTCGACACGCGCCTGAACCCTCGACACGCGCCTGAACCCTCGACAAACACCTCTGAACCCTCGACAAACACCTCTGAACCCTCTACACGCGCCTCTGAACCCTCTACACGCGCCTGAACCCTCGACACGCGCCTGAACCCTCGACAAACACCTCTGAACCCTCTACACGCGCCTGAACCCTCTACACGCGCCTGAACCCTCTACACGCGCCTGAACCCTCTACACGCGCCTGAACCCTCGACACGCGCCTGAACCCTCGACACGCGCCTGAACCCTCGACACGCGCCTGAACCCTCGACACGCGCCTGAACCCTCGACACGCGCCTGAACCCTCGACACGCGCCTGAACCCTCGACACGCGCCTGAACCCTCTACACGCGCCTGAACCCTCGACGCGCGCCTGAACCCTCGACGCGCGCCTGAACCCTCGACGCGCGCCTGAACCCTCGACGCGCGCCTGAACCCTCGACGCGCGCCTGAACCCTCGACGCGCGCCTGAACCCTCTACGCGCGCCTGAACCCTCTACGCGCGCCTGAACCCTCGACGCGCGCCTGAACCCTCGACGCGCGCCTGAACCCTCGACGCGCGCCTGAACCCTCGACGCGCGCCTGAACCCTCGACGCGCGCCTGAACCCTCGACGCGCGCCTGAACCCTCGACGCGCGCCTGAACCCTCGACACGCGCCTGAACCCTCGACACGCGCCTGAACCCTCGACACACACGCCTGAACCCTCGACGCGCGCCTGAACCCTCGACGCGCGCCTGAACCCTCGACGCGCGCCTGAACCCTCTACGCGCGCCTGAACCCTCTACGCGCGCCTGAACCCTCTACGCGCGCCTGAACCCTCTACGCGCGCCTGAACCCTCGACGCGCGCCTGAACCCTCGACGCGCGCCTGAACCCTCTACGCACGCGCCTGAACCCTCGACACACGCCTGAACCCTCTACACGCGCCTGAACCCTCGACGCGCGCCTGAACCCTCTACACGCGCCTGAACCCTCGACACGCGCCTGAACCCTCGACACGCGCCTGAACCCTCGACACACACGCCTGAACCCTCTACACGCGCCTGAACCCTCGACACGCGCCTGAACCCTCGACACGCGCCTGAACCCTCGACACGCGCCTGAACCCTCGACACGCGCCTGAACCCTCGACACGCGCCTGAACCCTCGACACGCGCCTGAACCCTCGACACGCGCCTGAACCCTCTACACGCGCCTGAACCCTCGACAAACACCTCTGAACCCTCGACACGCGCCTGAACCCTCGACACGCGCCTGAACCCTCTACACGCGCCTGAACCCTCGACGCGCGCCTGAACCCT
Source organism: Proterorhinus semilunaris (assembly GCA_021464625.1). NCBI lineage: Eukaryota > Metazoa > Chordata > Actinopteri > Gobiiformes > Gobiidae > Proterorhinus > Proterorhinus semilunaris. The sequence goes on along the minus strand of CM038349.1, from coordinate 41,301,890 downwards.
CGACGCGCGCCTGAACCCTCGACGCGCGCCTGAACCCTCGACGCGCGCCTGAACCCTCGACGCGCGCCTGAACCCTCGACGCGCGCCTGAACCCTCGACGCGCGCCTGAACCCTCGACGCGCGCCTGAACCCTCGACGCGCGCCTGAACCCTCGACGCGCGCCTGAACCCTCGACGCGCGCCTGAACCCTCGACGCGCGCCTGAACCCTCGACGCGCGCCTGAACCCTCGACGCGCGCCTGAACCCTCGACGCGCGCCTGAACCCTCGACGCGCGCCTGAACCCTCGACACACACGCCTGAACCCTCGACACGCGCCTGAACCCTCGACACGCGCCTGAACCCTCGACACACACGCCTGAACCCTCGACACGCGCCTGAACCCTCGACACGCGCCTGAACCCTCGACACGCGCCTGAACCCTCGACACGCGCCTGAACCCTCGACAAACACCTCTGAACCCTCGACAAACACCTCTGAACCCTCGACACGCGCCTGAACCCTCGACACGCGCCTGAACCCTCGACACACACGCCTGAACCCTCTACACGCGCCTGAACCCTCGACACGCGCCTGAACCCTCGACACACACGCCTGAACCCTCTACACGCGCCTGAACCCTCGACGCGCGCCTGAACCCTCTACACGCGCCTGAACCCTCGACACGCGCCTGAACCCTCGACACGCGCCTGAACCCTCGACACACACGCCTGAACCCTCTACACGCGCCTGAACCCTCGACACGCGCCTGAACCCTCGACACGCGCCTGAACCCTCGACACGCGCCTGAACCCTCGACACGCGCCTGAACCCTCGACGCGCGCCTGAACCCTCGACGCGCGCCTGAACCCTCGACACACACGCCTGAACCCTCGACACGCGCCTGAACCCTCGACACACACGCCTGAACCCTCGACACGCGCCTGAACCCTCGACACGCGCCTGAACCCTCGACACGCGCCTGAACCCTCGACACGCGCCTGAACCCTCGACAAACACCTCTGAACCCTCGACAAACACCTCTGAACCCTCGACAAACACCTCTGAACCCTCGACAAACACCTCTGAACCCTCGACACGCGCCTGAACCCTCGACACGCGCCTGAACCCTCGACACGCGCCTGAACCCTCGACACGCGCCTGAACCCTCGACACGCGCCTGAACCCTCGACACGCGCCTGAACCCTCGACACGCGCCTGAACCCTCGACACGCGCCTGAACCCTCTACACACGCGCCTGAACCCCCAACACACGCGTGTAGGGATTGAAGCAGCAGACACAGTCAAAGTTTTAGCTTTAGCGGCTAACGCAGAGTTTAGCATTAGGACAGAAGTTTACCAAAGATCGTAAACTGACAAACATCTGACCGACCTGCTCTGATTCTGCTGAGATCCTCATCAAATGTCCGTTTGTCAAATAATCCAACACCTACAGGAGCGGTCATGTCTTTGTCCTCATGTTTACAACGGCTGCACCGGAGGCAGCGAGGAAGGAAACTGCACTGTATATTAGTTCTAAATGGTAGAATTATGTTCAAACTGCAAAAAAAACACACAAAAAAGACTTGAAAATTTCAGTTTGGTAATTAAATATACGTCTCAAAATGTTTACTTTGCTACATATCTTATTTATGCTGATAAATGTGTGTTGTACACAAGATTAATGATATTTTTTGTATCTTACTGAATCCATCATCAGTTTGCAGGAGTGGGGAGTGTAGGTGAGGGGAGAGAGGGGCAGGACAAGGGTTTACTTCTAACTGAGCCAGGGCAGCTTCAAACAAACCAAAAAAAAACATTCAAAATGATTAGTTCATTTTCATGTCTTGTAAAGTTCTCTTACTGAGACAGTTAGTTTGTTACAAGGACAAAAATGTAAACGTTAAAACAAAAGAAACATCTTTGGTATAAAATGAGTCTAAAAATCTTTCAGAGAGAATCGTTACATCCGTATTTGATTTGTTTCTATGTTTAATTACTTGTCCTGGCAGGAACATCATCCGCAGCTCGTGGGGCCAGCGCGCGGAGGTGCGGGGCCAGCTGGTGCAAACGCTCTTCTTCGTGGGGGTGCGCCCGGGAGCGGGGTCCGAGCGTTTGCAGGAGCAGCTCAGGCTGGAGAACCAGCAGTACCACGACCTCATCCAGAGCAACTTTGTGGACAGCTACCGCAACCTCACCATCAAGACCATGATGATGCTGGAGTGGATGTCCGCGCACTGCTCCACCACCGCCGTACGTACCCACAGACCAGGACTCAAATACAAATGTGTTTGTTTGTTTATTTGAGCAGTATACATCGTGCTCAAAAGGAGTGGGGTGAAGCAAAAAGCTCATGAGCGCTGGAGTGGGCCAGTTGAAGAGGGCAGTAGCTCCCCATCAACAAACCCCCACACAGCTGCCCTAACAGCTGATTTGGTAGATGATGTTCCTATGCTGAGTGGTGCATTAACAGACAAAGTTTTGAGCCCGTTGGGAGGATTCCTCTCAACAGATCCATAACCTGCCAACCCTAATTCTCCATTTGTGAGTTTGAGCAATAGAATGACAACCGTTCCAAGCAGCAACACTCTTCCTTGAATATAGAGGAAAAAATACACATAATCGATCCCACTGCTCCCCCTAGTGGCAACACATTTCCTCTTGTCTGTATATTTCAAAAGTCATTTGTTTATATTTATATTTGAACAGGTTGATGTTTTGACATCGTTTCAATTCCATCTCCAGTTTATTCCACAATTGTTCACCATTAACTGTTGGGCTAAAACTTTTCAAAGTTGTGCTATGTTTCTGAATCCTAAAGTTTAATTCGTCACGTAATTCATAACAACCAGTAGGCCTGCCGCGATAATTACGATATCGAGTTATCGCTCGATAAGTAAAATGAAGGACGATAACATGTTTAGTCTCGATAAATGCACGTGCTGCGTGTGCTTATAATACCTACAGAAACATGAACCTATCACAGCGCTGAGTGAGCGGAGCGTCCATCCAACCCGTCTCCTGTGCTTAAAGACAGCATTGAGCACATCAGCCGTGTCCCGCATGGATCCAGATCATTTATAGATCAGCTGCTTTTGGAGCGAGGCGGGGTGTAAACAAAGTGCCGCTTCTACGGAGCTGCTGATTCCGACACTTTCTGTGAACTTTATCGCGGAGCAAAGAGGGACTCGTGTGAAAACATTTGGAATTCAAACCAAAATAACTCATCACGGAGAGAATAACAACATTAATGCCACTGCAGGTTTGTCCAACATGAGAACGAATATATCCATCTTATGGGGGGTGTACCCTGTGCGATTTTTGTTGTTGTTGTCTTACACAATTGACAAATCGTGAGCTGCACTCCACTGTGCGATGCTTCAAAGAGACAATTGTAGCTATGACCAAAGTTTATCATAGCAGCTTCAGGCTTCAGACGCATGTGTTTAAAGTAGTTTAAGTAAAAAAATAAAATAATGTGCATAATTATGCAAATTATATTTTTCTCAGATTTTCCTAAATTGTCAACTTAAATAACAGTCAGCGTAATTTGCAAGTCTTTAACTGTTGGAGGATAATGTGAATGTGATTGAAAAAACCTCCCAGTGATAACAGTATTTTATTAAAGGACCAGGCCACAGTTTTTCCAGACTGAGATCTGTTCTTACCTGAGCTTAGACGAGATAGGTACCTGTCTGGTCTTTGTGCCCGTGGAAGAACCTGGTCGCTTCTAACTTCACCTCCGTTTAGAGCCATAGGAATATGCTGGGAGAGGCCAAATGCTGACGACATATTTGGTCGTTTTGCATGACTGAGCGCACGCACAAAGACCAGACAGGTACGCATCAACTGGTCTAAGCTCAGGTAAGAACAGATCTCAGTCTGGGGAAATGGTGGCCTATTCCTTATAATATACATACATACATACATACATACATACATACATACATACATACATACATACATACATACATACATACATACATACATACATACATACATACATACATACATACATACATACATACATACATACATATACTGTAATAAACAACTCAAAATGCACTATTTTCAATTTCAATACAATGTATATGCTGTAAAACTAAAAATGGTCCATTTATTGAATTTGCAGCATTAGGAGGTTATATTTACTGAAATCAAAAACTATTTCAATCAAAAACATCTTAACAGGTCAAGTTATATTTTAACAAATCCATCCATCCATCTTCTTCCACTTGTTCGTTGCCGGGTCGTGGGGGCAGCTGTTGGAGCTGCACCAGCCCCCATGGCGCCCCCTGCAGGTGGTGGGTCCACAGAAGGACGGCCTCATGGGTCTAACCGGGCCTGTTGGTCTCTCATAAGGGGCTTCTTTTAACAAACCAGCTTCGAAATTCTTGAATCCATCAACTTGTGAGTTTTTGGAGAGTTTCTGCTTGGATTTCTCTGCAGGATGTCAGAATAGCCTCCCAGAGCTGCTGTTTGGATGAAAACTGCCTCCCACCCTCATAGATGTTTTGCTTGAGGCTCCAAAGGTTCTCAATAGGGTTGAGGTCAGGGGAGGATGGGGTCAATGATGCAGAGGTATTGTTTACAGTAGGACATGGTGCGTTGTCCTGCATGAAGATGATTTTGTTCGGGAAAGCGCAGCTCTTCTTTTTGAACCATGGAAGAAAGTGGTCAGTCAGAAACTCCACATATTTTCACACCCTCAGGGAGCCTAAAGGGGCCGACCAGCTCTCTCCCCATGATTCTGGCCCAAAACATGACTCCGCCCCCTCCTTGCTGACATCACAGCCTTGTTGGGACATGGCGGCCATTCACCAACCATCCACTACTCCATCCATCTGACCATCCAGGGTTACACGGCCTCATCAGTGAACAAGACTGTTTGAAAATGAGTCTTCATGTATTTCTGAGCCACTGCAGCCGTTTCTGCTCGTCAGCTTTAATCAACAGTTTAGGGGAGGCCGGATAGAAGGTTTATGCACAACTGCAGCCTCTGGAGGTCCTACACCCTGATGTTCGGGAGACTCCAGAGGCACCAGCAGCTTCAAATACCTGTTTGCTGCTTTGTAGCATCTGTTCTATTAATCTGATGTATTTGTCTGGCAGAAACCGTCCTCATTGTGCCTTTATCTGCACAAACCCGTGTGTCTCTGAATAAACATCAAATGTCTTAAAAAAGTGCTTAATCTTTCATGAAATATCAAAGGTTTTCAGACATAGTCCAAAGCATTTAACAATTTCAAGCTTTCATCAGCAGAGTGATGAAAGCTTGCTTTCAAAATATGGGAAAATGTTGGGAAATATTTTCCCAATATGGGAAAGCTTTTTCTTTCCCATATTGCCTGAAAATGATGGTGTGCGTAATAATTTGGAACATCCTTTTTCAGTAGTTCATTCGTTTTTCCCTTTCCCATCCATGAGTCATTAAAAAAACGTTTTCATTTTACCTTTATGACACTGAAATAGAATGTGCATAATCATTTGCAACATACTTTATAGCGTGTAGATGAAACGCGAGAGTAAAAAAATATTCTATAGAAATGAGTCCATAATACAAAGGAACACAGTACACCTGTACTGAGGAAATATTGAGGGATTGAACTAAATTGGAATTATGTGATTAAAATGATCATGATTCTGACCATCTTAACCATTTCAAGTTAAACTCGAACTAGTGCTACTCACTCAAACCGTTAATGGCAAAAAAATCCCACATTCACTGTTCACAGAACAGTCTCCTCTGGAGGAGATTGTGTTGTTCTAAGTCGGGTATGGGCAAACGTTTTGGATGCAAGGGCCACGTTGGGCTTTCAAACTTGCCGGGGGGGGCCAGGCCAGTCAAACAGACACAAAACAACAATTACCAGCAGTTTTGCATTTCTTTTTGCAAGTGAAAATAAAGGTGCCGCATTTTGCCCCCGGGCCTTAGTTTGCCGACCTCTGTTCTTCACAAGACTTCACAAACTTTCTCAGGGCTGTGGGGCCAAATCAAGAATTTTGTTCACTAAACTGACATTTGTAAACAGACTGTTTAATCATTTCTCTTACCACTACAAAGCTCCAGGAGTAGTAAACAGATTTGTTTAACTAAAAGAGCCTGTTTGTAAGAGCAGTGTCTGCGTACACTGGTGTTAATGAGTGAGTGGATCCTTGATGTAAAGCACTTTGAGTGCCTAAAGCAGGTAGGAAGGCCCTACATACAGTGGGCTGTAAGTATCCGCCCCTACTTTGCCACGCTATGGTCCACAAACAAATCGGGAAAAATGGAATTTATACATGATTTTGAACTTTTTTTAAGATTAAATCTGAGGAGTTGGGTTTGCAAAAGTATTTATACCCCTTTCCTTTTAGTGCAAGCAGTTGCCTTCAGAAGTTGCCTGATGATTTCTGAATGATCTCATGTTGACCCAGTGACTAAATAGAGTCTACCTGTGTGTAATCTAATGTCAGTTCAAATACAGCTGCTCTGTGATGGTCTCAGAGGTCTGTTAAGAGACTATTGGGGAGCAGACAGCATCATGAAGTCCAAGAACACACCAGACAGGTCCGGGATAAAGTTATTGAGAAGTATAACGCTGGGTTAGGGTATAAAAAGATTTCCAAAGCTTTGAACATCTCTCAAAGTACAGTTAAATACACCATTCAGGAATGGAAAGAGTATGGCATCACTGCAAACCTACCAAGACCCGGCCGTCCTCCTAAACTTACTGACCGAACCAGGACAGCACTGACCAGACCTGTTACCAAGATATTAGTGATGGATCGGTCGCAAACGAGTCGGTACAAAGTGAACGCTTTTTTACCCCTTTTTTCTTTTTTTCTAAGCATGTTGCATGTTTATCAAGCTCCACATGCACTGTCTGCTACATTCGAGAAAAATAGAGAAAGGCAAAGAGTAAATGAGTAAAGAGAATGGGATCGGGGAAAGAGGGAGAAAGGAGAACTCTGCCCTCCGCGAGGAATGAACCTGCTGTGTACACCAAATCAAGAAACTCAAACTGCCATTTCGGAGCCCAAAGAGCCGGCTCTTTTTGGTGAGTCAATCCAAATGATCCGGTTCACCAAAAAGAGCTGAAAATCCCATCACTAGTATAGATACTTTTGCAAACCCCACTTTTCAGTGTTTTATTTCCATAAAAAGTCCAAAATCATGTATACATTTCATTTCACTTCACGTTTGTGTCACTACATAACATTTCAATTAAATTTAATTTTATGTTTGTTGACCATAGCGTGACAAAATGTCAAAGTTCTATGTGTAAATGTGACCATTATAATTTTGATCTGATACTATAGAGTAAATTCTTTCTCCTGCATCTGCACATTAAAGGATGTGAATACCTCTTCCATCACTGCACAGTCGTCAGAATAGCACAATAATAATAATAATACATCATCTGAATATTTTCTGACTTTATGAAACAGACATCCGTTAGCGCTATAGGCCTAATGATTATCCGGACTGTAAATGGAAAAAGGGCTCAAAGTGAAGTAATGTGTTGTTTGTTTTAGACATTTGCGGTCAAAGTGGACTCGGACATCTTCCTGCACATCCCCAACCTGGTGGACCTGCTGCTGCGGCCCGACACCCCGACCAGCGGCTACATGACGGGCCTGGTGTGGTGGCACAGCCCGGTCCTCCGTAACCCCTTCAACAAGTTCTACATGCCCCCGTGGGTGATCGCCGAGCCCGCCTACCCGCCCTACCCGCTGGGCATGACCTACATCCTGTCCCTGGACCTGCCCGGCAAGCTCCTGGAGGCGTCCCGGAGTATCAAGCCCATCTACATCGAGGACGCGTACCTGGGCATGTGCCTGAAGCAGCTGCACATGTCACCCACCGAGCCGCCCCGGACCGACATGTTCATGGTGGCCGCGCGGCACCCGCTCAGCCCCTGCGCGCTCTCCAGGGTCATCGCCACCACCACCACCACCACGCCCCAGATGATGAGCTACTGGAGACGCAGCCAGCAGCCCGAGACCCACTGCTGACGGGACACTGTTAGGAGCTTTGAACTGGTCACAATGCTGAGGAAGATGGATTTAGTTTCTTTCACAGAGCTTTGGATTGGACTGCGCTAGACGTCCATGTACTGGTCAAGTATGTTTCACCTTACGATGTTGAACTCTCAACATGGGTCAATCCACTATTCCATGTATTTATTGCTCAAACACATATTGTATTTACAAACTTTATATTTAGTCAGAGGTGCTGCAAGAACCTTTAGTTTTGAAGTCTGATCAATATTGAATAGTCATAAATTAATATATATATATATATATATATATATATATATATATTTTTTTTTTTGAAGGATCCAGTCTGTATATCAAAGTTATTTAAATATGAGGACAGTATTTTTAAGATGGGGGGGGGGGCTTCTTCACAAAAGTCTTTTACATGAGCTGCATAATGCCCCAGCCCCTGTATGCTGTAAATGTGTGTTACCGTTGTGTAAACAAAGATGTGCTGGTTTTATGCACTGAATCCGGTTTTCTCAGCAGTTAAACTCAAATCAATAATAAAAATAATGTCACAGCAAGTCATGGAGAGTCATTGGTTTTTTGTCCAGCGACACCAGGGGAGATGAAAGACCCCCCAAATTAATTAAGGTACACAACTTACCTAGTACTGCTTTAAAGAAATATACAAGTCCCTCCTTTTACCGATCTCTGCAGCTAATCAGAATCCCCGTCAGTGACCGGTCATGTCCGTTCAGGAGAGGAGGAGGAGGAGTAGCATTATATACAAAATTCTTCCAATTGCAGAAACATTTTGTGGTACGATACCGATACTTTTAAATCAATATACATTTCTAAAACTGGGTATTTTGTAGCATGTAAATTATGATTTAACTGGTTATTTAAACAATGTCAATGTGAAACTTAATACACAAACAGAACCTTAACAAAAATGATATGTAATACTGTAATACTAATCTGTTAAAACCTTGTGTGGGTTGGAAAGATCCACAAGCCCATGGAACGCTGAAGTGTGTATCTTCATGAAGCCCAATGTTGGAAGGACTTCTGTCCTCAGCTGGTTTATGTTAATAACTTGTGGTTTTGGGGAGTTTTGTTTTGAACCTTCTTGCCTCATTCCTGGGATTACTCCAACTTTTCATACAGACTACTCAGTCATTAAGAAAAGGGGGAAACTTTCATCATTAAAACAGCAGGGGGCGCAAACACACACAGACACTCATCACATTAACATGAGGCTTTATTAGGACAACGTTATTTCATGTTTAATAAAAGCACAAAATGTAAATAGTCAAAGTTCAGAACGTGCTCATGATCCGCACCCGCCTCAGGGCACAAGCCTCGGGGCGGAGCTTGGACCGGAGAGGGACCCAGACCACCAACTCCTGTCCCAGGGACGGGCCCCCTGGCTGCACGTACAGCGGGCACTGGTAGGTGAGAACAGCCGGGTCTTCTGCTGATGGGGGGAGTGGGTCTTCTGCTGACGGGGGGAGTGGGTTGACTCCTAGCAGGGGGGCCGGGCCCACATACAGGAGGGGGAGTGGGTTGCTTGCAGAGCGGGAGTTGCATATGGCCCTGACCTTTGGGTCCCACGCAGCACCGCCTCTCAGCTCCAGGCCACACAGATACACAGTCTCAGGAGGGTAGGACGTGGGGCCTGCAGCGTCGGCCAGAACCTGGGCACACACACAAGGCTCTGGATAAGTTACAAACATAGGACCTGCTGTAGATAGACGGGGTCGGTATTGAAGTCAATGTATGTCAAGTAGAGTTGGGGATCTGTAATTGTCTCCTTTAAAACTGATTTGTACTTTCTTCTTTGACTAATACAGCAAATACTTAAGTACTTTCACAGGGTTTTACAGGCAGGAGCAAGTCGAGCCATTTTAATGCCACAAATGCGAAAATACTATCTGAGCTTTATAACATAAGTGACCTCTTTAGCGTGCATTACCTGGAAGAGCAGTGTGACGTCGGACACGTTCCTCTGCTGTATGTGAGCGTAGTGTCTCCTGATGGCCAGCAGGAGGCCCGTGGAGTTGGTGAAGGCTGACAACCTGTAGGCCCGGGCCGGGTCAGAGCAGCCCTGGGGCCACAGGTATGAGCTGAGGAGCCTGGCTCTCGTCTCCAACACCTGCAGCTCGGACTGTGTGGGGGGAGACTGACACACAAGGGACACCTGGGAGGACACCGTGGACCACAGCGTGTCCCACTCAGCCTGAAGGTAGTCCTGCAGTGGCCCAGAGCCCACAGCACCTGTCCCGCACTGCAAAGAGCCACAGCTTAAATGACTTTAATACATTTAAAAAAAATCTTAATTTGAGTCATTCTGCTAATGGATTTTAGGGTTCAGGATCATTCTATTACAATAAGGGTTATTGTTCATGTAAAACTGAATTTGGACCCTACAGTGTGTTTGAGTGGCCTTCGTCAGGATGCAAGCTGGTAACGTGAGAAAGGGGACTCCTTTTAAAGGGGAGGTACCCCCAAAAAACTCAAAACAATTAATGTATGAAAACAATTAAGAAGAAATATACAATTTCAATACATTCACCAAGCACGGATAAACAGCTCAGAAACATATAAACACCACATTATATTAGTTTGAAGAGCGACAACATCAGCGAGAGTAACCAGGTTGCTCGCATATCCGCTAAGACGAATAAGCGATCCTGATGTGTACTCGATGTCTTGAACAGTCTGAAGCTGTCCCAACATTCCTCTGCTTCCTCCGCTTCAGAGACTAAGAGGGATATGCGATTTGGATATAGATTTTGACCAGCAAGCCTCCATAATGTGTACTCGATTTCAACAGAGAGGCTACAAAAAACAGGCTTTGAGGCAATGATACGCCAAAGTTAAACATATGGACAAAAAAACACTTCTTAAGAAAAGGGCCCGGGATCCCCGACGAGGTCACGTCTATTTTTCAACTCCATATGGTATCAGATGCTCGGGAATCAGAAATACGATCAGAAGAAACTGGAGCATGGAAAGTGATCCCCATCTAAGAGATGTGTTTCCTGATCCCCCTGTCTTTGGATTCAGGCGTGCCCCCACCCTAAAAGACAAACTAGTGAGGAGCCACCTACCTCCAACGCATCCCACTACGTGGTTGAAAAGGCCCAAGGGAACATTCCCATGTGGCAACTGCAACCATTGCACAAACATTGACAAAATCGTTTAAGGATGCACAGACTGGAAAACAGTACCATCTCAAAAGCTATGCCAACTGCAACACATGTGTTGTAGTGTACAAACTACAGTGCGAATGTGGACACTTCTACATTGGTAGGACACAAAGACGATTGAAGGATTGGCTAACAGAACACAAAAGAGCTATCCGCAAAAACGACCCCCAATATCCAATGGCTGTCCACTTCAAAACTGCTGGTCACACCAACATCAACAAACTTAAGGCCATGGTTATAGAAACGGTCTCCACCGCACTGGGGGGGTGACAGACTCACACTTTTACTCCAGCCTGACTCATACTGGACGCTTAGGGCTACTGAGACTCCAGGCCTTAATGAGGACATTGATTTCTCCCCATTCTTTTAGACAATTGAAAATGACACTGTTTTGCTTATGTCAAAGTAATTGTGGTACGGTTGTTGAGACAGGTGTCTGGTCATTTAAAAAAACAACTAAAAAACAAACTAAAACAAAAGGGGGCCCCGTGTTTTGAGCAACCTGGTTACTCTTACTGATGTCGTCGCTCTTCAAACTAACATGTAATGTGGTGTTTCTATGTATCTGAGCTGTTTATCAGTGCTTGGTAAACGTATTGGAATTGTATATTTCTTCTTCTTATTGTTGTCATTGATTATTTCCATCCATCTTCTTCCACTTGTCCGTTGCCGGGTCATGGGACGTCACATTTAACCAGCCCCTATAGAGCCCCCTGCAGGTGGTGGGTCCACAGAAGGACGGCCTCATGGTTCTAACCGGGCCTGTTGGTCTCTCATAAGGGGCTTCTGAACCGCTCTTTGTCTGACCCGTCACCTAGGACCTGTTTGCCCTGGGAGACCCTACCAGGGGCACGAAGCCCCCGACAACAGAGCTCCAGGATCATTCAGGGTGGCGGTCCAGGATCATTCAAGGTGGCGGTTCCAGGAGGGGTCATTGATTAATTGTTTTGTGTTTTTTGGAGCTACCCCCCTTTTAAAAGGAGTGCCCTTTCTCACTTTACCTGCTTGCATCCTGACGAAGGCCACCTGGCCGAAACGTGTTGGCGCATTTTACTTTTTGGGAGCCATGATGTATTACAGATAAAGGTTCTTCCTTTTTTCAACTGTTGAACTTTTTTTTTTTTTGGTTCCTTCTAAAATGCATTTCCAAAGTAATTATAATTTACAAAATAAAAACATGAATCTAACTAACTAACTATTGTTCTGACTATACGTTCACTGGAATTAAGATTGATTACAGTATATCTGTCTGCTACGCTCTTCCCAGAAGATGGTGAGAGACAGTTGTGGAGCGGAGGGAGCTGCACAGGAGGAAGAGGAAGGTGGAGGAGGAGCTGACCAGTGCAGGGACAAAGTGACTGGCTGCCTGCATTCAGAAGAGCAAGGCAGGCAGGTTTCCTCATGGTGCCCCGGTTTCCCCAACCTCCAAAACACGCTGGTCAGGTTGGCAATGGAGGCCCGATCAGTCGCAGCGGCTCAGGACTAAATCAACACTTTTCTCTTATTTAGATCACTGTATGATGTTGATTGGCCTTCGTACAGTGCCTCTCGAAAGTACTCATACACCTTGAATGTTTGCACATTTTGTCATGTTTACAACCATAAACATAAAGATTTTATTTAGAATTTTTTACTAAAAGTTCCCACACAAGTAACAGACAACTGTGAAGTGAAAGCAAAATGATACATGATTCTGTTATTTTTCAAAAAATAGAAAAGTGAAAAGTGGGGCGTGCATAAGTATTCATACAGCATGACTTAATACTTTGTGGAACCCCCTTTTGCTGCAATAACAGCAGCAAGTCTTCTGGGGTTTGACTCTACAAGGTTTGCACATGTAGAGACTGACATTTTAGCCCATTCCTCTTTACAAAACAACTCAAGCTCTGTCACATTAGAAGGAGAGCGTTTGTGAACAGCAGTTTTCAGGTCTTTCCACAGATGTTCAATAGGATTTAGGTCAGGACTTTGACTGGGCCATTCTAACACATTAATATGTTTGTTTTGAAACCATTCCATTGTAGATGTTTGTGTTTAGGGTCATTGTCCTGCTGGAAGGTGAATCTCCGCCCCAGCCTCAGTTCTCTTGCTGACTCCAGCAGGTTTTCCTCCAAAATGTCTCTGTATTTGGCTCCATCCATCTTCCCAACTATTCTTACAATCTTCCCAGTCCCCGCTGAGGAAAAGCAGCCCCATAGCATGATGTTCCCCCCACCATATTTGACACTGGGGAGGGTGCACTCAGGACGATGAGCAGTGTCAGGTTTGCTCCATACATAACGTTTTGCATTTGGGCCAAAAAGTTCAATTTTTGTCTGATCTGACCAAAGCACCTTCTTCCACATGGTAGCTGTGTCTCCATATGACTTCTAGCAAACTTCAAACGGGATTTCTTATGGCCTCCTTTCAATAATGGCTTTCTTCTGCCACTCGTCCATGAAGGCCAGATTTGTGTAGAGTACGACTTATAGTTGTCCCATGTACAGATTCCCCCAGCTCAGCGGCAGGACGTCCCAGCTCCTCCAGAGTTATCTTGGGACACTTGGTTGCATTTCTGACCAGTGCTCTCCTTGTTCGGTCTGTTAGTTTAGGTGGACGGCCGTGTCTTGGTAAGTTCTCAGTGGTGCTATACTCTTTCCATTTCTGAATGATGGATTGAACAGAGCTCCGTGAGATTTTCAAATCTTGGTAAATCTTTGTATAACTTAACGCTGCTTTAAACTTCTCCACAGCTTTATCCCTGACCTCTCTGGTGAGCTCCTTGGCCTTCATGATGTTGTTTAGTGACCAATACACTCTGACCATAGCTCTGAGGCCCTCACAGAACAGCTGGAATTATACTGAGAGTAGATTACACACAGGTGGCCTCTATTTAATGGTTAGGGCGAGGTGTGGACATTCTGCAGGAATGTTATAAAGGCAATTTAATGCTCTCAGGAAATGCTGTTTGAATACTTATGCACGCCCCACTTTTCACTTTTCTATTTTTTGAAAAATAACAGAATCATGTATCATTTTACTTTCACTTCACAGATTCAAAATAAAATCTTTACGTTTATGGTTGTAAACATGACAAAATGTGCAAAGGTTCAAGGTGTATTAGTACTTTTGCAAGGCACCGTATATAAAACATTATTTTTATTACAAGCTGTAAGCCAAAACTTTCAACTTGACATAATGTCACTTTGCATGCCATGAGTCAATATCATATTATATTAGTTTCACATATTAAACTGAATTACAGAAATAAATGAACTTTTTCACGATATTCTAATTTTCAGAGTTTTATCTATAAAGGAAATGATTGCATGAGCATTGTATATTTGTATATTGTATTTGTATTTGACATGGTATTTTGACTATGTAGTGACTTGGCGTAGCTTGAAGTTACTCTGATTTTATTTCATTGTTTACTTGGGAGTGGTGTTTCTATAAGCCTACTTGGCTTCTACCTCTCCCACACACATGCTATTATTATAATAATTTTTGTGTGCATATTTATACATCCGAATGGATGTTTACTATGTTTGTTTGTTTGTTTGTGCAATGGAGTATAAAACACTTACTTAATACTATTTGTGCTTTTCTTAAAGGGAAATCATGGCAGAAGACCAGTGGCGCTCATGTGTGTGTTGAAACTACTCACAGGACGGCTTCTTAAATGGCAAAAAGTCTAATGCTGTGTCTAATGCACAGACATGTGAAAGATAGATGGCTATCCCTCACTCTTCCACATTTACAACATTGGCCACGAGTCGAGAAAGAATATTATGCAGATATATGAATATTTGTAAAGTTGTAAAGCAACTTTGAGCAAATGTATTATTAATTTTAATTTCAATATTATTATTAGGCCCGAGCCAGGACTTAGTCCTGGTGAGGGACTATTGTTCTCCCCCGGTTTCTTGTTATTATTATTATTATTATTATTATTAGGCCCGAGCCAGGACTTAGTCCTGGTGAGGGACTATTGTTCTCCCCCGGTTTCTTGTTATTATTATTATTATTATTATTCCGCCTCTAAGATCCTGTTTTTCAGTGCCTTCCCGAGCAAAAGTACACGCAGAAATGGGCACAGTGAATCAGAGTCGGCAAAAATTGCGTGTCAGTGGGCGACATGCACACGCCCTAAACAAAATGGCTCCACAGCGCCCCCTCAAAGTTGACCCCCATTCTTTTGGGGACATGCATTTTTGGCATAGGCCAATCCCCTTTGGCACAGTGATAGAGCACATGGAGACGGTCACAAAACATAATTATAGCTCCGCCCTCTGACCAACAGGAAGTCGGCCATCTTGGATTGAAATCCTGGAGAAGAAATCTCTCACCAGATGTTTCAATGTACTACTCCTTGGTTTTTCAGCAGAATAAGCTCAAACATGGCTCAATATAATCTAGAGAAATGGAGCTACAACTTCAAGCCAGCTTTTTTTGATAACGTTTACACTTTTCACATAGCGCCCCCACAAAAAACATGCTTTTTTCCCGTACCTTGGACAACCCCTCGCAGGCATGCGCTCTATCCAATCTGGATCATATTTGGCTGACATAAGGCCTCTTATGGTATGGATCCATAGAGCTCAATAATTGCACGGTGCTCACCACTATAGCGCCACCTATCTATACCTTGAAACATTTAGTTTGTACAATTTAGATGAAACTTTGCAGGTATATTCTACACATTAAATCAAACACAAAAATATATTACATGTGTTTGATATTTTCAAAGGTGTGGGCGTGGCAATGACGCACAGGAAGTCGGCCATTTTCACTTTTAACCTCTTAACTCCCACCTGAACCAAGTAAATCTTCTTTGTGTGCTGTGTTTTCACCTGCACTTGCGTCTCATTTCTGTAACTGTGTTTTTGACGCTTTTTTTCCAGAAGCTTTAAGACATGGGTCAAGACGAACTGGAGAAAATGTACTCGGTTAAAGTGGGGGTTAAGAGATTAAAATGGCACCCCCACAAAAAAAAGGCCTTTTTGCAGTACATTTCACAACCCCTCGCAGGCATGCGCTCTATCCAATCTGGATCATATTTGGCTGACATAAGGACACTCACGGTCTGAACAGATAGAGCTCAATAACTTCACAGTGCTCAACACTATAGCGCCCCCTATCTATACCTTGAATATTGCAGTCTGGATTATTTATCTCCCACTTTGCCGGTATATTCTACACAATAAACTAAACAAAAAATGATATTACATATACACCATCTTGTGTAAGATGTGGGCGTGGCCAGGGTAAACGTGTTCCTGAGAGCATTATTATTACCCATGATAACTGGCACATTCTTTGTCCCTTTGAGTTTTAAATGTAATCACTTATACACCAAATGGCCCTGAATCTTTTTACATGAACACAAAAATGATCCATGCTATAGCGCCCCCTGCTGTAAAGACCAAGAGTTAGCAGACAGAGAGCACACAGGTTGTGTGTGAGGCCGAGGGGAGAGCAGGTTTGGGCGAGAGCGGGGGCGGTCGCAAGGGGGGGCTGCGCCAGGGGCGAGGGCCTACATCGCCGCTTGCGGCTTTAATTATTAGGCCCGAGCCAGGACTTTGTCCTGGTAAGGGACTATTGTTCTCCCCCGGTTTCTTGTTATTAGGCCCGAGCCAGGACTTTGTCCTGGTGAGGGACTATTGTTCTCCCCCGGTTTCTTGTTATTATTATTATTATTAGGCCCGAGCCAGGACTTTGTCCTGGTAAGGGACTATTGTTCTCCCCCGGTTTCTTGTTATTATTATTATTATTATTATTATTATTATTATTCCGCCTCTAAGATCCTGTTTTTCAGTGCCTTCCTGTGCAAAAGTACACGCAGAAATTGGCACAGTGATCAGAGTCGGCAAAAATTGCGTGTCAGTGGGCGACATGCACATGCCCTAAACAAAATGGCTCCACAGCGCCCCCTCAAAGTTGACCCCCATTCTTTTGGGGACATGCATTTTTGGCGTAGGCCAATCCCCTTTGGCCCAGCGATAGAGCACATGGAGACGGTCACAAAACATAATTATAGCTCCGCCCTCTGACCAACAGGAAGTCGGCCATCTTGGATTGAAATCCTGGAGAAGAAATCTCTCACCAGATGTTTCAATGTACTACTCCTTGGTTTTTCAGCAGAATAAGCTCAAACATGGCTCAATAGAATCTAGAGAAATGGAGCTACAACTTCAAGCCAGCTTTTTTTGATAACGTTTACAGTTTTCACATAGCGCCCCCACAAAAAAAGTGCTTTTTTCCCGTACCTTGGACAACCCCTCGCAGGCATGCGCTCTATCCAATCTGGATCATATTTGGCTGACATAAGGCCTCTTATGGTATGAATCCATAGAGCTCAATAACTTCACGGTGCTCACCAGTATAGCGCCACCTATCTATACCTTGAAACATTTAGTTTGTACAATTTATATGAAACTTTGCAGGTATATTCTACACATTAAATCGAACACAAAAATATATTACATGTGTTTGATATTTTCAAAGGTGTGGGCGTGGCAATGACGCACAGGAAGTCGGCCATTTTCACTTTTAACCTCTTAACTCCCACCTGAACCAAGTACATTTCTTTGTGTGCTGTGTTTTCACCTGCACTTGCGTCTCATTTCTGTAACTGTGTTTTTGACGCTTTTTTTCCAGAAGCTTTAAGACATGGGTCAAGACGAACTGGAGAAAATGTACTCGGTTAAAGTGGGGGTTAAGAGATTAAAATGGCACCCCCACAAAAAAAATGCCTTTTTGCAGTACATTTCACAACCCCTCGCAGGCATGCGCTCTATCCAATCTGGATCATATTTGGCTGACATAAGGCAACTCACGGTCTGAACAGATAGAGCTCAATAACTTCACGGTGCTCACCAGTATAGCGCCACCTATCTATACCGTGAACATTTTAGTTTGTACGATTTATATGAAACGTTGCAGGTATATTCTACACATTAAATCGAACACAAAAATATATTACATGTGTTTGATATTTTCGAAGGTGTGGGCGTGGCAATGACGCACAGGAAGTCGGCCATTTTCACTTTTAACCTCTTAACTCCCACCTGAACCAAGTGCACTTACGTCTCATTTCTGTAACTGTGTTTTTGACGCTTTTTTTCCAGAAGCTTTAAGACATGGGTCAAGACGAACTGGAGAAAATGTGCGCGGTTAAAGTGGGGGTTAAGAGATTAAAATGGCACCCCCACAAAAAAAAAAGGTCTTTTTGCAGTACATTTCACAACCCCTCGCAGGCATGAGCTCTATCCAATCTAAATCATATTTGGCTGACATAAGGACACTCACGGTCTGAACAGACAGAGCTCAATAACTGCACGGTGCTCAACACTATAGCGCCCCCTATCTATACCTTTAATATTGCAGTTTGGATTATTTATCTCCCACTTTGCCGGTATATTCTACACAATAAACTAAACAAAAATGATGTTACATATGCATCATATTGTGTAAGATGTGGGCGTGGCTAGGGTAAACGTGTTCCTGAGAGCATCATTATTACCCATGATAACTGGCACATTCTTTGTCCCTTTGAGTTTTAAATGTAATCACTTATACACCAGATGGCCCTGAATCTTTTTACATGAACACAAACATGATCCATGCTATAGCGCCCCCTGCTGCAAAGAGCAAGAGTTAGTAGACAGAGAGACAGGTTGTGTGTGAGGCCGAGGGGAGAGCAGGTTTGGGCGAGAGCGGGGGCGGTTGCAAAGGAGGCGGTCGCAAGGGGGGGGGCTGCGCCAGGGGCGAGGGCCTACATCGCCGCTTGCGGCTTTAATTAGGCCCGAGCCAGGACTTTGTCCTGGTGAGGGACTATTGTTCTCCCCCGGTTTCTTGTTATTATTATTATTATTATTATTATTCCGCCTCTAAGATCCTGTTTTTCAGTGCCTTCCCGTGCAAAAGTACACGCAGAAATGGGCAAAGTGAATCAGAGTCGGCAAAAATTGCGTGTCAGTGGGCGACATGCACACGCCCTAAACAAAATGGCTCCACAGCGCCCCCTCAAAGTTGACCCCCATTCTTTTGGGGACATGCATTTTTGGCATAGGACAATCCCCTTTGGCACAGTGATAGAGCACATGGAGACGGGCACAAAACATAATTATAGCTCCGCCCTCTGACCAACAGGAAGTCGGCCATCTTGGATTGAAATCCTGGAGAAGAAATCTCTCACCAGATGTTTCAATGTACTACTCCTTGGTTTTTCAGCAGAATAAGCTCAAACATGGCTCAATAGAATCTAGAGAAAGTGAGCTACAAATGCAAGCCAGCTTTTTTTGATAACGTTTACACTTTTCACATAGCGCCCCCACAAAAAACGTGCTTTTTTCCCGTACCTTGGACAACCCCTCGCAGGCATGCGCTCTATCCAATCTGGATCATATTTGGCTGACATAAGGCCTCTTATGGTATGAATCCATAGAGCTCAATAACTTCACGGTGCTCACCACTATAGCGCCACCTATCTATACCTTGAAACATTTAGTTTGTACAATTTATATGAAACTTTGCAGGTATATTCTACACATTAAATCGAACACAAAAATATATTACATGTGTTTGATATTTTCAAAGGTGTGGGCGTGGCAATGACGCACAGGAAGTCGGCCATTTTCACTTTTAACCTCTTAACTCCCACCTGAACCAAGTAAATCTTCTTTGTGTGCTGTGTTTTCACCTGCACTTACGTCTCATTTCTGTAACTGTGTTTTTGACGCTTTTTTTCCAGAAGCTTTAAGATATGGGTCAAGACGAACTGGAGAAAATGTACTCGGTTAAAGTGGGGGTTAAGAGATTAAAATGGCACCCCCACAAAAAAAAGGCCTTTTTGCAGTACATTTCACAACCCCTCGCAGGCATGCGCTCTATCCAATCTGGATCATATTTGCCTGACATAAGGAAACTCACGGTCTGAACAGATATAGCTCAATAACTTCACAGTGCTCAACACTATAGCGCCCCCTATCTATACCTTGAATATTGCAGTCTGGATTATTTATCTCCCACTTTGCCGGTATATTCTACACAATAAACTAAACAAAAAATGATATTACATATGCATCATATTGTGTAAGATGTGGGCGTGGCCAGGGTAAACGTGTTCCTGAGAGCATTATTATTACCCATGATAACTGGCACATTCTTTGTCCCTTTGAGTTTTAAATGTAATCACTTATACACCAGATGGCCCTGAATCTTTTTACATGAACACAAAAATGATCCATGCTATAGCGCCCCCTGCTGCAAAGAGCAAGAGTTAGTAGACAGAGAGCACACAGGTTGTGTGTGAGGCCGAGGGGAGAGCAGGTTTGGGCGAGAGCGGGGGCGGTAGCAAAGGAGGCGGTCGCAAGGGGGGGCTGCGCCAGGGGCGAGGGCCTACATCGCCGCTTGCGGCTTTAATTATTATTATTCCGCCTCTAAGATCCTGTTTTTCAGTGCCTTCCCGTGCAAAAGTACACGCAGAAATGGGCAAAGTGAATCAGAGTCGGCAAAAATTGCGTGTCAGTGGGCGACATGCACACGCCCTAAACAAAATGGCTCCACAGCGCCCCCTCAAAGTTGACCCCCATTCTTTTGGGGACATGCATTTTTGGCATAGGACAATCCCCTTTGGCACAGTGATAGAGCACATGGAGACGGGCACAAAACATAATTATAGCTCCGCCCTCTGACCAACAGGAAGTCGGCCATCTTGGATTGAAATCCTGGAGAAGAAATCTCTCACCAGATGTTTCAATGTACTACTCCTTGGTTTTTCAGCAGAATAAGCTCAAACATGGCTCAATAGAATCTAGAGAAATTGAGCTACAAATGCAAGCCAGCTTTTTTTGATAACGTTTACACTTTTCACATAGCGCCCCCACAAAAAACGTGCTTTTTTCCCGTACCTTGGACAACCCCTCGCAGGCATGCGCTCTATCCAATCTGGATCATATTTGGCTGACATAAGGCCTCTTATGGTATGAATCCATAGAGCTCAATAACTTCACGGTGCTCACCACTATAGCGCCACCTATCTATACCTTGAAACATTTAGTTTGTACAATTTATATGAAACTTTGCAGGTATATTCTACACATTAAATCGAACACAAAAATATATTACATGTGTTTGATATTTTCAAAGGTGTGGGCGTGGCAATGACGCACAGGAAGTCGGCCATTTTCACTTTTAACCTCTTAACTCCCACCTGAACCAAGTAAATCTTCTTTGTGTGCTGTGTTTTCACCTGCACTTACGTCTCATTTCTGTAACTGTGTTTTTGACGCTTTTTTTCCAGAAGCTTTAAGATATGGGTCAAGACGAACTGGAGAAAATGTACTCGGTTAAAGTGGGGGTTAAGAGATTAAAATGGCACCCCCACAAAAAAAAGGCCTTTTTGCAGTACATTTCACAACCCCTCGCAGGCATGCGCTCTATCCAATCTGGATCATATTTGGCTGACATAAGGCCTCTTATGGTATGAATCCATAGAGCTCAATAACTTCACAGTGCTCAACACTATAGCGCCCCCTATCTATACCTTGAATATTGCAGTCTGGATTATTTATCTCCCACTTTGCCGGTATATTCTACACAATAAACTAAACAAAAAATGATATATTACATATGCATCATATTGTGTAAGATGTGGGCGTGGTCAGGGTAAACGTGTTCCTGAGAGCATTATTATTACCCATGATAACTGGCACATTCTTTGTCCCTTTGAGTTTTAAATGTAATCACTTATACACCAGATGGCCCTGAATCTTTTTACATGAACACAAAAATGATCCATGCTATAGCGCCCCCTGCTGCAAAGAGCAAGAGTTAGTAGACAGAGAGCACACAGGTTGTGTGTGAGGCCGAGGGGAGAGCAGGTTTGGGCGAGAGCGGGGGGCGGTAGCAAAGGAGGCGGTCGCAAGGGGGGGCTGCGCCAGGGGCGAGGGCCTACATCGCCGCTTGCGGCTTTAATTATTATTATTCCGCCTCTAAGATCCTGTTTTTCAGTGCCTTCCCGTGCAAAAGTACACGCAGAAATGGGCAAAGTGAATCAGAGTCGGCAAAAATTGCGTGTCAGTGGGCGACATGCACACGCCCTAAACAAAATGGCTCCACAGCGCCCCCTCAAAGTTGACCCCCATTCTTTTGGGGACATGCATTTTTGGCATAGGACAATCCCCTTTGGCACAGTGATAGAGCACATGGAGACGGGCACAAAACATAATTATAGCTCCGCCCTCTGACCAACAGGAAGTCGGCCATCTTGGATTGAAATCCTGGAGAAGAAATCTCTCACCAGATGTTTCAATGTACTACTCCTTGGTTTTTCAGCAGAATAAGCTCAAACATGGCTCAATAGAATCTAGAGAAATGGAGCTACATTTTCAAGCCAGCTTTTTTTGATAACGTTTACACTTTTCACATAGCGCCCCCACAAAAAACGTGCTTTTTTCCCGTACCTTGGACAACCCCTCGCAGGCATGCGCTCTATCCAATCTGGATCATATTTGGCTGACATAAGGCCTCTTATGGTATGAATCCATAGAGCTCAATAATTGCACGGTGCTCACCACTATAGCGCCACCTATCTATACCTTGAAACATTTAGTTTGTACAATTTATATGAAACTTTGCAGGTATATTCTACACATTAAATCGAACACAAAAATATATTACATGTGTTTGATATTTTCTAAGGTGTGGGCGTGGCAATGACGCACAGGATGTCGGCCATTTTCACTTTTAACCTCTTAACTCCCACCTGAACCAAGTGCATTTCTTTGTGTGCTGTGGTTTTATCTGCACTTACGTCTCATTTCTGTAACTGTGTTTTTGACGCTTTTTTTCAAGAAGCTTTAAGACATGGGTCAAGACGAACTGGAGAAAATGTGCTCGGTTAAAGTGGGGGTTAAGAGATTACAATGGCACCCCCACAAAAAAAAGGCCTTTTTGCAGTACATTTCACAACCCCTCGCAGGCATGCGCTCTATCCAATCTGGATCATATTTGCCTGACATAAGGACACTCACGGTCTGAACAGATAGAGCTCAATAACTTCACAGTGCTCAACACTATAGCGCCACCTATCTATACCTTGAATATTGCAGTCTGGATTATTTATCTCCCACTTTGCCGGTATATTCTACACAATAAACTAAACAAAAAATGATATTACATATGCATCATATTGTGTAAGATGTGGGCGTGGCCAGGGTAAACGTGTTCCTGAGAGCATTATTATTACCCATGATAACTGGCACATTCTTTGTCCCTTTGAGTTTTAAATGTAATCACTTATACACCAGATGGCCCTGAATCTTTTTACATGAACACAAAAATGATCCATGCTATAGCGCCCCCTGCTGCAAAGAGCAAGAGTTAGTAGACAGAGAGCACACAGGTTGTGTGTGAGGCCGAGGGGAGAGCAGGTTTGGGCGAGAGCGGGGGGCGGTAGCAAAGGAGGCGGTCGCAAGGGGGGGCTGCGCCAGGGGCGAGGGCCTACATCGCCGCTTGCGGCTTTAATTAGGCCCGAGCCAGGACTTAGTCCTGGTGAGGGACTATTGTTCTCCCCCGGTTTCTTGTTATTATTATTATAGTTACGCCTCTAAGATCCTGTTTTTCAGTGCCTTCCCGTGCAAAAGTACACGCAGAAATTGGCACAGTGATCAGAGTCGGCAAAAATTGCGTGTCAGTGGGCGACATGCACACGCCCTAAACAAAATGGCTCCACAGCGCCCCCTCAAAGTTGACCCCCATTCTTTTGGGGACATGCATTTTTGGCGTAGGCCAATCCCCTTTGGCCCAGCGATAGAGCACATGGAGACGGTCACAAAACATAATTATAGCTCCGCCCTCTGACCAACAGGAAGTCGGCCATCTTGGATTGAAATCCTGGAGAAGAAATCTCTCACCAGATGTTTCAATGTACTACTCCTTGGTTTTTCAGCAGAATAAGCTCAAACATGGCTCAATAGAATCTAGAGAAATGGAGCTACAACTTCAAGCCAGCTTTTTTTGATAACGTTTACAGTTTTCACATAGCGCCCCCACAAAAAACATGCTTTTTTCCCGTACCTTGGACAACCCCTCGCAGGCATGCGCTCTATCCAATCTGGATCATATTTGGCTGACATAAGGCCTCTTATGGTATGAATCCATAGAGCTCAATAACTTCACGGTGCTCACCAGTATAGCGCCACCTATCTATACCTTGAAACATTTAGTTTGTACAATTTATATGAAACTTTGCAGGTATATTCTACACATTAAATCGAACACAAAAATATATTACATGTGTTTGATATTTTCAAAGGTGTGGGCGTGGCAATGACGCACAGGAAGTCGGCCATTTTCACTTTTAACCTCTTAACTCCCACCTGAACCAAGTGCACTTGCGTCTCATTTCTGTAACTGTGTTTTTGACGCTTTTTTTCCAGAAGCTTTAAGACATGGGTCAAGACGAACTGGAGAAAATGTACTCGGTTAAAGTGGGGGTTAAGAGATTAAAATGGCACCCCCACAAAAAAAATGCCTTTTTGCAGTACATTTCACAACCCCTCGCAGGCATGCACTCTATCCAATCTGGATCATATTTGCCTGACATAAGGACACTCACGGTCTGAACAGATAGAGCTCAATAACTTCACGGTGCTCACCAGTATAGCGCCACCTATCTATACCGTGAACATTTTAGTTTGTACGATTTATATGAAACGTTGCAGGTATATTCTACACATTAAATCGAACACAAAAATATATTACATGTGTTTGATATTTTCGAAGGTGTGGGCGTGGCAATGACGCACAGGAAGTCGGCCATTTTCACTTTTAACCTCTTAACTCCCACCTGAACCAAGTGCACTTACGTCTCATTTCTGTAACTGTGTTTTTGACGCTTTTTTTCCAGAAGCTTTAAGACATGGGTCAAGACGAACTGGAGAAAATGTGCGCGGTTAAAGTGGGGGTTAAGAGATTAAAATGGCACCCCCACAAAAAAAAAGGTCTTTTTGCAGTACATTTCACAACCCCTCGCAGGCATGCGCTCTATCCAATCTAAATCATATTTGGCTGACATAAGGACACTCACGGTCTGAACAGACAGAGCTCAATAACTGCACGGTGCTCAACACTATAGCGCCCCCTATCTATACCTTTAATATTGCAGTTTGGATTATTTATCTCCCACTTTGCCGGTATATTCTACACAATAAACTAAACAAAAATGATATTACATATGCATCATATTGTGTAAGATGTGGGCGTGGCTAGGGTAAACGTGTTCCTGAGAGCATCATTATTACCCATGATAACTGGCACATTCTTTGTCCCTTTGAGTTTTAAATGTAATCACTTATACACCAGATGGCCCTGAATCTTTTTACATGAACACAAACATGATCCATGCTATAGCGCCCCCTGCTGCAAAGAGCAAGAGTTAGTAGACAGAGAGACAGGTTGTGTGTGAGGCCGAGGGGAGAGCAGGTTTGGGCGAGAGCGGGGGCGGTTGCAAAGGAGGCGGTCGCAAGGGGGGGGGCTGCGCCAGGGGCGAGGGCCTACATCGCCGCTTGCGGCTTTAATTATTATTATTATCTTTGCTGCAGTAAGTATGAACCCCTTCAGTGTTCCAGTAGGAAACTATCTTTTCAAGCAATAATATCCTTTGGAGCTGTTGGATTCCTTCTATTGGGCAGTAATTGCATTAATGTCAGCAGCCGCCATGAGGACCAAAGAGAAGTGCGGTCCACACCCTTTGGTTTAACGTGACTACACAGTGATACACACAGCTATCCTCATTTTTACTGACACAAATATTACAAGAAAACTGAACTCATTTTGAGATTACTTTTTGCAGTTGGACCTTCATGTAGGCCTGCACCGCCCACAGGCGCTGCAGCGGAGAGACACGTCCCAGAGGAGACACTGCGGACATGTCCTGTTCAGAGCGTCCCTGTGGACTCTGGGACGCCCGCAGCAGGACATCCAGGTGCTGACTGTTCTCCAGGAGGAGCTCTTCCCCAATGACTCCTCCAAAGCTCAGACACTGGCCCTGTCTGCTGCCTGCCCGGTCCGACAGTGAGGCTGGAGCGTCTGAAACACCACGAGGGATTTGGTCAGAGAGAGAGCAAGCTTGGGCTTATCCGGTACCTATAGCGGCAATTCAGAATAACCAAAGTTACAGCAATACAGCCGCCAAATGAGGGACAAGGGTCCATTGATATTATTTGATCTGACGCTCAGTTTGTCACAATCTTGAACCACAAAACAGAAACACATATTCAAGGCTTCAGAGTTTCATTTTGATCATATATTTGACCTGAAACAACTTTCTTTAGTGCTGTTATCAAAACTGGGCGTTTAAAGAAAAATATTCTGTTCAGTACCACATTTGTCTTGACTCTGGCACCGTTTAAGCTGTTAGTGTGCAGCGAACCGTTCAGAGCGAGTCTCCTTGGAGACCTTGGAAGCTAAGCAGGAAGGGCCTGGTCGGTACTGGGATGGGAGACCGTTTGGGAACACCAGGAAGCCCAGCGAATGTAGTGAGTGAGTGAGTGGTTGGTGGTGGTCGGAGGTGCCGATGGCACAGACTCGGTGCCTCGTTTCTGTCAGTCTACCTCAGGGCAGCTGTGGCTACAATAGTAGCTTACTACCACCAAGTATGGAGTGAATGAATAATGCAAAGTAAAGGGTCTTTGAGTGTCCAAAAAAGCACTATATAAAACCGATGCATTTTTAGTATTATTATTATAATCTTATCAAATAAACCGGTGTCTAAATCTAAAAGCTTCTTGAAAAAAGCCTCCAAATAGCGACAAAAACAAGAAGAAAATGAGGATGAAAACGCAACCAAATAAACATCACAAAGAGACAAAAAAGCCACAAAAGAGCAGCAAAAAGTGGCAAAAATGACATGAAAAAAGAACGTGAAAAAAGTGACGAGAACACGGCAACAACGCAAGCAAAAAGATCTGTTTAGATTAGTTTTGTAGGTCTTAGCTTTCAAATGAGGCCTTACCCTGGCCTCTAGGCGGTAAGCTTTTATATTTGGGTAAAGCCGAACTGGGCAAAATGGACTTGGTTAAGACGGTGGTAATGACGGGCTGAGAGCGAGATCTTTGTTAAAAAGAAGAAGTCGTCTGCTGTCCATATGGCAGACAGTTTGCTGAAAAATCTCTCCCAGCTCTTCGCCCCTATTTACCCTTAAATGCAAAAAAAAAAAAAAAGCCTGCATGCAAGCTCTCATTAACAGCTAAGGACATGCTCCTAAATCAATGCAGGCCCCGGGATGGTTTTGATGACGGTTACCTCGGTGACTGTGTGGTCCTGGGATCAGGTAGGTGAGGGCCAGACACCGCAGCTCCTCCAGGTCAGCCGTGTCCAACACGTGGCCCCCATGCACCAGCTTCACTGTGGACACAACAGCAGTGTCCATCACACCACAGGGTTTGTGTTTCCATAGCGGCAAACACAGTCCTGACCCTGTTTTCATTTTTAGAAATGTGCTTTTTCGTGCTCTGCTGCCCTCTGCTGGTCAGTAGCAGCCTGTGGTTGACTAGAACCAGTGGAAATAGATTTTGAAAAGTCAGTTGATGTTTTTTAGGCTGTTAAATTTACAATGTCAGACAAAGACATGTTTACATCTTGTGTGGTGTGATGGTTAATTCCTGTTTTACATTGTATTCCTCTTCCCTTCTTCTCTGCACCTCCAGATATCCTTTAGATGAAACGACTGAGGACATGTTTTGTCCCACTTCTCAAGAATCATCGAGTGATTACTTTTAGGCCTTAATTATCTTGGGGTTCTTTCATCCGACTTAAATTGTGCCTATATGGCTGAAGACCATTTTTAATGCTACAGCGCCGTAGAAAAGTATACGCCCCTTCCAGGTTTCATACATTTGTTTATAACCATCACACTTAAATGATTCTGTTCTATATCACACATTCACAGTTTGCAAATGTTTATCACATTTTTAGAAAAATCCAAACCTCTCTGGTCATGCCAATACAATATTTTTTGATGACACAAACTCTGTGCATATTTTCTTCTTTAAGATTTGTAAGGCCTCCGTCAAAGAGAAGAAAGAGGGTATCAGTAGCTCCACCGCCCATACTGTTGTGGATTTAGCTGTAACATCTGTTTTCAACTTAATCTGGCTTTACTGACAAACTGCTGCATATCACTGGTTACAATGCCTTTCTCCTTCGCTGTTTGCTTTGAGTAGCTTCTTCTTCGCTGCATCAAAGTTTGAACAATAACAACTTCAGCCTAGGTGAAGCACCAGCGCCGTCTAGTGGTGAGACATCTGGTGCATTCATTTGAAGGGAAAACACATAAATTGTGCTATTAAATAGCTTTTAATCATCTACTTAAAACCGGATCTGATATGAATTGTACTATTTATGTATTTTAATTATTTATCTGTAAGTGCTTAAACCATTTATAACAAAAGATAAACATCCTCCTCCCAAGAAGAAGCGTTGTCCCTGT
The DNA here is from genome assembly GCA_021464625.1 of Proterorhinus semilunaris. NCBI lineage: Eukaryota > Metazoa > Chordata > Actinopteri > Gobiiformes > Gobiidae > Proterorhinus > Proterorhinus semilunaris. The sequence goes on along the minus strand of CM038349.1, from coordinate 41,273,257 downwards.
TGGGGTGCGGACAGCGCAGCATCTGACTAGTCCAACTCTTCCTGGGAACACTTCTGTCTTCATCCTGTCATCTCCGATGAGAACTAGAGTGCCTTGCGAAAGTACTAATCAATGGCCGCTGGCTGCTCTGCATTGCCACGACACTGGAGGCCGCCATTGCTGTAGTACCGCCATATAGCGGCTAGACCCCCATTGGAATCCATTGCACTTTAGACACGTTAAAAACAACTTTAGACTATTATACATAAATAGTACAATAGTACTGCCTCATTTTTTGGAACTGTCTACAGCTAGATATTCCTCCTGTGATTACGCTGGGTTAGACACAATCAGAGGCACCGGGCTGGTTATTGTAGGATACATTTTAGAAATCTCATACTTGCTGAGGGTGGACTGTTAGCATTGGAGCTGCGCGAGCTACACGTCACACACAAGGGCCGAGTCTACAGTGAAGATACCGCCCTTATGCCCTTATTAGGAACATGCTTCGTCAGCTGGGGAGGAGGAGCCTGTAAATCCGCCATGATTTCCCCCTCGAACGTGGTCATTGTGGTAAATGGGGAGGAGTGAGGAGGAGTTGTCTATTATTTTTACAGTCTATGGTACTAATACACCTTGAACTTTTGCACATTTTGTCATGTTTACAACCATAAACATAAAGATTTTATTTTGAATTTTTTTACTGAAAGTCCACACACAAGTGTGGCGTGCATAAGTATTCCTACAGCATGACTTAATACTTTGTGGAACCCCCTTTTGCTGCAATAACAGCAGCAAGTCTTCTGGGGTTTGACTCTACAAGGTTTGCACATGTAGAGACTGACATTTTAGCCCATTCCTCTTTACAAAACAACTCAAGCTCTGTCACATTAGAAGGAGAGCGTTTGTGAACAGCAGTTTTCAGGTCTTTCCACAGATTTTCAATAGGATTTAGGTCAGGACTTTGACTGGGCCATTCTAACACATTCATATGTTTGTTTTGAAACCATTCCATTGTAGATGTTTGTGTTTAGGGTCATTGTCCTGCTGGAAGGTGAACCTCCGCCCCAGCCTCAATTCAGCCTCAGGTTTTCCTCCAAAATGTCTCTGTATTTGGCTCCATCCATCTTCCCAACTATTCTTACAATCTTCCCAGTCCCCGCTGAGGAAAAGCAGCCCCATAGCATGATGCCCCCCCACCATATTTGACACTGGGGAGGGTGCACTCAGGATGATGAGCAGTGTTAGGTTTGCTCCATACATAACGTTTTTGTCTCATCTGACCAAAGCACCTTCTTCCACATGGTAGCTGTGTCCTCCATATGACTTCTAGCAAACTTCAAACGGGATTTCTTATGGCCTCCTTTCAATAATGGCTTTCTTCTGCCACTCGTCCATGAAGGCCAGATTTGTGTAGAGTACGACTTATAGTTGTCCCATGTACAGATTCCCCCAGCTCAGCGGCAGCTGACAGAAGAGTGAGGGAGAGGAGTGAGGGGAGAGAAAGTGCAGCTACAGGGCGAGGACAGGTCAAATCTCCCAAAAGTAATGTGGGTGTGGGTGCTGTGAGGGCTCTGGAGCTACCGTTAGCTTGATTCTAATGTTATGCATGGAGTAAATGAATTGAATGAGTGCAGAATCCCTGGACACTCGTTTGAATCGTGTAAATGTGGGCAACAGAAAGACGCGACTAAACCTCAGTCATGGTCTGACTGGTCTCTTCTGGCCGGGAATCAAACCTGGGACCTTCTTGCTGTTAAGGAGCTGTTTTGGCAATTAAAAGGCAAACTCCAACAGAGAATCCACAAGGGCCAACCTCTGACACGCGCTCTTTTACCTGCCAGGACCTGTAGCGCCTCTGTGTGGTCACTGCACAGAGCTGCGATGGCACTGTAGGCCTCCCCCAGAACCAGGAGGTCGGTGTCAGTCCTGGAGATGCACAATCAGAAAAATGTGTCAATGCCTGATCAAAGCACAAAATGGAACCTTTGTGTCTTTTTACACATAGATCCGTCGGTTCTCTATGTGTTAACAGCATGAGCCCCCGTGACTGTATGTCTTATGAGTGTAGTCTGGGTCAGATTAGTCGTAATTTTCAGTAATTATGTCTATTCAGTCAACTAATTCTTGGTCAACCACGGATTATTTACAGAATACTGAATAACTGCCTTAAAATGTATTCAGTTATGTATTATGTTACATTGTCCAATCAGAGTATTGTAATCTGAATACTTTCACATTTATTTGCATACCATTCATGAGTGTTACCAAAAAATAGGTATGTAAATGAACACTTTGCAAACGCCCACAGCCCAGAAGGACTGAGCTGAACTTTTCCCCGGCTCTTTTGATTGTTCCTTCTTATTAATGTTATGAATATTAAACTGAAATGTAATGATCGAGTACTACATTCCTTTGAATTTGAGAAAGTACGCATTCTAAATACCCAAGGATCTTTAATAAAGCTCGATAGGACATGGCCATAGTAATACGTTGCAACAAATGGCATCTCTTGCGGCCATCTTGTGACCGACCCTTCTAACCCAGTGCAATGGAATCAAATGGAAACACCACTTATTTCCTTGAGACTCTTTGATAATTATGACTGATCTTATGTCAGATCTGGCAAGAAAATCAAGTTTTTGCAGTTTTTCAAAAGTTATTTCAGTAATATAGATCTTTCAAACACTTCAAATTAACATCACATGACCAATATTTATTGAAGGTGGGACAGTGATACAGTGAGTGCTAACCACTGAACCCTGGGAATGAATAGAGAAAACAAAGCTAATACGGCTAAACAACTTGTTGACTGAGATATGAGACTTAGAAGTAATAAACCAATCACAAACGATGAGTGTGTCTCACATTCTGCCTCTGGATCAATGAAAATGTTGCTCCTGGTTTTGCATTGGTGGCATAGAGGTTAGCTTCGCCGGTCAGTCACAAGATGGCCGACACATTTGCAATGTCAACGAGAATATGTAAGTAACGAATACAGTTCCCCCCAAAATGAGTATTCTAAATACATGAATTCAGGTACTACCCAACACAGCAGATACAGTATGTGGTTTTAGTCGAGCAGCAGTGAAGCTAGAGCCCACCATCTGTCACTGATCATCATCGTGAAATAGTTCTTCAAGTCTCCCCAAAGCCCACAAGAAGTATCTTTATGCCATATTAGTTCTGTAAAAGTAGCCCAGGGGACCAGGCTGTGGTAAAGCATGTGAACGTCTCACCAGTGGTAGCAGTGGCTCTGTGCGGACTGTCTCTGCTGCAGGGCCGAGTGGAAGAGGGCACAGCGCAGGAACGCCCCCTTGTGGAGCTCAGGCAAAGAGCGGGTCTCCTCCTCTGTGAGGGCCCGGGACGAGTCACATACGAACCCCAGAGACTGCACTCGCACAACAACTGAAGAGCACATACAGACATGAGTACATCCCCATCTGAGCGGCTGGAACAGACCTTTCCCACTTCACCAGCTCCGCCCTGGGACTCCCGCCCTGGGACTCCCGCCCTGGGACTCTGCCCTTGGATTCCACGTGGGCAGAAAATAAACCACTTTCAATGGCTTCAAACTGGTTGAACTAAAATGATTTAGTTTGAATTTGAGCAAGTCTAAAATAAGATCATAATAAAGACTATTGCTAAAGGAACAAGCCGTTTCTTGTTGGGGTGAAGCTGGTACTAGAAAGGTGTTATCCCAAGTGGAGATGCAGAAAGGCCGGACAGAGCCAGAGCTGAGCAGGGCACAGTGGGAAAGGCCTTTTATTTCATGTTGCTTCAGTTACATGGAATGAGCTGAATCCTCTCCTGAGGAGCTAGAAACCAGAGCTGGAGCCTGCGGCCTGGAGCATCTATTGAACCTGCAGTCAATCACAACACAACTCAGGCATGACAAGAACAATTCATTGCAGCTCTGGTCAGTGTTTGGATGGCAGAGGAGGGGCAAACATTGGCAAAAAAAGAAATCTAATTTAGAACAAAATTTGAATAAATAAATAAAAAAACGTGGAACTTGGATCTAAAGATATCTCTTTTTTTCTGTTCCTGCTTTGATACCATACCGCTATCGTTTAACGTTAGCCAGCACTACGTTTGCCACTTACCTTTGTGACTCAGAATGAGCCTGTTGACTTCTGCCAGCAGCTGTCGGTCCCATTTCCCCAGTAAGTGACAGCTCGTAAAAACCAACCAAAGACCTTCCTTTGGAGCTGCTTTCAGAGCTGAGACGATGGAGGACTGTTCCCATGGACAGATCACCTTTAGACAAACCTGCAGAGCCAAAGAGAGCCGTGAGCAGACTGTGGGAGATGTTCCACTGGAGTCACACTGAGGACTCACCTGTTCCCTCAGGGCCAGCTGTGTGATGAGCTGCAGGGGCTGTGTGCCACAGGGACAGGCTGATGTGAGGATGACAGGCCCGCTGTGTTGAAGCAGGAGCTGCGACAGAGCCTGGAGGTCCCCGCAGTGTGGCGACTCACTGAGGAGACATGCAGCAATGTCCTCTGCTACATTCGAAAGACTCTCAGGCCTCAGGGTCCTCCAGAGCAGCGCCCTCTGCAGCAGGGACAGCCCTGTGAAGGGGCTGAAAGGCACCGGGCCTGTGACTGTGCACGGGATGCCCAGGTACTCCTGCCACTGTCCTGGAGCAGAGCACAGAGAGGACAGGAGGCCCCTGAAGGTGGGCAGCTGCTCCAGGCACCACAGCTGTGGGTGCATATGTGCAGGGATCCACTCAGGACAGGTCTGAGGACAGGTCTCAGGACAAGTCTGGGGACAGGTCATAGGACAGGTGTCAGGACAGGGCTCAGGACAGGTCTGAGGACAGGGCTTAGGACAGGTCTGAGGACGGGCCAGGCCCTGGAGGAAAGCCTGGCTCTCTGTGGGGGAGCAGAGCTGCCTGTGCTGCAGCAGAGCCACACTCAGCAGCAGCCTAAGGACCTGTGTGTGCTTCTTGAACAGACGGGGCCCGTAGCTCATTAACACCTGGGAGACAACCTTCTGACAGAGCTCTTCTATGATGGCCGCAGGCACAGGGCTGTGAACGCCCAGCTCCCCCGCCCTCTCTGACAGAGCCCCCTTCATCACACTCAGAAATCCTTCCAAACTGAAGCAGTAGGCTGGGGACAGCGCTGCCACCTGCTGGAGAGCTCTGTATATGAGCACAGTGAGGGCAAAGAGAGGCCGAGAGCTGCTGAGCACTTGGGAGCACTCGCACAGGGCGCCCTCCACCTGCTGTAGCTCCCTCTGCAGCTCCTGCCACTCCTCGTGGAACACATGCACTTTATCTGCAAAACCAGCATGCCCCAGCAGAGGGCCCTCTCGCTCAGCAATGTAGTCCGTCACAGGCAGCTGGGGAAAGAGGAAGTCAGATAAATCATGCTCTGGCAGAGGAGCTACAGAGGTCAGACCAGTGGGGGGGTCCGCCCCCTTTCCTCTGAAATTAGTTGTGCTAGTGGCAGGCCGTGATATTGCACCCTACGGCTCAACAGCCTTTTTTGCCATAGACAATAATGTAAAAGTAGCAGCCTGTAAAATGGTCCACGGGGCATCTGGAGTTTCAGACTAAGGCTAATATATTTATTTAAAATTACTATTTTTAGGTCACGGACCTTTTTTTTTCGTAAAAAAATTGTAAAGCATCAACAATTATTTTTAAAAGGTTTTCCAATGATGTGACGTCACCAGTGCTGTGGACGTGCTTGAGCGTGAAGACTCATGAACGAGCAGAGGTCTTCCCTGTTCGGTCTGAGCGCCAAACAGACAATAATACGGTAATGAACGGGACTGGACTAGGATAAACGCTAACAGACACCTAAAGTAAGTTTTTCTTTACTCAGTACTAAAATGTATTGTGAACCTACACATGGCAAGCGTGTCTAAATGTTAAAAAGTAGCCTATTAGCTAACATGAACAACAACAATGAAACTAATGAAGACGTGATCGTTTTTCTGATTAGGCTGCACGGCTTTGAAAATAGCTTTTTGGTTTGATAATGTGCCGCTGTCCAGTAGTGGAAAGCAAAAATAAAAAGTAAAAAATAAATCGTTTTTAAATATATATATAGAAATGTATAAAACACTTTTGTAGCGCTACTTATTTGTATTTCAGCCAAACAATTCTAGTGGTGATGTTATACTAGCAAATACAGTGAAGTAAAAACTAGATTTTTATCATTTCTATGAAGACGGCCAGCACTTACGAAACTTCTCAGAAAAGTGGCCGAGCGAGAGTACATTAGCGCGGTGACGTACGTTCGAAGGGCAGCTGCTCTGGTTGTTGTAAAGAGCGGGGCTATCGAGCTTATTAAGCCCCGCACTGACAAACTTACCCCCCAAGTCATCTTAACATAGTAGCTTCATCACCTGAAATGGCCTTAAACATTCATTTTGTATGTAAAGAACGATTATATTAAGAGATTTGATACGGCGTAATGGCGTCCGCTCCGCTCTGAGGCTTCGTCGGCAGCCGTGCGCCGTTCATGCTGCCTCCACCCTCTTGAGTCTAGATACAGGTGATGCGTCATACGGGACCATGGGCCGTTATGGTGGACACAACTGGTTTCATGCGCCACTGAGCACAACTATTGAAAGAGATAGGAGGTGGGACAGCATGCCTCTTCCATATATTTACTTCAATGGGTCAGACGCTGCGTCTGAAACCATCAAATGATAGCCTCTATGTCCTAACCCTCGCTCCTGATCCTTAACCTTTCATGGGGCCAACTGTTAGATCTCTATGCAGTTAGTGAACTTTTGCTTCAGCAGCATTTGCCCAATTCGACCGTCCTTACCCAGGGGAAGTGACATCACCAACAGCTGCTGTTCTTCTTCTTTAAGGTTATTGGCAGACTTCAGGCCAAACAAAAGCGCACGAAGCCACCGACTGTACTGCATATGCAACAACATAGTGTCCAAATAAAGACATTTAAGAAACAAATCCAAATGAGCCATCATATTTCCCTTTTATTTTATCTCAACAGCTGTTTCATAAAGCTACAGTATGCAAATTAGCCATGTGGCTTAAGTTTCTACTAAATGAAAGCAAAAGCACAAAAGCACAAACTGCCTTCATTTAGTCCATTTACTGAGGCAGCTCTTTAAAACAGTGACATGTGACTGTGCTGTGGTGACTCTAACATGTATTTTGTCACTTTTGGCTTTTGGTATATATATATATATATATATATATATATATATTTATTAGGGATGGGCATCGATTTTCGAATATTCGAATAGTCGTTAAATCATAAAAAATCGAATAGTGTACCATCATTGAAGTAAACCATATCTGGAAGAATTTTTTTTTTAAATTACTGGCGGCTTCCGTACGGGGGCAGCGTAACATTTGACGATACACAGTAGCGGGCTACATGCCAAGCCGTAGAAAAAGTAACAAACTGGAGAAGACACGATGGAGAAAAAGCAGTCGTCAAAAAGTTCCATGTGGAGCTATTTTCAAAAAACAACTGAAACAGAGGTACAATGTAAACTCTGCGAGGCAAAGCTTGCATATCACAAGTCTACGACAACCATGCACTCTCATATGAGAGCAAAGCACCCGTGTGAAAGCGGCGGGCCGTCGTCACAGCAACTGTCAATTGCCAGCTTTGCCACTAGAAGACGTACATGTGATGACAGACGTGCGGAGCAAACGGCGTCCCTCATCTCAAAGATGATTGCAAAAGACATGCTCCCCATCAGCTTCGTTGAAGGTGACGGTTTTCGGAGTTTGATGGCATTTGTTGAGCCAGAGTTCTCAGTCCCATCAAGAAAAACCATTACAACCAGACTTGAGAAACTTTTTGACGATAAAACAAGTGAGCTGCGCACTCTGCTAACGAATGTTGAAAAAGTGTCTTTGACCACTGATTCGTGGACAGCGCTGACAACAGAATCGTACGTAACAATCACTTGCCATTACATACAAAGCTGGAAGATACAGAGTGCTGTTTTGCAAACCAAAGCAATGCCAGAGCGGCATACAGCTGAAAAGATTGCCAACGTGCTCTCCACCACTACTGACCACTGGGGGATCCGCGGAAAAGTCATAGCCTGTGTCCATGATAACGCAAGCAACATGATACGAGCAAACACCGAGCACGTGGAGTGGGACTCTCAGCCTTGTTTCGCACATTCACTGCAGCTTGCTATAAACGATGGATTCAAGCTTCAACACATAAACAATGTGGTTACATCTGCTAGTCGTTTGGTTTCACATTTCCACCACAGTACAACAGCATCACAAGCGCTGAAACAAAAACAACAACTTCAGCACTTACCTGAGCACAAATTAATCCAGTACTGCCGTACAAGGTGGAATTCTATTTACGATATGTTCCAACGACTGCTTGAACAAAGATGGAAATATCTGCGGTCTTGTCAGACAGAGCCTTCACCAAACTGTCCGATGCACGAACCCTCGAGTTGACAGATAACAGCTGGACTGTGATGGAGGAGCTCATGCCCGTGCTACACTCGCTGAAACACGCTACTACTGCGTTGTGCGGAGAGTCTGGAGTCTCCATCTCCTTGGTTTATCCGGTTACAGCAACTCTTATATCAAAGCACCTCAAGGAAAATGAGGGAGAATCTCCCAAAGTGTCTCAGTTCAAGCGCTCCGTGTTTGCTTCACTTGAGCGGCGACTCGCACCGACAGATGTCTGCAGCGCCGCGAAAGTGGCGTACATCGCCTCCTTCTTGGACCCGAGGCACAAGCATCTCAGGTTCACATCGGATGATGTTAAAGTTGCTGTGCAGGCCGAGGTGAGCGATCTCCTCTCGAGCAGGCCAGAGCCAGAGGTCGTGGAGGCGGTCGCAGTTGAACCCGAAGAGACTGAGTTGAGGGCCAAGAAACCACGAAGTGACACTGCGTCTGTCTCTGCTATTGCTGCCCTGTTTGGTGAGGATTATTATAAAGAAGATGCAACGGACACCGAGTCTGAACTGAACTGTTACTGCCAGGACAAATGTCCACCCCCGCAGATCGATCCCATGGACTGGTGGAAAACTAACAAAAACAAATATCCTCAGCTGGCAAAATTAGCGAGTGCATACTTGTGTGTGCCCACCACATCTGTGCCGTCGGAAAGGGTGTTTTCCACGGCGGGCCTTATTGTAAACAGACTTCGTTCCCGTCTTCATCCCGTGCATGTGGACATGCTGATCTTTCTGAATAAAAACATGGATTAGGCTTGAACTATTTTTCGGATTATGAGGACGAGCATGTTAAAAATGTTCACGTCAGCAATGCTGTCTCTCAGGTATGTTTAGTAAAATGTTCAAAATGTATATAATTATTGTTTGAAGTCTCCGCACTTTGTTAATTGTTTGACGTGACGACGGTATTATTGGGTGATTTATGAAAGGATAAACCTGCAGTACGCACACGCACTTTTTGTATTGTATATAATATCCTGTGTGTTTAATGGGATTAAAGACAGAAAACGGTTCTATATTGTTGTGCTGTGAATTGCATCACTGTCAAAATAAAGAAAGAGAAAGAAAAGAGAAAGAAAGAGAAAAATCGTGGATCTATATCTGTTTCCGCAGCGGTGGGTGTTGGGGGGGTGGGGGCAGTCTGGCGGCAGTTATTGTCGAATATTCGAATATTCATGATTAGTACCCCACGATTATCGAATAGTACTTTGGCTTTAAATGCACATCCCTAATATATATATATATATATATATATATATATATATATATATATATAGGTCTTAACAGAACTATACTAAATCAAGTCAGGCACTAAACCATTGAGTCTGAACCAGGACTGATCCAGAACTAAGCCCGGTCTGGAGAATGGAAGGTTTAATTTGATACAGGGCACAAGTGCAATCACAACACCCGTCTGCACAGGGAGTGTCCAACACAACGCTCAACAAAACATGTCTAAGCATCAAATATCCCAAGGAAGATGCTAACATGCAAACAACATGAACCAATAACTCTGTATCAGACTCATGAACATAAAAACCTGTTCCAACCATTTGCACTGCTCTATGTCACTATGTGATATGTACACACTCATCTGCAGCTAACACTTAATACACCTGCACATCTGTGAATACACTCATGCTGTTGTTCTATGTCAGATTGTTGTTGTCTTTATCATAGTTCAAATTTAATCTTCATATGCATGCCCTTAGTCGAAAAGTTTTAAGTGTTTATAGTTTATTATTTATCTAAGTTATGTGTAATATGTTTTATGTTTCATGTTGCATGATTGAACCGAAAGAAATTCCTAGTTTTGAACCTGTTCATCAACAATGGCAATAAAAACTATTCGGGTTCGGATTCAGATTCTTTTAACGATACTTGGGTTTCGATAACGATACCTGAACGATACATTTTTCTATACCGATACCTATACTAAAATATTTGTCGTCTAGAAGCAGAAAACAGAACAATGTGTGGAAGTACTGCAAATTTACAATATTGGGTTCATCTCTAACGTCAAGAAATGTGCGATAGATGGGAAATAAATCAAATCCACTGAAAGAGGGTCCAACCTTTTCACGCTTGTTGCAAAGTTTGATATCCATTAAGACAAGAATAAACAAGCTGCAATAAGTTTTGCACCTTGAGCGTCTGGGTCACATGTCACAGCGGACCAATGGACACCAGGTCATACAGCCCACACCAGACCCGAGACACTGCAGACTTGGCTGGAGACTTAATCCATTCAACCTGAGGAGTCCCAGACTGTCTTCCCGTGACTCCAATACATGGGGAAGACAAACGGGTGAAAAGCTACTGAAATGCAGGCGCGTTGTTTTACTGGACCTTAGAATCGGATTCTCTCTCTGACGAGACTCCCGTTGGAGTTTATGACAGTTCACTTGGTGTGGAGGTTGTGTTGTTTACCTCTGTGGAGATGAGCTGCTCGGTAAGCTGCTGCCAGCTCTGTTGTAGCCGGCGCTGTTGCCTCAGGAGGCTGCTGCTCTCTGGAAGCAGAAGCCGAGTCTGGATGAAGCTCTCCAACTCCTCGGAGCTCAGAGACAGGTCCACCACACGCAGCCGACGCAGGAGGGGCCGCGGCAGCTCTGTGCAGCATTCAGAAGGTCGGCTTAGGTCCCTTCACACCATGTTCTACTGTTAAACCTTCAGTAATCTGACATATTCAGACTGGTTTAGTGAGTTGCTCTTACGATTGTCACTCGTCATGTGTGAACCCCCAGTCGTTCTATAATCACGCTAAATCCAGTCATATGAACCCCATTCTTCACAAAATCTTTTACGACTGACAAAATCGTGTAGTAATCGCGTCTATGCTAAACATCTAAGTAGCCACTGGGTTGCTGAAAGGTCAAATACGCACTAATATAAACTTTTATATATACACAGCGGGACACATTTGAAATTTTTTCTCACTGTCTGACATGAAACCAGAATTTACTTCTTTTTTTTTTTTTTAGATCAATTAGAATATTAAGAATTATTTATATTTGTCAAATGTATTTATTTTATTTATTGGTTTATTTGGTCAGAACAGTACATGTTAATGAACATACATGCATGATTGAACCGAAAGAAATTCCTAGTTTTGAACCTGTTCAACAATGGCAATAAAAACTATTCGGATTCGGATTCAGATTCTTTTAACGATACTTGGGTTTCGATAACGATACCTGAACGATACTTTTTTCTATACCGATACCTATACTAAAATATTTGTCGTCTAGAACCAGAAAACAGAACAATGTGTGGAAGTACTGCAAATTTACAATAATGGGTTCATCTCTAACGTCATCCATCCATCCATTTTCTTCCGCTTTATCCGGGGCCGGGTCGCGGGGGCAGCAGTCTCAGCAGAGATGCCCGGACTTCCCGATCCACGCACACCTCCTCCAGCTGTTCTGGGGGGACCCCGAGACGACACCAGGCCAGCTCGGAGACATAGTCCCACCAGCGTGTCCTGGGCCTTCCACGAGGCCTCCTCCCAGTGGGACATGCCTGGAGCACCTTCCAAGGGAGGCGACCAGGAGGCATCCGGAACAGATGCCCTAGCCACCTCAGCTGGCTCCTTTCGACGTGGAGGAGTAGCGACTCGAGTCCGAGCTCCTCCCGGGTAACTGAGCTCCTCACCCGATCTTGGAGGGTGCGCCCAGCCACCCTGCGAAGGAAACTCATTTCGGCCGCTTGTATCTGCGATCTTGTCCTTTCGGTCATTACCCCAATCTCATGACCATAGGTGAGGGTGGGAACGTAGATTGATCGGTAAATCGAGAGCTTTGCCTCAGACTCAGCTCCCTCTTCACCACAACAGTCCGATACAGCGACCGCATCACTGCTGACGCCGCACCGATCCGTCTATCGATCTCACGCTCCATCCGTCCCTCACTCGTGAACAGGACCCCGAGATACTTGAACTCCTCCACTTGAGGCAAGGACTCCCCACCGACCTGAAGCGGGGAAACCACCTTTTTCTGGTGGAGAACCATGGCCTCCGATTTGGAGGTGCTGATCCTCATCCCGGCCGCTTCACACTCGGCTGCAAACCGCCCCAGTGCAGCTGGAGGTCCTGATTTGATGAAGCCAACAGAACAACATCGTCTGCAAACAGCAGAGATGAGATCCTGAGGTTCCCAAACCAGACACCCTCCAGCCCCTGGCTGCGCCTAGAAATTCTGTCCATATAGGTAATGAACAGAACCGGTGACTAAGGGCAGCCCTGGGGGCGAACCAACACGCACCGGGAACAGGTCTGACTTACTGCCGGCAATGCGAACCAAGCTCCTGCTGCGGTCATACAGGGAACGGACATCTCTAACGTCAAGAAATGTGTGATAGATGGGAAATAAATCAAATCCAATGAAAGAGGGTCCAACCTTTTCACGCTTGTTGCAAAGTTTGATATCCATTAAGAGAAGAATAAACAAGCTGCAATAAGTTTTGCACCTTGAGCGTCTGGGTCACATGTCACAGCGGACCAATGGACACCAGGTCATACAGCCCACACCAGACCCAAGACACTGCAGACTTGGCCGGAGACTTAATCCATTCAACCTGAGGAGTCCCAGACTGTCTTCCCGTGACTCGAATACATGGGAAAGACAAACGGGCGTGGTCAGGCTAAGAAAGTGCAGAAAACCCTCACACTTTGGGGAAAATGGAGCATTTCTAATCCAAGATCTAACATAAGAGACCAAGGAGAGAAGCAAGTAACACATCTAAAAAGCCCTCGGTCTGTGCCAGACTTTGGAAGCCTCCTTTGCTGTGCAGGATTTAGAAGAGACTAGGATCTGCATGGGCCGTGTGAAACGTGGCCAACTTCTGTGAAAAGCTACTGAAATGCAGGTGCTTTGTTTTACTGGACCTTAGAATCGGATTCTCTCTCTGACGAGACTCCCGTTGGAGTTTATGACAGTTCACTTGGTGTGGAGGTTGTGTTGTTTACCTCTGTGGAGAGGCAACATTAGCACAAGGCTACAATCTGGCGTGGTGTGTTTACACTTGGGCTAATTTCCATTCATCATCCCCCATTCACACTCTCAATCATCCTGCCCTATTGTACATGTTTTTAGAGGTAGGGGAAACCTACGCAGACATGGGGAGAACATGCAAACTCCACACAGAAAAGCCCCGTCCTTGTGGGAATCAAACCCGGACCATCAGTAGCTGTGAAGCACGAGCACTAACCACTGTACTACCGTGCCGCCCTTTTTCCAGATGAATAAGAGATAGAATTTTCTACATTATTTTGTATTACTTTTTACAGAACCAAACGTTTACATACACTAAAATGACTATACCTTTAAACAATTTGGGAAAGCCCTGATGATGATGTCATGACCTTGGAAGCACAAGCCTGGTTCATCCTGGTGTTGTTTCAAGACACTTGAAGGTCCAGGTTCATTGGTTAAATGATGGAAATGACCAATCATCATACAGATCAGAAAGAAGGCGGGTTCTGTGTCCCAGAGATGAACGTGCTGTGTCTGAAATGGGAAGATCAACCCAAGAACAAATGAGACCTGGTGAAGCTGCTGAACCTGGTAAGAGTTTGTCATTATCCAGAGTGAAACAAGTCCTGCACCGACATGGGCTGAGAGAGAACTCTGCCAGGAAGAAGCTCTGACTCCAGAAGAAACAGATTGGAGTTTGGAAATAAAAAAAGGATAAAGATTTGGAGACATATCCTGTGGTCTGACGGAAAAAATAATACTTTTTGGCCATAATGACCATCGTCATTTTTCTTGAGGAACTTTTGGTTTTGTAAAAACATGTATTTTCACAAATGGTATTTGACAAATAGAAATATTTGCTTTAATTCTAATTGACCTAAACAATAATAGTTAACCCAATTCTGGTTTCATGTCAGACAGTGAAAAAAGTCAAATGTGTGTTTTTATGAAGTGTATGTACACATATGGTTCCCGCTGTATAGATACAAGTTGCCTAATGCATCTTTAAGCAGTGATTTGAAAACTATTCTAAACATTCCTCTTCCGTGAGTAAATATTCGGTGTTCTCTCCTCCGAGTGCCACACCTGCGGTCAGTCGGTGCGCGGGGACAATGGTGTAGAAGACCAGGAAGAGGCTGGGGGGACGCCTGTGGGACAGCAGGGACAGGAGCTGGGGACAGGCCCTCTCTGCATCTCGCACCAGCACTCGGGCTCCTGTGCGCACACAAAACCGTCGGTGGTAAAGTGGACATGTCGCACTTAAAGAGGGTTAGTTTCTTACCATTTCATTGTGTCTGGATCGGATTCTGGCTTAATTGGTCGTAAAATGTAGTCTAATCTTTATTAAAATCACAAGAATGAGTAGTGTCTGCTTTAACTAATACCACTCAAACAATAATAAATAAGTCTTATATAACGCTTTACAAATTGAAACAAAGATGGGAGTGCTATTGTATGTTGTAGGCAAGCTGAAACAGGTGAGAGTTTGTTGTGGAGAGGTTAAGGCGGAGGTGAGCAAGGTTACGGAGGTGGAAAAAGACCGTTTTGGTGATCCGACGGGTGTGGGGCTTAAATGTGAGTGAGGTCAAAAATGAAATGAAACTGCTTTGGGTCATTGTCCTGTTGTCCATCCGCTTTTGAGCCTCAGCTGTTAGATAGACGGTCTCAAGCTTTTCTGCAAAATATCTTGGTAAACTGAATACGTTTTTCCATTGATGATAGCGTGTTGTCCAGGCCCTGAGGCAGCAAAGCACCCCCACACCAAACTTCACCGTGAGGATAGGGTTTTGATGTTGGTTTGCCATTTTTCCTCCACACATGCTGTTGTGTATGCCTCCTAAACTATTCAACTTTGGGTTCATCAGTCCACACAATATTTTGCCAGTAGTGCTGTGGAGCATCCAAGAGCTCTTTCGCAAATTTCAAATGTGCAGCAATGTTTTTTTTAGACAGCAGTGGCTTCCTCCGTGGTGTTCTCCCATGAACTCCATTCTTGTTAAATGTTTTACGTATTGTAGACGTGTCAACAGAGATGTTGGCATGTGCCAGTGATTTCTGTAAGTCTTTAGTCGACACTCTAGGGTTCTTTTTTACCTGATTAATTATTCTGTGCTGTGCTCTTGGAGTCATCTTTACAGAGCGGCCACTCCCTGGAAGTGGAGCAACAGTGAAGCCAGTCTCCATGTATAGACAATAGTTCTAACCGTGGATTTATGAACATCAAGACTTTCAGAGATGGTTCTGTAACCTTTTCCAGCTTTATTCAGATCAACAATTCTTATGTGTGCTACGACCCGCTTTAAGCCACACCTCAGTGATTAGACTTCAGATTGGCTCACACCTGACCTTTGGAGGATAGCCAGGGGGTGTACTTATTTTCATCTCATAATGTTCCAATAAATTCAGATTTAATGGCAGTTTGAATCTAATTGAATGCTTTTAATGAGATTTAAGGCCTTGCAAAATTATTTACATGACTTTTAAGGCTTTTTAATGCCCAGCAGAAACCCAGTAATAAATGAATAAATATAAATAAACCATCTTAAGAGTTTGTAAATGAAGAGTAAAACAATGTGTAAGAAGATGATGCCTTTCTGACCTGTGACCTTGGCCTGCTCCAGCCGCTCCAGAAGGTCAGGATCATCTGCACTGAGCTGCACCTCAAACTCCAGCAGAGCCTGGGTCTGTTCTCCTGCACACACCACAGTATATACAGAGCTGTCAGCTCTGGTCAACAGTCAAGGAAACCCGGAGGTCAAGATCTGCTACTTGTTTGAATAATTCACATGCTTAACCAAACGCCAAACTGTTTAACTGTTAAGAGATCCCACAGTACTGTGTTCCTGCCCGTGTGCTCTAAATTGGTTTATTTGGTGAAGATTGGACAAATACTCATGGAGATATGGTCATTTAACGGCGATCACAGCGCAGTAGGGATGAACTATTAATTGCATTAGCAATTTTATCGCGATATTACACAATGCGGTTTCCAAATCGCGGAGGCATGCGATTCTGGCCCATGTAGCTGATGGCCGCGGCCCGGTGATGTGCACTCCGCTGTTTGCTTTTGTTTAGTCCTCAGTCTAGTTAAGGTGCGCGGTAGATCATGGACGTAAAGTGGAAATATCAGCCACTGCGAAGGACTATTGCTTTTTTCTTTGTTAGCATTGCGTTAGCCGCTGCGCTAATCACTCCATTACCTTGCTGCTACGTGCTCTGATGATCACAGAAACTCCCTCACCTCCGGATTCACACGTCTCTGCCTCCACAGAGATGAAGGTGAGCCTGTGCTGCTTGTAAAGAGTAAAGAGTCGTTTGTGACTCAGTTTAGGGGGCTCATGTTTGGGAATGTTTTGGACAAACACTGACTAAAACACAATTAAATCATGAGCAAATAGCAAGAAATGATTTAGGCTATTTACAAAAAAAAATCAGTATAAGCTTAATGTAAATTATATAAATGTATTCAAAATATATTTTGAATTATATTTCATATGATTATAAAGGACTACAAATTAAGTAATACTTTAATATTACTTCTCTTGTCCTCCCAAACCACTAAACTATGGAATTGATTAACTGGTCTCTCAATGCTCAGATGAGGTTTTTTCACAAAGTGAGGCCACGGAGGAGGTCATCTTCCCTGACCGGACTTTCACAGCTACGTGTGGAGTAAGTGGATCGTTTGTCTAGCGGTCCTGTCGGTCGGAGACATCAAAGATTTTTACTAGTGGTGGGCATAGATAATTTTTTTAATCTAGATTAATCTCAACTCGCTATGAACTTGCTAAAAAGAGCCACGTTTGCTCTCTCTCTTACAGCACTGACCTACGTGTTGTATTTTATGTTAATATAAATGGATACTTCGTGTGTTTAAAGTGCTGCATGGTGGGAGGAAAACCTTTTGAAGTGCTGTTCCGTTCCGTACTCGGCACTAGCCTTTAAAAAACTTGGGACTTGTTAGGACCCATGAGACTCCCCCAGGCGGCCAGGGAAGGACACTCCTGCGGGAGACTCGGGAGCGGGCGGGAACAGGATTGAAATCCATTCCCGTGCAGGTCTCTACTCCCAACCCAACTCTGAGTATAGATTAACGGCGATATTTTCTTAATCGCCCGATAAGAGTCTCCCGTTAACGCAGCACATTAACACCCATAACGGCCCACCACTAATATTTACTCATTTGGACTCTTGATACCGCGGTGCCTGCTTATTGGATTAGGCGCTGCCTTGGTTTATCGAAGGGTCGACAGTTTACACCCTGCTGCTGTGGGTTGAAATGAATGAGCACTTTGGAGCCGGGAGTGACCGAGTGATGGAATTACACCAGAAAGTAACGCACAGTGATGGACTGTTGTATTCGACCTGGCAGCTCGCTGTGGAGACGGACAAAAGATGGACTATATGGCAGGAAAAGGAATGAACTATGAAGGGAGCAACCTGCACTGGAGAACTGAACAAATGAAAAACAATGAAGCAGCTGGACCTCTTATCTCTCCTATGCCGTCCACATTCCCCACTCAAGGTCAAGTCACGGAGCTAAACAAGTAACGGACCGAGGCTTTTGCCACTGTATTTACAAACATTCATTCACAACATTCATTTCAAGGACTATGCAAATAACCACACCCCAATCCCTCTGCGTTTGCGTTCACAAACTTTTTTCAACTCCCCCGCCCTCCAGTCAACAGGTGTGCGCCCCCTCCCCCGCTCCTCCCCAAGAAAAGATTCCGCACGTGACCTGGTGTACGGTGTATTTCCCATGTTTTGATGTTTCTGTCTATGTTCTTCGGCTTAACTTAACCTGATTGTAATTTGGCATTATCTTCTTTTGTAAGACGCATTGAGTTGCCTTGTGAATGAAATGTGCGTTCTAAATAAGTTGCCTTGCCTAATAAGTCAGTTAATTGTTTCAGTTTAGGCTATAGTTTAGTTATATGCAATCTTGCTGTTTAATGACAGTACAAATCCGGAGCAACACTAAAGAAAGGCTCGAGCAGGCAAGAGGCGCCCAGACAGACACAGACCAATAAATACACTCCTCAAGAGCATACGGGTGGGCCTGTTATCCGTGTCCCACCCTATGGTCCGCGTCATTCAGTGTTCACTGCCTCTCCAGGACAGGGACACCTTTGTCTGCAGCACCTACCGTGCACCCCTCTCTGTGCAGAGCGTTGCATCCTGCATGCGCTCTGCTCTAAACTGTGTTGTTTCCTCGTGTCAATGCAGATCAGCATCGAGTTGGTGATCATTGATCAATATTTGGAAACGTATTTTTAACCCAAAGACGCAGATGTATCGGCAGAGACGCGTCTTTCCCCCTCTCCGCTGTGACCAGCTGCAGAGACACTTTTGTTAGGGCATCTGAACTTATATTTGCTGATGATGTTTTATATTCGGCCTGATGAATGAACAGAGAGACTTTATGCACGATGCCTGTCACTGAACTGAAAAAGGGTCCATGCAGAGAGAGGGAAGTGTGCGCTAAAGAAGGCGACATGTTTTCTTCTTCCTAAGAAGAAGAAGTGAGTAAGTGAGCAAGTGCTTTATTGTCATTAGTGCTGGGCGATATGGAAAAAATGTATATCACGATATGGATTATTTTATATCCCGGTAACGATATATATCACGATATACCATAATATAGTCCTTTTAGTCCTTTTTCAGTTATTCTTTCAAAAGTTTAACAAAAATATCTTACTTACTTTTTTTCAACTTTATTTTGAAGCAGTGGTTTCGCTATGGATAATTTATATAGCCTGTATTGTTTATGTCAGGAAAAATGTGAGACAGCAGGATAAATGGGCTAAACATAATCTGAACATCTGAGTCGTGACACGAATTTAATAACAGAAATGTCTAAACTCGTGCGTAGAGAACGACTTATTCAGAGCATCGTCTGCTCCTCAATATCAAGGCTCATATTACACTAATACAAATGTAAATTGGAGCTTATATCTCAATTTTAACGTAATGTTTAAGAAACAGTGGGCGAGTCGTTTGCATTGTACGTCTTTAGCTGCTCTTACCTCCTGCACCACGCCTCTCCTCTCTTCTCTTTCGTGTTTAATCCAGATCCATGCACTATCAAGGCGCATTGAGTGGCCTTGTGTACGAAATGCGCGGTATAAATAAAGTTGCCTTGCCTATCGGTCAGCTCCGTTGTGAGATCCATCACTAAAAAGCTGTTTATTTGCCGTACGTAAAGCAGAGCGAAACCACGCGGTGTTTAGGGAAGTAGCCGAGAGAGCCCCGCGCGCTCAGAGACGGATCAGCGCTGCGTCAAAGCTAAACATATTACGCAAATGTAACCTCTGTTATGAAGTGATATTAACTCAGAAATAAAAATGCTGAGTG
This sequence comes from Proterorhinus semilunaris, assembly GCA_021464625.1. Taxonomy (NCBI): domain Eukaryota; kingdom Metazoa; phylum Chordata; class Actinopteri; order Gobiiformes; family Gobiidae; genus Proterorhinus; species Proterorhinus semilunaris. The sequence continues at coordinate 41,253,512 of CM038349.1, read as the reverse complement.
TAGTAGTAGGAGTGTACGTCCATTAGATGTCGCCGTTGCTACAGCAGGTGTGGCGGGCCCATGGATCTATTATAATAACCCAATGGGCTATTATAATAGCCCAATGGGCGGGCCGGGCGGCGGACAGCAATATCGTAAAGCAGGGTGTTGTCGCAAAACCACAAGACGGAGTTTCTTTGCGAAAAAGTTCTTTTTTATTCTTGTTTATAATCACTTAATATAAACTTAGAGGATGCATAGTGACAAGACGACACTAATACATTCTTTGTGGCCTATTTAATGTAATATTTGCTTTAATAATTGATGAAATTAGGTTAGAAACGATATAAACGATAGAAGAGAAATGGCACGATAGACACTTTTCTATCGTCCCCACGATATGTATCGTCATATCGCCCAGCACTAATTGTCATTGTACAAGCGTACAACGAAATAGTGTTCAGGTGTTAGTCCTGAGCTGCTGCGGCTGAGCCGCGCTGCCACTGTGTCAACCTGACCCGCATGACCTTGGAGGTCGGGGAAACTGTAGCACTCGGAAGAAACCTGGCTGCCCTCTGTCTCCTCTGATCCTTTGAAATGGTGCCACGCCTCCTGGGTTTGTCCCTGTTTCAGAGCGTGGTGTCCTGCACTGGTCAGCTCCACTTCCGCCTTCCTCTTCCTCCCTCCGCACTGCACTACAGTGACTGCTTCACTACTGCTGGTGATACTAAAGGATCCTGGGATTGTTGATGGCTGAAAGTGCAATAGGCCCCAGGATCAGGCGGACATGTTTGTGTCTGGACTAAAAAGGATCATCATCATAAGGATTTGTAGATTGTAGTTTCTAAAATAGTGGCTCAAAAGTAGAGCCAAACTTTTCCACCTCCAGCCTGAGTTACCACTTCATCAATTTGATCTCTTTCTTAAGTATTTCAATCCTGTTCATATCAAATTGAAAAAATCCGGAGTTAATGTTGGATTGACTTCAGTTCAGCAGCAGTTTGATGAGCTGCATCTAAACCGCACATGTCCACACCTCGTTCTCACTCAAAGTCGGCTTTTACACCCATTTATAATTTATAGAATAGAAATAATAAAAGAAATATTGGCTGCACTTGCCTGGAAAATACACTAGCCACATAACGACAAAAAACCCCATTAGCACGCCTTAGGCCAATTAGGCACTGTATGAACGCGGTTATGCTCGGAAAACAGCTCAGGCTTTCAATCCACCTCACCCCGTCAACCGCCTCAAAATCTAACATTACTTTTAACACCCCTTTATTTTACCCTTCAATTTTCTAAAACAAAGCATGGGCTTCCTCCGGAGAACAGCCTCCTTATCTTAGATTTTGTCTTCAGGATAATCCCGAGAGATTTCTGCTTCGGCCTATATGAAAGAGCCTATAAACTGTAAAGTGTTTTTTCTTTAGATAAACACAAATAACCAGACTGAAGAGACCAGCCACAACAATATGGATACATTTATGTTTCTATGACAGCGCTCTCACTATGGGCGGTGTCTTGAGGCGCTGCGGCTCCATGTGACAAAATGCTTATGAACATAATGTGTTTATTTTTAGAACACAAAGAGAGACACGTGAATGTTTCCATTGTGAGATCAATAAAGCAATATCTTATCTTATGCCAATATAGCAAACACATAATATATAAGTCGCACAGTATCAGCTTGTGGCGTTTTGTTTGGACTACACTCATTTGCATATTAATGAGCGGGCTGACTGGGGCCTTACCTATGAAGCAGCAGGTCGGGTCGGCGTCTAAGCGATGGTGGGGATCCACCAGCAGGGGGCATAGTTCCTGGGGGTCCCGGGTGCAGTCCCAGAGCAGCAGAGACAGCAGCAGGCTGGAGAGGGCCACCCCCTGGAGCCTCTTCTCACCCACACCCAGCACCCGGGCCAGAGAGTTCTGCAAGGGGGTCGACACAGGTCCACCACTGAACCACGTGGTCACCAGTTCAGAGCGGGTGTCTGCTCCAAACGGGCCCAAATAGGAGAGGGTAGCGGCTGTGAGGAGGGCGTCTCTGGGGAGGGCCTCCAACATCAGGGCGGCCTTCTGAAACACCGGGACGTCCACATGAGCTCAGCACTTCAGCACAAAGGCCCTGGACCTCTTTAGATTAACAAATCGTGTTTAAACTCATTTCTAACTTCCCTAATTCCAGACAGAAGACTTTTTAAGCACATCCAGTCCCAAGGCAGGTAGTTCCTGATCAATATGAAAACAGTGTATCAGAAGATAACCGTTCTATAATACATTTCAATAGTCGAAGCAGGTACTCTAACTTTGAGGCTATCAAAGATTACTTGAAACACTTCGCTCATTCATTTAGCATAAAAAAAAATTCACCAGTTTTTTTGGAGCCTACTGCAGAGAGGGGAGAGGTCATTTCAGGTCATCTACATTTTTTCCCCACTCTTTAGTTCTGCCCATTTTTGAAACACTGTTTTCTCCATTTTTAATGAGGTTGGATCATAGATTTGTGTTATTTCCAGTAGGTGCACAGTCACAAAAAAAGAAAAAAGAGTTTGGATTGATCTTGCCGTCTCATGGATGGGAGTCCAGTGCTCTACCTATGGAGTGAAACAGCATCACTGAACGTATATGAATATTATGAAACGCCCCGCACTCTTGTATTTGCAGAAAAAAGCAGTGATCTGCACGAGTAAAGAGGAAAAAGGCAGTGAAAGGTCTACATAACTTGCTGCTCATTCTGGAGTTGTATCAGGCTCAGAGTGCAGCAGTCCATGTGAAAACAGAAATCATTATAAAAGTGTCAAAGCCGTGTTTGACCTGGCAACCTCCTGCACCAAAGCCCAGCGCACTATGACTGAGATATAACTCAGTTACAGTGTGCCTAATGTGCGCTACTATTCTGTAAATGACCAGGTCCCAGCACGCCACTGGAGGAGAGAGGTCATTTCAAGTCATTTCCCCCCACCCCCCTCCATTTTATGGATTGTTTTCAACCCCCTCCCCAGTTTTGCCTCTAGTGTTTCCCTACTCTTCCCACATTTCTTTGTGTAGATCCACATATTTTGAAACAATATTTTCTGCCCTTTGAAAGTGTTCATATTCTATTCCTTACTTGCAAATGTCCCTGTCTATTTGCAGCCCCTGTGTGTGTGTGCATCTCTCCATTATGAGATCAATGAAGCCCTATCTTATCGGATGGTACCTGTGTGTGCTCCTTCCACACTGAAGCGTAGTGTCCGAGCTCAGCCAGAGTGCAGGCCGCCTGTCGTTGACTGCCTTCTGCTCGCTGGAGCTCGGCCTTCCGTTCGTCCAGCTGCTCCTGTAGTGAGTGCAGTTGCAGCTGTAGTGTTTTCCGACGGTTCAGTGCATCCTCCTTCTGCCTCTTGGCCTGACGGAGGCACCGTTGGGCCCCTGCCGCCTGGACTTCCAGCCTGCGGCACCGCTCCGTGTGCTGCTGAGACCGACAGCAGTCGTACACAGCCAGCACCCAGCTGCACAGGGACTCACAGGCCTGGCTGGCCTCACGCACCACCAGGGGATCAAAGTCGGCACGGAGGAGCAGGGCGCCCAGCTGATGGAGCTGCTGCTGGGACACGCTGCGGGGGTCAAAGTACTCCAGCTCCTGACAACACCAAGAGCAGACACACATCAGCCGGACCTGTCCATCCACAGCCTCACTATCACCACAGCACCACCATGAACATACTGAAATCGACAAACACACCATACTCTACGTATAACATGAGAGACAATAATGGTCAAAAGTGGAGAGGTTGCTTCTATAATCTCAGTGGTTCCTAAACGTGTTCCCCCTGAGGCTTTGGGACCAGTCGTGTTCCCCCAACTTCCACGGCATTGAAAACGCTGTGAATATAGCACACTTTTTCATCCATTATTACAATGAACTCAAGCTAGTTTTCCAAGTTTGGCTCGTCTGGGTGATATGTTATTAACAATAGGTTGGCCCTACAACACTAAAAAAGAAAGTCAGTTTTGAAGTGGTTCTACACAGTACAGCCATGAAATACTCTCCGTATCTTTATCAGCTCATCATCGAAAACACTTCAGAATTCAGCTGACCAAAGAGCACTCTAAATGTCTTCTCATGTCAACCATATGAAGATGTAGATTCATGTTATTGTCCTCCTCGGTGGAAATGTGTCTTTGGTTCACCATCACAGTCACAACAGACAGAACAGACAGTATCAAAGACATTAAGTTCATGATAAAAACAACTGCATGTGCTGCAAACTCCACTAGCGCCTATTCAGCAGGTTTATTGCATTAGGCACAATTGAGCTTTTGTACACCTTCTTCGTACTAAAGGCACTCCGTAGCAGCCCCCACATCAGTAACACCTACACACTCGAAATCTCCCGAATCTTTCATATCTAATCCCTAACCTGATTTATTAAGTTATGAGAAGGTCTGTGTGACCTTGTCTCTCAGTCTCTCTCCTTAAGTAATATGTATTACTATGAACTTGTGAAATACCACATCATTGCTGATATAATCAACTGTCACCTACTCTATCTACCAAGTCTATTTGATCTGTATTAAAGGAACTTGAGATAAATGCAGTTATGGCCTGCTTCCGCTGGTCATTACAAATAAAATAGAATTGGGGCAGGCGAGATGTGAACCGGTTGTAGGGTCCCCCTCTCAACGGCTCATACATCTTGTCTTTTTAAAGCACCACTCAGTATAGGATTATAAAGCGGTTCACAACATCAACTAGTTAGGGCAGCAGGGTGGGGGCTCGCTGGTGGGGGGCTACCGCCCTCTACCCGCTTGCCACATAATACCCTGGCTATTTAATGCGCCTCATAAATAGGGAAACATCAATCAAAAACCACTGACAGAACAATCTTAACCAACATTATTACAGTTGAAGCAGGAATGATAGAAATGAGAAACATGTTACATTTGAAGAAGATACTTTTGAGAATGCTATCGTCATTGTTATTATGGCGATGATATTATATGTATAATAAATATGTGCGCTAGTAATGTATGTGTATGTATATATATGTATATCTAAAACACTATGACGACTTAAACAATAAGTAAATCAATAGAATGCTGACCAGAATGGTAATATAAGCAATGATAAAAAAAAAATAAGAGAAAACAATAAAACGAAGTAAATACACTCAGAAATCTCAAAACCTTTCTATTTTCGCTCTATGTTTTTCATACTTGTAAGTCTCATCAGATGTTCAACCTGTGACATATAAAAGCTTCCAATTATCAATGCTGCCAATCAATAATTGTATTTTGAATACCGGGTAGGCCCTTATATGCTTTCTTGCTTCGGCCTACTCCTTTTGAGTTATTATTTATTTAAGTTTTTATTGGTTTTGTGAGATCATGTAAATGTAATGATGTAAATATTGTAAATAATAGCTCAAATCAATCAAATAAAATTAAATAAAATAAAAAATCAATATTCAGATTTTGTCACCAAAATGTGGGAAATGGTGGGCATTTTTATGCATAAAGGCCTTATTTTCATATGAAATGGTAAAATGACAAAAAGCAATAAATGTTCGCATAATCGCAGTAATCAACAACAGAGGTTTCAAATTTCAGATTTCTCTACATTTAAAAAGTTTCCCTATTCACCTGCAGCGTCTCGCTTTAAAAAAAATACTCATGTTGAGGTATTACAAGAACACACTATTGTTGTAAATATGAAGGATTTGCCGTCGTGTGCAGCGCTGCAGACCATGTCCACGTTCACAGTGGACGGACTCAGACTCGGACCTTAAAGAAGTTGTCCTGGCTGAGCAGGTGCTTGGCGCTGTCCCAGCCCGGCGGCCGCTGGAACAGCAGGCACACGGCGTCCAGCACCAGGACCACGGGCCGAGGGGGGTCTCTGTACCCCCGCACCTCCTCCAGGACACTGAGCTCCAGGCTGGACACTTTCCTCAGCCAGGCCTCCTGCGCAGCCTGGACCTGCACACAGACAAAACATTCAAATATACTCCAAACTTTACATTTTGTTCATATGTCAATGTGGTTTGATTTTTGATTATAATCTGTGACGATCTGGTGTTAAACCTGGATGGGGCTGGTTCAGAGGTAGGAGTGAGAACCAACATAGTTTGATGAATGTGAGCCAGTGGAGGCATGTCAAGTTGAGGAGAGAAAAAGGGAAGTAGATGTTGTTGCAGTGACACCACACCTCAGTCGACCCCTTCGCTCTAAGCTTTGCTAGTTAGTTTAAACGCTTTCCTGTATAAAACACCCATATTGCCTATTCTTCATCCATCCTCTCGAACACCATTGTTATTTCTCCAGCAGTACCGAGAAAAATTCCTAGTTTGTGAACCTGTTCTCAAACAATGGCAATAAAAACGATTCTGATTCTGATGTCCACACCACAGCGAATGTGCTGCAATCAAAGCTAAAGGCAACCAAACATTAGAGCGGGTTGTCTTTTTGTTGGTCAGACCGAGTATTTGACTAATCCTAACAACTTCATTCCCGTTCAGTGGTTTCACTGGACATTTGGATTCAGGTCCTTGAGTTTTAGAAGTTTACGCTTTCAGGAACAATCCGTTTGAATGGTAATAGTTTAGTCTGTAGTTTAAACAATGGTTCCATATTTGTCTTGTACGAGTTAGCACAGCCTGCGGGTCCATAACTCCATAATAATATAGAAGTATAATGTAGTTGAGCAGACGTTTAGCTTTGCCCTTTATGGAAACACATCTGGCCAGTTTAGGTCTGATATTGACCAGTATTGTCTACTCTATTTTCAAAAATCATTTGTATTAGAGTGTTACAGTAAAAAGTATTGTATATAGTATATAGTGTGATAAAACAGTTCTAAATATGACTCTGGGCCCGTACCTTAATCTGTGTCTGCTGCATGTCCCTCTCCAGCCCAGTGAGGCGGCTCTCCTCCTGGGCACACGTGTCCAGGGCGTCCCGCAGCCTCCGCTCCTGCTCCGTGATGGCTCCCAGCACCGCCTGCCCCTCCTGCGCCACAGCGAGCATTTACTTTACACACAGGGCGACTAACAGACTGTGATCTATGACCAACTGACACGTCACCATGTACCACAGAGGTACACTGAAAAAGCTGAAAACTATGATACCGTTTGCTAGATTTTGGGGTCTGGCCCATGGGTTAATAGGTTAATCCTCCAGACAAATGAATTGGATATATGACGGGAATAGAAGTTTTGATTTAAAAATGATAACGCTTCTGTTCTCAGGACATATTTTTTATCAATTCAGAAGCATTAATGACCATTAAAATCACACTTTAGTTAATTGTTCCTTTAGTTTAGTTTAGTTATTTCACAAAGTGTGTAAATATGGAGTTAAGGTTATTTTACATTAAATTATTTTATGCTTATTACACTTTATTTCAGTTGAATATTGTTGTAGAATCATTTCTGTTTCCTGTTTGACCCTGGATAAGCCCTAGAGAGTGAACCCTTTGCCCGCATGTACCTGCTGCTATTATTAATGTATGTTTGTGTTTTTAATATTATGTATTGTCTTGGGCCCCATATATAAGCTAAATGTTGCTTCAAGGGTGTCCTATTTATGAATATGCATTATCATCTATGAATGAATGTGAAAAATCATGAAGTTTTGTGACATTGTTGAGTTCCAAACTGTACAGATGTTACACAAAGCAAGGTATAAATTATTACCAAGCCAAATACAAAGAAGGTTCCAAGAACGTACTGGTTGTTATGAATTACGTGATGAATTAAACTTATGATTCAGAAACATAGCACAACTTTGAAAAGTTTCAGCCCGACAGTTAATGGAGTACAATTGTGGAACAATTTGGAAAAGGAGATGAAACAATGTCCAAAACATCAACCTGTTCAAATATAAATACATACAAAAGACTTTTGATAAGTACAGAGAAGAAGAAACACATTGCCTCTAGGGGGAGCAGTGGGCTCAATTTGCATTCAATTAATTGTGTGTGTTGTTGCTCTGAACAGTTGTCATTCTATTGCTTAAAATCGCAAACAGAGAATTAGAGCAGGCGAGCTCCAAATCTGTTTAGTGGGACTCTCCCAATGGGCTCATATACCTTGTCTTTAACGCATTACACAGCATAGGAACATCATCTACCAAATCAGCTCGTTGGGGCAGCTGGGTGGGGGTTTGTTGATGAGGAGCTACAGCCCTCTTCAATGGACTAATATGTTCCTTTGTACTGTTGTGATATGTTATTTTTTATTGTAATGATTTCGGGCGTGGGCGCTCATAAGCTTTTGCTTCGGCCCACTACTTTTGAGCAGAACTTCAACTGCTCAAATAAACAAATAAACTAAACTAAACTAAACTAAAATGCTTTTACTGTATATTTGTAATAAACTGAACTGAACTGAACATGTACCTGCTGTGTCTGCTGGGTCTTCTCCTTCTGTGTGAGCAGCCTCTCCAAGGCAATGCTGCTCATCTCCTCCAACCCCGACACCACTGCTGCCGCTCTGCAAACACCACCTTTAGTTACCCTTTAACAAGCTCCACACCATGTCATAATGTTGAGTCATCCTGTTTAGTTGGGTGTTCTTCAGAGGCTAACGTGCACTGCTTCAGACCACCTGAGTTTTATTGCATAATAAAACCCAACACTATCCTGCACATAAAGCCTACCATATACTATCACCACTGCTGGTCTGAGCAGTTTTGCACTTTAAATGTGTTCTAGCACAGCAGCATTGATAGCATCCCATCAGTACTGTCTTCACACATGTATTCCCTTAGCTGCCTGAAGAAGGAAGCTAAGGCTTACATAAAAAGTTGCATAGTGCACCATAACCACTTAACTGCCACCCTAGGGTTATGGTTAGGGTTAAGGATTAGGGTTAGGGGGAACAATTATTTACATCCAAGTCTCAAAGCATATTGACTGGAGATCACAGTCTACATGCCAGTGTGATACCTAATTTGAAAGCCAAGACCTTCTAGTTTCTAAAAATATGTGTGAGATCGGTGTGAGTGTGTTACATTTGCAGTTCTTTACCCTAATTATATCCTGATTAGGGTTAACTAACTCTAACCCTAGCCCCCTGATCAGGGGAGATGGAAGTTAAGGGGAAAAATAAGACTATACAAGCAGTCATTTTTAGCTTACAAATCAATAGCACCCTAATACTGGATTCTGGATCTGGGATGCAGAGCATACGTCACGGTTCTTCATATTACACATATTTTTCAAACAACAGGTGCGTTGGAAAGATCATGCATATTGCTCATAAATCTCAGGCTGCATCTAAAAAGTCTCAATAATCTCAGGAACCTCCTTCTCCTCATCGTTGACCTGGACGTGCCTCATTGTCAGCCGTGACCGGGAGCATCCAAATGTGTCAGTGCAGTTAGGAGGGAGTTAAAGGAGCTGTGATGTTTCCTTTAATACGTCCTTTAGCAGAGGGACCTCGGGATGTTCCTTATGAATTAAGAACATGAGCTTTGTCCTAAATAAAAGAAACTATAAAACAGGTCATGCAGCGTTAGAGCCAAAGCAGCATCTGACAGTTTTATTCTAGGAAATCTATGAATTTATGGAAACGTAACGCACTTTTGTTTACATTTAACAAGAACTTAATCCACACGGCTCATTTGCATAAGCGCCACTGCAGAGTCTGTGGTGAACTAAAGGACAGGATTTGGCGAATATTTGTTTCATATCGCAGTGGTTCATATTTGAAACTTTCAGAGTCAGTGATAAGTGAACAGTGCCGTTTATAAAGAGTTGTTTCTTTAACACATTCTGACATTTGTGATGGGGCTCAGATTATATTCTGTACTGTTGGTAATTTGTCGCAGGAGGATATGGAGTGTATCTTGTACGACGTCACTCCCTCTGGGTTAGGAAGATTCAGATTGTCCTGACGCAGAAGGAGCAGCTGAAGCTCCTGTTCCTCACTGCAAAAGCTCGACCTCATGACATGAAGGAAGAAAGGAGCAATCTCGCCACGTTTTAGATGCAGCCGCAGATGAAAGGAAGCATGTCGCATGTGAGATTTATTCACAGGTGCAACGTTTCAGCAGCAGGGCATTCATCGGGCAAAATCCGATTGCCTGAAGAAGGCCTGGTTACCGAAGCGTTATGCCACAGTTATGCCTGATGTTTGTATGATGAGCTGATACCGGTGGTTCTGCTGCATTGCTCGGCCGTGGAGCAGCTGGTACAGGTCACAGAAGTGCTCCATGAAGGTCAGGTAGGTGGAAGGAGTGAAGGGCTGGTGGATGAGCTGAGTGGAGGCGTGCTGACAGGCTGACAGGTGCACACGCGTCATGACTCCTGCCACACTACTCACTGACGTTCCTACAACTGATCATCAAAGACATCAAGTAGATTTGGAGCAAAATATGGGAACATTTCATTGTTTTCAAGAGTGGGTCCTCTACCCGAATGATTCAAGCCCACCGCCTTCCTCCACTGTTACCTTTGGTATTACTGCTTTGTAAATCAGCCATATTGGTACAGCCCTGTGAGATTACTTCAGTTGTGATATTGGGCAATCAAAGGACACAATGATTTGATTTGATATAAAGTATGTCTTAGTAAAGCAGGTCTGCACATGTGCCTAGTGTGCTCATAGCTACAGACAGCTCATAGTCAGAATGGACCTTATTGCTGTGGTGTGGTCATGTTTGTGCTGGCAGACTCACATGCACTGTTGGGGCAGGTCTGAAGACAGCGAGCTGCAGTAGACACCAGAGTCTGGTAGGACCAGGAACGATAGACCGCCACACAAGAGCTCCGCCACACGACTCTCATCATCTGTGTCTGCAGACACACCAGGGCAGCAACATGTAACAACACTGCTGGAATATACAGGTGAAACTTGGTAAATTAGAATATCGTGAAAAAAGTTCATTTATTCAAAGATTCAAAGATTAAAAAAAAAAATGGTCAAACCATTTGTGAATGATTTGAAATTAGATTTATCTCATTCTTGATTGTGGAACAGGGGGGTGGGGAGTGAGGGTTGGGAGCACAGGTAGGGCAGGGAAGGCAGGGAGTTCAGCTTCCTGATGGCCTGGTGTATGAAAATGTTCTTCAGTCGACTGGCCCTGGCCCGTAGATTCCGCAGTCTCCTCCTTGAAGGCATTACCTTGAAGAGACTGTGTGATGGGTGCGTAGGGCCCCTGGTGATTCTGACAGCTTTGCGGGTGAGACGGGTGGAGTACATGTCCTTAACCTCCTAACCCCCACCTTAACCCAATGCATTTTGGCTTTACCCAAATCTAAAAACTTCTTGACTGGAGCCAGAGCCGTTTTTTCCTATACGCAGACAACGCAAGTTGCGTAGGGCCCCCACACCCACAAGGGACTCTGACAGCGCTCACTCATCACTCTCCGCCTATCACCACATAAAACACCAAAATGGAAGTGGATGAGCAGGAGAGACCTACCGCCTTCCCCCTGTCACTCCCAACGCGTAAGTGCCTCTCTGCTCGCATCCCCACGTGGTCTGTCTCTGCTCGCCTCGCTCGCGGCTCAGACTGGGGGCTGCATCGGCCACAAACTCATTTAAACTATCTTCTTCCATCCATCCATTCATCTTCTTCCACTTGTCCGTTGCCGGGTCGTGGGGGCAGCTGTTGGAGCTGCACCAGCCCCTATGGCCCCTCCTGCAGGTGGTGGGTCCACAGAAGGACGGCCTCATGGTTCCAAACGGGCCTGTTGGGCTCTCATAAGGGGCTTCACCCATTCACTCTCTCATTCACACACCAGTGTACGCAGACACTGGAGGCAAGGAGGGTGAAGTGTCTTGCCCAAGGACACAACGACAATGTGCACCTTCAGGAGGCGGGATTCGAACCCCCAACCTTCCGATCATGAGACGACTCGCTCTACCATCTGCGCCCCCGTCGCCCCCCGCAACTATTTTCTTGTTGTTTGTTGTTGTTTCAGTAACTCCAGTTCTCTGAATGTGATTGGGGTTAAACAAATTACTGTCAGGCTTATTCTCAGTGGTAAGACAGAAATAACCGCCAGGTGTGAGGCAGGGCCTGGATTAAGGTCATTATGTTCCCCTTCTGCCCTGCACTAGTGCATGTAACTATGTTACATGCACTAGTGCATGTGTACATGTTTACATGCACTAGTGCATGTAAACATGTACACATGCTATGTACATGTTTTTGACCGTAGCCTACATGGGTTCACTCTTCGTCAAATAGTCTTGGGATGCGTACTGTAGGGCCCCCGAGTGGATTTTTGCTTAGGGCCTCAGAAGGGCCAGCACCGGCTCTGACTGGAGCATACTGCCTGTAGGCCAGTGTAACGCCTCATTTGAAAGCTAAGACCTACAAAACTAATTAAGGTTCTTCCTTGTTATGATTGTCACGAAATGTGGCCAAAATGCGACAAAAACAAGGAAACACCTAGTAAAAAAACGACTCTGACTTTGAAAGTGCGTAGCAAAGTAACCAAAGATTCTGTACGCAAAGTTTTTTTTTTTTCCATCCATCCATTTTCTCCAGCTGTTGGAGCTGCACCAGCCCCTATGGCTCCTCCTGCAGGTGTTGGGTCCACAGAAGGACGGCCTCATGGTTCTAACCGGGCCTGTTGGTCTCTCATTAGGGGCTCCTGAACCGCTCTTTGTCTGACCCGTCACCTAGGACCGATTTGCCCTGGGAGACCCTACCAGGGGCACGAAGCTCCCGACAACAGAGCTCCAGGATCATTCAGGTGCTCAAACCCCTCCACCACGTTAAGATGGCGGTTCCAGGAGGGGCGTTTTATAAAACCCTGCGTATGCGCCAGTACGCACACCTGACCGCAATCTCTCCTTTGCTGATTCCACGTGGAGCAGAAAGCTGCATCACGACACGCCCTCTGCCCGCCTCCATTTGACCATAAAAGGCAATGCAAAGTGACTTATGAATGAGATTGACTAAACATGAGGCCATAATGAGTTGGTTTTACCGAGAGGGACACAGAGGGAGGGGCTGATGCTGCAGCAGCTCGTGCAGAGAGGACACGGGCTCGAGGAGTTTTAATGAAGAGTGAACTCTGCTTCTCTAATCACGTACTGGCATCTTTCTGTATATTCCATCAATAATGCCCCTGGTAGGGTCTCCCATGAGGTCCTAGGTGACGGGTCAGACAAAGAGCGGCTCAGAAGCCCCTTATGAGAGACCATGGATGTTTAGAACATAAATAAGAGCCTTAACTGTCGGCTGTATTTGCCAATAAAAACACAATCAACTGAGGGGCATTTCATTCATCCAAACCATTACGCACGCTGTACGTGAGCTTGGGCTCTGTGTTGGAAGAAGCAGCGGTTCTGTCCGGGTGGTGTGAGTGAGGAGAGGTCAGTGTCTGGTGCCGCACTGCGTAAAGACGGCCTCGTGTCTGAAGGGCATGTGACCTGAGCGTTGGACCTAAACCCAGTTGGTCAGACTTATGTCCAGAGATGAGTCAATTAAAGCACAGCGGGATCATTCCTGCGTCCCATTTAAAAGGCTTCAGCGCCACTACACATACGTGTACGGGTATGAGCGTTCACGAGCGTGCACGTATATGCAAACAAACATTATCTCGGCCCATGTTCTTTTAGTAAACATCCTTTTAATTAGCTACCCAATGAAAAACCGGTACATACAGTTTATAGTGATGGTGATTGGAGTAACAGTGGTTAAAATATAGTAAAACATAGTATTAATATTAGTAATAAATAAATGTGACCGCTTTAATTTAAGTATGGATTCAGATTGTGCACCCTCCTCCCTGCATTAATCACGCCTGAGTCTCTTTGGAGATGGTGATGAGTATGCAGCACAGTTCACTTTTGAAGGTATTCAAACTGGCTTCCCCTCGCTGCTTTCCTTGCCTCTCCCCATCTCTCAGCAGTGTTTCTGGAAAATGCGTACCTCGCTTCACGTTCAGTTTGTTTGCTATAAATACCACCTTTGGTTTTGAGTTTGATAAATGAGGCCCCTGGTCTTTCGTTCTTTAGCCCACACAAGACACTTCTGACATTGTTTGTAGTTCAGGTTCTTAACCAGAGGAACATCTGAAGCCCATGTCCAGGATCCGTCTGTGTGTGGAGGCTCTTGATGCACTGACTCCAGCCTCAGTCCACTCCTTGTGAAGGTCCCTCACACTTTTGAATGGCGTTTTCCTGACAGTCCTCTCCAGACTGAGCTAATTCCTGCGGCTTGAGCACCTTTTTCTTCAACACTTTTCCTTCCACTTAACTTTCTATGAATGTGCTTTGACACAGCACTTTGAGAACATCCAACTTCTTTTGCCATTTCTTTCTGAGGCTTTTGTCAATGATGGTTTTCTGCACAACTGTCAGGTCAGCAGTCTTCCTCATGATGGTGAATTCTACTGAACCACTGAGAGACCATTTAAAGTCTCAGGGACCCTTTGCAGATGTTGTGGGTTCATGAGCTGAGGCAGGGTGACACTTTGAGCTACAATATAGTCCCTTTTCACAGAGATTTTGAATTTGGGGTTTTGGGCCACCTTTTGCTGCGATTACTGCTGTAAGTCCTTGGGGTTTGTCTCTATCAGTTTTGCACATTGAGAGACTGAAATATTTGCAAAACAGCTGGAGCTCAGTGAAGTTGGATGGACAGCTTTTGTGAACAGCAGTTTTCAGTTCTTTCCACAGATTCTCGATTGGATTCAGGTCTGGACTTTGACTTGGCCATTCTAACACCTGGATATGTTTATTTGTGAACCACTCTATTGTAGATTTTGCTTTATGTTTTGGATCATTGTCTTGTTGGAAGACAAATCTCCGTCCCAGTCTCAGGTCTTTTGCAGACTCCATCAGGTTTTCTTCCAGAATGGTCCTGTATTTGGCTCCATCCATCTTCTCATCAATTTGAACCATCTTCCCCGTCCCTGCTGAAGAAAAGCAGGCCCAAACCATGATGCTGCCACCACCATGTTTGACAGTGGGGATGGTGTGTTCAGGGTGATGAGCTGTGTTGCTTTTACGCCAAACATAAAGTTTTGCATTGTTGCCAAAAAGTTGGATTTTGGTTTCATCTGACCAGAGCACCTTCTTCCACATGTTTGGTGTGTCTCCCAGGTGGCTTGTGGCAAACTTTAAACAACACTGTTTATGGATATCTTTAAGAAATGGCTTTCTTCTTGCCACTCTTCCATAAAGGCCAGAGTTGTGCAGTATACGACTGATTGTTGTCCTATGGACAGTCTCCCACCTCAGCTGTACATTTCTGCAGTTCATCCAGAGTGATCATGGGCCTCTTGGCAGCATCTCTGATCAGTTTTCTCCTTGTATGAGCTGAAAGTTTAGAGGGACGGCCGGGTCTTTGTAGATTTGCAGTGGTCTGATACTTCCATTTCAATATTATCGCTTGCACAGTGCTCCTTGGGATGTTTAAAGCTTGGGAAATCTTTTTGTATCCAAATCCGGCTTTAAACTTCTCCACAACAGTATCTGGGACCTGCCTGGTGTGTTCCTTGTTCTTCATGATGCTCTCTGCGCTTTAAACTGACCTCTGAGACTATCACAGAGCAGGTGCATTTATACGGAGACTTGTTTACACAGGTGGATTCTATTTATCATCATTAGTCATTTAGGTCAACATTGGATCATTCAGAGATCCTCACTGAACTTCTGGAGAGAGTTTGCTGCACTGAAAGTAAAGGGGCTGAATCATTTTGCACGCCCAATTTTTCAGTTGTTTATTTGTTAAAAATGTTTGAAATATTCAATACATTTCGTTTCCCTTCATGATTGTGTCCCACTTGTTGTTGGTTCTTCACAAAAAATTACAGTTTTATATCTTTATGTTTGAAGCCTGAAATGTGGCGCATAAGCTTAATCAGGACTTGTTTAATTAAAAGTAGCCTTTCACTTTAGCAGGAGGCTTTGCACTTCGCACAATGTCACAGTCCCATTCAATCACATTCAATCTGAGATTTGGATATTGTTGAAGTACTTACATTCCACTGACTGGAGGCCTGGAAGTCTGGGAGCAGTAAGAATATGTGGATGTTCTTGTGGATTTGGCCCAAGAATCTATAGGCAAAACAATAAAAAGTAGCAAGCATGAGTTATTCGTGATATTTATTTAATATAAGATTATGGAAGACAACACACACTGCCAGAATTTGAAAAAGTACTAACTAGTTTGCAGTTATTGATAATTAAAAAAATGAATTATGGCTGCATGGAAAGAGTTGAATGTCTCTCCCAGCTCTTCATCCCCTGTCTCCCTTAAAAAAGGAACATACAAAATTTCAAGGGTTAAAAGTTTTCCTTTAAAAGTGCATGAAACAATAACATATTCTAAAATGGATAGATAATGTAAAAGAGTCTGTGGTTTCCCGTGAAAACACCACTCCAGGTCTGTTATTTTTTTAGAGCTTTTAAAGTATGTTCTAATGTTCCCTCATCAAAAACGTGATGAGGGAAAAAAAAGTAAACTTGGACTCTTCCCGAGTCCATTTTTTCGTTGTTGTTTTTTTAAGTAAGTGCAACTAGGGGCGATTTTGTGTAAGTCATTTCAGATCAATATAGAAGATGTGTTTGAGATTATTACCAAATACCTGCAAAAGCATATTACCTGCTCTTTAGAACATTTCAAGCATGCAGACCAAATGTTACAAACCAGTACAAAAAGCAGAGTACCTTTCTAACATCCAGTGGTCGAGCTGGTACCTCTGTGACAGGCTGGTTGTGGTTACCGTGGAGATGTGTTGTGCCAGCTGCTGCTGCGTGTGCCGCCCGGGGCCGCCCTGAGCCATGACCACCAGTAGGCGCTCTCTCACATCAGTGCTCACGTCCTGGTGCACGAGCAGCATCACCCGCGTGCCCTGCACCCTGCTCCGATCGCTCGCCTCTTTCAGCACCGTGGACAGCTCCCTCTGGTTGCCCAAATGAAGCTCCAGCAGGTCGCACCCGGCGAGCAGAGCGGCGCAGCGCACCGTGGATTTGCGGCCGGTGCCTGAGTCGGACGCTAGGAGGGCCGCGTGGGCCCCTGGCACCTGCAGGAGACGGAAGATGTGGGCCAGCTGCCGCGCTCGCTGCCGGTGCACCGCGTATGTTCGGAGGAAGCCTTTGCCAACGTGGGGAAGAGAATCTTTATAAACCTGTGTGTGCAGGAAACTATCAAAGGCTTCGGTGAGAACGTCCAGGCTGTACTCCTTATACGGAATCCCTTTGCCTGTCTTTTGCCCTGTGTTCAGAAGCCCCGACACCTCTGGGCAATACACAACATTAGACCTGATGTTTCTTAGGTAGTCCAAAACAAGAGTACGCAGACAGCACGTAGAAAGGCGCCTTTCTGAAGAGCTGCTGTTTTCAGAACCTTCTAAATTGTGCGATTGCACCAACATGCTCCCAAAATGAGCAGTTGCGATATTGGCCATCAAGTCGTCAACGGCCGTGTGTTGATCTGCCTCGTACACTCGGTCCAGAAACGTGTGTGTGCATTCGTGCAGCCACAGTTTCACTATGTTCACAAGCATTTTCACGCCTGGAGAGATGACCGGCCCATTGGATTCACCATCGCTTTGCCAAAGAACCATCCCCTGAAACACTTTCTGCAGATCCCGAATGGAGAAAAGGAAATAGTTCCGACTGTCGCTGCACCTGAAGTGCTCTTGCAGAGCTGAATACAGGCTGTGTGTTGCGGAGATGATACAAGAAGCCATTTGGGAAGCGTTTTGGACCAACGGCGTCACCCATAGCTGTAGACCCGGGGAGTATATGGAGGCTATCACGTCTGGGGTTAAGCTGGGCAGCGTGAGCACAGAGAAGAGGCGAGTGAGGCGAAGGGAGAGGGCGGGGCCGTTGGGGGGCGCACAGCTTGTGCACAAGTAGGAGATGGCCGCGGTGCTCAGGGGCCGGAGGGAGGACTGACTGAACATGACAACGCTCCCTGTCGAAATGCTCTGCCTCAGCACCTCTAAAGCACGAGACGTCTTTCCAGCAGCATCTGTGGAAAAAAATTATATTCATAATAATTGAATTGAATTAATAATTCATAATATCAGAAATACTCAAATAAAATACTGTATGTTTCAAACACGGCTATGTTTACATGGTCAAAGAATCACTAGAACAGTCACTGGTGTGATATAAAAAATTCCATTAGACCAATAATTCTACCGAATCATTAGTCGCTTTATGTGGTTAGATATGTTAGATAAGTGGCGGGGTGAAGAAGTCCCCTTTTCAGTGATTTCAACTACAAAAAGGCACTTGTAGTAAGTACACTGCAAAATTACGTATACAGTCAGGTCCATAAATATTGGGACATCGACTCAATTCTTTTTGGCTCTATAAACCACCATAAAATGTTTTAAATGAAACAACGAAGATGTGCTTACAGATACTCTAAGCGATTGACTTCATCCAATCACAAATTCTAGTTGATACTTGGTAACGATGCTAAAAAAAAATATGCACACACTTACAACAGCCGATATTAACCGATACCAAGAGTAACCGATACTTAAAAGCGGTTTGCACTGACTGAAAAAGTGAATGGTCCTCTTTTCTCCATTTTATAAATACGTCTTTTCTTGTGATGATGTTACAAATCAATTCTCATAATATCTATTAATAAATAATAATGAAAAAACATTTTTGGATTTGTGAATTCAGTATTAATATAAACAGCTCACAGCCATGGCAGCGCATAAACAAGCAGCAGCAGCCTCTCTCTCTGTTGGCAAAGTGGAGTTTCGGAGCCACATTCTTTTACAAGATGTTTATGTACATCTTTGCCATGTTTTTGTGGAGTTCAGCGGATTTTAAACTGCCAAAAGATCTTTTTAAAAAGTAAACAAACAGTAAGCTTGGGGCTTTTTGCGCAGTATTTGAGACCTACAAATCCAGAGATATCATCTTCTGAAGCACTGACAAGTCACGGGGGGCCCCCCGCACCTGCAACGCAGTGAAGGCGTCACAAGAGGCGCTACAGGAACAGTCTGTAAACCTACGTCTTCAAGGTAAGACTGGAAGTATTATTATCCACAGTGGAGTTTTACTTTATGGTACAGGGCATTCTGAAGCTAATACTGCAGACATGTTTGTGACAGAGTACGGCTACACAACAGAACTAAGTAATGTAGTGGTGTGGGAGGAATATTTTGAATGAATGACACAGGGTCTGCCTTCGGCCACAGCTTTAAATGGTAAATGGTCTCAACTTATATATTTCCACCTACATTAGGCACCCAAAGCACTTTACAGCCAGGATCCACTCACCCATTCATACACCAATGTACGCAGACGCTGGAGGCAAGGTGGGTGAAGTGTCTTGCCCAAGGACACAACAACAGTGTGCACCTTCAGGAGGCGGGATTTGAACCCCTGACCTTCCGATCATGAGACGACCCGCTCTACCATCTGTGCCACCGTCGCCCCATCCACCGTCGCCCCATACTTTAGACAGTGGTAAATAGTTATTTATTATTTCTGTGTTTTCCTAACTTACCATTGCATTGGAATTGACTGTGAATGGCCTTATGCTTCATGGAAATATTGTGCTTTTGATTATTTGTGTGTGGAAACCTTGGGCTCGAATAGTTGGTAACAGGTGTTTATTGATTTTTGTACTGTGATTTGAATTAGTGTAAAACATATCACTGATCTCCAGGAGTATACAGAGACTGTCACTGCCTACATCACCAAGTGCACTGAGGATGTTACACCACCATTATCAGGTCCAACCAGAAACCTTGGATTACAAGTGAAGTCCTCAGGCTCAAGAGGGTTCAGAATGCTGCCTTTAAATCTGGTGACAAGGAGAAACTGCGGACAGCTAGGGCCAACCTGTCCCGCGGCATCAAAAAAGCCAAGAAGTAATACTCCAAAAAGATAACTGATCACTTCAGAGACACTCGGAGTCTGTGAGAAGGGATAAAGACCATCACAGACTATAAACCTCCTCCACAAACCTGTGACAGTGACATCTCTCAGTTTAATGCACTGAATGAATTCCTACGCTAGAATACTGTTTTTAGACTTTAGCTCAGCATTCAACACTATAATCCCACAGCAGCTAATACACAAACTGCTCCACCTGGGGATCAACACATCACTGTGCAACTGGCTGCTGGACTTTCTGACGGGGAGACCACAGGCTGTACGTGTCGGCGGAAAGTCCTCCAGAACCATCACACTGAACACGGGGGCTCCCCAAGGCTGTGTGCTGAGCCCCCTCCTGTTCACTCTGCTGACCCATGACTGTGCTCCAAAGTACGACTCAAACCTCTTCATCAAGTTTGCAGACGACACAACAGTGGTGGGTCTCATCAACAACAGAGACGAGTCAAACTACAGGAGTGAGGTGAGCAGTCTGGCCATGTGGTGCACACAGAACAACCTCTCTCTAAATGTGGAGAAGACAAAAGAGATTGTTGTGGACTTTCAAAGAGCACAGGTCCAGCATGTTCCTCTAACAATCAATGGTGCTGCAGTGGAGAGGGTGGCCAGTACTAAGTTCCTGGGCGTGTACATCCCAGAGAACCTTTTCTGGACCATGCACACTACATCTCTGGTCAAGAAAAGTAATCCGCCTCTACTCTGTAAGTTAAGTAATCAGTCTCTACTCTGTAAGTTAAGTAATCAGTCTCTACTCTGTAAGTTAAGAAGAGCTAGAGTCCTAGCCTCCGTTATGTGCAACTTCTACAGAGGGACTATAGATCATCCCAACCCCCCGCTCCACAATCAAGGATGAGAGAACGATCATTTCAATTAATTGACAAATGAATCGACTAATACAAATCTTTGAATCTTTCAATAAAGTGATCTGATCATTGCAACTTGTGCATTACGAATAGTTTTTCTTTAACAGCATTTCATAAACTAAATACTAACACCAGGCCGCTCCAGCGGTGGCCGAGTTTATTTTATTAAGCCACTTATGGTATTTCTATCATAGTTTCTGACCCAGCTTTGATTAGTAACCGCTAGCAATAGCACGCTCGGGCTAGCTTTATCATGCTGTTGCTAGCTGCAGCATTTTGCGCAGCGATCAAAAATACATTTACAGAGGTTAAATGAATTCAAATTCTCCAGGTTCTTAGCTTTAAAATGACAGCTTGTCCATATTCGCTTAGATTTAGTCAAAGTTAGTGTTTTTAAGGCGGTGAGAGACAAAACTGTTATCTGTTCAGTATCAGATATTTGTAGCCGAATCCCGATTGGATCGGTGCATCCCTAGTTTTAACTAATGCTGTGTATGTCTTTTTAATGTTATGGAAACCTTGTGTTGCTGCGGCCAGGTCTATCTTGTAAAAGAGATGTAAGATCTCAATGGGACTAAAATAGTAAAATAAAGGCTAAATAAAATAAAACTGTGAATGCTACCACTGGAAAAGGGTGGCTTCCACTCTTCAGGTTGGTGGGGAGTCCTTGCCACAAGTGGAGGAGTTCTGGTATCTCGGGGTCGTGTTCACGATTGAGGGACGGATGGAGCGGCGTCAGCAGTGATGCGGTCGCTGTATCGGACTGTCACGGTGAAGAGGGAGATGAGTCGGGGGGCAATGAGTTAGAGCCCTGCATTTGAGCCCGAGGCCCGAGGGCCCATTACCGCATTATTGCGTCGGACACGGGCCGGGCTCCGGCTTGGTTTTCCCCTGCCAATGCGTTGTGCTGCTATTTTTTAACCAACTTAAATGGCGAGCATTTAAGTTATTTTTGTCGAGCAGCAGCTCATTAGCTATTATACTCAATTTTTATCACATTTTCAGTCCCTGAGTTTTTGGCATTATATTGCCAATTTATTAAAATGAAAATACTTTAAGAAAACAACGGTAAGGTGACACATGACTCAGTATGAGCATAAAAATCTATAAATAAGGAAAAAAGTAGCGGAAATGACGGGAGTCAAACGAGCGTCTTCCTCGTCCTCTGAAATAAATATCACATTCATTTAATTTGACAATAGCTTTTTAAATTATTTGTATGATAGGAGGTTTATGTGAAAATAGGTCAATTTATTATTCCTCTGTTTGAATAAAAGCTACAAGAAGCACATATTATATAATCCATAGCCTATTTTTGTATTAATTTGTATCGATAAGAGAATCGATAATGAACCGGATTGACAAGAGAAATTACCAATGGCATTGATATCAATACAAATTTACCAATTCCCATCCCTAGTCACTGAGAGGTCACATTCGCATTCATATGAACTTTTTTTCACATTTAAGTTTCATTATGATGACTACACCTCAGACAGGAGCCTGCACAACTACGTCCAGCTTGTAAAGTGAAAGCCATTCTTATTATTGGAGCTAAAATAAATCCCCACCGGAGACTGCCTGGTGTAAGTCGTCCACAAACAGCAACAGGTTGGAGGGTCTGTTGGAGGGTCCGTTGGAGGGTCCGTTGGTAGGTCTGTTGGAGGGTCTGGCAGCGTGGCAGAACACAGTGAACAGGTCCGAGGGGCTCAGGACAGCGCTGCCTGACAGAGTCACACTGGGCTTTGTGAAGCCCGGCACACCTCTGCACATGGTGCTTTTGCCTGAGCCGGGTTCTCCGGTCAGGAGAACGGGCTGTCTGGCCTCCAGCAGGATGTGGAGAAGATGTGTGTACACTCCATACTGAGGACAAAGAAAGCATGTTTGGTTCAATATGTCCTGAAACCCACTCTTCAAACCCTTTTACTTTGCGTTTTCCTATTTAATTAAATAATACAGGCATAAAACAATCTTAAAAAAATTGGAATTGTGACAATTAAGGAATTACACAGAATGCCAAGGTGATATCCCATAACAACAAAAGTATTTCGTTACTTCAGCTTTTATCACAATTTTAGTCCGAGAGCCAGACACATTTTTGCTACCTTTTCCAAACTACAATCCTTTATTAGAGGTCATTCCCAGTGGGGACCTCCTGTTGCAACTCGGCCTCGTTTAGGTACAGGACCGCAAAAACACTTTTATGGGAAAGGCTTCAGACGGACCTTTGTGATTATGTTCAAAGTAGTGCTGTGTGGACTTTTCCTAAACAATCATCCCATTTCTATCTTCGACAATGGCTCAGATGGTAAAGCTGGGTCATGGGTTGCCGGTTAGAATACAATCTCCCGCAGGTGCAAGAAACTTCACCCACCTTATATTCACTCACACATAAGTGTGAATGTAGTGTGAGTGAATGGTGATGGTCATGAGGGTCGAAAAGCACAGATTGGCAGCCTTGCTTTCGTAGCCACTGCTCCCAGGGCAGCTGTGGCTACATCAGTAGCTTACCACCACTGAGTGTGGAGTGAATGAAAAACTATTTGAGATTTTTTTTTTAAGTTACACTTGAGGGACCAAAAATGTCAGTTCTAAGTAATATTGTCCCAGTCAGTACCTAGTTTGGGAGTTTGGACGAGACAATGAAGACTTTTGTGCATTAAATTAGACTTGATGAAAGCATTTGTTTTTGTTTGAGCTGAAGTTTGAATAAAAGAAGATCTACATTTATGAATCAACAAGATTTATTTAATTTATAAAAAATAAAATAGAATCGAAAATTGAGATCGATCAACATGAGGAATACAATAGTGATTTTTTATTTTTATTTTTTTTTAAAGCCCAGGTCTACATGGCATGGCCAAAACAGCTTTCTTAACCTGTGGTAAAAGCTTAACAAGCCACCCAATTCCATGGTTTTAACACAGACCTGGCAACCCTGCCTGAGCCAAATCTGAGCGTGTGTTAACCCAGTCTGAGCCTGTGTTTAGCTATTTAAAGCCTAAACCTGTTCCCAATAGATATAGACTGTGTTCAGATTTTATCTGAAATCAAACACAGTCTGAGCCTAAAACAAAACAATCTAAACCTGGACTAAACCGAAGCTGAGTTAAATCAGGTCTACATAAGCTCAGAATAGGTTTAGACTGAATTTAAAAAGAATACTCAATTATCCAATCAATCAATGGTTTTGTATCGCCCAATATCACAAGTCCAGAAGAGAGAAAATAATACTCAGTATTCAGAATTAGGAATATAGTACACCCCTTCTGGAACCTTAACGTGGTGGAGGGGTTTGAGCACCCGAATGATCCTGGAGCTCTGTTGTCGGGGGCTTCGTGCCCCTGGTAGGGTCTCCCAGGGCAAACAGGTCCTAGGTGACGGGTCAGACAAAGAGCGGTTCAGAAGCCCCTTATGAGAGACCAACAGGCCCGGTTAGAACCATGAGGCCGTCCTTCTGTGGACCCACCACCTGCAGGGGGAGCTATAGGGGCTGGTGCAGCTCCAACAGCTGCCCCCACAACCCGGCAACGGACAAGTGGAAGTAAAGTGGATGGATGGAATATAGTACAATATATATATATATAATATAGTGGCACTGAACATCTTTGGTCCTTTGAAGAAGACAATTGGATGATCATCATCAAACATGTACAATAGGCCAGGATGAAGCGGGTGTTTGAGAGTGCGAATGTGGGACAACGAATGCAAGGCTACAATCCGGTGTGGTGTGTTCATTAACATGCACTGTCCCTACCCCATAAACAAATAAATAAATAAATAAATATGAGTGAATACTGTGTGGGGCACAGCAGAATGTCCAAACTTGTAATCATTTTAGGACTAAAGGGGAATTTGGTCTATTCTTTACTCTGACATTAAAACTGAGATGTTGTTGGTTGAAAACTAAAACCAAGAATCTAAAATGGATCACTGCATGAAAAATTACCAGCCATGTCTCTCCTTAAAGGTCCTATATCGTGCAAAATCGACTTTTTTGAGCTTTTTTTGTTGTTATGCTATTTCCTTCTCAAAAACACCCCCAGAGTGGTTTCTGGATTCATTCACGCAGTTCTCAGTAATCCTCCTGAATCCTGCGCTCTGAGCAGCTGCTCCGCCCTCTCCTGGTGAACGACTGGCTTGTTCAGTTGTGTCGTCACAGCGGAACGGAAGTGCTCGACGTCTGTAAGCTAATGCCTTACGCCATGGTTTTCATTTGTAAAACTGCTTTTTTCATTATTTCTGTCGTAAGAAAAAAATAAATAAAAAAGAAAAAGAAAAAAAAGAAAAAAAAGAGGAAATGCCTGACGCGTCCGCGCTGCCCTTGTAGTAAAAACAAACGCACCCCCTGAGCGTCCGAACGGTCTGAACAGATGTCATGTCATGTTGCACCGAAAGTTGTGAAGAGGAGCTTTTTCTAACCTACTCTGGAGTCTGGACACCTGTTCTTTTTTCTTACCTCACGATAATGTCACGGAGAAAACCGCGTTTGGCTGCGAGGACAGGACTTTATTCAACCTTCCTAAAGAAGAGGCCATAGAAGTTGGAATTTCCCTCCGGGATTCAGCGACTATCAGCCAGAATAGTGTTTGTCTGAGCCTGTCGCTGATGGATGCTTGATGAACCTTGGCCAGAATCAAAGTGGATTAACTTTTATAACCAGCGCAAGTCCCATAATGGAAACATCAGAGTGGTGAGTCGATCAAAATGCATGTTAGCGTGTGTGTTAGCTATTTAGCCATGAAGCTGTGTTGCACATGTTAACTCCTTATAACAGCATCATGAAGTAACTTCACTTTTTGCTGTGATATATATATTTCTACTACTGCTAAAGTTGTATGAGCGGAGAGAGGGGGCGGAGTTAACTGAATCCAAGCGTTTTGTCTTCCGGGTTGGAAAAATACCTCCAGAAAATACTTATATTTATCACAAAAATTAGTGCTCCGTAGTGGTAGAGGTACAATATATCATATAAAGGCCTATACTTTACTTTGGAATGGCTAAAATAGCATGATACAGGTCCTTTAATACATCATTGCCCATTAGTTGACTCATCTGCCATAAGTAATACCAGCAGTGAAATTGAAATACATAGGACTATATACCACAAAGCAATAAAGATGCTTCAGTAAACACTGAGCAATTCCCCATTTAAATCCACTAAATCTTGTAAATTAAAAAAGATACACTTTACTCAAACTTTACTCACAGAATATTTGGTATATCAACACCAACTGTGCCAAGTTCAAAGCAAATCCAAAAAGGTTCCATTGAATTGTAGTCCTAAAACGTGTAACTTTTCCATGGAATGGTCTCACAGGCCTGTACAAATGCATTGTTTTCCTAATTCCCCACCTCGGAGAGGGAGCATGGAACACATTCTCTGTTCAGCTGGGGATCCGTTTGAGGTACGGAGCTCATTTTGGGCTTAACGTGAAGCCACTGAGTTGGGGAAGTTTTCTATTTACATTTGAAACAGTAAATAAAAGGACAAGAGACAATAATGTGCACGTTTGTGAAGTGCTTTTCTCATCTGTATGACGTTTATTTTGCATTTTTGTCGATATATAGTTTAATAGTTGGAAAAAGAAATAGCAAAAGCCCTACACCATTATATTACTTTGTTCCTTATCCTGACAGCTGTGACTCTGTATGTGACCACAGCCCTACTTTGAACAGAATCACAAAGTTCCGTCTGAAGCCTGTCCCGTAATAGTGGGTTTTAAGGTCCTGGGACCTAATAGGCCTGAGATGCAACTGAAGGTTCCCACTGGTAATGACCCATGGTATACTCTAAAGATAGTTTGGAAAAGGTCATATTTGAAGGCAGTTATAGAATATATTCCCATTGTGTCATACCTGAACCGTCTGCAGAGTTCCATACCTTGGGGGAGATGTGTCCTGCCAGTGCTGTGGTCTGCAGACACACACGACTGTCTGAGGTGAAGAAGTACTCAAACACGCTCTCTCCTTCAGGAATCTGGATGTGGTACCGGCACTTTCCCAGGACGTCTTGGGCAACGCAGTGGAACCGGGGCCACATACTTTGATAAAAAGAATCCAAAACTAGTTATTGGGTTTCATTTTGTAATAACTGTAATAACTCCACTATTACATATTTATAAAACTGTGTCTGGCTAAGATTAGGAAAAGCGTTTTGGGGTCATTGTCTTCTAGGGCAATGGTTCCCAACCTTTTTTGTCTTGCAGACCCTTTGGACCTTTCAGTAGTTGTACCCCCTACCTCAAGGGTGTTGCAGTTTATTTAGAAAGCAATCATTTAAAAGCGCTATTTTTAAGTAAAAATAACCAATGTTAGTTCAAATAAACATAAAATGCTCCCAAAAGAGTTAAGTTTCCCCTTTTTTCAACCTGAAATAGCTCCAAGTACAGTGGGTACTTAGAACTATTTCAGCTAGGTCCTCGAGTACCCCTGGTTAGGAAACACTGTTCTAGGCAGTGGTTCTCAACGTCAAAATCCGCCATCAAATAATCATGTCAAACTGGGACACACATAAAAAATTGGGCCAGTGACCCACTTTTGGGTCCTACCCACCAGTTAAGAACCAATGTTCACACTTGTTGGTTTGCTGAACTCAGCCCTGTTGGTTGACCCTCATCAATCATGGTCTGGATCGTTTCTACAGGACAGGTCGGGTGCAGAGTGCAGTAACTGCACCCGTCATTAAGGGGCAGTATGCCAATAAACCAGTAAACTAATACTGTATCATTGATCAATAGGCTGGGCTCTATGCACGCAAATGACACGTGACTTCCAAGTGGATCCTAAGTCGGTGCTTCTGTATCCTGTCTCCGTTATTTCCCTATGAGGTCTTGTCTAAAACAACGTATAGTTCAAGGAAACATCACTGACAGTAAGATACTGATCCGAAGTGACTCGCTACGTGTAAATTCTTGACTGCAGGAAACGTAGATGTTTTTTGAGGTAGGACTTTTTATCTCAGCGCTAACCGCTAGTATCAAAAAACACCACCACAAAAATTAAACATCTAAAAAGTATTTATACTAAAGACAGGCAGATTATATTTTGAGCAGGCTCGTTTAAAATCGTGTAGCTATTTTCATTTTTAATTCGTGTTAGCCGTTAGCTTCAAGACTTACTGTGATGAGCACGGAAGTTTCCTCTAGTGCATTTTTTGCCCCTGACGCGATATTTTTAACATGATGCTAGTGACTGTCCACCAGTAACTCACTGTCTACCATGTAATCTTCAGCTATTTATTTTTTTAGACAAGACCTCATAGGGAAATAACGGGGACTGGATACGCAAACGACTATTTAGATTCCACTCGGAAGTCACGTAATGCTTGCGTGCATATAGCCTATTAAAGCCAACTTTCATAAATGAAAAAAATGTGTTTAGCTAACGTCATTGACAGGTGATCATCTCTGAGATTTTGTCTTGGTAGTGTTTTTGTTGATGTGATGTTAACAATACAACTCGGCACTTTCAGCACTTTGACCACTTTTTTGCTTTCTGTCTGATGCATGTATTGTTAATTTCCATATTAAATAGGTGCTCACTCAACATAAACAGCTTTCCTTGCATCAACACCTGTGATCAGACATCAGAAGCTAACTTTCAAACAGAGACATAGTGGGGTGTAGAACTTGGCTTGTCATTATTATTCTAGAAAAATGCAAGTTATTTATCTCTCTATCATTTGGAAGAAACCCTCACAAAATCCACAAAAGATAAGACACTTTACCTAGAATGAAGATGTCCACCAAAGCCCCAACTGTAGGCCATGAGGAAACAGTTTTGTGCTAGCATTCTTGCTTTATTTTCTGGACTGCTTTTTGTGTTGTTCCCATCCGATGAACTACCTGAAAATGGACATGTCCTTTGGTTAATAAAAGATATCAAAACAACGGCGAGCAAAATCACACTGCTGAGCACCTCTGCTGCCAGGCACCACAGGATCTTCAGTAGTATTAGCCGTTAGGCACACGTCAAAGTGCTGCACGAGTGCCGTCAAGATGCGGGAAAATGACGTGACTTCCTGCAGTCCTTCGGGAGCCCTTCGAAGAGATCCTGTCTCCGTGGGGTTGCCAGGCATCATGGCGTCTTCACGAAGAAAATGCAGCGTAGCCGGGAAAAGATCTTCAGCCAGCGACTCCCACATTTCTACTACTACTTTGTCCAGATGGTGTTTCAAGTAGATCTCGTTCATCTGACTCTTCCACACAGATTTCCACAGCTCGGCGCCAATGAAGTGGACCAGGCTGCAGGCGGTCAGGGCTGAAGGGCAGGCGGTACTAAGATCGCTCACTTCGAGGAAAACCTGCAGATGTTCTCGCGGAGGCATGAGCTTTTCCCTTGAGGCCAGGCCAAGGAACGGACCGGGGGAGTGACACAGCGTGGCTACAGTGTCCGTCCACTTTGGCTCCCCGGCTGGGCTCCTCGGGTCCTCCCCATCCAGGATCAGCCAGTTCACCACGCCCGCCGCTTGTCCACAACCTCTCAGGAATGTTGTGAGCGCGCCGTCCTGCCAGCCTCTCTGCTCACAATCATGCCCAAACAGCTCTTCGAAGGACATGGAGTTTGGAAAGAGGACTTCGGGCTTTACAAATCTCCTTGAAGGTGCAGTGCTTTGTTTGTCGGATTTGGTGGCGAGCGTGTTGAGAGCACCTGCCAAAACTGAATAGCAGCTTGTTTTTCCACTCCCGCATGGGCCACTGAGTATAATAGCTCTGCCAGATTTCAGATTCTGGTAAATGGTCAGAGCGTTGTAGATGAGTTCAGTGTCTGGCTGGAGGTTAAGCGTTTGCAATACCTCTACAATTGCGGCTTTGACATTGTCTTTTTCACGTTCTTCAAGATAAAGTTCCAGTGACTGAAACTGGCAAACTACTGGAAATATGTCTCTAAGGATTTTGTGGAACTTTAAGTCCTTGTTCAGCTCATGAGTCCAGGGAAGAAGGACAGACATAATGGACTTAACGACGGTAGCTTCCTCCATTACACTCAGCACATCTTTGAACACCACAGCGTTCGCTTTGGATAAGTTTCTCTGCCTTCTGCATTGCTCCAAGTACGGTTCAGATGAGGCAATTATATTTTGCAAGATAAGAAAAAAGCAGCTATCATTTTTAGTTTTGCTGCCAGGCAGACACAAGCCTTCCTCCGCAAACATGATGAGTGAGACTAGACGTTGACTCAGATACGTTGCGTCTACGAACCCGAGGGACGTTAGCATGACTTCCGCGATGACCTTGTAATCAGGGTGGGTTAAAGCAACAGGTCTGGAAGCGACTTGGAGATCTTTGGGGAAGTCTTGCATTTTAGATGGTACTAAGACACAGCCATAGTTGTACGAAGCATGGATATCTTTGTCCGCGATAAGAAGATTGCACTTTGGATGCACACGATCTTCTGACATTTTTGTCTCTGTAACTCTGGTGAAGGACTCATGAATGTTGATCAAAAACTGTCCAAGAGCTGTTGAAACCTTATCTGATAGTAGGTCAACCGAATCCAGGACTAGCCACGCCCCGATCTGGAGGGAACCATGTAACAAGTTCTCAACTGTAACTCGCCTGACGCTTGGACCACACTCTAGGACAAAAGCCAACCTCCCCAAAGCCATGGCAAGTTGGACAATGAGATTTCTCTTACTTGTTTTGCAAGGGCCGTTGAGAAGACCGCACCTGAAGTTTGTAAGAGCCAATAGAATGCCCAGTTTAGCACGATCCATAGAAGGTGTGTGCGGGATGATCCAGTCTTCTGAACCAACATACTCGTAACCGTAAAGGAGACGCTGATTTAAAACATCCACAAAACAGAAATACTGTTGACTTTCATCGACACTTAGGTTGTACTTGATTGAGCTGAGCCACTCGAATGAAGAATGGAGATGCCCCTCGACTTTCTGGAGACGGGAGATGAGCTCCAACTGATTCATCGTGACTTGAATTAAGGCGCGAAGGAACTGCCGCACACAAGCTGGAGTCACACCACTGACCTTCTCCTGCACCGTGCGGTCCCGGATGAGGCGTCCCAGCACCGATATTCTTGTTCTCAGGAAGAACTTGAGGTTGTTCATTTTGATGGGATGTGGAAAACATTCTGCAAATACTTTGCACCACATCGCCTCCTCAGCCACCAGCAAACATTGACTGGGCTGTGCAGCCAGCAGAGCCAAAATATTAAGAGACCGCTTGGTCACATCCTTAGAAAGTGTTGTTTCAACCAATCTTTTATCCACAGAAAGAACTTGCGTATGAGGTCCAAGCTGCGCCATCAGCTCAGAACATTCCCTCATATGTTCGACCATGGACAAGTGCAGCTTTTGGTCAAAGTCACGTAGCCACAGGGCAGCATCGAGTCCGGGTTCCACCGGAGACACAAAGGTGATGCACTCCTGAAGGCTGCCTATGAAGTGAAAAGTTCAGAATGAATTTAAAAACACTCACATTCAGGGCCTTTACTAAGCCTGGCGCTAAATTGCGAGTGGTACCTAAAATTAGCCATTGCTATTTTGTGGGCGTGTTGCACTTGATTTAACATTAGACACTGTGCATATTATTAGTACCCCAAATGTGTAAATGAGTTTACTAAAGGTCCGCACACACCACACGATTTTTCTAGTCTTAAACGATTTTATATAGAATGGGGGGTCCACACTACACGACTGGATTTAGTGCGATTATAGAAGGTCTGGGGGTTCACACTTAACGACTGAAAATCGTCAGAGCGAACACGCTACACGATTCGGACAAACAGCTGATGTCTGATAACACAGCACGTCTGTGTCTCTACCGCTTCATTTCTCCTCCAGCTTCAAAAACTGACCTGAAATTCGCAAAGATAGGCCGTGTTTGTGAGCGTGCGAAAACATGTGCGTGTCCCAGTTTGGTCAGCGGTGTCAACAGTGTCACAACATCGCAGTGCAAGCCTCCTACTGCTACGAAGCCTTCAACTTGGCTATAGTTCTGTCAAATGGAGACAAAAGTCGGCGACACGAAGAAGCGGGACGTATTTCAGTGGAATTAATAAGTGAGATGCGCTCCAAGATGGAGGAGGCGGAGGAGACAGTGGAGAAAGTGGAGAGAGGCGAGCCGCTAGCGGCGAGGTGAAGCTGAACAGTCCATCTCCAAACTCAGTAAGTGCCGCTAAACTCTGTTCGCGGTTGAAATGTAGCCATGAAATGAGCTGTTTGTACCGTTGTTTTCACGTAGAAATGAAAAAGGAGGCGTGGCTGTGTTTTTCTGTCTTTATTTCACTCCGTCATTGGCCGCTGCTTTCTGTGTGTTCACTTTGGGGACGGTAAAATCACCCACGTTTCTCCTGTGTGTCCAAAATCAGGCTTAAAAATCAAACATGTTTGATTTCCTGCGACTGTAGTCCAGTTGCTTCTGACTGCTGCCCACACTACACGATTCGAACGCGAGTCCAGTCGAGACCCCCCCACATTACGCGACACAACTTCAACTAGACACGACTCGGGAAGACTTGGCACGACTGAGAATTGTATCAAAATCGGGCATAAAAATGGTGTAGTGTGTGCGGACCTTAAGTGAGCAAAACTGCTGCTTCTCTTTACACACACGAGTGTCGAGCCACGTATAAACGTCAAAAGCCAAGGACAAATAGCCATTGATAATAATCATTTTATTGAAATATGAATAATTATTATTATAGGAAATCCATTTTCTTATCTGAATCTTTATTCTTTGGCTTTAGAGAAATAGTCCATTGCCTATGATTTGAGTCTGTCTCCAAATATTGTATCCATGTTTGCACCGCGTTGATAGTGCTTGTTTAGGCGCATCTCACAGGTGCGGCGCGCTTCACTACACACAGGCCACGGCCAAAGGGGAGCGTTGGGAAAAACCTGCCTTAAAAGAGTAATTATCGGCGCTGAATGTAGAACCGACTTAAATTCATTCGTTTAACTCGTATGTTTGGCCTCAGTTTCTTTATGCTGTTCTGTGTTGTTGTATTTAAAAAAATATATACAGTATTAATAAGTATCAGTAACATTTCTAAACTTCCATACTCACCTAAAACCCCCCACACCTTGAGCGAGGCCTGGCTGTCGGAGGAGACTGCACCGCCCCGCAGCTCCCGTACCCCTGGGAAGAGTCTCTGGACAAAGCGGAGCATGGAGGAGGGGCTGGGCGTTGTGGAGAAGAACTCCACAAGTTCTCTGTCGCTCAGGAACCACAGCCGGGCACACTGAGTGCGGAGGGAGTCCAACAGCGCCACCATTGGACCAGAAACCGCCTCCACCGTAGTCAGCCCCGAAGACAGAACGTGACAAAGGGCATCACTGTGGAGAGCTGGGTCTGAGGCAACAAGGCTCAAGACGCGAGGATCCTTGGAGACACGCCGGATCACCTGCTCAAAGGTTGTAGCCACCGGTTGGAACAGCGCCAACTACAGACAAAACAAAACATTTAAACACTAGGGGCCACATTTCAGATTTTCTGACAGATGCGTCTGTAAATTGGTCTAATTTCTATTAAGCTACAATGATGCAAATTGAATTGTTAAATAATTCCTAATTCAATCACGTACATTTTGGGGGAAAGATTTGGAAGAGGTGGTTTTTAAGAATGTGCTTATTTGGCAGAACTGCAATGGAAACACTTTTGTCTCATTAAACTGGTCATGTGATCAGCAAACTAGGGCTATATATATAAAGACAAACGCTTCTAATGTCAGAAACTTTCTCTGTAAACACAGAGCCAGCTCAGTAAATGTAGCCTGGCCTCTAGAATGATCCCCCTCTGTATATTTTATACACGGGCTGATATCAGTCTGTGCAGAGAGCTCGCTGTTGCAGCTTCTGCCCAACTCAAACAGATCAGAATCGTTTGAGTTTGGCAGATCAGAATCGTTTATTTGCGGTCACGTGTTGTTCACGAGCAGCGTCACTGGTAAATGACCAAAACCACATCAGCAGTAGGTGAGTTTTGTGATTCATAATTCTGTTTGAATATTATCGCAAATAACACGACTGACTGCCCTTTGCTTTGCTTGCGTTTGTAACACTGTAGAAATGAAGTTGATGATTTTTTCCAGGCTACAGTTAATGTCTCTCGGCCTGAGCAGAGCCTTCCTCCGGGAGGAAACAGGTGGGCGGAGAGCTGACAGCCAACCAGAACCCGTCCGGACCGAAGACAGCCCTGCAACAAGCCGTGCTTCCATCATTCCCCTGACGAGAGGAGAGCGAGCGGTCACCAGACTCTATGCACGAACTGAAGACCGATGTGGAGCTGTTAAAGGATTTGTTTGACGTCCAGGTTACTCGCGAGCACGGAATACGGTCCACAGACTCGGCGTTCAAACCAGCCAGAACCCGGACCAGGGCCTCGCTCAGACCCAGGTGAGTCCCGGTACACATCAGTACGGGCGTGCTTGGACCCATGGCGTGGAGGAGCATGTCCAAGCAGCGCTCAACACTAAATCAAAGTCTGTCCATAAATATTAACGCCGTGACCTATGTTTAAATCACCAATGAGATTTATATGTAATGTGGCAATGCATCATGCTGTTAAAAACGGTTGATCTATTTTATTTCATGTTTTTTAGGGTTTCTGGTATGTTTTCTGGATGGAATGTATGCGTAACCATGGAGATGACAAACCTATTGTGCCCAGGCTTTATCTGAACAGATCCAGCCTGTAGAGCTGTCCCTGCTTTGTCTGTAGTGTAGATGTGTTTTAGTGCAAACATTTAGAGACAGCGGATTTTTACTTGAAAATGATTCTTTTTGAAGAATCTTGAGTAAAAAGACTTGGACAAATGCTTTATGTCCATATACAGGTATTAAAAAAAGAAACATGCTTTTTAATGACATTCAAGAAGGGCTTATTTTTGAGAAGTCTTTGATTCTGTAAATGACTTTTAATGTGTTTTAATGCCCCACTGAAATCTCACCAACAATATTTATCCAAAAGAAATCTCTATTAGAGAAATAAATATAAAACAGATCTTAAAGAGAGTTGACATACCAAGTCAGTCTGTGAGACGCAAATAGATGGATTGTGTAAAACTTTGATCAAAAACCTCCACACTTGCTGGAATTGCAGAAAAAGCTGAAGCACGTTACCTTTAAACAAAGGAAGAAATATATTTAAACATCTGATTTCGATCACTCCATATGGAGGCATTTGGAGGGTCTTACCAAGCTTCTGCATGAGCTGCAGCCAGTCTGCCAGCTCAGTCCTGAAGTCCATACTGAGCGGAGACTTCCACATGTCGAACAAAATGACCAAATCCAACTGTGCCTCGGCCAGATGGACTTCCAAATCTGTTACAATAACAATCACAGTTCAGTTCAGTGTGTAGATACAAAACTACGTCCTCCAGCTCGCCTTTGGTCCACGGAAACAAAGATTTAAAACCAGAGCTGTGGGAAGATATTTTAGTTTAGGGGTGCTGAGGGACAAAATTCACCTTTTCTGTGCATATTACATATTTATTGATATTGCTTGCAGTTCACAAACTATCCCCAGGGGGGGCTGCCTCGCCCATTGCACTTTGGGTTCCCACGGCCTTGTCTAAAACAGTCAAAAAACCCGGTCTAAACCCTCATTTACACCCAAGTCTTCCATACGGTCATGTGACGAACTCCAGTTTACACAAAGTCCATCTTTAATACGTCAAAGTGAAAATATTGACTTTTAATAACAGTGACGCAATCACACTGGAGAGGCAGCAGCCTATTTCTTTGTCAAAAATACAATATGTGAGCTTCTTTCAATTCTTTTGATTTTAAATTAATGTTTTGGCAAAGTCAGTGTTTATGCATGCAAAAATCGGCCCCGAAGTAAAGCACCACTTTCAACAAATGCCAATGTCGTACATCATA
The DNA here is from genome assembly GCA_021464625.1 of Proterorhinus semilunaris. Classification (NCBI taxonomy): domain Eukaryota; kingdom Metazoa; phylum Chordata; class Actinopteri; order Gobiiformes; family Gobiidae; genus Proterorhinus; species Proterorhinus semilunaris. Next base: position 41,218,008 of record CM038349.1, on the reverse strand, counting down.
AATGAATTAATTGTGTGTTCTGATGAGAAATCTTACTGTATACTGTAATTTACAGAATTTTAAAAATGTTTGAGTACTTTAACAGGCATTTGATCTCTGATTTGTGTAAAGTTATTTCTTTACACAAGAAGCTGTGTGCAGCCAGAGGTTCGATGCTGGAGGGTCAGATTTGGCCCCTGGGCCTGACGTTGCCTACCGGTGCTCTAGTGGATTTATTATGTGATTTAACACCTTCATTTGCCAAATAAAATTCATTTTATTTGGCAATGTTTTGAATGAAATGTTGAGGGAACTCCAGCTTCACTTGTAGCCAATGAAATGCCTATGCTGCTGCTGTATTCTGATCCACTGGAAGGAACAGTAAGTGAACCTGTACACTCATGCACTGTGAACACTTCAGTCTAAAGTGGACACAGAGCTATACATTGTACACACTTCACTTTTATAATAATCACTAAGGACACTCACAGGAAGGTTTTTGTGCCACACCATATTCAGTATTTCATTCCTTTGATTTCCATAATGGATTGGATTGTTACCGTGATGTGCGTGTGGTGGAGCGCAGACAGAGTATTATAATGGACTTAGATGAGGCGTGTTGGTATGTCCACGTGGCCTCTCACCTGTGACAGTCCACAGGAGCTGACGGCGGGCCCCAGCATTGCCCTGGAGCTCCGCAGACATCAGAGAGAAGCCTTCCAGAGTGAGGCGCTTCTCTGTCCATTGCTTCTGCCGATTTTGGAAATCACGCTCCATGTCGCTCTCCACATCAGCCTCCCGACAAACCTGAAAGTTAAAGATCATCTTCATGTTTTTAGTCATGCTTTAGGTTGGAATTTAATATTTCTAACAAAACAGAAAACCTCTGTCTACACATTGGACTAGTAATTTCAAAGAGGCTTAGTTTACACCAAGTAATAGAGTAGTGCGGGACCTAAAGGTGGTCAGGGAAACCTTTTTCCCAAAGTTACAGCTGATTATTTTAATAGTTTTGATTATCAGCCGTATGACTATTGAGCTTAAGGTCCTTTACTTGTCATTATACAACTGAACAATGAAATCTGCATTTGACCCATCCTGTTGTGACCTAGGCTTTACGCAATTTTAAAAACAGTTAATCAGTTAACCATGGACACCCCTACTTTAAAATAAAAACACTCAATCAGGACTAAAACAAGGCAAATGGAACCCAATTAGGAAAAGCCAAACTAAAGCTGAGCTGTTTTTTCTTTTGGCCTGTGGTTTTGTCATATGTTGCAGCATCTTGTGATCTGGATAATGTGGTGATGATGTCTGTGCCTGTAAATGGACTGAACAGGGGGCTCACCTTGCTGAGGAGAGAGGAGTGCTGCTCCAGACTGTGGGACAGAAGGTGACCCACAGTCAGCACATGCACCTTCACGTGACTTAGGGTCAGACCTGTCAAAAGAGTAGAGGCCGTTCTTCACTTCAGACAGGAAAACAAAATGTCTGGTGAAGAAAATAAACCATTTGAGGGAGCTGCTCAGTCACCTACAGCATAACAACTACTATACTTAAAAAATTCAGAAATATAATCTACTGGCCGCTCTGAGGTACTGCAGCAGAAAATCCCTCTGGGCCCGGAGAAGATTTTTGCCATAAACCCCAGGGGCATGCTGGGACCTTATTTTAGCCCGGAAGTTTGATGATTTAAAAGCGGCCCTCTTACCCCCGATGTTTTAACTCACCTTGTAGGGCGTCTGACACATCTCCACAGTTAGCTTGGAGTCATGCAAAGGAAAAATATATATATATTATATATATATATATATATATATATATATATATATATTATTTTTTTTCTATGCATTGGTCGCTATTGCCTTTCTCTTTTCTCTGCTTCACCTGCCTTTTTCTGTCACTTATTTACACACTTCAGTATTATCTCCGCTGGACTGCACCAACTTAAACTAATCAATATATCAATTCACATGACAAAAAACGTTTGTGTAACTTTATTTATGTCAAAAACGGCAAACTCTGCTGGGAGCTTGGGTATAACTGTGAATAGTAACTGTGAGAGTCCATTATTAATTGATTATTTTGTCTTTTTCTGACGGCCCAAAAGTATCGCGGTCCACCGCACCAAAACGATTCCCCAGCACTGCATTGTAGAGCTCTAAGTAAAAATACTGCTTGTGTTTGACGGGACAGTTTGACTAAGGTCGGCAGTTTTCTCGCCCTTTGAAGTGTTTTTGTATCGCTTCACAAGTAACTTTTTAGGATGAGCGATACGAACTAAAACACCCTCTCAGAGTCTCGGTCAAACCTAAAAGACTTAAGAACCTCTGAGGATGGCCAGCCAGTGCTTGTGTTTGAGACAAGGCTCCTTAAGTTGGGTGATGAGCTCCAGCTGGTGGCGCTGTTGCTCCAGCTCATTCAGTGTCCTGAGGAGAAGTGCGTCGCCCGGAGGGACGTCGGTGCCGACCGAGAGGACACTCCTCCTGCGCTCCTCCAGCTGTGCTTTGGCTCTGACCACATCCATCTGCACAACAAACAAGTCACAGCTGATGCAGCACACTCCCATGTATACACCTTCATACTGTAATCCACATGTAACAATCCCATGCAATATCCTTCACATATCAAGAGTTAAAAGGCACCATGAGGTCATTACTGATCATATTTAAAATTAGGGCTGCACGATTTTGACAAAAAAGAAGAATCATGATTTTTTTTGGGAGAAATATTGTGATTGCAATTTGATTAGGCGCATTGAGTTGCCTTGTGTACGAAATGCAGAGTATAAAGTAATAGTCTGGAGGTCTGAATGTTTAACACATTGTATAAAATGTTAAAAATCAACCACCTGGTCTTGCATTTGGATGTAAATAAGTAAAAATCTATATGTTATTTTTTGTAAAGTCCTCCTTCCCAGATCTCAGTGACTAATCAGAGTCCAGTATCCTCCCATGTCGACCAATGAGACAAGCTTTTCCTTTTCCAGTGAACCAGCCTGTCAGGTCCAATCAGGAGGAGGGGGAGGAGCTTGAAAGTTTATTTTTTGAAAATTCTGTTCCTGCTCTCCTAATTTTGCAAACTAAAGCCCTATTCATAACGGATTAGAATGACCTCGGGACCTAAGAAGTAAATGTTACTGACGTCCAGTAATTTGGGGTTAATTAGGTAAACATGCCCATGATTTTTCCCTTCAGGGTAATTCTGCAAACTCTGAGGTCCTCAGATTCTTCTTCGATGCGAATGTCGGAAAGTTTTTAACCAGCGTAATCAAAACGTAATTTTACCGGTATATTTACGTCCATGTTTAAACTATAGTGATAATATAATGCATCAAAGCATTACTCTGTCCTATTTTTTATTTTTTTTATCCATTTAAAAAGTATAAAAAAGGAAAAACCACGACGTTACACAGACATGAAACGGAAGTACAGCCCCGTTGTCATGGCAACGTTAGACCGACCAACATGGCGGCTCTGAGGGAAAGTTTGGATGCGTTTGGGTCAAAGTTTAGAGGGAGGAGGCTGTTTCAGTGCAAACGGATTCAATGAGAAAGGAAATATTTGGTTTTATATGGACAGTGCCCTCTTCTGGAGGAGTTTCCCTGACATTCAGAGTCCCTCTGGGGGACAGCCACATGACTAAGATAAGAATCACAGAGCCTCTAAACACTTCATCCACCCTTGGAGCCTTGTCACCAAAGAGCTTTCTAACCACCTCGGTGACTTCAGCTTGGGTGATGGGCGAGTCCCCCTCTGAGTCTCCAGCCTCTGCTTCCTTATCGGAAGACATGATGGTGGGATTGAGGAGATCCTCGAAGTACTCCTTCCATCGCCCGACAACATCGAGGTCACCAACACTGTAAACAGTGTTGGTGAAGCACTGCTTCCCCCTCCTGAGGCGCTGGATGGTTTGCCAGAATCTCTTCGAGGCCGACCGATAATCCTCCTCCATGGCTTCTCCGAACTCCCCCCAGACCTGGAGTTTTTGCCTCTGCGACTGCACGAGCTGCAGCACGCTTGGCCTGCCGGTACCTCTCAGCTGCCTCCGGAGTCCCACAAGCCAACAAGGCCAGATAGGACTCCTTCTTCAGCTTCACCTTACCTCCGGACGCCACCACTGGGTTCGGAATCTGGGAGAAACTCATCCGGAGGTGAGAGTTGAAGACCCTACTGACAGAGGGATCCACCAGACGTTCCCAACAGACCCTCACAAACACGTTTGGGTCTGGCAGGTCTGACCAGCTTCCTCTCCTGCCGGCGGATCCAGCTCAGCCCCTCTCTTCACCTGAGTGTCCGAGACACGCAGCCGGAGAGAGATTCGATGACACAACTACAAAGTCGATCATCAAACTCCGGCCTAGAGTGTCTGGTGCCACGTGCACTAGTGACTAGTGACCCGACACCCGCGGTCAACCTGCGGGGCCCGCGGCTTTGGTCGG